>OX336395.1:149393605-150643605 GCA_946902985.2 Meconema thalassinum | reverse complement strand
TGACCAAAGGAAGTCAAGCACTAACGGATTAGTGAAAAGGTCGAAAAAAAACTGGTGTCCATGCGCTTTTTAAGCTTACGCTGGGCAAACCGTTAAATATTGAACCCTTATTAATCTGCGATGAATAAGTATTCATGATTTATTATTATTATTACGGAGGCCCAGGCAGTACATGTGGAAATTGACAAAGGGAGAGCCAAGTTAGTGTGTTGCAATGATTACCACAGAGGCAGGCTTGGTAGTTATTCTTGAAGACGACCGGGTAAGCCGAGTTCAAGGACAAATTGTGTAACAACGCGCACCAAAATTGGAGTCATTAGGGGATGGTCACGAGTGAGTTTCAACCGACCTAAGATTGAATCACCCAATCAGATGAGACCACGCCAAAACCACGCGATGGGTGGCGTACCCTGTAAAAAATGGCACGGAAACGCATATCTAAAGAACCGCCGATCCGAAATAATTCCGCATAAGTGCGCTGAGACGTTTGAATAAAATGATGAAGATTGATACTAGTCCCAAGTTTTTTGAGATGAAAACTCTAGAAATTTTTTCTTAATTCTCCCCACTCCACCTCATTCTGTCAGTTTCCAATAAATTGATCGAGGAGAAGCTGTTTCGAGGACAACCGTTTTGAGCTCTGGTGAGCAAGGGTCACGCCAGTCTGCGTCGCGATTTACCGCTCTTAATAATCATACTAGTGACAATTTTTGTATTGAGCTCTGGTGAGCAAGGTTCACGCCAGTCTGCATCACGATTTTCAGCTCTTAATGGGCAAGACTTTACTAACATTTCAATTTTGTGCTCAAAGCGAGCAAGGTTCACGTAGAGCAGTAGAGATATCTAGCGAGATAAGGACTGCGAGACAGTCATGTTTAAATCTTGTTTTTCAAGCCAGTGACGATGTGTTTAAAGTGTATAATTTATGTAAATTTTGTATTGTATTTTTCAAGTGATAATTGTGCGTGTGTAAGCAAATACTAAGCTAGGGAAAGTCTTCGATTATTTATCGCATAGGACATTTCGTGAGTGAAAGTAGTAACTCACAGCGATTATAGCCAGGCGATTTTTATTAACATTGAACATTTCTGTCCAAGATACTACGCCAAGGTGTCCGACGTTTGGCCAGGAGACGGATTGATGTACATCGCTTCTACGACATCGACGATGGAGGGCTAATTTCCCGTAGGGAAATGAGCCGGGACGGAGGTTATATATTCTGCAAGCTGATACGGTGATGTACAAAAATTGATTTACTCAATATGTAGTTAGATAAGGCGGGGGAACGTTGTAAATAATTCATTTATTCTTTTTCTTGTTTAGATATTTTTTGTGCACCGACACTAGTGTTTTAAATGTACGTTGGCGCGTGGCCAAAGTTGTTTGTTGTATATTTTTCTTTGGAGTCATATTTAGTGTACACGGCGCGTGTACCTGATTTTATCCATGCGGATGCGAAACTCGTTACATTCGATAAGTGGTGCTTTATTAAAATTCATATTTTTGATAGGAAAGGGAGGTAATTATTGTCAGATGATTGCTGAACAGGTTATTACTCATATTAGGGTTGCCGAGCGCAACAAATCAAGATGTAATTGTAGAACACCTTAGTTCTATTTTTTTAGATTTTTTTGAGTCCTTTTCAGGTTCGTTAGTCACAGCCTAGAACGGAGGCGCGAGCTGGTGGAAAAATATGTATGTCGTTTATTTCAGGTTTCTGTCAAACCCATACGTGTGATTCTGTGTGTGTTCTTGTGTCAAGTGTGTGTATTGATTCTTCGTGAAGAGGGGTAGATGGTGCTACCGCCCTCATATTTGTTGTTGTTGTATTTTTTATGGAAAGGCAGGGCGCTCCGAGGAGGCTACTGTACCTTGTCCAAGGCTGGTTCTTGGATTTCCTAGGGGAAATGCTGAGATATATATTTTGTTCTGACACACACACCCGTATATATTGTGCTTTGGGGCACGCTTCTTCGAGACTCGATCCCGTGCCTTGGGAGGTCGAGGTTATTGACACGTGGGTTGACAGATGTGCAGATTTCCACTTAGCGCCCGTCTAGCCTTGGTGACTTATTTGTTAGGCAGTCCTGTTGTCCGACTGACCCCTATTAAGCTATCATTAGCAAACCTGTTCTTTTGTGATGGTTATTTGGACCATAATTAATTGGGGAGTTCGCCACGTTTGTTACGGATTATTGCATGTCGTATGGATGGAATATTGTGTTAATAATGTAAATGTTGGCTTTGAGCCTAGTGATTTTTCTATGACTCAGTTCATGTTTGTTTGTGTGTGACACCCGTGTGGTGTAGTTGTATTTACTTGTAAAAATGACAGGCGGTCATATGTGTTTTCTTTGTTGGTCACGTGTTAACTTACTTGTGTTGATTTTTGAGAAGTCCTAATTTTAGGCAGTAATGTTTGCTACGGCAGTTCTTGATTCCAATTTCAAGCGGAAATTATTTGTTGTTTATTTAGTATAGGAAGTGTCGGTTTAGTTTTAAGTTGTGTATAGTTGTTCCCCGCGTCTGTCTAGCTCTAAGCAATGCGGATTCGTCGTCTGAAAGTTTATCCGGATGATAATAATAATAATAATATCGTATGGCCTCGGGTGCCTGGTGCAAGCTTTGCTATTTGACACCCAGAGGGTAGCTTGCATGTCGAATTTCGTAGTTCCTTGACTATGAAAGTCAAGGAGGTTAGATGTTAGATATCTAATCTCCTTGAACACAATAGCGCTTTCTAGTAGAGAAATGAGGAACTTTGTGCTGGCGGAAACTCCCGAGATTAATTTTGCCATTATGAACTCGGCCTACTGAATTCAAATGGGTTCTTTGACATGCCAACATCGTATGACATGCGTATCGTATTTTTGCCGCCTTTCAAAAATCACTTACCACGGTCAGGGGCGAACCTGCAGTCTTGGGGTTAGTAGACCGACACGCTATCCACTCACCCACCGTGGCAAGCATCCGGATGATGACGAATCATGCATTCATTTGTACTCATCGTTAAGCATGTAGAACATCACACACGTTATACATTGTCATTGCAGATTTTGTGGGACATTTGGTCCGTTTAATAATCTCTCCTGAGATTAGGCCTAGTTTTTGGCAATTAATTTATTCAGTGGGAGTCATTTTGGGAGTTTTGTTTGTTTATTTCATTTTGTAAATAGATGATCTGTCATTAAATTCATTTGTTTTAACCCTGGCTTCACTTTTTCCTGCATGTTATTTTGTTATATGTTACCCTGCATGTTATGGAAGCGCTTTAACTACAACTTACGAAATGGACTGTTACACCCCCGAAACTGAGTCTCATAAGCTTCTTTGCAAGGGTTCATAAAACAAAAATGGCTGCCCTAGTGGGGATTGTTGTTGTTGTTGCTTTGCTGATCTCATATTTATTTCGTTGAGAAATGATGCCAGGTCAAGCGGGCAATGTAAATTCAGTAAATTGAGGCGATGTTGTACCGCCATGTGCATTAGTAAAATCACTGAGTTCCTAAAGTTAGAAATATTGAACAAGGTTAGAAGTTGATATTGCATTTGTTATTAACTTGTTCGGGCGCCCGGCATAAAATTAGAAAATTTGCATATTATGGAACTCAGTCAAAGCAGGAAGGTGTTGCCTTATATTTACATTTAATTAACTTCGGTTAGTTGGTGTCGTTCGTAAATTCTGTTGGTTAGGAATTTAAAAGCAGATCACAAGGGAGTTACTTTGTTGTTTGGAAATAAGAGTCATTATTCAGTAAATTTTGATTACTGAAATTTTTATTAAATTAGAATCAGTAGTATTTAAATATCAAGACATGTGTACGTGTGTATGACTGAAATCCCGGTGATTGACCCCGTTTTTCTCTGGTTATATTTGTGTGTTGTGCGATGGCTAGCCTCAAAGAAATCAAAGGGTTGTTAGAGCAGATGTCTATGCAAATGTCTGCGAAAACGGAAGAACAGTTAGAGCAGATGTCCGCGAAAACGGAAGAACAGTTAAAGAACATGAAGGAGGAAATGAGCGAAGGCAATGATAAATAATTAAGTAATATTACGATGCAATTGCAAACACAAACAGAACAGTTAGAAATTCAGCGTGAGCATAGTGATAAACAGTTAAATGACATTACGGTCCAATTGCAGGTCCAGAAATTGGATATCGATAAACAATTAAACGAATTGAACCATAAACTATCAGAACAGGCAATAACACAGACAGAGCAGTTAAAAAAAATCACCCATGACATAAACCAAAGTACTAGGGTAGAATTAGAGAAACTGGCAGATGAGGTAGCGGAAAATAACGCAAAACAATTAGGAGAAATTAAGAACTTGGAATCCAAATTCGGCAATAAACTCATACAATTCGGTGAAATGGTAGCCGATAAATTAAAACAAATCGAGGCAGCATGCGTAAACAATACGGCTGGAATAAAAAGTACACAGGATAAACTACAGGAACAGATTAATTCAGTCGTTAGCAATGTACTCGATGTAATAAAGGAACTCGATAAGCTCGAAATCAAAACAGAGACAGAACGTATGCACTTGCGTGAAAACTTGGAAAACCAATTAATTAAAACCCAGCAGGTAATACGAGAAGAGGTTGGAGAACAACTAGTTAAAACACAAGAGCAAATACGAGAGGAGCTAGAGAAGAATCAGGAAAGGAGCGAAGAAAAAATTAGCAGTTTGAAGAACAGGATCCGGAAAGATTGGGAGCAGCAGGTAAACGAAACTAAAGAAGATAGGCTGACGATTTTAAAGCGGCTAGGTGAATACAATTCTAGAATGCAGGCTTTGGAGGAAAACGTGAAGTCCAAACTCCAAGAACGCACAGATCTCATAATTAAAAATGAGATAAGGTCATTAGAAAACGCAACTTTATTCTCTGCAGAAAACACAGTAGGCAAACAGGGAAGCATTGGAAGTCCGGTGGGCTTGAAGTTGGCTGAGGATACGAGCCGAGGTCAAAGTCCTAAGATAACGAGCGACACTTTCCAACATTACAGAGGGGAGTCGTCAACACCACAACCCGGCTTGGCACCTGCCCAAGTGATACAGGTAATTAGGGGGAATGATTTCAAACCCGATAAATTCAGGGAGAACTCAGGATCCACTCCCAAAGCATTTTTACGTCAGCTGGATGACTACTTTAACGATCAACATGTCAGTCCCGCAAAACAGTTGCGACTTGTGGAAAAGCTTTTGGAGGGCCCAAGCTTAATCTGGTTCCAGAGTTTTAAATACACATTTACCGACATGGCGCAGTTTAGAGAGGCGTTCTTGAGAAAGTTCTGGAGTCCTTCTTTGCAGCAGGGCTTGAGAATGGATTTATACACTAGGAAATATCACAGCACACATCCCACCAGATTTTCCGAATTCTTTAGCCAACAGCTGGTTAAATTCCGGGATTTTGACGACCCCCCTACTGAGGAAAACATGGTTTTAACCATTGGTAAGCAACTTCCAATGAATATTCAGCGGTTGTTAGTGGCCTGTAATATCAAGACCGCGGTTCAGGCTGAAGAGTTACTCCGCCATCTAGATGAGACGAGTATGGTTAGTCCGCAGACAGGGAGAAGGAACATGGAGTGTGTAAACACAGCTGAAGTGGTTCAGGGACACCAAACCAATCACAACCAGAGTAACCAAACAAAAACACAATCTACCGGAACGCAATTTACACCCAGACGGCAAGAGTATGATGGCCGAAACCAATTCAATCAAAATAATAGGAACTTCCAGAATCGCCGAGATAATTATAATCATAATAATCAGAACCAGCACAATCAATGGACGTACCAGCGAGAGTATACAAACTGGAGGGGAAACCCAAGGCAGGGTAGACCTTACCAAAGGAACGGAGATGGCAGGTGGAACAATACGAGGAACTATCGCCAAGATAATCAGGGAGACTATCGCAATGATTGGAATGAGCGGTACGTCGAATCACAGAAGTATTTGGATGAGTTAAATGCCGAAGAGATGGAGAAAGAGAAGTGGGGGCGTGCGATGGCGAATAGGCAGAGCCCGGATAATCACCAAGGAGCGGGGGCAGAAAGCTTATTACGACAGCAGGAGAGGCGCGATGACAACCGGCGGAACTCAACGAATGGGTCCCAGGATAAAAAAAAACCTCGAATCAACCAAAACCAGATAGCCTGAGAACGGAGGACACCAGGGAGCGGGAGGAGTTGATTGTTGCAAACATAGAAGAGTGGGTAGCATTCCCGGACGATTGCCTGGAGGAAGTGGTGAAGGACCGAGGAAATGTCATCAGACAATTACCGATTATTTATGCACGTATTGGAGGTATTAGAGTGAGATGCTTAATTGACACAGGTAGCCAGGTGAGCTTAGTCACGGAAGTATTGTTGAAGGAAATCGGAAGTAAACAAACCGTTCCAATTATGCCTGTACCGTTAATGAAAGTCAGAGGGGTCATTCCTGACAAGACCATAGTTTGCAAGCACCAAGCATATTTAGACCTGGAGATATTAAACCACACATTTTCGCAAACATTCATCGTGATACCGAAGATGCATTATAACGTCATTTTGGGAGCCAACTTTATCTGTGATTTTCATGATATAATTGACTTACATAATAATACTGTGAGTTTCAAACAAGTTGAGGGGTCGAGTCATGTGGGTTTGAACATGGAAGAGAGTCCACTAGAGAGAGAGGCGAATACTTGGGTTATTGAAGAATGCACTAATGAGGCGATCGGAGATAAGAATTTGACGGAGGAACGAGTAAGCCAGACAACAGTGGTTGAAATTGACAGTCGAGATATTTCGCAGGAACTTTGGGTACATTTGGCGGAAGAAGAAATTAGCGGATCCAAATTTGAAATTCTACTTCAGGAGCGGCTTAAGGAGGCAATAGTAGGGGAACCTGATAGAAGAAAATTAGAATAAATTTTGAGACATCATAAAGTAGCTTTCGACACCATCCCTGGAAAAGTTTTAAATTTCCAGTATGCCATGCAAGTTACCGACTGGACCCCATTTAAGAGTAAATTGTACCCGATCCCAGAGAAACATTTTGCTCAGGTGAGGGACATCATTAGTAATTTATTAGATTCCGGCATGATAAGAAAAGCAGCAACTCCGTACTTAAACACAATATTGGCTGTGGCCAAGCCAAATGGAGCAATTAGATTATGCCTAGACGCACGAGTTTTGAACAGTAAACTGCTAGTTGAGCATGACCAAGCACCAAGGATCAAGGATGTATTGAAGGGCTTCCGTGGGAAGAAGATTTATTCTAGCGTCGACTTAACAAATAGTTTCCACCATCTTAAACTTGAAGAAAAATCCCAACTATTGCCAGGGTTTTTATTCGATAACCAAAGTTATATCTGGTCTCGCATGCCCTTTGGTGTGAAAACAGCTGGATGTGCATTGATGAGAGCACTAGACAGGAATCTGACTGAGGAGGTCAAGAGCTTCACTACGAGATATGTTGATGACATACTTATTGCATCAGAAACAATGGAGGAACACTTGGTAAACCTAAACAAACTTCTGGATAACTTGAGAACCATGAATTTCAAAACTAATTTAAAGAAATCGCACTTTTGCCAGAGCGAGATTCTGTATTTGGGTCACATAATTGATGTTGAAGGAGTGAGGCCTAATCCGGCGAAAATTGACGCTATCAAGAAATTCCCCACATCAACTAAAGTAAAACATGTATGAGCGTTTTTGGGAGTGACAGGTTTCTTTAAGGAGAATTGTCCTGGATACACGGAAACAGTAGCACCAATGCAAGAGATGCTAAAGAAATCAAATCGATGGTCGTGGAATGAGGAGTGCGACAGATCCTTTAGAGCTACGAAAGACTTATTGGAGAATTGTGTGAAGCTAGGGTATCCAGACTTCGAGAAGAAATTTATAATTCAAGCAGACGCTTAATTGATTGGGATCGGTGCCATGCTGTACCAAGAGGACGCCGATGAACCCAAGAAAAGATCATATTTGGCATTTACGAGTCGTAAATTGAGGAAGCACGAGAGGAACTACACTGTGACAGAGCTTGAGTTGCTAGCGATCTTGTATTCACTTCAACAATGGCGCAAGATGATTTTCGGTTATTCCATTGTTGTCAGAACTGACCACCATGCACTGACATTCCTATTCAAGACGACGATGGCAAGTGAGAGAGTTACGCGTTGGTCCATTTACATACAGCAGTTCGACATTACTATAGAGCATTGCCCTGGAAGGATGAACATCATACCAGATGCTTTAAGCAGGAATCCTGAAGATGAGAACGAGATAGCAGCGGAAGTTCACCATATAGCACTAACACCTAAGGCTCGTGAGTTTTTGGACAAACTAAAGGAAATTCAGAAGGAACAAGAAGAAGACCCATGGATGATGATGTTGATCAAGTATTACAGGAAAGAACTACAACCAGATTCACCTGAATATCGAGAAGCCCGTGCCAAGGAAGCGAAATTTCACTACTTGAATAACCTTTTGCATAAGTACGTGGATGAGGATCACACCAAACTGCGAATTCTAGTTCCAGCATCATTACAGAGAGGATTGACGTGGCATGTCCACGAAAGCCTAGCACATATCGGCACGGACAAAATAGAAGCGACAATAGGGGAAACTTTTACTTGGCGTAAGATGCGATATACCATTGTGGAAGTAATAAGAACTTGTGACGCGTGTCAGCGCACTAAACCAAACAACTTCATTTTGAAACAACCTCCAAAACCATTATTACCTCAAAAACCATGCGAGCTGGTCGCTATCGACTGTTTTGGCCTTCTGGTTAAGGAAAACGAGGATGCCGACACCTCCTTGTATGTGTCGATGTGTTTTCCAAAATGGTAGTGTTATGTCCAATCCAGAAGACGACATCAAAGCAAGTCCTCTGCAGAATTCAGAACAAAGTCATTCCGATGCTTGGGAAGCCGGAATTAATTTTATCGGACCATGGTACTTATTTTACGAGCAATGTTTTTAGGCAAGGTCTAGAGAGCCTGGGGATAAAACATGTTTTGTCGAGCATTCGCCATCCTTGTGGGAATTCGAGAGAGAGAAAGATTCGCTGTGTTGCCAAGTATTACCGAGTAATGATTCCTAATGATCATAATAAGTGGGTTGACAAAGTAGGAGATATTGAGATGTGCATGAACACTAAGTCCCACAAATTGTACACCACAACAGGTTGCCTGAGAGACCTTGGGACAAGATTATTCCATGCCCAAGGGATCCATTATTAGCACATGAGTTGCGAATTCAGCGAACAAGAGAGCACATGAGGAACCAAGCGGACCGAAGGCTGAGGAGGTACAGCGGAAAGAAATTTCACCGTGAATTACAGGAACAGGAACTAGTGCTTGTTCGAAGACCACCGATATCTGATCCCAAAAACAAAGTATTTGCAAAATTCTGTCCAAAATTTATTGGCCAGTTCCGCATCATTAAGAATTTGGGTAACAATGCTTACAGACTTGAAGAATTGAGCACTGGTGCTAAATCTGTCTTCAATAGCGCGAATCTCAAGCCGTACTACAGTAGAGAACCATTTGACGAGTAATCAGGATTATGAGTGCAGAATCATTATTGCAGAATTTTATTTGAGAGCCAACATTCAAAAGTACGTGGCCGTGTAGCGCCTGGGGAGAGCGTGCTTTGTTTGTAAACAAGACAGCAGATCCGGCAGGAGTGGTAATCATGTGAGAAAGAGGGGAGGTCTAGCGAGACGTATGAATGACATTCCGGCATGGAGTGCGCACACTAATTGGGTCAGTGGGATGTACACTCAAGCAGTCGAGTGAGGTACTTAAGAGATGTTATTGTTACTACTGTGGATATTGTTTTTAAAATCCAAATCAATCACTTGCTTCGAATTTCAAAACCTTGCTGAGGATAAATGAACCCTTATTAATCTGCGATGAATAAGTATTCATGATTTATTATTATTATTACGGAGGCCCAGGCAGTACATGTGGAAATTGACAAAGGGAGAGCCAAGTTAGTGTGTTGCAATGATTACCACAGAGGCAGGCTTGGTAGTTATTCTTGAAGACGACCGGGTAAGCCGAGTTCAAGGACAAATTGTGTAACAACGCGCACCAAAATTGGAGTCATTAGGGGATGGTCACGAGTGAGTTTCAACCGACCTAAGATTGAATCACCCAATCAGATGAGACCACGCCAAAACCACGCGATGGGTGGCGTACCCTGTAAAAAATGGCACGGAAACGCATATCTAAAGAACCGCCGATCCGAAATAATTCCGCATAAGTGCGCTGAGACGTTTGAATAAAATGATGAAGATTGATACTAGTCCCAAGTTTTTTGAGATGAAAACTCTAGAAATTTTTTCTTAATTCTCCCCACTCCACCTCATTCTGTCAGTTTCCAATAAATTGATCGAGGAGAAGCTGTTTCGAGGACAACCGTTTTGAGCTCTGGTGAGCAAGGGTCACGCCAGTCTGCGTCGCGATTTACCGCTCTTAATAATCATACTAGTGACAATTTTTGTATTGAGCTCTGGTGAGCAAGGTTCACGCCAGTCTGCATCACGATTTTCAGCTCTTAATGGGCAAGACTTTACTAACATTTCAATTTTGTGCTCAAAGCGAGCAAGGTTCACGTAGAGCAGTAGAGATATCTAGCGAGATAAGGACTGCGAGACAGTCATGTTTAAATCTTGTTTTTCAAGCCAGTGACGATGTGTTTAAAGTGTATAATTTATGTAAATTTTGTATTGTATTTTTCAAGTGATAATTGTGCGTGTGTAAGCAAATACTAAGCTAGGGAAAGTCTTCGATTATTTATCGCATAGGACATTTCGTGAGTGAAAGTAGTAACTCACAGCGATTATAGCCAGGCGATTTTTATTAACATTGAACATTTCTGTCCAAGATACTACGCCAAGGTGTCCGACGTTTGGCCAGGAGACGGATTGATGTACATCGCTTCTACGACATCGACGATGGAGGGCTAATTTCCCGTAGGGAAATGAGCCGGGACGGAGGTTATATGTTCTGCAAGCTGATACGGTGATGTACAAAAATTGATTTACTCAATATGTAGTTAGATAAGGCGGGGGAACGTTGTAAATAGTTCATTTATTCTTTTTCTTGTTTAGATATTTTTTTGTGCACCGACACTAGTGTTTTAAATGTACGTTGGCGCGTGGCCAAAGTTGTTTGTTGTATATTTTTCTTTGGAGCCATATTTAGTGTACACGGCGCGTGTACCTGATTTTATCCATGCGGATGCGAAACTCGTTACATTCGATAAGTGGTGCTTTATTAAAATTCATATTTTTGATAGGAAAGGGAGGTAATTATTGTCAGATGTTTGCTGAACAGGTTATTACTCATATTAGGGTTGCCGAGCGCAACAAATTAAGATGTAATTGTAGAACACCTTAGTTCTAATTTTTTTAGATTTTTTTGAGTCATTTTCAGGTTCGTTAGTCACAGCCTAGAACGGAAGCGCGAGCTGGTGGAAAAATATTTATGTCATTTATTTCAGGTTTCTGTCAAACCCATACGTGTGATTCTGTGTGTGTTCTTGTGTCAAGTGTGTGTATTGATTCTTCGTGAAGAGGGGTAGATGGTGCTACCGCCCTCATATTTGTTGTTGTTGTATTTTTTATGGAAAGGCAGGGCGCTCCGAGGAGGCTACTGTACCTTGTCCAAGGCTGATTCTTGGATTTCCTAGGGGAAATGCTGAGATATATATTTTGTTCTGACACACACACACGTATATATTGTGCTTTGGGGCACGCTTCTTCGAGACTCGATCCCGTGCCTTGGGAGGTCGAGGTTATTGACACGTGGGTTGACAGATGTGCAGATTTCCACTTAGCGCCCGTCTAGCCTTGGTGACTTATTTGTTAGGCAGTCCTGTTGTCCGACTGACCCCTATTAAGCTATCATTAGCAAACCTGTTCTTTTGTGATGGTTATTTGGACCATAATTAATTGGGGAGTTCGCCACGTTTGTTACGGATTATTGCATGTCGTATGGATGGAATATTGTGTTAATAATGTAAATGTTGGCTTTGAGCCTAGTGATTTTTCTATGACTCAGTTCATGTTTGTTTGTGTGTGATACCCGTGTGGTGTAGTTGTATTTACTTGTAAAAATGACAGGCGGTCATATGTGTTTTCTTTGTTGGTCACGTGTTAACTTACTTGTGTTGATTTTTGAGAAGTCCTAATTTTAGGCAGTAATGATTGCTACGGCAGTTCTTGATTCCAATTTCAAGCGGAAATTATTTGTTGTTTATTTAGTATAGGAAGTGTCGGTTTAGTTTTAAGTTGTGTATAGTTGTTCCCCGCGTCTGTCTAGCTCCAAGCAATGCGGATTCGTCGTCTGAAAGTTTATCCGGATGATGACGAATCATGCATTCATTTGTACTCATCGTTAAGCATGTAGAACAGCACACACGTTATACATTGTCATTGCAGATTTTGTGGGACATTTGGTCCGATTAATAATCTCTCCTGAGATTAGGCCTCGTTTTTGGCAATTAATTTATTCAGTGGGAGTCATTTTGGGAGTTTTGTTTGTTTATTTCATTTTGTAAATAGCCGATCTGTCATTAAATTCATTTGTTTTAACCCTGGCTTCACTTTTTCCTGCATGTTATTTTGTTATATGTTACCCTGCATGTTATGGATGCGCTTTAACAACAACTTACGAAATGGACTGTTACACCCCCCGAAACTGAGTCTCATAAGATTCTTTGCAAGGGTTCAATATATATACTATGAGCGTAAGAATTGTTCAGCATGAAAAGTTCTACAAAAACGCCCGGGAGAGCATATCTCTATCAATAAATCGCCTACTATAAGTGTTTTTAGGTTTTCATTTCTCCCAACAATCTCCATTCAGTTACTGAGGCGACAGTTTACGAGCTAGCTAGGGGCGAGTCTATCACCCCAGTTACAGCTTAGCTAGCGGATGAGCTTATTGCCCCAGATACAGGCAGCAGCAAACTTTCGAGACGTGTTGACTTAAAAACTTTAGAGAAGACTGGTTGTGTTTAGAGTTTCCCTGGAAGTGCAACTCGGCTTTTCTTCATTTCGCCTGTGAACTTTTCAATTCCGCAAAATTCACAGTCAAGTTAAGATTGGAAGGAAGGGGGATTTGTGTTTCATGCACCTCGCCATTCTTAAATTACATCTGACAAGAATTTGTTGCACATGCATCTCCATGATAATATAATTAATAGTCCAGTCAGTGATTTTAACCCATCATGCCGAGACGTAAAACGGATATTGGTCGTTGTTCATTGCCATTGGAAAAGAAAAACGCTTATCACGTAATGCATTCATAACTGTTCCCGGGCGAAGCCGGGTCGGGTTGCTAGTTGTAAATAAAAGCCTTTAAACGGGTATCATTATATATTACACTTTTATTTACAAAATCTATTAGTCACCATCTCAGAAATGGTTCTTTATCTAAAACCAAACAAATTCGAAACCGATCCCGACTTGCCTTCCGCACCAAAGGAATGGGCACATTGGAAGAGAACATTCAACAACTTCTTAGATCTCGCCCCAGAGCCTTGTCTGATGCAGATACATTCAAGGTAATGATAAACTTCCATTCGCAAGATGTGTATGAACTCATAAGTGATAATGGAACTTATGAGAGCGCACTACAAACACTCGACACAATTTTTTCAAAAGAGGAAAGTGTAATAATTGAGCGTCACATACTAGCAGCTCGAAGACAACAACCCGGGGAACCTATTGCGTAGTTCATTCGACATCTTAAACTCTTAAGCAAGGATTGTGATATCAAAGCAGTTTCGGCTACAGAAATTAGAGATGAATACATCGGTGATTCATTTATAAACGGACTACTATCTCCACAAATTCGGCAACGCCTCTTAGAAATCAAATCTTTGAATTTAGCGGATGCTGAAACTCATGCCAAGGCTTTAGAGTTGGCTCCAAAAGCAATCTATACAATATAACAACGTAGAAATGTATACAAATCCGACTACTGGGTCCTTACCTGTTAAAAATGCTGAACAACCCTATGACGAGACTCCTCATCCAGCGCAAGTGTTGTCAGCTGTAGCAAGACACAGAAATAAAGAACAAGAAGTTCCGTGACGAACTAAAGAGCCTACTTTTCTTAAAATTTAAGATTCATCCCAATGATTAATCCATATGGATCTACCTAGAATAATGACAAAATTAAGTTGGTAATATAGACGACCGGCCGCGGTGGCCGAGAGCGCTAAGGCGCTACCTCGTGCCTCGCTGGCATCGGGAGAGCGTGGGTTCGAATCCCACCTCGGCCGTCCTGAAAATGGTTTTCGTGGTTTCCCATTTTCACCACCAGGCAAATGCCGGGACGCTTCCTTTCAATAGGTCCACGGCCGATTTCCGTCCAATATCCCTTCCCAGACCCGTCCTGAAAAGAAAAGTACATGGCCATTGGCTGCATTAATAAAATTATAAAATTAGTTTGAAATACTGTATACCTGGCATAATGTAGCCTAATGTAGTCTAATAGAGCACTACAGTTTGGCAGCCCTGGTGACTGAATATACTGTATTCTTAGTTCCAGAATACAGAATACAAAATTTGGTTGAAGTCCAATGAATAGCATGGACGTTCCATGCAGTTAAACATTGGATCTAACAGCGCAAGAGAAATCATGTTGGAAACAATGTCATGCAGGTATTGGTCAGAAATAATCTGAAATGATACGATCTATTGTGCCAATTTTGAATGAAATCCATTAGTTAGTATAGAAGTTACATGCATTTCAAAATTGGACTTATCAGCAGGCTTAGAATCATGTTGGCAGTACCGACGTATATTAGTTACTCCAAATTAATCTAGAATGCCAGGTACCATACATGTGCAAATTTTAGAGCTATTGGCTTGCATACTTTCTGATATATTGATATTAGGGTAACAAAAATAGAGACAGCACTTATTAACAGTTGGCAGCCCTGCTTGCTCTTAAGCATACGGTAGTCATATCTGTTACGATACACATAGCACATACGGAATTTGGTTGAAATCCAAATGATAGTATAGAAGTTACATGTATTTAAAGTTGGACCACTCAGCAGGCTTTGAACCATGTTGGTAGTACTGACGTATATAAGTTACTCCAAATTAATATAGAATGTCAGGTACTATACGTGTGCATAGTTTAAAGCTGTCGGCTTGCATATTTTATGATATATTGGTATTTGGAAAAAATAAATTGAGAGCATTTATTAACAGTTGGCAGCCCTGGTGGATCTTAAGAATACTCTCAGTCATATCTGTTTATGTACACATAGCACATACAAAATTTGGTGGAATTCCAATTGATAGTGTAGACGTTATATGCATTTAAAAATTGGACCTATCAGCAGGCTTATAATCATTTTGGCAACACTGCCATGTATGACCTCCTGGAAATTAAACTGAAATATTATTATCTATACGTGTGCCAATTTTGAAATAGCTCCCATTCATACCTTCCAAGATATTTAACGTGGAGCTCAAATTTCAATTGCGATTTTTCAGCAGTTGGTAGCACTGACATCATTTTCAAATACGGCAATGAGATATTCAGGTATAGATCTTTACTCCTAACAAATTTTGTTTCGAATGCTGCAGCCGTTTAGGAGTTGATAGGGGGAGGGGCACACACACAGCTAGACAGACAGACAGCCAGACAGACAGACAGAAGGACAGACAGACAGACAGACACACGTTTGCCCGAATCGATCTCATAAGTCTACTTTTTCCTCATTTTTGCAAAATGTGAAAAGTAGGCTAAAAATGCTATTTCTGTGGAAATGATCGCCATCCTCGCCCGTAATGCCCTGCTAGAGATGCTGTTTGTAAAAGATGTGGTATCAAAGGTCACTTCGCCAGGGTTTGCAAAGAGAAAACATTATCTAAAAACATGTATTCATCATCTATCGTTTTGTCAAGTATAAATAATGGTTTTATACATTCTTTGCGTAAAGCTGTCATTTCAGCCAAAGTAAACGGCTCAAAGGTTTACTGTCTAATTGATACTGGTAGTTCTCATAGTTTTATAGACGTGCAAATAATCCGTCGCCTTAAATTGAAGATCTACCCAGATGAGGGAAGTGTAGTAATGGCATCGACCTCTCTAATAAACATCTAAGGTGAAAGGCTATGCCCTGGTCTCTCTCGAACTGTTGGGACAAGGTTATCGTAATGTCAGACTCTGTACCGATGTTTTGCTTGGTTTTGATCTGCTGAAGAATCATTCTAGTGTGCATACGGTGTTTCGCGGTGAAAGACCACCTCTGTCAGTTTGCGGCTTAACTTAGTATGCTAAGGTTGAAACGCCTCAATTATTTAGTAACTTGACACCTGATTGTCAGCCTATTGCCACTAGATATTACTCAGATGCAGATACAAGGTTCTTACAAGAAGAAATTTCTTGATTTCTCGATGGTAGTATTATTGAGGAGAGTAACTCTCCGTGGCTAGCTCAATTCGTCGTCATTCACTCATA
This sequence comes from Meconema thalassinum, assembly GCA_946902985.2. Classification (NCBI taxonomy): domain Eukaryota; kingdom Metazoa; phylum Arthropoda; class Insecta; order Orthoptera; family Tettigoniidae; genus Meconema; species Meconema thalassinum. The sequence goes on along the minus strand of OX336395.1, from coordinate 150,627,101 downwards.
AAGTAAAAATCGACATAAAAAAGACTAGTCATTGATTATTTTCAAACCATAATACACTCTTCCAGACGCCTATCCCCTTCCTAAAATTGATGAGTTAATACGCAAAGAAGCCAACTATAGTATTTTTCTACCATCGATCTTCAGAGCGCCTACAATCAGATTCAGATCTCAGAAGAAGAAAAAATGTTTACGGCTTTTGAAGCTCTTTTGAAATTATATAATTTTAATAGAATTCCTTTTGGAGTAACAAACGGAGTGGCTTGTTTTCAACGAGTGATAGATGGGGTTATAGCTGAGGAAAGTCTGTTCGGAGTTTTTGCTTATCTGGATGATATTACGGTCTGTGGTAAAGATGAAGCAGAACATAATTTGAATCTTAAGCGTTTTCTTTCAATTATGGATAAATATAGTTTTGTCATAAATAGAAATAAGAGTCAATTTTCAAAGTCTACAGTCACTCTTCTAGGCTATCTGATCTCTCATAAAGAAATTCGCCCTGACCCTGACCGTTTGAAGCCATTGTTGGACTTGCCTTTGCCGCAAGATATTCGCTCTTTAAAGCGCGACCTTAGACTCTTTGCTCATTATGCTAAATGGATACCGCACTTCTCTGACAAAATAAGGCATCTTACAGATAGCTTCACCTTTCCACTAAGTCATCAACCTTCTGAAGATTTCAAATTGCTGAAGACTGATATAGCTAAATCCCTAGTCACTACTGTAACAGACCAATCCCCTCTAATAGTTCAAGCAGTTGCCTCTGATGTAGCGTTGGCCGCCACGTTGAGTCAAGATGGGCGTCCCGTTGCATTCTTTTCAAGAACACTGTCACAAGCAGAAAAGTCTCAGTCGTCCTACGAGAAAGAAGCAGGCGCTATCGTAGAATCTATAAATAAATAGAAGTGCTACCTACTAGGAAGACATTTCAAACTATTAACGGATCAGGAGGCGTTATCTTTTGTCTTCAACAACAAACAAAACCGTAAGATTAAAAATGATAAAATTCTACGATGGCGCCTTGAGCTATCACCATACTGTGCCCGTTTAGACCGGAGTCCGCACGACCACATATGCATTTTACCAATAATCAGTCAGCACGAGAATCAAAATATCCCGGAGCGCCAGATGGGTTAAAGCAAATCGCGAAAACGACATCAAATTTAAAAAATGCTTTACTGATTTTGGCTCAATGCAACAATAAGGATAGAAGGAGATTTAATTGGGTGAAACACATCTGGTAAAATTATCTCAGTTTATTTTGAAGTTAAAAATCTGACTGCAAGAATGCTCAAAGCAGCATCATCCACGTGTGGCGATCCACACTCTTATTTACACACAATATACAGAAATTTTCCAAACACATTTGACAATCTTTTTGGATACACAAGTCCGATTAATAGTCCTGTGGACTGTGTTCCAAAATTATTAATATTTAATTCCAGTTCAAAATTAATTGTCTATACTGGAAATAACGTATATCACTGTTTGACTATTTACATGATATTAACACTCGTAGAATAAATGTTTATAGCATTCTTAAACTTTCAATTGTTTTTCCAGTTTCAAAAATATATCGTCGAAAATATTATTATCATCGAAGCAACACAAATTATTAACACATATTAATAACAGCTGAAAAGTATTTGACCTTGAGCATAGCATCGAAGAACTGTGCGAAGCACAACAACAATTAATGGTTCTTCTGACATTAAACATTCGAGAAGTGACTCGATTATGAACTTCAAGTTCCAAACAAAATATATGATTTCTGAATCATCAACTTGATCAATAAATGGTTGAACCATTCAACTACTTGATTTTCCCCTTGGGAACAATATTATAAAAATATTTATATTCATGGCCATTTTTAGTAACTTTTACAACTTGCAATTCTTCGACAGAATGCGGAAATTAGAATTGTAGTTTTATAATAAATTCATTTAGTTCATGGCACTAGGATTGAAAATATCCTTCAAATTATTCGTGGTTAAAGAATTATTTTAATTGGCAGTGGCCCATTCTACTATTTGTGTAAGAACACAATATTATAACAACAACGGCAAAGGTCTTCCTCTGAAGAAGAATAAACTACTATCATGACAAATCCGGGTTCTAGCAAAATCAAAGTCTAAATGGAATTCGTAAACAAGGTTGAAAATAAGAACTGATGGTTTTCAAGAAATAACCTTCGGGTCATTCATACGACGAAATGTGTAGTTCCAATACTCCTACTATAAACCTGAGCCATCGAACCTGCTATTTGATTGATGCTCGAAAAAACCTTCATTCCTGCGACTTAACATGCGCACCTGGGAATGGCATTTCAACTACTCCACACATATAAATTTTCTTCCCAAAATTTATACAATAAATCAAGCCTCTGCTTGTTATCAACACTGGAAGATTAATAAACTTACAAGTTTATTTTATTTTACCATTCAGTTCAACCCGTGAATTTACCATACTCATGAAAATCTTCATTTCACTTTCGAGTGTATTTACGTCATGATTTTATATAAATACAAAAATATCCTATTTGATACAAATATCATTTGCTTCCCGTTTCATGCCTCTCCGTGTTATATGAAACATATACTTTGCTCAATGCAAATATCAACTGTTCAACCAGAACTAAAATGTTGGTTGAATGCGGGCTTGCGTTCACCACTTTCCTTCGGAAAATCTCCTGTTCCAAACTAGAAATGTTTAAACTACTTCACAGGCTCTTTCTCAATACATATGATTATTAGAAAATATAATATCCAAGAATTATTTAGAAAAATTATGAAAATTATTATTATTATTATTAGTGGATTATTATTATTATTATTTATATCATTTTAAATGTGTTTAATTATCATCTCATTATGTGAGAATCCACATGTTCGAACCTTCGAATATGGAAAAAAAAATATCCATTCCTCAACAAAAATAAATTTAACTTTTACAGTTACATCGGGGTTTTCCGTGGTTTCCTTAAAATATGAAAAATTCAAATAAATGCTTGAAATGCTCGGTCATCGATCCTAAACTGTTCTGAGTGCTGAAAATACTCAGAAAAACTCTAACAAGTCTTGCGTAAATCATTGCAAGATTTAAATACGACGAAAAAAAATGTGTTGGTCATCTGCAGAAAAAATAGTTTGTTCCAATTAGCTAGGCATAATATAATTCAAATGTGGCTTACATTTCTTGATGGTCTTGAAGTGTAGTAAACCTGGTCTGTACCAGATTTATCCGTAGACATGCCCTATCGGACAAGCACGTATAATCCTTGTATCGGCCGCCATTGTAGACCCACAAATCGTCTAGTCAGCCATAGTGGTAGTATCTTTCGACGTTTGAATAAACTGTGGTTCCATTTTAATATGAGCTTCTATCAAAGCCATAACAGTTTGTTTAAATAGGGTCAGATCTAAGTGATCTCTTCTTAGATATGTCAGTTGTAACGTAACTCACTGTAATCTCATCAGTACAAGAAAAACACTGACAGTCTAAGCAATTAACGGCTGTTCTGAAGATCGTTCCCTGGGCATGGTTTGTATATCACCATCTGCCATGCGCTAGACAACCTGCAGTTTCCCTTGCGTAGACTAATGAACGCCACCGTTATAGACTAGTCTTCAGTGTACTGACAGATCGAAGTGGTTAACTAGTTACAAATAATGAAAAACTGACTTGAAATGGATTTAAACATCCAAGTATTAAGTTACTACTGGACTGTGACAAAATACTATTTTCTAGACAAAGTCTAGCATATGTCCTTTTGGAAATATAAATATTTCCACCAATGTCTGTAGAAAAACAATCACCTCAGTGATTCTCCTCACCAGAAACTTACTAAGTTCCAAACTCGTAGCGCAGCACTTCTCGTGACTATCACGATTTGAAAAGAACTTCTGCGTAGATTCGGCAACCATGTGCCTTGGCTCAGCGTAGACGCAACTTGCTTGCCAAGTGCTGGTGTTAGAATGAGCTAACCATGCCTGCTCCAGCTGGCTTTTATTCAAAACGGTCAGGGTCACGCGTCATCACCTGATATCTAGAAATCCTCATATCTCTTGAATCCCTGGTCCGATTTACTTGATACTAATTGCATTCTCTTTCATTTGGCCGTGCCAGTAATCTGATCCCAGTCTCAAGTCTCTACTCCATAGTTAACTATTTAATCAATAAATAGCCTCCACCTCTGCTGTTACTCGCTACGTCACTTGACATCCAACTATCGGTAAAATTCTTCTAAATGCTTCTCGAAGCAATGTAGCGCGATATTCAAATATCTGAACTTTCAAAAGCGGCTACAGCCTTTCCCTTGATATCTAGGTGTCTGAAACTTGGAATACCCATTCCTAGAGTTGGGCACATCCACCCCACACCTAGCAAAAAATAAAAATTGAAAATTTTTTATTTTTTCTATCTACACATTAAATCCTCTGGTTCTTGAATAATAAATCTTCAAATTCGACGCATTATAAGTTCCCACGATGTTACCAGTTCGTGTATTAGCGATTTCATAGCTTCCATTATTGTTTACTTCCACAATACGATAGGGTCCAGCGTAAAGGCTTGCAAATTTCGAGTACACTCGATTTTGCACGTCAGAGGGTGTAGGTCTTTTCACTAAAACAAGAGTTCCTATGCGCAAGGGTCTGCGAAAACGCTTTCCTCTCACTCTGCGCTCTCTCTTCTCAGCTTGGCTCCTTAACTTGTCTAAAGCTAGAGTTTCCCTCATCTGACGACTTGGTTCAATCTCAGGTGGAATAGAGATGATTCGATCCCATAATCGTGTTGGTTTAATTCCATGATGTAGCAACATAGGAATCTGTCCAGTACTCTCATGAATCGTAGAGTTGATGGATTCGGATGCTAAAGAAAGAACATCCATCCATTTCCAATGCTCATTTGGACAATAGAGGTGGCAAAATTTTGCTATCTCAGCCATCACGCGTTCCGCTGGATTGCTCTCTGGATGTCTAATAGAACAAAACAATTGTCTAATCCCAAGATTATTCATGATGGTTCGAAATTCCAATGATGTAAATTGAAGTCCACGATCTGATAAAAGGAATTCCGGTTTTAATTTCAGTTTGCAATTCATTAATCACACCTTCTCTTATTTCTCCCATGACAAGTTCCTTGAATTGTTCCGTTAAACGTTGAACAACTAGAATTCCCATCTCGTTACTCTCCTTCTTCACTCTGACTTCCAGGTTGACCATGTCTTCACCAACTTTCCTAAGACCATGTTCTATCCTATCAGCTAAGCTTTGGGATCGAAGATCGGCATCGCGAAATTTATCGTCCATTAAACTTGCGTTAGTAGCTAATGAAGTTTCGAGCTCATGTGTTTTGTCGCATAATTTATTCATTTTACTTTCAAGTGTCATTTTCAAAATTTCAGAATTCTCTTTAAATTTACTTTCCATTGAATTAAATTTACTATTTAAATTTTCCTTTAAATTATCTTTTAACCCGCTCTCTAACAAATCGGAATTTTCGTTGAGTTTATCCTCTAAACTTTCTTTCAAGTTACCTTTTAAAGAATCAGAACTTTCTCTAAGTTTATTTTCCAAAGAATCAGAATTTTCTCTAAGTTTATTTTCCAAAGAATCAGAATTTTCTCTAAGTTTATCATTCAAATTTTCTTTAAGTTTATTTTCTAACGAATCAGAGTTTTCTTTAAGTTTACTTTCTAAAGAATCAGAATTTTCTTTAAGTTTATCGTTTAAACTTTCTTTAAGTTTATCAGAATTTTCTTTAAGTTTCTTTTCCAAAGCCTCAGTATTTTCTTTCATAATGGCTGCTACACGCAGTCCAGCCTCTTTTGAACTCTCCTCCAAACTCCTCATCATCCTCATCATTTCTTCCATAATTTTCAATTATTATTCAAAACTTAGGGGTATACAACAGTGGCAAACACAAGCTTATAACTAGAACAAGAGATATGAATAGCTAATTGGAACACTATAATAAAATGAGATTTGTCCTAATATCGACGTGATGGAAAAACAAAATTCTCTACTTTTACGAATTACATTTACCACAATATCACAAGAAAAATATGCAAGTTCTCAAATATCCTCCACCTGGATTCTAATAATGTGTATGTCCAGTCATCGAACGTTTACTACTGAATTTACTTGACGCCCTAATGGTTAAGCCATTATCAAAAATAATCAAACCCATTCTAATTATTAACCAGTTAAATTTTTAATTTTCCCCACTAATTGGGTTTCCTACTAATTTATTCATCCAAACCAGACATCTCTCAACTCCCTAAATATTTCTATAAAAATTATCACAATTTCAAATCGGCATGCGATTGACCATGTCTAAATCGGGCCCCACGTTGGGCGCCATTTCTCTCTCTATCTTATTTTATGTGCCCGTTTAGACCGGAGTCCGCACGACCACATATGCATTTTACCAATAATCAGTCAGCACGAGAATCAAAATATCCCGGAGCGCCAGATGGGTTAAAGCAAATCACAAAAACGACATCAAATTTAAAAAATGCTTTACTGATTTTTGGCTCAATGCAACAATAAGGATAGAAGGAGATTTAATTGGGTGAAACACATCTGGTAAAATTATCTCAGTTTATTTTGAAGTTAAAAATCTGACTGCAAGAATGCTCAAAGCAGCATCATCCACGTGTGGCGATCCACACTCTTATTTACACACAATATACAGAAATTTTCCAAACACATTTGACAATCTTTTTGGAAACACAAGTCCGATTAATAGTCCTGTGGACTGTGTTCCAAAATTATTAATATTTAATTCCAGTTCAAAATTAATTGTCTATACTGGAAATAACGTATATCACTGTTTGACTATTTACATGATATTAACACTCGTAGAATAAATGTTTATAGCATTCTTAAACTTTCACTTGTTTTTCCAGTTTCAAAAATATATCGTCGAAAATATTATTATCATCGAAGCAACACAAATTATTAACACATATTAATAACAGCTGAAAAGTATTTGACCTTGAGCATAGCATCGAAGAACTGTGCGAAGCACAACAACAATTAATGGTTCTTCTGACATTAAACATTCGAGAAGTGACTCGATTATGAACTTCAAGTTCCAAACAAAATATATGATTTCTGAATCATCAACTTGATCAATAAATGGTTGAACCATTCAACTACTTGATTTTCCCCTTGGGAACAATATTATAAAAATATTTATATTCATGGCCATTTTTAGTAACTTTTACAACTTGCAATTCTTCGACAGAATGCGGAAATTAGAATTGTAGTTTTATAATAAATTCATTTAGTTCATGGCACTAGGATTGAAAATATCCTTCAAATTATTCGTGGTTAAAGAATTATTTTAATTGGCAGTGGCCCATTCTACTATTTGTGTAAGAACACAATATTATAACAACAACGGCAAAGGTCTTCCTCTGAAGAAGAATAAACTACTATCATGACAAATCCGGGTTCTAGCAAAATCAAAGTCTAAATGGAATTCGTAAACAAGGTTGAAAATAAGAACTGATGGTTTTCAAGAAATAACCTTCGGGTCATTCATACGACGAAATGTGTAGTTCCAATACTCCTACTATAAACCTGAGCCATCGAACCTGCTATTTGATTGATGCTCGAAAAAACCTTCATTCCTGCGACTTAACATGCGCACCTGGGAATGGCATTTCAACTACTCCACACATATAAATTTTCTTCCCAAAATTTATACAATAAATCAAGCCTCTGCTTGTTATCAACACTGGAAGATTAATAAACTTACAAGTTTATTTTATTTTACCATTCAGTTCAACCCGTGAATTTACCATACTCATGAAAATCTTCATTTCACTTTCGAGTGTATTTACGTCATGATTTTATATAAATACAAAAATATCCTATTTGATACAAATATCATTTGCTTCCCGTTTCATGCCTCTCCGTGTTATATGAAACATATACTTTGCTCAATGCAAATATCAACTGTTCAACCAGAACTAAAATGTTGGTTGAATGCGGGCTTGCGTTCACCACTTTCCTTCGGAAAATCTCCTGTTCCAAACTAGAAATGTTTAAACTACTTCACAGGCTCTTTCTCAATACATATGATTATTAGAAAATATAATATCCAAGAATTATTTAGAAAAATTATGAAAATTATTATTATTATTATTATTAGTGGATTATTATTATTATTATTATTTATATCATTTTAAATGTGTTTAATTATCATCTCATTATGTGAGAATCCACATGTTCGAACCTTCGAATATGGAAAAAAAATATCCATTCCTCAACAAAAATAAATTTAACTTTTACAGTTACATCGGGGTTTTCCGTGGTTTCCTTAAAATATGAAAAATTCAAATAAATGCTCGAAATGCTCGGTCATCGATCCTAAACTCTTCTGAGTGCTGAAAATACTCAGAAAAACTCTAACAAGTCTTGCGTAAATCATTGCAAGATTTAAATACGACGAAAAAAATGTGTTGGTCATCTGCAGAAAAAATAGTTTGTTCCAATTAGCTAGGCATAATATAATTCAAATGTGGCTTACATTTCTTGATGGTCTTGAAGTGTAGTAAACCTGGTCTGTACCAGATTTATCCGTAGACATGCCCTATCGGACAAGCACGTATAATCCTTGTATCGGCCGCCATTGTAGACCCACAAATCGTCTAGTCAGCCATAGTGGTAGTATCTTTCGACGTTTGAATAAACTGTGGTTCCATTTTAATATGAGCTTCTATCAAAGCCATAACAGTTTGTTTAAATAGGGTCAGATCTAAGTGATCTCTTCTTAGATATGTCAGTTGTAACGTAACTCACTGTAATCTCATCAGTACAAGAAAAACACTGACAGTCTAAGCAATTAACGGCTGTTCTGAAGATCGTTCCCTGGGCATGGTTTGTATATCACCATCTGCCATGCGCTAGACAACCTGCAGTTTCCCTTGCGTAGACTAATGAACGCCACCGTTATAGACTAGTCTTCAGTGTACTGACAGATCGAAGTGGTTAACTAGTTACAAATAATGAAAAACTGACTTGAAATGGATTTAAACATCCAAGTATTAAGTTACTACTGGACTGTGACAAAATACTATTTTCTAGACAAAGTCTAGCATATGTCCTTTTGGAAATATAAATATTTCCACCAATGTCTGTAGAAAAACAATCACCTCAGTGATTCTCCTCACCAGAAACTTACTAAGTTCCAAACTCGTAGCGCAGCACTTCTCGTGACTATCACGATTTGAAAAGAACTTCTGCGTAGATTCGGCAACCATGTGCCTTGGCTCAGCGTAGACGCAACTTGCTTGCCAAGTGCTGGTGTTAGAATGAGCTAACCATGCCTGCTCCAGCTGGCTTTTATTCAAAACGGTCAGGGTCACGCGTCATCACCTGATATCTAGAAATCCTCATATCTCTTGAATCCCTGGTCCGATTTACTTGATACTAATTGCATTCTCTTTCATTTGGCCGTGCCAGTAATCTGATCCCAGTCTCAAGTCTCTACTCCATAGTTAACTATTTAATCAATAAATAGCCTCCACCTCTGCTGTTACTCGCTACGTCACTTGACATCCAACTATCGGTAAAATTCTTCTAAATGCTTCTCGAAGCAATGTAGCGCGATATTCAAATATCTGAACTTTCAAAAGCGGCTACAGCCTTTCCCTTGATATCTAGGTGTCTGAAACTTGGAATACCCATTCCTAGAGTTGGGTACAATACAAGTTTGACATAATATACCGACCGGGAAAAGAAAATGTAAAAGCAGATACATTGTCGAGAGTTTGCAGTTCTAGTAGTTCAAGCAGGTTGCTTGAACTTCACAATTCACTTTGCCATCCTGGCATATCAGGATGTATCATTGGGTAAAAAAGTAAAAATCTAACATATTCAATCGAAGAAATCAAGGGAATGACCTCTGCTTGTCATATATGTGCAGAAGTGAAGCCCAGATTTTTGAAAAATACAGGAACATTAATTAAAGCGACGAGCCCATTTGAACGGCTGAACATAGAGTTTAAAGGTCCTCTTCCATCTAAGTCCGACAATCGCCACATCCTAACAGTCGTTGATGAATACTCCCGTTACCAGTTTGCCTTCCCATGCCGGGATTTGTCTGCGGCAACTGTTGTAAAATGTACAGTACGTTTAGTGTATTTCCAATATTTGAAATGCCATCATTTATTCATTCGGATCGTGGGTCTTCTTTTATGCCAAGGGAGGTACCATCGTTTTTACACACAAATGGAGTAGCCACATGCAGGACAACCCCATACAATCCGCAAGGAAATGGACAGGTGGAACGGTACAACGGAATAATATGGAAAACAGTATTGTTGGCGCTCAAAAATAAATGTATGACTCCCGATGCTTGGGTGGATGTTCTTCCGGAGGTCCTTCATTCCATTCGATCGCTTCTCTGCACAGCCACTAACTGCACGCCTCATGAAAGATTTTTTGGTCACAATCGAAGGTCACTAAATGGTGACACCCTGCCAGCTTGGATAATTCCTGGACAGACGGTGCTACTGAAAAAAAAACAAAAAAAACAAAAAAAAAAAAACAACGTTCGTGTAAGCAAATATGACGATTTAGTTAAAGAAGCGGAACTTCTCGAAGCCAACCCACAATATGCTCTTGTTAGAAGGAAAGATGGAAATGACACAACCATTTCTCTAAGACAATTGGCCCCAAGGGCGGGGGGAGAACCTGAGGAAAGCCCATCAGATGAAGGTCCATCAGAGTTCCATCACGATGAAGATCCATCCGAGTTCCATCACGACGAAGATCCATCAGAGCCCCGCCATTCGGAGCCTCATCACAGCGCACAATGTTCCTTTTAGGGTATCTGGCCGCGCAAAATACCTTTGCATATAGAAATGGTCTATAAACCTTAAAATAACTGTTCAAAATTATGTAAAACAATTTCCTTATTCTCATTTATAAGAATTTAAGTTTGATTGTCGCCCCGGAGGTCCAGGTTCGATTCCCGGCTCTGCCAAGAAATTTTAATTCTGGTGTGAGGGCTGGTACGGGTAAACTAAGCCTCCTGAGGCAAAACTGAGAAGAGGAGGGTTCGATTCGCACCTCAACCATCTTGGAAGTGGTTCGGCCACGAAATTTTACTTCTGGTGTGATGGCTGGTACGGGGTAAACTAAGCATCCTGAGGCAAAACTGAGAAGAGGAGGGTTCGATTCCCACCCCAACCATCCTGGAAGTGGCTTTCCGTGGATTTCCCCACTTCTACTCCAGGCAAATGCTGAGATGGTTCCTAACTTATGGCCACGGCCGTCGTCTTCCCAATCCTATCTCTAATGAACAAATAGTAGTACAGGCATCACAATAACACAGATCATCACAAAAATTACACAGATACACCCAAATACATGGGACTATACGACAACGATATTGCAGCCCATAAAATAAGCAACAACAACAAGAATTTAGGTTAAACTTCTTTTATTAGCCTAATAATAATAATAAAAATAATAATATTTTTCAACTGGATTAGGATTTTCCTCAACGCCGCTAAACTGGCAGAAAATTCTGCATTTATTATTTCAATAAGTTCAGTGGTGTCTCTCCCTCCTTCTAAGCGTATACTCACTTGACCGGCTAACGCTAGCTCCTCCCTGCTGAGTTTTTGTATTAAAGGTCGCAATTTCCTTCGTTTCGAAAATTCACTACACTCCACGAATGATTGGGAAGGACTACCCACATTACCTGTATTCCCTCCCCATGTTCCCTTCCAGGCTATTCTTAGTTCGTGACAAACTTTCTTAAGATCCTGCGATTGGCAACCCACGTTTTTCGTAACTGCGCGGAAAAAATAATAAGATTTTTTCTAACATTATTTTAACAGACTGTCCAAGGGATTTCAGATCGCTGTTTTCTATTAGATAGGTTCAAATCCTTTCGCTTTTCCACCTGCATGGCGCCAAGCATCGGAAAGATCGTTCCGCGAAAATCCTCCCGACACTATTAAAAGGAGAGCAAAAGCCAAAGTTGCTAAAAGTTGCAAATAATTTTTACACAGAAAGCATAATAGGGTGTGGGCTATAGGCTAATGGAAATAAATTCACAAATGGTTGACAATTGTGAACTTCCTGGTCTGAAAACCCATAAAAGAAGAATTATTTTATAACAAGAATTCACTATTTTCAAACGTTTATCACATAAACACTGCGATTTTTATAAGATTTTGCAAATTTCATAAAGAAAGATCATATCAGTCTGTCATATCCACTGGCAAACGATGAAGATAGCTGAACTAACAAGTATTTACAAGCACAAGATTCAAACACAAATAATCAGCCTTGCTTCCAGCTGTGGATGCGATAAGAAACGTCCTACTTCAGCGGTCTTTCACATTCCAGGGGAGAAACAAATAAGACATATAAGTACAGTTCTGAGGTCCTCTGACATTGCTGATACTAAAAATGTCATACAACATGAAAAAACAAGACATTAATTTTTTACATTTTGAGCGCCCAGATCGTGCAAAAGGACCAATGTGCCGCGTATCCCCGTCAGAGAATCAAGGACATTCATCAGAAGGTAGTAATCCCGAGGATGAAGTATACTTGGATAACGGAATTACAGTAAAAGACGTTCCTAAAATATCAGTACCTCAGAGACGGAGGCCCAAAAGTGATACCGTACTAGAGCTCCATTATACCTAAAAGATTTCGATTTGAACTATTAAATAAAAAAAGGGGGGGGCGTGGTATGTTGGCATCGTTGCTAGTGATATTGTAACAATACAAAAAGTTTATGTTCCTTTCTTGTTCATAACATTGTATTCATCCTTGCAAATATCTTGTAAATGAAAGCCTTTAATCTGGTATAATTATATATTACAAACTTCAGGGAAATCCTCGAGAAATATACTAACCGAACTATCCCGGAAAAGTGAACGTTGAGAAAAACCTATGTTTCAGCCATATGCGATGAAATTGTTCAGAAGATAAGACAAGAAATTAAAGAAATGGTTTTCCATTGACCAGACGACAAAGAAGGTAGGCTAATTGACAACGTACCTTAATCATTGGCTTTTTAAGTGAAGATTATTGTAAATGGATTCTTTTACACTGTGATGTTCTAGAAAAGTGCAATAACAAAACCATAGCAAAACTGTTCAATGAATCTATGGGTATCCTCTGGCCACAGGGCGTTCAGTATGATACAGTGTTACATTTTTATTAGCGATTGTGTGTACTATATCCTAAGATGACTCATTTAACTTGTGTAGCAGAGGCAGTTAGCCCAAAGTAGATCTATTGATTTCCTCAGTGAAAAAAGTTTTTCTCAAAGCCCACAAAAGAGTTCATCTTTTGAAAGAAATGTACGGTACCCAGAAATTCCATTGCCACGTAAGCCAGTTCTAACTAGGTGGGGTACGTGGCAGCAAGCGGTTGAATACTATGCTGAATCAAGACCGATTACAATACCTTATATCGTAGTCGGTCTTGGCTGAATATATGGACTCCTTAAGAACGTTCTGCATGCTATGGATTCTGAAGTTGCAGCCTCAATTGAAGCTCCGCAAACAAACAAGTGTGACGAATGACTTGATTTACATTCTGCATAATTTTTCATGCATCACAAAAACACTCAAAATTCTCCAAAACTCGCATCTCTCACTTTCTGAAAGTTTCGAAATTGTGAATAGAACTGTGGAACAGCTAAATCAGGGTACAGGTGAAGTTGCAGATGCAGCAAAAATGAAGATGGACACTGTACTTTCAAAGAACCCTGGATATGAAAGAATGGGAAAGGTTGCTGCAATTATGTGTGGAGATTTAAGTATCAAATTAACGTTGCATTTAACCCCAGCAGACGTTGTAAAGTTTAAATATGCCATTTACCTCTTCTGATGTTGAACGAAGTTTCAATCAATATAAATCGATACTTAGAGACAATAGGAGAAGATTCACTTTCCAGTACTGTTATTGTATGTATTTTTGACGTGAATAAAACGCTGTTGCGTTTACCGATTGCTTAGATCTTTATTTTGTGTCCTTACTTTCTGTCGTAAGTTTTTAACAATTTCAAACAATTGACTACACGCTCCCGCGAGTACGGGTCGCAACAAAAACCAGTCGACGCGCAATCGACTCCTTCCTTTCAACATCGACGGGATGAAGTCTACTCATTAACATGCACCCCACCTTGAAAGGAATTCTTTCAATTAATTAATTAATACAATTATACAGATTGAATCTATTTCATAATAATTAATAATGATCCTTTTCTTCATCCTCTATGGGAAGAGGGCATATTTTCTTGATACTTCGAGTGAAGGTTCCACCAGGAGTCTGAACGGTGACAACTCTCACCTCGCCATCTCGTCCGGGATGAACTTGAATTATCCTACCTCGTGGCCACTGTAGAGGCGGGATATTGTCTTCGATCAACAGTACTAAAGAGCCAATTTTAATACGCCGATCAGTACTGTGCCACTTGACACGTTTTTGCAACTCCTGCAAGTATTCTTGCTGCCATCTCTGCCAGAGCCGTTGTCGGACTTTCTGCAAGTTTTTCCAATGGGACAAGTGGTTATCAGGTTCCCTCGACACATCCATCTGTACAGGTTGCATAAGCGAGTCACTCAAGATGAAATGTGCAGGTGTTAGAACTTGCAAATCATTGGGATCATTTGCTAACGGAGTGAGAGGGCGTGAGTTTAATACTGCTTCAATGTCGCAAATAATAGTGTAGGTCTCTTCAAAGGTTAGTATACGTCCCTGCGTTTCAATTAGTAAATGTCTCTTCATAATTTTTACAGCTGCCTCCCACAATCCTCCAAAATGTGGCGATCGGGGAGGGATGAACTTCCAATTGATTCGTTGCTGAGCAAGTGAGGAGGCAATGCCTGATGATTCTTTCTCTAAAAAGGACTGGATATCTTGAAGCGCATTGGATGCTCCAATAAAATTCTTTCCATTATCGGAAACGAGCTGGTTACATAAACTTCGTCTAGCTGTAAAACGTTGCAGTGCGGCTAAAAAAGCTTCAGTTGTTAGCTCTGACACTAGTTCCAGATGCACTGCCTTGGTGCTGAAGCACGTAAATACAGCTATGTAACTCTTGTAAACATGGAACCGGCCTCTTCTGCGGCTCTCTCTCTCACAGATATGGGACCTGCGTAGTCCACTCCCGTGGTGACAAAGGGCCGAAGAACCAGCGTGACTCTTTCCTTTGGTAAATCTACCATGCGTACCTCAGGAACTGTAGGATTAAAGCAATAACACTTCACACATCTTCTAATGACTTTCTGTGCCTCTCTTCTGCCACCGATGGGCCAATATCGCTGTCGTGTTGCATGTAATAACTGCTCTGGCGGACAGTGCTTAAGACGACGATGGTCCCCTTCCATGATTATCCTGGTGATGTGGTGATTTGCTGGGAGAAGTATGGGATGTATCTGTTCCGATGCTAACTCTGAAAACCGAAGCCTTCCTCCAACCTTAATCAACCCATCGTTGTCTAGGAAAGGACTGAGTGAATTTAATGGACTCTTTCTTGGGAGGTCTTGATTATTTGTTAAACAATTTTGTATTTCAGAGAAAGCTTCCAACTGTGTCCACCTGACCACATATCTCTCTGCTTGACAAATTTCCTCTGTCTCTAGTGAGCTTGTTTTCCTTTCTGGTATATCCTGTTTGCAGTTGTAGATGAATCTCTGACAGTATGCTACTATACGGCATAATTTCAAGAACGACGAAAATTTGATAAGCAAACTGCTGGTTGCAGTTGCCTTTAATGTCACTGTTGTAATCTTCCGTTCTGGCAGTTCTGTTTCAAATTCCTTGGATTGCCTTGGTTGATGAATTTGTTTGCAGAGCCACGGAGGCCCTTTCCACCAAAGTGTTTTGCCTTCAAGTTCTATAGAAGTAATTCCCCTTGAGAGAAGATCAGCTGGATTTTCTGTTGATGGAACATGATTCCACATGGCGGGATCGGTGGCTTCTTGAATCTTTGCGATCTTATTTGCAACAAACGTCTTCAACAACCGTGGCTCGGTGTTGATCCATTCTAAAACAATTGTACTATCGCTCCACAATCTGATACGACCAACTCCTTCTTTCAAAGCACTTGCCGTCGTTTTGACAAGTTGTGCAAGAAGAAGTGCTGCCTCTAATTCGAGCCTGGGCAATGAAATCGTCTTTAACGGAGCCACATTCGTCTTGGCACAAAGTAAATTAGACACGAAGTGATCCTTTTGTGTTTGACTAACTACATAGATGCAGGCTCCAAAGGCCTTCTCGGAAGCATCACTAAATCCGAACAAATCAAAAGTGTCAGAACAATTTCCAGGATTTACATTTCTGATTATTGTGATGTCGTTCAGTCTCTCCAATGATGAATAATAGTCGTTCCAACTTTGAAGGTGCTTCGTACACAATGGCTGATCCCAATCTAATCCATCTGCCCATAAGTGTTGTATCAACAATTTTCCTTTGATCAGTACTGGACTCGCAAGCCCCAGAGGATCAAAAATCTGTGCGATTTTGGAAGCCACTTCTCTTTTGGAATTTGGTGTTTGCCTTGCTAGTATAGCTCGAAACTGAAGACAATCCCGTGCTGAGTCCCAGAGAAGTCCAAGAGTCTTACTGGCTTCACCTTTATCTAAAATCAACAAAGTCCCCTCGTTACTTTTGCTCTCCAACTCCTGCAAAATACGTCTGTCATTGGACCTCCACTTCATCAAATGCATTCCACCACTCAAAAGGATACTTTGTACTTGTTGCCGTAGCTGAATCACATCTTCAAGAATATTTCCTCAACTCAAACAGTCATCCATGTAAAAATCATCACGAATAGCCTTGGCTGCTATTGGAAGTTCCCTCTCATGGAGATTAGCCAATTCATTTAAACATCTCATGGCATGGTATGGTGCAGACCCTGTTCCGTATGTCACTGTGTTTAGTTGATAAATCCTCACAGGGGCTGAAGGATCCTCCTTCCACATAATTTACTGTAATGCTCGATCATCAGGTTGGACGAGGATCTGCCTGAACATCTTTTTCACATCCGCTGTTATGACATACTTATGACTGCGAAATCTAAGTACAATATGAAAAAGGTATCTCTGTAAATTAGACCCAATCATGAGCTTGTCGTTGAGTGATGTACCGTGTGATGTTTTTGCTGAGGCGTCAAATACCACTCTAACTTTAGTAGTGTCGCTGTCTGGTCTCACCATTGCATGATGGGGTATGAAATATGAGTTTGTCATTTTCTGATTTTTCTGCTCTTCCATCAAAGTCATATGCCCTAGCCTTTGATATTCATTTAGAAAATCTGTGTATGCAGTCTTGAGTTCTGGTTGTCTGCTTAATCTCTTGATTAATGATACTAGTCTCTTTTGTGCATGACCTTTAGACTCTCCAAGTACGACATCTGGTCTTAATGGCAGCCTTACGATGAATCTACCTGTTTCATCTCTCGAAACAGTATCTGTGAACTGCCTATCACACATTTTTCTTCTTTTGTGTAATGCTGAATTTCCGGAACTGCTTCTTGCTTCCAAAATCTTTCTAAATGATCTGCTAATTGTTGGTTGCTGATCTTCATGTATGTGATTGATAATCCTTGTTGATTCTCGCAAACTTCACCGCCAATAATCCTACCTAATCGGATGTTCTGTAGAGCTGGTTGCCCTTGTACTTCGTTTCTGGGTCGACCAATAACAAGCTTTCAATAGAGTCCCGCACCAATCAACATGTCTATGTCCCCAGGCTTGTTGAAAGTCGGGTCTGCCAAGCAAATATCCTTAGGAATAATTAACTTGTCTTTCTTGATCTCTAGCTGTGGCAGTCGTTCAGTAATAGATGGCAACACCACAAATTCTTCTTCTATGGCAAAATCGTCATTTCTTGAAGCGAGTTGTACTCTTGCAGTTTTGTTTGTTTCTACATTGGAACAATCAACTTCCATGATTTGCATGCTTCTCTTAACATTTGGCAAGCCGAGCTTCTTATACAGATTCTCTTTCATCAGATTGATTTGAGATCCAGGATCCAATAAGGCTCAACATGTTGTTCTCCTAACTTGAGCATCCCTCACATCGATTAATGCCGTTGACAGAAGTATTTGCGATGTGTTTTCTTTTTCCAAGCTTATATTGAGGGGAGGCGAATCCTGAAATTTGACGCAATGATTCACACTCGCTTCGTTTTTTCCAATATTTTGTTTTTGTTTGTTATCGTCCTCTGCATGTAATAACGTGTTATGTAAATGTCCACATTTCTTACCCTTTGATCCTCTACAGTCTGTCGCAATGTGTCCTGGCTTCAAACAGTTAAGACACCGTTTTTTCTCTCGGAGAAGCTTCTTCCTGTCTTCTACTGATCGTTGAAGTAACTCCTCACAAATGTAAATGGGGTGACTTCCTCCACACAAAATGCAGCCCTCCTGAGTGGCTGTCATAACAACTCTCTTGCTAGGCCTTTTGTCCTTTGAATATGTCTTAGTATTGAAGTCTTTGTTTTTATTATAATTCAACTGCATATATGATTGAGAACGTTCAGTTAAAAATGTAAAAATTCTTCTAATGTTGGCATCTCTTCTGGAGTGCATCCTTTTACTCTTTCTTTCCAATCTCTTTGCTCCATGAAATCCAACTGTTTCTTTGCTAGGTGAATAATCAGCGTATCCCAGTGTTGCACCTGTTGCTTCATTGCCTTTAATAAAGCTATGTGAGTTTGGATATGAAGATGTAACCGCCTGAGGGATTCAGATTTATTCTCTTTTGAAATTGTGGGAAACTTGAAAAGTTCATCTAGATGTGTCTCAATGATCAGAATTTGATTATCATACATATTTACAAGCAAGTTCCAGGCACTTGTGTAGTTTTCCTCTGAGATAGTAAACCCTTGTATGACCTTGCGTGCTTCACCCTGCAGGACTCCAATCAGATATTGGTATTTTTGGATGTTTGTCAGCTGAGTATCATGATGAATTGTTGACTCATAACTATTCTTAAAGAACAACCATTTTGTGAATTCTCCATTGAATTCCGGTAATTTGATTTCTGGTAATTTCTGTACTATTTTAGAGCGAATTGCTGGTAGGCCTACTTCTTGTTGATGAATGGTGTTGTTTATAGCTGGATTCAATTGAGATAGTAAAGTACTTTGAACCTCTTCCGCTTCATCTATAATTGTTTGCAAACGTGTAACTGCATTGAAATAAATGGATTCGAACAGCTGCCGCTCTCCTTCACATTCCACTTGAAACTCTTGTGCTGCCAATTCATCAGTGATCTCTGTTTCCTCTATTTTGATCCGTAGTTCTTCAAAGGCACTCCATACTTCATCACATTTTTAAATTTTAACCTTTGCTTCCGATTTTGATGTGTCAGCTGTAATAGAATTGTTTATTCTTGTTAACATGCCTTTTACTTGGCCACGCGATTGTTTTAATTTCGCAAGTTGCGACATGTCGAAATTGAGGTTATGAGTAGCTTCTGAAGGATTATGTTATGTTTAGGTTATCAAAGGATTTCTGGGAACGTTTTTATTATTTTATTTTTATGTCTGGGCTACTCTCTAACCTATTTGCCGTCTTGTGACGTTCGTCTCCGTGAAGCGTATTGCCGATTGCATTAATATCGGCTCGTTGCCGATGCTATTTCTGAATATCTCCGGTTTTCGAAGGCCGTGCCGTTGGGCGCCAATGTTATTGTATGTATTTTTGACGTGAATAAAACGCTGTTGCGTTTACCGATTGCTTAAATCTTTATTTTGTGTCCTTACTTTCTGTCGTAAGTTTTTAACAATTTCAAACAATTGACTACACGCTCCCGCGAGTACGGGTCGCAACAAAAACCAGTCGACGCGCAATCGACTCCTTCCTTTCAACATCGACGGGATGAAGTCTACTCATTAACAAGTACTTATAGTTAGTTATTGTTTTCAGTGACGGTTCTAGAAGCTTAAATCTCGGTGGGGTTGGAATCGAAAGTTTGGGTGGCATAATTCAATAGAAAATTAACCATATCTGTGAAAATACAATGGACAACATTAGCACACCCATTAACATGTTCAGTTACACACATACTACTATGCCACATTATTTAAAGAACAATAAGTTAATGCATCCAGAACTAGGAAGGAAGGAAGATTGTAGTTTTACGTGACCGTTAATCTCGAGATCATAAGCCACGGGACCTCCTTTTTACGCGGAATCCGAACCACAGGACATGGCATTTCACTTTGAAAATCTCACATGCATTGACCGGGAATTGAACCCAGTCCGCCGTGGTGAGAGGCCAATAGATTGACCGCTGCGCCACCACGCCCCCATCCAGAACTAACCATGATCATAAAATGAGAACCGAAAGTTAGTTACCATAGGACAGAGATGAGACCACAACAGTAATAAAATACCCTGCATATTATAACTACTGTATGTATGCACTAAAAGATAATATTGAGCAATAATATTCTTCTGTTCCCACCCTGGGCAAACTGGTTCACTATATCTGAAGGAACTTGAAGTAATTTTCCACTTACTTCTCTTTCAATTGAAAGAATTGCGAGATTGGAAAGCCTCTTTGTTGCCATTGTTGCTCTTAAATAGGATTTTATTCGTTTCATAACAGAGAAACTACGCTCAGCAGAAGCAGATGACACAGGAAGAGTCGGCATCAACTTGAAAAATAATAGTAGCTGTGGAAAAGCAACTTCCATTTTCAGAAGTTCAGAAAAAAAAAGAATGAGGAAGTGTTTGGATATTTGCCTCTAAATACATTCTTAACTAAACCGATTTCAGTCTGTGAAGATTAGATTATACTTTTCACAGAAAATGAGAATATATTCAAAATTTTAAAAAGTTTTCACTTCTTGGGTTACAGGCATCCATTGCATTGCACACAAAATCATTTTCAGTAAATCTACGCAGTAACTCTTCTACCATGTTGTCTAATATTTCAAAAAGATTTCTTTTACATGTCTCTGATAATGTCACATTTTCCTCTTCTTTCTCCGCAGAGACTGGCATTAATAAAACGTAGTCTGAAAAGTTCTTTGGAATACTTGAGACTCTAGATTGTTTATAAACTTTCACGCCTAACGACTGAGCAGAGTCACATGTAGCCGCCCATAGTTTATTAAAATAATCATCATTTCGTTTTTCTTGCAACGATTTTACAAGACCATAGATCAATCTATGTGCCCCTCCGAAGTCCACATGTTTTTGTTGTAAGAACATAGAGGCTCCATTGGCAAGCTCGAGAATATCAGAAAAGATTTGTAACACAAACATCACATTTATTTTACAAAGCTGCTTCAACAAACCTTTTGCTTCTGCTGCCTCTTTCTTGTTAGCTGACTTAGAAAAATACTCTATAGCTGCTTTAACTGAAGCAAAACGTTTCTGAAAATACATCACTCCTCTATATTTACATACCCATCGCGTGTCACTTTGAAGAGGTATCTCTAAAACACGTTCTCCTGGATAAAGATCACTCTGTATCTCAACAAACTTTTGGTGTCTTACAGTAGATACGGACTGAAAAGCATAAATTGCTTCCAGTAAACCAAAAGTGTCGCCTACCTCGTCTACTGCCTTTGAAACGTACCAAAGCTAAATTTAAGCGATGTGCATAACAATACACGTAAACACACGGGTTATTGACCTTTAGTCGCAATAAACTTTGCACGCCGTTTATCTTCCCTGATATAACCGCGACTACATCTTATGCGTGTCCAATGCACTTACATGGATCGAAATCCACTGAAACAAGGTAATTTAAAGCTGAATTAGCTATACTTTCTGCATTCCGTTGAGACAAATGTATAAAACCAATGAAACGCTCCTCTATAGAATTGTGTCCCACATATCTGACACATACGGACATCTCCAATATGTTGAACTATTATATTAGCTGAGATATGAAGAAATTGATTTTGAGAATCTTTAGATGAGTAAGTTGCATTCTTTGGTAGACTGTTTACATTCACCCTTGTTCTTTCACTTTCTAGTTTAATTACATTTAAAATTTCAACAAAATTCCCTTCATTATTACCACTATCGTCATCCGAAACTGTTTCGCGATGAACTCTAAGCCCAATGTCTTGCCGAGCACAAAGTAATGCGACTCGGGCCATTGTTGCCACGGCCGAGCGGTTACGCAATATGTCATCTTTGTGTTTCTCGCTTAGCTTCGAAATCACTGTGCCGCTACGTTCACTTTCCAAAAAAAAAAACTGTTCCACTTTACTATTGAAGATTTATGACATTCACTATCAGCATGCTTTGCAAGTTTTTCTCCTATTCTTTTCCCATTGCAAAATCCAGATTTAGTGAAAACATGTTCAACATTGCTTGAATCAGATTGAACGAAATGACGACACGGAAAACAGAAAACAGCATCTTTGTTCTTCGAGTATTCAATAAATGTATACCTATCAAACCATTTACTGTTAAAACTTCTGTTCTTATAGTAACGTTTGTGTATAAACTGATTTACTTGGTTGGCATGGGCCATCATAGATCGATGCACTGATATCAAATGGTACTGGTTCGTCTATATTAGAAACAGTTGCACTCATATTTTTGTCACAGAGTTGGGGAGATATCGATGCACTTGTACTGCATGGAGGTTTGTCTACATTGGAAACTTCTGAACTTGCATTTAAGTCACAATGTTGGGAAAAGAGTTTAATACTCTTCGGTTCATTGGGTTCACATGCACTTTCATCGCACTTCCGCTTGTCACGGGAAAAGAACGTCAAAATATTACTCTGTTTAGACATACCGTAACTAATACAAGAACACGTCTACGCAAGCATAGCGACTAATCCAATCGTCTGCTACTGAAGAATGTTGCGAAACGATAAATCTTTTCTGTGATTGTTACAATGACGAGCAGTCGGCACTGTCGTCTGTCAGACTTTGAATGCAGACAGCTTTGACTGATTGTTGTTGTAAAGAAATATCTAAACATGTTGATCTTGGTGTATGCACTACGGACTTTAAAAATATTGAAAGAAAAATTAACTTAACGAAATGCATCAGTTTGTTTTATATCAGATAAATTATATCTGTAAATTATCAATTTATTTAGTAACCAAGGAATTTTAAAATAATTATTTCACTAAAACCGGGACTAGAACCGCCTCTGGTTGCTTTAAGGGGCAAAACTACGAGGTCATCTGTCCTTCCAGCACTTAAAAGAACATTTTGTGATCCATTGTTTTGGTAACAGAGATTAAAATATTGGATGTTCTTCAAAGAACGTCTTAAAATGTGAAGTACAGCATTATGGTTCATGTAGATCTACTTTCTATAGCTTCTTTGATCTTTGATATCAAACAGAAATGATAGTGTTTTTTGTGTAATTTTAAGTCCATGTATAATTCCATATTTCAATAAAAATAACTAAATATACTGTATATGTACATAATTCATGAATTATTAGTACATATAAATCCGTTCCCTGATCATCATGATCGTTCGGTGTACACTAATCTGAGTTGGCCAACTGTTCAGGAACAAAGTGCACTGCTTTTTACAATCAAAATTGGCGATACAGTAATCAGGTGCAAAAATAAAGGTGGCAGCAGATAATAAAAACCTACGTGATCTCTCTCCTGGTTTTAAATGGTAATTCGAGATGCGTTTTCTTGCGCGTCTTATAAATCGTAGTGAACATAAGCATTGTCAAGATGTAAAGGTGTTGCTCATTTCATTCGTATCCCAACCTCCATACGGTGTGCATCTGTGCAGTGAGTGGTATCGGGTGTAGGGTGCGTGCTTTGAGTGTTGTGTGGACTTCGGGTTTGTGACCTGTTATTTGTTTAGTGTGTTAGGTCCCGTTAGTGTTTAATCAGGTTAGTACCCCCGCCTTAATAGGGGATAACTATTCGACATGTCGTCCGAAAGTGATGGTAGTCAGATGGGGCGACCACCGGACGAATTTGAACAAGTGGAATACGAGGGTGTAGCGTCTGTTGAAAGTATGCTTGTAGTGTCGGAGGCTGAGGTAGCATCAACTCCATCAACTTCCACTGCTGAAACATCTCCAATTCTTGCTAAACGACAGCCATTGTCAAATGACAATCGATATTACGAACATCACACAGGACCGTACACGGTGTTTGTGCAAGGTGAAGGTGATCAACATATTGGCATTTTACATCCGATGGCATTAGGAAAGCTCTTTTTCGAAAATAAGATCGTAGGTATAAAGAATATTCAACGCAAAGGCCGCAATCGCGTTCAGGTACAATTTAACAAGGCCGTGGAAGCTAACTCCTTCTTACAAAATCCCTTATTGCCAGCAAAGCACCTGGTGGCATTTGTCCCGTCCGCTAACGTCCAACGTGTTGGGCTAATTAGGGGCGTGGACACATCCTTAACGCACGATGAAATCCTAAAATATATTGAGTCGCCTGTCCCAATTGTGAGAGTCCAGCGTTTTTTCCGAAAAAAGATGATCAACGACAAGTTAGAATCCCTTCCTACAGGAACAGTGAAAATTTTCTTTAAAACACAAAGACTACCTGATTATGTATCTATTTTTAATGTGCTCTTAGAGGCAACATTATTCATATTTTCCCCCATTAGATGTTTGAACTGTCAACGATTCGGGCATGTAAAACTACACTGCCGGGCTCGCGCCCCAATTTGCGGTAACTGTGCGCAAGGACACTCCACGGAAACATGTAAGGAGACCCTGTTTAAATGTGCTAATTGTGGTGATAATCATCCGGCAGGCGCCGCACGCTGCCCCGAATTGGAGAAACAAAAGTCCATAAAACGTCAAATGTGTACCGAAAATAAATCGTACCACGAAGTTATTACGGCTAACTACAATGTACCGTTTAATCCTCTTACACTCCCACAGCAATTTCCAACCTTAGAACAGTCTCATAATACGCGTCGAGAGGACCCGCCGAGAAAACGAAAATATACAGAACTAGTGTCCCCAAAGCCGAAAGTGGTGAATCCCATAGGATACGACCGACGGGCCTATCTCGAGATCCTGAAGCAACCATCTGGAAGTAGTGTAGGGGTAGCTATGCAACCCGCCACAATGGGTGAGGAAATTTCGAAAAAACAGTGTTCTCAAACACCCGGCACTTCACGGGACCCGTCCCATGACATCATTGAAGATTTCCTGAAACTACAAGAATTATTAGGGCACAATGCTCAATGGAGCTTTTATGTGAAACAATTATTAGACAAAATAGTTCCGTTACTTCCCAATCCTCCTACCACAAAAAATAATACCCTAGTAAGTAGTAGCCCTACAGTGGCCTAATTTCGATAAGTGCTACATGTTACTACTCCAGTGGAATTGCCGGAGTATTTTAAATAAGAAGCATGAATTATTACTGTTAATACAGGAGTATGACCCAGATATCATATTCCTACAGGAAACATGGCTTCGTGCCTCGTATAGATTCTCGATTCCCAACTACCTGGTCGAACGTCAGGATGGTCCAGGATATCGTGGCATAATGACGCTATTCAAAAAGACCTTACGATACACTTCTCTCCCTACTCAGTTCTATATTCCTCACACTCATCATCACACATTCCTTGTACATGATTTACATGTAAGTCATATTTATTGTCCCCCGGGTATACAAGGTTCCCGTCGGCAATGGCAGGCATATTTCCGGTTCATAAAACAATTTCCTAAACATATTACCGTGGGGGATTTTAATGCACTTCACGCCTTGTGGGGCAGTGGTCGCATTAATCCAAAAGGACGTCACATCGCTGCAGTTATTCAGGATTTACACCTACATCTCTTAAATGATGGATCACCCACGCGCATTACCCCACCAAATAGTCCCAAAAGTGCGGTGGATTTAAGTGTCACTACCTTAGACTTATCTCATAAGATGACATGGAAGACCGTGCAGGATACGCATCAAAGCGATCATTATCCAATTATAATCGACTATGATGTCTCGCGTACCCGACATATCCCAAAAAACGTCTTCAAGGTTAAGCGAAATTTACGATTTTTTGATTATGAGTTGTTCTCCCGATTTTTAGAGGATAGACTTTCACAGCATACACAGGGGCTCAGTAACAGTTATGCCTTTTTATTAGAGAATATCCGTGCCTATCTTAATATATATCACCCTTTAATTCCAACGACAGGTCCTCCAAATAATCGGGGCGCCTTACCCTCATGGTGGGATCAAGAATGCGGAAAGCTGGTAAGACGGCGCAAGGCGAGTTTAAAAGCTTTTCGACAGTATGGCTCTCCAACATCTTATTTGCGATACAAAAGTCTCACCGCGCAAATACAACGTGTATTTAATGATAAAAGACGGGAAGCGTGGAAAATATATACTACCCAATTATGCAGTTCTACGTCCCTCAACAGTATTTGGACGGCGATTAAACATTTCGCTAATAATCGTACTATCTCATCTCCCCCTCAACTTTCGGTGCAGGGATACCATGACCTGTATCATACTTGGACACCAGAAATAGTTGTTCGCTTACCTACATCGTGTACATCTGGTTCCATGGAACGTTTTTCCAGTTTAACGCAGCCTATTACAAGTAGCGAATTCAGACACGCATTTCAGCACAAAAAATCATCCAGCCCAGGGATTGATGGAGTGACTTATCAAATGATCGCTCGATTTCCAGTAAACGCTCAAAGTATCATTATTCAACTATATAATTCCATCTTATGCACAGGGACCTTCCCGGAGGATTGGAATGTGTTTCAAACTGTACCGATTCTTAAACCCATGAAAGATGCTCGATTACCGAGTAGTTATCGTGGTATTCAACTTGGATCCTGTTTCCGAAAAATTTTCCAACATATACTTCTCCGGCGGCTTCAATGGTGCCTAGAATATTATAACCTGTTTCCAAAAACCCAATTTGCATTTAGGAAAAATCTTGGTACATCCGACCCCTTAAATATATTCCTGACTGATTTACTCCTAGCAAAAGGAAAGAAAGTGCACACAGTAGCTGTGTTCCTTGACCTCAAAAATGCATATGATTCTGTTGATCCATATCTTCTTATTCAACTTCTAAGGGATCTAAATTTTCCCCTGCCCTTCAGGTGCTTAATACACAATATGCTATGCTATCGTCATATTACGTTAAACTCCCCCGTCGGTGTCTTTGATTCTCGACATACTTCTTATGGTGTTCCCCAGGGCGACGTTCTAAGCGGGCTTTTATACTTACTTTACACCCGTACTTTAGAAACAGTCATATTACCGCACGCTCGCACTCTACAATATGCGGATGACATTCTAATATATTGCACTCGAGACGAGTTTTCCTCATGTCGACGAGATATATACCACGCCTTATCTCATGCTCATGATTGGTTACATCAATACGGATTTGAAACATCCGTAGGGAAAAACGCTGCGATGATTTTTACACACAAACGAATTTACGACAGTTCTCCTATTTTATACCGTCAAGGTCACATTCCGGTGGTGACAAGTGTCAAATATTTAGGGATTTATATTGATAGGAAATTGCAATGGGAGCGACATACGCAATACCTACAGAGTCATCTCGCCAGTAAAATTAATGTTCTAAAATCTCTCACTAGACGGAATTGGGGGGCGGACCCAGAATCATTATTAACGGTTTACCGTAACATCATCCGTTCTGTACTGGATTACAATTCCTTTTTTTTTGATTCCATGCCCAGCATTAGGCTCCTTCGGTTAGATAGAATCCAGTTTTCTGCTTTGCGTATAATCATAGGTGCGCTTCAATCAACCCCCACAGGAGCCCTCCTAGTTGAAACAGGAGAAATGTCACTTCAGCATCGGCGTAGATATCTGGCATGTATGTACCTGCTACGAAAAATGATGATAACAACATCACCTATCGTCCCTAAATTACAACTATTAGAGGAATATTATACGCGTCGATTATTGCCCACCGTTTCTCGTCCTGCGTTACTAACCGCATATTCCATGCTTCAACCATACCGCCATAATATATTAAAAGTCATGCGGTTACCGATATATACTATTCCGTATGCTGCAACGCACTTTCAACCTCCTATTCTTCAGAACTCCTTACCCCACGTCTACCAGACGTTTCAACATCATCCTGTAATTATTCCCCGTATTTTTCGGGAAATAACGCGTCCTTTGATCTCCTGTATCCTTTTTTACACAGATGGTTCTAAAATGGTTAACCCTGCGCGTGTGGGAGCAGCCTTCTGTGCCCCGGACTTACAAATCTCCTTTCAGTATACTTTACCCCCTGACATCTCGATATTTACAGCCGAAATTTTCGCCATACGTCAGACGTGTTTTTATATAACAAAACATGCCATTCGTCGTGCTTTAATATGCACCGATTCAATGAGTGTAGTGCAAGCACTTCAAAATGTTAGAGAGGCTGACAACTGGTTTTTATGTCAATTAGTGCAACAATTGTACAATTTACACACGGAGGGTTTCGAAGTCCGTATCATGTGGGTACCCGGCCATTGTCACATTGAAGGAAATGAACTAGCGGATAACCTTGCCAAAGATGCAGCAAAAGGACACGGAAAAACTTACAACATCGCCATACCAATGTCAGATCTGCGTTCTATAATTAGTTCGACAATACGGGAGGAATGGCAAGGCACGTGGACTAGCTACGCCAAAATTAAGGCCAAACACTATTTTGGGTTACAACCGACTATTGTAAACAAACCATGGTTTCATGGAGGGAAATACACACGACGACATATCATTACAATCATTCGTCTACGTTTCAACCACGCATTAACACCGGTGTATTTATTCCGCATAAAACGACGTGATGATCCTCTATGTTCGTGTTTACAAATGGAGGGTTCCTTAAATCATATACTATTTCAATGTCCACTATACGACCATCAACGAGCTTTAATGTTGAGAGTTTTATACGATTTAGGATATGCACTTCCTTTAAATGTGGCCACATTGGTACATAAGCCTACAATTCCACTGGTCAGTAGCATAGTGGCATTTTTCGACAATATTAATTTCAAGATTTGAAAGGGTAATCCTTTCCCATATCCATATTTGTGGCCCGGTCATGTGTGTGTATGTGTAGCGAGTCACCAAGGTGGGTCGCTTCGGTGTGAAGAGTTAATACCATTTGTGTCCTCGTCTTTAATTCCTATGTTTTTCCTCATACGTATCCCTCCGCGTTGCGTCATTTTCTTGTTTACGATTCCCCGCTACTCACTGGTCTTACGCTTTCAATCGGTAGTCGACGGTTACCCAAAGATACATACCACTGCACAGTAGCAATTGGGTAAAGAGTTTACTATGCCCACTACCGTACCAAGTAGAAGAAGAAGTGTTGCTCATTTGAGGCTAGAACTTTCGTTCAACAACAATATTAATACTATGATATTTAGCGGCTAATTTTATTGACAAATGATACCTTTTGAATTGATATTGAATGCAGTTTTAGCACTCTGTGTTTATATGTAGCATGTGGTTGGCTATACTGGAGAATATGGCAAATGATGGATTTGGCGGGAGACTATAGATGTTTTGGTTGTTGAATAGCTGTTTAAGACTTTTAAAGACCTAGGAATATGGATCCGTCAGAAGTTGAATATTTGGCTGAGAAACTGTTAGTGTCTATAGTTCCAAATTTTAATTTAGGTATCATTCATTTGATATCGGGAGATGTTGGACCATTTCGTGCAGGTCTGCCTGTCCGAGTTCCTATGTGGATGGCCACCAACTTGAGGCAGCAACAAAAGTGTCGTATCATAGCCCCTGACTGGATGACAGTGGAAGAACTTGAAAAAGTTCGGGAAGAAGAATCCCAATCAAGGTAATGGAATGCATGGTTATTTATTTAATAGAAGATCGTAAATGTACATAGTTTATTAGATGTCCATTCCCACAATTATTATTCATGATTACAAAAGGTATTTCGGCTAATTTAAGTAGTTTTGTGGAAGGTTCACCACTCTTGAACTGTTACTCACATGTCTTTGGTTGAGTAAGTAAATTTTATATATAATCTTCATTGTAGCCTATGGCCCTATCGAATGTGTGTACAGTTTAACAGAAACCTGAAGCAATCAATCCATGCTATATGCCACTATTGACATGATTCGGCTTGGGCATGTGATACATTTCGCATGCATTCCCACATATTTAACATACGCCATTTTCATCCGGATCATGGAACTCGCTCCTGGAGCAGATCTTATAATGAAATGCATGAACCGCAAGTCTGGTCACGACGTGCCGCATTTCATTGGGTGCGTCCAGGATCAACTGTCTAGTAACGCATTTGATGCATAGAATTCCATTGGTATGTCCAGTCTTTTATTCTGTAGATCTTGAAGCAATTTTCTTTAACTGTCTCTAGCTGGTAGTAGTAGTGATATTCAAAGGTCTTCTGTTAAGATTGTTTCTCTTGGGAGTTGAGTAAGTAAATTACTCTCTGGTACAGAACTCTGTTAGAGGTACTTGTGTTTATTAATTGTGCACACCTTGATGTGATAACGCTCACAATGCATGTAGCACAGTTCACTAACCCACTGTTCACCTGGATCTTGGTGCTTCTTATTGCTGCAACATTTGAAGAGGAATCCGTGCATAGCGAACCTTACCATCATGTGTCTTAAGGTCGTAATCTACCTATTTCCATTCTGTCATCAGCATTGTGCTCGTGGAATAGATTTCATCCCGTATTTCTTTCTTCAAATTATGAAGTTCCTCGATTTCCTCATTGTATGCATCCATGGTAGTTAATAACGGATAACCGATAACGTCCCCCCAGAAGATTAAATAAGGTATGAAAATCATAATTATCAAAATGAAAGTGAAAAAAGAATAGAGCGCTCATTCTGTTTTAATAAGAAATTCTGTATATACAGAAGTAGGCTACGGATAAGGTTGATAATTTGGATGTCCAAAGCTCGTAACTGAAGCAACAACAGTAACTCTTTTTATAGATTACAGGCTTTTATTTATTCATCTATAAAATTGTTTGTATTTTTAAAAATTCTGTGAGGATTTTTTGTGTTGGCAGGTTATTCACCAAAATGCCGAGTGAGCACTACATGATAGAAGGAGATGTGCTGCTCAAACTTGCTGCGGAAGATATTCCACGGGCAGACGAGATCAGAACCATTCTCAAGGTGAGCTAGAATACCAGAGATCTCTCACTTGGTAAAACTTGAGGAGACCAAATCCTGAGAAATCTGGAAATGCTGTAGTAATAGATGTTCACTCCTCCGCTGTCTATAAGCCACCAACCATCGCCTTTTTAGATCAAGACTTATATAGATAAAATTCCAGCTTAGTCCGCCATTATATGCATGCATTATGAACAAATACAGCATCGCCAACCCATCAATGATCTTTATCCTGACCAATGGTTTTTGCCTACACCAATAATCGCTAGGTAGCACCCGTTAGCTGATAGCCTATACACCCCCTGGTTTTTGTCGTGTACAGTGGGAGTACTCGCGCATCAATAATCTTCATCCAGGCCAATCATCATCTTCCTAGCATTAATCCCGCTTTATTGCAGGGTCTGCTTTTCTGCACTTTTTCTTCCATACTGCTCGATCTTGAGCATCTCTAGTTGTGGCATTCACTAGTTGCATGTCCTCCCGCATAGTATCCAGCCAGTGCTTTCTCGGTCGCCCTCGTGGTCGTCGGCCTTCTGGACTGATGTCAAGTGCAGTTCTCGCAACTCTTGAGTGATTGCTACGCAGTACATGGCCATACCAACGCAGACAGCTCTCCCGCATTTTTTCATGGATTGGAGCCACACCAAATGTAGCTCGAACATTGTCATTCCTGATGCGGTCCAGTCTAGTAAGTCCCTGTGTCCAGCGAATCATCTTCATCTCCATGACATGTAGTTGTTGTTCATGTCTCTTCGTTACTGGCCAGCATTCAGTACCGTACAGTGCTACTGGTCGAACGATGGTTCTGTAAATTTTCGACTTCAGATATAGTGGTACATTCCGGTCAAAAAGGACCCCAGTAACTTTGCGCCATTTCAGCCATGCAGCGCTGACTCTGTTTCGGACATCTGGGAGTGTTCAGCCATCTGAACAGATTAGCGTACCCAAGTATTTGAATATAGATGATTTTCGGAGTTCAGTGCCATCAATGTGAATAGATCCTTCACTTGGTACTCCACACTCCATATACTCTTGTCTTCCCAATATTAAGTCATAGGCCATGGGTGTCTAGTGCAGTTTTCCAACATTGAACATGTTGTTCCAATTCTTGGCGAGACTTGCAGGCTACAATGATATCGTCAGCATAGAGCAAGGTCCAGGGATGTGGTTGCAGTAGTTTGGCTGCGATGGTGTCAAGACAGAGCGGGAACAAAGCCGACCCCTGATAAACACCAACTCTGATGGGAAAAGTTGCGGAGTTTCCTGAAGCACATCGGACATAGCTGGTGACATTCCGATAAAGAAGCTGAACCCATTGAACATATGCTTCTGGTACCCCAGGCTGTCGTGCATACCATATTAGATCACGAGGTACTCTGTTGAAGGCCTTTTCAAGATCCAAGAAGGCTATATGGAGTGGTTTCCGCTTTTCTAGGTGCCTTTCCATCAAAAGACGAGCGGCGTGAATAGCATCGATTGTCCCTGTACCTTTCATAAAACCACACTGGTTTGAGGCAATCTTGATTATGTCACGAAGGCGTGGATCCACGATACGCTCAAATATCTTCATAGTGTGGCAAAGCAGGCAAATCGGTCGATAATTTGAGCAGTTGTGCACATCTCCTTTACCTTTCCAAATTGGTATTGTTACACTGCTGAGCCAAGTAACAGGAGCTTAGTTTTCATTGATGATCTTGTTAAAGAGATCTGCTAGAAACTGAGCTGCTTGTGATCCAAGCATCTTCCACACCTCCGATGGGAGATCATCCGGTCCAGTTGCCTTTCCATTTTTCATTTTCTTCATAGCGGTCTCCACTTCGGCAACCGTGATGGCTGGTACTGGACCAAGTACAGGATCCGCAGCTGGTAGTGGCGGATGCGGAAATTCTTCGTTGCTAATATTTTCGAAGTGCTGTTTCCATCGGTTAAGGATCTCATTAGGTTTCTGTAGAGGTTGTTGATTTTCATTCTTAATGATCATAACATGTCCAGGCCAATGGTTTTGACAATTAATGTTTCTTCACATAATACAATATTACGTGTGTCTCTTTATTATCCAAGAAAGAAAACTCAAAGTGCAGTGGAACATAATGAGACAACAATTAAGTTCAAATGTTATTTAATGAACAATGCAGATGATGCCCAGAAACAACTCGAATTACTTCAAGAACAAGCAGCGAATATTGGCTTCTTTTGACAAAACGAAATTTATGACGGATATTATAACTGCTCCAAATGCACTCCACATTGGTAATGGTAAGGTATCCCGAGTGATATTTAGGTGAATGGATCAATGAAACTGGTAACGAACAAAAATCAATAGAAGCAAGATTACAGAAAATGGAAACTGCATTTCATGTGACAAAGAAAGTTTATAACAAAACATGACTCTCATGGATTTGTAAAATTCAATATTATAAAACAGTAATTTTAGCTGAAACACTTTATGCAGCAGAAACACTTAATCTGCAACATAAAACACTTGAGAAATCCATCAGAGATTAAGGAACGCAAAATCATGCGAAAAATTTTGCAACCAAGAATCAAGGATGGAATTCACCTTCCAAAACCTAATGCTGACATCTATTTCAAAATTGCTGAATTCAGACACAATCCGTATGAGAAGGATCCAATTCATGGTACATTGAGAAAGAATGGACCCAACTAGATTAACACACAAAGTCTATATGTTCTTACAGAAAAAGGCAACAAGGTCCAATTGGTATAAACAGGCAGAAAAAGACTTGACTGTATTAGGCTTTTCTAATCTCAAGGATTGAGTGGAAATTAAAATAATTACTTGTCTGGTTGCAGCAACGGAAACTCGCTCAGTCGTTGCGCATGAAGAGTTATTGGGCGAACATCAAGGCCAATAAATGTTGATTCCACATGGTCCTATTTATTTATTGAATATCCGAACAGTTTGAACCCTGTTGTACATGAGTATATTAGGGTTATAGTTTTGATCAGTTAATTATTATTGGTCCTTAATACAAAATTATGAAACTAAATTATTGTAGATGTGGTGAATGAACTTCAGGAACTGTTTGTAACAGGAGGATTTCTTAAACAGGTGGAATAATGGTTTTGAAAGTTCCATATTACAATTGTTCAGGTGACACTCAAGATCGAATCTTGTCCTGCCAAACATGGCACAGTCGAACACTGTTTGGTGAATAAGGGCATAGGCCTATTAGTAACTTTGATACTATATCTAAAGATTGTTTAGACCAAGGTCCCTTAAAATGATAACCACTTAGGATTTTTAAGCTTATACATAACTTATTTGATGTATTAAGATGCATCAAATTTTTCCCACAATACTTTCATAGTTTTCCTCTTAAATACTGACAAAGTTGGTGCACTTTTTACTTCATCAGGAAGTTTATTATATGACTGTGATGCAGAGAACTTGAAACTATTTCTGCCGTATTTAGAAGAGTGAATGATATATAAGGCTACGTCCTTTGCATGCCTAGTTCCATAAGAATGATTGTCTGAGTTCAAGATGTAGGGAGAGCTATAGAGTTCATGACCAGAGAGAAACTGCATAAGGATAATTCGGGCACTAAATGTATTGCACTGGAGTCGGCTATATTATGTCGGGGGAAAATAATTCTCTTGTGACAGAACCTTTTGTACTGGATGTCCAGAGGTTGTTCCACTGTCTTATTAGATGTGTTTTGATTTGGGCATAACTTAGTGGTGGTTTATTGTATGTAATTTCTATGTTGGATGAGGAAGCTGCTTTTGCGAGGATGTCTGCTTTTTCTTTTCCAGGAGAACCAGTGTGTCCTCGGATCCAGGAAAGACAGACATGTGGGCACTGCTGTGCTCTAGATCTTACTATAGCAGCATTTGGGTTGAGATTGTACTTGTCTTTGATTGTGGTCAATGCAGGCTGTGAGTCACTTAGTATCCGAGCACTTCTGTTGTTGTGTTCACACCACTCCACTTGCCACGGTGGGTGAGTGGTTAACGTGTCGGACTACCAACCCCAAGCTTGCAGGTTCGCCCCTGGCCGTGGTAGGCGATTTTTGAAAGGCGACAACAATCATGACATGGATGTCATATGTTGTTGGCATGTTAAAGAACCCATTTGAATTCAGTAGGCCGTGTTCAATGGCAAAATTAATCTCTGGATTTTCTGCCAACACAAAGTTCCTCAATTCTCTACTAGAAAGCGCTGTAGTGTCAAGGAGCTTAGATATCTAACCTCGGAGCTTAAATATCTAACCTCCTTGACTTTCCTAGCGTTCAAAGGAACGACGAAATTCGACATGCAAGTTACCCTCTGGGTGTCAATTAACAAAGCTTGCACAGGCACCCGAGGCCATACGATATTATTATTACCACTCCACTGCAGTCTTGATGGCCCATAGCTCTGCTTGAAATACTGAGCAGCTAAAGGACAATTTGTATTGGTCTGAAAACACGTGGTCCTAAAGAGACATATTCGCGAGGAACAGGAAGAACAATGCAGGCAGAACAAAAGACTAAGCAAATCATACAGTTACCATGTACAAACCTAATGCGAATAGCTCACCGCATTAGAGAAGTAAGAGCTACCCTATATGTAAGCGGCCTATGCCCTTCTAGGGACATTAGGCTGTTATTTATTACTTTATTATATGTGTCATTGGCGTGTTTTGCATCCCAAATGTTTGGAACAGTAATGTGTGCCTGACAAACGTTGAATGAGCAAGAAATAGAAACACAAATTTCTGGTGCAGTAGTGATAATTCATGGTGGCCACTACTCCTGGAAAACCTGGAAATCCTGGAAAACTCCTGGATTTTTATTAGGTCTGGAAAACTCCTGGAAAATGACAAAGAAATTGAAAACTCCTGGAAAATAGCCACTGTTAATTAATTATAAATATCTTTCCATCTATGGTTAACTAAATAAATTTCCTCAGGCTATCTGTTTCTGTGTGGGAGAACACCGATAGTATTTTTGTAAAACATATTGATTATAGACAACTTCACCGTAGTAACATTGCAGGCGGGCGGCATTCTTTTCTCCTTTTTTTAAAGTGGATATTTTAGTCACAAAGGCTTTTTTAGAACAACAATTAAATCATTTGTATGTAGGCTTGCGTATCAATAACGCAATCACGACTAATTTTTGTCATCATCTGTATAATGTCGATTATTCAGGTCCGTATTGACGTAACTATAACTTGGAAAGAATAATGGATTTTCCGCCTTCAATACTGTTTATTTCTATTACTTACAGGGACTAGTTTCGGGGGTAAATACTCCCCCTTCCTCAGCCTGTCCAACAAAACTACACAATGGAAAAACTTTCCATGTACAAGTTCATACAAAATACATGAAGAACAAAGAATA
Organism: Meconema thalassinum; assembly: GCA_946902985.2. Taxonomy (NCBI): domain Eukaryota; kingdom Metazoa; phylum Arthropoda; class Insecta; order Orthoptera; family Tettigoniidae; genus Meconema; species Meconema thalassinum. Next base: position 150,590,639 of record OX336395.1, on the reverse strand, counting down.
AAGAAATATTATTTACAGTCCCGCTCGACGCTCCAAAGAAGATACTTTTATTGCATCACTAAGGCCTAGGCGCATCAGAACTCCTGAATTGGGCCGGTGCTGCGGTCCGCTGTCCCCATTGCGTCATCGTGGGACCACTCTAGTCCCCTTGTTGCTCTTGGCAAACGTCAAGGCGAGAAAATTTGTGGCCGCGTCACGCGCCGCCAGGAACTGCAGTGCGCAGGGCGTGAACAAAAACAAACCGGAATTCACCTTGCAAAGTCTTTTACAGCTGAGTGTTAGTGACGTGCTTGGGAATAGGTGGCTTTTGGGTTGTGGGAGATGGGAGGCTAAGGATATGAGAATGAGTGAGGTTTGTTGACGCGCCTATTATGGAGATTGATTAATGCGTAGAATGAGTGTGTCAATCTTTAGTATGTTATGAAAAATGATGGGTATGAATAGTGGAATATAGCGGGAATTTTATCTATTATAATATAATTCGTCTATTAATGTTCTGTATAAAATGCTAGTTTCAAATATTATTTCATTAAGATTGTGTGAAGGGTTGAATCTCTGTGCTTTAACAATTTCTATTTGTTCCAAAATATTCATGAGCGTGCCTTTATTTTCTTGGTGTAAAATTTCTAAGTCATTGTCTATGGTTGTGAATTTATGCCCAGTTTCTGCCATGTGGTTACCCATCGCTGAAAATTTATTATGTTTGATGGCATTGACATGTTCCAAAAATCTGGTGTTGAACCCTCTCTCCGTTTGTCCCACGTAATCGGCATTACACTCGTTACATTTAATCTTGTAGATACCTGAATTGCTGTATTTGTTGGTTTTGTTGAGAATATGTGAGTTGAAAAATTTATTATGATTAGTGTTATTGGTTCTGAACGCTGTTTTTATTTTATATTTTTTTAGTACACTGGTAACATTGTATGTGGATTGGTTCACAAAAGTGAACGTTGCGTATGTGGAAGGTTCTTTGTCTTCTTTTGCTAATCTGGAAACGGGTTTGTTCTTAATTTTGTTAATTATATTGTTAACATATTTACTATTGAATCCATTAGCTTCGGCAATTTGGTGAATTATTGAAACTTCTTTACGATAATCTACGTCAGATAGTGGGACGTTCAACGCTCTATTGACGAAACATGCGAGTGCTGCTCTTTTACGGGAAGCTGGATGATTAGAATCTTGTCTAATTACAGTACTGGTTTGAGTTGGTTTCCTGAATATTTGATAGCTCAGGTGATCTTTATCATGCATGACTAGTAGATCAAGGTAATTTATGGAACTGTTTACTTCATTTTCTGACGTGAATTTAATGTTGCTGTTTATTTGGTTCAAATATTGCAAAAGTTGTTCTATTTTCGTTTTAGAGTTGTCAAGGATTACGAAAACGTCATCAACATATCGTCCCCAAAAGACCAAACCATCCTTTTTGTTGATGATTGATTCGTATTCCAGAATTATCTAAGAATATGTTAGCTACTATTCCTGATAAAGGAGAACCCATGGGGAGGCCTTCTTTTTGTTTATAGATTTTCTCATTAAAACTAAACTGGTTGTTATTTAGGATGAATGTTAAGATGTTCAAAAATTCAGAGATCTCAACTTGTGTTAAATCACTATTATTCTTCAAGTCGTTCTCAATAATATCAATGGAGACGGCAATTGGTATGCTTGTATACATGTCTTTTATGTCTATAGTGTGTAAAGAATGCGTTCTGTTAAGTTTTAGTTTACTAGTTAATTCACAGAAATGCATCGAATTTTTAAAGGATGCATTAGCCTTGAGTTTGTAATGTGATTTTAGAAATGAATGAGCAAATTGAGCGAGTTTATACGTCGGACTATTTCTGAAATTGACTATTGGTCTGATAGGAATGTTATCTTTATGTATTTTAGGTAGTGCTCTTAATGTTGGTAATTTAGGGTTCATATTGACCATTTTGTTTTTTTGTTTTTCATCAAGGATGAATAAGGTGTTTTTCAGGAGCTGTTTAAGTTTCCTTTGTAAACATTGGGTGAGGTCTTTTTGATTTATCTCAAAGTTGGGATTGGTGAGGAAATCTTCTGTTTTATTAATATAATCATTCTTCTTAATAATGACTGTGGTGTTGCCTTTGTCTGCTTTAGTTAGGATTAACTGGTTCTGTTCTATTTTGGTTGATAGACTTTTGCAATCTCTTTGAAGTTGTAAATCCATTCTATGTTCCTTCTTATGTTGAATAATTTTCTTGATTTTCTTGTTAACTTCATGCCGTGCTCCATTTTGTTCATCCTGAGGCAGTCGTTTGATAGCTGCCTCCGATTCAGCTGTCAGTTTGGTTAGGTTGTGTGCATTATAGTTAGATATCCAATTATGCTTCATGCCTTTTTCTAGAATTTGTAATTCGGATTGGTTGAATACGGTGTCTGTCAGATTGTTTATTGGTTTTGGGAAAGTATGTTTTGTGACGGGTCGTACATTAGATTCCTCCTGGTTACTCCTAACGAGGTTATTAAATTTCTTTTCTAATGTTGCCGTTTTTTTGCTGATTTGGTATTGCAAAGTTTGGTTTAACTGGATCATGAAATCGTCCCATTCTTTATCTTTGGACATATTAGCTGCTAATAAGTGGGTGCGGTAGAGTTTATTGTTAATGTGATTCTTTTTGATGTAGAGGAATTTTAATTCTCGCTGAATGATACCGTGATTGACAATTTCTTGAGTCCTACGTTCGTAATCATTGTTGAACTTTTTACGTTGAAAAGTTGCTAGATGTCTCGGTGCTAATTTATTATTCCTACATTTCTTCATGAAATCTATGTCCTTAATTACATTGGAAAGCTTCAGTTTGAGATCTTTGTATTACCAACATTAAGAGCACTACCTAAAATACATAAAGATAACATTCCTATCAGACCAATAGTCAATTTCAGAAATAGTCCGACGTATAAACTCGCTCAATTTGCTCATTAATTTCTTAAATCACATTACAAACTCAAGGCTAATGCATCCTTTAAAAATTCGATACATTTCTGTGAATTAACTAGTAAACTAAAACTTAACAGAACGCATTCTTTACACACTATAGACATAAGACATGTATACAAGCATACCGATTGCAGTCTCCATTGATATTATAAAGAACAACTTAAAGAATAATATTGTTTTAACACAAGTTGAGATCTCTGAATTTTTGAACATCATAACATTCATCCTAAATAACAACCAATTTAGTTTTAATGAGAAAATCTATAAACAAAAAGGACTCCCCATGGGTTCTCCTTTATCAGGAATAGTAGCTAACATATTCTTAGATAATCTGGAATACGAATCAATCATCAACAAAAAGGATGGTTTGGTCTTTAGGGGACGATACGTTGATGACGTTTTCGTAATCCTTGACAACTCTAAAACGAAAATAGAACAACTTTTGCAATATTTGAACCAAATAAACAGCAACATTAAATTCACGTCAGAAAATGAAGTAAACAGTTCCATAAATTACCTTGATCTACTACTGTCCGGGAAATAAGTATAGATACTCGAGTTTAGAAGTCAATAAAACCTTTACCCGTAGTCTTACATAAGAACAATCTACACCAAAATTTTCCTTGTTTTATTGGTCGTTTAATGATATAGAGTAAATATTTTCATTGTATCTCGTTAAAATTTTATAGCAGATTGAACAAAAAAAGTACCGGTTTTTCTTACCAAGTTCACGGAGCGCTCACTTAGAAAGATCATTACGTTAAAAGTATTGATCTGATCGTAACGAAACTTTAATACGTCTTAAAGGAACTTATTGTTAACGCGTATATGAAGTTTTAATCTGATCTGACATTTCTTAAAATAGTTGTTGTGAATTTTTTAAAACAACTTTTTCTCGGCCCTGGGTGGTCATAGCAGTATGAAATGTGGCTTGTTATGAGGCTCATAGCAATGCAAGGCTTAACGTAAAACTACATTTTATCTACTAGTGATCATTGTTTTTATATCGATTGATATTTAATCAGGTGGTTATATGAGAAGAATGTATCGTAGCAAGCGACGGGAACGATGCGCTCGGTCGAGGAAACTCATGCGACGTTGCCCTGTGAAACATAATGCTCGCGCGTTCCATGCCGTAAGGTCTGTGAATTTCTGTTGTTGTTTTGTAATTTGTGTTAGGCCAGTATTACACTACCAAAGAAATTTGCCCAATAAATTATATAAAATATTTTATAAAACTGAACTTTTATCACAGTTATACAAAGCAATCATCACACCATTACACTACATCAAATATTTTATCATAGTTCAGCAAAATGGATGAAGGACAGTTCCTTGTTCACTAAACTGTATTATGGAAGTTGAAATTCTGTAGTGGCAATACCGGTATATTAAAGGAACGGAAAGATGAAGTGAATGTCTGTGGGTTAAACCATGGTTCGCTCACTTGACAAGGAAGATATTATTTTAAACGAGTAAAATATTGGCGAAGGAGCTGCAGTGCGAGGACTTGAAAAAGACATTAATATTTAATTATTAATAACTATGTCGCCTCCGTAGCGTAGGGGTCAGCATGGTTAGCTGCCACCCCGGAGGTCCTGGGTTCGATTCCTGGCTCTGCCACGAAAAGCCTCGGGTGGTCCAAATGAGTAGAGGGGGTTCAATTCCCATTTCAACCATCCTGGAAGTGGTTTTCCGTGGCTTCCCACTTCGTCTTCAGGCAAATGCCGGGATGATACCTAACGTAAGGCCACGGCCGCCTCCTTCCCTCTTCCTTGCCCAACCCTCCCACTCTTCCCAACTCTCATAAGGTCCCTATTCGCTTTGCAGGTGAGGCGCCTGGGCGAGGTGCTGGTTACACTCCCCAGTTGTATCCCCGATCCCGAATTTTCAAGCTGGAGGCGGTAAAAGTGGGATCATTCGCTGAGTCCTAGGGAATAGCCAACCCCGGAGGGTAATACGACCAAGAAGAAAATAACGAAAAAATAATAAAAAATGCACTATCATTAACTATTTAATTCTTCTTTATATCCTGAAATATGCATCCCTTATGTACAGCGCTTATAGCCTCTGCTAATTTTACCTACAAGTTAGAGAAACGTGTCTTATTTCATTTCCGCAAGAAGTGAAACATTTCCCATCACCTTTTTGAATGAGGGCTTTGGACCTCCATTGGCAGGTTTAAAAATGGTGTGTCAGCTGAAAAGCTGTTAATATAAGATTAAATGTTTGAAGTAATTTACACTTTGAGATAATAAGATTATAAAACTGCTCCCTTATTAACCGTCTGAAAAATCACTGCCCGATGAATCAGATGAGCTGTCATTTAAGTTTATAACAAGTGGTTCAACAATGGGGACGTCTTCTGTTAGTCCATCCTTTTCCCAGTAATGTTGCTCTATTTTTTTGGTGAGTTCGATGCACTTTTTCCACAGCTCCGGTGTTACGGACCTCAAGGCTTCTTGACAGAGATCTCGCATCACCTCCATTGATCTTCCTCTCTCCGCCTGGTTACTCATATTCACTTTAGCTATTTTATTTTTCACGTAGGCCCAAACCAGCTCTATGGGGTTGAGTTCACAATGAGCAACTGGCAACCAGACGAGTTCGACGTCAGGACGAACATTCTTGATTTCCTGTTCCAGCTTCTTTTTAGGTGTCCTGAAGTGAGGTTTGGCGTGAGCAATTAGCTCTGCTTTCGTCATACTTTCATACTTTTGGATTCTGGGAGGAAGAGGAATACCTCTAGCTATGATCCATGGTATAATTTGACCTTTCCTCCAAGACATTGTTGGGTTTTTAGTGTCAGGATCTACCATTGTATGATACGGAGCCTGATCGATTACAATAGCGGATTTTTCTGGCAAAATTGTCATCACTTTCTGAAACCATTCTTGATAATGTGAAGAATTCATTTCATTATGGTAGTCGCCGGTGCTCTTCTTTCCGATGAAACAAAGTTCTGCGTCAGGTAAGAACCCGTCTTCATTTCCAATATGAAGTATTATTACACGTTTTCCTGCTCCTGATGGTGTCTTCAAACCGCCTCGCCTCCCATAAATTTCCTGTATGCATCCTCTGTATTGGTTATAGTTTTCAAAACTGTTGTTTAAGTCGTCAATGATATTTTCTGTCCATCCATATTTCATTGCATGGTTCTGGCCACACCAAGTTTCGTCGGTAAAGAATATGCTGTATCCTTCCGAGCGCAGGTATCTCAGTTTCCTTAAATATGTATGCCGTGAAGCAGCTATTGTCACTGACTCCATCAGAATAGGTTTCTGGTTTAGTTTTTTGAAAGAAAACCCTAAGTTGTTGACGATGCTTGAGAGAGTTCTTTTTGACATTCCTGGAAAATCAGTCAGAGTTTCAATAAGCTTCTGATGGAGATTTTTTATCGTAGGAAACATCTTGTTTAGATAGAAGTCATGTATACTCCTCCTAATAACGCCAAGTGTAAACTCGTCTAGCTTTACCTTCGGGCGTCCCGTCCTCACACACCTCTTCTTGCTCGATCCACATCCCGCATCATTCTCTTTCATTGCAGCGGAACATCTCTTCACCGTGGCTATCGACCTTCCTATACACTTGGATACTTTCTGATAAACCGGATACCTCTTATCATTAGTACTTTCTCTCTCGCTTCTGAAAAAACATATTGCACTGATAATCATGGCAAATTCTCCCTCCGTTAACTGTGGTTTGGCTGGCATCTTGATCAATGTGCAAACAATAGCTAATACAGACAGTGATAGTTGCTGCTAGCTGCTAATGACTCAATGAAGAAGAACAAAGATGTGCGCAGGAACGAGCGCGCAGCGAGTTTGAAATACGGTAGTCAACTGGCAACATTGCCAGGCTACTACGGTACTATCGCAGCACACAATGATCCAATTAAATATCAATCCATATAAAATCTATAATCACAAGTAGATAAAATGTAGTTTTAAGTTAAGCCTTGCATTGCTATGAGCCTCATAACAAGCCACATTTCATACTGCTATGACCACCCAGGGCCGAGAAAAAGTTGTTTTACAAAATTCACAACAACTATTTTAAGAAACGTCAGATCAGATTAAAACTTCATATACGCGTTAACAATAAGTTCCTTTAAGACGTATTAAAGTTTCGTTACGATCAGATCAATACTTTTAACGTAATGATCTTTCTAAGTGAGCGCTCCCTGAACTTGGTAAGAAAAACCGGTACTTTTTTTGTTCAATCTGCTATAAAATTTTAACGAGATACAATGAAAATATTTACTCTATATCGTTAAACGACCAATAAAACGAGGAAAATTTTGGTGCAGGTTGTTCTTATGTAAGACTACGGGTAAAGGTTTTATTGACCTCTAAACTCGAGTATCTATACTTATTTCCCCGACAGTAGTCCTGCATGATAAAGATCACCTGAGCTATCAAATATTCAGGAAACCAACTCAAACCAGTACTGTAATTAGACAAGATTCTAATCATCCAGCTTCCCATAAAAGAGCAGCACTCGCATGTTTCGACAATAGAGCGTTGAACGTCCCACTATCTGACGTAGATTATCGTAAAAAATTTCAATAATTCACCAAATTGCCGAAGCTAATGGATTCGATAGTAAATATGTTAACAATATAATTAACAAAATTAAGAACAAACCCGTTTCCAGATTAGCAAAAGAAGACAAAGAACCTTCCACATACGCAACGTTCACTTTTGTGAACCAATCCACATACAATGTTACCAGTGTACTAAAAAAATATAAAATAAAAACAGCCTTCAGAACCAATAACACTAATCATAATAAATTTTTCAACTCACATATTCTCAACAAAACCAACAAATACAGCAATTCAGGTATCTACAAGATTAAATGTAACGAGTGTAATGTCGATTACGTGGGACAAACGGGGAGAGGGTTCAACACCAGATTTTTGGAACATGTCAATGCCATCAAACATAATAAATTTTCAGCGATGGGTAACCACATGGCAGAAACTGGGCATAAATTCACAACCATAGACAATGACTTAGAAATTTTACAACAAGAAAATAAAGGCACGCTCATGAATATTTTGGAACAAATAGAAATTGTTAAAGCACAGAGATTCAACCCTTCACACAATCTTAATGAAATAATATTTGAAACTAGCATTTTATACAGAACATTAATAGACGAATTATATTGTAATAGATAAAATTCCCGCTATATTCCACTATTCATACCCATCATTTTTCATAACATACTAAAGATTGACACACTCATTCTACGCATTAATCAATCTCCATAATAGGCGCGTCAACAAACCTCACTCATTCTCATTTCCTTAGCCTCCCATCTCCCACAACCCAAACGCCACCTTTTCCCAAGCACGTCACTAACACTCAGCTGTAAAAGACTTTGCAAGGTGAATTCCGGTTTGTTTTTGTTCATGCCCTGCGCACTGCAGTTCCTGGCGGCGCGTGACGCGGCCACAAATGTTCTCGCCTTGACGTTTGCCAAGAGCAACAAGGGGACTAGAGTGGTCCCACGATGACGCAATGGGGACAGCGGACCGCAGCACCGGCCCAATTCAGGAGTTCTGATGCGCCTAGGCCTTAGTGATGCAATAAAAGTATCTTCTTTGGAGCGTCGAGCGGGACTGTAAATAATATTTCTTTATTCTTTGTTCTTCATGTATTTTGTATGAACTTGTACATGGAAAGTTTTTCCATTGTGTAGTTTTGTTGGACAGGCTGAGGAAGGGGGAGTATTTACCCCCGAAACTAGTCCCTGTAAGTAATAGAAATAAACAGTTTTGAAGGCGGAAAATCCATTATTCTTTCAAAGTTATAGTTACGTCAATACGGACCTGAATAATCGACATTATGAATCAAAGGGCATGCCAAGCAAGGAGGTTACGCTTCAAATACAAAGATCTCAAACTGAAGCTTTCCAATGTAATTAAGGACATAGATTTCATGAAGAAATGTAGGAATAATAAATTAGCACCGAGACATCTAGCAACTTTTCAACGTAAAAAGTTCAACAATGATTACGAACGTAGGACTCAAGAAATTGTCAATCACAGTATCTTTCAGCGAGAATTAAAATTCCTCTACATCAGAAAGAATCACATTAACAATAAACTCTACCGCACCCACTTATTAGCAGCTAATATGTCCAAAGATAAAGAATGGGATGATTTCACGATCCAGTTAAACCAAACTTTGCAATACCAAATCAGCAAAAAAACGGCAACATTAGAAAAGAAATTTAATAACCTCGTTAGGAGTAACCAGGAGGAATCTAATGTACGACCCGTCACAAAACATACTTTCCCAAAACCAATAAACAATCTGACCGACACCGTATTCAACCAATCCGAATTACAAATTCTAGAAAAAGGCATGAAGCATAATTGGATATCTAACTATAATGCACACAACCTAACCAAACTGACAGCTGAATCGGAGGCAGCTATCAAACGACTGCCTCAGGATGAACAAAATGGAGCACGGCATGAAGTTAACAAGAAAATCAAGAAAATTATTCAACATAAAAAGGAACATAGAATGGATTTACAACTTCAAAGAGATGGCAAAAGTCTATCAACCAAAATAGAACAGAACCAGTTAATCCTAACTAAAGCAGACAAAGGCAACACCACAGTCATTATTAAGAAGAATGATTATATTAATAAAACAGAAGATTTCCTCACCAATCCCAACTTTGAGATAAATCAAAAAGACCTCACCCAATGTTTACAAAGGAAACTTAAACAGCTCCTGAAAAACACCTTATTCATCCTTGATGAAAAACAAAAAAACAAAATGGTCAATATGAACCCTAAATTACCAACATTAAGAGCACTACCTAAAATACATAAAGATAACATTCCTATCAGACCAATAGTCAATTTCAGAAATAGTCCGACGTATAAACTCGCTCAATTTGCTCATTCATTTCTAAAATCACATTACAAACTCAAGGCTAATGCATCCTTTAAAAATTCGATGCATTTCTGTGAATTAACTAGTAAACTAAAACTTAACAGAACGCATTCTTTACACACTATAGACATAAAAGACATGTATACAAGCATACCGATTGCCGCCTCCATTGATATTATAAAGAACAACTTAAAGAATAATAGTGTTTTAACACAAGTTGAGATCTCTGAATTTTTGAACATCATAACATTCATCCTAAATAACAACCAATTTAGTTTTAATGAGAAAATCTATAAACAAAAAGAAGGCCTCCCCATGGGTTCTCCTTTATCAGGAATAGTAGCTAACATATTCTTAGATAATCTGGAATACGAATCAATCATCAACAAAAAGGATGGTTTGGTCTTTTGGGGACGATATGTTGATGACGTTTTCGTAATCCTTGACAACTCTAAAATGAAAATAGAACAACTTTTGCAATATTTGAACCAAATAAACAGCAACATTAAATTCACGCCAGAAAATGAAATAAACAGTTCCATAAATTACCTTGATCTACTAGTCATGCATGATAAAGATCACCTGAGCTATCAAATATTCAGGAAACCAACTCAAACCAGTACTGTAATTAGACAAGATTCTAATCATCCAGCTTCCCATAAAAGAGCAGCACTCGCATGTTTCGTCAATAGAGCGTTGAACGTCCCACTATCTGACGTAGATTATCGTAAAGAAGTTTCAATAATTCACCAAATTGCCGAAGCTAATGGATTCGATAGTAAATATGTTAACAATATAATTAACAAAATTAAGAACAAACCCGTTTCCAGATTAGCAAAAGAAGACAAAGAACCTTCCACATACGCAACGTTCACTTTTGTGAACCAATCCACATACAATGTTACCAGTGTACTAAAACAATATAAAATAAAAACAGTGTTCAGAACCAATAACACTAATCATAATAAATTTTTCAACTCACATATTCTCAACAAAACCAGCAAATACAGCAATTCAGGTATCTACAAGATTAAATGTAACGAGTGTAATGCCGATTACGTGGGACAAACGGGGAGAGGGTTCAACACCAGATTTTTGGAACATGTCAATGCCATCAAACATAATAAATTTTCAGCGATGGGTAACCACATGGCAGAAACTGGGCATAAATTCACAACCATAGACAATGACTTAGAAATTTTACATCAAGAAAATAAAGGCACGCTCATGAATATTTTGGAACAAATAGAAGTTGATAAAGCACAGAGATTCAACCCTTCACACAATCTTAATGAAATAATATTTGAAACTAGCATTTTATACAGAACATTAATAGACGAATTATATTGTAATAGATAAAATTCCCGCTATATTCCACTATTCATACCCATCATTTTTCATAACATACTAAAGATTGACACACTCATTCTACGCATTAATCAATCTCCATAATAGGCGCGTCAACAAACCTCACTCATTCTCATTTCCTTAGCCTCCCATCTCCCACAACCCAAACGCCACCTTTTCCCAAGCACGTCACTAACACTCAGCTGTAAAAGACTTTGCAAGGTGAATTCCGGTTTGTTTTTGTTCATGCCCTGCGCACTGCAGTTCCTGGCGGCGCGTGACGCGGCCACAAATGTTCTCGCCTTGACGTTTGCCAAGAGCAACAAGGGGACTAGAGTGGTCCCACGATGACGCAATGGGGACAGCGGACCGCAGCACCGGCCCAATTCAGGAGTTCTGATGCGCCTAGGCCTTAGTGATGCAATAAAAGTATCTTCTTTGGAGCGTCGAGCGGGACTGTAAATAATATTTCTTTATTCTTTGTTCTTCATGTATTTTGTATGAACTTGTACATGGAAAGTTTTTCCATTGTGTAGTTTTGTTGGACAGGCTGAGGAAGGGGGAGTATTTACCCCCGAAACTAGTCCCTGTAAGTAATAGAAATAAACAGTATTGAAGGCGGAAAATCATTATTCTTTCAAAATCATCTGTATAAGTAAACCAAACACAATTGCTTTTTTTGGTCTTGAAGTAGGCAACCGATAAAGCCCCTCCCCCTGACTCGTGCTTATTTTTAAGTCTAGAAAACTGAGAATTACTCCTGGAAAATTCCTGGAAAATCGTTGACCGATTTGAGTGGCCACCATGTAATTTCAATTGATAATTTCTCCCAGAATATGGCCAATGCCCATAAGCTGGGCATTTTTGATTGAATGCCCGAGGGCTCCCAACAAGTTCAATTTCAAGTAGTTCCAACTTTGGCTATCAGATGCTAGCAGCGAACGTTGGAACTTGATAGTGTTGTGTACTAGCCAAATATAACCTGCAAATTTCAGTGGTAGGTTCTTTTATGTGCCATGAAACTATGACATGGGCCCGCCAGCTTTACTTCACCTCCGAAGGAAGGCAAACTGGAAGATTTTAACGCTCTTAAAAAATCCGACGACATTAGCCGGGTTTGAACCCGCTATCTTGGCCATAGCAGTTCAGCATGCTACCGACTACACCACCAAAGCCGCTGACTCCCAGAATATGAAACAAGGTATGGAAATAATATATTATTATCCAAATGGAAGTGTAAAAGCCAGGCTCTGCTCTCCTCCGGAATTAATAGAATTCCAGCCTTTTACAAAGACTACAAAACTGAAATAGATATAATCTATCAAATTGCCAAAGCGATTGGCTATAGGCCTAACTGTTATATCAATAGATAAATCATTAATTCTGAATGAGTCATCATCGTGGCTTTTACACCCTTTGTTTCCTTGTTTCGTCTTCTGGGGTACATTACCAATTCAAATTAGTTACCCTGGTCACTACTGCACCAGAAATATGTGATAATTGATGTAAACATGTGTTTTTTTTTCTCTTTTAACAACGGCAGAAATGTTCGACAGCGCATCAGGTCTCATTCAACTGTCAACAAGGAGCACACACATTGACGTCACTCTAGTTGCCAACATGTGGGATACAAAGCCCACAGCACAGGTCCGTTCTGGATAAAGATTAATGATGCATGAGTGCCCCATTATGTGTGACTAAAACCAGGGGTATATACCTAGGTAGATCAACAAATTTTAATGTTACAAAAAACACTAATTCATTTAGCGTTACCTAAAAATTATTAATGCGGGACAAAAATCAGGGGGTGTACTGTCTTCTTCTTCTTCTTCGCGAATGGGTCACTTAGGACCATGCGGAATCAACATTTTCTGAGCTTTCCTCCTTGCCCAATAGTTCTTCATTTTCACTGATTGCTGTAATTTCTGTTCCTCCGACCAGGTACGTCGCTGTGGTTTCTTCTCATCTTCCTCAAATCCCCTTGTGTGAACAATTTTCCGGATCATATTTCTATCTTGTAAATTTGGTGAACCCAATTCATTAAGGTCTTTCTCTACTTGTTTATACCATTTTGGTCTTGTGCGTTTGATTTGCAGAAATTTGTGGATTCGATAAGTGAGTCTGGTAGGATTCATTCTTTCCAAATGGCTTAGAAACTGAATTCGTCGCAATCTCATTGTATCAGTTAATTTAGAAACTCTTTTATAAATTTCAGAGTTGGGTTTGGGGTAGTCTATGCCATTTACAATTCTGGGCCCTAAGATTTTCCTCATGATTTTCCTTTCTTTAATCTCTAATTTTTCCTTTAAGGTCTTACGATGTAAACTGAGCGATTCTGAAGCATATAGAGCTTCAGGTTTAATCACTGTACAGTAATGACGAATTTTGTTGTTCCAGGACAAGCTTTTTTTGTTATAAACATTCTTTGTGTGTTGAAAAGCAATTTCCATTTTCTGAATTTGTGATGCTACAGATTTATTTTCATTGCCATTTTCAGTGATCCATTCACCTAAGTATTTAAATTCTTTCACTCTTGCAATCTTATTGATACCAATGACAATTTCAGGTGGACCATTCTTAACCCTCTTAGTGCCAGGCGAAAAGGTAAAGGTGAAGTCTAAAAGTGCCAGGCTGTTTTAATGGAAAATGTAGGCTTTCAGAAAAAAATATGTACATCCCCTGTTTTGAAAGATACGAAAGCGAAATTTAGTCACGGAGTGAAAAACATAGCTATCTAAATTCAGAGAAATTTTCAGATCATTATGAAACTTATTTCTTTTTTTATTAATTAATTAATTTAAATAATTTCTTCTGTAAAATAAAAATTAGAAAGTTTGATTATTCCTATTACCACACGATTATAAATGGAGTAAAAATGAAAACTGGAGAGCACACATACATAACAAATGAACCAGGAAAATCAGTTTTTTAGTTTAAAATATATCAGCAGGGGTGTCAAAAATCTGAAATTCTAAAATCTAGCATATTCATAAAATACCCCACACCAACAATGGCATTGTTGATATAAATAAAATAAAAATAATTACAGTGAAAATAAATAAACAGAAGGGCACCCTGTAGTTTTATCTTTCACATTTGTGGTTGTGTAGCCTGTGGACGATTGTCCTGGTCAACATTCCTTTCTTCCCAGTCACTATTACTATCAACATCATTACCATCACTATCATTTGTTTGGTTATGTACCTTCGCATTCAGCGAAGCGGAATCGGCACTTGATTCGTCACACACAAGATCGCAATCACTGTCCACGAAGTCCAAGAGTTCACCACTTGACTCATCAATCATTAATTCTTCAATTTCTTCGTCTCTCAAACAATGCTTCCTTCCCTTGGACGCCATGCTTTTACGAGTCACTCGTAAACAAGTCAAGGAACTTCAAATATCGCTCGAGTATATCGATAGACAGGAAACAAAAGATGTTTGACAGAAAATGGTAGCTAGAACTCTCTTTAATGGTCACGTCAAGTTTAGATGCGATTTTTGGTCTATAAGCCCCTCTAAGAACACAAAAACGAAGCGTCTCTCAGAGCGACGCTGGCAAGTTTCGTTCATTTTATGAGGATCGCTCACAGCGACTCTGGTACTAAGAGGGTTAATATTCTTATATACTGTATATATAACTACCTAATAATTATTGGTCCAGGCAAAAGCAGTTGGTCTGGATTTATCAAATTTTTCAGTAGTACGATAAGTGCGGGGTTAATAATAACTGTATTTGACGATAATTCACGCGCATAATGGCGGACACAGCTTAAGGTTTACTATATAGCTCTTGATCTTATTTTTTCATCATTAGAAAAGGTATTTTGGCTACTTTTGGTACTTGAGAAAATTTTATCATACGATGATGTCTCATGTCCCATAGTGTTACCTTTTTGTCTACCTACCATTACCATTGTTTAGTGCAGGAAAATTTCAGGTTGATAACATACTAGCAGTAGTGCCCGGCTTCGCCCGGTGGATTTATTTGTTTTATGGATGATAATGAATACTACTACAATACTGGAGCGCTCAAGGATACGGATCGGAAAGCACCAACGCTTATTGCAGCTGATAACCTCAGTATACTGCACCAACACCATCTCCCTTATACAGAGGCATACTATTGTCATGATGATAACTGTTTTAAGGGGCCTAAGAAATCTTTTTGCACTATTTACTCCCCGTGACTGTAATTTATAAGCAACTTGCAATTCTGCACCAGAACACTGGTAGGGGCGACGTGATGCAGCCCGCATTACCAGGCAACAATATACTTAGGTATTATTGAAGCTGTTCGGGAGCGCTTGTTCTTCTGACTTGCCGAACAAAAATCAATCTTTAAGGTTACCTGAGAGGTGTAGCCTAATGCTAACATAGCCTAAACTATTCCTCTCGAATCTGGCTTTCATATACAAAAAGAATTTTTCAAATCTGATTGGTAGTTCCAGAGATTAGAGCGTTTAAACACACAAACAAACAAACTCTTCAGCTTTATTTTACAGGGTGCGGCAGAAATAACTGATGAATTTGAAACTTAAATAACACTGCAACACAATGCGATATTCAGAAATTTATTGCACAGTTTAAAAGACCAGTGTTTGCCATTTGCATCATATACACATACACACTAGGTTTTGAAAATAATGTCATCCAAATGCCGACCGCCCTTTTCGATACACTTCTGAAGTCTCCCTGAATTTCCGCATAACCCTAGTGGTATTGCCTCGATTTCCTCAGGTTGTGTAGAGTTCGTGGCTTACGTTGGAAGACGCGAGCCTTCAGGTATCCCCAGACAAGATAATCGCAAGGGGCGAGATCAGGGGAACGGGCTGGCCACGGAACGTCACCCCGTAAGGAGATTAAACGTTCTGGAAACATCTCCCTGAGGACGCTCATCGATGCCCTGGCTGTGTGCAGTGGCACCATCTTGTTGAAACCACACAGGAGGATTCCCTAAGTCATTGAGTGTTGGCTGCAGGAAGTTGCGTAACAGCTGTACGTATCGAGCAGATGTTACTGTCACAGTTTTATCCTCCTCTTCAAAAAAGTAAGGGCCTACAATTCCGAATACAGGTGTTAGATCTGCCGCTGCAATCTATGTTACAACAATGGCTAACACTGCTCTTTTAAACTGCGCTATAAATTGGTGAATATCGCGTTGCGTTGCTGTGTTATTTACGTTTGAAATTCGTCAGTTATTTCTGCCACATCCTATAATAGTATACATTTTACAGCTCTGTTCGCTCGAATGCCAAAAACACCTGCAGACAGCTCTTATTAAATGGGCCATTGACTTGTGTTTCAGGATATCTGGGACATGCGTATGTCCAAACTACGGTCGTCAGTGGATGCCTTCATCAAAGCCGGCGGTAGTCACGCCAAGGTGGATCATCTGACAGTGTTGGAGATCTGTAGCGTGCGTCCTCTGCTGCCCAATGCACTGGATCAGCTGTACCGACTACAGAAGGTAAGACAACCTTCTTACCTGACGAACATACCAAGGGGGGGGATCAAATCACAACAGAATAAGTGTATTAACACATGTGTTTTTTAAGTAAGGGCCATTTTTTTTAAAATTAACCAAACATTTTATTTTGACACCACATTTATTTTTAGGTTTTACATACCTTCCTCTATTTTTCTACATAGTTGCCTTGTTATGAAAGCCGGATCTAAAGATCCTATAGGCTTTCATATAGCCGTGGTATGCTGGAAAAAGTCTGTCTGTATGTATGTATGTGACGTTTTTGCGTTTAGCAATGTACAGGTCGCAATTTTCAAGATATCAAGCTGAAATTTGGTACGGTGTAAGAGTTAGGGCCTGTGACGAACCCTATTATTGGGCGTTAAAATCGGTGCAGGGCCCGACCTTTTTTGGGGCCCTGAATTTTATCCCTTTTTTTGGAACCAATATATCTCGGAAATGGTTGGTCGTATCGAAAAACGTTAAATGTACAGGTGTAAGATATCCGAGGTATGCAACTTTTTTACTCAAAACTATTTTTTGATATCTCTCACCCTTTTAATTTATTGGGGCCCTGAAAATGCCCATTGTGCGTGACATATTCGGGTTTAGCGAAGTACAGGTCGCAATTTTCAAGATATCGAACTGAAATTTGGTGTGGTGAAAGAGTTGGACCCTGTGAGGAAACCTGTTGTCGGGCGTTAAAAACGGTGCAGGGCGGGATCTATTTTGGGGGTCCTGAATTTCAATTATTTTTTGAATCGATATATCTCGGAAACGGTTGGTCCTATCGAAAAACGTTAAATGTACAGGTGTAAGATCTCCGCGGTATGCATCTTTTTTACTCAAAACGATTTTTGATATCTCTCACCGTTTTCTTTTTTTGGTGCCCTGAAAATGTCCATTGTGCGGTACATTTTTGGGTTTAGCGAAGTACAGTTCGCAATTTTCAAGATATCGAGCTGAAATTTGGAGCGGTGAAACAGATAGACCCTGTGAGGAAACCTATTGTCGGGTGTTAAAAACGGTGCAGGGCCGGATCTTTTTGGGGGGCCCTGAATTTCAAACTTTTTTTGGAATCGATATATCTCGGAAACGGCTGGTCGTATTGAAAAACGTTTAAAGTACAGGTGTAAGATCTCCGCGGTATGCCACTTTTTTTACTCAAAACAATTTTTTGATATCTCTCACCGTTTTCTTTTTTTTGGGGCCCTGAAAATGTCCATTGTACGTCACATTTTTGGGTTTAGCGAAGTACAGGTCGCAATTTTCAAGATATCGAGCTGAAATTTGGAACGGTGAAAGAGTTGGACCCTGTGAGGAAACCTGTTTTCGGGCGTTAAAAACGGTGCAGGGCCGGATCTATTTTGGGGGCCCTGAATTTCAATTTTTATTTGAATCGATATATCTCGGAATCGGTTGGTCCTATCGAAAAACGTTAAATGTAGGGGAAGGGTGGGCATAGTGGCCACGCTAACGGGAAAACATTGTTTTCAATAAGTTAAAATTGTTAAAAACAAATGAAAATTGGCCATACAATAGTTTATTTAGTTATGTATCTTTAAACAAATCATTTTAACTATATCTTAGTTACTTTTTGAAAAAAAAAAACTTTTTTCAAACCTCTACCAAATGGCCACTTTGCCCTATGGGGTAGGGCAAAATGGCCACTAGGTGGCCACTATACCCGTTGTTACAAATAACACTGCAAATACATTTAACAAAAAATTATGAGCATATTTTTTTACAAATTAAAGTATTGTTATAAATCTACACACATGTTTAAGGGTTTCTATCATTTTATAAAACTAATTTCCAAATTTTTATTGAGTACAATAAAAAATTCAAAAGTTGAAATGCTTCAAAACATTTTATGGATATTGTGTTTAGCCTATTTTTGTTTAACTGCACATTTCACATATGAATTCATTGTCTTCCTCATCACACCCAGCACTATCCTCTTGTGCCCATATCAGGCAAATAGAGCATCTGATCCACCCTTCATTGCTTTTGGACTTTGAATATAATTCCTGGCAGTAAATGTAATTTGTATCACTCCCGTCACTATTGGAGTTACTATCTCCTTTAGTGAACAAAGCACGTTTTGCCAGTTTTGATTTCCTTTTCTCCTGAATACATTTATTCTTCATCACCTCTTTATCACCTCAGCCCAGCGGGGCTCGATCCTGGAACCATCAGCATGTCACGATTCCGAAGGCCGGCGCTTAACCGATTGAGCTACCATCCTGCTCATGCAAGGAGATACTTAAAACGTTCAATAAGTATCCCATTTAAAAGCACGAATTTTGTCTGGTCCAGGTTTCATATAAATATTTTCCTAAACAAATATAATATGTAGTGTCGGGCCAAGTGGCCATAGCCGTGGCCACTTTGCCCTTTTTTACGCCATTATGCAAATGTGACTTTGCAGGTCCAACCTGGTACACCAGGTCTTACTTTCAAAGATGAATTTAAAGCTTAAATCACACTTGTTTCAGGTATGACAGTCATCAATACATACTAGAATCATATACCTAGTTATAATAGTTAACGCAGTACACTTACCTTACATCAGCAACTTGAAAAACAACAAAATTGATGACAATTTCTAAAAGTGTAATCTGATCAGCTTCAAGGCTCAACACAACACTAATGGCGGTCTAGTGGAGTAGTTGAGGCGCTTGCAGCCAGGTAGCAGCACTGTAAAGTAGAAAAATAGCCCGTGGCAACTATGCCCGACGTGGCCACTATGCCCGCCGTGGCCACTATGCCCACCCTTCCCCTACAGGTGTAAGATCTCTGCGGTATGCATCTTTTTTACTCAAAATGATTGTTGATATCTCTCACCGTTTTCTTTTTTTGGGGCCCTGAGAATGTCCAGTTGTTGTGACATTTTTGGGTTTAGCGAAGTACAGTTCGCAATTTTCAAGATATCGAGCTGAAATTTGGAGGGGTGAAACAGATAGACCCTGTGAGGAAACCTATTGTCGGGCGTTAAAAACGGTGCAGGGCCGGATCTTTTTTGGGGGCCCTGATTTTCAAACTTTTTTTTGGAATCGATATATCTCGGAAACGGTTGGTCGTATCGAAAAACGTCAAATGTACAGCTGTAAGATCTCCGCGGTATGCATCTTTTTTACTCAAAACGATTTTTGATATCTCTCCACGTTTTCTTTTTTTGGGGCCCTGAAAATGTCCATTGTGCGTCACATTTTTGGGTTTAGCGAAGTACAGGTCGCAATTTTCAAGATATCGAGCTGAAATTTGGAACGGTGAATGAGTTGGACCCTGTGAGGAAACCTGTTTTCGGGCGTTAAAAACGGTGCAGGGCCGGATCTATTTTGGGGGCCCTGAATTTCAATTTTTTTTTAAATCTATATATCTCGGAAACGGTTGGTCCTATCGAAAAACGTTAAATGTACAGGTGTAAGATCTCCGCGGTATGCATCTTTTTTACTCAAAACGATTTTTGATATCTCTCCACGTTTTCTTTTTTTGGGGCCCTGAAAATGTCCATTGTGCGTCACATTTTTGGGTTTAGCGAAGTACAGGTCGCAATTTTCAAGATATCGAGCTGAAATTTGGAACGGTGAATGAGTTGGACCCTGTGAGGAAACCTGTTTTCGGGCGTTAAAAACGGTGCAGGGCCGGATCTATTTTGGGGGCCCTGAATTTCAATTTTTTTAAAATCGATATATCTCGGAAACGGTTGATCCTATCGAAAAATGTTAAATGTACAGGTGTAAGATCTCCGCGGTATGCTTCTTTTTTACTCAAAACGATTTTTGTTATCTCTCACCGTTTTCTTCTTTTGGGGCCCTGAAAATGTCTATCGTGCGTGACATTTTTGCGCTTAGCAAAGTACAGGTCGCAATTTTCAAGATATCGAACTGAAATTTGGTGCGGTGAAAGAGTTAGACCCTGTGAGGAAACCAATTGTCGGGCGTTAAAAACGGTGCAGGGCCGGATCTTTTTTGGGGGCCCTGAATTTCAAACTTTTTTTTGAATCGATATATCTCGGAAACGGTTGGTCGTATCGAAAAACGTCAAATGTGCAGGTGTAAGATCTCCGCGGTATGCAACTTTTTTTTACAAAAAACGATTTTTGTTATCTCGCAACGTTTTCTTTTTTTGGGGGCCCTCAAAATGTCCATTGTGCGTGACTTTTTTGGGTTTAGCGAAGTACAGTTTGCAATTTTCAAGATATCGAGCTGAAATTTGGAGCGGTGAAACCGTTAGACCCTTTGAGGAAACCTATTGTTGGGCGTTAAAAACGGTGCAGGGGCAGACTTTTTGGGGGGCCCTGAATTTCAAACTTTTTTTGGAATCGATATATCTCGGAAACGGTTGGTCGTATCGAAAAACGTCAAGTGTGCAGGTGTAAGATCTCCGCGGTATGCAACTTATTTACTCAAATCGATTTTTTGATATCTCTCACCGTTTTCTTTTTTTGGGGCCCCGAAAATGTACACTGTGCATGACATTTTTGGGTTTAGCGAAGTACAGGTCGCAATTTTCAAGATATCGAGCGGAAACTTGGTACGGTGAAAGAGTTGGGGCCTGTGAGGAACCCTGTTGTTGGGCGTTACAATCGGTGCAGGGCCGGACCCTTTTTTGGGGCCCTGAATTTCATCCTATTTTTTTGAATCGTTATATCTCGGAAACGGCCGGTCGAATCGAAAAACGTTAAATCTACAGGTGTAAGATCTCCGCTGTATGCAACTTTTTTACTCAAAACGATTTTTTGATATTTCTCACCGTTTTCTTTTTTGGGGCCCTGAAAATGTCCATTGTGCGTCACATTTTTGGGTTTAGCGAAGTACAGGTCGCAATTTTCAAGATATCGAGCTGAAATTTGGAACAGTGAAAGAGTTGGACCCTGTGAGGAATCCTGTTTTCGGGCGTTAAAAACGGTGCAGGGCCGGATTTATTTTGGGGGCCCTGAATTTCAATTTTTTTGAATCGATATATCTCGGAAACTGTTGGTCCTATCGAAAAACGTTAAATGTACAGGTGTAAGATCTCCGCGGTATGCATCTTTTTTACTCAAAACGATTTTGTATATCTCTCACCGTTTTCTTTTTTTGGGGCCCTGAAAATGTCTATCGTGCGTGACATTTTTGCGCTTAGCAAAGTACAGGTCGCAATTTTAAAGATATCAAGCTGAAATTTGGTACGGTGATAGAGTTAGGGCCTGTGAGGAACGCTATTGTTGGGCGTTAAAATCGATACAGGGGCCCTGATTTTCATCCCTTTTTTTTGGAATCAATATATCTCGGAAACGGCTGGTCGTATCGAAAAACGTTAAATGTTCAGGCGTAAGATCTCCGCAGTATGCAACTTTTTTACTCATAACGATTTTTTGATATCTCTTACCGTTTTCTTTTTTTGGGGCCCTGAAAATGTCCATTCTGCGTGACATATTTGGGTTTAGCTAAGTACAGGTCGCAATTTTCAAGATATCAAACGGAAATTTGGTGCGGTGATAGAGTTAGACCCTGTGAGAAAACCTATTGTCGGGCGTTGAAATCGGTGCAGGGCCGGGTCTTTTTTTGGGGCCCTGAATTTCATCCTATTTTTTTGAATCGATATATCTCGGAAACGGCTGGTCGTATCGAAAAAGGTTATAGATACAGGTGTAAGATCTCCGCGGTGTGCAACTTTTTTACTTTTAACGAATTTTTGATATCTCTCACCATTTTCTTTTTTGGGGCCCTGAAAATGTCCATTGTGCATGACATTTTTGCGTTTAGCAAAGTACAGGTCGCAATTTTTAAGATATCAAGCTGAAATTTGGTATGGTGAAAGATTCGGACCCTGTGAGTAAACCTGTTGTCGGGCGTTTAAATCGGTGCAGGGCCGGATCTATTTTGGGGGCCCTGAATTTCAAACTTTTCTTTGGAATCGATATATCTCGGAAACGGTTGGTCGTATCGAAAAACGTTATATGTACAGGTGTAAGATCTCCGCGGTATGCAACTTTTTTACTTAAAACGTTTTTTTTTATATCTCTCACCGTTTTCTTTTTTGTGGGCCCTGAAAATTTCCATTGTGCGTGACATTTTTGGATCTAGCGAAGTACAGGTCGCAATTTTCAAGATATCGAGCTGAAATTTGGTACGGGGAAAGAGTTAGGGCCTGTGAGGAACCCTGTTATCGGGTGTTAAAATCGGTGCAGGGCCGGACCTTTTTTGAGGCCCTGATTATCATCTTTTTTTTTTGGAATCGATATATCCCGGAAACGGTTGGTCGTATCGAAACAACTTAAATGTATAGGAGTAAGATCTCAATGATTAGGAACTTTTTACACGGTATCATATTTTGATATCTCGCACCGTTTTAGTGTTATTAAATGCTTTTGGTTTTATAAAAAGGGGGCCCAAATGTATATAATAATTTGTAAAAATTCAACTGATCGTCTCATTGAATTCTACGGAAAATATCTTTATGACCCGTTTTCACCTTTTCAATAAGTTAAGTAATGTATTTACAGCTGTAATATATTTTCCATTTCTGAGGACGTGCGGCTTTCATAACCACGTGATGGTGTCAGCATTGCCTAGAACAACATTTTATAATTTTCCTACATTACCACACAATCGGGCCGAAGGCCCGAAATTCAAGGCATGAGACCTTGCTGCCAACGAAGTTGTTGTTTGAGATTATTACCCCTCTTGCTCGCCGCTATCTTGCCGCACCTTCTCATCTCATCCAAAGCTGGTCGTGCTACGTGGACTCCTACTTGTTTATTTAGGCACTTGTCATACCTTAAAACTAAGTTCTGAAATCCCTCTGCATAAAAGTTTGCCGCCTGCTCTGACAACCAAGAATTCACACTTGAGGCAAATCCATTGATAGAGTGGTTATTATTAGAGGTGTTAGTTTTTGTTAGTTAGCGATAAAACGAAAAGTCATATTTAGAGGTTAGGATGTTTTCTTTTTACGTATTTACTTGTTTCATGCTGCCCAGGAGTGAAATTAAATTGCAAAATAACGCGAATTTTGTGAATAACACCACAAATACCGCAATCTGCGAAATAAAAAACATTTTTCATTTGTCCACACCAATCCGAACATTCTTGTCCGCAAGCCGCTAATCGAATTTGGTGTTCAATTCGAGAATGATCGATTGTATAGTTTCGCTAGGGGTAATACTACGATATACGTCATATTACGATATACTGTCGATATTCTCGTTACTCGTTGAATTTTAGCGCTGTGGTGAACAGCTGTTATCTCGCGGCGTGAATAGTTTGGCCGACTACTTCCAAAAAGTTATGTGATAGTTGTTCATATGGTAAACTACGTTTGCCTCCTGTTACATCAGTGGCGAGTGTAATTCATAGTACAGGATTCGATATAATTTAATAAAAAGTGCGCAAATTGTGGGTTATCATCGAAGCTAGTATGTTATTTGCGTGAATCAGTTGGCGACCACGTGTTCGTTGTAGTAGTTCCGAACTTAGCAGTACAGGAAGATGAGATGCGACGTAATGAAGACACGAATTCAGTAATAAATTTTGCATGTGGTTACGACTTTATACTGGCGTGTGACTACAGTGAACTGTGTGATAACAGTGTTTGTTACTGGGCATCGCTCAGTTGAGTTTAAAAATGCCGAAGGTAGCAGTTTCTGCCACAGACAGACTTAAAGAATAACAATGAAGGATTTATAATTTCTTGTGGCATTCTTATGTGCAAATATTGTGATTGTCGGTTAGATTATCGCAGGAAAGATGCATTAGACAAACATTGCAAATCGGAGAAGCATTCAAAACGCCGAGAAAATTCGCGTCTTGAAGTTAGTGTTCCTAGAGTGGCCACCTTGAAAGAAACATTATCAAATGCTAGTCGTGTGAAGGATGTGAAAGAAGGGTTTATTTTGGACACTACTACTGCGTTTGTGAAAGCTAATATACCAGTAGAGAAACTAGACAATCCTGCTATCCGTACTTGGTTTAATAAGTACGTTTGCGGAAGTGGAGATTTACCATCAGCAAATCAGATTCGTCAGAAATACATCCCCATGATTGGCGAAAGAAGGAGGGAAGAAATTAGGGAAGATATAAAAAACAAAGACGTGTTTCTGCTATGTAACGAAACAACTGACAAGAATGGTAGGTGTGTTTTCAACATTCTTTTTCATCCATCAGTACCTTCAACTGAAATGAACACCCATCTGGCGGCCTCTGTTGTTCTAGATTCTGCCAATAGCGTAAATTGCTCCAATGTGATATTAGACACCTTGAATTCCTATGAAATTGAACGGGAGCGTGTAGTGGCAGTAGTTACGGATTCAGCACGCTACATGACAAAATGTGTAACTACTCTTCAAGGATTGATTGAAGAATTATGTCATGTCCAGTGCTGGGCTCATAAAGTCAATCTTATCGGCCATGATTAACGGTTTACCCTGCTGTTCCATTTTTTACTTTGTTTTATTAATTGTTTGCATTTTTCAATGCACTTATTGTACAAACCTTATCGCTTTCCAAATTTTAAAATGTCATCTCCCGAAAAAAAAAAAAAAAAAAAAAACAACACAAAACACCACCTTTTGAATTTTAAATCAACAAATCTTCAAAAAAATAAGAACACTTTCTAACACCTCTAGTTATCATGAATCTTCGGTCCTTGTGAATTTTCGTGTCAATTGAAGTCAGCAAGTCATCTGTGATTACAGACCTGAGCGTTCGTCATGAACATTTTCACGGCCACTTTTGAACTCGCTAACCCATTTTCGCACTTTACCTTCCGTCATTGCATTATCACCATACACCTCTCAAAGCTGACGATGAATGTCTGCAGCCGACATGTTTCTTACACTCAAAAAACGTATCACAAATCGTACCTTGCACGCGGCGGGCGAATCTATAATCTTGAACATTGTGAAGATGCACAGTTCAGCGTACAGGTTAGCTACATGGCTTGACGCCTGCTTGTTCGCAAAGGATGCTGGGAGGTAAGGCGCACGCTTGTTGAGGCATGCACAATACTACTACTAATAATAATAATATCATATGGCCTCGGGTGCCGGGTGCAAGCTTTGTAATTTGACACCCAGAGGGTAGCTTGCATGTCGCACTAACTACAGGCTTAAAAAAAAAACGGCCCTTACTTAAAAAACAGCCCTCGTACATTTTAATTTATTTCAATTGTTATAATTATTAATAATGTTATATTTTGTTTCTCTAATTTTATTGTTTATTTATTTAAGCGAAAATTCCCCTACAGGAGAGCGATTAAACTTGATAACATGATGTCATTTGGAGGTGTGTCTCCTCCGCTCCTCCCAAAATCTCTTCATTCTCGCGGAATGCTCCCTCTTCCTCTCATCCGTCCAGGTTGTCGTAATAATCTTGGTTCAAACTTAAAATTCGCGATTTTCGTCTGGCACTCAGTTCGATCTTGGAAATTTTCTATATTGATTACTTGTAAGTCTCTCTGTACCTCTTTAAGCCATTCTGGGCCGCATTTACTCCGTGTTATGATACCAAGTAGTTTCTTTGGCAATCTGGAGGTGGCCATCCTATGTACGTGTAAAATTTGGCTTTGTGTTTTCTAATTTCGTCTGCTATTGTATTGGTCTTTTGATAGAGTTCTGTAGTAGGTCTCTTCATCCAAATGCCGTTTCTGTTGATTGCTCCATAATTTTCTCGGAGAAAGTTTTTGTTCTTGTTTTTCCAGTTCCCTAATCTTGGAATGGCCATCGATTACTATTGTTTCAGCAGCATATGTTGCTTCTGGCAGAATAACTGTTTTATAATGTCGTAATTTGGCGTTCGTCGAAATGCATTTCTTGTTGTAATGGGCCCACGTTAGCCTGTAGGCCTTCTGGAGCTTAGTGATTCTGTCTTCATTGGCGATTCGATTAAGTCCTGAGGGCTGTATAATTTCACCAAGGTATTTAAAAGTGCAGACTTGGGCGATTTTACCGTATTTGGTTTTTAAAGGGGATAATCAAATGTTCTCGAAAGAGAATCAAAATTAATATTGTCTGTTGAGCCATTATAATTAACACATAAAGTGATAAAAATTTCCTGCATAACTCAACATTTTGCTAGTGTTTCGCCGCAGTGTGCCAATTGGGCTCTTCAGTTGGAAAAGGCACACCTACCAAGACGCGTAGCAGGCACATACTGAGAAGGCCATGCAAGGCGCTTTGCTACATATGTAGCCACGTCACGAGCATGCCAGTGTACCACGGGAGTTAAAAACTCCACTCCAAAACAATAAACCTTGGAGTGGACTTATTTTGGACTTATTTTTTCCTAAAAAAGTAAATTTCTTCGAATAAGGCAGCAATTATACAAAGCTTCTGTCGAGCAGAAAATAACATGGTCTATTGTTTCGATTATGCTGCTGAGTGCCGAGTTCCCGACCAAAACAATCTGATTCAATGGATCGAATTAAATCGAGGATTACTCGAAATCTCCTGTAGCTGTTGTGAACAGCACGTTGATGACAGCTGATCGATGAACTTTCAATTAGTCGGAAGTTATATTTGCCAGGCTAGATACAATTGTACCAATATTTTTTCTTAGACAGTTTTTAAATGTTTAAGGGGTACCAATACCCCCTGCGTTCCACACGAAAAAATGCCCTGGTCACACCCTACTTTATTTCAAAAGGTTGTGAGAGTTCCCCTCTAAATTTAACTATGGAAGTTGTGTTCTTGTTAAAGTGGCTTTAATTATTTCTGTTGTTTTATTATCAAGTCCAAATTTCTTCAAACTCAATAAGTGCCATATTATTAATTAGTGTATATTAATTCAATTTTATTGACATTAAGTGTAATAAAATTATTAAATACCCATTGGTATTTCATTAAGGTCGCCTCCGTAGCGTTGCGGTCAACCTGGTTAGCTGCCGCCCCGGAGGTCCTGGGTTCGATTCCCGGCTTTGCCACAAAATTTGAAAAGTGGTATGAGGACTGGAACAGGGTCTACTCATCCTCGGAAGGCCCAAATGAGTAGAGGGAGTTCGATTCCCACCTCAGTCATCCTCGAAGTGGTTTTCCGTGGTTTCCCACTTCGTCTTCGGGCAAATGCCGGGATGGTGCCTACTGTAAGGCCACAGCCGCCTCCTTTCCGCTTCCTTGTCTATCCCCTTCCCATCCATCATGAGGCCCCTGTTCGCTTTGCAGGTGAAGCCGCCTGGGCGAGGTGCTGATCACAACTTCTCAGTTGTATCCACTTCGACCAGATGTTCCCAGCTCCAGGACACTGCCCGTAGAGGCGGTAGTGGTGAGTTCCCTCGCTGAGTCCGTGGGAAACACCAACCTGGAGGGTAAAATCGATTTAAAAAAAACAAAAAACCATGTAGATTAACCCATTCCAGTCATAATTTAATGGTCACATTGTTGACTGTGAAATTAGATTTTATTCATCCGGCACTGGTCTGAGATTACTTACAATACAAAAATATCCATAAAATAATCTTACAAGCCAATAATGATATTTTACTGAAATTATGTTTACTTCAGCGAGTTCCCTTTCAAAGTAAGGTTTGTTGTAATTACGCAACTACACTGTGAACAATGATTGTCAAGTTTTAATAGTAGTCTCTGCCCAGACGCCATCTTGAAAGTATGGAGTGGCTGTCATTTTGCCTTGATCATACCAGGCTACATAAAATTAGGTTCTACTGTATCACGAATTTTTGTTATCGCAGCTCTATTATGAAATTTCAAGATGGCCAATACGCGCACTAACGCGGACGGTGGATCTGACTTGATCTGTTTTATTAGCTTATTGGAAAACCCACTGTATCGGTAGAAGGATATACAATGGGATTATTGTTCCATTATTTTAGGATTGTCCCAAGTTATACGGTAATGACTAGGTCTCGGATTTTTAGGTGCTAAAAATTGGGAAAATATTTATTTTTTATGTATTGTTACGTGCCACCCCCCTAGTGACACTTTTGTTTACTGGATTACGGTGGGTTGAAGCACAACACAGATTGTTCCTTTAAAGAAATAATTAACTTTATTGCGGCCAGAAAGATACACTACTCATCAGCAAATACAAGCAGTTAGAACCTTACTCCAGTTTCCTCAAGTCTCTTCCTTATGGAGAGCTCTTGCCCCCTTTCACTTGTCAACAAACCACAGAAGTTAATCCGTGCTAATGAGTCCGGTGACCTGCACCTCTCCCTTATGTACACAAACTACAGTTACTTACGATAACCTGCTACACGCTGCTTCGCTGCCCACGAGCTGGGAAACAATGTCACTGGATTTCGTAACTCGCACGGCACTCCGCCACAATACCTCTGTCGCTCAGTGAAATCACACTCGCTCAAAACACAGGCAGTCCCCTGTATGCTTCTCACTCCCTCGCTGTCAAGAGAATCGGCTTCACTAGGGGTTTCGCAAGTCACCACACTTCTGTCGCTCAGGATAAACGCTCGCACTAGCTCGTAAAAACACACACACTGCTTGACAGGTAGCTGTTATATAGCAGGCCGGTGACTCAATAAATGCTTCTAGACCCATCCAGGGTTCACGGCTTCTCGAGGCTTCCATCGCTGGCTGGGTCACGAATATTCTGGACCATCCCTTTGTCCTAGTAGTCCTGT
The DNA here is from genome assembly GCA_946902985.2 of Meconema thalassinum. NCBI lineage: Eukaryota > Metazoa > Arthropoda > Insecta > Orthoptera > Tettigoniidae > Meconema > Meconema thalassinum. The sequence continues at coordinate 150,561,352 of OX336395.1, read as the reverse complement.
TGCATAAGGCGCACGCAATACACTGAGGCAGAGCACAGCCCAGCCCTGGAGCAGTTGTGACTCATGCGGTGAGCGATGAAACAAACTCACAGCCGTAACAGTATTAAGAATATCTGAAATATGTGACAAAAAATTTAAAATATTTAATTATAATTTAGTTTATTAATGTCAATATAAACAATATGCAGTACTCACGAATACAATTTATTCTATGTCTCACAGACTGCTGAAGCATTACAATACACAACGAGATACATCTTCAGGTTGTCCATCACAAATGACCGACGATTATCGCGAAGGTGCGAAACTGCGGCAATATGTTTCTTTCCCTTGAGGGGTTGTGTAACTTGAGATCGCTGTTCAACCTTGATTGATTTCCCACATGGTTGGCAGAACAGAACGCCACCATCAGAAGTAAAATTATCTTTAAATTCTGCATTCTGTATTTGTTTTTACAACTAGAACCTGCCTTACACTTCACAGAGCCAGAAATGAACTGCATGAGAGTGACACTGGTTCCAAGTAGCTGAGGGAGGGAGGGGGAAGGTCTAGCACATGGGGGAATATGGCCATGGACAAGGAAATCCCTAGCTTCCACAGTGAGTGGCACGGGGCGACAAGTTAAGAATAACACAGTTGCAAGCTGACATACGCTCTGTGAGAAGATTAGATAGCTCACGGGTTCTTCCCCGTTGAATTAACACAACAGCTTTGGTGGCGTAGTTGGTAGCATGCTAAGCTTCTATGCCCAAGATCGCAGGTACAAATCCGGCCGAAGTCGTCAGATTTTTTACAAGCGTTAAAAATCCCTCAGTAGGCCTTCCTACGGAGGGGAAGTAAAGCCGGCGGTGCCATGTCATAGATTTATGGCATGTTAAATAATCTTCCACTAATTACACCTGTGTTGTGAAGCTAAATTGTATAGGTTAAGAATGTAAACAACGCTTTTAGGTTCCTACGTTTGTTGCCAAGAGCCGACTGTGGTGGCGTCTGGTAGCTAAGTTCTGAACTAGTAGTCGTTGACGATGGAGTTTGGCGGCAAAAGTAGGAACGATTTGAAAAATTCAAAAGTCTGCAGTCCTTACTTGAATTAAAAAACAGATAACAGACACTAATACAGTCATCACAGTTAACACAGGTTATCAGACAGATTCTACACACACCCAAAGTACACGGGGCTACATGACCACATTGTCGCAGCCCCTAAACTTAAGAACCAACCGAAGTAACACGGAACAAAAATGCAATAAATGTCTTAATGTGCTAATAAGTGAAAAGCAGGAATTTATGTATTTATAGAAAAATGCTTAAAATATGTATTTACATAAAAAAAATATTTATTTACATAAAAATCCGATCCCTACTTATAACCAAATTGAGGAAGAGAAATCTACGATAGGGAGAACATACGTGGTGAAGTATAATTTAAGTGCAGTGAGGTCTATAATTTCGGTGAATCTGTATATAATGCTGAAAATGTGTGTTGCACAAGATTTGATTATGGTCAGTGTAACATATCCAACAATATTTCTGTATTTTTTTTTTCTTTCAGTTGTATGGTATTTTGATGAAAAGTGTTTCAGATGGCAGAGTTTATTCTTGTTTCAGGGCCATGCTGCGTCTCAGCAATCCTCGAGTACACAGTCTGGAACACAGTGAAGGGTGCCACCACTAATGAAGCATTGAATGTGATGGGGATGCTGAAGGGAAGCTGGGCTGGAAAGACTAAGTAGGAAATGGGAAGATAAGAGAAGAAGCTGGAATAAATCAGTCTCTGAAGGAGACCATAACTAGGGCACATTTGCGATGGTTTGGTCACGTCAAATGTATGACAGAAGGAAGATTTGCAATACAATGGTTACATATTGAGATTACTGGAAAGAGACCTGTTGGAAGACCTAGGAGGAGATGGCTGGACGAAGTGAAGGAAGATATCACATCCAAGGGAATCAACTGGGATGCAGTCTTGAAGGAACAGTGGTACATGAATCGACCAAAATGGAGAGCGCTCGTAAACCACACCCGGGAAACTGGAGTGGAAACTAGATGATGATACTGCACCGATGTCTATTCTCCCCCCATCAATCCAATCAATAGCTCTTCAGTGCTTTAGACCCCAACGAGCTCATTTCGACCTCCTTGTCTTACCAGCAGGGCTGGGATTCTTATGTAATATCAACATGCAAATTATGTACACATTTATGTAATAATATTACGTGAAATATGTAATATTACATTTTAAAAAAATTGTAATATTAATTTCATTTTTGTATAAATTATATATTACACTTGAAATTACTTGAAGATACCTCATTTTATTCATTATATTTTTGCAAAATAAAGTTTGGTACAAATTAATTAAGCATGTCCATATTATAGCAAATTTACATGAAAATGAAAATCCACAGCCTGCTTCCAGTCTCCGACCGACTTTTTTAAATGTAAAATTACATATTCTGTCATACACTATTTACTAGAACCTCAGGTACATGAAACAGATTTGCCAAGCAAATTTAGATCGTAGGCTTTCGCAGCCGGTGTCTAGTTTATCATTTAGGCTTACAATCGCCGATGTGTATCCATCCTGTAAGCTTAGGTAATTAACTAGATTTCCCAAGCAATTCATATACTGTTGAGAAAGAGCCAGGGAAGAATTTAAAAAAAAATAGTGGAGATAACGGGATAGGAATTCACGTCACACCCTGCCGAGACTCAGCGGCTGGACTTCAGTTTATATCAGTCGTCCAGTGAGTGCCAGAGACTCTTTAGAGAGGCAGCTATATTTCCTCCCACCCCACAAACAAAAAGTGCCCCTCATAATACTGATTCTTGAGTTCATATGCATTTTCTCATATAAACAATAATGGAATTTATGTAAATTTGCTAAAGCCTCCGTGGCTTAGGCGGCAGCACGCCGGCCTCTCACCGCTGGGTCCGTGGTTCAAGTCCCGGTCACTCCATGTGAGATCTGTGCTGGACAAAACGGAGGCAGACCGGTTTTTCTCCGGGTACTCCGGTCTTCCCTGTCAAATTTCATTCCAGCAACACTCTCCACTATCATTTCATCTGTCATTCATTTAATCATTGCCCCAGAGGAGTGCGTCAGGCCTCGGCAGCCAGCACAGTTCATATCCTCGCCACTAGATGGGGGCTTCATTCATTCCATTCCTGACCCAGTCGGAGACTGGAAGCAGGCAGTGGATTTTCAAACTGTTATTTTTATACAGTCCATCACAACTTAAAAAAAAAAACAAAAAAAAACAGCCCTTGTACTTTTCCGAATCACACTCGAAAGAGTGTGATATGAGTGATATGATATGAGTCGTCCAGTTGTAAAACTCGTATAATCCACTTGTGAATAAGGATCTGGTCATAAAATTATTTATTTAGTTATTTTATTTTACTTCATTTTATTTTGTTTTATTTTATTTCGCTTTATTTTGTTTTAAATTGTTTTATTTAATTTTTTGTTTTATTTTATTTTGTTTTGTTTATTTTGATTTTCCAGAAAACAAACAAAAAACCAAAACCAAAAAACACAAAGCATAAAGAAAAAGAAAAAGCAGAAATCAAAAAACATGAAACACAAAGCAAAATTTAAAAAAAGCAAGAGCAGAAAACAAACACAAAACCAAGAAAGAAAAGCAAAAAGTAAAATTCAAAAGCACAAAGCAAACACAAAAGATACGCAAGGCAAAGTACAGAGAAACGTTTCTCATGAAAATGATTCTTATTCACAAGTGGATTAAACGAGTTTTGCAGCTGGGCGACTCGTAGGCCTATGTGAGTACCTAAAATTACCTAATTGCAGTTTTGTTCCATTTATTGTAGTCTATTTCCGTATTTTTAAAAGTAAACCACAAGACAGTTTTTATTCCTAGCTGTAGTTGAGAAAAATCCTACCTGCCAGGATTTCAGCACTTTTCAGCTTGTACTGTATCTTATTGTTTGGTTTTCTCTGTCAGGAAAGTGGGGATAAATCTCTTATTGTTTCCAAGTTCGCTATATTGTAAATAAACAAAGTTAATTAAACGGGCTAGAGTGTGAAAATTACCTCGGACATCCTTGGTTTCATTGAATTTGAATAATATTATCATAAAGGAGAGCAAATATTGCCTAAAAGAGTAAAGTTATCGGTGATAATTTGATCAAAGACACATTATGTAAAATATTATATATTTTCAAAAGAAAAATATGTATTGTGCATTGAGCCATTATATATTTAAACACAAATTGTGCTAAATGTTCCGGCATAACTCAACAAAATGACAGTGTTTCGCCCCGGTGTGCGATTGGGCTCTTCAGTTGGTTAAAGCACACCTCACCAAGACACTGTCTAGTACACACTGGGAAGGCCATTGCAAGACGTATTTGATACATGTGTATCCACGTCACGAGCAAAGCCAGTGCACTATGGGAGTCGAAACTCCACTCCAAAGCAATTATAACCTTTAGCTTGCCACGGTGGGCGAGTGGTTAACGTATCGGTCTACCCTAACCCCCATGCCTGCAGGTTCGCTCCTGGCCATGGTAAGTGGTTTTTGAAAGGCGGCAAAAATTACGACACGCATGTCAAAGAACCCATTTGAATTCAGTAGGCCGTGTTCATAATGGCAAAATTAATCTTGGAAGTTTCCGCCACCAAAAAGTTCCTCATTTCTCTACTAGAAAGCGCTATAGTGTTCAAGGAGCTTAGATATCTAACCTCCTTGACTTTCATAGTGCTTCAAGGAACAACGACATTCGACATGGGTGTCAAATAACAAAGCTTGCACCCGGCACCCGAGGCCATACGATATTATTATTATGATTATTATGTAAAATATTTACACTCTCGTTGCAATCAAATTTTCTACTAACAATTAGGCATTCATTTTAAGCTTTGAATAGTTTATGTCAACCTTTGCTACACTTGAAACATAAAAATTATTTAAAACATATTCTACATATTAACAAGAAGTTCCGAGACGAACTAAAGAGCCTACTTTTCTTAAAATTTAAGATTCATGCCAATGATTAATCTACTGAATATGGATCTATCTAGAATAATGACGAAATTAAGTTGGTAATATCGAAATTTCTAATTAGTTCGAAATACTGTATACCTGGCATAATGTGGCCTAATAGAGCACTACAGTTGGCAGCCCTGGTGACTAAATATATTCTTAGTTCCATCTCTTAAGGTACAGAATACAAAATTTGGTTGGAGTCCAATGAATAGCATGGACGTTACATGCAGTTAAACATTGGATCTAACAGTGTGCGTAAAATCATGTTGGCAACAATGTCATGCATGTAAAGGTCAGAAATAATCTGAAATAATATGATCTATTGTTGGGTCAATTTTGAATGAAATCCATTAGTTAGTATAGAAGTTACATGCATTTTAAAATTGGACCTATCAGCAGGCTTAGAATCATGTTGGCAGCACTGACGTATATTAGTTACTCCAAATTAATATAGAATGTCATGTACTATAAGTGTGCATAGTTTAAAGCTGTCGGCTTGCATACTTTCTCATATATATTGGTATTTGGATAAAAGAAATTAAGAGCATTTTTTAACAGTTGGCAGCACTGGTGGTTCATAAGAATAGGTTCAGTCATATCTGGTTATGTACACATACAACATACGAAATTTGGTTGAATTCCAATTGATAGTGTAGAAGTTATATGCATTTAAATAATGGACCTATCAGTAGGCTTATAATTATTTTGGCAACACTGCCATGTATGGCCTTCTGGAAATTAAACTGCAATATTATTATCTATATGTGTGCCGATTTTGAAATAGCTCCCATTCATACCTTCCAAGATATCCAACATGGAGCTCAAATTTCAATTGCGATTTTTCAGCAGTTGGTAGCACTGACATCATTTTCTAATATGGCCGTGAGATATTACTCCTACCAAATTTTATTTCGATTGCTCCAGCCGTTTAGGAGTTGATAGGGGGGGGGGGGGGGCACACAGACAGACAGGAGGACAGACAGACACACATTTTCCCGGATCGATCTCATAAGACTACTTTTTCCTCATTTTTGCAAAATGTGAAAAGTAGGCTAAAAACCTAAAATGACAATTTTATAAACCTAAAAATCCGATCCCTAGTTATGATGGTTCAGGTATATAAATAGAATTTATTTTAATCATAGAGAAACCTTTAATGAAGTCTTAAAGTTGAAGCTTTACAAACACTGCTAGATCATAAGGAACTGAACTAGCTGACAAAATATGAAACACATCAACAATACTCTTATATTGGTGTTTTCTATTGCAATAACACACATAACATTCTAAAACAGTATGTACATTAGAAAAGGAATCAACAAGAAGAATGAAACCAACTCATTACTTGCTCATGTTCACAATTTTATGTCAGAAACATGCATCCCTACCAGCAAGGATGCCAGTAAGCTTCAGGCAATGGAAATTAAATTCTTAAGGACAATGGTTCAGAAAACTAAGAGAGATGGGATTAGGAATGAAGAGATACAATGAGATGCTGGAGCGGGGCAACGGACGACTGCAGGGTGTGCACGTCTTCCGCCAGACAAACTAGCTCGGGCCGCAAGCGAGCTAACCAGGGTCATTAAAGACACTCGCTCAACTTTCATCAACGAGGATGTGAAGTGTCAGCGCACAGATAAGAAGGTAACATAACACCTTCCTGCAAGATTTAATTAAAGAAGCACAGATATTCTTTTCATTTCTTGGAAATCTGGATGACCTGACAACAGATAAAGGTTAGAACTTTCCTTTTCACAGAAAAAGCTGAAAATGTTCTCCTTCACCTGACAGACAGTAACTTTGGAAGTTACATCGTTACATTATGTAACTACTCCTGTACCACCCTGCGTGTTTACTGTAATTAATCGAAGCACGGACCTAAGCCCGCTTTATGTTTAATTGTGGGGTAATTTAAAATACAAAGTGTACAGATCAATTACCCATACTCCAGTGGAGCTGGAGAACAATATACGGCAGCAGATATCCCTCACAACAGAAGGGAATTGCAACGTGTAAACGCTAATTTATTTACACGGTACAACGCCTGTCTGTCAGCTGAAGGAGAACATTTTTAGCATCTTCTGTGAAAAGGAATGTTCTTTAATCATGATTTGCTGGTGAATTTATCATTAATTAATGTACTCGGTTACAGTTGCTACCTGCGCGCAATCTTCCCTAGGTCGGTTGGCTGCGGGCCCAGCTCCAGCAAAAGAATCACCTTGTACATCCAACATCCCAGATTAAGAGTCAGTTCTAATATAAATAAGAACAGAGTAGTGGCAAATCCCGGTCATAAAATGCGTATACATTTACCATTTTGGTTTTTGTAAATGTTTATCAGGAGTGTGGTGGCGCAGCATTCAAGCTGTTGGAATCTCACCACGGCAGACGGGGTTCGATTCACGGTCACTGCATGTGAGATTTTCAAAGTGAAATGCCTGTGGTTCGGATTCCCGTGGTTCATGGATTACATGATTAACGGTCACGTAAACCTACAAACTTACTTCCTTTTTTTAAAATGTTGATCCGTATTGACTATTGTTAAAGAATTATAACCCGCTCTGTCAATACTTAAATATGCAGTTAATTATTATTTAAACGCACATGTTTCAATATACAAAGATATCTTCTCTAATGTTTAAAATAGCGTTTAACATAAAAAATAACAAGACGTTCCGTGATGAACTAAATAGCCTACGTTTCTTAAAATTAAGATTCATGCCAATGATTAATCTATATGGACCTATCTAGAATAATGTCTAAATTAAGTTGGTAATATCGAAATTTCTAATTATTTTGAAATGTATCTGATATAAGGTAGACTAATAGAGCACTACATATAACAGCCCTGGTCACTATATTTATATTCTTAGTTCCATCTCTTAAGGTACAGAATACAAAATTTGGTTGAAGTCCAATGGATAGCATAGACATTACATGCAGTTAGACATTGGATCTAACAGTGCGCATAAATTCATGTTGGCAACAATGTCATGCATGTGTTGATTATAAATAGTCTGCAAAATTATGATCCATTGTTGTGCCAATTTTGGATGAAATCCATTTGTTAGTATAGAAGTTACATGTATTTTAAAATTGGACATATCAGCGGGCTTAGAATCATGTTGGCAGCACTGACTTATATTAGTTACTCCAAATTAATCTAGAATGGCAGGTACTGTATGTGTGCAAAGTTTAGAGCTGTTGGATTGCATACTTTCTGATATATTAATATTAGGGTAAAACATTAGAGACAGTATTTACTAACAGTTGGCAGTCCAGGTTTGCTCTTAAGAATAGGCATAGTCATATCTGTTACGGTACACATAGTACATACAAAATTTGGTTGAAATCCAATTGATAGTATAGAAGTTACATGTATTCAATAATTGGTCCTATCATCAGGCTTAGAATCATGTTGGTAGCACTGACGTAAATTAGTTACTCCAAATTAATCTATATTGTCAGGTACTATCCGTGTGCATAGTTTAAAGCTGTCGGCTTGCATACTTTCTGATATATCGGTATTTGGATAAAAGAAATAGAGAGAGCATTTCTTAACAGTTGGCAGCCCTGGTGGCTCTTACGAATTCGCTCAGTCATATCTGTTTATGTACACATATTACATACGAAATTTGGTTGAAATCCAATTAATAGTTTAGAAGTTATATGCATTTAAAAATTGGACCTATCAGCAGGCTTAGAATCATTTTGGCAACACTGCCATGTATGGCGGCCTGGAGATAAAACTAAAATGTTATTATCTGTATGTGTGCCAATTTTGGAATAGCTCCCATGCATACCTTCCAAGATATCCAACATGGAGCTCAAATTTCAAGTGCGGTTTTTCAGCAGTTGGTAGCACTGACATCATTTTCAAATATTGGCTTGAGGTATTCAGATATAGGTCTTTACTCATACCAAATTTGGTTTTGAATGCTGCAGCCGTTTAGGAGTTGATAGGGGGGACACAGACATTTTCCTGGATCGATCTCATAAGTCTACTTTTTCCTCATTTTTGCAAAATGTGAAAAGTAGGCTAAAAATGGATACCATTACAAATAATTTGAATTAAAATTAAAATTCCAAAACACATAATTTTTTCCCCCCCAAACATTAGAATGCGTTGTTTCTAAATTGGAGTTGCGATGGATTGTGGTGATCTTGTAAATATTGATGCAGGGAATTGAGATTTCTAACATCAACATCCTCACTTGACGGCCCACTCTCGCTGCATTCGATCGAATAGTGGATGCTGATGTTATAAGTCTCAATTCCCTGCATCAATATTTACAAGATCACCACAATCCATCGCAACTCCAATTTAGAAACAACACATTTTAAGGTTTGAGAAAAAATGTTATACTCCATTTCACTTATTAGGCTCAAACATATCAGAATTTCCATTTAAAGCTGACTGCAGGTAAACAGAAATATCATGCAAATTTGTTGTATCAGCAAGTAATGAATTAAGATTTCATTGGAGAAACAATCACATCTTTTAGAATCTCATGTAATATACAGTATCTGAATAATTTACATTAATACAGTGTAATAACCTCATTGAATTTTCTTAACACTAGAACCTGGAACCATTGTGAACGTCTCTATGCAATTCCTCATCAGATTGACTACATTATACAATATTATTGGGAGCAAAACCACTCCAAAAGTTTCCTTTATTTTTACACATTCAAAGCAAATATTCACTTTCAGTCACACCACAATTTATTACAATATATATTTTTAGAGATGAAATCCTGAACGATATTCCCACCCCATAAACTGTACTGCCAAAATTCATTATTTAATTTCTTTTATAATTTAGTTAGAAGACAATTTCTTAATGCACAGACTGTACTATGGGGTGTACCAATGGAAAGTAAGCCACCTGCTCGTGGCCTCCAGGTGTTGGAATAGCATGCTTGCCTCTGGATTTGATCTGATCGGAGAAATTAAACGCGAGGGCTGGAACGAGTCTTATGAGGATAACCAAGTAGAGTATTTGCAAGAAGAGCTTGCCGAAATTCAACGATGCGCAGAGACCAATATCAATCAACGCAGTTTAATGCTCATTGCGGGGCTTCTGTGTGTGCCCCGAATGCTGCTTACCGGGCTCACTGTTAACTGCATTCTTCAACCCTGCGGGCTCACTGCGAGACGTGGTCTACAGCAGTAATTCAAGCGTAGAGTGCAAGGAAACAGCAAACAATATAGGCTAATTGGGCGATAGGTTACTGTGTCCTGGCTCAGGTAATAATTTACTGTGTAAGGCATATTCCTAGGGCAGCAGAGAAGACAAATATATGGGTAATTCAAAATATTAAACCAGATCTGTCTCTTGAGGCATTGATAACAAGATTACAGCTGTCTTATTTTGGACACATTATGAGGCGTTCTGATTCGTTGAAAAAGACAATTATGCTTGGAAAGGTGGAAAGGCCTCGGAGACGAGGGCGGCCAGCATTGAGATGGATCGACTCCATCAAATCGAACATGAACATGTCAGTGAAGAATCTGAAGACCGAATCATATGGAGACAGTCGATCCATGCAGTCGCTAGGAGTCGACGCCGACATTATGGCACCTGATCATCATCAAGGCATTACATACATGCGCTGAGATCTCAGTTGAACCTCAGTCACAGTTTAGTATACCAAGCTCCGGCTGGGCAGACGATCCTTTCAGAACTGCTGGCAGCGAACTACTGAAGCGAGGGGCGTGCTCTGCCATTACCTAGCTCACCCGAACATTGCCGAAGATCTGCACAGGATTCTGTGGCAAGCTCTTCTTGCTCGTATTCTACAGTATACTCTTGATTATCCGTGTGCGAATTATCTGGTTTGTGAATTAACCGTGCACATTTTTGCCTAGTTAAAAAATAATTGAGTATACAGTACAAAAATGTCTCCGTAACTGATACTGTACTTTAAATTGAATACGTTTGAATTTATTTCTCGTACGTATTTTTGCAGTGTGGTGCCGGTGGGGGTAAGTTATTTCTATTACAGTACTTTGTGACATATGGATTTGAGACCTGCACAATCTTGAAGAAGGATGGCAGTAGACTGCAAAGTGCAGAAATGAAATTTCTAAGGACAATGGTCCAGAAAACAAGAAGGGACAAGGTCAGAAATGAAAGTATAAGGGAAGCAGCTAGGAATCTGGAAATTGAAAGTTCAATGTTGAGGTGGTTTGGACATGTAAAAAGAATGACACCCAACAGAATAGCAAAAGTATGGCTGGAGAAAACAGTTAAATGCACTCGACCCAGAGGAAGACCTAGAAGTACTGTAGATGGCTTGATAAAGTCAAGCAAAACATAACTAGTAGAGGAATGGATTGGACAGAGATTGAGATGGAAGAAGCTCATAAACCACACCCGGGAAACTGGAGTTGGTCTACAACGATGAAGATGATGATGATGACTTTGTGACAGGTCGACGACTTCTTGCTTTGTCCAGTCTTGTTTTGTAATAGCGAAGTTTAAGTTCCATAGGGATTATTTCAAGGTTGCTGGAAGGCAAGTGCTGTCTGTATTCCGCTTAAATGGTCAACAGCTGTCAAATTATCATACAGAAAGATACGGTACATTGTGGTGTGAACAATGTCTGGTGTAAAACATAAACGAATAGTGCAAACAATCGAACAAAAATGAAATATTCAGAAATTGGAGGGGAGGGTGTCGGCTGATATGCTCGTTTTCTGAAACCCGTACATAAGGCTTGGTTTGAGCATCACATTGCTATTGGCAGTCACAGCGATGAGTGCACTCACCTTCAGACACTGGTCTACATGCCACAGCTTTGGAGGGGAGGCCAACATGGAGAAATCAGCTGTGTCATGGAGGGGATTCCAGTCTATTGGCTTTTCCAAGACATTGACCGAAGATTTTTGTGATTTAATTTCACCTACACTAATTAAGTTATAACTAAATTTCTTGAAGATATTTGCTTAGAATACCATCTTCTATCACCAGTTAAACAGACTTCTTATAACTGAATAATCGCATTTTGTATTATTATGTTCGACAATGTCAAAATGTAAATATTTTATGTCGGAAAACTGTATCATAATGAGGGTCATTATAACACTATTTTTCATTATGAAACAGTTTCTCCCACCAAACAGTTGTGTGACCAATTAGGTAAGGATAGCATCGTACCTACACTGACTTCCACGGCCTCCTATTATAAATTTCACTGCGTGGATAGTGTCATAGTGGGGTAATCGAGGAAGCCATTGTCAAATACAAGGTATTCTTTGCGTCCCATGCGCTCTTTTCAGTACATAAAACTGGCGAAATCTCTACAGATATTTATGTTTGAACATAAAATAGTCATAATTATTGTCGAACATAAACAGTCGTATGCAACTCGCCTATAATGGTAATTAAGACACTCGTATGGAAATTAAAAACTCTCTTCGCTTGTTTTATAAACATACTCGTGTCTTAATTATTGCCATTATAAGTTCATTGCATAATGTACTATTACAAGTTGCTTTCTTTCATTGGCTTCCCCCTTAGTTGGTCTGTTACTCATATTTTGAAGACTACATTATTCTACATTTGAATTTTATGGAGAATTAAAATTCTCCAATTCACTTTATAATTATTAAAGCCATTCTTTTAAGGAAGTAAAGATTTTCCTTGGAGAAAGTGATAAATATAATCAGCTCTATTCCCATATAGCAATTCCACTTAGGGTCACCAGGAGTCTATTTTAAGCATACTTTCTTTTATGATGTAAGACATACAAGCAATGTAATTACAGTACCATAGATGACAACTTTCACAAATTGGGGGTGGGGGCACAATTAGTTATTACTAGGGCTCGGATTTTTAGGTGCTAAAAATCGGGAAAATACTTATTTTTTATGTATTAAAATTACCTGAAATATGTGACAAAAAAGTAAAAATATTTAATAATAATTTAGTTTATTAATGAGTGTAAACAATATGCTGTACTCACGAATACAATTTATGCATTGCCTCACTGACTGCTGAAGCATTACAATACACAACGAGATACATCTTCAGGTTGTCTATCACAAATGACCGATGATTATCGCGAAACATTTATTCTGAAGGCGCCAAAGTGCGGCAATTTGTTTCTTGCCCTTGAGGTTTTATGTAACTTGAGATCGCTGTTCAGCCTTGATTGCTTTCCCACATGGTTGGCAGAACAGAACGTCCCCATCAGAAGTAAAATTATCCTTAAATTCTTCAACAGACGATAAGTTGTAGTTGTCTTTACTTGAGCCATCGTAAAACTGCCTTACACTTCACAGTTCCCGAAACGAACTGCATGCGAGTGACACTGGGGGAGGGTGAGGTCTAGCACGTGGTGCAATATGGCTATGGACAAGGAAATCCCCGGCTTCCACAGTGAGTGGCACGGGGCGACAGGTTAAGAATGACAGTTGCAAGCTGACATACGCTCTGCATGAAGATTAGATAGCTCACAGGATCTTCCCCGTTGAAGTTACACGGAACAAAAATGCAATAAACTGAAAGATCTAGCATACTGATTTTTAAAAAAATTTAAATATTATGTATTTTATGTGCTAATAAGTGAAAAGCAGGAATTTATGTATTTATAGAAAAAAATGCTTAAAATATGTATTTACATAAGTAAATATGTATTTATCTAAAAATCCGAGCCCTAGTTATTACAATCAAGGAGAGAAACATAGATAAAGGATAAACATAATGATAGGCAGAGGGGAAGATAGAAGGGAAAAACACACCAAGATGAAAGAGATAAATCTCCACAGCCATCTTTGCACCATAAAGCCAATCAGTAGTTCTAATATTTCAGTCTCTTCAAAGTGTTGTGATGTCCTTATTTGCAAACCGCTTCACAAACAGAGGTTTCCTCACTTGTGGAATGAGATCAGGTGAATAGGGTGGTTGTTCCAAGATCTGCCACCCAACCCCATTACTGCAAAAAAGTTCCTGACAGGAGCTGCAGTGTGGGTTGTTGTGATCATGAATGATAATGACATTGTCCAGCAGTGGTTTATGTTTCCTCCAAATTGTACAACACATCTGCAGTATGACCACTGTTCAACTTTACCCACAGCCTCCAGCATACTAACTTATGTGTGTGCTGTCAACTAACCACCAATGCACACAGACACTTTCTGGCCGTAGCATTCCGTACCATTTTTTGGCTATTTTGGAAGATAAATCGTAGTTGCCATATACCTGTAAACATTACCTTCTTATATACATATCATTGAAGAAGTCAAACCTCGCATGTCACATTGTTAGCTCCCTATGGGAAAGTCAGTAACAAAACAGTGGTATAATGGAGAAATTGTATCATAAAACAAATTGGATAATTAACAAATTGGATAATTTGTTGTTGCAAAAAGAAGCCTGATACATCATGCAAACTTGCTTCTATACCTTATCCCATATAAGTTGAGAGTCAATGACAATATGCCAGAGCCGTGAAGAAGAGCTCTTACTTATACGAAATATTACAGACACCGTATCAATTATAAACTGGCTTTAACTTCACGTCAGTAAGGGGTAAGAACTCTGGCGTGTGGTCATTGACTGTCAACTTATATGGGATAAGGTATAGTGTACATTGAACTTGCAGTGTAAGGTTTTTCCTGTCCTGTGTAAACTTGCTAACTGGGATAGAGACTGAATTGTAAGTCACAGTCATACATCATCACTCACAAACAATTTCTAGAAAGGTACTCAGAGATTAGTTCTGTACATGAGAAGTCAGAGAACTTACATCTACATCCCTGCATCTTGCATACAGATTTGAATGTTGACATTTAGACCATTGTCAGCATAATGTGGCATTAATAATACAGTGAGATTCTTTTGCCGGAGCGGAGCCAGCTACCAGGCGCGCACGCCTTCTGCCAGTCAACCGAACTCGGACCGCAGATTGTGCAGAGGTGAGCTAACCAGGGTCGTTAAAGTCACTAAACTTTCATCAACGAGGGTGTGAAGTGTCAGTGCACAGATAAGAAGATAACATAAACAACAGCTTCCTGCAAGATTTAAAGAAGCACAGATTATTTTTTGTATTCCTTGGGAATCTGGAGGAACTCACGTCACCAGTTAAAGGTTAGAATTTACCTATTCACAGAAGATGCTGAAAATGTTCTCCTTCAGCTGACAGACAGTAACATTGGAAGTTACATCGTTACATTATGTAGCTACTCCTGTACCCACCTGCATGTTTACTGTGGTTAATCGAAGCACACACCTGAGCCCGTGTGATGTTTAATTGTGGAGTAATTTAAGATACAAAGTGTACAGATCAATTACCCGTACTCTAGTGGAGCTGGAGAACAATATACGGCAGCAGATATCCCTCACAACAGAAGGGAATTACAACGTGTAAACACTAATTTATTTGCACAATACAACGCCTGTGTGTCAGCTGAAGGAGAACATTCTCAGCATCTTCTGTAAAAAGGTAAGTTCTTTAATCATGATTTGCTGGTGAATTTACCATTAATTAATGTACTCTGTTAGGGATTCTACCTGAGCACAATCTGCGGCCCGAGTTCGGTTGGCTGGTAGAAGGCGTGCACATGCCTGGTAGCTGGCCACTGGCCCCAGTCCAGCAAAAGAATCTCCCCGTGAATTTGGATATTAAGGATAGGTAATGGAAGGAGATTAATTTTATTAAAAGAAAATGTGTTGAAAACAAATACATAATAGTATAACTAATCTGATATTCTCTCTATTTACAACAAGCTTTGCATATTCACTGATCCTATTAATGTTGGTAACATTCCTTAGGGGTGCCCAAATATGTAAAATTAATCTATTTCCTCAATTGTGCCAAACGTTGAAGGGGAAAGAGCCTGGAAAGGTTTCAAATTGTGAATCTTGGAGAGCTCTTTCAAACTAAAGAACTAAATTTTGAAAATCACTTCCAGCCTAAATTCAGTTCCACAAAAACAGCATAAAATCACTTGTTTCTTTACTCGTTTTCTTTTTATTTCAAATCCTAGCCAAATTAATTTATTTATGTTTGAACCTGACTATTATATGTCTGAAAACTCTATTATAATGAGGCTCATTATAACACTATTTTTCATTAAGAAACAGTTTCTCCCACCAATCAGAGCTCAAGAAACAGTTGTTTGACCAATTACGTAAGGATAGCATCGGACCTGCGCTGAGTTCCACGGCCTTCTAATTTAAATTCCACTGCGTGGCCTAGTGTCATAGTAGGGTAATCGAGGACGCCATGGTCAAATACAAGGCATTCTCTGCGTCTTATGCGCTCTGTTCAGTACATAAAACTGGCGAAATCTCGACAGATATTTATGAATATTTATGTTCGAACATAAAATAGTTATAATAATTATCGTCGAACATAAACAGTCATATGCAACTCGCCTATAATGGTAATTAAGACACTCATATGGAAATTATTAAACTCGCTACGCTCGTTTTATAAACATACTCGTGTCTTAATTATTGCCATTATAGGCTTGTTGCATAATGTACTATTATATAATACTTTCTTTAATGAGTTCCTTGATTCAATACCCTCAGGCGTTTTTTGATATTTTGAAAAATCTTCACACCGGAAGTAGTTATAAGGGCTTAAGTGAAACTCGGCATTGACTCACACTAGTGCTCATAGTGGTAGAAGAGGCAAACTGCTAATCTAATCGACCGGATATGGTCGAGTTTCCAATGAACAATCATCAGCCTACCGCGTGTCGTCATGCTGGCACCTCGCAAGGAAACATTTAGTGTGTCCTTTATGTTTTGAAAAATGGAGAAAACTAGGAAAATAAATAAATAAATTAGTTCTGCCTCAAGAGTTCTCAGATCAAAGCTGGGAATCAAACATGGGCCAGCGGTAGCCAAGTAAGCTACTTACTACACCAT
The DNA here is from genome assembly GCA_946902985.2 of Meconema thalassinum. Classification (NCBI taxonomy): domain Eukaryota; kingdom Metazoa; phylum Arthropoda; class Insecta; order Orthoptera; family Tettigoniidae; genus Meconema; species Meconema thalassinum. Next base: position 150,544,453 of record OX336395.1, on the reverse strand, counting down.
GTAGCATAAGTGATGATTACAGCAGAATGTCACTGATGAAGTGAAACATGTCTGCCTAGGAAACTGTACTGATATAGGTTCTTCTTTTGTCAGTACTCGATGCTCTTTGTCTCCGTTTACTGCAGTGTTACCATACCTGCTGTATGGTGCTGATAACCTTACTATAGGCTCAGAATATCATGAATCAATAAAATACGTAACATTGAAGTTTTGAATGATTGCACAAACCATCAAAAAGATAAAACTTCAATACTTTGGCTATATCACACACAATGATAAATGTAAAGTCCTTCAGATCATCATTTAAGGAGGAGAATATCTTGGCATAAGAACCTATGTGAATGGTACGGAATCAACACTCCTGCACTATTTTGAGTTGCTAAAAGTAAGCAAGAAATTATTCTGGTGACAGCCAACATTCGCCGGGTCTGTTTGGAACACAAGCCTCTCCAACGTCTTCTGTCTTCCCACCATCTCTTAGCCTCCACCCTTGTCCAGTCTCCTCCTCTCTTCTTCACGCTTTCTTCCACCCCCTTCAGCCACCTGTCTCTCGGTCTCTTTCCTTCCCACTTCGTCTCGTGTACTCTCCTGGGTAGGATAGCATCGGACCTGTGCTGAGTCCACGGCTTCTAATTTAAATGTCACTGCGTGGCCTAGTGTCATAGTAGGGTAATCGAGGAGGCCATATACAAGGCATTCTCTGCATCTCAAGCGCTCTGTTCAGTACATAAAACTGGCAAAATCTCGACAGATATTTATGAATATTTATGTTCGAACATAAAATATGATTCTTTAACTCATGCTTTAAAAAAAAAAATGGAACGATGAAGGTCAATACTGTTAATATTCTAGTCAATTTTACTGTTTAGAAGCTAAGGGATATGCTCAAGCCCAGTTCGTAAATGAATGAGAAATCCTGGGCCATTCATCAAAATGTGCGCCATCAAACTATTCGTGGTCATATTGCCAAAGCCTTTCGTGAAAATGGCTGGAAAGTGTATGAAGAAGTTCATTGCTTGGCTTCAGGTGGAAGCACTAAAAGAATAGATATTCTAGCCATTGACGAACAAAGGGATCATGCACATATCTTACATTCAACAGTACAACTAGAGATCAATGAGCACAGGATGTGAACATCCAATTTACGAGCCTGTGTCGGTTCAAGGACAAATATCAAGTGAACTCCGTTACCGTGTATGGTTAGCTAGTGGATGCAAAAAGGACTCTACCCAAGTTCTTAGTCAACATGGAAAAAATTCCAACGCATACAAAACTCATTTTGTGCACAGCCAAGGTTTTGTGGCATCGGATGGTAATCGTGATCTTCTTCTTTCTTTTTCTTTAGCGTTGTCATAGCGAGAGGGAAGCGTTTGTCCTGCCTAGTGGCGGATTCGGCTATGTGGGATCGTAGTCTCCATTTCCTTCAATCTTGGGCCATGTCTGGGTGAAGATTGACAGCCTTTAGGTCGTTGTGCAGTGAATCGGCCCACCATTGCCTTGGTCACCCTTTGGGACTCTTTCCAGCCACATCTAGTGTGAAACCTGCTTTTGCCATTGTGTCACATGCTGCACATGTCCAAACCATCTCGGACGGTTTTCCTGCATTTTTTTTCCAGATTGGTGTAACACCAAAGCGATTTCTGATGTCATCATTTGAAATATGATCCAGCCTAGTGAAACTGCTGACCATCTAAGCATCTTAGTCTCCATTACACATAGGCTACATTCTGCTTCCTTTGTACCTGGCCAGCACTCTGTGCTGTAGAGAGCGACAGGATGAATGACAGTCCGGTAGATCTTAGATTTCAGTTGGTCATTCATCCTACGGTCACAGGTGACGCCAGTTGTCATTCGCCACTTCCTCCTGGCTGCGTGTATCCTTGTGTTGACCTCGCCAGTAAGTCGCCCATCATCAGAGATAGTGGAGCCAAGATACTTAAATTTCGCTAAACGTTGTAGATGGTTGGTTCCTTAGTTTAGGGGCTGCGACAACGTGGTCATGTAGCCCCGTGTACTTTGGGTGTGTGTAGAATCTGTCTGATAACCGGTGTTAATTGTGGTGACTGTATTAGTGTGTGTCATCTGGTTTTTAATTCAAGTAAGGACTGCAGACGATAATTTCAAGTAGTTCCTACTTTCGCTACCAAATGCTACCGTCCATGACACCTAGCTGTAAACTTGGCTACTACTAGATGCCATCGCAACCAGCACCCGTCGATGGACATTGGAACTTAAGAGCATTGATCAAACCTAACCTACAAATTTTGCTTCACACAAGTTTAGTTAGTGGAAGGTTCTTTTACATGCCATAAATCTATGACATGGGCCTGCTGGATTTACTTCCATACTGAGGGATTTTTAACACTCTTAAAAAATCCAACGACTTCGGCCGGATTTAAACCCACAAAGTTGGGCATAGAAGCTCAGCATTCTACCAACTACGCCACCGAAGCCGCCTACACGTGGTAGATCTTCTCTGTCAACAACGGTAATGGTCCCAACTTCTTGTGTATCGGACCTCATGTATTCTGCCTTCTTTTTGTTGAAGCGCAGACCATATTGCGCAAGTCGATTGTACCACTCTTGTGTTTGACGCTTGGAGATCAAGCTTCTTCTCAGCAGCCAACATGACATCATCTGCATAGAGAAGTGTCCATCACAAGAATGAACAGCAGTGGTGATAAGGCGGAGCCTTGGTAGACACCTATGGTGATGCGGAAGTCATTAGACGCTCCCGTGGCAGTTTTGTCATATTAATTGATAATTTATCTGATCAAACGGAAATAACATCATATTCCTATTCGGGAATGTTCATAACCTAAATATAGCTTTCTTGAAACTTAGCTTAGGCCCAGATCATTTTAAATCCCGTCTAGCGGGGCAATTAGCTTTCTTTCTTGCCGGCTGGCTGCTTGGCTCAGTGGTAAAGTACTCGCTTGATATGACCAAGGTTGCAAGATCGATAGCTGGCATTTGAGGGTGCGCAAATGCTAGGGAGCCGTGTCAGTATATATTCTGGCATGTTAAAGATCCCCTTTGGGGCAAAATTCCGGCACCCCGGCGTCTCTAAAAGCCGCAGATGTTAAAAGGGACGTAAAACAAATAACATTATTATCTCTCTTGTCATAGCGGGAGGAAGGTTGTTTACACATTAATCTAGTTTTCAGGAAAAACAAAGAAAATTCTGTGGGTACATTAACACTAATTTGGAGATCGTTAACCTCTTGAGTGTGAGATAGCCGAGTTACTTCACATTACTATGTCTTGCAATTCTCCGAATTATGGTTATCCTCCAGTTACTATAACCCCTCCCATTGGTCAATCTTGGCTACGCTACTGTGTCTAACTATCAATATTTTTGGGCAGTACTCGTTGAGTAGTACTGCAGCCAAATCACCTAACCTACTTATCTCTATCTTAGAATTGGAACGCCTCACGAAAACATCCATCAGAAGAAAGAGTTATTCAGGAAAATGCCTGAAAAATATTAACTATTGATAATTAATTTCTATGATTAGGCCATTTGAGAATATATAATATACAATATATATAATTATTATTGTAAGAAGAAGAAATTCTTTATACAAAAGGTTTTAGTGAAAAATTTGAACAAGATTCTACAAAACTTGCTATTTTATTTTATTGGCATTTTTATATATAATATGTATTCTATGAGATACATTAATATTTGTAAATACAGTTGTAGATGTTTTGTACACACCTTTTTAGGTAGCTTCCGTGTATATATAAATAATGTATTTAGGTGCGCTCAAAAGAGCCTTAATTACAAACTAAAAGTATGGTAACACTCGAAGAAACCTGACTCAGGTAACAATACAATTTTCCACAATATTAAAATTAGCCAAAAAATCTCTTCAGTGTAGTCTATGATATCTTGTGATGGAATTTATGTACTGGTACTGTAGTAATTGTATTGTATGTCACTGTCCTTGCTTGCAATATAATAGTTCATTCTTCACTGTATTCTGTGATTGATCTAGTTTTGCGGGTGCAGGTCGCGATGTGATATCTGTCACACTTCCATGCATATATACACTCTGATTAACCAACAGCAGAGTTCAGAGAATCCTCCCGCTGGTATCGACACCTTTACGAAGGCAAAATATATTTTGTCGGGTGTTTTTGGAGGCTTGCGTGCCCAAATGATCCTTAGAGCTATACTGGCTGGAGCGTAAGCTCCTGGTAGGGCCACCCAAGCCAAGCACATCTAAGGTGATGAGCCAGACTAAGATCGATACCCTGGTCCCCCAGGTTGGAGGTTGGGCGTAGGGTTAACAACCCTACCCTGTAAAAAATTTAAACGTTACAGATACCTTACAAGTGCCTCGGAATGCTGATCACCCGATTACGAACTGGTACAGGAAAAGGATTATGAGAAGGAAAGCGGATATTATGTTAGATGGAAGAAGGAGAAGAGGAAAACCCAGGAGACGGTGGATAGAGGACGTGGAAGACGACCTTAGGAGTCTGGGGATCAGGAACTGGAGAAGGGGAGGCGGAAGATAGAGATGAATGGAGGCAGGTGATAAAGGAGGCCAAGGTTCTTCAGGGACTGTAGCGCTGCCCAGTAAGTAAGATTTCAGAGAATTCTTGTTGATCCGAACATCAGAGGAGCTGCTGTGTCAAGTTCAATATACAGTGGAACGTGGCTAATTCGAACTTCTATAATTCGAAATCTTCTTTAATTTGAATTTTTCTCTCGGTCCCTAGCATTTTATATACAATCAATGCTAAAAAATTGTGGTTAATTTGAATTATATTTTGCATAATTCGAAGTTTTACGTGTAAAAAGCCAATCAGAAACCAAACAACTGAGTCAGGAATTCCTGGAAAACGACGTATCATTGGCATTCGGCCCCGACTCGATGGTTTTACCAACATGACTAACAATACCTCTCCGACGCTCCTTCCAAGGTCAATGCCCAACCCCTCCCCCTCCCATTGTTTTGCAATGCTCCACATCTCTTAACTCATAAGAGTGTCATCCCTAACACCTGTCTGGTAGTGCGTGCTGAGTGGTCTGGTTAGATTTGTGGTTGTTGTTTCGAAGTTTGGTTTTGCCTGTGTTTTAAAGTGTGTGTACAGAACTAAGATGTTGTCATAAAAGCCTCGGGTTCCATACAAAACTTTGACTTTGGTGGAGAAAATAGCGGTGATTAAAGAAGTGGAAAAGAGAATGAAGGAAATAATCTGAAATTGCAAAGGTTTTCGGGATTCCTCCAAACACGTTCCCTACATACCTAAACAATAAAGACAAAATTCTCGGTTATGAAAATGAGAGTGGCAAAGGCCGAAAAAGGTTAAGGGAACCGGAAAATTTGAATTTGAATATTTTCTCTACCCTTTTCAAAGAAATTTCATAATTCGAATTTTTGGATAATTCGAATTTGTTTACTGGTCCCTTGAGGTTCGAATTATCCAAGTTCCACTGTATTTGAAATCAAAAATTTAGAGTGGAACAAAAAGAGCTGGTCTCAGGGTGAGAAGGAAACACTTGCCCACTTTCTAGAATACTGATTTGGAAAACTGTTGAGGAACAATCATCTTCATAGGATTAGATCTTCAATAGCATCAAACCTGTGAGAAAGAAATGATTCTATCGCCCAGCTCCATACAAACCATCTTAACTTAGGTTGTCTCCTTGCCTTCTATGCCAAAATGATAGACTGAGGTGTTGATGGAATCAGGTAGTGTTTGTAAGGTGTGTCCATGCCAATGAAGCCTCCATTTCTCGTATTTCCTAATAGATTAGTGTGATGCTAACTGGTCGTGTGATAGTTACATTACTGATATGATCGTGCAGAGAAATTTCTTCACAGTATCCACATTTCTATGACGTGCTTGGTGCTTCTAGGATTAGCATACAGAGCTATTGTACAGTAAAACTATGATTTTAGAAGGAAGGGCATTTTCTCATCGTAGAGAACACCTGTAACATTCTTGAATTGCAACCATATTGGTTTGTTCCTTGCTTGCACATATTCATTCATTCATATGCAAGAAGCTACAAACATTTGAAATGTGGACGTACTGAAGGATGCTGAAGATACCTTGGACAGCCGAAATTACCAATGTAGAAGTTTTGCAGCGTTTGAACAAAAATCCTGAAATTCTCAATACCATCAAGAGAAGAAAGCTAGAATACTTTGGTCATATGATGCGAAACAGTAAATACCAACTCCTTCAATTAATACTCCAAGGGAAACTTAATAGAAGACGTGGTCCGGGGCAAAGAAAGATGTCGTGGCTTGACAACTTAAGCCAGTGGTTTGGGGTGACAAGACTCGAACTGTTCAAAAGAGCTATGGACAAAAAACAGATCATGCTACTGATCGCCAACGGCACTTGAAGAAGAACTATCAGTCTGCAAGTGGATACTGATTTGGAAAACTGTTGACGAACCTACATCTTCAGAGGATTAGATCTTCATACAAACCAGCTAGATATATTCCTCTACCTAGAATCCTTACTGTAGTATCCCAGATGTATAGAGAAGACAGCGCACTCACTAGAAAGACTACGACTCTTTAGACGAGTAATATCACGCACACTATATATGATTGGCTGGTTTCTAATTGGAGGACAGGTGCTAGAAGATGGGAAAAGACCTGTGGAGCATATCCAGAATCTCAATAAGGACACCACCGATGATAAAAGAACATTATTGTTTTTCCTTCAATATCCATAACAGGATGGCGAGATGAGATTCACATAGATTTATAGATGTTATGTATTTCCTGTCCTTCCGTATGGTTTCGAAGATTGGACGCTCAATCCATTGATGGTGAGGCGGATTGATTCCTTTGAAATGTATTTGTACAGAAGAATACTCAGAATATCTTGGGTGGAAAAGAAATTAAATTTATTAAGAAGTGCTCGAAAGAGCATTAATTACAAGCTAAATGAGTAAACATAACACTGAAATATCTTTTACCTGAATGGGTATTACTTTTCACTATAATCAGACAAAGATTTCGTCCTCTTCCGGCACACTGTGATGTGATACAGCGTACACCTCCGTCCGTGTAATTCACACACACATCTTTCATTTGGCGAGTGAAAAAGCTTGTTCTCACAAATCTTGTGGTGGAAACCATGTATGGCCAATCTCGTGATGATATGTCTTTGCTCCTGGTTCGTGTTGGTCCAGGTGCGATCGATCGCTGATGAACCGTAGAAGTCAATGTCTATCTCTGCTCTTTTCTTCCTCCTAGTTTGACGGAAGCCTGAGTAGAAGGCAGGCTTGATCGGAGATCCTCCATGTAAAACGTTTCCTTGGCAAGTTCATAGACAAGACGAGATGGCGCATATTTTCCAACCCTGAGGGCACATTTTATGAATCTTGCTTTCACCTTTTCTATTCATTCTAAGTCTGTGATGGTCAGTTTTTCCCATATTAGTTCTAGTCCGTAAGTAACTATGGGAGATATCGTCGTGTCAAAGAGCCTCATGGCTGTTTTCAGTGGTAGTGCTGCATATTGCTTTCGTGGCCTCCGCTGTCCAGTCCTGTATGTGGCATCGGAGCGAGCTCGCTGTCGTTTAAGGGTTACGCCTAAGTATTTAAACCTCAAAATCTTTAACAAGAACAAGGAGCTTCTCGTTACCATCAAGGAACATAAGCTTAGTTACCTTGGGCACATCAGGAGAGGTGAACGATATAAACTTCTCCAGCTTATAATTCAAGGGAGAATTGGTGGAATGATCTGTAGAATGACGGAGCAATTCATGGCTTAAAGACTTGCGCCGATGGAATGGACACACATCCATCGAAATCTTCCAAGCAGCTGTTAACCATGTAATCATAATCAATTGGATCGCCAACCTTCGTAGGGAGACGGCTGCTTGAAGAAGAAGAAGAAGATTTATAGGATCTTCCACGGGGAAGCAAATGTTGCTACATTTTTGGCATCTGCCAATTCCTATTTCCTCTTCAATGGAGCTGTGCCATCGAACGTTGATATTCAGAAGACATTGATATGATCACATCCAACAGATTGAGAATCAACCATACATGGAAACACACGGTGTGTGTCACAGTGAAATGGGGGGAGGGGGGAAAGGTCCCCCACATGCAGTCAGCTTGTTCAGGTGCAACTCGAGGAGAGCCAAATGGCTTACTCCCTCGGGGGCTCACCACTAGGGAGTACGGGAATTGGCAATCTCGAGACCTGGACCCAAAACTGGGCTAACAGCAGCTCATGGTATGCTGAATAAACAAGGCCTTGCTGAATGCTGGAATGGGATTTGGATATGATGAGTAATTTTAGAAATATTTTTGAAGAAAACAACTTTTTTAATGAAAAATGTTTTAGTGTAAGATTTGCAACTCGACTTGCTCTATCTATTTTCTGCTGAGGAAGGTCGCAATGTGGCCAAAACCGGTACAATATAATTAAAAGTACCTTGTCTTCAGGTATTAATTTTTATAATAGGTATTATAATCGTATTTGATAAAATGTTCCTATTAATTGCCTTTATTCGAGCTCAAATACAAGTTTAACTACTTTCATATACTTTTGCAAGGACGTCATTTCTATTAGACTTGCATATTCAAAATTGGATTTTTAGAGTTGAATTTTATTTGTTTCACCCAACTTTGGGGTACATGAAATCAATCATTTTTTATTGTCTTGAGCTTTCCTTTTAGCCCAGTATTGCCTCATCCTCTGAGATTTGCATTCCCTTTCTTCGGCAGAGATGTGGATCGTACGCTTTTGTTTGATTTTAACTTGGAACCGTTGTTTCTTATCCTTGGTGATGATTTTGGCTGTTTTGTCCATGAGCATGATGTCTGTAATTTGGAGTTATACGAGGTCTTTCTCGGTTTCCTTAAACCAGTGGTTCTTAACCGGTGGTCTGCGGACCACAGATGGTCCGCGAGTGCCTTGGGAGTGGTTCGCGGGAGAAAAGGGTCCACCAGCACGTATAAAATAATGGCCAATAAATGGGGATTTCCAAACCGGTGTGCTTTGAACGAGAATCGCCCGAATGTATTCGCGGCGATGACTATCAGATTTTGAATTGAAATATCTTTAAAATAAGTGTTATTGAGGAAGGGTTACAACTGATTAGGCGTATTGGGGGAGAGGGGATGGTCCGTACATGATTCAATTTCAGGCTGAGTGGTCCGCAGACTTCTACGGGTTCAGAACCTCTGCCTTAAACCGAAGAGTTTTTTTTTTTAAATTACGAAAGTAGTCGAAGATCTTTTTGGTTAGTCGATTTGAATTAATTCGGAGGATGTGCCCATAAAAATCAATTCTCCATTTTTTTAAATTGTGTCTGAGAGTTTTCTGTCTTTTGGTAAAGAGTTTCGTTCCTGACATGGATTAATTTGTTATGAAATTTGGAGCCTAAGATTTAACATAATATCTTTCTTTCCTTGACCCCGAGCCTTTCAAGCGGTCCCTGGGTGGTGAGAGAAAATGTTTCGGCTGCATATAAGGCTTAATTATTAGTCTATTAATTATACTATTTTTTTCATAGAAAATAACCTATTTAGTGTATAAGTATGTCATAGCAATGCAGCCCATGCTGCTGAAGAGCCCAATGAAGGGTTAAAAGCATGTTTAGATAAACATTATAGTATGAACAGGTGTCTCTCAGTTAACTCAATCAATACAAAACTTAATACGTCTATTAACACATTTTCTGTCATGATTAATGTTTTTGCTTCATACTGTGTAAGGTGGAATCATATCAGCATACTTTGGCAGTTGGTGTTCATGTTAACGGTATCACAATATATCAGTTCAGTCATTTTTACCAAGTGTGCATTTATCTTCATTGGTGTCAAAAGTAGTCTGAACTAGCAATTTCAATGTAAACTTTATCAAGTGAATGTTTCTTGCACCATTAGTCGACTGATGAGCCGAGGGCTGTACAGTATCAAGTGCTGTGGTTTGGATTCCATACTAAAAAAAAAAGCGAGGTTAAGTTTGTCGGCATGTAAAACTACATGACAATAATTTGGGTAAATATTTAGTTGGATCAGAAACTTGAACATCTGACCCACTCCTTGTAAGATGGCAATTCAGTTCCAAGTTGCTTTAGTATATTTTTAAATATTAATCTTAAAAGAAGATTGTAATTTTTTTGGGAATTTAAAAAGACAAAATACATTTTTAATAAAATTCCTTCCAATATCCCTTCCCTGACCCAACCAGAAAAGAAAAGTACATGGCCTGATTTAATAAAATTCAATTTTAAAAAAAGCTTAAAGTACAACCAGCATGGTTTACACAGATATTGAATGACCTAAAGGAAGCCAACATTGACATTAAGGATACACATAATAGGTATTTATTTCGAGGCAAACTTCAAAAAGTGATCTTCAGGGATGGACAAGAAAGAAAAAAAAAGCAGGCAGATAACATCGAACAACTCAGGAAGCAGAGATTAGGGAGAATGAAACAAATGTGGGCGGAGAGGAAGAAGACATTTAGCAAGAATTGAAGTACTGATTTAACGTATTCTGTAAAAATTTTATTTGATTAAAAAATAATATTATTAATAGTAATATGAAGGGAAAATGTCTATCAATCGCAACAAAATTAAAACATTACAAGACGGTGGTTCAACCAGAGGTGACCTATGGAAGTGAAACTCTTTTTAAAGTTACTCAGAAAAACAGAATCGACAAAATTTTAAAAGTAGAAAGAAGAATAGCTAGAACATGCATAAATAAAAAATATCAGAAAGATGGACAGTGGCGGATAGTACCAAATGAAGTGGTATACAGAGAACTGGAGCCCATCACTGATACTATTCGGAAGAAACGGCTTTCTTTCTTTGGTCACATCATGAGGACACCAGAAACCAGGCTATCTAGAAAAATTGTAGTGAAACTTTGGAATATGAAACAACAAGTAGGATGGATTAAGGAAATTAGAGAAGATATGAAAGAATTGGAAATAACCTTGGATGACTTGCAAAACAAAACAACATAATTAAAAAAACTGAGAGATATAAAAATAAGATTTCAGGCTAAAATAGACAAACATAATACAGTAAAAAGGATATTTACAGATGAGGAACGCCTGAGAAGATCAGAGCGAATGAAGAGCTACTGGGCGACTCGGAAAGGAAACTTACTGAAGAAGAGGACCAAGAAATGATTGACTGAAGTGGTCCAATGACGCCGTAAAAGAAGAAGAAGAAGGGAAAAAGATTGTTCCCAGGTGGTTTATGGAGAGAATGGGCATCAGTCAGAAAGATATTCTAGACAGGAACCACTTTCGACTTCAGAAGTTTTCGAGGAGAAGAAAAAAGAAATCTTCAAAAGTGGAAAGAGAGAGCAAGACATATATGAATAGAGGAGAGAGTGGAAGATGCTTGTCAACAGTGCCTGGGAAACTGTAAACAGATGATAATAATGATGATGATAGACGAATATATAATTCTGTCTAGTTTATCCTTTTAATATCATCATGGCAAACCCTTTTGAAATATTATTCAGTAGAAGAGTATAATCTGCATTTGTTCATGTACCGGTACCTCAATCTTTAAAATTCTTAATGTATGTATATTCTTACATATATGAGTAATTCAATTCCAAAACTCTCTTGAAAGTTCACATGGGAATTAAGTATACTGTCATATGTAGTTTCAATATTTCTTAGAGCTGAATTTATCAGTCTAAATGGTTTGCTACTTATGGATCTTCCACGTCTCAAGAAACAGTTGTTGAAGCAAATCAATTGCACAGTGCGCTGAAACATAGAGAAAAGAGAATCAAGGCAAACCTTACTCGTATTTTGACTTGACAGTAATGGAATTGAACGACTCATGCTCTCCACATAAGGGCAGCCTCAGTACTTGTGGGCGTCTTGCAGATAATAAGGATAGAGTGGAACCGTTTGCCAGAGGACATTTTCAGCCCAAATGTTTGGAGGTTTAAGAAGCTGGTCAGGCGGTGTCAACTAAACAAGAAGTTATTAGATCAGTGGAGGGAAGGGATTGAATTAGCTTTAACATTTTAAAAATTATTATTATAATCATTATTATTCATTTGTTTCTCCAGAAAATTTAACTATTTTTCATTATCTTATATTTTTAATTCTAGTTTGTTATATTTTTTGTTGTTGTAATTTTTCTACCCCCTTGTGATCCCCATTTGGAAATAAATGTATCTATTAAAAAAACTAATTTTTATCAGTGGAACAGAATGTACAATAATTTTTGTTTTTGTTGGATTTTCACCCAAAATTCTTCTTCATGAAGGTACTGATGTAGATGCAATGATCAGCAGCAATGTGGGGAACCTTGCAATATACAATACAAAAATATCTTCAAAGTTATTCAGCCATGCCAACTGAAAGGATTTGCAGGCATTGAAGTTTTGATTGTACTATACAATAATTTATTTGAAGAATATACTTCACATATTTTTCCCTAGTATGAATGACTTGTCCGTCAATGAAGTAAAAGTTTCACTTTAAGGGTTCAACATATCCTGAAATTGTTCAATATTACACCCATTCTCCAGTCCTCCATCAAAGTCAGTAAAATACAACAGTCTTGTTTGCAGAATTGTATATATTTTCTATCTGAATTACTGTAGTTGTTGCTCACACCTGAGATAAATAAAAAAATAAAAATAGTGTAGTGATTGGTTGCCTCATTTAAAGTGAATACAGTTTTAGAAGAAAAATTACTGTGTGAGTAATCTAATATGTGATCTACATTTTGAAGAGAAAAAAAAGACCTTTTCTGTGTGTGTCTGTCTTTCCAATCTCAGGAATAAATTAAATATTCTACTTGTAACCTGAGTTTTAATTTCCAATTAATGTTTAATTAAAACTGTTATAATACTCCATCAATAACATAAAATTTAACTTGGACAATTGCAGTAAAAGGTTTGTCCATTGTGACCCCAATGCAGGTTTCGAGTTTGACATGGCTGGCCTAATTTCTTCCATTTTCTAAGTAGACTTGGGAAAGAACAACTACACATGATTTCTAGAGTAATATTGGTAATAAGACTGACGCTACAGTCGTCTAAAGTCATTCTTAACCGTTGTAGCTAAGACTAATTTACCATTGTATGCTTAAGCTTAGAGGATAAAATACTTCACTTCTGTAGCTTAAAAGTGAAGTCAGTCAAGTAGAGGGATTAGGGTAGCAAGTAGATGGCAATCTAAAAGTGTATAATCCACATAATAAATATATATCGAGTAAAATATATTTAATATAGTTGTTGTTAAAGCCGTACGTGTATTATTACTAGATACACTTAAGAGTTCCCATTGGAGACATTTTGTCGCAAGGTGAAGGGCTAATACATATAGTAATGGAATGCACATGCTAGTGACACAAAACGGACGAGATAAAACAGAGTCCGGGCATCATTTTTGTCACCAGACTGTTGTGCATGGCTTTCTGAACCATAGACCTGAATATTCAATAATGCGGTTCAGGTAGTGCAAATCTATTGAGGCATATGGATGGCATAGAGACTCCAGATATCCAGTGGACTGGAGAAGCAGTTATTTTGGTATAGTTTTTATTTTCAATTTCAAAGGCTTACACATTGATACGAAAGTACAAACAATTTTTTTTTGTTGGGTACTTATGAAGTATAAAACGTTCCTTTTAGAAATCTTGAACTGGAAATTTGATGATAGACCATGTACTGTCTCCTTTGTGACCGAATAAGCACACAAACAACAGGAGTTTCCAATAAATTCATCTTCTCAAATAAAATGTGTGAAGAAAGGGCGCTACAAGAAAGAATCCCCAGCAAGCACTGCAGCTAAACCATTTCTGGTATACACACAGGTCAAGTCAAGTCAAGTTCTAGGGCAGTAACATCCCCTAGAGCGCGACCAAGCGCCCATGAGATGGTGATAGGGGCTGGTGCTCCTATTGGTGCTCCTTTTACCCTTTTATGCATAGTGAATATATTCGTTAGATTAAACTTTATCGCCTCATCAGATATGAGGGAGATAGAGCTTGTGGATGTTAGTAGGATGCATTTCATACGTAAGTTGATTTGGGTAAATGTAATTTTCAAGTATATTGTATTTTTAAGTAATTTTAGAACTTGAAATGACGCCTTAATTTCCCTGTTGGATTGGGAATGCTGATTTTGTGTCTGCTGTTAGACTATGCCCATCAGATTCGCAGCGGCATAGGAGGTAGTTGCTCGTTGTTATTTTCACGGCCGACACAGTGTTAAGTAACTGATAAATTTAGAGTATAGATGTTTGCCGAAATATGGTGTGGAAGCTATTGCTGTGGTACTGCGACAAAATGACTCCAGCGTGCGAGAGCTTTCTTTCTTTCTCAGGAGATTATCTTGGGAAAATTAGGAGACATAGTTTGAATAACATTTCCATTAGAAATACTACAATTATCTAATTGTTATAAATGTATCATAATATTTGTCCCTAATAAATTACTGTAGTAGTTCAATATTTTTTTACTGAGTATCATAAGACAATGATAGTCACTGAATAAAGATGATAATAACAATTCCTTGAGTAATAGACACTGACAAATATATTTGAACCTAGTACTATTTCCTGGGGGCCCCGGCTTCGTCAGGGATTTTAGAAACTGACATGAGGGCTGGAACGGGGTGCACTCAGCCTCATGAGGACAATTGAGTAGCCGTCTGACGGTGAGGCAGCGCCCCAATCACGAAAACCAATATTAACGGCCGAGGGGACCCGATGCGCTGATCACGCGTCGTTCTAATATTTGCAGGCCAAATGGCTGGGCAGCGGTCGCTTGGTAGGCCTAGGCCCTTAACGGGCTGTAGTGCTAGGGGTTATTTCCGAGGCACGTCCAGAAAGTAAGTTCCGTTTGGTAATAAAATTAAATTGTGTACAGATACAGAAAAATTATTTATTGCACAACTTTCTACACCTCTTAAACTACTTTTCCACATAACTGCCGAACTTTTGCAGGCATTTGTCATAGCGTGGCACAAAGTTTTGGATACCTTCTTCATAGAAGTTTGCCGCCTGTGTCTTCAACCAGTTGGAAACATCATTTTCCGAGGTGTCAAGATTTGTTTCGGCTTAACCTTTGCTGGGGATGAAGTGTGCCTCCATTCCATTGATTGCCGCTTACTTTCAGGGGTGTCGTAAGAAACCCAAGTTTCATCTCCTGTGACTATCTGTGTCAGAAATTCTTCGCCGCCTTCATTGTAACGGGTCAAAAACTGAAGTGCACTACCCATCCGTTTTGTTTTGTTCTGTGTTGCTCCGTAAGAATCTTTGGTACCCAACGTCGGCAAAGTTTACGAAAGTTCAGTTTTTCGGTAACAATTTCATGAATTAGTGATCGTGAGATTTGGGGAAATTTCATAGCGAGAGCACTAATTGTAAACCTGCGGTTTTCCCGGATCTTGTCATCAATCGCGTGAACCAGTTCTTCTCTAACCGCTGCAGCGGAACGTACAGCTAGTTGAAGACACAGGCGGCACACGTCTATGAAGAAGGTATACAAAAACTCATGCCACGCTACGACAAATGCCTGCCACATTTCGGCAGTTATGTGGAAAAGTAGTTTAAGGGTTGTAGAATTTTATGCAATAAATAATTTTTCTGTATCTGTACACAATTTAATGTAATTACCAAACGGAACTTACTTTCTGGACGTACTTCGTATATTATACTATTCCCTGGGAAGAACCGACCATGGTGAGTGCACCTAATTGTATTCACATAGAGTGCTTTTACTCTCATGTTGCTCAAGTTTTAATTGTAAACATCTTATTTACTGCACTGTCTCTCCGTGCCCTCTCTGAGAACGTGGGATAGAGGTAAGTAAAATGTACACTATGACATGGAATGCTGTTGAAGGGAGAAATTTGCCCAGCTCACACGTGCCACTGAAAGTGCCCCACTTCATTAGCAGAATACCCAGGTGCCCGACCCAGTATGAGCAGTATGAGATTTTTTTTTTTGCATAATTCTGTAATAATATTGCTACTATTATTTTATATTTCATGGCTAACATTGGACCACTCTAATCAATTATACATAGCCTTAGCCAATTTTGCCAATAGGTTTCCATCCTCTCAGAAGTTAACTTCTTATCTGCAGCAGAGAACACCCTTCCTTTAGCTCATTTATTAATTTTGGTTGATAGTCTTGTAAAATTTTGATTCTGTCAGTTTTATTCTACAAGTCGTCGAGTGTTATTTGGAGTTCCTTAATATCATCCCTAATTTCTGTGATCCATTTAATTAATCCTGTTTTCTTTTCTATTTATCGTATGGCTTTTAGTGCCGGGAGTGTCCGAGGACATGTTCGGCTCGCCTGAGTCTACTACGGTAATTCTAGTGTTCGAAAATGTCCAAAAAATTAGATCCATTTCTTCCTAATTGTACTCAATACTGGTTCAATTTCCTTACAGACTATAACTTATTATTTGATGCTATTCTCTCCAATGACCATTAACTTGATATTGCTTATTTATGCATGTCCTAATTATTCTTCGTTCTGTTTTAAGTATTTTATCTATTTCAGCTGTATTAGCAGTTTTGAAAATAATTACACTATCATAAGTTACCTCTGGCTGTGTAACTGGTTTATATTGCTACTATTACTAATTAACACCACCACTGTTTTAATAACAATTACAGTAGGCCTACTTCCATATAACTTACAATAACTACAGTTTATGGTTTTCAGCATTTAAAATCCAAAATTTTGAATTTTGAATTCCGAATTCAGCATTTTGTCTTCCAATTTAGTGGAAATAAATATGCTAGTATTGGTTTTGTCACTTTTAGGTTATATTCAGCTATTTTTAAGGTTATATTTACTTGCATATTTCTTGCTTACTTTAGGTCATAAATAAACTAACCTTAATGGCGAAGAACTTGGGTTAGTTTGAAACATCATATAACTTCATTTTCAAATGAAGTGACTAGCATTGTGGCTGCCACACCCTAGGTCCCAAGTTCGATTCCCAACTCTGCCAAGAATTTAAGTCTTGGTACGGTCTGGTATGGGATATCCCCAACACCAAGAAAGAGAAGTCCTATGACATGACTGATATCTTGCCACTTCTTATATGCTTAATTGATTGAGTCACATGCATTAGAACTGTGTTAAGACATTCACGACAGGAAGGCAATTTATGCAAATATTTGGGTATTCACGTAAGGAATGATCTGAAATGGAGTAGTCATGTAGGATGTGTAGTTTCTAAAGCTTAAAAATCTCTGCACTTTGTAGTGAGGGTATTGAAAGTAGTACCTCTGCTAAAGAATTAGGATATTTGTCACTTGTAACACCAAGTCTGGAAAAAGCCACGGTGCGGCGGTTTGGGACACATATCAAGTAGGGTTCATCGATGGGTTGGAAATGGTACAAAAAAAAAAGGTCGCTAGACTTGAAGTTAGGTACTATCCCGGCATTTGCCTGGAGGGTAGTGTGGGAAGACCCAGGGATAAACGACACTCAGGATAGCCACTGTCAACAACAGGAATTGAACCTGCAATGTCTGGACTTGCTGCAGCTGCCCACGTAGTCATGGTGCATGATTTACGCAGCAGAAGCTTACTTCATTTATAGAGATAATGGGAAGGTTATTTTGAGTATATTTTATTAGCACTAACCCTTCAATACTAACATACATAAAATTTACGTGTATAAATAATTTAACTGCAGAGAATTCACTCTATATCTGTCCCCCTCACTATCTTCCAAGAGTGCTTCTACTGGTCTATGGTGGTGATGTTGATGTGTTTGTTATTAATGCAAATCAGTTCTAGAGGTATAATCATGGGGCAAAGAATTGCCTGGAAACTATCCTTGAATTTAACAAATTATTGGTTTCTCAATGGCAATAACTAAGAGGTGGACAATTTGATGTAGATATCTCACATCACTTCAGAGAGATTATTAAAAAAAAATCATAAAAACAGGTTGGTTGGTTCTTAAGTTTAGGGGCTGCGACAACTCGGTCATGTAGCCCCGTGTACTTTGGGAGTGTGTAGAATCTGTCTGATAACCGGTGTTAATTAGTATGTGTTATCTGTTTTTTAATTTAAGTACATACTGCAACTTAGAATTTTTCAAATAGTTCCTACTTTTGCCACCAAGCGCCACCGTCAACGACTACTAGGCCAAGTTCAGAACTTAGCTACTAGACGACACCGCAGTCGGCTCTTGGCAACGAACGTAGAAATCTAAGAGCGTTGTTTACATCCTTAACCTATCCAATTTAGCTTCACACAGGTGTAATTAGTAGAAGGTTAACATGCCATAAATCTATGACATGGGACCGCCGGCTTTACTTCCCCTCCGAAGGAAGGCATACTGAGGAATTTTTAACACTCTTAAAAAATCCAACGGCTTCGGATGGGTTTGAACCCGCTATCTTGGGCATAGAAGCTCAGCATGCTACCAACTACGCCACCGAACTTTATAAAAACCAGAGACAGTATAGAGGCTGGAGAGACTACATACTGCTATTTACGTCAAAGTAAACGACTTCTGTATTTGTTGTATTTAAGATGGAACTTAACGTATTAAACTTAAAAAACCACAGAGGATTCAGTGTATATCAATAGTGTTACATACGAAATATAGGTTAGATTAATTTCAACCATTTTACTAATTGGTGCCTTAGCACAATGTTCATAATATACGTAAATTTAACGTATTATTAGTACTAAGCATCTATTTAATAATGTTAGTATTGTAGGGTTAATAGCCCAAGATAATTGGACTACCATCTATGCGTTGTCTGGCTTAATGTATCTATTATTATTATTAATAATCTTGATTGGTATTGGACCACTTGAGTCGTTCCACAATCACTTCTTCTTTGAAGGTAGTACTGCTTGGTTCTTGCGCTCTTTCCAGTACTTTTTCATTCTTTCAGATCGGGATTTTCTCAACTCATCTGAAATCTCCATAGGCTCCATGTGTCATTTCTGCAGAAAATGTGTGAGTTTTAAGAATGGTGTTAATTTTATTCTTCTCCTCGGCATCTGTTATCTTGAGTCCAACTGCTTTGAGATCTTGTTGGATTTCTTGGATCCATTTACCTCCAGTTTTCTTTCCTAGATTTCTCATCACTAGTTGACGTACAATTCTGTTTTCTGGAAGCCGTAAGATATGAAAAAAATAAGAAATTCGTTTCTTCTTCATTGTGCTGGTGATAGGATCAATCTCACGATAGGCAGTTTCATTTGGGAGAATCCTCCAGACTCCCTCAACCTGATACTTTTTATTTATGCACGTTCTAATGATCCTTCTTTCCGTTTTGAGGAGCTGATCAGTTCTTTGTTCATTTTTAATTTGGAACAGTGTTTCACAACCATAAGTGGCTTCAGGGAGAGTGGAAACTTTATGATTTTACTTTAGAGTCTAATTAGCAATTACACTTTGAACAATTAATTAATCTGCTAATCGTAGAAGCTGATTCAATACTGAAGGTTTGGAGACAAATCAGCTGATAAGTTACCAGCAACTGTTATATTGAAACACACATCTCAATTATATTATATATGTAAATTACACTCTATTTAAAGCTTTAGACAATGTATGTGATGTTTCAAATATTCCTGGTGCCAGTAAGATATGTTATATTCTGTGATTATTGCCCAACCTGGAGAAGCACCATCAGAGGGTAGCGGGTTTTGAAGAACAGAGATGTTCTATTACAGCAGAACGGCACACAAGGAGAAAACAGTCTTGAGAAGAAATAAACAGAGTGTTAAAAAAACAAGTATCCAATCCAGATAAACATAGTTGACACCCCTGACATGGAATATCGATACATCGCAAGGAATAATGAAGGCAAAGAGTGTAGTTGTGAATAGCACTATCATATTGGCGCTCCGTCAAACAGTCAGTTGTGTGGTTTTACGGTAGTCATATTAGGTCTGCGTACATTACTCATATTACCCGTCTGACGAATCCTTGCTTGAACTACAAGCTGTCAGCTGTGTGGCGCAATCTGTTTTTCCAGAGATATTGGCACTGTCTGCACTGTATGTCGATGGATCATTGTCGCTGAGCATTACGATTGGCAGTTGGGCATTTCAAATTTATGATAAGAGAATATTTTCAAGGGATTTATACCCTTAATGGAAAAGTAGTGAATTATACAGTGTAATTGATATTATTAACACCAGGAGTAGAACAACACAAAATCTCCTTGAGTCAATAGCACTTGAGGCGGATTGTACACGACTTCCCACTTGCCCCACACTAGCCCTGATAGACGGATGTTAACAGTTGGCAGCGCACTCACTTCAAAACGGCAAAGACTCGTTGGATATGTAATAACTCCGGGTATGTATTGTGGTGTCCTACTTACTTTGAAGGACAGATGGGATGCATTGCGATGTGTGGACATCTGTTCAGATCCCAGAAAGTTGGTGCTGTAGGACCCATGTTTATTGGACATTTTATTCCTGTTTTGATTCTATCACCTAAAATATTAGATTCTTGTTCTTTTTTATCACCTAATGGATGCTCAGACCCTATCTTTACCATAGTAACGTAAGCTGAATCATAAAAAAAGCATTTGAGCTGTGGTGCTGGCGAAGACTTTTACTACACCTTGGACAGCCAAGAAGAAAAGTGTGTAATTCAGAAAATCAATCCAGATCTGTCTGTCGAGGAATTAATTGCCAAATTACAATCGTGATACTTTGTGGGTATCATGAGTCAATCTGAAATCTGTAACTGCATGAGTGGTGTTCTCTGACAGGAAGATTCCAGACAGGCTCAAATCGAAAATATACCGATCCATAATCTGTCAGCTTGCCCTGTATGCTGCTGAATGCTGGCCTTCAACCAAGGAAATGGAACGATGACTTGCCATCATGAAAACAAAGATGTTCAAGTGGACATCTGGACAGACACTGCACGACCATGTCACAAACAATGAAGTTTGCAGGCACCAATATTGTCGATGAGATGAGAGATGGTATGGCCATATACTTGGAACAAAAGCAACATCGGTGACAAAGGATGGTTTTAGTTTACAGTAAGATGGGAAACGGCCTGTAGGATGACCAGGGCAGCGATGATTTGACTCCCTGCACTCTGATCAGCCACAGATTCGTGTAAAGTGGAAACAGTGAGCCAAAGCAGCAGACCCCGCCAGCAGTTGGAACAAATGCTAAGGAAGAAGAAATTATTATGTTTGGAAAGGTGGAGGGGTGGCTGACGCTGAGATGGATGGACATCGTTAAAGATACATTGAATATGTCGCTGAATTATCTGAGAAGCTTTGTGGAATATAGAAACATCTGAAGGCACTCCATCGACGCAATCGCCTGGAGTCATCGTCGGCTAGATGGCACCTGATGATGATGATGATGAGGCACCCTGGGACTTGAAATAAGATACGTCCGTGCATTTGCCTGGAAGGAGTGAAGGAAAAACCTGGCAATAATCACACTCAGAATGGCAGGGCTTTCATTCTCTGGACTTGTCGCAGCTTCTCAACACAGTCGTGATGAGCGACTTGACACGCTCGACTATGTCATGGGTGTAAAACCTTTCTCTTCAAAAATAAAACAAACAAAAAAAAACAGAAAAAAAACACAGAATCTTATAAAATATTAGCCCTCTTAGTGCCAAGCCATTTCCTGAAATACTTGCCAAGAATGCCAAGCCATTTTCATTGATCATGCAGGCCATTCGAAAAAAGTCATAAATACCACATTTTCAAGGATGGAATCATTATTTTTTCTTTGTTTTATAACCAATACCTCATCCTTTCATACACTGTGTTCGTAAAGGAAAATACTGCATCTAAACCTTTTTAATGGAGGTTATTATGAATTGTTCAATTCTACAATTTTATTTTGTAAGAAATCAATTTTGTGTCTAAATTAAGGACACCAAAGAGTAATATTCGAAGAAACACGTTTCCAGCTGTATAAAGTTCATAGATACATCTTTAGGCAGAAAACTTCAACAACTTCAACTTCAAGAAATTTCCACCGCAATTTTGGCAGGAACGTGCGTGATTGGGGGAGCGGCAAAGGAGGGCGTGAATACAAACTCAAACCCATCACGTAACGGACTTCGAAGGAAAAAAGTAGACACCGCACAGACAAGCTTGGAACTTCACCTTTCCAACAGTATGAAATAATCACGGACATATGCCTACAGAAATCTACAAATACAGTCGAACCTCCCTTCTGCGGACACGGTCGGTTCCGAGGGAAAATGTCCGTTACGAGAGGTGTCCGCTGAAACAAGTTTGTAAAAATAATCAAACATTTTAACGGCAAAGTACATCCACCTTAAACATAAACATGAAAAATGAAAATCCACAGCCTGCATCCAGTCTCCGACCGGGTCAGGAATGGAATGAATGGAGCCCCCATCTAGCGGCGAGGATATGAACTGTGCCGGCTGCCGAGGCCTGACGCACTCCTCTGGGGCAATGATTAAATGTATGACAGATGAAATGAAATGATAGTGGAGAGTGTTGCTGGAATGAAATTATGACAGGGAAAACCGGAGTACCCGAAGAGAAACCTGTCTGCCTCCGTTTTGTCCAGCACAGATCTCACATGGAGTGACCGGGATTTGAACCACGGACCCAGCGGTGAGAGGCCGACGTGCTGCCGCCTAAGCCACGGAGGCTTTTTACCTTAAACATAAACATACATATCTTAATTTTGATTATTCCAAGTCATTTCTGTTTAAGTATTTCCTTGGGAGATATTACAAGTGATGTTACATAATTTATAAACATTACAGCTTCGTGAAGTAATCATTAAGATTTGTCTGTGTAAATTTAGCACAGGTTTTCTTAACTGCGATATTCTCGAAATGCTACGGTATACAGTATTTCTGTCTCACTAATTAGCACATGTAATGCAAGTCTTTTCCTTTTAAGTTGACTACCTGAGCTCGACCGTATCGGTGCCAATCTGAGTTATGAATAGAATGATGCAAGCAGGGAAGAAAATCCCCAGGTAACTCATGAGTAAACAGTCACTGGCAGCAATCCTGGACAGTTAGAATTCTCGGAATGTACACCAGTAGGTGGAACACCATAAAGAAAGGTTTGGATAGAGGACTGTACACAAGAATTCACTTTACGTCTATTACAGCGTTGCGATGTAGCCTGCATTTCACACTCTCTCTCCTTTGACTCGAAATAGGTGTAGTACAGACATTCAAGAGGGATTTTCCGTATGTCTGCAGAATGGTTTTAAAAGAAAGGATGACATGGTCCGGTGTAAAAAATGTCCTGCAGCGTGTGAAGTGTCTGCTTGAGTCAAGTGGACGGGACAGATGGCGATGTCCGGTGTCTGGACTTCAAGGTGTCCGCTGAAATGAGGTTAATTTAACACTTGTCTTATGTAAAATAAAATCGGTTCCAAGGAAAAATGTCCGTATAGGCAGGTGTCTGCTGAATAAGGGTGTCCGTTAGGGCAGGTTCGACTGTATAAGACAAACAGTGTGCCGATTGAATCTGCTTTGGCACGTTTGGCGCGAGCAGCGAGAACTGATCTGATCGGCGCGTGGCACTGAGAGGGTTAACAAAGGCTAATAAATAATAAACAACAACAACAACACAACATTAATAAACAGAACATATATTTATAGTAATTTGATTTGTCAAATTAAAATATTACAGCAACAAAAACATATCATCATCACTTTAGCAAGAGTTAGCACTTCATTGAAGGGGTGAGGGGAAAACAATTAAATACAAAAGAAAATAATACTTGCTCCTCTTACAAACCATCGTACTGTATTTCAAAATATAGACCTTTGCAATTCCTCGAGCCGCATAAATATTAGCCTTTTTCCCATGGTCTGTGACTTGGCGAGTCTACTCAAAGACGTGTAGTCTGTTGTGGCCTGTTGTATCCCGACCTCAAGTCGTTCCCATGGAGCGGAAAGGCTCGTGGCTTGGCGAATCTCGAGCGGCCACAATTCTAGTAGAAGAGTCACCACAGCTAGCAGGTACAGTGTTTATAGATGCCGAAAAATTGATTTGGACAGTGATGACGAGGAAGTAGCGTGTGCCCTAGCGGCTTATGTATTATTGAGTGGCGATTGTTTGAAAAAGAAAAAAAGAACGGCTCGCAAAAGGCGTTGGTGGATGGGAACACTGAATAAAAGTTGTGAAAGGTAATTATAATTGACTAGTTAAATATAAAAAAGTAGGCTAACTAGACACCTGTAAAATATTGGTCGTGCTTCTCTTCTGCAAACCATCAGCCTAATCTAGCACTGAAAACAAAGAACAACACACCACAACAGATCGTGGGAACGGGTGTTCGAGCTGTACTGCGGCCCGTCATCCGTCGAGCCACAAGCCTTTGAGGTACCGACAATACGCGGGAAAGGCCGAGCCACCATGCGCCAACCCGAGTAATAATGAGTCTTTGCGTTCCCACGGCGCGAGGTCTGGCAAACTACAGACCAGGCTCGCCGAGTCACAGGCCGTGGGAACGCGGCTTTAGGTTAGTTTTCCAACCTATGGCGAAATTTCAAACTACACTGATGAAAAAAACCAAAAGTAATAAACAAACAAGAAATCACATAGTTTTCTTTGGAGATTATGTTGTTTTTGTCCTATGTCTGCCCTTTATTATTCCCATTTCTACGGGGTTGCCGAGGTGAAACGAGATTACATGTGGCAAATGTTTTTAGAGCTGGATACCCTTTCCTATCATCTACCTCAATAGAACTAATGAGAAATGAATGAAGATGCACACCAACTGGCTATCAGTAAAAATCCCAAACGATAAAATACATGGGAAACTGCAAGCACCAATATGCCTGTTATTTTCTTCAGAGTTCTTCAGCATTAACATAAAATACTATATGTAACAAGTGATGGATTAATTCCTGTGAACTTTGCCATTCCAGGAATATTTCCCAAAAAATTTCTAACAGTTAAAATCATTCAAATGTTTGAATAATTAACTGTTTAAAATTATATGCCAAATCAATACTCAACACATATAGGCTATATATATAGGTTATGTTTCGACCTTCAATGAGGTCATCTTCAGCTAAAAAATGAAATGATAATGATAAAATTGTAATAAAATGACATAAAATACTAAAATTGATATCCTTACCATTTAGTATTAAATAAAACAAAATATAATATTGGTCCTTTTACAATTTTTCTTTTTCTTTTCAAAATGCAGTTAAAAAACGAGAAGTAATTCTGAACTGATTTTCATTTTTTAAAAATCTGAAGATGACTTCACTGAAGGTCGAAACATGACCTTATATATAAAAAATATATATGTGTTGAGTATTGATTTGGCGTATAATTTTAAACATTTAATTCTACTATCAATACGGATATTTAAAACATTTGTTTTTTCTATGGCAAATGTGTTTGCATTCTTTGAATAATTATAATAATAAACATAGAAACAAAGAGAAAATAAAGCATAAGGGGGTGGGGGAAGGGGAAAAGAAAGAAAGAAAGAAAGAAAGAGATGACAAGTGATGTTTGTTTTGAATGATATTTATTTATAATACCCCGTTTAGACGTCCCGGTTGTGATCGCGATCAGGCGCCGATCCAAATTAAGTTGGGACGTCTTAACGCAACAGGATAACATTATCGCGATTAACGTTCCCTCCAACAGGATCAGCCCGATCCCGTTCCCACAACGAGATAATTGCGTTCGCGGCCATTGCGATTGTCGGTGTGTTCTATCCTCCTGCTGTGTGAGTGAAGTAGGCAGTGGAAATGATGGCCATTTTGTATTATCTTGTGTTTTGAAAGCGAGAAGTACGTAATGTTGGCCATGATGGTTGTATTTATGTTGGTTGATATCAGATATATGAAGATTGAGACACAGAAAATGATGGAGACAAACATACCAGTGTTTAAACACTGAAAAAAATATTAGCGTTGGAGAAAGTCGATGAAGACGATTAACAAAGATATACATTTATTTTCATAGACATAGAAGAGATTCCGATAGGGCCAAATGATTCTGGACGAACAAAGAAATATTTATGCAATAAATATCCTAGACCTGTGCATAAATATTTCAAAACATTTTTATTTCCACACCAACACTAGTCCTTGCCTACACGTCTCCTCAGGATTTGTATATATTTAAGAACATACATTAGCAGGTTGAATTATGTATAAAGAATAACTGAAATACTTCAAAACTGCAGGAAACAAACTACTGTAAATTTCTGCTATAACACTTGGAATTCAAAAGTTGGCAGACCTTAGCGATGTCATGCTGTTTTACTCGATTATCCTGTTTCATGATGGGACATCTAAACACGTACCAATGACAAATGCCGTTGATTACGATTGGACATTATCCAGATCAGAGATAATCGGGATCGCGACCAAGACGTCTAAACGGGGTATAAGGATCTATCAGACTGATTAACCTCCATCCGAACCTTTGGATATGCCCCTGCTTCGAATAACACGTTCACTGGACATATTTCTTTACACAAATTGCTGTGATATTTGGGTACTTATCATTTCATCTAAATAATTTTATTAATGCAACCAATGGCCATGTATATTTTTTCATTTCAGGACGGGTCAGGGAAGGGATATTGGAAGGAAATTAGCCTTGGACCTGTTAAAAGGAACTGTCCCGGCATTTGCCTGGTAGTGATAATGGGAAACCATGAAAACCATTTTCAGGACGGCTGAGATGGGATTCGAACCCATGCTCTGCCGTTACCAGCGAAGCACGAGGCAGCGTGTTAGCACTCTCGGCCACCGCGGCTGGACGATTCAACTTAATAATACACTGTTCCAAATACTGGAGTATTTTGTATGTTTGAATGATTCGAACAACTGAAG
This sequence comes from Meconema thalassinum, assembly GCA_946902985.2. Taxonomy (NCBI): domain Eukaryota; kingdom Metazoa; phylum Arthropoda; class Insecta; order Orthoptera; family Tettigoniidae; genus Meconema; species Meconema thalassinum. Next base: position 150,517,664 of record OX336395.1, on the reverse strand, counting down.
TATTTGTACATCCGCATTGTTCCAATATTTGAATTCTTTAAACATTCAAATAATTTATTTGAATCTTGAATTGACGAATATTCGAAGTACAGTAGTTGAATTAATCGAATATTTGAATGATGTGTAACATTATAATAATCATAAAGAAAATATTAACAAAATTGAAACTTCTCCAGTCTGGAAATATTCCCATAAAGCCAACCGGGAATATTCCCACAGAAATATTCTCATAAAGCCGACCGGGAATATTCCCACATAAATGTCTCCCCCACGGAAATATTGCCATAAAGCCGACAGGGAATATTCCCACATAAATGTCTCCCCCACGGAAATATTGCCATAAAGCCGACAGGGAATATTCCCACATAAATGTCTCCCCCACGGAAATATTGCCATAAAGCCGACAGGGAATATTCCCACATAAATGTCTCCCCCACGGAAATATTGCCATAAAGCCGACAGGGAATATTCCCACATAAATTTCTTTCCCACAGAAATATTCCCATAAAGCCGACCGGGAATATTCCCACATAAATGTCTCCCCCACGGAAATATTGCCATAAAGCCGACAGGGAATATTCCCACATAAATGTCTCCCCCACGGAAATATTGCCATAAAGCCGACCGGGAATATTCCCACATAAATTTCTTTCCCACAGAAATATTCCCATAAAGCCGACCGGGAATATTCCCACATAAATGTCTCCCCCACGGAAATATTGCCATAAAGCCGACAGGGAATATTCCCACATAAATTTCTTCCCCACGGAAATATTCCCGCGACCCAACACTAAATGTAATATCCTAAGGGACAAAACTTTCACCTGAATTAAACTACCACAAATATCTTTGAACTGAAATCCATCTACACAAAGTAATTCGTACATGGACACGACCTCAGCTTCGCAACTTGTGCTGAAGAACAAACTAACTAACGAAAAGGGCTATGCTATAAATCATTCATACAAAATATAAAAACTCAAGATTCTAGGATTCAGAAGAATTAAATAAAACACCATATTCACGATCAAAGACCGTTGGGCAAAATACAAATCAGAGGAAAATATCAAATATTTGCTAGTCACACACTATCTATCTGCACCACCAGCAGTTGCTACGTTCACTAACGCACAGTGCTAGGCCAAGGGACCAAACTCTCTGCGGACTCGGAGGACCCCATCGTTTATCATCCTTGAAATGGTTTTCTGTGGTTTTCTCAGTTTCAACTCTGGGATGGTACGGCCATGGCCGCTTCCTTCCAATTCCTTGCCCAGTTTTTTCCACTGTTATTCATTTAATTTCTCATTAACTCCTCTCATAAGGTTGGTGTCAGGAAGGGCATCCAGCTGAAAAATCCACCAGTACTTTAATCGCATTTCACCCTATTGGAAATGGGAATAATAATATCAGTCTGCAGAAGCTCATCCTGGTGCGAATTTGGAAGAAAAGATCTTGGTACGTAAAATCGTATAACATCGTAGTTCATCCGTAAAACAAACTGGAATTCCATAAATTTTATGAAAAAACAGTTAAAGTTGGCAGGTATGAAGGTGAATGAAACTGGACAAGGAGTAGAAAGAAAGCAGTTGTAGCTTATTAGAAGGTATCTGCAGTTGAAAATGGGAATTTTCTCAATCGGTGTGTTTCTTTAGAACATAAGATTTTTCACTGTATATAGGGTCTTGTAAAATTTAGTTGTTAACAAGAAAGGGGGAGATATTTAAGGGAGGTTTTGCTGTATCTAATTTTCCCTTATTTACTCCATGATTTCTCCACACTGTTTCAAATGAAAATGGCCAATATACTGCCTTTTACTTGTGTATCCATATCATAGAATGGCTATTTCATTCATCACCTACATCTAAGGTATTGTACTTTGTTAACCCTTTTCTTCAAATGCAGCCAAAATAGAAAGAAATATGTACAGTAAATAGTACAAGCAGGACAAACATATCCAAATGTCTGCCTGATGGCTGGAACACAACTTCTTGCACTGCTTGTAGAAGCAGTTTCACTAATTCACTGTGGCTATACTATTTGACATAGCATCATAAAACTTTACAGTCATATAGAAAAACTCAAAAAGTTTTGGATTTCTGCCGCTAGAGCACAACAGCAGCAGTGATTGGTTAGCAAAGTTTTGTTGTCTTTTACCAACTGGATGGTAGGCCTACTCTATCCCACTTCCATTCCGATGTTTGTGTATTCTTAGACACAGGTTTGGGTAACCAATGGATCAGTTTTGGTGGGTATGATGAGCAGAACTTTCTGGCATGGCCTCCATGCTCCCCTGACCTGACTCTGTGTGATTTTGTGTGTGTGAGGTCATGTGAAAGATTCAGTGTTTGTGTACCTCCTTTAACAGCAGACCTACCAGAACTCCCAACTCGCCTTTCAACAGATTGATAGGAACATGTTGCATCGAGTGTGGGAAGAACTTCACTATAGACTTCATATCTGGAGAATCAGCAGGGGAACACTTAGAAAATACAAGTGAAAAAAAAACAACTAAGTTTTTCTATATTGCTGTAAACTTTTGTGATGCTATGGCAATTATTATGCTATTATTAATGAAACCCCTCCAATGATTTGTAATAATCCTGTACCGTATATTAAAAAAATTCCAGTATCTTGCATAGAAAGAATATCAAATTTGAATATAATCCTGGAAACTGTTATTACCTTGCCAAGGAAGGTTTGAGGCATTGAATTAGATCATTTTCTCTCTTCTTTTGAAAACATCACTAAGAGAACTGATAACACTTGATGAGAAGTTGAATCCAGTTAATGTCTAAAAGTTATGGATAATCACTAGATTTTAGCAAAAAAATATTGGTTGTATTACCGGGACTTGGCAGTTTTAAAATTGCATTACTGGGTATGCGTTGCAAACTATGGAGTATTACCAAATCGCCAGTTAAATTTATCTCTGATATTAATTTTTTTCTCTTTGTAATACAAAATAAAATAAAAAAATACAAATTGACTTTATTACAGTCAAGCAGAGATTCCAAAACCAGATTCTGGATTGCAAAATATCTGACCATAATGTGGTTGCTATGAAATGAAAACTAAAGCTGAAGAAAACAATGTAAACGAAAGATTCAGGAGAAGTACAAGACACAAGGACTAACGAAGAACCCTGAGCGAACTTCCAATGCAGAGGAATGAGCACTTTTGAAGAATGAAGTACAGTAACAACTTAATTATGGTTGTGAAATTCTTATATCACTGTTTTGTGAAATGATTAGCTATGGACAGGAGGGGACATGGACTGCTGCATCAAACGAGACTCAAACACACAACACAATACTGAAAAATACTGGTCACAAAAGTAATTTTTTTGCAGAAAGCCTGGAGAGTTTTTGTTGCCTTAACCCTTTAACTGCTAACATCTGATTATTTGGATGTTCCAAAAAACCATATTTTCCTGGTTATTTAGTCATATTAATAGTTCATAATACAGGTTTTGGCTTGGTATTGGATTAAATACAACTATGTACAACAAGTTTTAAAGTTGGTGCTACTGATGACATTGCAGAAGCTGATTTAATTGTAGTAGTTTGCGGGAGTTATTGCCAGACTCCACCTGATGAGCTAATGGAGTAGACTTATAAAAAAAATTGTAACTTAATTTTTTATATGTTTTGTCAGATGCCTAATGTAGTTTCCAATTAAAAAAAAAATATTGGTTGTATTACCGGGACTTGGCAGTTTTAAAATTGCATTACTGGGTATGCCTTGCAAACTATGGAGTATGATACGGTAATAGAAATCTTTTTTCAAACAAAGTAAATTCATTTAAATATGCTTTATAAAATAAAGATATATTAACTTACAATAATACAATGCCTCAAACATTACCTTCAAAACAATAAAAGACCCATCCAATTAACATAAATAATACGGTATGGAAATCATTATGTGTAATTTGCCTTGGGGGTATAGGATAAGTCAGCAGCTAATGATGCTGGCAGTTAAAGGGCTAAGTATAGATAATTTTGAAGCCATTTTTCAGCTTTGCCTTATTGAGAAATATTGCAATCTTTCAGTCTGTCACCACAATATAATCGCTCGATTATTGGGACGTACGAAAAAAATAACCTAATTATACATATACAGTAGCCTCCGTGGCTTAGGCGGCAGCACGCCGGCCTCTCACCGCTGGGCCCGTGGTTCAAATCCCGGTCACTCCATGTGAGATCTGTGCTGGACAAAACGGAGGCAGACAGGTTTTTCTCCGGGTACTCCGGTTTTCCCTGTCAAAATTTCATTCCAGCAACACTCTCCACTATCATTTCATTTCATCAGTCATTCATTTAATCATTGCCCCAGAGGAGTGCGTCAGGCCTCGGCAGCCGGCACGGTTCATATCCTCGCCGCTAGATGGGGGCTTCATTCATTCCATTCCTGACCCGGTCGGAGACTGGAAGCAGGCTGTGGATTTTCATTTATACATATACAATAATATTTTTGATCACATGTATTGTTTTTCAGGTTATATTTTTGCACGTCCCAGTGATTGGAGATTATATTGCGTTGACCAATTGAAAAGTTAGCAATATCAATTACCGTAAAGGGTTAAGATACAAGGAAAATGGTTAATTCAATTATTCAGCTGACACAAGAAAAATTCAAAAATTTGGTTACCTAATGTAATCTATTCTTCATTAGGCTATATCATGCATTTTGGCATTAATATTTAACAATATTTATATATGTAAATCACTTTGGACAATATTATGTGATGATTGCTGTCACACTCAGACTCTGAGATACCAATGAAGAAATACCGTACACTAATTTCCTTTACCAGAATTGGTTCAGTCAAAGCTAATGAAATACTTTCCTAATCCAGACAAGTTTCTGGCCGTTTCTTTTTTATACATATTTTTACAATTAATATGCCCATTTAGCACATATTATTATTATAAAAATTTCAAAACTTCTCCATTATACATACCAGTACCTAAGAGTTTGTGGTTTCTAACAAAGATAAGATAAACACCATGTTTTATCAATTTTTGGTTCATATTGACATAATAAAACAAACTTTATTCACAAGAATATTTACTGCTTGTTTGTCAATACATATTAAATTTTTAACCCTGTAACAGTATAAGTTATGGGTCTAAATCAGACCTTCTTCAGTTGTATGCCAATATCAACAAGAAATTTTCTAGTTATAAAGTGTTCCGTTTACATGTCTTATAGTTTAAAAATTATTAAAAACTTTTTAAAAAAGTTAAAAAGTTTTTAATAATTTTAAAAATAAGTTTAAAATAATTTTGAAGAAGTGAAAATAAGAGAGAAAGAACGGTGGAAAAGTGAAAATATTTTTAATGTTTTTTAAAATAACTTTGAAAAAATGAACGAAAAAGAGAAAAATAAAATTCACAAGAATATTTACTGTTTGTCCGTCTTTGTCAATACATACAGTTAACCCTTTAACAGTGCATGTTTCGGGTCTAAATCAGACCCTTCTTCAGCTGTTTGCCAATATCATCAAGAAACTGTCCTGTTTACATGTGTTATTTTAAAAATTATGAAAAACACTGTTTCACTTAAAATTATTATCAATTGAAAAGTATATAAAGCAATGCCGACACAAGTTGTTACAAAAAAAAAACAGTACTGCATTCTTTTTGGAACAGAAATAAATTTTCCAGAAAAGGAAGAGAAACAGTACTGGTTGTTTTTTTTTTTTTTTTTTTAGAACAGAAATCAGTTTTTCATAAAAGGAAAATATTGCATTTATTTATTTTTAAACAAATAATTTCACCAATTTCACTTTTTATCACCAAATGAAAATATGCATGAAGAGGACATGATCTCCAAAGGAGTATCAGATGATAAGGTAAGTACAAATGATGTTTGATCGTGTAAGTTAGAAACCACAAACCCTATACACAGTAGATAAATTAAAAGTGGAACAGAAATAAAAAATCACATTTTAATTGTAGCACAGATGGCTCTAAGTATTTAAGAATAGCACCAGAAGTATATACAGTACATAGTTTGGAATATATTCGTACGAGACAGTGCTCCTACAGTGGCACTGCCTTGCACCGACATTGTGACTAATACAATATTTGGTAAAAATTATACTTAGTAGTAGTTTTAAGATTGACACAAAGCTCAGGTCTATATTTAAAAATCTGATAAAATATTTTGTAATAGTGATATTTTTACTGTATAATATATACACACATAAAACAGCACACATTCCCGAGTTTGAAAAAAATAATACTTGCTGAGGTAATTAAGGTAAGAAAGACTGTCCTATGATTCATTTTCAATATTTGAGTATGCTTTTTCTAGATTTGAATGATATGCTTTAAATCAATACTAAAGAATAAAATCATGCCCATTAATCGTAATAGTTTCGGCACTCAATGCCATCTTCAGCGATTATTGAAAACAAGTGTAAATTAGCCTAGGGTTATACCGTATATAAATTCCAATAAAATTCTTCTGAAAATGCTAACATACATCCTGCGAGTTCTGCGAACACTGTATGTCTACCCCTTATCATTCCCGTTTTCCAACGGGGTCGGGGATGAGATGCGATGGAAGTCTTTGTGACGGATGATTTTTACGGCCGGATGCCCTTCCTGCCACCAACCTCATGAGAGGAGTTAATGAGAGATGAAATGAATGATGGTGAATGAAACTGGGCAAGGATGTGGAAGGAAGCGGCCGTGGCCTGTCAGAAGGTACTGTCCCAGCATTTGCCTGGAGTTGAAAAATGGGAAACCACGGAAAACCATTTCAAGGACAGCCGACGGTGGGGCTCGAACCCACGCGTCTACCGAGTCAGCAGAGAGCTTGGCCCCATGGCCTAACGCAGCGTTTTAGCGAGCGTAGCCACTACTGTCGGTCGAGTTCTGCGAACATTAACATCAGTAAACATTTTTAAGTTGGATTCCTTACAAAAAATGGTTTTTAAATTTAACAGACTCTGAAAATTAATTAACAAATATAGAAATAAAACTTAAATCTATTCAAATCCTGAAAAGTAGTATAAAGTGGGTAACGAATCCTTGGGAAAGTAGAAAGACCGTTAATTTCTAGTAAGTGATGGACTAACAGATCAGAGATGTGCCAACCAAACCAATTGATATTATGTAGTATGCATCATGTGAAAGATGGCAGAATTGAATATTCAGTGCTCAATTAATTGGCTTTTAAATGGAATATTCTTATGGATTTTAGTCAATGTGGATCAAAGCGAATGCTGTCCTCCAGGATCTGGAATCATTACGAATATATAATGTTGTTAACAATCTCTCGGATACATCAACTCTAGAAGGAAAAAGATTTCTGATACGCAGATGTAGATGAATTAACTATTGGAAGCTAATACAGTAAACTCTTACTAATTCGGTCTAATGGGGGACGAGGTCTAGTCCAAATTATAGAAAGTCTGAATTTATAGAAATGTTTTATAAAATATTGTACTCTACAATACATGCATAGTTATCTGAAGCTATAATAATATACAATGTACGCAATTGTTAAAGAAAAACTAGATGAATATCATAATATTGTATGTACATACTGTAATTTATTAAATTAAAGTTACAATACATATTCAATTCAAAGGCTTTATATGTATCCCTACATACATCTTGTCCTCTAAACGTCATCATCATCATCTTGCACAGTTTCCAGCCACTGGCCGGGTCTGTTTGGAACACAAGCCTCTCCAACGTCTTCTGTCTTCCCACCATCTCTCAGCCTCCACCCTTGTCCAGTCTTCTCCTCTCTTCTTCACGCTTTCTTCCACCCCCTTCAGCCACCTGTCTCTCGGTCTTCCTCTCGGTCTCTTTCCTTCCCACTTCGTCTCGTGTGTCCTCCTGGGTATCCTCTTCTCCTCCATTCGTTTTACATGTCCATACCATCTAAGTCTAGATTTCTCTATACCATCCTGTAATGGTTCCTCCTTCATTAATTCTCTGGTCCTCTCATTTCTTATTCTGTCCATCTTTGTAGCTCCAATACTGCTTCTCAAGAACCTCATCTCACTGGCCTGTATTTTGCTCTTCTCCCTTCCTTTCATAACCCAGGTCTCCGAGGTGTACGTCAGGATAGGGACATAGTACGTCCGATATATGATCTTTTTGCTGTTCTGAGGGACATCCTTGCTCCATAACATGCTTCTCACACTCCTCCGAAATGCTTCTGCCTGCCTCCCCCGCTCATTTATTTCTCTATCGTTTCTTCCATTCTCTTGTATCAGGCTTCCCAGATACTTGAAACTCTCCACTTTCTTCAGCTGTTCCCCACCAATTGTTATTCCCGTTGTGGTTCTTTCCTTCTTCCTTGTTGTGATCACCACCTCACTCTTATTTATGCTAAATTTCATCCCATATCCTTGTATTATTCCTTCCCACACGTCCAACTGTTCCTGTACCTCCTCCTCCTTGTTTCCCCAAATCATCAAATCATCTGCAAACACCATTGCTTTCATCTTTCCTTCCCCAATTACTTGTGCCACTCGGGTCATTATGTCATCCTCTAAACGTAGCGATGTATATTTACCTCCAACACTCATCGTAGTTACTGTATTCTAACGAGGACAACAGTACGACACTTCCGAACCCTTTTAAGCAATCGTAGAGATAGAAGTATGATAGGAAAGACAAGGAAAGACAGAGTGAGAAATGAAGATGTTAGGAAGGAAGTTGGGATGGGAAAACTAAATGAGAGAATTGAGAAGAATAAACTAAGGTGATTTGGACATGTAAAGAGGATGGAGGAAAATAGAATACCAAGACAGATGCTGGAGGCAAAGTGCAAGGGGAAGACTAGAACAAGGTGGATCGATTCAGTGAAGAACAGCATAAGAAAAAAATAAATCTGGTCTGGAACAAGATCGTGGAAGAAGAATTGTGGAAGGAAAGAGGAAAGTGGAGAAGTGCCATAAATACCCCGACCCGGCAGGAGCTGGATAAAGGGAAATGATGATGAGAGATAGAATTTAACACAAACAATAACTCGTCACAACAACAAATACCACCTTTAGCAATTAATTATCCAAGGGAAGATTGATAGCATTAGGGTCCAGGACGCAGATGAATATCTTAGCTAAAGAACTTAAGCCAGTGGTTTGGACTTAATACAGTGTCACTGTTTAGAACAGCTATGGAAAAACAGCAGATCATGCTACTGATGTTCTTGGAGGACGAGGCACTTGAAGGAAAATAACTAGTCAGGTGGGCTTCAAAAAGAGAACTGAGCAGGCGCTGCTTTTGTTGTACTTATTATTGGCCGCAAGTGGAGTGAACGGGAAGTGAGGGGGATGCGATCGACATTTTACAATAGATGACCTTCGTGCGAATGATGTCTGGTGCAGTACTATGGTGATGAAAACCTGTCCAAATTATCCGAATTCCAAATTAGTGAAGCCCAAAATAGTGAGGGTACACTGAATTTAAAAAAAATCTATACATTCTAAGCCTTCCAAACATTTCTGACATTCTAGCCGACTGAAAGAGAATCACCAACCACATTGGCCGAGAACATTAATGCGCTGGCATTGGGAGAGTGTGGGTTCGAATCCCACCTCGACCATCCTGGAAAAGATTTTTGTGGTTTACCCATTTTCACCACCAGGCGACTACCGGGGCGGTTCCATTCAATAGGTCCATGGTCGATTTCCTTCCAAAATCTCTAGCCCTGCCATTGGCTACATTAATAAAATTATTCAAAGATGCCGGCAGCAGTGACGAATTGCACTCTTGATTTCATAAATTTGTTTAAAAAGTGCTGCTGCCAGAACTGTGTCACATTGAGCCCACATACCAATAAAGCAGGATGGGTGGTTTATACACATGAGAACTCTTGCGTGGGTCTGTTAATTTTAATAAAAAAACATTCTATATTATGTTACAAGACAACTAAAAATTGTTAATTTTCAATATAAAAAATAAAAAATGAAAAAGCATACCAGTATGTAAAAATCTATGACTTTATAGACATATTTCTATCTTTTCCCATATTGATTATGATATACTGCAATAAATATCCACTTTACAATACAATGTTCTATATTGTTAAGTGGATATTTATTGTAGTATATGAAAAAGCATACTTAAATATCAGAGAATTAAAAAATCTTACAAAATATGTTCGAAGTTTATTAATGCATTTATGCCACTCCTAGAAGATATCACTCCATTGCTAACCATAAAAACACGAACAGTAATACTGTAGTTCCATGGGTTAAATCTACTCCAAACATATTTAAATAACCTCAAATTTGGGCTCCATTTTCAGTTCTTCCTTACCTTAAGAATCAAAAAAGGTAGAAAAGTAATCCTACAAGAATACTTACATTTCTTAGGTTAGTACAGGAAGTTATAATCAATCATATATGATGGCATTTTTGTACTGTTCATGAAAATATTAATGATGTTCAGCTACACACGAAAAGATTCTTCTTCTTATTATTACTTTCTCAACTATTAAAAATTATTTAAACAACAATATCATACATTATTAAATATAACAACAAAAGTTAAAGATAATTGCTTAAAAATAACTTGGAGCTATGTTGTCTTTTTTTCTCTTTTTTTTTGCCCCACAATTTACAAATGAAAAATGCTTTAAAGAGTATAATATAAAAACACAATAAATAGGAGAATATCGAGGATAAATTATGTAACAATCAGAATTCATGAGTCAGCATTTTATAATAATATGCATACATTATTTTATAGTATTCTAATATAATGGAATGTTAGATATGTCATAGTTGTATGAAATCTTCATTTTCTTTCTTAAAGACTACTAACAAGAGAAACAGGTCAGATATATTCTTCTTCTTATTTAGTATTATTGTTATTTCATTATTATATTATACATATTGTCTTGGAAAACATGTTTTAAAAAGAAATATTATTACAACATCACAGAAGTTGCCAACATTGATCGGAGTCCAGCAAGACATCGACAGTCAGAGAGGAAAAAACAGACTATTCTTTAGACATGATTATCTTTGGGATTGTGCCGTATAAACAAAGAGATTAGAATTGAAAAACATTAAGGCCCATTTTTACAGTCCGAGCTTGATCTGTAAGCTTTTGGTTCGATTTAAGCTTTGGCTTAAGTTCAATGTGTTACGATGGGGTTCTGCTTGACAAAGCTGACATCAAATCAGGGATCTCCGTACAGTCCACACCGTACTGCAAGACAGAAATCTTAAGACAACTTGGGATTGGTCATCAGGTCCGGTTCCTTTCTCTCCCTTACTTGAACACTTGGGGCGCAAGGAGAGCACACCTTATTTCACAGGCTGTCCCAATGATGAAGAAAACCTCTGTCAAATAATCCTCAATAAAGATCAGGTCACATAATCAAGCTCGCATCGAGATGAACAAAGCGACAATCTGTATGAATTTACATGACGCGATAGTCACAATAGATGTTTTATAGTGCTGTTAGTGTTTTTAATATTTTTACGTGGCAAAACTGCCCCATCAAGAAAAAAAAACGGACCAATCATGAACAACGTTAACAAATTATCTTATTATCGTGAAATTTTGGACCTATGATTTTTCTTAAAATTTTCCTTTCCTTTAATTCGAGTTTCTTCATCTGATGTTTGAAATTCAAGTTTAGGTTTCTGCTGTGTACAGAGCTTCTGGTTTAAACACTGTGTTACACTACATTATTGTATTGAAGAGTGGAGAAAAGCTGGAATATACAGGGTCATCAAAAAATAATTCCAACATTTCAAACAATAATAGCCAGGGAAGTGTATTGTCCCCCTTACTATTCATCATAGTCATGGATGAAATTCACAAGAATGTTAAACAGAGATTGGGACAAGAGGCAACAAAGGCCATGCTGTTTGCAGATGATATAGTGATATGGGGCGAGGATGAAAAGGAAGTACAAAAACAACTAGATGTATGGAATCAAGAAATAGAGAAATTTGGGATGAAAGTAAGCACAGAGAAGAGCAAGACAATGGTAATGTCAAGAGGAAGGAAGGAAGAGGAAAGATAGAATTGAATGGGAAAATTCTAGAAGTGGTTAAAAGTTTCAAGTACTTGGGAAGTGTGATCACAGAAGATGGAAGGATAACTGAGGAAATTGGAAAGAGAATACAACAAGCAAACAGTTTTTACCAGAGCATAAGGGGTATTCTGTGGAACCGAGATGTCCCAAAGAAATGTAAAAATGTATTATATTCAACCTACTACAGACCCATACTAACATATGCAGCTGGAGCGTGGACTACTATAAAAAGAGAGGAGAGTAGAATACAAGCCGCGGAGATGAAATTCCTAAGAGGTATAGAGGGCAAGACCAGAAGAGATAGAGTTAGAAACGAAGAGATTAGAAAAAGGACAGGAATCTTGAAGCTGCAGGACAGGATAGAAACAACAAAGTTAAAGTGGTATGGACATATGATGAGAATGGGAGAGGAGAGAGTACCAAAGAAAACTTTCTGTGAAAAGATGACAGGGAAGAGACCACGAGGAAGGCCCCGAAAGAGATGGGCAGATACAGTGTGGGAGTGTGTAGAGAAGAGAGGAGGAAAACCTGAAGAAGTACTAAAAACAGGAGAGGAGTGGTGGAGAGACAGGAAACGTTGGAGGTCCTTAATTCACAACCCGACCCAGGAAGCTGGAAACGGGAAATGAAGATGATGATGATGAATAGCACCGAAACCCTTTATGTTAAATGTGTAATTCTTTCACTGAACGCCAGCTGGTTAAAGTAAGTATTGTTTTGGAAGGGACGTGACCTTGCTATGCGCACACTAGATGCGCAGTAGCCAGAGTCGGCCGGGGGGCGCACGCGCACCAATGACTGCACCGCCCGACAAAATGCACCTGATTACAAAGCTGTCATTCGATGGTTTAATCAGTTTAAGGAAACAGGGACTGTAGAGAAAAAATCTAGGCCAGGCCGACCACCAACATCAGCATTGAACGCACGCTTTCCCAATGGCTGGACTGGTACGTGCAAACATTTCATGAGTAACTGTCAAGATGGCGTTAGAAATTCGCTCCCGCAGGTGCTCCAAATCCCGATTTTTTTCTGCTTGGCTACTGCGCATCTAGTGTACGCATAGCAAGGTCACGTCCCCTCCAAAACAAAACTTACTTTAACCAGCTGGCATTCAGTGAAAGAATTACACGTTTAACATAAAGGGTTTCAGTGCTATCATTTTTTTAAATGTTGGCATTATTTTTCGATGACCCTGTATTAGCAATTCAATACGGACAAATTATGATGATAATGATGATGATAATTGTTGTTTTAAGGGGCCTAACATCTAGGTTATCGGCCCAACAAATTATCACTTACCGTACGTCAAATAAATACATAAACCCTTTCAAACAATCCTCATATCTTGATTCACACGGCATAAACCCAAAAAACATTTCTTTTAAAATTTTTAAGAGTAGAAAAAGATTTTAAAATATAGAATTGTAGTTGGTCAGAAACATGTAAGAAATGAAGAGTTCTTTCCTCCGTACTGTAATATAATATCTGCTAGTCGGAACATTAAAAGCTAAAATGATGAACCTACAAACTAAGATAACAACATCGTTTCCTACAAGTGACAAAACAGTAGGTATTATTTTTAAGAGAAGTATTATTATGTATATATCTCTTATGGTTGGTTGTTCATTTTTATTATTAAAATATTCGGCCCTAATTTGGTTATTGCTTGCTGGCCAATCCCGACCAGCTACTTGCGAGTCGACCAGCCGCCCAGTGGAGACAGGGGTAGACGGCAGGAAAATCGAAAGAGATTCACGTTGCTACATGTGATGAGTAGAGGGGGCTGGCCGGTCGTGACGGGCTTGCACGCTCCGAGCTGAGCCGAGCCAAGCCGAGACACTTTCCATAGACGCACTTTCTTCTAAGATTTACTCTGGAAACACATCATAACATTATTCCAAACACACACAACTCACATAACTATAGAATACTAATACTCAACACACTTTTCTAAAACAAGTGACTATGTTGTTGTTGCTTTCACCAGCGAGATAATAAAAAAAAATTACGAGCCTTACAGTAGTCGCATATGATGTGTAACATCTGACATAGAAGAAACCTTGCGTGCAATTGTTGATACACCGGTATTTTATAGTATTATTGGCACAAATATTAATCTATTGTAAAAGGGAGTGTTTAACAGATATTGTAGTTTATAATACGGAACTCATTTTATTAGATGATTTGTAGCTTCCACCAGCACTAGCCTAAATAAAGAATACGATATGGATCAACTAGATTAATAGATGCGACACCGCTCATAACTTTAAATTCCTTATAAACAGGTCCTCTTGATTCACAGACCAACACGTAATTTCATATGGATTCTGTTAAAATGAGTCATATTGATATGATAAATATCGTTTAAAATGATAATCTGGTAGCAAAAATATCTACCCCGCCCAGGATTCGAACCCAAGATCTCTAGATTCACAGTCATACACAATAACCACACGGCTATTTCGACTACGCAAATATTGTGCACAAGATGGCGACTTATTTCCACGTTCCAATAATACTGCATTACGGAATTAAGTTTCATTTATATTTTGCTCGTTTCGATAATGTTCCTGAGTGACATTGAGTTTAAAATGCCTTATGCCAATGCAATGCCGACTACTTACAATGTTTGATATTAAGGCATTTTACCATTTAAATACTGATACGAAGACTTCGAGCATGTACCATGTCATTTGTTTAAATCACTTGACACCAGAGTTCGCATGAGCGTTTTCCGTTCAGTATGTCATATACATTCCACATGGCCGAGAGTGCGTCATGGTATCAATTTTCGACACCGCGCGCTGATTGTTTCTCTTACCAGTACCAGCTCGATCGATCGAGTTGGCAGTGCGTCTTATACTTCCGTTCAATCCACCACTGCCAGCTAGGGCACACTTCCATTCGATCGATCGGGCAGTGCATACATCCGTTGTCCACCACTGCCAGCTAGGGCACACTTCCATTCGATCGATCGGGCAGTGCATACATCCGTTGTCCACCACTGCCAGCTAGGGCACACTTCCATTCGATCGATCGGGCAGTGCATACATCCGTTGTCCACCACTGCCAGCTAGGGCACACTTCCATTCGATCGATCGGGCAGTGCATACTTCCGTTGTCCACCACTACCAGCTAGTACACTTCCGTTTGATCGATCGAGCGGGCAGTGCATACTTCCGTTGTCCACCACTGCCAGGTAGTACACTTCCGTTTGATCGATCGAGCGGGCAGTGCATACTTCCGTTGTCCACCACTGCCAGCTAGTACACTTCCGTTTGATCGATCGAGCGGGCAGTGCATACTTCCGTTGTCCACCACTGTCAGCTAGTACACTTCCGTTTGATCGATCGCGCGGGCAGTGCATACTTCCGTTTGATCCACCACTGCCAGCTCGATCGTTCCGATCCACTTCCGTCCCCAATTTTCAAAATCACTCCCACAAAACTATCCAGCAACCGAGCGGAAAGATGTTACACATCAAAAATTTGGATGGAAAGTTATGCCGCATCCTCCTACAGTCCAGACTTGGCACTCTCCGACTACCATCATTTTGGTTTAGTGAAGGAGCAGATGAGAGGCCAGTGCTACGAGACTAGCAAGGACGTGAAGACTAATGCTTCAGTGCCTTTGGTGTGTTGGGATGAACTTCCACCATCAAGGTATTTTCAAACTTCCACAACGGTGAGAAAATTGTGCCCAAAGGAATGGAGACTATAATTTGAAATGATGTATTCAGTGTATCACCGCAAATATCTACTATATAAAGCTCAAATACCACTGATTGACTGACTGACTCATTCATTCATCACAAAATCTCAGAAACCACCAAACGGATTGGAATGAAATTTGGTATGCAGCTTCCTCAAGGGCCGCAAACGCCCACTAAGAAAGGATTTTTGGATATTCAGGTTCTAAAGGGGTGTTAAGGGGGTAGACCTGCATTTCATTGAATAGCAATATCTCCCGATTGGTTTCATTGGGAGATGTGATACTCGGCATATAAACTCATCATTAAAAATAAGAAGACACGTGTCTGAGGGTTTTTTGATGTGGTGTATATTATGAGGTGAAAGGGGTGAAAAGTGGGAGTTGAAGGATTCCTAACCAAGCGTGTATCTCTTAAACAACATAGGCGAGGAGTTTGGAACTCAGCGGAAAAAAATCTGCATAAAAAATAACAAAATAGGTGTTTGACCGTTTTTTCATAAATCCAATATAAGGGGCCCATGGGGAGGGGTGAAATTATGGGGGTGGGGAGGGACATAATATGTCTGAGTGTAAAATTATACATGGCCTATGTTGTAGACAATAACACATTACATCTTTTTTGTCTCTTGCTATTTCATCATACGACGAATACTTAGGGAGTTATTAATGATTTTGTACTTTTTGGCCGGAATTTTCTAAGTACCAGGAATGACATAAAATTGATTCGAATGAAATTTCGAAAAATAGTTTTTTTAATACTTTTATTATATTTTTCAAGTCTTTTAGGGTCCGAAACCAACATGATATTTTGATGTTTTATTTCGTCCCATGCATTTTTGGTTTCAGGTGATAGAATTATTTTCCACTAGGACCCATGCTTATCTACCTACTTAACTAATGTTATAACAGGATTCCAAATGTTATTGCGGGCGAAGCCGCGGGTAACAGCTAGTATAAACATATTCAGTATATCCCTCGTAATAGACTCACCACATCTGCCTGCAGTTTATACGTGTTGAACAAACTCTGGGTTGAGGAATGAGAAGCCCATGAACTCTGTCTGATCCAAGTTCATCATGAAGAGCTTATCGGTCGGAGTCAGGTCCGTCTTCTCCGACGTGAACTGCTTGTCGAAGTTGCTCACATCTTTACGGTGTTTCTGACAAAAAGCAAAAATAAAACCATCTTCACATCACTAACGTTCTAACAGATATGTTTCTTCACTATGTTAATGATTGTTTCAGCATGCTACAACACTTACAATTTTTGGCTTGAATGGAGGCTGGACTTCTCTGTTCTCGATCTTGTCCCAGTCGATTCGCCTGAAGAACGCATGCCCTCGAACATCCTCCTCGCCTCGCGCACCGCAGCCCAGCCTCTTCATGGGGTTCTTGGTGAGGAACTAAAACAACATTACACCAATTATATTATTGTTTCACAATCCATAGTCATTGGGTGAGTGAAGAAATAAATAGAAGGATTATTAATGGAAAAAGAGCCTATTTTGCCAATCTGAAACTCATTAAGTCGCTATTGTTGTCGCATAAAACAAAACTTAAAATTTACAAGACCTTGATCAGACCAGTGTTAACTTATGGCTCAGAAACATGGAATATGTCGGTTCAGGATTGCAATAAACTTAGGGTGTTTGAGAGGAAATTAATATGGAGAATTTATGGTTCTGTATTGGATAGAGGAGAATGGAGGATACGAACTAATAGGGAAATAGATGAAATCTGCAAGAGCGAAGACATTGTTCGACATATAAAATCACAAAGACTACGATGGCTGGGCCACATTGAAAGGATGAAAGACAAAAGAACACCAAAGATTATATATACAGCCCGAATGGAAAGTAGATGACGGGGCGGTAGACCAAGGAATCGATGGAAAGATGAAGTGGAGGTGGACTTGCAAACAATGAACGTACGACCCTGGAGAACAGCTGTCCAAGATCGATATCGATGGAAATCTGTGGTTGTGGAGGCCAAAACTCACTCCGGGCTGTAGTGCCAGATAGAGAAGAAGAAGTTCATTGGATATTGCCAAGCTCCAATGTCAATTCTGGAATTCATTAGAGGCAGTTTTCGGGAAGGATTAGGAAAGAGGCAACCATGGCCTAAATTTAGGAACCATCCCAACATTCACCTGAAGTACAAGTGGGGGTAAACCACAGAAAACCACTTCCAGAGTGGCTGAGGTAGGAATCGAACCCTCCTCTTCTCAGTTTTGCATCACGAGGCTGAGCATACTCCGTTCCAGCCCTCACACCGGAATTAAAATTCTTGGCAGAGCCATAAATTGAATCCGGACTGAGAGCCAAAAACAATAGAAGAAAAGTCCAGGGACCCTGGCTTTCCATAAGTTATGTTAATGTTTACACCTGGGGCATCATTACTTTTGACTTGACATTTAAGTTGTATGCTGGTGCTATCTAGTGGTCAAAAGTTAAATCACTCTTAACCTTTTCGCTGCTGAATTGTTACAGTGTTAGCGCACCCTCTGTGCTGGATTCTTTTAGGCAACTACTTTCACACAGAAATTCACGAATTTGAACATAAAATACAAGTGGTAACTGAAAATAATTTAAAGTAATTCACTCACCAGTGTGTTCATAAAGTATTGGCCACGGTTGATGTTTGGGATCCAGGGTTCGATTCCACATGAGTTGGTGAAATTTTGTCCAGTAGAAAAAAAATTAAAATTGTAATTTACACCGTAGACTATGCTCACTAAATGCACGCACTATATACATCCCATACACACACACTTCCCAACAGAAACATTAAATTAACACACGATATCACTAAATAAACACCCGAATCCAATATTACCTCAAACAGAAATATCTAAAATAATTCTAACACATACATTATCCTATACCTAAACTTTCGCGAAAAAAATTATAAAAGCCTTCCTTCAGCTAAATAGGCTATACAATTTATCTATACTAATAATTGAACACTAAATATGTGCAAAGATAAAGTTTACGCTTCTAAACATTCTAATAATTGGTATCAAGCCATTTCCTGAGCCTGGAATGTTGACTGGGTGGCTTAGCGTCAACAGTCTGTTTATGAAACTTGTTTGTTTCGTCCGCTACCTTTGTCAACACCTCTTCATTGACAAATAACTCGAAATAATCTATTTCGTGGGATTCAGGGGTCAAATTAGTATTTGACATACCTGGGTTTGGCACTTGGAATGCATGCACGTTTGGCGCGAACTCGTCCTCGGACCACGTGGGTAGGCCTAGGTCAGGTTCATTTCTTCCCCTCTCTATCGGAATATCTTCAACATTATCACTATCACTGTCACTTCCAAACAGTTCCCTAATATCCCCATCGTCACTTCCGACACTATCTAAATCCACATCAGCTCAATCTCCTCTAAAAGTGTAAGAATTTGCTCCGGACGCATAATGCGCGCGCTAGATGCAGCCATTACTCATACACGATGTTTATAACTGTGTGACGAAAGAAAAACATATTTCCCGCAACGTTACAAGTGTGTATTTAAGGAACTAAGTGGTTGAAAATGTAGCTAACAGATGGCGTAAGAATACACAACATTTACAAAGCATATCGAGTATACTCGATCGCAGCACTGATGGCACAAAGTTCTGATCGAGTATACTCGACCGCAGCAGTGAAGCGGTTAACTAATCAACCACTGGCAGCCATTCATATTGATATATCATGACTAGGGTTCGGAAGTTTAAGACGTAAAGAAGTACAAAATATGCAAGCAAATATACCCTAAAAACTATAAAATATGACCTAAAAAACTATTAAATATGACATGAATTTTTGGGATAGGTCATCACTAAGGTTCGGATGTTAAGGAAAAGCCATATTTTTTTCCTGAGCTCATTTTGACCGAAATCTGAAAAATAAGTTTGAATGAGTTGTCCCTGACACGTTTAAAGCAATTTGATGTTGCCTATAAATGCATATTTTGGCCATTTTTATTGTTTTGGTCATATTTTAGTGATGTAAGGTCATATTTGGTTATAATTTCAGCATTTTTGTGTAAATTGAGGCGTCGTTAACAAGTACGTGTTACCTGCGTCGAGTTTCGAACACAGGATTTCCGAATTGTGTAGTAGATGTATTTTTCTTTCTTTTCCCGGAACAGGCAGATAGCAGGCTTAGAAGACCTGATTCCAAGAAGGCGCATTAACTTCCTGTTAGGCAGTGTCTTCTGACTTACACCGACATATATCTTTTAGGAAAACCGAGCAAGAACAGCATCTCAAGGCTATGATACTGAATGAATGTTGATCATTTTAATGTACTGTAGCTCTCTGTCAGTTTGTATGATTAAATGTGTCTGGTGTATTATCTTTGATCACGTTTTGGCACTTAAGACGTTTACTGAATGTTAGTGATAGGCTACTCTACCTATCCCAAAAATTCATGTTATATCTCGTAGTTTTTTAGGTCATATTTTGTAGTTTTTAGGTCATATTTAGCTAGTTTTTAGGGCATATTTGCTTGCATATTTTGTACTTCTTGGAATCAGGTCTTCTAAACCTGCTATCTGCCTGTTCCGGGAAAAGAAAGAAAATATATCCACTACACTATTCGGAAACCCTGTGTTCGAAACTCGACGCAGGTAACACGAACCTTGTTAACGACGCCTCAATGTAAACAACAATGCTGGAATCATAACCAAATATGACCTTATATCACTAAAATATGACCAAAACAATAAAAATGGTCGAAATATGCATTTATAGCCAACATGAAATTGCTTTAAACGTGGTCAGAGACCCGTCATTCCAACATATTTTTCAGATTTCGGGTAAAATGAGCTCGGGGGGGGGGGGGGGGGGGGGGAAAATTCTTTAACATCCGAACCTTAATCATGACTAATTGAGTTTTGTTCTTGATGTTGCTATATCGATATGAATGGCTGCCTGTGATTGGCTGGTTAAGAGTGATTTCACTGCTGACCACCAGGTAGCACTAGTCATCATCATCATCATCTTGCACAGTTTCCAGCCACTGGCCGGGTCTGTTTAGGTAGCACTAGTATAGCACTTAAATGTCAAGTCAAAAGTAAATGCCGGGACGGTTCCTTCCACTAGGCCCACGGGTGATTTCCTTCCAAAATCCCTTCCCTGACCCATCATGAAAATAAAATTCATGCCCATTGCTGAATCAGTTGGAGCTGAAAAGTATTCAGTCAGTTTTCACTACTTTTCAAGAGACAGATAAAATGTCATTGTAAGAACAGAACTTAACTAACACACTATATTAGACGTCTATGTTGTGAAGCAACTATTCTGGTTATATTTGTGTTAGCTGAATATGAATTTTAATTTAATAAACATATCTTTCAAATCAGTTTTGGAAACGTGACTTAATGCCTTTGAGCTCCGTGGTCAGTTTAGTGTGGCATAAAGCCATCCAGAATGAATATTTCACATTGTATTTTATTTTAAAACGGATTTGTAACATAAAAACCACCCAAACTCTGTACAATTGTAATTTACAATAGCACTGTAACACGCGGGAATCTTGCAGTGCATCCAACATTAAGTACGGAATACGGCGCTGAAAGGCAGCAAGTTATTGACTTAATGCTTTTCTCCTCTGATCGCAGTGCATGCAGCAGTGGTTTCTGGCTTAAACAGAAGGCTGACTTAATTCTTTCCTATGTCGTTCCATGGCCCTTGGGTCAATACTTCAGAATACTAATTGTTTAAAAATGACCATTATCGACTTAATGCTTTTCATCTCCGACTGATTCAATTATTAAAAGTAATGATGCCCTTCTTTTTTTCTTTTCATGTGGCCTCCTGAGAGGCCAAGTGCAGGTCTTTCTAGTCGACGCCCGTGGGCGACCTGCGCGTCGGGAGGAGAGATGGAACGGATGAAGATGAATGAAACTGGGCAAGGATGTGGAAGGAAGCGGCCATGGCCTGTCAGAAGGTACCGTGTAACTTAAATAAAGCTTGCCACCTCAGGTTCTTGGGGCAATATACAGGGCTATTACAAATGATTGAAGCGATTTCATAAATTCACTGTAGCTCCATTCATCGACATATGGTCACGACTCACTACAGATACGTACAAAAACTCATAAAGTTTTGTTTGGCTGAAGCCGCACTTCAGGTTTTTGCCGCCAGAGCGCTCGAGAGCGC
The DNA here is from genome assembly GCA_946902985.2 of Meconema thalassinum. NCBI lineage: Eukaryota > Metazoa > Arthropoda > Insecta > Orthoptera > Tettigoniidae > Meconema > Meconema thalassinum. Next base: position 150,495,775 of record OX336395.1, on the reverse strand, counting down.
AGTGAGACAAAATGGCGACAGGAGCCGAGAAAGCGTTTGTCGTGCTTGAAATGCACTCACATCAGTCAGTCATAACAGTGCAACGACACTTCAGGACGAAGTTCAACAAAGATCCACCAACTGCTAACTCCATTCGGCGATGGTATGCGCAGTTTAAAGCTTCTGGATGCCTCTGTAAGGGGAAATCAACGGGTCGGCCTGCAGTGAGCGAAGAAACGGTTGACCGCGTGCGGGCAAGTTTCACGCGTAGCCCGCTGAAGTCGACGAATAAAGCAAGCAGGGAGCTAAACGTACCACAGCCGACGGTTTGGAAAATCTTACGGAAAAGGCTAAAGCAGAAGCCTTACCGTTTACAATTGCTACAAGCCCTGACACCCGATGACAAAGTCAAACGCTTTGAATTTTCAGCGCGGTTGCTACAGCTCATGGAAGAGGATGCGTACTGTGCGAAACTTGTTTTCAGTGATGAAGCAACTTTTTCTTAATGGTGAAGTGAACAGACACAATGTGCGAATCTGGGCGGTAGAGAATCCTCACGCATTCGTGCAGCACATTCGCAATTCACCAAAAGTTAACGTGTTTTGTGCAATCTCACGCTTTAAAGTTTACGGCCCCTTTTTCTTCTGCGAAAAAAACGTTACAGGACACGTGTATCTGGACATGCTGGAAAACTGGCTCATGCCACAACTGGAGACCGACAGCGCCGACTTCATCTTTCAACAGGATGGTGCTCCACCGCACTTCCATCATGATGTTCGGCATTTTTTAAACAGGAGATTGGAAAACCGATGGATCGGTCGTGGTGGAGATCATGATCAGCAATTCATGTCATGGCCTCCACGCTCTCCCGACTTAACCCCATGCGATTTCTTTCTGTGGGGTTATGTGAAAGATTCAGTGTTTAAACCTCCTCTACCAAGAAACGTGCGAGAACTGCGAGCTCGCATCTACGATGCTTTCGAACTCATTGATGGGGACATGCTGCGCCGAGTGTGGGAGGAACTTGATTATCGGCTTGATGTCTGCCGAATCACTAAAGGGGCACATATCGAACATTTGTGAATGCCTAAAAAGAACTTTTTGAGTTTTTGTATGTGTGTTGTTAAAATATCTCAAATAATAAAGTTATTGTAAAGCTGTGAAATCGCTTCAATCATTTGTAATAACCCTGTACTTGCTTGAATGATACCACACAAAGACACTTACCTCAACTTCACAAAATATATGCATTTATTAATCTAAACAAGCTTCCAATACCTGGCATTCCAACAAAATCAAAATCATCACCATGGTTACCTCTGCCATTAGTCATGGCCACCTATTGATAGACCAACAAAAAAGAATCCAATGGGCACTACCACACAAGACTCTCCATGGGGCTCCACCAACAGGCGGCCATGGCTGGCAACCTGATAGAACAAAAAACAAAACAAATACTACCAAGTGCACAAGGCAAAAACTTAAAGGTGAGCCATTGTACGGTTACAATACCGTCCCAGCATTTGCCTGGTGTTGAAATTGGGGAAATCACGGAAAACCATTTCAAGGACGGCCGACGGTGGGACTTGAACCCACGCGTCTACCGAGTCAGCAGAGAGCTTGGCCTCATAGCCTAACGCTGCGCTTTAGCCAGCGTAGCCACTGCTGTCGGCATGATGCCCAAAACTATATAGTAAATAAGTAAATAATGTTATGGCTTTTATGCCCCCTTTCCACTACTGCAGCTTTTAGAGATGCCAGTATCGAAGCTACCTACTCCTTTGCAGGCTTCCTTTGCTTCTTTGGATAAGCTCTTAGGGTAGGACACATTATGGTCAGTGATAGCTGCAAACAATTCCTCTTCATCTTCTCCGTCAAACGGAGGCTGTCCAACCAGCATCTCGTACAGCAAGACACCGTACGCCCACCAGTCCACAGACTTTCCGTACGGCTGATACAAAATAATCTACAAAGAAAACATTTAATAACAGTTAGCAAAATACAGGTTTGTTAATACAAGTACTCCAATAAAATTAACAAGGGAATGCCAGACATTGACAATACATTAGTGCTGGTACTTTAACTCTTAGAATACCAAGGAGCCCAAAAGCGTTCCTCGGCGTGTTAGCGGAAACAGCCAGGAACGCAATAGCGCTCCTCATGCAGGCAGTTTTATATATGCTTGTAGTCCTCAGTTTTCTAACAGATCGCAACACAACACAGATGATCCAGAATCGGCAAGGCCTAAAGTTCCTAAATCTACCACAACTATTGCGGTAATAGCTTTATTTACGGAGATATGATATTTTTGAAAGCGCCCACTGTTTTGTCCACCACGCACCGTTGTTAGTCCGAATATGGCCTCAGCCGCGTGGGATGTGTTCGTAAACGATGATGATCTAGCCGAGTATATCAATAGAGTGTGCTCCGATGATGATTACATCGAGTCTAATGAAGATGTAGCAATATCAGGGTTGTGTAGTAATGATGTTGGTGATTTTATTTCTGATACAGGAAGTGAGAGCAACCGCTCGACAATGGAGGCCTGTTACGGTCAAAGAAATAAAAGCCTTTCTGGCAGTATTATTGGAAATGGGCATTAGAAAAAGGCCAAATATACTGTCATACTGGTCGACTAACTCACGACAAACTCCTTGGTTCAGTTCCATGTTTTCCCGCAATAGATTGCAATTAATTCTGGAATGTTACAAGTGCTAAAAGTGAACCAGCATAAAATGTGAAATATGTACAGTGCATGGTGTAGTAAAATATTTTTTAAATTAGTACCTAAGATAATGAAACTTCCCAGAGAATAATCCAACAACATGTGACTGCAGACAATAACAACCGTTTGCATGGAATTTTCATTTTGAATTGTGTTTCTTTCTCTCAATTTTGACTTTTCTCTTTTTATTTTCACAGTAATAAAACAAATATTTTTTTATATGTTGTAGTGTTATTGTAACATAGTATGTTAGCAGAATGGTAAAGCAACTCATTTTCAATGATCAGGAAAAATTTTGGAGTATATCTTCAAAAATACAAAAGTCATAATGATTTTAGTACAACATTACAATTTCTTGAAAGAAGCCTGGTATTCTTCACATATACCACCTATAAGCTACTGGTACTAAAAGGGTTAATAGATTAATTTGAGTTTTAGAATAATCGACTAAACGAAGCAGAAAATTATGGGGTTTAAAACCATTTATCAGTGTTGCCTTAGTAAACGTAGTTTGATGTTTTTCATGCAGTATGGAAGTGAGAGCTGGGTAGATTCAGGATATCTGATACACATGCTAGAGGTAACTGATATGAGGGTAGCATGAATGATTGATGGGAGTAATGGCAGGAAGGTACTTGTAATGAACAGATAAAGGCTAAGTTAGTAATGAACACGCTAGATGAAGCTGTTCGTATGAGTCAACTCAGATGGTGGGGTCATGTGAAGAGAATGGGGGAGGAGAGATCGTTGGTTGGTTCCTCAGTTTAGGGGCTGCAACAACGCGGTCATGTAGCCCCGTGTACTTTGGGTGTGTGTAGAATCTGTCTGATAACCGGTGTTAATTGTGATGACTGTATTAGTGTGTGCTATCTGTTTTTAATTCAAGGAAGGACTGCAGACATTCAATTTTCAAGTAGTTCCTACTTTTGCTACCAAACACCACCGTCAATGACCAACTAGTTCTGAACTTGGTCACTAGATGCCACCGCAGTCGTCTCCTGGCGACGAACGTTGAGACTCAAGAGCGTTAGTCAAATTTAACCTATAATTTAGCTTCACACAAGTATAATTAGTGGAAGGTTCTATATCATGCCATAAATCTATGACATGGGACTGCCTGCTTTACTTCCCCGCCGAAGGAAGCCATACTGAGGGATTCTTAACGCTCTTAAAAAATCTGAAGACATTGGTCGGGTTTGAACCCGCGACCTTGGGTATAGAAGCTCAGCATGCTATCAACTGTGCCACCGAAGCCACCGGAGGAGAGAGTTTGGCTGTAGAGGGTAAGAGAAGCAGAGGTAGACCTAGGAGACGATGGTTAGGTTCAGTGTTGAATGATTTCAAAGTGAGAGGTGTAGAAGCTGAGGAGGCCTCAGAACTAACTGCTAATAGGGGATCATGGAGGCGACTTGTTTGCAAACAAGAGGCTTGCAGACTAGACTGGATGCTGCAAGGCAAAACCGTCTGAATTGCATGTCATGTCCGACGCATGAATGACGACAGACTCCCACGGAAAATACTGTCCAGCGAGCTCAGCACGGGCAAGAGACCTCTAGGAGCACCTCGGAAGCATTACAAAGACCAGCTTAAACAAACCTGAAGGAGTATAGACATTGAACCAGATAATTGGCATACTCTTGCGGAATATCGCGCATGTTGTTGTGCAGCCACCTCAGCTGCGGTTTCATATTTTGAAGAAGAACGCGGAGGCAGGAAATGAAAACTCGTCAGAGGAGAAAGCTGCGCCAGATATTGCCACGTCCTCCACCTTCCATCATCTGCATTGTGTGCGGCCGTATGTTCTATGCCAGAATTGGTCTGTAGAGTCACCAGCGACATCACCATCGAGTGAATACAAATTAGTAATGTAGGAAAGAAACATACTCTCGGATATGAGTATTGGCCGCCGCCCCGAATGAATGAATAACTGAAATGAAAGTGTGTTCATTCAGACAAGCGTTAGCAGCACACATCACTATGCCCTCGATGAACAGTTCCGCCAGGAGTGAAGTGCGCCAATACATGATGTAATAGCTGAGAAGCCTTCTGCTACATTGATATCCAAGTCGACAAAAGGGAACTACTTCACCAACCGTCCCACTCACCTCGGGGGCGATGTAGTCCGGTGTCCCACAGAAGGTTTTGGTAGTCTTGTCTCCCATGATTCCTTCTTTACACATTCCGAAGTCAGCGATCTTAATGTGTCCATCCTGATCCAGCAGCACGTTGTCTAGTTTCAGATCTCGATACACAATGCCTCGCACATGCAGGAAGAACAGGCCGATTGCGATCTCGGCCGCATAGAATCTGAGGAGAGAGAACATTCATAAAGAAACCAGGGTAAATAGAAAATTATCCAAAAATTTTTGTCAATCATAACTAACATCAAATACTAGCGGTCTTTCTTTATTCGTGTCAGAAGCATCAACTTAATATACAAATATTTAAAAAAGAATATTAACAATGAATACAGGACATGTAAAACTCCGCCATACACATACGCAGGTCCATTATTTATTTATTTATTTATATATTTATTTATTTATTGCCTCCAACAGAATAACATTCCAATTACTGGAGACTGACCAATTTTACATACAGTATTATCACTAGGGGGCGGATTTCTGTGAGAAGTCATATTTTTTCCCTTTACATTATATCTTCTAGTCTTGTATTTTCAACACGTTTCCAAGCATGATCACCAAAATTAAAACCGACAGTAGTGGCTACGCTGGCTAAAGCGCTGCGTTAGGCCATGGGGCCAAGCTCTCTGCTGACTTGGTAGACTCGTGGGTTCGAGCACCACCGTCGACTGTCCTTGAAATGGTTTTCCGTGGTTTCCCATTTTCAACACCAGGCAAATGCTGGGACAGTACCTTCTGACAGGCCACGGCCGCTTCCTTCCACATCCTTGCTCAGTTTCATTCATCTTCATCCATTCCATCTCTCATCCCGACGCGCAGGTCGCCCACGGGCGTCGAATAGTAAGACCTGCACTCGGCCTCTCAGGAGGCCACAGGGAAAAAAACAACCAAAAACAAAATTAAACAGGTTTTATTGGGCATATAAATGCATATTTAGGCTTTCTTAAGTTTTATGGCAAATTTTGAACAAAATATCGTTATAAACGGCATATTTTGGTAATTTTCATTTGAATTTCGTTTTATAAAAATCAGAATAAGCTCTAGAAAGTATTGTTCAAGATAGACTGGAATATACTACTGAAGAACCATTCTAAAGTAGAGTATGGAATGTTTCTGACAGGTAGGAGCTATTGTTTGCTATCTGGGTCAATTCCTGGAAACCGGGCTATTGCTTACACGGAAGCAGAGGTAATTCCGCAGTTATTTGTCATCGTTCTTATCTCTCTCCTTCCCCCTTCCCTCTTCCACCTTCAACACACAGAATGACCTTGGTCACTCATTAGGGAGCTCCAGTCATTCAGTTCCTTTCAATATGCCTAAAACGAAAGTTTCAATTTGTGGGAAGTTGCGAAGTTTTGTTCACGAATTAGGTGAAAACATATTCAGTACGGATGGAGTAATAAAAGTGTTTCTATGTAACGTAGATGCTATTCATTAAGTCATATTTTGAATAAAAGCATACATATTTCATACATTTTTTAGGTCATAGAAATCCGCTCCCTAATTATCACAATCACATGTTAAAGAAAAAAACAAGCAATAATAATAGAGTTCACATTGTACAATACTCAAGTTTAACTATTCTTAACACAAATATATGCTGAATGCCAACTTGATAAAGTGAAAGTAAACTGTAATTAAATTAAGAATAGTAGTAATGGGTGAGAGCTTCCGTGGCTTAGGCGGCAGCACGCCGGCCTCTCACCGCTGAGTCCGTGGTTCAAATCCCGGTCATTCCATGTGAGATCTGTGCTGGACAGAACGGAGGCAGACAGGTTTTTCTCCGGGTACTCCGGTTTTCCCTGTCAAAATTTCATTCCAGCAACACTCTCCACTATCATTTCATTTCATCTGTCATTCATTTAATCATTGCCCCAGAGGAGTGCGTCAGGCCTCGGCAGCCGGCACAGTCCATATCCTCGCCGCTAGATAGGGGCTTCATTCATTCCATTCCTGACCCGGTCGGAGACTGGAAGCAGGCTGTGGATTTTCATTTTCATTTTCAGTAATGGGTGAAAACAACAATAATTAATGCCTAGTGATTATCACTTAATACTATTGTGCAGATGGTCGAGATCTGACTAACAACAGGGTTCATTCTACAGTTGCATAAAGTATGATTGTAACCTAAGAGAGGAAAGACAAGGAAAGGGCACTGTGAAAATTGGAAGTCAGAGTTTGGAAATTGAGGACACGTTCAAATACCTAGGAAGTGAATTGATGCAAACTGGTAGGTTGGACATGGAGATTGGCAGGAGGGTACAGCAAAGCAATGCATTCTATCAAAGTGTAAGAAAACTTGTTTGGGATAAGGAAGTACCAAGGAAAAGCAAGGAGGTAATGTATAAAGTGTACTATGTTCCCATATTAACTTATGCAGCTGAGACTTGGACCCTGACAAGCAGGCAAGATAGTAGAATCCAAGCCAGTGAAATGAAATTCCTAAGAAGTATGATAGGAAAGACAAGGAAAGACAGAGTGAGGAATGAAGATGTTAGGAAGGAAGTTGGGATGGGAAAACTAAATGAGAGAATTGAGAAGAATAAACTAAGGTGGTTTGGACATGTAAAGAGGATGGAGGAAAATAGAATACCAAGACAGATGCTGGAGGTGAAGTGCAAGGGTAAGAGAGCAAGAGGAAGACCTAGAACAAGGTGGATTGATTCAGTGAAGAACAGCGTAAGAAAAAGAAATCTGGACTGGGACAAGATCGTGGAAGGAAAGAGGAAAGTGGAGAAGTGCCATAAATACCCCGGCCCGGCAGGAGCTGGATAAGGGGAAATGATGATGATGATGATGTAACCTAACTTTTGTGGGTTACAGAGACTCCTGGTTTCTTTTTGTTTGTTTTAGTTATTTTTGTTTTATTGGGTTGCCAGCCATGGACACTTGTTGGTGGGCCGCCATAGAGAACCTTGTGTGGTCAGTGCCCATTGGATTCAATTTTGGTTGTCTATCAATAGGTGGCCATGGCTGGTGGCCTGAGGTGACCTTGGCTGATTGATAGGTGCCTTGATCTTAGAGCAGGTTGCCATGGAATCAGCTGTTTATAGGTAGTGGCTGGCAAGATGGATGCCGCCATGTGAGATGGTACCTAGTTTTTGTTTTACAAGGGGATTGAATTCCTGTTAGTGTTGTGATGATAGTATGAGAGCTAGCTTAAGAAAAATGTTGTTAGTTGATGCTGCCATGCTGATAGGAAGCTAGTTGGTTTTTATGTATGATTGGAAGGAAGTTAGTGTTGATATTATTGTATGGAGGCTGGCTTCAGGGAAAAGTCTTAGACAAATTACACACATGCTTACAGAGCTTATGATCATAATGTCCCAAGCATCAACCAGCCACAAAAACATTAAAAGCAATAGAAAATGCAGTAATTCATGATCAGAAGGTCTTGGCTTGGTAAACTTGTGCAAGGACAAGCAAGGATAACAGATGCAGGTAATGGAGGATTGCCTGTATTAATAAATACTGATTTTTTTTTGAAGTTGGTCTCCTGGTCATTGTGGATTTATTTAAAGCTAGTTTTATAGCCCCTATACCCTGAGGTGGCAAGTTTCACATAATCATTAAAATAACGCTTGTTGTTGTTGGACTAAGACAACATCGACAGGTGGATTATATTAATAATTACATGATGCATAGATTTGACATTTTATCAGACATTTTCCAAGAGGTATTTGTGTTATTCATTTATGTAGGTACTGACTTAGTATTTTTTAAACTGTCGCAAAGATAAAGTGAATCAAACATTTCGAAATGCACACTGATGAGATTAGCTGTCCAGCACATTGTATGAAGCGGCGAGTTGTGTTGAGAGCACGTTCTTGGTTTGGGGACGACTAGCAAAGCATGTTGTCTGAGATTCATTCTCTGGGTATTAAAACTGATGTAATTTAGAAATTCTGTATTATCAATAATATTATTTATAAGCTTATAAAGAAATATCTGTTGGGATATTTCTCTTCTATTCGACAAGCTGTTGAAATTAAACTCATGAAGCACTTCAGTATAAGAGATTCCATCTAATATTGCAAACGTTCCATGTTTTCTATAATAGAGATACCTAATTAACTTCTTCTGATTTTTTTTCAATATGATTCTTATAAGTAAAATAACTAGGAAGCCAGACAGAAGATGCATATTCAAGTTTGCTTCTAACAAAGGATTGATACAATACTGACAAACGAACAAAACAAACACCAAACAACAAATTTGAGAGCTAGATGATTTTTGCCCAGTATTGGGTGACGTCAATAGCGGTGAAGAGTATTAATATTTGCATTCAAAAACCCAAAGAAAATTGGATTGGGTATGCAAAAAATATAATTGAATCGGTCGGAGCTGAAAAACATTAAGTAAAAATTGGTAATTTTTTAAACAATTAGTATTCTGAGCCTTGGAATGGCATAGTAAAGAATTAAGTCAGCCTTCTGTTTAAGCCAGAAACCACTGCTACATGTAGAGCGATCAGAGGAGAAAAGCATTAAGTCAATAACTTGCTGCCTTTCAGTGCCGTATTCCGTACTTAATGTTGGCCGCACTGCAAGATTCCCGCGTGTTTCAGTGCTATTGTAAATTACATTTGTACAGGGTTTAGGTGGTTTTATGTTAAAAATCCATTTTAAAAGAAAATATCATGTGAAATATTCATTCCGGATGGCTTTATGCCGCACTAAACTGACAACAGATCTGAAAGGCATTAAGTCACATTTCCAAAATTGATTTGAAAAATATGTTTATTGAATTAAGATTGATATTCCGCTATCACAAATATAAACTGAACAGTTGCTTAAAACAGAGATGGGCGGCTTCGGTGGCGTAGTTGGTAGCATGCTGAGCTTCTATACCCAAGATCGCGGGTTCAAATCCGGCAAGTCGTCGGATTTTTTAAGACAGTTAAAATCCCTCAGTATGCCTTTCATCGGAGGGGAAGTAAAGCCGGCGGTCCCATGTCATAGATTTATGGCATGTTAAAGAACCTTCCACTAATTACACCTGTGTGAAGCTAAATTGTATAGGTTAAGAATGTAAACAATGCTCTTAGGTTCCTATGTTCGTTGCCAAGAGCCGACTGCAGTGGTATCTGGTAGCTAAGTTCTGAACTAGTAGTCGTTGACGGTGGCGTTTTGCGGCAAAAGTAGGAACTATTTGAAAAATTCAAAAGTCTGCAGTTCTTACTTGAATTAAAAAACAGATACACACACTAATACAGTCATCACAATTAATACCGGTTATCAGACAGATTCTACACACACCCAAAGTACACGGGGCTACATGACCGCGTTGTCGCAGCCCCTAAACTTAAGAACCAACCAAAACAGAGATGACTAATATAGTGTGTTTGTTAAGTTCTGTTCTTACAATGACGTTTTATCTGTCTCCTGAAAAGTAGTGTAAACTGACTTAATACTGTTCAGCTTCGGCCGATTCCATTACAACATTTGCTAGTGAATGAAGTGAGCAAGCACGGTATTGGCTGTTTAAATGTGGTTTCTAGTTGCCAAGCATTCCAGTACAGTGTGACTCAATGCATGTAGGGGAAGAGCAGTGGTAGGCCAGTATATACAGGGTCTTTTTTTTTAGGTCGCTCCGCAGCACCACTCAGAGCACGGCACGGCTGGCGCAATGACACTCCGTCCCTAGCCGTTTAATGCAATGCTTATCGCTACCGTACTGTATTAGATCATCTTAGCCGTCATGACAGGAATATATCTCTCGGCAAATGAGTCACCCGGCCGTTGCTCGGCAGGTTTTCGGCGTTCAAAATTGAAAGTGGCCTGTGTGGTTTTCACTATGTCATTGTACAACTTAGTAGGAATAGTGTGTACTAAATTTCAACCAGATTAGAATTTTACACCGAAATCCGTTCCCTTGTAAGTAGCAGAAGTCTCCTACCTTTAGCTTTACATCTGCCAATTTGAAGTCCATAGGGGTTTCCGATTTCTTTCGGCTGCATTCCATTATACACTCACCGGCAAAAAAAGTGGAACACTTCAATTTTTTATGTAATTTCTTAATTTATTCCACTAAAATGTATCGCTTTTCCAATATTTGCATTATTCATGTAAATGTTAGATGGTTGGCTACAGAAAATACCGAAACATGTTTTACAACACGCTTTAACTCACAAATTTCGTTACATTTCACAAATCTAATAATTTTCTATTTTTTAGTAATGTTCTTTTGGGCTGGTTTTTATCAAACATATTGCCAAACAAAATAGTGTTAATTTTTGCACTGCACTGCACGGGAACACTGGTCACTAAAAACGAGTGTTTCCACCCTTAGCGTCCATGACAGCTTGTAAACGCTCAGGCATATCGTTCACAACTCGTCGAATGACTTCTGCCGGGATGCGGTCCCATTCCTCCAGCAGCGATGTTCTCAGTTGTGCCAAGGTGGTGTGGTCACGCTGTCTGACGTTCCTTCCAAGCATATCCCATACATGTTCGATCGGGTTCAAGTCAGGACTACGAGCTGGCCAGTCCAGGGTTTGAATCCCCACTTCCTGCAGACATTGTACAACACAGCGAGCAGTATGAGGGCGGGCATTATCCTGCATCAGCATGAAATTCTGACCAACGAAAGGCACAAAGGACATCACATGGTTCATCAGGATCTCTTCGATGTACTTTTGGGAATTGAGCATCCCGTGATCGATGCACACCAACTCAGTGCGGGCCATAACGTTGATTCCACCCCACACCATAACCGAGCCACCTCCTAATGGAGTCCTGGAGGAGAAAGCAACAGGGCTGTACCTCTCCCCGCTCCTTCTCGACACTCTTTCTCTTCCATCAGGAGATCTAAGGTTAATGCGACTCTCGTCAGTGAAGAGAACAGAGGCCCACTGCTCGTGGGTCCATCCCAGATGCTCCCTTGCAAAGGGAAGACGCGCCTCTCTGTGATGTCGTTCGAGTGCGGGTCCACGTGCAGGTCTCCGGGACGAAAGATGAGCTTCTTCAAACCTTCTTCTTACTGTTCACTCACTCACTCTCACATTTCTGACATTTTCCAGTTGATTTCGTGCCTGGACTGCTGTGGTATGGCGATCACGCAAAACTTGCAGGGTGAGAAATCTGTCATCCTTGGCACTTGTGCTTCTTCAACGGTCTGACCCTCGTCTCCTGTCGTATGTTTGGAGTTCTCTGTAACGTTGCACTGCACGATGAATGCTACCGAGAGATGATCCAATGACCTCAGCAACATAACGGAAGCTGCGGCCATCCTCCACCAATGCAACTGCCTGTGCAGCTCCTTCACGGCTAAGAGGCATGTTTTAGTGTGAACTGCACCATGGATAACCTACTAAAATGTATGACAATGGTTCCCAGGTGTTCAACAAATGCCAGTTGCTATCCCTAGAACAACAATAGACGAGCGGCAACAGTCATAAACCATAAGCGCTTACAGTGCACTTCCCGCGATAAAACCATTAAGATAGCCTCATTGAGGATTGGGGGTAATAATCCACCCTAAGAAATGTCATATTATCAATTTCTATTCACGGATGTTTCAGATGTGTGTTCTAATGCGTGTAAAGCTTTTAAAATTTGATTACATCTTTCTCATGGTTAATTTTATACTTTTTACATTACTTTTTTAACTGTTCCACTTTTTTTGCCGGTCAGTATATTTGTTTTACATTAAATTGATTTTCATCATGAATTCTTTTCTCAAGACGGAGTCCATACCATTTAATAGTACATTATGCAACGAGCCTATAATGGCAATAATTAAGACACGAATATGTTTATAAAACGAGCGTATGCGAGTTTTATAATTTCCATACGAGTGTCTTAATTACCATTATAGGCGAGTTGCATACGACTGTTTATGTTCGACGATAATTCTTATAACTATTTTATGTTCGAACATAAATATTCCTAAATATCTGTCAAGATTTCGCCAGTTTTATGTACTGAACAGAGCGCATGAGACACAGAGAATGCCTTGTATTTGACCATGGCCTCCTTGATTACTCCACTATGACACTAGGCAACGCAGTGAAATTTAAATTAAAAGGCCGTGGAACTCAAGGCAGGTGCGATATTATCCTTATCTAATTGGTCAAACAAATGTTTCTTGAGCTGTGATTGGTGGGATAAACTGTTTCATAATGAAAAATAGTGTTATAATGACCATCATTATGATACAGTTTTCTGACATAATAGTCAGGGTCGAACATAAAGAAATTTATAAGCTCATAAATGAACTTTTACTCAATATCAGAAACAAATAATTACGATGTATACCTATGATCTTAGCCAATGCACTACTACTTTGGTGGCGTAGTTGGTAGCACGCTGAACTTCTGTGCCCGAGATAGAGGGTTTAAACCTGGCCGAAGTCGTGAGATTTTTTAAGAGCGTTAAAAATCCCTCAGTATGCCTTCCTTCAGAGGGGAAGTAAAGCCGGCGGTCCCATGTCATAGATTTATGGCATGTAAAAGATCCTTTCACAGACTAAACTTGTGTAAAGCTAAATTGTTAGGTTAGATTTCGTCGGAACGCTCTATCAAAGTTCCAACGTTCACCACTAAGCATCATTGATATCTGGTAGCGAAATTTGGAACTACTTAAAATTGAACGGAACTTGTAGCTCACCCTAATAAGGGTGTCCGCTGGAAACAGCTACAGACTCAGGCTTGCCGAACATGTCCTCGGACACTCCCGGCACTAAAAGCCATATGATAAATAAATAAAAACTACTTTTCAATTAAATGATTGATTTCGTGGTGAGTACCAACTGCTGCAGGATATAGCTGTCAATGTTTCCATACAGACTTCAGAAATTGATCGTTCTATGCGGAGAAGCTCGTCCATCTCTACTCGATCTTGACTGGACCACAGTATAGATATCATCACTGGATTAACTCTTAGCAAGCTACTTTGCTTTTCTGGCTGCAATAGGCTAATGAAGGTCATCAGCTCGCGAGACAGCCTCCAATGAAACAGCACTCCAGATAGACGACAATTCTATTACACAAAATAAGTTAAAAGAATTAATAACAACTAAGTGCCTGCACATTCCAAACAATCAAATCCGGCGATAAATATGTGGCAGTTATAATGGGATGCACTATGAAGATTCGATGGCAAATTCTACCTGGTTCATTTTATAGATTACAGTAATCAAAGTAGGAGATAAGGAATTGGAAGTGGTGAAACACTTCAAATACTTGGGAAGTGAACTGACTGAAGATGGAAGACTAGATTTGGAAATTAGCAGAAGAATACAACTAGGGAGAGCTTTCTACCAACAGGTATGGGGACTAGTATGGAACAAGGATATACCAATTAAGGCTAAAGAAGTTATGTACAAAGCATATTATGTTCCTATAATGACATATGCAGCAGAAACTTGGACAATGACTAAGAGGGATGAGAGCAGAGTACAGGCAGCAGAGATGAGATTCCTGAGAAGTATGGTCCAGAAAACAAGGAGGGACAGAGTGAGAAATGAAGATATACGGAAAGGACTGAAAGTACAGAAACTAAACGACAAACTGGAGCAAAACAGATTGAGATGGTTTGGACATGTCAAACGGTTGAATGAAGTAAGGCTACCAAGACGAGCACTGGAACGACGGATGACAGGGAAGAGAGGACAAGGAAGACCAAGAATGCGTTGGATGGACTCGGTGGAGAATAGTATTAGAAAACGGAACCTGGATTGGAACACTGTTTCGGACGAGGAATGGTGGAACGACAGAACAAAGTGGAGAGGAACCATATTTGCCCCCACCCAGTGTCAGCTGGAAAAGGGGAAATGAAGATGATGATGACGATGATGAGTGACAAAGTGCTTTTATCCAGATTTTTACTCATTTTTTAAGAATTCTACCTCTGTTATAATTGTGGATGATGCTTGTGAAATTTTATTGAAAATGTTACGTATGTTATGTTATGCAGAACAAACGTACAAGACCAAGGGGGTCCAAAGAAGTGGAGAGGGACCTAGTGGAGATGGGATCACCAGATCTGATGAATAGAAATGCTATCAGGAATATTGTTCACACAAGGGGATTTGAGGAAGATCAGAAGAAACCAACATGACTTGCATGGTCGGAGGAACAGAAACTACAACAATCCATGCTTATGAAGAGCTATTGGGCAAGGAGGAAGGCTCAACATACGTTAATTCCGTGTGGTCTTAAGTGACCCATCCGCGAGAAGAAGAATAGTTTTATATTGAACTTTGAGTATTTTGTGTGTCTTTTTGACTGAAGAAGGCTCGATAGGCCGGAACATGTACCAAATGAAGTAGTGGTTGAAAACAGTATTGTATTGTAAAGTGGAAATTTATTATAATAGAAATAATTACAAGGTTAAGTACACAGCACTTTATGGTAAAATTAAGAAAATGACTGATTTCTCTTCACAGATGGGATTGTAAAGAAGGGAAGACATTACTTACACTGCTACAGGCTCCTTGAACTTCCCGCACTGCTGTATTTGAAACATAAGGTCGCCACCATTCACGTACTCCATCACAAAGTACAACCGGTCCTACAACAAGAAACAACATTACAATCAACAATCATAACTATTCCAAGAATTGGATTTTCTTGACCACAATGATGAGAAATGAAGGTTTTATTAGCTACAAGCGTTGCAAAGACAATCAAGGAAAGTGTTGGCGTTGTAATTTTGTTTGCTGAAGTGGTTTTGGATACACATTCTTTTTCTCTTTTCCCGTTAACTGCCTCTAAACTATTGTCAAATGGATTTACTAATTCAGAAACCTTCGTGGGAGCGTGCATAACAACTTACAAAAAAGTCCTCTCGGCACGCCGGAAGGCGGAGGTAGATTTCACCGGACAAACTTGGGGATAGGCGAAAATAGGCAGAATATGCAGATTTTCGTAGAAGGATCAGACCTCATTTAATGCGAGAAGGTATTTTATAATTGGAGCTTAATTAACTATGTTTTTCGTCATTTTATGCTTATTTTAAACATTTTATTGTCTTATGGGAACGGTAACCTTCTTGTCATTTGGGGTCCATTTTTATACTTGTGGTCACACTGTCCTTATGCTAGGTTTCGACACTGATGTGCAACTATGTAACGGTCTGTTACTTCTTCACGCAAAATTATATCTACTGCAGAGATTTTGGTTGGTTCCTCAGTTTAGGGGCTGCGACAATGCGGTCATGTAACCCCGTGTACTTTGGGATGGCTGTATTAGTCTGTAATTCAGGTAAGGACTGCAGACGGTCAATTTCAAGCAGTAGTTACTAATGTTGCTACCAGGTACTACCGTCAACGACACCTAGCTGTGAACTTGGCTACTAGATGCCACCGCAACCAGAAACTCGCAACGAACGTTGGAACTTCCCCTCCAAAGGAAAGCATACTGAGGGATTTTTGGCGCTCTTAGAAAATCCGACGACTTCGGCCAGCTTTGAACTCGCGACCTTGGGCATAAACATTCAGCATGCTACCAGTTACGTCACCGAAGCCGCTTCACACTTAGATGGAAATCTGAATCTGATCTCGTGCAAGTGCGTTATCTTGGCAACGTCTGATGGCTCATCCCTCATCAATTTAGTAGTGTTGCCATGGCAACCACTGATAGGTCTTGGCATTTTCTTATAATTCCGAAATTATTTTTCTCATCCCTTGGCATAATGGTGGGTTATATCAAAAATTCTTTCAGACAAAAGTTTTAGGTAATTATTATGGGAATATTGTCCATTTTGTACGGTTTTGATATTGTGCCTATTAAGAGAGATATGATTAATGTTTCCCGAAAAACCCACTTTTTCCCACCCCTTTGGTCAATGGTTGGTGCTATAAAAAAAACTCTTCAAACATACATTTTTGGGCTTTATCCGACACATAGTATGAATGTTGAACGGATTCGATATTTCACATATTAAGAGAGTTATAGCAATATTTCACTTTTTCGAAAAAAAAAGCCCCCCATTTTCACCCCCCAACGACCGATTTAGCCCAGTAACGAACTCGACCGAGATTTTATAGGTATACGTATTCGGTAAAAAATTCAAAGTGATTGGTACAAAATTACGGCAGTTATCGTGTCCACAATAAACTGATATACATATACATACATAAATTATATATAACTTTTGAACTGACGGTGGTTTTGGGGCCTGGGGATGTGAAACGCGAAGATATGTCGAAATTTTCCGGAAGTCGAAACATGGTACCCATTGCAATAGTTAGCTTTCTAACGAAATCTACCTCTGGTTGGTTCCTCAGTTTAGGGGCTGCGACAACGCGGTCATCTAACCCCGTGTACTTTGGGTGAGTGTAGAATCTGTCTGATACACGGTGTGAATTGTAATGGCTGTATTAGTCTTAATTCATGTAAGTACTGCAGACGGTCAATTTCAAGCAGTAGTTCCTAATGTTGCTACCAGGTACAACCGTCAACGACACCTAGCTGTGAACTTGGCTACTAGATGCCACCCCAACCATCAACTCGCAACGAACGTTGGAACTTCCCCTCCAAAGGAAAGCATACTGAGGGATTCTAGTGCTCTTAGAAAATCCGACGACTTCGGCCGGCTTTGAAACCGCGACATTGGGCATAGACATTCAGCATGCTACCAGTTACGTCACCGAAGCCGCTTCCCACTTTATCAGGCGGCTTTGGTGGCGTAGTCGGTAACATGCTGAGCTTCTATGCCCAAGATACCGGGTTCAAACCCGGCCGAAGCCGTCGGATTTTTTAAGAGCGTTAAATATCCCTCAGTATGCCTTCCTTCGGAGGGGAAGTAAAGCCGGCGGTCCCATGTCATAGATTTATGGCATGTTAAAGATCCTTCCACTAATTGCACCTGTGTGAAGCTAAATTGGATAGGTTAAGAATGTATACAACGCTCTTAGGTTTCTATGTTCGTTGCCAAGAGCCGACAGCGGCGGCGTCTAGTAGCTCAGTTCTGAACTTGGCCTCGTAGTCGTTGACAGTGGCGCTTGGCGGCAAAAGTAGGAACTATCTGAAAAATTGTTAGTTGCAGTACTTAAATTAACAAACAGATAACACACACTAATACAGTCATCACAATTAACACCGGTTATCAGACAGATTCTACACACACCCAAAGTACACGGGGCTACATGACCGCGTTGTCGCAGCCCCTAAACTTAAGAACCAACCAACCAACCACTTAATCAGATGGAAATACTGAATCTGATCTCGTGCAAGTGCGTTGTCATGGCAACGTCTGATGGTCCATGCCTCATCAATTTAGTAGTGTTGCCATGGCAACCACTGATAGCTCTTGGCATTTTCTTATAATTCCGAAATCATTTTTCTCGTCCCTTGGCGTAATGGTGGGTCATATCAAAAATTCTTTCAGACAAAAGTTTTAGGTAATTATTAGGGGAATATTGTCCATTTTGTACGGTTTTGATATTGTGCCTATTAAGAGAGATATGATTAATGTTTCCCGAAAAACCCACTTTTTTCCACCCCTTTGGTCAATGGTTGGTGCTATCAAAAATCTTATTTGACATAAATTTTTGGCACTTATCCGACACATATTATGAACTTTGAATGGATTCGATATTGCACGTATTAAGAGAGTTATAGCGAAATTTCACTTTTTCGAAAAAAGCCCCCCATTTTCACCCCCTTCGACCGATTTAGCCCAGTAACGAACTCGACCGAGATTTTATAGGTATACATCTTCGGTAAAATATTCGAAGTAATTGGTGCAAAATTACGGCAGTTATCGTGTCCACAAGAAACTGATATACATATATATATACATATATATATATATATACATAAATTATATATAAACTTTTGAACTGACGGTGGTTTTGGGGTCTGGGGGATGTGAAACGCGAAGATATGTCGAAATTTTCCGGAAGTCGAAACATGGGACCCATTGCAATAGTTAGCTTTCTAATGAAATCTACCTAAAATTCCATAGCAGTTGGATGTATGGTATATGTACGCATACGGGACTTTGTTGAAACGATTCACGCGCCGTCACTCATTTGTTGAATCTACTCGTGCGCCACCTATTGCAGAACGGATTTACTGTTTTTTCAACTTTTGCAGGAGGGTACACAACCTCACCAAAGTTCCATCGCAATTGGATGGATGGTATATGAACGCATATAGTATTTTGTTGAAACGATTTGCACGCCATCACTCATTTGTTGAAACCACTCGTGTGCTACCTATTGCAGAATGGATTTACTAATTCATAAACCTTCGCAGGAGGGTACACAACAACTCACCAAAGTTTTATCTCAATCGGATGAATTGTATATGAACGCATACGGAACTTTGTTGAAGCGGTTCGCGTGCTATCACTCATTTGTTGAATCTCCTAGCAAATCTACCTATTGTGAAATGGAAGTCAGAAACCTTCACTGGAGGGTACATAACAACTCACCAAAGTTCCATCGCAATCGGATGTATGGTATATGAATGCATATGGCGCTTTATTGAAATGATTCGCGCACCGTGACTCATTTGTTGAATCTACTCGTGAGCTACCCATTGTAAAATGGATTTACTACGTCAGAAAACTTCCCTGGGGTGTACACAGCAACTCACCAAAGTTTCATCGCAATCGGATGAATGATATATGAATGCACACAGGATTTTGTTGAAACAATTCACGTGCCGTCACTCATTTGTTGAACTACTCATGCGCTATCTATTGTAGAATGGATTTACTAAGTCAGAAACCTTTGCAGGAGTGTACACAACAACTCACCCAAGTTTCATCGCAATCGGATGAATGGTATATGAACGCATAAAGGATATACATACATACATACAGACAGAGGAACTATCACGTAACATTCATTTTTAGCCTATTTTTCTCATTTTGCTAAAATGAGGCTAAAGGCAGTCGCTCACATCCGAGAGGCGAGGAGGTTCGAATCCCCCTGCCGGCAACCTAGAAGATGGTCTTTTGTGGTTTCCCATCTTCCTTCTAGGCAAATGCTGGGGTTGGTCCCTAACTTATAGCCCACAGCCGCTACCTTCCAATTACCCGTTCCTACATTCACACTTTCCTACCCAGACAACACTCCACATGGTACTTGTAGCTCCCCCATGGGTGTCCGCATAGAAGCAGCTACAAACTCTGGCAAGCCGAACATGTCCTCGAACATTCCCGGCACTAAAAGACATACGCTAAAAAAGAAAATTGTAATGGCATTTTTGGTTGGTTGGTTCCTCAGTTTAGGGGCTGCGACAACGCGGTCATGTAGCCCCGTGTACTTTGGGTGTGGGTAGAATCTGTCTGATAACCGGTGTGAGAGCAAACGCGATCGAAGCAGGCAGGCAGACAAGCAGCAATGCTGGAAGGGCCGCCTCTCATTTGGCAGAATGCCAGGGCATCACAGATATTCATAGGCACTTGCAGAATGTCTACACAGACCAGTTGGAGTATTCAAAGCTTTGTTCCCGCTGGGTTCCTCGACACCTAACAGTAGACCATAAAGAAGAAACATCTGTGCAGAATTGCTTGCTCAATATGAGGCTGAAAGTGACAATTTCTTGTCAAACATTGTCACAGGTGATGAAACATGGATTCATCACTTCAAACCGGAAACAAAACGTCAATCCATGGAGTGGCGCCACACCAACTCTCCCACGAAGAAAAAGTTCAAAACCGTACCCTCAGCTGGTAAAGTCATGGCTACGGTCTCCTGGGACTCTGAAGGGGTTATTCTGTTCGTTCGCTCCGACATCGACCAGTCGAGAGGTACCATGCAGGCATACAGGCCGTCACATTACGGTGGCATAAGGCCGTAGCATTGAACGGAGACCACGTTGAAAAATAAGAGTATCGTACCAAAGGATTGGGGAATAACATTGTTTAGCCTTTTGAGGGCTGAAACTAGGTGTAGGGGATGTAAAGTGTTGGAGCGTGTAAATGTGGATTATAGGGGATGGCGTTTACAGGTGTGTTATGAGGATCGGTTGCTAAGGTAAAAGGTAATGCGGTATGAGCTTCTGGATGCTCGGGATGTCTGATCAATACGGGGTTGGGGGGGTGCTCTTAATTAATTAATTAATGACTGTGTGTTTGCTTACACAGCGAGAGACTGCTGACTAAAGTGGTCTAGCTTCAAGACAACGTACTTGCCGAGTGCTTTTGAGCATGCAATTAAATAACCTGTTGGGGACGTAAATAGGTTAGGGTTTAAGGGTGAAGGTTAGCGTGCAGTCAAATAAACTAAGAGACCACAGGATGCTAGTGTTTAAAGTAGTTTAATTACTACCAGGGTTGTGAAGTCCTGTGACTTCACAGATTAGCTTTAGTGCTTACGACTTTAGTGTTTAACAAATACAAAGTGTGATAAGGGTTGAGTGTAGGGTGTAGATCATAGGTGGGCAATGAGAGAGCGCAGCTCCAGGAGCCAACTGCATGAGCGCGAGCGGAGCCAAGGAGCCGGGACCAGCTGACTGCTCGCTAATAGTTTGTGCTGGAACGACTAGATGGCAATATGCGCAGTCAAGGCGCACTCATAGGTACAGCATTGTACAGGGCTGAGTAGGCCTATATTAGGTGTATAGCTGTACGCTAAATATGAATCACGAACAAGCTTAGCACATTTTTATGAACAGTTTTCGCAAACAGATTTCCCAAACGTGCACAAAATGACTGCCAAATTTCTATCAATGTTTGGTTCAACATATCTGTGTGAGAAACTGTTCTCTCTAATGAAGATAAATGAATCTCCACGAAGAGCCACTCAAACTGACGCACATCTCACTGCCGTTCTTCAAATTGCAAGTGCACCAAATGTAACCCGTCTGCTTCAGCGAAAGGATACGCACATCTCCTCATCATCTGCAGAATGACAGTTCAGATGTATAAGAACACATAGGCTTATGTTTTGTTTATGGTGAATTATATTTATTCATGTATTTATTTTTGTACTCTTACAGCAAGTTTTCCTTCCTTGTGTTCTAAACAAGTTGTTAGGTTGGCTTATTGTAGTTTCAGGACTATGGGTAGTGGGCAAAGGAGTGTGTACTTATCAGCTGTCAAAGTAATTATTTATGTTTCCTACACAGAACCTAATAAAAGGAATATAATTAAGCGTATGTACGTAGCACCATAATCTAATCATCTAATGCACAACAAACAGGGCACAAGTATAAAGCTGTTGTGATACGCCGCTTGTAATGGCAAGCTGTGCAAGCAGCTACAAGGTCAACTTCGGCGAGAGCGCATACTCGGCTCTTTCTCCTGCCGGAGCGGGAGCGCTGCTCAATGAGCCGAATTGTGCCCTCCTCTGGTGTAGATGTAAGGATGAGTCTCGTGAGCACACTTACCCGAGGATGGAGTCGTCAGGATGTAGACCGTCAAAGGTTCCGCAGGACACAGACCAAAACGACTGGGAGGTCTGGTCTTTTATAGCTCTGGCCGCTACAGACTGGCATGTCAGTGACTACTGTCGACCAAAGTATTATGTGTACTCGAGTTTGAAGGTTGTTTGTGAAGTAACCAATAGATCTACATAAAAACCAATACCATCAACATTTTTGTTGTTCTATTTTACGTTAGGTCATGTAGGTTTGGATTTTTTAATTTATATTTTAATATTTTTTATTGCAGTTGGAACACAAAAAGTGCACGTTTTTAAGAGTGTTTCTACCATGTGTCAAATTTAAGAATTATCTCAAAAGCCCGTCATCAGATCGAATCCAAATTTTAACACAATATACATTGCAATGTTGTATAACTGGTTTATTAATTTCACAATTTTGTGTTTCCAAAAAACAAAGTTGTTATTTTTGTAAGGTAACTATTTCTCAGCTCGGGGTGGTTGGAAAGTGTAGTTCTTGGCCGTGTTGTATTCCTTATACATCAAAATGTTATGCTGTATGACTGTGAAATACGTAAATTAATTCACTTATTTTATATCGGTTTGTATATATACGGGGAAGTAAGACATGGTTCACCATCTAGCCGCTCCGGCAAAAGCTGTACAGCGTTGCTGAGATGGAGCCCATCACTTCCGAGCGAGACTCGCCATGATGCGTGTGGGCACCATTTCGGCAACGCTGTACAGCTTTTGCCGGAGCGGCTAGCAGGTGAAACATGTGTTATTTCCCCGTAGACATACAAACCGATATAAAATAAGTGAATTAATTTACGTATTTCACAGTCATACAGCATAACTTTTTGATGTATAAGGATTACAATGCAACCAAGAACTCCATTTTCCAACCACCCCGAGCCGAGAAAAATTTACCTTACAAAAATGATAACAACTTTGTTTCTTGGACACACACAATTTTGAAATTAATAAACCAGTTATACAACATTCCAATGTATATTGTGTTAAAATTTGGATTCGATCTGATGACGGGTTTTTGAGATAATAATTCTTAAATGTGACGCATGGTTGAAACACGCTTAAAAACGTGCACTTTTTGTGTTCCAACAGTGATAAAAAATATTAAAATATAAATTAAAAATTCCAAACCTACATGACCTAAAGTAAAATAGAACGACGAAAATGATGATGTTATTGGATTTTATGTAGATCTAATGGTTACTTCACAAACAACCTTCAAACTCGAGTGCACATAATACTTTGGTCGACAGTAGTTGACCCACTTAGTGGTTACCGTCGTTGTTGGTTCATGGTAATGCAATAAGTGTGGTGTGTTGTTGATTACTTCAGGGTTTAATGATGTGTTCTGTAGTGTTGAGAGTAGGGCCTGAAGGGGTATAGAGATGATGGACAGATAATGTAGTTAAGGGGGTGCAGCTCTATAAGATCCCTCGGGGATCTTAGGGATGTAACAATATGGCATATTTGAATCTCCAATAAAACCAACCGGCTTTTAGAAAAAAAAAGTGTTGCATTATATATTGGTTGGTTTTTTAGTTTTGGCACCTTAGTTATAACTGGATTAATAACTCACTTAGATGGTTCCAAGTTTCACAGGCCCTCGATGTAGTCCCCACCGTTGCGTACAACGTGTTCCCTGCGATGCGGAAGTCGTTGAATCCCGTTGGCACTGCCCTATCTACTGATGGTACGAAGAGAGCGCTCGGCAGCCTGCTTAACGTCTTCAATGGTACGGCAGCGCTCCCCGCGCATTGTCATCTTCATCTTCGGGATGAGATCATAGTCGCTGGGACTGATGTCGGGAGAATATGGGGGGTGATAGAGAACCTCCCAGCCCCAGCGATCCAACAATGCCGACACAACGCCTGCTGTGTGTGCCCTAGCATTGTCATGCAGAACGATGGGCGGAGTAACCATGTGGTGGCGCCGTTTCCTTCTCAGAGCTCCTCGGAGATGGTCTTGCAGAAACGAACAATAGTACGCCACATTAACGGTTTGCCCTCGGGGAACAGTATGGTGAATGATCACACCATCCCAATCATAGGCAAGAATCAACATTACCTTCACATTGGTGGGGGTTGGTCGAACTGTTTGTTTCCGTGGTGATCCGTGGTGCCGCCACTCGTTCGATTGGCGTTTTAACTGTGGCTCCTAAGATCTGGCCCACGTCTCGTCAATGGTTATGATACGCCGTAAGAAGGCCTCTCCTTCGCGCTCATAACACTGAAAGTGCATACGACAAGCGTCATATCACAGCCATTTGTGCATGTCGGTTAAGTCATGCGGAACCCATTTGGACGCAATCTTCCTCATTTTCAGTAAGTCCTTCAGGATGTGGAGGACAGTTGAATGTGCCAGTCCGGTATCTTGCTCTAATTGACGAATCGTTACGTTCCGATCCACCTCTACTAACGCGGACATCATCCGTACGTTGTCATCACTTACTGGTGGGTGACCAGATCGAGGCATCTGCTCCACACGTTCGCGCCCATCTCGAAAGGCTGCAACCCATCTTGCTACCGTTCTGAACGGTAATGCAGCTGCACCGCACGCTTCCTGCAATCCTCGGTGACACTGTTTAGCACTGCGACCCCTAGCACACTGAATTTTTATCGACGTTCTCTGCTCCTGCTTGGAAAACATTGCGACTGTCTTTCGCGAGCGCTGGTCTCACACTACTCATCTAACAGGCGCTACTGCGCACGAGCGTGGTGAGGACGGGTGAGGTCATGTGCTCTGAGGGAGGGGATGCAGGGCAGCAACCATCGGTAAAAGTGGCAGCGCCCAACATTGTTGCAACTTGGCACTGAAGCATTGGTGCCAAAACTAAAAAACCAACCCATGTATATTGAACGCCCCAAGTGAGAATTAGCACTCCATCTGGAGCTCCCACCAAGTGAGAATGTTACAATCACATACATTCGCATACAAGCATCAGGAGTTCCCACTTCTGTCACTTTCATTTCTGGCCAAGCCCTACATGGACCATAAATTTGGATGAAATCGATGATGACAAGTAGGTGCAGTTTCCTCGTCAGTTGAAACAAAATTAAAGAACTTCAGAAACGCCTTCAATCAGGAAAGGTGTTCGTCAGGGTTGTGTACTGTCACCGCTTTTGTTCAACATTTATTCTGAGGCAATATTTAAAGAATCGCTGGTAGATGGTGGAGGATCAATATAAATGGAAAATGTATTAATAATATTAGATATGCGGATGATACTGTTGTCATAGCAGATAAATTATCTACCCTTCAACACATGGTAAATTGCTAGTACAACACAGTGAAGAATTCGGCTTGTGTGTGAACGCTCTAAAAATAAAAATGATGGTGTTCTCTAAAAAGACAATAAGAGCAAATCTCACAATAAATAATAATATAGTTGAACAAGTGTCCTTCAAATACTTGGGCACCATATTGAAAGATCAATGTGACTCCAAACAAGAAATAAAATCTAGAATTGAACAGGCCAGGAAACAATTCTTTACCTTGCGGAAATTTTTTGTACGATCAGATCTTAGTCTACAGTTGCGAATCTGCATGATCCGTTGTTACATATTTTCTGTTTTTCTATATGGTTGCGAATGCTGGACCATGGATCCTTCTATTGAAAAACGAATCGATGCCTTTGAAATGTATCTATATCGTTACCTTGGATATTGAAAATTTCAAATGTCGAGGTCCTACATCCGGATGAAGAAGCAAAAAGAACTGCTACATGTTATAAAGCAAAGAAAGACACAATACCTAGGTCACATCATGCGAAATGAGAGGTACCAATTATTACAGTCAATATTGAAGGAAAGATACAAGGAGAAAAATCCGTTGGGAGACGCAGAAATTCATGGCTGAAGAACATTAGAAGGTGGCACCGGTGTACATCAGAGGAAGCATTTCATACTGCAATGTCAAGGTCAGAGCTGGCTACGTGGATCGCCAACCTTCGTTTGGAGATGGCGTCTTAAGAAGAAGAATAGCAAAATGTATCAGTTTATAAAGTTTCATATTTCTAGGATTATTTTGGAGTGTGCTACTCACCATGGTCTGGAAACACGAATGCAGCTGAACCAGGAACGGAGGTTTGCTGGACAAAGCCAGCACTCTCTTCTCGACCATGGTACACTCCACATCGTCATCCTGGATGATGATGTCCTTCTTGAGTATCTTGATGGCGTACAGCTCGTCCGTCCCTTTCCTCTCGGCGAGCATCACCTGTGTGGCAGCAACCCACAATCACTTGACTGTGTCAGACAAGAGGTGACTACAACGGGCAAAATGGAAAATTTTCCCCCCTTGTGAACCACGAGGTACAGTCGCTCAATGAGCACTCTCTTTGTACTATCAAAGTGATCTTACTTCAACCACAAAAACGAAAATATTTCGTCCAAGACAAAGCGGCCAATATACTACGAAGATGGATCAAAAAGTTAGCTGCAATAATGCGTTGCAGCAGCCCGCTGTGTGTCACAAACGTGGGCACAGCGGAGAAAGGGACAGACACTGCCCACATATCTGTTAGGCAGGTCGCTGTGGTGTCTCGTCTTGTATGGTGTGAATAGCGGCCTAATGCAATGGCGCGTCGACTGGACGTTCACTCCAAATATGAGGTGCGTGCGACAATCCAATTCCTATGGGCCAAAAGGAAGAATTGCACGGACATTCATTGTGAAATTAGTGCTGTGTATGGGGAGCAGTAAGGTTATGGCGACAGTGTTCTTTGACATGGAGTGTTTGCTGCACGTGGAATTCATGCCGAAAGGAACGACGATCAACACGTCGCTATATTGTCAAACGTTGCACCGGTTGCGTAAAGCGATTAAAGAGAAGCGCTGGGGGAAATTGAGCGCTGGTGTGATTTTGTTGCACGATAACGCAACACCTCACAAGGCCCACCAAACGAGCGAACTGCTGCAGCGTTTCAATGGGAGATCTGGCAACATCAACCCTCCAGTCCCATGCGCCATGTGACTTTCATCTGTTCATTTAGCTCAAAACGGAGGTCGGTGGTCGACGTTTCCAGACCGAAGAGGAGGTGAAGGCCGCTGTCTCTGTGTGGTTGCAGAACGCTGGACGAACTTTCTATGCATCCAGCATCGACAAGTTGGTTGTGCGTTCGCAGAAATGTTTGGAGTCTCTTGGAAACTATGAGGAAAAGTGACGTTACATTGTATGTCGTTATAGGCGTGTTGCTGTTGTATAGGTGGTGTAATAAATGGCCATAACTGGGAAGTGCAACTTATTTTTTGATCTGCCCTCATAGATATTTATTTTAGAAACTGTCATGAAATGATGTTTGTTTTTGCCTTTGTTTTTTTCTTCTTTGCCTTTTATTATAGTTTTTTGTTGTTGCTTTTGATTTTCATTTTGTTTTTTCCTCTTTTTATTGCTTTTTGTTTATTTGTGTATTTCTTCTTATTGTTGTTTGCTTATTTGTTTTCTGTTTTCCCTCTGTTTCTGGCTTTTGCTTCTGTTTTTACTTTTTTTCCTGTAATTTTTTGGCTCGTTTATTTGGTTTTCACTTTTTTGATTTTGCTGTTTTCTTATTTGCTTTTTTGTTTATATAGTTTATGTTTTTTGATTTTTCCAATTTGTTTGGTTTTGCATTTTTTTAAAGTTTTTTGTTTTTGCTTTTGTTTAGTTTTTTGTTTTAGTGTTTTTTGTCTAGGATTTCATTTTTTGTTTTTTGCTTTTTTTGCTTAATGTTTCTTTGTTTTTGGCTTTTTGCTTATTGTTTTTGCTTGCTCATGCTTTTTGATTTTATGGTTTATGCTTTTTGCTTTTGCCATTTTTTGTTTTTTACTTTTGTGATTTTTGTTTTTTTTCCTTTATTTTTTGTGTTTTCACCTATTTTGCTTCTTTGTTTTTATGGTTTATACTTTTGTGTTTTGTTAGTTTTGGTTTTTCCCTTTACTTTTTTGTTTTTTGTTTTTATTGTTTATACTGTATGGTTGTTCCTTTTTTGTTTGTTTGCTATTGCTTTATGTTATTTTTTGTATGTTTTTTGTTTTTCTTTTAATTTTCTGTTTGTTTCTTTATTTTTTTTTTGCAACCATTAGACCAAGGAGATCCAGGCAATTTTGTTTTTCAGAAATATAGACACTTTGACAAGCATATTCGTTAAAATATGACAAATAATATTCTCATACAGACAAACCACTATCCTGTGAAGGTTGACATAAACTAACCATCAATATTCCTTATACCTTATATATACAATTAAATGTCAATTTGGATGAGTATGGAACAGATCTACTGATGGCCTTCCTGGACATTGAGAAAGCATAATATGACAGTGTATGCAGAAACAAAGTATGGAAGTCTCTGGAGGATAGAGGAGTAGAAAAATGGACTATAAGGAGGATAAAGGAGATGTACAAGGGAAGCATGGGCTGTGTGAAAGTGGGAGGAGAGAGATCGGACTGGTTGGAACAGAGAAACGGCCTGAAACAAGGAAGTGCACTGTCACCGTTACTTTTCATTGTGGTGATGGATGACATAATGACCCGAGTGGCACAAGTAATTGGGGACGGAAAGATGAAAGCAATGGTGTTTGCAGATGATTTGATGATTTGGGGAAACATGGAGGAGGAGGTACAGAAACAGTTGGACGTGTCGGAAGTAATAATAATATGATATGGGATGAAATTTAGCATAAATAAGAGTGAGATGGTGATCACAACAAGGAAGAAGGAAAGAACCACAACGGGAGTAACAATTGGTGGGGAACAGTTGAAGAAAGTGGAGAGTTTCAAGTATCTGGAAAGCCTGTTACAAGATAATGGAAGAAACGATAGAGAAATAAATGAGGGGGAGACAGGCAGAAGCATTCCGGAGGAGTGTGAGAAGCATGTCATGGAGCAAGGATGTCCCTCAGAACAACAAAAAGATCATATATCGGACGCACTATGTCCCTATCATGACGTATGCCTCGGAGACCTGGGTTATGAAAGGAAGGGAGAAGAGCAAAATACAGGCCAGTGAGATGAGGTTCTTGAGAAGCAGTATTGGAGCTACAAAGATGAACAGAATAAGAAATGAGAGGACCAGAGAATTAATGAAGGAGGAACCATTACAGGATGGTATAGAGAAATCTAGACTTAGATGGTATGGACATGTAAAACGAATGGAGGAGAAGAGGATACCGAGGAGGATACACGAGACAAAGTGGAATGGAAAGAGACCGACAGACAGATGGCTGAAGGGGGTGGAAGAAAGTGTGAAGAAGAGAGGAGAAGACTGGACAAGGGTGGAGGCTGAGAGATGGTGGGAAGACAGGAGACGTTGGAGAGGCTTGTGTTCCAAACAGACCCAGCCAGTGGCTGGAAACTGTGCAAGATGATGTTGATGACGGGCTACAAGACCAGTCACTGAAAGCGAGAGCATTACCTGCAACAGACAAGAGACGCAAAGTAGCACATTACCTTGCCAAAGCTGCCCTTTCCTAACACCATGAGGAAGTTGAAGTCCGACGCACGGATCACATCCTTCTTGCCCATGTTGTGAGGAACGTCCTTGTCTGCCGGAATCGGGATCTTTTTCGTGGTTGACATTTTCTGCAAAAGAGACAAAAGAAAAAATCACCATCTCAAAATTAGGATATAAAACATTCATTTTGGTTCCGTATTGATATACTAATGGGCTAGGGTTCCGCCTGAATCAATACTTTATTAAAAATGATCACTATGTGCTCATTAGAAAATGGTACGGTACATGTTTCGAGGACTAATATACATTTTTGTCCCCTTCATCAGTCAATATTAATCATTAAAAGACAATATTATTTGAGTAGCATAGCACTGAAAAGTCAAAATTCATTGAACCTAATATGGTGCACCATATAGATATAGAAAGATTAGGGTATTTGAAGTGATAAAGGCACAATACAAGGGAAAAAAACACGTGAACAGGGTCAATCCAATGTAGTGTTATCAAAGTCATCTAAAAGAAATGTGCGGAATGCTTCTTCATGGTCTGCAACCGTCATTGAAGATGTATACGTAATCAGAGTAAAAATTAGCCCAATAATAAGCTACGGTTTGAACATTATATATTTAAACACAAATTGTGCTAAATGTTCTGGCATAACTAAAAAAAACGACAGAGTTTCGCCCCTTTGTGCCATTGGGCTCTTCAGTTGGTTAAAGCACACCTCACCAAGACACTGTCTAGTACACACTGGGAAGGCCATTGCAAGACGTATTTGATACGCTGTCGTTTTGTTGAGTTATGCCGGAACATTTAGCACAATTTGTGTTTAAATATATAATGGCTCAACGGACAATACATATTTTCCTTTTGAAAATTATATGAACATTATATGGGAGAATCTCACGAAAAACAACATGAAGTGTATAGAAAGAGTCAAGGCAACTTTCATGAAAAAAGTCCTGTGTATCTCAAAGTATACCCTATCGCGACTGTGCTATGAAATGTCAAGAGAGACCTTCTACATCGAAGATTTAAGGTGTCAACTATTGCTCCCATCTACCGCCCAGTACGAGGACCTTCTAAAAGAGCTCAAAACGAAGAGGATGCAAATATGGAGTGACATTTATTTAACAGCCGCAATGACGTCCGATGAGTGGAAGGGTCCATGTTACGACCTAAGACATACAATCACTCGTTTCGCAATACATGGATTCCATTTCAAGTTATGCAAAATGGAAGGGTATCATGACCCTAGCATGGAATGCATTTGTAAATTGTGTGGAAGTGTCTGTGAAAGGTATCATGCCATGACATGCGGATGGAGGGTTGAGTCACTTAATAGCTTTTGTTGTCAATGAGAGTTGAATGTGATCTTGAATATTTTTATTATTTTTATCCTCATGGCCATTGGCTGCAATAAATACCGTACCTTATTTTATAAGTAATCAGTAGTCGATGCAAACACAGTTCCGCTGTGAATCAATAGGTGAAGTGATGGTAATATTAATATGGTATTTCAACACATCACCATTGTGTAGAAAACCAATGAAGATGCCTTGCTGAATATATGTCAAAGCCAATATCAAGTTTGACAGGAGTAAAGGGTATGCGAAGTAGTAGAGTGGATTTCCAATTCATACCTGCCAACTCTCCCGATTTAGGCGGGAGACTCCAGATTTCAGACCATTTCTCCCGCCCTCCCGCTTAACGTATTAAATATCCCGATTTTTCAAAAATCCCCCGCGTAATTTCGAATTGAATGTGCGAGATGACACTCCAGTCGTCTATCGAACGGATCGACTTTACGTGTTTTGAAGTTATATCTCGATACCGCAGTTTCGCTCTGTATCGATAATAGACAACTGCGTACCGACTGCGTACTCACTCCCGCGTCCAGCGTCATGTCCTGCTGTTATAAAAAGTTAATTCAGCGCTTGTTCCTAGTTGTTTTGCATAACGACCTGTGGGTGATATATAGTTGTGCGCTGCGGAATATTGTATCTGTTTCACACGTGAAATTATATGATTTATGTATAACTTGGTTAGATGTTGTTGGCGTTAATATGCCCGTAGGCTATTGTGATTTTTCGATCTGAGTGATTGCGTCCGCTCCTCGGTAATATGGCGAGGAAATATGTTGTGACATTTAAAAGTGTGTACACAGATAACTTTCCGCATTTAACTGAGTCAAGAAGAGGCGCAACATTTGCATTTTGTGATTTCAGGTGTGATTTCAGTATCTCACATGGTGGAAAGGGAGACATTTTAAAACATGTGCTCTCAAAGAAATATAAATACAATGTACAATGTGTTGGAAAAAAACAAGAAACTTGATAATTTCAAGTGTAAGGAGGAAGACACTGACAGTATAACACGTGCTGATGTATTGTTCACATCGTTTATTATTGAACATAACCTCCCTGTCAATTGTTCCGATCACGCTGGTCCTTTATTTAGGATGATGTTCCCAGACTCAAAAATTGCCGGGAGATATGGCTCAGCCAGAACTCAAGTATGTCAAATTGTCTAAAGTTATGCTTTCCATTCTGACCATTCCGCATAGTAATGCAGAGTGTGAGAGGATGTTCCGTCTTGTCAGAAAACCAAGAACGCAGTTCAGGTCATCTCTCTGCGACAAGACTTTGGACAAACTTATAGAACTCGGAAGTCGATTCAGAAAGGGAAGTGTTTTGAGCAAGAATATAGCAAGACCTTTTTTGAAGAGGGCAAAATCAGCCACAGTCACCTGCAACAACGACCAATAATATGATCTTCGAGACGTCACTAGTTTTGTATGCCTGAGTGTGGTCGAAAGAAAGGTATGCTTGTTTGATAGAGTAGTTAGAATTTAAAATTACTCGGTCTTAAGTACATTTGTAAACTGGGATGTCATATCATGTTAATCATGTACAGTTTAATAGTGTAACTTATATATTTGCTGAAATGTCTTAGTCTGTGTATGTATTATGGGCTCTCGTGTAGTATACGTTGCCCGTTTCGAAAGTGCGTTATTTTACTTAGTAGCGCTCTGAAAATGGTTTGTAATTACTCTGCCACGTTATTTAAGCCATTTGCCATTAACAAACACCCAGTAAACACTTCCAAAATAAGGAAATTGTCAACATTAACTTTCAAGTAATAAACTTATCAAAAAGCACGTCGCCATGTTTCATTACCTAATGCTGCCAACTTACGGATTGTACTACTAGGCAAAACCGTTGGCCTGGATAAAGATTATTGATGTGTGACATCCCCACTGTGCGTGATAAAAACCAGGGGTGTTTATATTAGCCTCGTGCTACCTAACCTTTATTGGCCTGGACGAAAACCATTGGTCTGGATGAAAATATTGGTCTGGAAACAATAATGTTGGCTCACTGTAAAAATACAGCAACACACTCTGGCGATAAAAAATTCAATTCCTGTATATTAGTAACATTGGCCATTTCTATAGAAAATTTTTCGGATTTTAATAGCGCCATTTTTCATTTTGAGAGGTTGGCAGGTATGCGGGCAATTAGCCTGAAGAGAAAAGAAAATATGAGCAATATAAATAAGAAAACGGGGGAATTTAAAATGAAATACATTAAAAAATTTAAAATATAACCTAGTTTGAGTAACGTTAACGAGTATTAGAACGAATGTTTATGTCGGATATGATTTGTCTGTTATTTAATATTACCGGTATCATGATGAATAGAAATAAATAGTGTCATCACTGACCGAGTTCAAGCGCGCCCCGCTCGGCTAGCACTAGAGCTCGCGTCAGCTCGGAAGGCGGCCGGCTCTAAGGGATTTGCGCAGAGAGAGACAGAGATACATTTCCACTGTTGCAACAGGTCCACCATGCCGAGCCCCACACCGCAGGCTGCTGCCATGAGTTCCTGCGGTATGACAACACCTCATCGAGCCCGTCTCCTTCACGCTGCTTTGCACTTAGCTTTCCTGACAACACACTAGCTCAGATTCTCAAGACAGACTGGCTGTGATTGGTGCGATGGAAGTGAAGCATGACGTAATGGTAGAGTTGTGTTCTGCGCACCGCCTTCCCGCCTGGCTCGAGCTCTAGCGGCGCAGATCCCCAACGCTACATGGTCAGCTGTTCAAAAGTGGGATAATTTATTGTTCACTATAGACCATCCCCCCCTTTTCATCACTTTTAACAACTTTTAACACCTTAGCTTATTGAAAATATATCATTTATGATATGCATACCTTTCGGGGAGTTGTTGGGAGTCGTTTCACAATATGTTCATACTCAATAGCCACTGCTGCACCGCAATAATTGTTATTTCACGGAAATAATACAATTTTTCTTCACTTACGGATGCCATCTTTGACAGTCATGTGACACCCGAAAGTCGATCCTGTGACTACGTTACCAACTTGAATAAAGAAATTCACCACTCGCCTTCGCTACTAAGTTAGGCACTGTCTTGTGGAAAATTACTGCTAGTACTGTAACGTGTTTTTCGAGGTTTTTTTTATGCAACTGGCATAAGTCAGTAGGAAGCCATTCTATATTTATTTACGCGGCAAATTGTTCAGCCAAGAGAATTTTTCATGTTAATTTATTATTATTATTAATTTATTATAATTATTATTAAGGTATTTTCGGAGCATTTTATAAAAATGATTAGCATTCAGATAGGTTTTCTATGTCTTAGAAAACGCTATCAAGCAAATTATTACGAACGACAATATCATAGAAAATTATGTGATTACGGAATTTTACGGAGTTTTCGTCAGTTAGGGTATAACGAGAGACGTGACTCACTGGGATTTCAAGTACAAGCTGATTCCTGTCGAGAAGTATTACGCAAGGCTGGGTCGCAAGGCGAATTGTTGGAACGGAAAACGACTTCTCCCTCTCGCGCGCCGAGTGTAATGAGGCAGAGTGGGGATCTTGCGGCGTGCTCAGCCAATCAGGGGAGACAACGTAAGCTGGAAGACGGTACCGTGGTGGGGGAGCCAACAGGTGCATATATCGTTCGACGCGCCGTGAAACGAGGACAATCTGTGTAGTTCTTCCCGAGTGTGGTTATACGCGGGAGTCGCTCCGATGCTCCGTGGGACGAGGACAATCTGTGTAGAACTTGCGGAGTACGGTTGCAAGTGCGTGTCGCTCCGATGTTCAGTGGAGTTGAAGACTAACTTTTGCAAAACTTAACCAGTGCGGTTGTACGAGTGTTTGGGTCCGAGGTACGGACCATAGAATTATCAAATCTACTAGAATCTCATCAAACATCGACGAAGATGACGACCTCCAGGAGACTGTGGGAAGCTCACAGCATCATCAAGTACGAGGGAAATGCTTTGGAAATTTCCAGTGGTAAGCGCAAATGACGCAGAAATACGCAATCTCTCTTTTTCTTTGTTTTATATTTCATAATTCAGTAACTTCATAGCTTGGAAATAAGAGTAAAATCAATTTATCAGACTCCGTTTTCACGTAATTTTCTATCGGTAATATTCAAATCACAACGCTCCAATTTAAATTTTGTACCTATTATTATTATTAATTTTGCTATACTTGTTTTATATAATAAATTCATTTCTTTTACAATGCAATCTTTGCTTTCAGTAGGTAGCATTAGATATAGACCAATTCCTTCTCCTGATACAATTGTTTGTTGGGTTAATGATCAAATCATACCACGATCTGAGTGAATAGATTCTTGAAGGTGTTCTGCCAGAGCTAGACGTTGTTAAATACAAATTTAGATTTCAACATTGCGTTGAGGTCTTGGCGCCCATTAAAACAACATAGCTTAGGCAAAGGTAAACAATTACATTTTCTCCCAACAGTGTGGGCTAGCGAAACTGTTACATTTGTACGCTCAACGTGGAGCAAAGTAAATACCGTTTCACTTGTCATCCCAGCCTAAGCAAGACTGTTACAGTACTACAAGCAAGGGGGTCTGGGGCGTAAGCCCCAGGTTAGGTCCGTTTTTGTATGTAAAACATTAATAACATACAATTTATGTCCGCTACTAGGTTAGGTACTGCCTGGTCAAAAATTAATGCTAGTACCACAAGCAAGGGGGTCTGGGGCGTAATCCCCAGGTTAGGTCTGTTTTTGTATGTAAAACATTATAAATACATAAATAAACACTGTAATTGAGTTCACTTAGTGATTTCATACATCACGTGCGAAATAGTACCAAACGAGTGGGGTTGGCAATAATGACTCCGTGAGAAACATGGGGGAGAGAATTTTGATTTCAACTATATAAGTCGTGTCGCTATTTGGGCGGGATGGTGGGTCTATGACAGCGGAGCAGTGAACATCTAATACTCAATCCTCTCCTGATATCCTCCCGACTATTAAATCGGATAATTTCAGTTTTTAAAAATATTTATACAAAGGATGGTCTAAAGTGAACCGCTACCGTGGGATACGCGCTGGGCTACGTAAACCTCTTTACGAAGGCTGCGGTAACGCGATTATAACTAATTGTTTGTTTAGACTTATGAATAATACTCTCAACAAGTTATTACTAATATTCTCAGTCCCCATGTAGTACTATCTTTTAAAACCCTCCGTTGGTCGCGCATTGGTCTGACAGCTCCATGGTTCGTTTTAGTTTTAATATCAAGCCAACAGTTCAAGTTATGATCTTATCGTCTCGTGACATCTTACACCAAACCTTAGTAAGCATTTTCCTGGAGTTGTGAAACGATGTGCCTAAAAATAACTCTCCACGTGTAACATTTTGTCAGCGTGGGATTGATAGTTCCAGCGCTCCCAATTGTGACCGTTTAGTTGCGTCAACAACCACGATGACTCAACTAACGACACATAAATCGAATAAAAAGTACCGTGAGGATCAGGTGACCTTCCATAAAGGCTAAAGCGGCACGAGAGTCCGTAGTCCACAGGGATCGTGGTACATGGTGACGATGGTCATAGACCGCCTAAGGAAAGGTTCACCTTAAAACTAGACTGAGAAAATAAACATCCAGACTCATGTAAAACACAGTGAAAATTTATTAAAATTCACAAGCCCCTAGCCTAGTTCGGAGGGTTATAATCGGCTAGTCCGCAAATTAATAAATAAACAAAGATAAAGAGCAGGTCCCCTACCTGAGAAGTTACTGAAAACCCTCGCGAAAGATCTAACTCACAATGATAAAGCAACAACAGCAACGCTAGGAATATGGTACGACGCAAGTCCCTAGTTCAAGTTACAAGATCAAGCTAATATCTGAATTTACATTTAACAGGGTAGCAAAACAAATCTAGGTTAGGATGGTACCATTTCGACATTTAAATTTAACATTAATTCAACTAGCTAAGTTCTATCAATTAACAAAATTTACGGCGATGACGTCCGTAAAAGAAAACAATTACATCCAAAAGCTAAGTGTACAGCCATGAAAAACAAACAATTTAATTATGCTTAATAACTATATGCTAACAGCACACAATAAAGTAACATGTAGGGTTTAATACACTTGACATCATAAATTAATAACGAAATAGACACAGTAGTTTTATTAAAATTCCTGCCTACACCTTGGTTTACTCTTTGTAAACCATAGTCATCTAATGTGTATAGTTACGGTGACGAATGCGCAGTTGAGACCACGTCTGACATCGCATGGCCTGAGCTCCACAAGCTACGAACTCTAGGTTCGCACATGCTTCAGGTCGCTACAAAAATGTCAACTATCCTAGTCATTTCCTCACAAGGAAATTATCTTCAACTGCACGGCTATGTCAACATTTCCAGAATGCAAAGAACAAAGTTAGATAGAAAGAATCGTTAGTTAGGCTTGTTTTACAACAATTATGCGTCTTATTATTAGGATGTCGGTTTATAGGTTTATCGTAGGTTTATGGCGAATAACATTGACAATAGCCTGGGCACGGAGTGTCTCCAACTGAGATCATTCTCCACCAAAAAGCCTCGACTCAACAGTCGGAATATAATCAACGAGTATAACAACTCGGACACACAATAACACGGGTTACCAGCGGCGCTAAGCTCGCGTTCAATAACTCTGGGATAGGCCTGCACAACAGTTACCTTCCAATAACATCTGGTCAACGGGATCATCCCGGACAAAGCATACAATAACATCCTGCTATAACAGGGTAGACTTCACCATCCTATAGAAAACCTTACATAACTGTACCTGTCATTCGACAATACACGCAACAGAGCGTTGAACTAACAAAAACCGATCCATAAAACAAGTGATCAAATACAAGAGTGGAAACTGATTTCCATAAGCAAAATAGCAATGAAAGGAAAAGCGAATACAAATTGTACTCTGTCCTCGTCTATAGTAGTTTTGTCTCACAATGAAGCAGGCGTGCTCTAGGTCACTGGGTTACATAACCAGTTTATTCAAGGCCGGCGATTCAATCAATACAAAACCTGCACCTGGCCGGTTCATAAAAAACTTTACCATAGGTTACGGATCTCTACAGAGTCCGTGTATCAAACGCACGCTATAAATCTGAGTATAGTAATACACTTCCGTCTTTCTACCAAAGACGTCTAAATGAAAGTAAACTTACAATAACTGAAGCTCTTTGCTTTAAAAATGCAACTCAGTAGTTGCTAGAACATCAAATAAAAACGTGTCTCACACGACACAAGCAAAAAAATATGATAAATGTGGCACAGATTCACACACTAGATCTGCTTAATGATACGTTGGGAACAGCGTTCGATGCTAGGCAACGAAACATTCCTTCTAGTTGTTAGGTTCAAACATGACCAAGAATAGCTTCTGAGCTTATTCAAAATGAAATATAATGCATTTACAAACTGGTAGTTACTGTCGACTACCTAAATGATACGACCGTTCTAACGACAGTCAGGGGTGTAACAAAGGATGGCTGCGAAGAATGCAGTCAATTAATAACCAAGGCATCTGATTGCCATAACTACAGTCAGCAAAGACTTGAAAATTACCCCAAGTAGGGTTGAACAAAATAGCCTCAAAATGACTACGATCAGGTTCAGCAAAAAGGTAGGCATTGACGTTCCACGACGTTCACCAAGCTGCACCAGGGCTGACCAAAATGTCTGACCCCAAGGGTGTCTCACTCTAAACTGAAATAAATGACATCTAACTAATCTAGTTACATCCCTACCTAGAAAAATGGCTGACACTGAGTGTGGTTGATTCACATAACTACATTAAAACTACTATACCACCAGAAACTAGAACAAAGAAGGGGTGTAACAAAAACTCACGAAATGGAGGAGCTCTCACTCAGCTCTCTATTCCACAACAAGGGTTGTACATAAACCTCTCTGGCTCTCTGGATCGGTATCCTCCTCATCAGGATTCCCATCTGGACTCCCCCAAAGACCAGGGTTCGATTTGTCCCTGTCGACATCTTCGTGGATATGCCTGGAAATGGCATTTTGGCTCCTTCCTTCTCGTTCATCGTTCTGGAAGTTCCACCATCAAGCTGGTTCCTGTAGAAACGTCACCCCCCCATACCGGGATGGTATTAGTCCATGGTGACTGCTTCAACCATGGTGAATAAAAGTCCAATCACGTGGGTAGCGAAATAAGTTGCGTGATTATTCATCCTCTCACTTCCAAAATTATAATGTCCGTCGTGACTATTATAGGCTTCAATTATAAAATACGACACAGCCTTAATCTTGCAGATGTGGATTAGCATGTGAGCTAACACTATTTTGTAATGCTGCACGTGCTAGTGACGCTACTTTTGTATCACGCAGCATCCGTGAATTATACGACGTTTCAAAGATGAAATTTCCACTTTGGCAATTTAAATATCTCATACAATTATAATCACACTTATTCAGGATAATTGTAACACTATTACCTGTATATTTCCACTAGGCATCTGCCCTCCACATACGCGTGGGTAATATGTGATGTTACAGCAATGTTGTGCAATACACTATACTTGCCAATAATTATTTCCCAAGCTTCTTATTTAATTCACTGGACTTCAACTACAGTGAATTAGTATTTGCATGCTCGATGGCACCTTATAATCACTTTTAACGCTAAACAGCGGATATTCTTCTACGTCTCGTAGGACAAATGTAATTCTACGCCTACACAAGGCGGATTCTCAAGACGCAGTGCTCCGGTACTGGGTGTCTCTAGAAAGTAGGTCGTCAAAACGAAAACGTTGAGCGACTACTTACGTTCCTTTTTGCGTATCTGCAAGGGTATTACCTTACCTAAAGTAAAAATAAACATTCTCCAAAATGTTTTAATAATGCAGCGTGACGAAATGGAATATTCTGAGTCTCGTAGGAAAGATAAAAATAATTAATAAGACCTCAGATAATAATTAGCAGTTTACACCAAAGTCAAAAGTGCGATTCACCGCTACTTCAAAGTATCGCGTGATCTCTCAGCTTCACGTGGCTTCCTGGGTGTGTTCAAAAGTACAACATCCCATCATAAATGCTCTGTCATAAAAAAATATCACATGAACCATAGCTCAGCGGGTTCATCTGCCTCTCTGTCGTTTCAAATAAAATGTTGGGATAACATTTTTATTTGCTTTGTAATTCATTCATGAGTGATATTTTTTTAGATTGGCTGCATTAAAGGTTCCAATGCGCTCTCCTGTCCTAATGTCTTCTATCACATAACTTCCATTGTTTAAAGGCTGTCGGATACGACTAGGGCCATAATACAAGGATAGAAATTTCCCATATATGCGGTCTATAGGACTAGAAATTCCGGGTCTCCTTATAAGGATAAGGTCTCCTTCTACTAGTGGTTCTCTAAACCTCTGGCGTCTAGTTCTTCTCAAGCGCTTGGCAGCTTGTCTGTCCATAGTCTCTCTCGCAGCAAAAAGTCTGCTGGCATTTGATGGTTGTAAACAAGGTGGATTTACAATCACACGATCCCATATTCTCAGCGGCATCTGGTTCAAATGCAAGACCATGGGTATTTGACCAGTGCTCTCATGTACTGTTGAATTAATACATTTTGCCATAATAACAAGGACTTCAGTCCATCGCCAGTGTTCTTCTTGACAATATAATCGACAGAATTTTGCGATAATAGACATCACGCATTCTGCTGGGTTGCTCTCTGGATGTCGAATAGATGATAAAACATGACCTATTTCAAGCTCATTCATGGCATTGGCAAATTCTGCTGAGGTGTACTGTGATCCGTGATCAGTCAACAAGAATTGTGGCTTTCCTGCCTCCGGTATCACTTGACGTCTAATCCTCTGAATAATCTTATGTGCAGTAGCTTTTTGAATCGGATGAAGCATCGTATATTTCGTGAACACATCCACCGTTACAACGATGTATCGATTCCCACGACGAGCCTTAGGTATAGGGCCATACAGGTCCTGTGCATACAACTCTCTAGGTTGAGTTGGTAGTATTGGTCTAGGTTGTTCCTTCAGCAAGTGTGACGTGTACTTGTTCCGCTGGCATGCGTCGCAAGCACGTAAACACTGTCTAACGGTGGCTCCTAACCCTTTCCATGTGAAAGACTCCTTGATAGTTGCAATGGTTTTGTCTGTTCCACCATGTCCAATGGATAAATGTACCATAAGAATAACAGATTCTTGGTATCTCCTAGGAATAACTGCACGCAGTTGAGTGTGGTCCTCGTCTACAAACTTGTATAAGACACGATGATAAATCAAATAATCATCTGCAACAGCAGCAATCCTTGCATAATGATCATCCTGTGGATCCATTCTTCGTTCTAGGAAACGGATAATATGTCTGAGTTCCTCCTCACGTCGCTGTCCTTCAGGTAAATGACGAAATCGGCGAAGGTGTTCCTCGCATTCTCCCTCGATGTCTATGGCATTAACAGTAGCTTCAGGATTCCGGCTGAGGATGTCGGCCAACACATTCTCTCTGCCTGGTCGATAAACTATTTCCAAATCGAACTGTTGGAGAAACAGCGTCCAACGTGTGATCCTGTCGCTTGCCAGTCTTGTTCTCAAGATGAAGGTCAACGCATGATGATCGGTTCTCACAATAATCCTCTGACCTAACAGAAGTTTCTGCCAGTATTCAAGTGCGTAAACAATTGCAAGTGCTTCTATCTCGGTCGTGAAGTAGTGAGATTCATGTGCTCTTAAACGTCGGCTTAAGAAAGCGATGTAATGACGTTTCTTCTCATCATCTTCCTGCAGTAAAATGGCTCCTATACCAATGGCAGATGCATCAGTTTCTAGAATAAAGTTCCGCGAGTAATCTGGATATTCTAACTGAATTGAGTCCACAAGCATCTGTTTAGCTCTCCTGAAAGCTATCTCGCATTCATCATTCCAGTTCCACCTGCAGTTCTTTTTCAATAATCCTTGCAGTGGTGCAACAGTTTCGGAATACTTCTCACAATGAGCAACAAAGAATTGGAGAATTCCTAAGAATTGTCTCACGTGTTTCACACGGGTTGGTGTTGGAAATGCAGCAACAGTTCTAATCTTTGCCGGATTCGGTCTATATCCTTCTC
Source organism: Meconema thalassinum (assembly GCA_946902985.2). Classification (NCBI taxonomy): domain Eukaryota; kingdom Metazoa; phylum Arthropoda; class Insecta; order Orthoptera; family Tettigoniidae; genus Meconema; species Meconema thalassinum. Next base: position 150,453,727 of record OX336395.1, on the reverse strand, counting down.
CATTGATTATGTGTCCTACGAATTTCACTTCTTCCTGAAAAAATCGACACTTGTCAAACTTGACCTTAAAATTTGCCTGTCGGAGATTCTCAAAAACAAGGCGCAATGTCTTTAAATGCTCTTCTTCTGTTCCCGAAGCTATGATTATGTCATCCACATAACATATTACTTTCTGCTTCACTTCAAGAGTCAGCTTGGCATCAAGTGCTCTGATTAATGCGGCTCCGGCATTTTTTAATCCAAATGGTAGTTTTTGGAATACATAAGTAGTCTGATCAAACAAGAATCCAGTATATTTCTGAGTATGCTCAGATAATCTGATATGGTAATAAGACTGAACCAAGTCTAATGATGAAAATATCCTTTTTCCTTTGAACTTCCTGAGAATGTCCCTAATCTTGGGCGGTCTGTCGTGCTCAGGAGCTAGGCGTTCATTCAAGGCTCTGGCATCAAGACAAAGTCTCAAGCTTCCATCTACCTTAACCACAGGTATTATGGGATTCAAGAAAGGAGTCGGTGATTTCTTGATTGTGCCTGCTGCTTCCATCTCATGGATCTTCTTAGCAGCTTCTTCGAGATGTTTCTCGGCAATCGGATAGATCCTTTTCTGGAATGGGGAATCGTCCAGTAATACAAGATCATACTCGTAGTCTAATATCTCACCAGGTGTGGTGTCGAATATATCTCTGTATTCGTTCAGTATTGCCTCAAGATCCTCATGTATGGGTGCTGATAACGATTCTGCCTCTTCGTCGGCGTCTAGTGTCGCCTCAATTTCCTTGCCATTTAATGCTTCGACTACGTCTACTTCGGATAGGAATTCCGGTTCTTCTTCAATTAGGCTCATCTGAATGGGTTCGTTCGGCTTGAACTCTACCGTGTTCCGTCCCATGTCAATGATTCCATCATATTTTCTAATGAAGTCTGCGCCTAAAATGGCATCATGATGCAGGCCCTTCATTACGAGAAATTCGTGCAAGTACACGTGGCTCGAAATCTTCACAGTACACAAAATCTGGATTTTGCACGTTACAACGCGGTCAGGTATGACACCTCTGACTCTTACAGCTGAAATGGGCAACTCCGTCACCTCAGAGTTTGCTCTCAGTCTGGCATGGCAATCGGCGGAAATTACACTAATCATCGCTCCAGTATCGATGAGTATGACTACACTGACTTCATTCAAGGTGGCTACAATCTTGGGTAGACGTGTTAATTCATAATTGTGGTTCGTCGTTCGTCCAACAAGTCTTCTTGGATTGGCTCCCAGAGTAATATAGAGGCAGTTACTCGGTGCTCAACCAAACAAGAATCTATTGATTTTTCGGAGTTTTTTTTTTCTGTCATGGCGAGAAGTACTGGGCTGGTTCTGCTCCGTCTCCTGCGCCGAATGTCTATTTTCCCTCGAAGTAGGGTTCCGTTCTCCCTCTTCTTGGATCTGCAATTCTCTCAATTGTTGGAGGTACTCACGGCTCTCCCGTGCTCTTCCTTTCCAATCCCTGTCTGGCTGGTATCTAGGGTCTCGATTTCTGTCGTAACCCCCACTATATCGATAGTCTCTACGGATACGTCCGTGTTGCTGATCTCTTCCTTCATTCCCTCGGCGGTTGTTTTCATGACGTCGGTCGTCGTCCGTCCTTCGGTCGAATCGCCGGTCCCAATGACTTCGCCGGTCATCATGTTGATTTCGAGTATACGGAGTGTTGTTCCATTCTCTCCTGTTATAACTGTAATTGTTATCACGTCGCCCAGAATCCTCTGTGGTTTGTGTTTGTTGTGGCGTCTGGCTCACTTTATCAACAGTCGTCAGATTCATATGTCTATCCTCGCGCCTATCAGCCTTCTGCTGACGGTGTGTCAGGGGCGGATCCAGACACTGATCTTGGAGGGGGCGGTCATGATATCCGTCCTCAAAATGTAGGGGGGGGGGGTAAATATACCATAATGCAAATTTAAAAGTTAACAATAAACATCAAATTATTTGCTCATACTTTTACCAAAATGTCATTTTTTTTCGAAATGTGAAATTTTTCGTTACTTTCCCACTTTCTGTGTGGTCACTAAACAATATTTTGTTTGCTCGTACTTACCTATACTTACGTACACTCTATCAGTATCGGACTGGCCCTAAGTGCCCTCGACGGGAGCGGGAGAGTGGCCCCCTCACCCACCCTCTCCCCAGTGACTTGCTCCAATTTTTACTCTGAAAAATATATTTATGCGGAGTTTACTGACACGGGGAACGCGCGCATTGAAATACTGTGATCGTAATGAGCCCCCTTCGGAACTTACCCCCCCCCCCCTTTCCCCATTTTAGATACAATATAATAAGCTGATGTTAGAGGCCTACTCGCACAAGGGCCGAGGTCATTAATTTTAAGACCCCGAGGCCCCTTGATGCCTCAGATGCCTTGAATGGTCCGAGGGGGGGGGGGGGTCAAAAGTCCCCCGGACCTCCTCATAGGTAATGATTGACTTTGTCCCCTTTGTGGGTAGCCCTCCATCTCTTAAGTTGTAAACAAAGACGCAGAATATCTTAGCTAGCTAATAACTTGGGCCACAGACCTATTTGCGCAAGGGCCTAAGGGCGGGCCTCGGCACTCACAGTCTCCTGGCCCGAGGCCTCAATGGGAACTCCCGTTCTTCCCAAATGGCCAGTCCGAAGGAAGGAAGGAAGCTTGTCGTTTAACGTGACCGTTAATCTTGAGATCATGAGCCACGGGACCTCCTTCTTACGTGGAATCCGAACCACAGGACATGGCATTTCACTTCGAAAATCTCACATGCATTGACCGGGAATCGAACCCAGACCGCCTTGGTGAGAGGCATACAGCTAGACCGCTGAGCCACCACGCCCCCTGCAAATGGCCAGTCCGACACTGCTCTCTATATTATCTTTTGCCATGCCAATAATATCGCCGGAGTGCTTTCGTAAAGATAGACTTTTAATCTTTTCCAAAACCCTATCATACCGGGTTCATAGTTTATAGTTACTGTATTAATGTAATTAAAGGGTAGGAGAGTAAAATCAGAGTTATATAGTTTGATGACTGACAACCGTAAAAAAAAAAAAAAATATAGCTTGGAGCCTTAGACAATAGCTTCAAGATTAAATAAAAACCCGGCTCGAGGCCCGAGGAATTTTAATCAATCGACGAGAAAAAATCGTTAAAGACACGATTTAATCAGATTTACGGGAGTTTAAAACCATATTTAACCTTTATTTTAGGGGTATAGGTTGAGCGAAATAAGAACAAGGCTACCCGAAATTATGACAGGTACATGTGTATTGCTAATTGTACGTAAATATTACAAATACAGCAATTTTGTTCATAAAAACAATTTTAAGCTAAACAACTAACTCTAGTCGCCGGTTTGGTTTTTTCGCGTACCGATCAATCACGCGAGATGGGTCAACATAAACATCGTAGTGCATGTGCAACAAAGCAAGTCCGTTTAATCGTTCATCGGACATAGTTGACCGCAACCACGTCTTCAGCCTTCTCAAAGAAGAATATGACCTTTCCGATGAGGCGGCGCTGACGGGTAAAGTAGCATAAATCTTGAGACATCGATGAATACTGGGGTACAACTCTTTATCGCAGGCAATTAAAGCTTCCATAGCTTCTTTTGGGATGGTTGACCCCGATTCAAGCTCCCGGGACCACTTTTGCCTTGCACATACGAAGTTCAGCCTGTAGAAGCCTTGCCGCAGACTCGGCAGAATGTTGATGGAGAAGTTTGAAGTACTTTGCAGCGATTGTGTCCACATCCGTTGACGTCCATGATGATATTGTCATCATTGCTGATAGGCTGTGTAACTCGTGCGTTGCTTTAGGGAAGCGAGTGTTTAGGTCTTCTAGGACGTAGTCTAAAATGGGTATGAAAGTGGCCCGGTGATAGTAGTCTTCTACGGTTGACGCTGGATGATTTTCGCGGTGCTTTTGCCGTTGGGCGATGCGTGGGAGCAGACGTTCGGTTCCAAGTTCTTTTGCCAGAGCTTCTGATTCTTGGAAGAGCTCAGCAAATTGTGTTTCGCACTCTTCGCGCCTCTTGCTCAACACAGTAGTAGTGTCGTCTAGCGCATCCTGGGCTTCCTCCAAGTCTATTTGCCTTTTTTGAAACAAAATGCTGAGTGTTTTAGTGTCTCCAAGGATTTCTGACAAGCAAATAACGATAACTATAAAATCACTCTCACAAAGAGCAGCTATGAGCGTCTTTGCCTTAGAAGCACTTTCTGAGTCTTTCCATAAAGTAATCGAGTCTAAGCTCTCGACTATGTTCGGGAGTAAAGGGCGAAATTGTACAAAACCATCGTGCCGTTCGATCCACCGCGTCTCACAAAGTCCACATAAAAGTTCACCTAGAGTTGCTTTAAATACATAGGAGCGTTTTGAGGACGAATCAATGGACGTAATAGTGGCCTTCATAACTCCTATTGCATTTCGCACGGCGACGACTTTTGAGGACTTCAAAAACAGACAAATTCAGAGCGTGATTATAACAAGGGCACCTAACGGCATGCTCTGCTTCGGTTTGCACCTCGGCGACAGCACCACAAGCTACTGACACCATGATAGCGCACCCGTCAGTACCAACGCCATCACACCGACATAGGACAAGACTGTGATGCTTGAGAATACTCAACACAGTTTTACCCACGTCTCTGCCGGTTACGGTAGGCTCTGGGACTCCTTTGGTTTCTTGTTTCTTGCTGGTTCTCTCTTTGGTTTGCGTTTTCTTTTTCTCCTCTATAGTTCTTGCATCTGCGTCTTCATCTCTTGTTTGTTGGTCGTATTCATCTTCAACCACTGGTTCTGCTACATTTTTCTTCTTTTTCTTGAGAGTAGGCAACTTGTTTTTGGCTTTATTTTTGGCTTTAAAATTTCTCTTCGAATCCTCCTTAGTTTCTTCTCGATCTTTATCTCTTGCTTGTGGATTTCTTCTTCGGTTTCTGCTATCTTTGGTTCGTTTCCATCCTGTAGCTCTCGCTCGGTTTCTGTATCAGTTTCCGTCACGCTGTTTGCTTTTTCAATGTTGTCATCCTTTAGCATCTCTTCTCCAGTTTTCGGATTTGGCGATTCTTGCGCTAGCCCTTCAGTATTAATTTTATTTCTCTATCAACATTCCCTTCGTTTCGGGCGATATTTTCCTGTTCGGATACTGGGATTTCGTCTTTTTTTCTTCCTTTTACTTTCCCTTGAATTACGTCTTTTCCCTTTAAACGGTTGTGCACTGTTTGTCTTCATACAATTTACCTCGATAGACATATCTCAGGCGCGGGTGGAGCGGGCCGAAGGTGATTGTTCGTTTGTACTCGGCTCCGTTCGGACAGGGGGCGCGTCGGCTGCGCTGTGCTCAGTCAGCTCGGCTCGTCACAACAATAGCAACAGTGCTGGAAAATAAGCGAGCTGGGTAGCGAGAAGAGAGCGTCGCGGTTAGGCAATTTAATATACTGTATATTGCACGATTATTAACTGAATACTAGTTAGGTTAAAATCGTTGTTTATAGTTCGTTCGGTGCGTCTCCTCCTTCGCTTCTCTCCTCCCTCTTCTCTCATCTCCTTCGCTTTCCCCTTTTTCCTTTCTTTTTTCCCTCTTTTCTTTTCGCTTAGGGGGGGGGGGCGATCGCCCCCCATCGCCCCCCCTGGATCCGCCCCTGCGGTGTGTAGGAAACTGTTCTGTGTTAGCATCCAACCTTCGCAGTATCTGGTCACACTGCTGGAAAGTGGATGCCCCTGCAGCGATTAACACACGTTGTACATCCGCAGGGTACTGCCAAACAATTGTGTTCACCAAATCTTGTTCGGACAACGGAGGCTGAAGACAACGGAGCTTCGCGAGCTGTATTGCGAAGTAATTCGCATAACGAGTAGGTGTATTGGAACTGTACCTTCGAGTGTACATCTCAGCTCGGATACTCTGCTGGATGTCGCTCGACCAATATGTTCTTAATAACGCTTCCTTAAAGTCTTGGTAGCCTGTAAATGAGTATCGGAATGCTCTGAACCAGGTACCGGCTTGTCCCTCAAGCAGTCGCTCTATAACTCTTAGTTCCCTCTCTGGAGTTACCATAGTATCACGTAAGTAGCTTTCGACATTTGCTAGGAATTCCACTGGAGTAACACCGCTCCCAGTTCCCGAGAAGCGAGCTGGTTGCTCCTCTCGTGAACGAATTATGGTGACATTTCCCTGCGTATTCGCGGGTCTGAAAGTATTTTGCATGTAACTCTGCGTAGGAGTGTTAGTCTCATGACTAATTCGATTAGATGCTGGTTGAAACGGGTGAGCGTCAAAGTTCAAGGTCTGACCTTGCGCTAAATTAGTGAATTGTGACGGTTGCGATTCCATAGGCGCGCTGGGTTGGAAATGGGTAGGCATCATTCCTCCTGATTGAGATATAGGAGTTTCCTGAGATTCTCCCGTCTGTGGGTGTACGTGTCTCTCTCTTGGAGTCGTCTCGAGTCTGTCCAGGCGTCTTTCTATTACTTCAAGACCTGGGATGGTTCTGGCTGCGACTTTGTTGCCTAAGTCGTTCAATTGCAGCTCGATCCTGTCAACCTTTCCCTTGAGGTTTGTGTCCACCTCGCGTATGGCCGTCCTAAGGTTATAACTGAGGTCTAACCTCTCGGTCACCGCGACTTCCTCAAATCTCTTTTGTAAGGAATCGATATCTCCTTCAACTCTGGACATATTTTCTTGGATTTTACCCACATCGTCTCTAACCTCGGCTACCTTAGCCTCGACTGTGGTCTCGTGTTCGTTGAGGTCACCTCTCAATAACATGAGGTCAATTTTGTGTTCCTCATGATGAACATCAACTGTCTCACGTAGACTGGCTACGGTTTCCGTCAATTCAGAAATGTTTCTCCTGTTGGTGTTAAGTTCCTCTTTAATCTCCATCATGCCATCAACGATAGTCTTCACGTTGTTATTAACGGCATTGGCAGCTCCTCTCATCAAGATTAAACCAACGTTCATGGTTGCCATGTCCTTCTTCACATTTCCGATAAATCCCTCGACGTGATCTAGTCGAGTCCCGAATTCTTCCCTGGTATGTTCCAGATCTGCTCTCATGTCTATCTGGACTTTATTCAAGGTTGTCTGAATTTGAGCTGTGTGCTCCTCCAATCGGTTTTGCACCTCCTCCCTAGCTCTATTCATCTGGTCGGTTAAGCAATCTACGCGCTGGTTAGCCTCCTGATGGTGTCGTATGACATCAACCCTAACAGCTGCTAAACCTGCCGTCAGATCATTTCTCGCTTCGATCCTATATGTGTCCATGTCTGCCCTGACTTGAGTTAAATCAGCCCTAACATTGTTTACAGAGTGGGTGTTAATCTCTAAGTCCTGTCTAACCTGGTCCACATGACCACTGACATTGTTGACTTCCTGTCTAACCTGGTCCACATGACCACTGACATTGTTGACTTCCTGTCTAACCTGGTCCACATGACCACTTACAGTATTTACAGCCTGAGTATTCTGACCTAAGTCAGCAGTAATCTGTTGAAGATTGGCATTCACACCTGCCATCATCTCTCCAAACACACGACGAATAGTTTCCTCATCCATAGATAAGAAATATATGAGAAAGTGAGGGGTCAATTTCTACTGGAACTTACAGCTATGATTAGTTACTTGGTGGTATAAAGCTTGCTTCATTTATATAAATATCACGAGTACAGCTGGAGTATGCAAACTAAGTGCTTCTACATTTACAAAGACAACGGTGAGCAAAGCAAAGTATTACATTTACTTAGGATGAGGCATCATCAAAGAAAATCCTATCCTTCATTTATCCAACACTAAAGCCTCACCCCATGGACTTCTATCAAACATGAATGCCATGCGGTCAATTGATCTGCAGTACGACTTTCTAAGTTCGTCCCAGTCCTGTCAATTTACCAATAATCAACATTAGGATCCTCAAAAAAAAAACATGGTACTGAGGGTCACCACGTTAACGTCGGCACATGAGTTGGGCGCCATTTTATGTGACCGTTTAGTTGCGTCAACAACCACGATGACTCAACTAACGACACATAAATCGAATAAAAAGTACCGTGAGGATCAGGTGACCTTCCATAAAGGCTAAAGCGGCACGAGAGTCCGTAGTCCACAGGGATCGTGGTACATGGTGACGATGGTCATAGACCGCCTAAGGAAAGGTTCACCTTAAAACTAGACTGAGAAAATAAACATCCAGACTCATGTAAAACACCGTTTTTATTTATTTAAATTCACAAGCCCCTAGCCTAGTTCGGAGGGTTATAATCGGCTAGTCCGCAAATTAATAAATAAACAAAGATAAAGAGCAGGTCCCCTACCTGAGAAGTTACTGAAAACCCTCGCGAAAGATCTAACTCACAATGATAAAGCAACAACAGCAACGCTAGGAATATGGTACGACGCAAGTCCCTAGTTCAAGTTACAAGATCAAGCTAATATCTGAATTTACATTTAACAGGGTAGCAAAACAAATCTAGGTTAGGATGGTACCATTTCGACATTTAAATTTAACATTAATTCAACTAGCTAAGTCCTATCAATTAACAAAATTTACGGCGATGACGTCCGTAAAAGAAAACAATTACATCCAAAAGCTAAGTGTACAGCCATGAAAAACAAACAATTTAATTATGCTTAATAACTATGTGCTAACAGCACACAATAAAGTAACATGTAGGGTTTAATACACTTGACATCATAAATTAATAACGAAATAGACACAGTAGTTTTATTAAAATTCCTGCCTACACCTTGGTTTACTCTTTGTAAACCATAGTCATCTAATGTGTATAGTTACGGTGACGAATGCGCAGTTGAGACCACGTCTGACATCGCATGGCCTGAGCTCCACAAGCTACGAACTCTAGGTTCGCACATGCTTCAGGTCGCTACAAAAATGTCAACTGTCCTAGTCATTTCCTCACAAGGAAATTATCTTCAACTGCACGGCTATGTCAACAGTTCCAGAATGCAAAGAACAAAGTTAGATAGAAAGAATCGTTAGTTAGGCTTGTTTTACAACAATTATGCGTCTTATTATTAGGATGTCGGTTTATAGGTTTATCGTAGGTTTATGGCGAATAACATTGACAATAGCCTGGGCACGGAGTGTCTCCAACTGAGATCATTCTCCACCAAAAAGCCTCTACTCAACAGTCGGAATATAATCAACGAGTATAACAACTCGGACACACAATAACACGGGTTACCAGCGGCGCTAAGCTCGCGTTCAATAACTCTGGGATAGGCCTGTACAACAGTTACCTTCCAATAACATCTGGTCAACGGGATCATCCCGGACAAAGCATACAATAACATCCTGCTATAACAGGGTAGACTTCACCATCCTATAGAAAACCTTACATAACTGTACCTGTCATTCGACAATACACGCAACAGAGCGTTGAACTAACAAAAACCGATCCATAAAACAAGTGATCAAATACAAGAGTGGAAACTGATTTCCATAAGCAAAATAGCAATGAAAGGAAAAGCGAATACAAATTGTACTCTGTCCTCGTCTATAGTAGTTTTGTCTCACAATGAAGCAGGCGTGCTCTAGGTCACTGGGTTACATAACCAGTTTATTCAAGGCCGGCGATTTAATCAATACAAAACCTGCACCTGGCCGGTTCATAAAAAACTTTACCATAGGTTACGGATCTCTACAGAGTCCGTGTATCAAACGCACGCTATAAATCTGAGTATAGTAATACACTTCCGTCTTTCTACCAAAGACGTCTAAATGAAAGTAAACTTACAATAACTGAAGCTCTTTGCTTTAAAAATGCAACTCAGTAGTTGCTAGAACATCAAATAAAAACGTGTCTCACACGACACAAGCAAAAAAATATGATAAATGTGGCACAGATTCACACACTAGATCTGCTTAATGATACGTTGGGAACCGCGTTCGATGCTAGGCAACGAAACATTCCTTCTAGTTGTTAGGTTCAAACATGACCAAGAATAGCTTCTGAGCTTATTCAAAATGAAATATAATGCATTTACAAACTGGTAGTTACTGTCGACTACCTAAATGATACGACCGTTCTAACGACAGTCAGGGGTGTAACAAAGGATGGCTGCGAAGAATGCAGTCAATTAATAACCAAGGCATCTGATTGCCATAACTACAGTCAGCAAAGACTTGAAAATTACCCCAAGTAGGGTTGAACAAAATAGCCTCAAAATGACTACGATCAGGTTCAGCAAAAAGGTAGGCATTGACGTTCCACGACGTTCACCAAGCTGCACCAGGGCTGACCAAAATGTCTGACCCCAAGGGTGTCTCACTCTAAACTGAAATAAATGACATCTAACTAATCTAGTTACATCCCTACCTAGAAAAATGGCTGACACTGAGTGTGGTTGATTCACATAACTACATTAAAACTACTATACCACCAGAAACTAGAACAAAGAAGGGGTGTAACAAAAACTCACGAAATGGAGGAGCTCTCACTCAGCTCTCTATTCCACAACAAGGGTTGTACATAAACCTCTCTGGCTCTCTGGATCGGTATCCTCCTCATCAGGATTCCCATCTGGACTCCCCCAAAGACCAGGGTTCGATTTGTCCCTGTCGACATCTTCGTGGATATGCCTGGAAATGGCATTTTGGCTCCTTCCTTCTCGTTCATCGTTCTGGAAGTTCCACCATCAAGCTGGTTCCTGTAGAAACGTCACCCCCCCATACCGGGATGGTATTAGCCCATGGTGACTGCTTCAACCATGGTGAATAAAAGTCCAATCACGTGGGTAGCGAAATAAGTTGCGTGATTATTCATCCTCTCACTTCCAAAATTATAATGTCCGTCGTGACTATTATAGGCTTCAATTATAAAATACGACACAGCCTTAATCTTGCAGATGTGGATTAGCATGTGAGCTAACACTATTTTGTAATGCTGCACGTGCTAGTGACGCTACTTTTGTATCACGCAGCATCCGTGAATTATACGACGTTTCAAAGATGAAATTTCCACTTTGGCAATTTAAATATCTCATACAATTATAATCACACTTATTCAGGATAATTGTAACACTATTACCTGTATATTTCCACTAGGCATCTGCCCTCCACATACGCGTGGGTAATATGTGATGTTACAGCAATGTTGTGCAATACACTATACTTGCCAATAATTATTTCCCAAGCTTCTTATTTAATTCACTGGACTTCAACTACAGTGAATTAGTATTTGCATGCTCGATGGCACCTTATAATCACTTTTAACGCTAAACAGCGGATATTCTTCTACGTCTCGTAGGACAAATGTAATTCTACGCCTACACAAGGCGGATTCTCAAGACGCAGTGCTCCGGTACTGGGTGTCTCTAGAAAATAGGTCGTCAAAACGAAAACGTTGAGCGACTACTTACGTTCCTTTTTGCGTATCTGCAAGGGTATTACCTTACCTAAAGTAAAAATAAACATTCTCCAAAATGTTTTAATAATGCAGCGTGACGAAATGGAATATTCTGAGTCTCGTAGGAAAGATAAAAATAATTAATAAGACCTCAGATAATAATTAGCAGTTTACACCAAAGTCAAAAGTGCGATTCACCGCTACTTCAAAGTATCGCGTGATCTCTCAGCTTCACGTGGCTTCCTGGGTGTGTTCAAAAGTACAACATCCCATCATAAATGCTCTGTCATAAAAAAAATATCAGCGGGTTCACAATATCAGTAAGGAGATTGCGCCTTACGGAAACCGAAGGATGCTGATGAAGCGTGTCGCCTTCTGCTGAAAGATAACGAATAACTAGTTCATGATTCAGTAATTTCAAAGGAATTTGTGACTGATACTGAAGACGAAGTTGAAACAAGATCCGTAGATCAGGAGGACGGTAACGGAAGCGAAGAATTGGATGGCCGTTTATTTTATTGGCAGGTTGGCCATTATTATTATATGTCCGTCTCATTCTTGGCTATCACAGCGGAGGTCCGGGTTCGATTCCCAGCTCTGCCAATAAATTTAATACTGGTCTGAGGGCTGGAACGGTGTTCGCTCAACCTCGTGAGGCAAAACTGATAAGAGGCGCGTTCGATTCCTATCTCAGCTATCCTGAAAGTGGTTTTCTGTGGTTTCCCACTTCTCCTCCAGGCAAATGCCGGGATGGTACTGTACCCATAATCCACGTGGTCTTAACTGTTGAAATCCGATGGAAAAGCTGGATCGTAGATTCTGGAAGTTCCCGGCTGAAATAACCCCTAAAAGTCTACCAACTAGGATCAACCAGGGATCAGGATACGTCGATATTAAAGAATGCGATACGAAGGTGCCAGTGGTGTATGAATTACAATGAAACGAAGCTCTTAAAAAAAACTCGAACAAGAGACTCTAAAAGAAAACGAAAGTATCTCGGGCGTTAATTTTAAGCAAACTCAAGGAAAAACCACCCACTGGTCCTCCTAAGGCACTCCCTTTTCTAATAGAAAACACCAGTCGTTCAAAGAATGTTTTTAAAAATTAAATTCAGTTTATTAACTGGCAAATGGTGTATGTCTGTCCACTAGACAAAAATGAAGAAAGCTTCTCTAAATCAAATGACGAAAATAGTTTCAATAAACGCCTATAATAAGGCCCCATCTTACTGCTCTAAATCACAGTATTTAAATATCTCATTCATTGAACACATTACAAGAAAACTACAATATTAAATCATGCACTGATGCTATACCCTTATTAAAAATTTATACATATCCTACATTTTATATACAGATTATATCCTTAGTTAGGATTTTGTTATTATCGCTGCCCATTTCCATTTAATTCGACAAGTATATTTCAAGGTTATAATTCTCTTAATTTGTTGCATTCAACAATCAATTAAGATAATCGAATAGTGTTACAAGTTAGAAAATAGTTTATTAACTATCCAGATGCTTCAATGAATGCAGTATATTGCATGAATCAATTAAAGTTATTCGAGAAGTGGCTGTGTCACTTAAATATGTGTGTCATGATATAAGCAATTCATCTCCGGCAAATCTTAATAGGCAAGAATAAAAACGTAGGGTTACTTGAATTAATACTGGCATTTAAGAGAAACATTCGTGATTCCAATTCAAAATTCACTACAACTTCCTATCCAAATTGGTGGTAGCTCAAAAGCTAATCTCACTCTTACAAAATGAAATGACTACGTTAATGTCTTCACATAAGACTTCGAGTACATTATACAATATTAATGTGGACCATCCAATGATGTCAAATATTCGCTTCATTAGCACAATAAATTCGTATTCATTAAATTGCAATACATTAATTCAGCTTTCCAAAGCTGTCAAGAATTTTTCCCAAACGTAATTAAACTCAAAACCTTTCAGTAATTACTCTGAAGATATCACGCCTTATCGTAGACGAATATAGAAGTGTCACAGAGTACCTCTTTTCCAACTTCACTCAACAAGTTGCACCAATTTATTAGATAAATTGTATTATCTACTTCCATAAATTATCGTCATTTAAGTCTATGACAAATTCTGTTATACTTGTTTGAACTGTTAATTTAGTTCACTATTCCAATATATATATATATATAATTATTTCCATAATAACTTTTTATAAAAAAAATCGTAGATAGACACTAGTAAAATAGTCTGTTTAGTTTCGCCTATCCAAACTCGAAAAATGGCTTAACTACTCAGAAGAAAACACGTGAGATTTACACCATGGAAAGGAGTCTATTATCATATCAATAGATACACGCAAACCATTAAATCAAACGATGATCTAGCCAAGAGCCTACCAAAAACGAATTAAAATAACACAAGCTGAAGACTGAACGAACTAAAGTTTCAGTTAAAAAAAAATCTCTAATCTAAAAGAAATATGAAAGTAGGCTACAAATGCCTCGACAATCAATTCACAATTGTTCTCGCTGGACGATTTCTATAATTCCATACCCATGGAAAATAATGATGAAAATGAACTATCATTTCTAAAAGAAAGAAATGTCCACTAGAATGTCATAAGTCCAAACGAAGAGTATCACTGAAATATTTTTGGAATAGTTCAAGTGCACGTGTGTGTGGTCATCTTCTTCCTAATCGATATTCTTATACAAAAATATCGTCGTCTTGGTCCTAATTATGCTGCAGATGTCTTCCCAACAAAATTCAATGCTTGGTTTTATTTCCAACATTTTCAAAAAAACACAAGTAATGCTCTAAATAGCATTACGTTTACTGTTAACTACAAAATAAATTACACTCTCCGACAGAAATGATAAAAGGAACCAAATCTAGTCTTTGAATGAATTTCATACTATTTAATAAAATATTGGTGAAAAGTGACGAACTAAAAGTGACAAAGTCTACTGTCTACAAGAAAGAAAAGTTTTCCAGCTACCTTGGGCGATGTTCTGGTTGAGACTGAAGAAAGTAAAGGAATATACATTCCTTTCAGGAACTGGACCCTCATCCCTGAGTAGTCCATGGCTGGAGCTGTAAGTCGTCGAACCAACTTCCTCCTAACTCGAAAACCACTGTCTACGAAACGGAGTTCCTACATATTACTTGTACAAGGCTCCCTCGACGTTATCAGTAAAGTAGTTTCGTTCATTTAGAGTTGTTTCTTCATTCTCATGTACTTCAAAACCACTGGATCAGAACGAACGCCTACAATCGTTTCTTTTTCTTCATTGTAGTATTTATAAGGTTGGTCATTTCAAATGATCAATCCTGCCTCTGCATTGCATTCCTGTACGATCTGCTTAGCCCAACATTGCTACAGCAGCTAGATTCTCACAATAAAGTCCAGTCGTATTGTTCTTGATAATACTAATGCTTTCCTGCATTTCAACCGTATATGTAGTAGATTTCCTCATCGTGGAGTTTGTACTGACAAGTCCATGCAATAACTAAGCTCACTCGCATATATCTATTTTCTGGGTTATGCCAAACACGCCAGAAATACGAACAACCGCATGTTGCTATGAAGCAATCCGCCCGTTCGCTCTGCGCCGTGATTAGAGACTGCGAGTTTAACGAAACTTTTCTTACAGAGCCGATAGCACGTTCACTCCGTGTGTCACAAAACTCAAGTGTGTCTGACTTCAGAACTGCTCGCAGACACCTCACAGCTGGCAGTCTACCCATGATACATCTCTCCTTGTATCGAGGTTGACAATCGAACTCAGTCGATTATCATTTTATATATGCATCAGACAGTTGCAGAAATAAGTTAGTGAGCATGTCCTGTCCACGTGATCAAGAGCATGGCGGGATTGCCTATCTATCTCCTAAGTGAAAGACGAGTGTATTGCTCCTCAAGCCTGCAGCCAAATTAATGCCAAACAATAATTTCAAAATACGTCTCGCTGTCATATCAGGGTTCAAGTATACAGCAAAATACTGGCTCAGTACCTACCAGAAGGCCACAGCCGCTTCCTACTTAATTCCAAATACACACACTACTGCAGACATCACAATGACACAGGTTATCAGACAAAATTTTAAACACACCCAAGCACACGGGGCTATGTGACCACAATGTCCCTAAAGAATCAACAACTATTATTATTTTAGACCTATTATTATTAAGACGGATTATATATATTTTTTCGTTTTAGGTAAGGATGGCACGAAGTAGAACAAGTAACCATGGAAGGCTGCCTCCATTCCGCATCCCACTGGGCGCCTTTTGTGATTGTACATCAGTGGATAGATATTTCGGTAAATTTTGAAAAATGTGAGGTACTGATCCTGGTTTAAATTTCCACTTCACGCGAGGAATTTCCACGTTCTCATAGTTCAATACGAAACAGTCCGCATTTATAATAATTAAATCTTCCAAAAAATGCATGTCACAGATTCTATTTGATTGACAATTGCTTACCTTTCCGCGGAATAACTCTCGCCCATTTCGCAAACAGATTTGTTTCTTTTGGTGGTGTGAAAAAATGTCCATCAGATTTTCTTCCTAACCCGATTTACATCCAGTTTTCCCGAAACAGCAGAAAATTTAGTTGTTTGCACACACAAAGCACTGCACAGACATTCGTCAACTATTACAAAGAAACAAATTCCCTCGCATAATATGACTTCTCGCGCACAGGATATTACAGTAATAAGCTCGTGGGCTACTTGTCACACCTGCTTATGGTTCGGCGCGACTTCCGCGCCACACACTGGCTGGACCTTGAACTACTATGCTTAAGTAGCGGAGTGATGACACTGTTTATTTCTATTCGTCATGCCGGTATTGTCAAGATTTATGGGGCAGCAGAGTTCAATGCTTAAATATATAGTAGTAGGGTAAACTGTACAGTTATTGGCACTGCTTGCATTTATTTGAATATAATAGTATTTTTACAACAATAACATTGCCATAGAGTGTTTTATCTTTCCTTCCATTACTCCTTGGCCTCTATACTTCATCTTACTGCCACCAGGTGAACAGTTTTGAAGTGAATGCTGGAACAAGTTGGTGTTGCTCATCACGGCTGGTTTGTTGTTGACATCTTACAGTTTTGTTAAGGTTACTAGTTCCAAACTTTGATGTTCGGAGCTCAGTATACAAACTGTATTTTAAAGGTAAATGTGAAAACATGTTGTTTGAGTCTTCAGTCTTTTGACTGATTTGAAGCAGCTTTCCATGCCTCCCTGTCTTGAGCTAATCGTTTCATCTCTACATAGCTACCACACCCTACATCCGAAGCAATCTGTTTAACCTAACCTTGGTCTACCCCTACAGTTCTTGTCCTCAACCCTTCCTTCCATAACTAAGCTTGCTATTACTGGGTGTCTTAGTATGTGTCCTACTAACCTATCTCTTCTCTTCATTAGCATTCACCAGAAACATCTCTCGTCTTAATACCCCTTCGTTTGTCACCCTATCTACCAATCTGATTTTCATCATTCTCCTGTAACACCACATTTCAAATGCTTCAATTCTCCTCTTTTCTGCTGCACCAATAGTCCAAATTTCACTTCCATAGAGCACCACGCTCCGGACAAAGACTTTCAAAAATGACTTCCTAATACCTAAATCTATATTCGATGTCAACAGATTCCTTTTTTGTAGAAAGGCTTTCCTTGCCTGAGCCAACCTACTTTTTATATCCTCTTTGCTTCGTCCATTACTGGTTATTTTGCTTCCTAAGTAACAGAAGTCTCCTACTTCCTTCAGCTTTTCACCTGCCAATTTGATGTCCATAGAGGTTTCTGATTTATTTCGGCTGCATTCCAGTAATTTTGTTTTACATTTATTAATTTTCATCATGTTGAATACACCTTAAAGCACTCTCACCTATAATTATTCTATGTAATGGGGGTGCCAATTACTGTACCGGTATTTAAAATAACGATAAAATTCAGTACTTGGCACCCTGTGCCAATAACTGTGATTTTGGTTTTCACAGTCTTGTTCCATGTCTAAGGTCTTGAGCAATGCGTTTCAAGTGGGAAAGAATATTGTTCTACATGTTTGTATTAAAAAATACAAAATGCCAAAGAAAAGAAAGGTGCCAAGAATTGTACCTGTCCAAGGTGCCAACAACTAAATTTGCTCACTTATATTTTATAACCGATTTATAATATGTTAAGGCTCTATATTTAGTTTCTTAATAATTATAATCAATATTCATGATGTACAGAATATGAGAAAAATTAATGAGACAAACAACAGCAGATTTTCTGTTCAGAATTATTCAATTAATTGCTTAGTGTCCTCAAAGTGCCAATAACTGTTCACTTTACCCTATTATACGAAAATTGTGGTAGTGTAAGATCTGGATAAAGTCGTAAAACAGGAGTAGTGTGCTACAATAAGTAAGAGATTTTATAAGATGAAAGAAATGTGTGAAATGTAAATTATAAGGTGCGTACAAAAAGTAACGAGCCAGAGGCTGGAATGCGCAAACCAGTGACGACATCGGCTAATCGTGGCGTGTGTAACGAGGTGTGGTTCCGACCAGAGCGTGGAAGGTCACAGCCTGTCGCTAGAAGGCACGCGTGCACGTCACATGACGATACAAAGCGAGCAGCAGCATGCATCAATCGTCCAACCAAGACTTCCTGGTGTGGTTGAAGACTGTGGGGCACCCATTGGGCACACACTTCCCGCAAGTGCAGTCGTTCCTTCATGATGGTGTGCACACTTCCGACGCTCAATCCGACTACATTCACTGTCACTAGGCGGTCCTGGGTAATGAGTGCATCAACCAGCTGGACGTTGTCATCGGTAATGCAGGGGGATGCCCCAGACCGGGCATCATCGGCTAACGACACCGTCCTTCCCTGAAGCACTTCTGCCACGCCTTGACCCTTGCAAGGGACATGCAGTGTTCGCCGTACACTTGTGACATTCGGCGATGAATGTCCGTTCCCCCTACTCCTTCCACTGTCAGAAACCGAACAACAACTCTTTGATCTTCGGTTGATGCCTCCATGTCACTGTTTGCAATGCGACTGGCAGCGTTGGATGATTGATGCTTGCTGCTGCTCGCTTTGTATCGTCACGTGACGTGCACGCGTGCCCTCTAGCAACGGGCTGTGACCTTCCACGCTCTGGTCGGAACCACACCTCGTTACACATGCCACGATTAGCTGATGTCGTCACCGGTTTGCGCATTCCAGTCTCCGGCTCGTTACTTTTTGAACGCACCTTATAGTTTGACAATATATTAAAAATATAAATGAATAGGGGAATGGAAGGGTGAAGGGGAGTGTTAGTGTATGAAAGGGTGGATGTGTTGCTGTAAATTTTTTAAAAATGTTAAAAATGTTCTTTTTTAATAAATGGCATTAAACTACTGGTGGTTTATTTCTATTTTTGGATTTAATTATTAAGTTGTCTGTAAGGGTGTCAAACGAAATATTTGATTCGAAAATTATTTCATTGAGATTCACTGGGTCTGGAATTTTGTGTGCTGTATTAATTTCGATGGATTCGAGTACGTTCATCATAGTTCCCTTGTTGGTGTAATGTAAGATTCTTAAATCTTTTTCTATATTAGTGAATTTGTGGCCTGATTGCTCGATATGGGTGGCCATGGCTGAATATTTTCTCTATTTTGTGGCGTTTTCATGTTCATTATATCTTGTGGTAAAAGCTCTTCCGGTTTGGCCTATATGAATAGTGTTGCACTCATTGCAATTTAATCTGTAAACACCGGATTTGCTGAATTTATTCTTCATGTTTATTAAATTGGAATTAAAAAAATAAGTTACGTTTGGTGTTACTTGTTTTGTAAGCTATCTTCATATTATGTTTTTTAAATTTGTTGGTGATATTGTAAGCCAAACAAAAGTTTATCAGTTCCGCCTCGTCAATACAATATATTTAAAACTTCATGAAATAATCACATGTCACACTCTCCTAATAGTACATGTTTCAATACCTACATATATTGGCGTCATCATCAGCCTTATATCGTATTAGCAGCACTTTAATACACTTGGTAGAAACATATGTTACAAGTAAAATATTGACATAAAACACTCAAAACACATACAGGGTCTTTCATATAAAATAAGAGCGCCAAGCGGCGGCTTTGTTAACCGCTGCTGCGGTCACCTTGCCCGAGCTTTTGGCGCGCCAAGGCCCCCTGCTTTAAGCGTGTGTACAATCCTATATGATGCAGCGGCCTTGCTAGCGTGTGTGCAATGCTGAAATCTTACTTTAGTTAGTTAGTTAGTTATTGTTGATGAAACCGAAACCCCTACTTGTGCTAATTTTGTGAGAGATTTATTCGGAGACCGTTCAAGATTCTCGCCAATGTCATCTAGCTCATCCTCTGTTAAAACTGTTCGTGTGCGGGCATGTTTTTTATTGAGCACCGAGCCAGTTGTGTCAAATCTGTGCTAGTGAAGGTGGTACTTCATCAGGAAATTGCTAAACAAATGCATCACGTACCCGCCTAGCCGACTCGTACTTAAAATAAGTTTTACATAAAAAATACGATGTTGCAATGATAACTGTCTCACCATGTTTCATCAACAATAACTAACTAAAGTAAGATTTCAGCATTGCACACACGCTAGCAAGGCCGCTGCATCATATAGGATTGTACACACGCTTAAAGCAAAGCTCGGTCAAGGTGACCGCAGCAGCGGTTAACAAAGCCGCCGCTTGGCGCTCTTATTTTATATGAAAGACCCTGTATACACTGAACACATTAAAAGTTTCCTTAAAAAGTTGTATAGTTATGGTCGGCTCTCGTTGCAAAAACCCTTAAGGTTTAAAAGCCCATCTCGAGGTATACACAGTTCAGTTCATGATAATTTAATATTATTAAGCTGGTCTATTTATGAATTTTGTTGTCAATTATGATGAACACATCATCTACGTATCTTCCCCAAAACATAATTCCTTTTATTTTCCCTTCTATTTTAGTTTCTTCTTAAATGGTTGAGGTAAATGTTAGTGAATATTCCAGATAATGGTGAACCCATGGCTAGGCCATCATTTTGTTTGTAAGTTTTATTATTGTTTGTGAAATAACTATTTTTTAGAATAAAATTTAAGATGCAAATGAATTCTTCTATTTCTACTTTAGAAAGCTTGCTATTGTCTGTTAAATTTTGTTTGATAATATCTACTGTAGGAAGACTAGGTATGTAAGTGTACATATCTTTGATGTCAGGACTGTGTAATATAGGTTCTTGTTTTAATTTCAAGTCTATTGTTTTCTCGCAAAAGTGCAAGGTGTTTCTGAAAGATTTATTAGCTTTGAAACAATAATGTTTTAAAAAAAGTTGTTTAGCAAAATGGGATGTTTTGTATAATGGGCTATTTCTAAAGTTGACAATTGGTCTTATAGGAACATTTTCTTTATGTATTTTGGGTAGGGCACGCAAGGTTGGAGGACTGGGGTTCATATGGGTTAGATGATTTACTTGTTTTTCATCTAAAATAAAAACTGTGTTGTTCAGAATTGTTTTTTAGTTTTCTTTGCATGGATGCTGTAGGATCTCTCTTTCATCATCATCATCATCATCATCTTCATTTCCCCTTTTCCAGTTGACACTGGGTGGGGGCAAATATGGTTCCTCTCCACTTTGTTCTGTCGTTCCACCATTTCTCTTCCGACACAGTGTTCCGATCCAGGTTCCGTTTTCTAATACTATTCTCCACCGAGTCCATCCAACGCATTCTTGGTCTTCCTCGTCCTCTCTTCCCTGTCATCCGTCGTTCCAGTGCTCGTCTTGGTAGCCTTACTTCATTCATCCGTTTTACATGTCCAAACCATCTCAATCTATTTTGCTCCAGTTTGTCATTTAGTTTCTGTACTCCCAGTTCTTTCCGTATATCTTCATTTCTCACTCGGTCTCTCCTCGTTTTCTGGACCATACTTCTCAAGAATCTCATCTCAGCTGCCTGTACTCTGCTCTCATCCCTCTTCGTCATTGTCCAAGTTTCTGCTGCATATGTCATTATAGGAACATAATATGCTTTGTACATAACTTCTTTAGCCTTAATTGGTATATCCTTGTTCCATACTAGTCCCCGTACCTGTTGGTAGAAAACGCTCCCGAGTTGTATTCTTCCGACAATTTCCATATCTAGTCTTCCATCTTCAGTCAGTTCACTTCTCAAGTATTTGAAGTGTTTCACTACTTCCAATTCCTTATCTCCTACTTTGATTACTCCTTTTCCTTCTTTCTTATCTCGACTCATCACCACTGATTTCCTCTTCTCCACATTTATCTTCAATCCCCATTGCTCCATCTTTTCATTTATTACGTCTAACTGTTCTTGTACCTAACCTCCATCTCATCCTCGCCCCAGATCACAACATCGTCTGCAAACAACATTACCTTCATCTTTGCCCTACTATATTCTTTCATCGCAGCCTTTCTTTATTTCTGTAAAATTAGCATTATTAAAGAAATCAATAGTTTTGCTGATGTACTCATCTTTGTCAACGAGTACTATAGTGTTCCCTTTATCTGCTTTAAGGGGCGACCGAGACAACGTTAGGCCGATACACTACACAGGGATCTGAAAAGCGTCAACCTACATCCGGACATGGCCCATGACCGAGTAAAGTGGAGACAGCGGATACACATAGCGGACCCTGCCACGAGGCGGGACAAACGCTAAAGCAAAAGAATAAGAAGAAGAGTTACAATTATATTATATATATATAATTCGTTGAGGCCATCTAGGACCACGTTAAGTCTTGCTACACTTGGCAATTTGTTTCGCTTTCCTCTGAACCCAGAATTCCCTCATTCTCTGTGAGTGGGCCATCTTGCGCTCCGCTGTCCAGGTGGTACCTTGTCTTTTCGGGTTCAGTGTCTCGTCTCGGGTTAGCCCATTAGTCAGTATCTTTCTGCGGAAGAGATCTCTATTGAAGGCGCCGTCAGGTTTTAGATGCAGCATTTTGAGGTCGTCTTTGGTATTCATAAACCAGGGCATTGTGGTTTTGGGTTTGGAGTCAAAGAAATGAAAAATCTGTTTAGTCAGCCTGTTCCCGTACATTCGTTTGAGATGACCATATTACCGTGCCCGCCTTTTACGGATCCTTTCTGGAATGTTCTCTATTTCACTGTAGACTTCTTTGTTGGATTTTTTATAGTGGATGCCATTCTTGTAATTTGATCCCATTACACCTGTGACGATTTTGCGCTCTTTTTTTCTCCAGTTCTTCCAGGAGTCCTTTATTAGCATTTAGGGATAGGGTTTCGACTGCATACATAACTACTGGTTTCAGAACAGTTTCATAATGACATAGTTTAGTAATTTTGGACAGGCATTATATTATTATTCTCAAACTTTTTCTTTAAATTACCGTATTAATGTTGTGAATATTGGAATTCGTGTTTGAATTATTATTATTCTTGTTGATAAACTTGCGAATTTCTTTGTTGGCTTCATGTCTTGCTCCATTTTGTTCATTATTGGGTAGTTTTCTTATAGCGGTTTCAGTTTCAGCTATTATTGTAGTGAGGACTTTATTATTTAATTTAGTTTACCAATTGTGTTTAGGGCCTTTGTTCCGAACGTCTAATTCATGATCATTGAGATTTATTAATGTTAAATTTTTAATTGGATCCTGAAATTTATGAAGAACCCTTCTTGTTGGGTGGTTATGTGTGATATTATCATTATTTTGAAAATTTTTTAGTTTGTTGTCTAAAGTAGCTATTTTCTGTGACATTTTCGTGTGGACAATTTGATCAACGATGAAAGAATACTTTTCAGTGCTATGCTACTCAAATAATATTCTCTTTTAATGATTAATATTGGCTGATGAAGGGGACAAAATGTATATTAGTCCTCGAAACATGTACCGTACCATTTTCTAATGAGCATATAGTGATCATTTTTAATAAAGTATTGATTCAGGCGGAACCCTAGCCCATTAAAGTTATCTCAAAATTAAGTAAAAGGTCATTCATTTTAGGGGCTTGGGACACTTTGGTCATCAACCCTATGTACGAGGGTAGTTCCAAAAGTAAGTTTCGTGATTTTATTGCACGAGCAGATGGTATACCAGGTGATACAAACAATCGTCATAAGAATCACACTCGTGGCTGGTTCAATGACGGAAGGAGCGTCAGCGGAGGGGGAATAACGCATGTGCACAGCGCCTTCAAAGAGAGAGGAGCAGCAGAGTGGCGTGCCCGATATCATTAGAGTACAATGGACGAAGACAGACAGACGTGTACTGACAACGTGGTTGCCAAAGGAAGTGCGTGCTGTTATCCGGTATGAATGGGCACGTGGGACTAGTGTGTCACTATACAGGGTCATCAATTTCAAAAAATCATAGCTCAGGAACTATTTAAGATATTAAAACGAGTATTTTTTTTGTGTTAAATTCACAAACTCAAAAAGTTTTTTTTCTCATACTTGATAATGTTTCTGTGTGCGCTCCCTTGCACAGTGGGTCAAAATCGAAATCTAGGGGGACAAAATTATTTTTACGTTTTAATCATGAATTTAGAGTGAAAGCAATGTATATAATTTGTTTACTTCATAACAAACATCAGTTAAGACCTTTTTTAAGCTACGTCTACACATGCAAGAAATTGTCTATGACTAGGAGTTGGATCGAGCATTCAGTTATCTCTTTAGAACAATTTTCTACCCCTAATTTACTTTTAATAAAGTCACAAAGTTCCACTTTTAACATAATCGTCGAACCCAGTGCTTCAAACAGTTGTAAACGTGTGAGAACTGGTTGCGCGGCATCTTCTAAAACGTTAAATAACTAAGTAAGTTGCAAAAAATCTTATAACAGGCGTAAACTACAAGACTTTATCTACATTTTAACATTAAGTAGAAAGTGACGCAGAGTGACGCGACATACTAAAAATCTAAGTGAAAATATAATTTTAAAAATAATAGTTAAATATTATATAATGCAAATATAGCTGAAATTGCATAACAATTACGCCCATTAATAACTGCAACACGTTACAAAGACCATACCTTCAGCTGCATGTTCCATCTTAAAGCATCACCCTAACCACAAAGACAACCAAACCACAGCCACTTACATCAGACTCCTCGAACAGTGGTGACAGAATACACTAAGATGCGTTTATATCCCAGAATAGTGAGCGGCAATTATATGAAAATGCTGTAAAAGTAATAAATTTTGATTTTTTATCTATGAAAATAAATAGTTTTGTCCTCCTAGATTTCGATTTTGACCCACTGTGCCTTGGTTGCTCTGCAAACATCCAGTCGATAGTCGATTCTGGCCCAAGTGCGCTGGATCATCTCAGGCATGATTGTGCAACAGCAGTGGTGATGTGTTGTCTTAAATGTTGCAGATCTCTGATTGGTTTACTAAATACAATGATTTTTAGGTATCCCCATAAAAAAAATAGTCTAGGGGTGTCAAATAGGGGCTTCTAGGATGTCATTGAGTAGGACCGGCATGTCAGCTTTCTATCACACACTCATTCTGCGCATCGAATGAAGGTCACAGGCGGAGTACAGTAACATCTGAAACTAAAACTCTATGAGCTCCTGATTAGTTTTCAAGTTAAATTATTAATTTATATCACTTACAACGGGATATATGATTTTTAACCTACTTTTCTCATTTTGCAAAAATGAGTAAAAAGTAGACTTATGAGATCGATCCGGGAAAATGTGTGTCTGTCTGCCTGTCCTTCTGTCTGTCTCTTTGTCTGTGTCCCGTCCCCGCCCCATCAACTTCTAAATGGTTGCATCTATCGAAACCAAATTTTGTAAGAGTAAGTATCTATACCTGAATATCACACGGCCATATTTGAAATTGATGTCAGTGCTACCAACTGCTGAAAAATCGCAATTGAAATTTGAGCTCTAAGTTGGATATCTCAGAATTATGCATGTGAACTATTCCGAAATTGGCACTTTAATAGATCGTAATATTTCAGATTAATTCTGAGCATCACATACGTGTCTTTGTTTCCAACATGATTTTACGCGCACTGATAAATCCAACACCAAACAGTATGTAACGTCCATACTATCCATTAGACTTCAACCAAATTTTGTATGTGCATTCTATACCTTAAGTGATGAAACTAAGAATATATTCTGAGTCACCAGAGTTGCCAACTGTAGTAAGTTACTCTATTAGGCTACACTATTTCAGTTGTATTTCACACTGCAATACTTAGAAATGTTAGTATTACCCATTGGATTTTGTCTTTATTCTAGATAGGTCTATGTAGATTGGCATCAATGTTAAATTTTAAGAAAAGTAGGCTCTTTAGTTTGTCACGGAACTACTTGTTAGAAATTGCTGCAACCATTTACAATGGCCCTGTATTAGGGATAGGGTGGGGGTAGGTGCCCCGTGACTTGAAAGTAAGGTACTATTCCATCATTTGCCTGGAAGGAATGTGGAAAAACTACACTCAGAATAGCCACTGACAATACTGGGACTCAAACTTCCCATCTTCAGACTTGCTTCAGTTCCCCATTAGGGTCGTAGTGAACCAAAACAGGCCTCCCTTCACATCAACAACACCATCGTCCAACAAATATCTTGGAACTTTAGTGAACCAGCATTGTGATTCAAAGAGTGAAATTTTATCCAGGATTGGACAAGCAAAAAATACGTTCAATACCATGAGGACCTTATTCACCAGCCGAGAACTCAACCTTCAGCTCAGAGTTCGAATGTTACGTTGCTATGTTTTTCCTGTCCTTTTGTATGGTTTCGAAGGATGGACACTCAGCCCATTACTGGAGAAGCAGATTGAATCTTTTGAGAAGTACTTTTACAGAAGAATACTCCGAATATCTTGGGTAGAAAGGAAAACAAATGAAGAAGTCCTCAACATCTTGAACAAGAAGAAAGAGTTTCTCACAACCATCAAGGAGCGTAAGCTCAGCTACCTCAGGCGCATCATGAGAGATGAACGATATGAACTTCTCCGGCTGTTCATTCAAGTGAAGATTGATGGGAAAAGATCTGTGGGAAGACGAAGAAGTTCCTGGATGAAAGACTTGTGGCGGTGGTATGGACATATGTCGATAGATATCTTCCGTGCTGCCATTTCGCGTGCAATCATAATCAATTGGATCGCCAACCTTCTGAGGAAGTCGGCGTCATAAGAAGAAGAGAACCATTTAAGATGCACAGCTACGCCGCGGGGTAATTTAAATCGACTGAGGTTTACAGGGTCCAGAATACTCACCCTCATCTGCGATTTGAGGTTTGCCATGTCCGCTCCTTCCTCCGGCACAGGCACGTTGTAGAACTCTCCTTCCTCTTGCGTGAGTAACTTATACCAGCCCTCGACGGGGGCCTTGATGAGCTCCGAGATACCAAAGGAAAGCGAGCCCATGAAGTCATTGCGGGAAGTACGATCCCAGTCCCAGATCTCGATCAGCAAACGTCTGTCCTTGTCTTCAGCTTTCAGTTCACTACACAGAAATAAACCTCTGTCATTTTGACATACCACTAATAATTTGATTTGTAACCCATTCAATAAGGGGAATAACTTAGAAAATAACGCTAGCCTGCGATGGTTCTGTTTTTTAACTTTTAATGATTGATTCCTAGGTATCTTGATGTGCTGAACAAGAAAATTACCTTAGTTCAGTTCCATCATGTCAGAATTTTTTGCAATTTGCAATGTGCCAAATGTGGTAAGCCTATACGACGAAAAATATTACAAATATGAGACTTAATGACAGATTGAAATAGGTCAGTTTTGTATAAAATGTATTAATTTGTGGCTTATCTTATAATAGACAGCTTTCAGTTCACTACACAGAAATAAACCTTTGTCATCTCTACGTAGTATAAAAAAGTCCCCAATTCTTGGATGTCACTGGTAATCTCGAGAACCCCTGGGTGGATTTTGATGCGGTTTTCACCATTCTGTAAAGGATATCTCGAGGAAGGTTTGTGTACAAAATAATTTATTTATTTTCAAAGGAAGCCAAGCAGTAACGATTTCCAGGAAAAAGTCAAAAAAATACTGGCGTACGTGTGCTTTTTAAGCTTACGCTGGGAATACTGTTAAAAATATCAGTATACTATGAGTGTAAGAATGGTTCAGTATGAAAAGTTCTACAAAAAAGTCCGCACGAGCATATCTCTATCTTCAATACGTCGCCCACTATAAGTGTTTTTACATTTTTTCACGTAATGCATTCATAACTGTTCCCGGGTGAAGCCGTGCGGGTTGCTAGTTTTGACATTAAACTAGTAATTTGATTAGTAATCATTCAATAAAGGGAGCAGAACAGATTGAGATGGTATGGACATGTGGAGAGGATGAATGATGAGAGAATGTCGAAACATGTAACGGATGACTGGAGAGGACGAGGAAGACCTAGAGTACGGTGGATGGATTTGGTGAAGGACAGTGTGAGAGAATGGAACCTGGAGTGGAGTTGAGTGGTTGAGGAAGGATGGTGGACAGACAGACTAAAGTGGAGGGGCGTCCGACCCGGCTTACGCTGGAAAGCGGAAATTGATGATGATGATGATAGAAATAGAGGTAGATGGATGGAGTCAAGAAAGACCTGGAGACACTGGGAGCCAACGAGAACATAGCTAGCAACAGAGACCAATGGAAGAGGCTAACGAGTGAGGCAATGGACTGACTTCGGTTCGTGTGGCCAACAAAGTAAGTAAAATAGAAATAGAATATAGAATAGAAAATAGAACACTCACCATTTTAGTCGTTGTATCGGTGTCTCTTTCGACCAGCCATGCTTTGTATCAGGCTTATACGTCTTATATTTTTGATTTCCTTCGATATGTGGCACTTTTGACAGATTGTGATTTGCAAAAAATTCGGACATGATGAAGAAAAACTAAGGTCAATTTTGCATTCAGCGCACAACAATTCATAGAAGTCCGTCACCAGAACTTGGAAAAAATTATACAACCAAAAAAAATTCAGGCTTGTGTTAATTAGAGGACAGCTAAATTTTAGTCATATTTGGCAGGTGGGAAAGGAATTATTCTTAATTTTATATCCACTTTTCAATACTACTTACTTTGTTTGAGGGATAGCTTGTCACGGTGGGTGAGTGGTTATCGTGTCGGATTACTAACCCCCAGCTTGCAGATTCGCTCCTGGCCGTGGTAACTGATTTTTGAAAGGCGGCAAAAATCACTATACGCATGTCATACGATGTTGGAATGTTAAAGAACCCATTTGAATTCAGTAGGCCGTGTTCATAATGGCAAAATTAATCTCGGGATTTTCTGCCAACGCAAAGTTCCTCATTTCTCTACTAGAAAGCGCTATATTGTCAAGGAGCTTAGATATCTAACCACCTTGACTTTCATAGTGCTTCAAGGAACAACAAAATTCGACATGTAAGCTACCCTCTGGGTGTCAAATAACAAAGCTTGCACCCGGCACCCGAGGCCATACGATATTATTATTATGTTTGAGGGATTATATACTCTTGTGGTATATGT
Source organism: Meconema thalassinum (assembly GCA_946902985.2). Classification (NCBI taxonomy): domain Eukaryota; kingdom Metazoa; phylum Arthropoda; class Insecta; order Orthoptera; family Tettigoniidae; genus Meconema; species Meconema thalassinum. Next base: position 150,424,858 of record OX336395.1, on the reverse strand, counting down.
TTCGGACCTTATTGCTGAACGGGTGATGAAGGTCCTCAATAAGGGCCAAAACATGTACCACAAGAGTATATAATCCCTCAAAGTAAGTAGTATGGAAAAGCCGGTGGTCCCATGTCATACATTTATGGCATGAAAAAGAACCTTCCACTAACTACACTTGTCTGAAGCAAAAATTTGTAGGTTAGAATTGATAACGCTATATTAGTTCCAACGTTCGCCGCCAGGTGCTGACTGCGATGCCATCTAGTAGCCACGTCCGCAAGCTTGGTAGTAAAAGTAGGAACTACTTGAAATTACTGTCTGCAGTCCTTACTTGAAATAAAACAGATAACACACACTAATACAGCCAAGATAATTAACACCGGTTATCAGACAAATTCTACACACACACACAAGTACACGGGGCTACATGACCGCGTTGTCTCAGCCTTTAAACTGAGAAACCAGCCTGTATTGAAAAGTGAATATAAAATTAAGAATAATTCTTATATCAATATGGAAAAATCTATGATTTTAAAAGATATTCAAACTAAAGGGAGTAGGAGACTTGGGAAGCAAAACAAGCAAAGAGCTCAGGCTCTTTGGCTCAGGCAAGGAAAGCATAACTACAGAAAATAATTTTGTTGACTACAAATATAAATTTATTATTCATGCAGCCAATGGCCATGTATGGGAAGAAAATCAGCTGTGGACCTATTGAAAGGAACCGTCCCGGCATTTCCCTGGAGGTGAAAATGGGAAACCACGAAAACCATTTTCAAGACTGTCGAGGTGGGATTCGAACCCACGCTCTCCCGATGCCAGCGAGGCACGAGGTAGCGCGTTAGCACTCTCGTCCACCGCGGCCGGTCTTGACTTCAAATAGAGATTTAGGAATTAAAAAGTCATTTTTGAAAGCCTCATCATCTGGAGCTCTATGGAAGTGAAACTTGGACTGTTGGCGGAGCAGAGAAGGGGAGAATAGAAGCATTTGAAATGTGGTGTTACATAAGAATGATGAAGATTAGACAGAGCAAGAAATGAAGAGGTAGGAGAGGAGAGATGTACGTTATATGATCAAATACTTACAAGGTGATGGTTTCGTTCCAGACTGGATTAAGACACGATCGAATGGTCTTTGTTTTCTTCTTCACGTTATCGGAGTCGGGGATGAGTTTAAGCTTCACGTACGGGTCCGATAGTCCGTTTGGATCCATAGGTATGAGGTTGCGACCCTGCCGAACTGGTCAAACAGATACAGGATTCAAAAACAAGTCAGTGGTAGACATTCACTCAAATATTGTTATTGTTTTTGTGGTCTTTGTGGTGTAGGATTATGAAGGAGCCAGTCTTGGCCTTAATGTGAGGGGGTGGGAGACAGGACCAACTGCTTAGAGAGCAATTAAATCAATAATGATATTGTTACGGCTGTGAGTTTGTGTCATCACTCGCCGCATGAGTCACAACTGCCCCAGGGCTGGGCTGTGGCCAGCCTCCTGTATTGCGCGCGCCTTATGCAACAGGGCTACTACAGACAAAGGGATAGTCCAGAAGATCCGTGACTGGACCAGCGATGGAAACCTCGAGAAGCCGTGGACCCTGGATGGATCTAGAACCATTTATTGAGTCACCGGCCTGCTATATAATAGTGACCCGTGAAGCAGTTGTTGTTGTTGTGTTTTACGAGCTAGTGTGAGCGTTTATTCTGAGCGACAGAAGTGTGGTGACTTGCGAAACCCCTAGTGTAGCGGTGAAGTGAGGAACATACAGGGGACTGCCGTGTTCTGAGTAAGTGTGCTTTCACTGAGTGTCAGATATTGCGGTGTCGAAATCCAGTGACATTGTTTCTCCCAGCTGGTGAACAGCGCGCAGCAAGTGCCCGTAAGTACTGTAGTAGGCGCACATTAGAAAGAAGTTGCATGTAGTTCTGTCAAGGCCACTAGGCTCATTAGCGGCAGGATTAACTCCTGTGGTTTGTTGACAAGTGAAAGGGGCAAGAGCTCTCCACAAGCAAGAGACTTTGTGAACTGGAGTAAGGTTCCTAATTGCTTGTATTTGCTGATTAGTGTAATTTTCTGGCCACAATAAAGTTAATTATTTCTTTAAGCAGTAATTGGTGTTGTGCTTTGTACTCCCACCGTAATCCAGTTAACAAAAGTGCCACTAGGGGGTGGCATGTAACAACTGGTGTCAGAAGCGGGATTACGAACTCAAGCACAACACCTGACGGTCCTGGTTTCAAAACCCGAGCAGGTCATTTTCTCTAATTTTCCTGTGAGTGCATGCCATTTACAAGGCAAACAACTAAAATGGAGGCGCAATTGGCAGCATTGCTAGAAAAGTTAAATGTCATAGAAGACGGCCAGAAGAATTTAACCAAGGACCTAACTGCCAAATTAGAAGACGGCCAGAAGAATTTAACCAAGGACCTAACTGCCAAAATGGAAGATGGCCAGAAGAAGATGGAGGATGGCCAGAAGAAGATGGAGGATGACCAGAAGAAGTTAGCAGAGGACCTGAAGGACAGCCAAAATAAGTTAGCGGAGGACCTGAAGAAGTTGGAGGACGGCCAGAAGAAGTTAGCCGAGGATCTAACTGCCAAACTAGAAGACGGCCAGAAGAAGCTAGCGGAGGACCTGAAGAGGATAGAGGACGGCCAGAAGAAGATGGAAGACGGTCAGAATAAGTTGACACAGGACCTGAAGAAATTAGAACTGGGTCTGCGTGAGGAAGTCACGGCAGTGGAAAAGAAGTTCGACGCCTTACAAGTGGAAGTTGCCGAGCTGCGCCAACGCCCGCTGATGGGGGTGGAGGAGAAATTCAACGCCTTACAAGTGGAAGTTGCCGAGCTGTGCCAACGCCCGCTGATGGGGGTGGAGGAGAAATTCAACGCCTTACAAAAGGAAGTTGCCGAGCTGCGCCAACGCCCACTGACGGGGGTGAAAGAGGAATTCAACGCTCTACGAGAGGAAGTTGCCGAGCTGCGCCAACGCCCGCCCACCGTTACACCGGGAATATCAGGAACGGGACATAGCAGAGTGACGCCCCCAACCTTCGACGGAAAGGTCCCGTGGAGCACCTACTTACGTCAGTTCGAGGCAGCCTGTTCCATAAATAACTGGAACAACACAGAAAAGGCTACAGCTCTCATTGTAGCGCTGAGAGGCGACGCCCTTAACGTCCTTCAGGCCATCCCGACTGGATCCCAGGACTACGCTGCACTGATCGCCCATATGGAGTCCCAATATGGAGATAGCCATCTTCAGCAGGCCTACCAGATGCAGCTCCGGACCCGGGTACAGAAGAACGCGGAAACTCTGCAGGAGTTCGAGATGGACATCGCACGCCTCGTAAGGCTCGCCTACCCAACAGCGCCGGCCGACTTTCTGGAGCAGATAGCGACGCAGACTTTCACCGACGGGCTACGGGACTCGGACACTCAACAGGCGCTGCGACTCGCGCGCAATAAGACCCTGGCAGATGTGCTGAGCCACGCACTTGAATTCGAGACGGCAAAACAGGCATCCAGAATGCACGCGCGGGTGCGTCAAGTGGACGTCGACGAACCAGCAAAAACCAACGAGACCAAGCCCCTGGCCGACGAATTGATGGAGGCGCTAAGCCGTTTCTTCGATAGTCGCGGCACCACCAGCAACGACACAGCCGGAAGACAACCGGAGAGGCGGCCTGGAAGAGGACTACCGACCTGCTGGGCCTGCGGTAAGAAAGGCCACCTGAGCAAGGACTGCGGTGATCGCCGCCGCCGAGGGTTTCCGTCGGGACAGTCAGTCGTAGGGAAACCGCGCGGCCCAGGAAAACGAGTATTAGCCAGCCTTGGGGGGCAAAGGTTGGCTTGTGACAGTCGTCAAGTCCCGGCAGTCCAAGTGCGTGTGACTAAGTTACGGAGGGACAATAGCAGCCTGATGGTCGACGGAGTCATCAACGGAGTGAGCTGGCCCATGCTGATCGACACGGGAGCATCGAGGACCATCGTCAATCCCACTGTGATCCCGAAGTGGAGAGTGCAACCCACACAAAGGAACCTCCAGCTAATAACCGCTACCGGAGAGACCGCACCGGTACATGGCGAAGCATCACTGGAGTTCGTCATTGGTCGACGGGTGATAAAGCATCCAGTGCTTGTGGCTGACGTATCAAACGAAGTGATCATCGGACTGGACTTCCTGGACCAGAACAACATCATCTTGGACCTGAGTACCAACACTCTGCACTTCGGAGGTGAGGAACTTGCTTTGCAACCAGCACACGAGGCCGTCACCGCACGACGAGTAAGGCTGAGAGAGGACGTCATCGTTCCCGCCAGGACGGAGGTCAGCGCTGCCGTAATTGTCGACGGAACTGCTGAGGGAGTGGCGGCTGTTATCGTGCCAAAATATGAGGACATCCAGACAAAAGGATTGCTAGTTGCCAAGACTCTCATCAACACGACGTCTCGGCCGTACGTCCGCCTGTCCAACCTGAACGACTACGACATTACGGTTCACCGGGACACCAACCTAGGAGTCTGCGAGCCCGTTACCTGGATTGCCCGCATCACAGATACGACGGACGGACACCTGCAGACGGACAACCGAAGAAGACGCGCCCTGCCAGAAGAACTACAGAAGCTGTACCAAGGATCCCAGGACCATTTAGACGAAGAGCAATCACGCCAACTTCAGGACCTGCTACGCGAATTCCAGGATGTCTTCTCCGTGGGGAGCAAAGACTTCGGCAGGACAAGCTTGGTCCAGCACAGAATCGACGTTGGGGACAGCGCACCGATTAGGGCCCCATTCCGACGTGTCCCGCTCGCCAAGCAAGCCGAAGTCGACCGGATGGTAGAAGAGATGAAGGAGCAAGGGGTGATCGAGCCATCACATAGTCCTTGGAGTTCTCCGGTCGTGCTAGTGAAGAAGAAGGACGGTTCCACCAGGTTCTGCGTGGACTACAGGCGGGTGAACGACGTCACGAAAAAGGACAGCTACCCTCTACCCCGGATCGACGACACGCTGGACACCATATCAGGATCAAGATGGTTCTCCACCTTGGATTTGAAGAGTGGCTACTGGCAGGTGGAGGTCCACCCTAAGGACCGCGAGAAAACGGCGTTCTCTGTGGGCAGCGGGCTCTGGCAGTTCACCGTCATGCCATTCGGTCTGTGCAACGCCCCTGCAACCTTTGAAAGGCTAATGGAGTCCATTCTGAGGGGACTACACTGGAAGACCTGCCTGGTATACCTAGACGACGTCATCGTTCTGGGGAGGAGCTTCGAGGAGCACTACAGCAACCTGAAGGAGATCTTGTTGAAGCTACGGGCTGCCCAGCTGAAGTTGAGCCCCAAGAAGTGTCAGCTCTTCCAGAAGCGGGTCCAGTACCTTGGGCATATCGTCTCCGAGGAAGGGGTGCGCACCGACCCAGAGAAGACCACAGCTGTGAGGGAGTGGCCAGTTCCGAAGGACAAGTCCCAACTACGAAGCTTCCTGGGACTCTGCGCTAATTATCGTCGCTTCGTGAGAGGATTCGCCGACATCGCCAAACCTTTACATCGATTGACTGAGAAGGACCAACTCTTCACGTGGACAGCAGAATGCCACAATGCCTTCGAGCAACTCAAGCAGGCTCTGTGCACCGCGCCTATTCTGGCCTACCCCAGACGTGGAACAAGGTTCATCGTCGATACCGATGGCAGCGACTTTGGCATAGGGGGGATCCTGTCGCAAGTAGTGGATGGCGAGGAGAGAGTAGTGGCCTACTTCAGCAAGGCCTTGTCAAAGCCAGAAAGGAACTACTGCGTCACCAGGAAGGAGCTGCTCGCCATCGTGAAGACCATTGAACACTTCCACAAGTACCTGTACGGGCAAGAATTTCTCATCAGGACCGACCATGCATCCCTGCGGTGGCTCCTGAACTTCAAGCAGCCCGAGGGTCAACTCGCGCGGTGGTTAGAGAGGCTTCAACAGTACAACTTTGAGATTCAGCACAGGAAAGGCCAACTGCATTCTAACGCCGACGCCCTGTCACGAAGACCGTGCCCCGAAGACTGCACCTTCTGTACTAGGAGGGAGGAGAACACCGGGATACAGTGCCGGAGGACTACTGTGGAACTTCAAGGGAACTGGAGCCGCGAATCTTTCACGCGGGCACAAGCAGAAGATGATGACCTGGGACTGATAGCCGAATGGAAGCGGGCCTGTGTCCCCAGACCCGGGTGGAACATTGTGAGTGACTGCAGCCCAAAGTTTAAGTCCTACTGGGCGCAGTGGGACTCGCTGATTGTAAGGGATGGCCTCATCTGCCGCGCCTGGGAGAGCACCGACGGGAAGACATCTCGGGAACAAGTCGTCATTCCAAAGGCTGTGACGGAGGAAGTCCTGAAGGAAGTCCATGGAGGATCATCTGGTGGACACCTAGGGATAAAGAAGACCCTGGAGAAGCTCAGAGAGTGGTTCTACTGGATCGGATGCCGAACAGACGTGGAGAACCACTGCGCGAGGTGCCACGATTGCACAGCCAGCAAGGGCCCAGGACGAAGACGACGGGGTCCACTGAAGACCTACAACGTGGGCGGCCCCATGGAGAGAGTGGCCATCGATGTTGCTGGGCCATTCCCGTTAAGCGAGGCAGGGAACCGCTACATATTAGTCGTCAGCGACTACTTTACCAAATGGCCGGAGGCGTATGCGCTCCCTAACCAAGAAGCCGCGACGATCGCAGAGACCCTGGTGAAGGAATTCGTCAGCCGGTACGGAGTACCCCTGGAGCTGCACTCCGACCAAGGGAGGAACTTCGAGTCGCAGGTGTTCCAGAACCTATGCCAGCTGCTGGGAATCCGGAAGACAAGGACAACGCCGCTACACCCTCAGTCCGACGGGATGGTAGAGCGATTCAATCGCACCATCGAGAACCATCTCCGAATAGTTGTCAGCGAGCACCAGAGGGATTGGGACAAGCATCTTCCACTATTTCTCCTGGCCTACCGCGCCGCCGTGCATGAAGCCACCGGGTGCACACCAGCCCGGGCCATGTTTGGGAGGGAGCTCCGTCTACCCGTCGATCTTGCCTTCGGCCGACCTGGGAATGATCCGATCCCGGTAAGCCAGTATTGTCAAGAACTGGTCGACCAACTGGAGGACGTGCACGCGTTCGCGAGGAGGAAACTGCGGATCGAGACCGACCGAATGAAGACCCGATACGACCAGCAGACGGAGGCCGGAGGATTCCACGAGGACGACCTGGTCTGGCTCTTCAACCCATTACGGAAGAAAGGCCTGTCACCCAAACTGCAGAAGTCCTGGGAGGGCCCGTACCGAGTCGTGAAACGGATCAACGATGTCGTCTACAGGATCCAGCGGAGCCCGAGGGCGAAGATGAAGATCGTGCATCGAGATCGCCTGGCAGCCTACGGAGGGACACAGACGGACCAATGATTGATCGGGACGATCAGCCTTTTTTAGGAAGGGGGTGGTGTTACGGCTGTGAGATTGTGTCATCACTCGCCGCATGAGTCACAACTGCCAGCCTCCTGTATTGCGCGCGCCTTATGCAACAGGGCTACTACAGACAAAGGGATAGTCCAGAAGATTCGTGACTGGACCAGCGATGGAAACCTCGAGAAGCCGTGGGCCCTGGATGGATCGAGAGCCATTTATTGAGTCACCGGCCTGCTATATAAGAGTGACCCGTGAAGCAGTTGTTGTTGTTGTGTTTTACGAGCTAGTGTGAGCGTTTATTCTGAGCGACAGAAGTGTGGTGACTTGCGAAACCCCTAGTGTAGCGGCGAAGTGAGGAACATACAGGGGACTGCCGTGTTCTGAGTAAGTGTGCTTTCACTGAGTGTCAGATATTGCGGTGTCGAAATCCAGTGACATTGTTTCTCCCAGCTGGTGAACAGCGCGCAGCAAGTGCCCGTAAGTACTGTAGTAGGCGCACATTAGAAAGAAGTTGCATGTAGTTCTGTCAAGGCCACTAGGCTCATTAGCGGCAGGATTAACTTCTGTGGTTTGTTGACAAGTAAAAGGGGCAAGAGCTCTCCACAAGCAAGAGACTTTGTAAACTGGAGTAAGGTTCCTAAGTGCTTGTATTTGCTGATTAGTGTAATTTTCTGGCCGCAATAAAGTTAATTACTTCTTTAAGCAGTAATTGGTATTGTGCTTCCTACCCACCGTAATCCAGTTAACAAAAGTGCCACTAGGGGGTGGCACGCAACAATATTAATCTTTGAAATATAGAATAGAAATGGCAGAGCGCTCCTTGGAGCTGTCATATCTGTTGAGTAAGAAGACTTGAGCCCAAATCTCATGTGTTTAGCCCATTTACACCATGTTCTGACTGTGACACATTTTTAAGTCTTAGATACCGGGTGAGTTAGCCGTGGTGGTTATGGCATGACTGATGGCAGTCGCTCACATCCGGGAGGCGAGGAGGTTCGAATCCCCCCGCCGGCAACCTTGAAGATGGTCTTCTGTGGTTTCCCATCTTCCTTCCAGGTAAATGCCGGGGTTGGTCCCTAACTATAGGCCACAGCCGCTACTTTCCAACTCCTCGTCCTTACATTCCAACTTCCCTCCCCAACGGTACTTGTAGCTCACCCATTGGGTGTCCGTCTCGAAGCAGCTACAAAACTGGCGAGCCGAACATGTCCTCGGACACTCCCGGCACTAAAAGCCATACGCTAAAAAAAAGTCTTAGATTGAGAGGCGCTGTACCGGCGGCTTCCAGAACAACAAGGGAATATCTTTGAACTCCTAGACGACACCTGTACATCAAATACTGAAACTGTCTTAGGTTATGTAAATAAATAGAAATAGATGAATAAATAGATGAATAAATAAATGAATAAGTAGATAAATAAATAGATAAATAAATAGATGCATAAATAGATGAATAAATAGATGAATAAATAGATGCATAAATAGATGCATAAATAGATGAATAAATAGATGAATAAATAGATGAATAAATAGATGAATAAATAGACGAATAAATAGATAAATAAATAGATGAATAAATAGATGAATAAATAGATAAATAAATAGATGAATAAATAGATGAATAAATAGATAAATAAATAGATGAATAAATAGATAAATAAATAGATAAATAAATAGACGAATAAATAGATAAATAAATAGATAAATAAATAGATGAATAAATAGATGAATAAATAGAAATATAGATAAATAAACCTATGAATAGACAACTAGATAAATAAATAATAGTTAGTTACTTAGTAATTGATTTTTAAGGAGCGGAACTACGAGGTCATCGGCCCCTATAAATTAATTAATTAACGAATAGATAAATAAGTAGATAACTAGATAAATAAATAAATGAATTGATAAATAAATAGATAAATAGAAAAATTGACTAATATAGACTAAAAAAGACTAATAAATTGAAAACTAAATAGATTAATTGATCCATAAATAGATAAATAAATAGAATGATAAATAGATAAATAAATTGATGAATAGATAAATAAATAGCTAAATATATAAACAGTCAAATAAATAATTAAATAATGGTTTTACTCCACTTTGAACTACTATGGCTTTTAGAGATGCTGGAATTCGTGTAATTTATTCTTGCACTAGGAAATTAATTGTAAATCCCTGTCCAAACTTCTTGGAGCACACTCACGCTGACCAGCTGAAAACCTTTTGATAATGCACTAAAAACATGTACATTGGCACTGCTCGTGGCTTTCCAGCATCTTGGAGAGGTGTGCCATGTCAACCGATGAGTTCAATGGCACACTGGTATGAAACATTGAGAAAGTTGGACAATTTCACTTTCTTTGATACTCAGAAATTAAGAAAAGAATAGTGTTGGCAAAGAAAGCCTTTCAAAATAAGAAGAATTTGCTGCTCAAGGAGCACCTCAAATTGGAGATAACGAAGTCATTTCTCAAGACCTTTGTTTGGAGTATGTTGACCTATAGTTGTGAAACATGGACACTTGGGAAAAGAGAAGAATCAAAATTTGAGGCAGCTGGAATGCGGTTTTGGAGACGAATGACCCGAACAAGTTGGATGGCAAGAAAGACAAATGAGCTTCTTCTGAACCATATTCAGGAGAATCGATGCCTGTTGAACACCATCAAGAAAAGGAAACCAAATTCATGGGACACATACTCAGACATGACACTCTCCTCCAGGTAATTTTTGAAGGAAAAATTTTGGGGAAAGAACCAAGGGGACGACCAAGACAATCGTATCTCAAGAACATTGTCAAGGAGATGGAATGTGATTCGTATGCCAATATGATGAGAACTGCTGAAGACCGTAAGAAATGGCTGCAATGACAAGACTTTTAGCCATTAGAAACTGATGTTGATTTATACTGTACCTGATGTACACTGTAGCCTATAACTTAATAGCCAAAATTCCTCATTTTTTGTTATGTACCATTTGTAGGGTTCTGTTTAAGACCCACAGTTCTAGGTGGTGCTGACAGAACATGCAGTATATTGGTATTAAAGGAACCTACCTTCAATGGTGAGTTTGCTTCCAGCACAGATAATCTTGAGCTCGATACGACCTCTCCTTTCCGTGTGGTCACATCCGCACAGGTTAGGTACAGTCTCGACACATCGCTTGTGAACGTTCATATCACACGCTGTAACACGACATGACGTGAGTAGATGTTCTTACAAGTCTCACCACGGTTCCCTCTCACAGATCACTCGTTTACAATATTCAACACTGTTGTCAATGAGTGATCAGATATATTACATACACGGTGTAACAATGGCGAGCATGGACAGCGGAGAATGCTAGGGGAGATAGGTACAAACAAACAGCAACTTATCACTGTTAAGAGCAGAAATGAACTTGAAACGTGTCGTATTTGGACCATGTCATGCACAAAAGAACCAACCACCATCAAGATGGAACAGAGATACTGAGGCTCAAAGTTAACATTTGATATGTAATTCCTATTACACGTGAGAAATCTGAAAATAACATATTTACGCAGAGGGGGAAATATTTTACTTTATTACTCTGCTGGTAAATAATAAGATTAAGTCTAACCACGTGGATAATGAGATCTGTATCTTCCAGGGTATTTCTTTTATCAATGTGTGCCTACTCTTCTTAATTGTTTCTTCTTTTGGTACGGTAGCTATTTTTTACAATCTTTTCATTTTTATATAAAACGCTATTTGACTTTAAAAAAAACTTTTTCGTTGCTGAGCAGCTAAAATCCAACTACCGATAGATCAAAAAAAAAAGCACTACAAAACATCAGATACAAGGCACTTGGTTCTGTTTGGAATTTTCTCCAATCCCCGATACAGAGGAAGCATTTTTTAAACAATTAAAATATTTATTGGTGAAAAGTGCATTAGAAGGGACAGTCCAAGGGAAAATTCGAAGAGGAAGAATAAGGTTTCAGATGCTAGATTCCATCAAGATTGATAAATAGTATGAGCTGATGAAACGTGCTGCTGAAGACCGGATAAGGTGGAGAGACCGACCATGAGGATACCTGCCATCAGGCAGAAGATGATGATGATTCCACACCTGAAGTCCATAATATTGGTGGTCAGATAGTTCAATATTTCCTCCACAAGATGGTACGAGGGCTGTTTTTTAAGTAAGGGCCGTTTTTTTTAAATTAACCGAACATTTTATTTTGAAACCACATTTATTTTTAGGTTTTACATACCTTCCTCTATTTTTCCACATAGTTGCCTTGTTTATTTAGGCACTTGTCATACCTTAAAACTAAGTTCTGAAATCAACCAAGAATTCACACTTGAGGAAAATCCATTGATAGAGTGGTTATCACGAATCTTCGGTCCTCGTGAATTTTCGTGTCAATTGCAGTCACCAAGTCATCTGTGATCACAGACCTGAGCGTTCATCGTCATGAACATTTGCACGGCCACTTTTGAACTCGCGTACCCATTTTCCCACTTTACCTTCCGTCATTGCATTATCACCAGCCTCCGTGGCTCAGGCGGCAGCACGCCAGTCTCTCACCGCTGGGTCCGTGGTTCAAATCCCGGTCACTCCATGTGAGATCTGTGCTGGACAAAACGGAGGCAGACAGGTTTTTCTCCGGGTACTCCGGTTTTCCCTGTCAAAATTTCATTCCAGCAACACTCTCCACTATCATTTCATTTCATCTGTCATTCATTTAATCATTGCCCCAGAGGAGTGCGTCAGGCCTCGACAGCCGGCACAGTTCATATCCTCGCCGCTAGTTAGGGGCTCCATTCATTCCATTCCTGACCCGGTCGGAGACTGTAAGCAGGCTGTGGATTTTCATTCATTGCATTATCACCATACACCTCACGAACCTGACGATGAATGTCTGCAGCCGACATGTTTCTTGCACTCAAAATACATATCGCAGATCGTACCTCACACGCGGCGGGTGAATCAAAAATCTTGAACATTGTAAAGATGCACAGTTCAGCGTACAGGTTAGCTACACAGTTGCAACCGACGCCTGCTAGTTCGCAAAGGATGCCGGGAGGTAGCACGCACGCTTGTTTGGGCGTGTGCACTAACTACGGGCTTAAAAAAACGACCCTTACTTAAAAAACAGCCCTCGTAGTTATAACCCAATTTCAGTCAAACTGGCGCTTGGTTCCTTTATGCATAACATGGTCCATTTATTCCTTGTCCTGGACGGGGTCAGTTTTAATGATTGTTTTGTTTAAGGGGCCTGACAGCGTGGCCATCTGCCCCTAGAGCTGGGAAAATCACATAACTAACAATACTTAGCAAGTTGTGCAAGTTTATAATTACTGCTGTAACTAAATAAAAGTATGTACGGTACCATCTCCCACATACTTGTAGACATAGATTTAACAGCCTAAGTGTAAAGGATCTGATGATGATCGCTTGACGATCGAAACTGGTCATCCAAGTGAATTCATTTTTCAATCTCATCAAAAAAATCCTTCAGGTTTAGGATACTATTGTGTTGACTGACAAGCATCAATTTGGATTACTAAGGCAACACGGAATAATGGCTTCCAACATAACATTGTATTGCCAAAGGCGGAAATATTGCCCGTGAATGTTATTGTGAGTAAACCATAACAACAATAAGTTAACTTAAGTCAATACGAACCCCCCCCCCCCCCCAAGAACAAGAAAAAACATGATTTTTATCTCATTTACTTATGAAACTGTGTATTGTATTGAAAGCGAACTTGCGTACTCTTTTGTATTAATTTTTGTAAGTTACTAATTTACCGTCATTTCTAATTTTTAATTTGTTGTTTAATACATAGTTAGCCATTACAACTGCAGTTTGACCATTATAAACTTAAAACTATACACGTGTTAATCTCCATATAGATCACTTGTTGTTTGACTGTCCTGTCTTTGAAAGAGAAATATATCATCTTAATTGCTAATGTAATTAGGAATAATCAAAACTGCTTTATCACATATTCCAAAACCCTTGTCGTTATAATCAATTTTTAACATTCACTCATCACATTTATTGTATATTATCTTTGTAAAATTGTCTTGTATAATTTGAAATCTGTTAAACTATAACCCTAATATACTCAGGTAAAATAGGGTTCCCATTGTAATGGATATTAAATAAATAAATAAATAAATAAATGAACAAATAAATAAACAAACAGACTACATATTCAGGAACAGATAACCGCGTTGATCTGCCACTTAAATCAACAATCATCATCATCAAACTCCTTTTGAAATCTACAGTGGAACCCCTGAGATCTGAAAACCCGGAAATTCCGAACATCATTTTAATGGAACCACATTACAGAGTAAAGAACGAATTTATCTAGTGATAATTGTGTGTCCCGTTTTCAACTCATAACATTAGGGTCCCCGTAATTATAGTTTAGTTAACGTCCTTATCTCCACAAGCATTCTCTGACATCCATTATTGATGTAAATACCATCATGAAATTAGTAACACACTTGAAATACTTAAATAAACCATTATCTTGTAAGTTTATATCTTTTAGCTTTACTTTAGTTCTCCATTTTTATTCTTAAATAAGCTATATTGAAATTATTGAAACATACTTTAAAATCTCAGGTGTGATTTGAACCCCTATTTACTATACTTCTGGCCATGTTGACACCATGCTATTCAATACTTGGATATAACATCTGTTTGCCATCCAAAATCTCACCTTCCTATGTCAATGACAAATAATGAAAATACTGTTCCAGTGTCTAGGATCCTGTTTCCCGGCTCTGATGTCTTTAACGCCTTTGTTCTAAATAAAATTGTTTTAATTTTAATAGTACCCTAACAGAGTTTATACTCTTTCATATCAATTATCTTAAGTTATCATTATGTCCTGAAGCAGTATGCAAATATTTTTGCAGACTTTTCAAGTCAACATGTACTGTATGTAGTATTCAGATATTTCCCATGTTATAATAAATAATTTTCTGGAGATTAATTTATTTACTGAATGTTATTCGGTGCCAACATCAGAAATTTAGTTCATTTAACATGGGGCTGGCTGGCAATAGATAAACATGCGACCACCTAGTGGAACAGACTGGAGGTATGCATATGCTTAATCCATATTATTTTAGCAATTAGCTCATTCGATAGCTCTCATAACATGGGCTAGAAACACTTTAAAATGGCCTTAGCTATTATATTTTCAATCAAAGTAACCCAACCACCGAGAGCGGTAACCACACTCGCTATTGAGCCAAGCTATCTGTGGACTCGGTGGAGTCCTGTTTCAACAGAATCCAGGATGAGATGGATTGAATTTCTGTGTGGTGGGTAGTTTTTATGGCCAGATTCCCCTTCTTGACACCAATCTCAATGTTGTCCAATTATTATCACTTAGTTGTGGCCTAGTAATTAGAATTATGTTGAGAGCATGGCAAAGTTTGATTAAATAATCACAGTGTAATACACCTTGCCCTGCCCCAGTTCTGAATACATGCACCAAGACCCAGATTACCCCTGTGAGCATCGCTAAATCAGCTGATTTGTGAATTCCAGTCCGCACCACAAGTAGTGGCTCTGAACCTTGTAACCAGTTCCAAGCCACGTTTCCAGTATTGGCACCTTGGAAATATTTAGTTATTTCTGTAGCATCAAAATTAAAATTTTATATGTTTTAACTTGTCTTGACTGGAAGCTTACTTAGGAGGTAGATTTAGGATAACTATCAATGAAAATCACACCACAGAAAAATGCAGAGAGATCTTGAATAATAACTCAACTCTATCAGTAATTTTAAAAAATCTCACCAGTTTCATGCTGCAGGAGCTTAAGAAGAAAAATAACTTAACTGATAACACTTCTGTGAACACAACACTACAATAATGATTATATTACAACACAAATAATATTGGGTCTACCTAACAATTGTCACATTTTCTCCTGTTTTATGACGATATTTTCAAATGGAGACTTTTAATGAGATAGGCCAATTAAAACCTGTTTATCAGCAATATCTATTTAAATAAAAAATCTTTGCATTTATCATTGGAAACAAGATATTACTTGAAGTACACTTTTATTTGTGCAATAGATAAAGCGGAATTTAATTTGTCATCACAAAGAGTCACTGGTGAAAGAAAACTGATAATTTTTACTTTGAGGTGGTTCATACTTTGAACCACGCTCTGCTGCCACTGAGCAGCTATTTAAATTCAAAGCTATTACTCTTGTTGCTCGGCCATTGTTAAAAATAGCAATGGAATTGATATCACAATAGACTAATCGGAGGCCTTTCTATCTATTGGTCTCATAGAATTAATAAAATAATTGTTTTTCATTTGGTCAGCATGTTAATGTTCCCAATTAAGTTAGACAGGGAATAAAACGAATCTGTGATATCAATTCCAAGGATATTAACAGTGACCGAGCAACAAAAGTAACAGCTTTGAATTTAAATAGCTGCTCATTGGTAGCAGAGCGTGGTTCAAAGGATAATTAATCCATGTAATTTTTCCTGATTATCAGATGTGAATAGATCAGTTTTACTCCCAGTCCAATTTAATTGGGCACATAAATGTGCTGGGTGACTAAAACAATTATTTTAGCTTACGAAGGCAACACTGAAAAAAGGCTCCTAATCTTTTTATCTACAAGTAAAATTAAACTTTAAACAAGATTGTTTTTAATGGCAAACACAAAGTTGTCACATATGTAGCTGATAAACAGTTCATTTGGACTGTCATATCCACATATTTAAAATAAACCTGAGTTGAAAGTGTCTTCAAGAGACACAGGAGAAATGTTGAAGGTTCTTGGGAGAGTCACCCGTTATGTGTCAACTGTTCCAAACATCAACATTCAATCAGTCAAATATTGGACATAAACCCACCTTCAAGGCAGAGAGTCTTTCTTAAATAAAGGTACATTCAAAATGATCAGTTATGAAATAGAAACAATATTCCATGCAAGAATGATAGAAGACTTAGCTGCAGATAGATGAATACACAAACAGAATATACAGCAATTAGCAATATATCCATGCAAAACTCGTTGTGACATTGAACAGCAGAGAAAAGGGAGAATTTTATCAAGAAGAAAGAAGAGAAAAGAGTAGAGCATTATGCAACAAAGATGAGTCATTTGCTTTCAAGTGTGTTAATGATTTGGACAGGATGGAATCACACGACATTTACAAAGCTCATGCACCTCCGTACCAGTGCCTTGAAGAGTTCACATATGTGCACATCTAATAAACTATTTAATCGGAACAGTAGTTTACATGAAATTTATTTAGAAACATGATAATTTTGAGCAATGGTTTGGAGCGGATGAATAATTGATTTAATTCTAAATTAGTTCGATTTAACAGTCCCCGTTTGCTTAAATGTGATCAAAATAAATGTTCAGTGAAGCAATGCATCAAGCAGAAGCAGCAAGGGCAAAACTTTGAAATCCAATTTAATCCTCTATGACCCAAGTCGAAGAGCTCACATGTCTAAAGAAGTTCAAATGCCATTACAATTCCTGAAAATGCCTGAAGATGAGAAATTCTGTAGTCAACACTGCAGAGGAATTTGTTGGCTGTCTTTATATTCGACAAATGGATATCTCTGAAATCAGATCATTTTACAAGAGGAATGATTTTGAAAATTATTACACACCCTAGTAACTATTCTAAAGAAAAACCAAGAGCAGAAGATCTTGTCGAATTTTCACAGCTATTAAGAATTACATTGTGGAATGGAATACAAAAAGACTTGGGTAACATTCCTGGATCACAAGAGAGTATAATAAAAATGAAGAGGTTTACAATCCTTGAAGCAGGAGACAGACAAGATGAGTCCATGACATAAAATGATAGTGAATGAATCATTATTCAGCACACACATTATAGGATCTGTTAGAGCTAGGGCTGCCATCGCATGCAAATATTATATTCCCATGTTTTCATTAAGACTAGAATACTGAAAGAACTTTATGCCGAAGCTATTTTAAATGATACCACTCGAAATGGGTGTCTATCTTCTATTAAGAATTATGCTTTGTGATACAAAATGTTATGTATTGTAGATATGAATTCAAAATTACACGGGCCTGAAAGAAAGGTGAAAGATTGGAGTGTTTGTAAACTGGCATGGGTCAAATGATTTCTTTTTTTTAAGCAATATTCAACAGTTTGATGTTTATGCAAAACATTAGACTATCTTGTCATTTCTTTTGGTGCAGTCTAGGGGTAAAGCAACTTAGTGTAAAAAGAAATGCTGAAAGAACACTAAACAGCATTAAGCAAGAATGTACCAGCAAACTATTGTACAATGCTTTAAAATATCACATTTGATTCATGTCTTTTAAAACAATTAACTCAAACTTGCAACTTTCTTTCAAATGTATGTAATTGTTTTTTTTCTTCATTGAATACATGCTCTCAAAGTTAGCAGCTAACACAGATATTATCACAATCTATTTCAATAAGGTAAGGATTTGTATATAGTTACTAGCTTCACATAAAATAGAAACAACCAGCTCAGAATTTATGATATTATTCTGTTTACTAATGTTAATTTATTTCCCATGATAATAAATTCTAATGATATTTCACTTTCTATTGATGATTATGAATTTCTTTCCATTAATACAACCACTACAGTTTGAATTTTAACTTAGTAAACTTAAACAAATATTATAATATCACTTTCAAACACTTGTTTAGCATTATTAGAATCTACAAATTACTATAAAGTCATGAGTTACTAAAAACTACATGAGACAATTATGAGGCAAGAAAGAAGAAAAACATGATTAAAACAAGGACAAAAATGACAGGGTTGATGAGAGTAGAGGGGGAAAGTGTAAAGGTGGTAACATTCAAAACTCCAAAGCCCGACACAGCATTATCTTGACACCATCAATCACTAATTCATTCAAGAAAGGGATGGGCTGTGGAGTTAGTCCTTATCCCTCCTTATTTCCTCTTGCTCCTCCCCCATCAATTGTGTTTGTCCTTTTTTATGTTTCATCCTTCTTTTCCCATTGTTTGTATTATTTACTTATATTTCTCTAGAACTACATGAGTGATGGCAACCCTAGGCAACAACGTTGTTGAACACAATCATAAACTATATTATTTAAATCAGTTTAGATGCTAATTACATGCTGTATTAAGTCATAGGGTTTTGTTTATACAGTTTTAGCGACTTCAGTAAATGTAGACCACAGCACGACACTGGAGTCAGAATCATAACCAACAATCACAGGCATGCATCTTGGGTGTTGTGGCAAATCCATCTTTACTCCATTATCATGTGATCCACTTTTACCAAGGTTTTATAAGTTCCAGTTGCACAAGTAGCTAGGGCAAAATACAAAATTTGACAAGAAATAATTATTTAAAGAAAACCTTTATATCCTACTGTTTCTCTAAATGTTATCATTTGTTGTCTTTTCTTGTCATATTTCATATTTATAGAGAGCAATATCTGCACTGGAAACTTTGCTTGTTCAGCAGAGGTAAACTTCTCATTTCTACAAGTATTAACACTTGGGAAATCCTCATTTAAAAATTATCAAAAATAATATCTCTTAAAATTAAATTGCCCATTAGTTTTGACATTCTTATGAACATATTTGTCCATCAATCTAAAATACATATCTATGGGATGAATATTACTTTTTAGAATACAGTATGTGCAAATACCAGAACCTAAATAGATCGTGTCAGTACAGAGACAAGCCTCACGATTTGACATATTGATAATTTTTTGATTTCAGAAACATTCGGTGAATATATGATTTTGGTAATTATTATAATATTTTGTCAAATATCAACTTAATAAAGTTCTACAACTTGATGGTAAGAACTTGACTACACATGAAATGGTATAGCAATAAGAAGTGAACTTATAAAATGATACCATCTTCAGTCATTTTATATCTAAGAACAGGACATTTTATAAGACAAAAATAAATAAATAAATACATTTAAAAAAATCCAACACTTAAATAAATGAATTATTATCAGGAGATGTGGACTTGATCATTTTAAGTTTGTCATATTTTGCAATAAGAGCTTCAATTGAAAAAGGCAAGTAACAAAAATAATTTGCCAACAGGGCTCATATATAGAGAATTCAGAAAGTGCATTGCATATGATTATGGCAAATCAATTAACTTCTATTCAGTGATGTAGTACAATGCAAAGTGACACAGATACATCACATAGTCTCTGTAAACAACTACAAATGTTCTACCTACTGTATGTTTCAGTTTCCGAGTATGGAAATATTCTCCTTGGTCCTGGAAACTTATGAGAACTGTTGTTTGGACTTGTTCCTCATAAAAGAATCTCTGAACATATGGAAATCACATGGCACTGTGTGTTGGATGCTTTCCTAACTCCCAGAGGAAACGCTGAAGCGATGCTGCTTGTGTTACACTACGTATGTGTTCGACAAGGTGAAAAGAACAGCTCAAGGGAAAGGATTTGTCAACGATGAACAAGTTTAAATACCTGTTCTCCAAAGGCTTCTATCGTCAGTGAACTGAAACATTTGGTTAAACAGACTAGGGTTTCTTTACCTGTGGATCACCATAACTTCTCAAAGAGCAACAGCTGGCTGACGTCATAAACGTCGAAGCTCTGCGACACAGGTTCCAAAACCAAATGGAGTCACTAATATTCATTTTTAGATAAACTTGCTTTTCTATACTTTCCATCAAGAAGAGTCAGATTAGATGCTGTTTGCAACTTGAGCATGGCTTTATGTTGCTACACTAGAGCAAGGTGATGGATCACAAGGAACTACAGGGTCTTTCACTCAAAGTGCGGCCGGCAGCGCGGCGCGTAGAGGCAGCTCGCTGAGCTTAGGGTCGAGAGTCCGAAGATCAATCCAACAGCACTTCCTTCCTTATCTTAATTATGACATATGCTGTGACAGCAGCGCGCTGCGATATGCTCGTCTGACCTTTATAGTTGCACGTTCTACCTAGAGCGCTGGGCCGGCTGCACTTTGAGTCAAAGACCCTGTATATACACTCCATTATAAATGATAACATTTTATGAATGATTATTAGAACACATAATAATAGTCTAATAATAATAATTTTTGGCTATTTATACAGATTGGATGACGACAGGTTAAACCAGAAAATCTTCAAATATATTTGGAACAAGAAGTCAAAAAAGATTTGGAAAGAAATATTAGTAGAAGAGGAGAAGAAGAAGAAGAAGAAGAAGCAATAGAGAGAGAGAGATTTTCAGAATGAAAGTGTTAAAGAAGGAATGATTCCAAAGCAGGAAGAAAGAGAAAACATGTTCAAAATGGTCTGTGGAGGGGAAAAAGATACATAGAGAGAAGATGAAGGGGTAATTGAGGAAGAAAGAAGGAACAACAAAGGATGAAGTGGTGAAATTGGGACGAAGTCCTTAGAAGACCCCCAAGGGGGAAAACAATAATAATAATTATGTACAGTCGAAAGTTTATTAATTTGAAGTGAAAGGCCCTAACAAGAAATGAATTATTCGAGATTTAGAATCAGCCATGTTACAATTTCATGAATAGGAATATCAAGGCACCACTCGGAAAGTTTGAAATATTGATGATTTCATAATAATAAAAAAACAACATGGAACTTACCTATCTCTTTTGTAATAATAATAGACTAATAATAAATACATAATAATACATTTCTACTGCTACCGGTACTTATAAAGACATTCTGAAATTAGCTCACAGTTTAATTTTAAAATAGACCCTTTGGTCGTGCATGTTGATCCCCTAGTTGATTTTTGGTCATGACGATAAAAGGTTAAAAGGGCCCCTGATTTAGACAGTTGTTTACATGTGATGTATCTATGCCACTTTGCACTGTACTGCGTCACTTACGTTTATAAGCCTTTATATGGTAGGGGTTTGTATACCAACCACCTATCATAAGGACGATTCTAAGATGCTGACGGTTGAAACAGCCTTATTTTAACGAATTGTACTGTGGAACTGTTACCTTTTTTTTCTTCTAAAAACCAATATTGTTTTTGTATCTCCACTAACTATGGTGGTACATGAATTAAAAATAATAAATATGTACCTAATAAATTCAAATTAAAAACTATAAACAAATAATTTGAAAATAAATGTGAAATATAAAAATTAAAATTAACATATAGAAATAAATACGGAACAGAATTTAAAATAAATGTAAAAATTAAAAATAAATGTCAAAACTAAATATAAAAATTAAATTAATAACACGATTAAAATATATAAGAGTTACAACAAAATACAAAATTTTTAAATAAATATTACAATAGAAATAAGTGTAAAAATAAAAAATAGAATAAAATAAATATAAACAATTTAAAAAATTAAACATGCACATTAACAATACGTTAAAAATTAAATTAAAAATACATGTAAAAGTAAAAATTTTAATACGTAATTAAAAATCAAAAAATAATAAAAATATAAACATTAAAAATACATGTAAAATTCAAATTATATAAACAAATAAAAAACCAAAATTATAAACTGAAAATAAATATAACAATCAAAAATAAAATAAATATAAAGATTAAAAGTATAAAAATAAATATTAAGATTTATAAAAGTTAAAATAGACAAAAACATTCGAATTAATAATTAAGTTATAGAGATAATAATAAAACTATACTGTAATATAAAAAATAAAATTGCAGGAATAACAAAATTAAAATTTATTTTCTGTATTTATAAAAAAGTATCATTTTAAAATTACAAAAATAAAAAAATAAAAACTTAACATTATTATTAATAATAACTAAACGCAAATAAATACAAATAAAACGAAATATTTGAAATAATGATAGTTCTGTCCTATAAAGGATTAATGCCTCATATACCATAAGTTCGAAGTGTACCTCTGCTGCACTATGGTAAGTTACTATTTGAGTTAGTTTTTATCTGTGACATGCAGAGTGATTGTGCCATATTTTAAGCCAAGGTTAGTGATGAGTTCAAGTGCTGGATGTGAATGAGTTAGTGGGCCGTGTCAAGCTATGAAGACAGAACAGGGGAGGGGCTACCTCAATATATTGTCATGTGAAGACTTGTGAGTTACCAGCAGTGTTTCATTATTCAAAGATTTGTACAAGTGACGGACTTCTTCACAACTACTGTGTTAAGTATAGTGTAGATCTACAGTAGCTAGCTTTTGAGATATTCATAACACCTTCTTATTTACTTTTCATTATACTAGATGGTACTGTGAAGAGTGACTGTTCTTTGGTAAAACCTCACTGTACGGGTTTGGTGAATTCTTACTGTTTGTATTTCAACGTTTCGCCCGCTACTCCGGAGAACATTTTCAAGACACATTGCATAGGATGATGACGGTAAATGGCTTTGGATGATCCAGAAAGAGACGTGAGTTCAATCAGATTGCAGAGTTGCTGTTCCTTACTACAATAGACAAATTTAGTGAATTCAAAATACTTTTCTTTGCCCGGTGAAATCTACCTCCGCCTTCCGGCGTGCCGAGAGGGATATTTGATCTTAGGGACAGATGACTTCGTAGTTCCGCCCTTTAAATTAACAATAACTGACAAAGGTGAATTTAATTCCCATACTGAGACTTTTATCACAAATTAAATCTCTCATCTTCAAGAAGCACGTTCGAAATATTTTGATTTTCATACACATCTCGCACGCCCAAATTATCTTTTCCAATACTTGTTGGTTTGGCCTGAACACTCCGGACGACAAACACTAGTTTATGTTTCACGACATAATCTGCCAATCACCTTTCACGAAGGCATTGTTGGTGAACTTCCCTGTAGATACACAGCACAATGACTAAAGGATTGTGCAAAAACAGGCCATACGATCTCACCTGCCATTTTGGGGGGAAATATCACAATTATGGATCCAAAGTGGAATATATAGTCTACGGATTCCTTGGATAACTAGGAAATTCATTACTAAATTACGTTTTATACATTAAATTCATTAAGTAAAATAGCAACCAACAGCGCACAAAGCACCAGAAAGATACAAGGGTATATGAACTTCGTGAACGCAAGGACATCTTTCCAAATGCAGTCGGTTTGTCGTGATGCAAAATACATTTTGCATGGAGTTTCTTCTGGATTTGGACGTTGTCTGGCAAAGGTAAGTGGTCATAGAATCGAATAACTTGGATGATTCCTTGGACGAATTCATCATCATCACCACCTTAGAGTTGTCCCACTTTTTGGATCTTTGATCGTCACTTCGTCTGGTCCTGCGCTTTCTCAGTGATACGAGTCATCAGTGTTCTTTTAGTTCACTACGCTGGTCACCGACCTGTCGTCCAACCAATAGCGTTACAGTATACTCGTATATACGAGGGCTGTTTTGTTTTCAACCTCGGTTGATCATTAACCAAAGGCAAGAGTAAAAGCAACGAATTCATAACTAAACGTTAAAAAGAGATATGCTACGTATACCTCAAGATTACCTCAAAAAAATAACGAATATCTTGGAGACGACTTGGCGACAGAAACGGCTAACGCAAAGGAAAACTGTTATGGTATAAGCTACTTGGAATATGAGGACATTGAACAGATTTGGCAAGTTAAAGGATGGGAGAAGGAGAAGAGGAAGACCCAGGAAAAGAAGGCTCGACGATGTTGAAGACAATCTGAGAAAGCTGGAGAACATTATTTAAATTATTCATGGTGGTTCCGTATTGATATTCTAATATAGTTATTAAAAATAATTATACACCGTCCTGAATCAATACTATAAACAAATTAAGTATTAAACTTGTTCTTAGTACATGTTTCGGGGATTAATCACATTTTATCCCCTTCATCAGCTACAAACATATTGAAAACAAAATAAAGCGTAGCACTGTAATATGAAAGGTTATTAAACCTAATATGGCGCACCATATATTTAGGTTGTAAAATTTAGAATGAAATTAAGTAGTTGGTGACGGTGATCAGCCTGCAGATGCTAATGAAGATGTATGACAAACAGTACACTTTATTCACTTTCTAAATGAAACATTGAATAACCTCAAACATATACTTTGAGTTAACCACTTTACCAAGAGATATATTTTCCACCACGTCGTGCTTACTTGATGCCGCTTTGATTGGCTTATGGATCTTTAAGCATAACGGATTCTTCATTAATTAAACACGGATTGGCGAAGTCTTGAAATTCCAAGTCTGTCATCTCAAGCTTTTGACCTTCTCAATACGGAACTGTGAATGTAGTGTCTACTGTTTGTCATACATCTTCATTAGCATCTGCAGGCTGATCACCGTCACCAACTACAGTTGTAATACTTAGAGTTGAATTCTGACAGTTCTTAGAGGGAGGTCCTTTTACTGCCTACCGGGGTGGGTTAAAGAGAGGTGGGGGTATGGTTGTCATGGAAACGGGGTGGGGCGACTGCGGTTGCCATGGAGATAAGTCCTCTGGCCAGCTCATGTTGAGGAGGAATTTGTAGGAGTTGCCAAACCTCGCACTTCTGAGTTAGATCTTGTCACAAGCAGTTCAGCGTGAGTGTTATTCTATTTGTGTTTCTGTTTGGAGGCCGTCATTAAGTATCTAACGGTATTTTAAATACAAATTACGTAGACCTACAATTATTGTATTGCAATATATATTTCGAGCATTATGAATACTCCTCGAGGGAGAGGGAGGCCCAGAACTCGCCCACCTCATGAAAAAAATACCGCCGGTCATGGTGTGACAATTCATCACCAAGGAAGAGAAATTATATGTGCCGCAAGGGAATTCTTTGAAGAGGAGGCTAAGAGTTTTTCGGATAGGAATGTTCCTTTAATTCCATTCCAGAGAGTTCAAGAACGCACTGCGAAAGCTCTTAGAGTTAGTAAAAGTACTGTGACAAGAGTTACGATGGAGAAATATAACAACTCAGAAGAGGGTTCATCTAAACTGTCCATGCCTGGATGCGGCCTATAACCTCCAGAATTACAAATCTGGATCCGTTTAAAGACGATGCTATTCGCCGGCACATATATTCTTACTACACCAGGAGGGAACATCCAACAATTCAAAAACTGTTATTTACACTTCCGAACGACTTATTTAAAGGCAGTTACTCTTCCTTACTGAAAGTGGTTCATAACCTTGGTTTTGAATATAAGGCTATCAACAGTAGGAAGCTGCTGATGGAGAGAGGTGACGGACTGAGCCAGGATCGAACCTGCCAAGTTGAGCTCAGAAAGCCAGCGCTCTACTGTCTGAGCTTTTCAGCCCGACCTCTGTTAAAGAAAACCGAACATAAGACCAAGTCAGTCATGGTCTGGCCAGGTAGTCTACAAGAAAACACAGCGGTCAGAATGAACGAACAAGCCAACCGGAAGTGAGAAGGGTAGGGTATGGAATGCAGGAATGTGGCAACCGCGTGAAATGGCACGTGCAATGCTCCTCCCTCCAGCACTAGCTGTCAGACGTCAACTCTAAGTATTACGACCATACTTCATTTTATTATAAATTTTACAACCTAAATATATGGTGCACCATGTTAGGTTTAATAACCTGTCATATTACAGTGCTACGCTTTATTTTGTTTTCAATATGTTTGTAGCTGATGACATTTGATTAATCCCCGAAACATGCAATCTACTAAGAACGCATTTAATAATTAATTTATTTATAGTATTGATTCAGGCGGGTGTATAATTCTTTTTAATAACTATATAAATCTGGAGAAGGAAAGCAGAGGACCGGGATGAATGGAGGCACATAATCAAGGAGGCCATGATCTACAGCGCCGACCAGTAGGTAATAAGTTTTTGCTGAACAGTCACCTTGTACTTCCTGCACCATCAAGCATAACTGAAGAGAATCGAAGGTGCCGGGAAAAAAGAAACTTCCAATTCGAGTGTCAAGTGTGATGGTGTGTTATGGCGCGGCGGAGAGACACGAAGTGAGCGATAAGTAGAGTACTTTGTTTGCCTCTGACCTGAACACTTGAGCCCCTGCTGGGTGATGCCGTGCAGCATGGAGCCACAATGGTCACAGAAAGTCGGAGTCAAGTACGAGAAAACCTCGAACTTGTGCATGGCGACCGCGGCCTGGTGAGCACAACATACATTAACGATGATGAGGATGGAAGGGGGGAGCAAGCAACAACAACAACAACAAACAAACACTGTGATGGTGCAGTAGAGGCGGCTGGCTGCCTGCCTGCATCAGCTGAGAGGGAGGGGAAACATACCCTCCTCCAAAACACACAACATAATCATTCCTTTAATACAAGCACAAAATATATGTACATGCTGTAGCAACTAAAGTACTCGCTTGCTACAAGCAACAGTGCTCTATTAAAAATAGTACACACAGCTTTCACAAAACACAAAGAAAATATTTTTCAAAAAACAAAACAAAAAAACACAGATAAAGCTGGCGCCAATGCATTTGTGGTTCATCAACCCTTTGCGTGCTTCGCCCGTCTATAAAAGGAGCACAGGAACTTCTTTTTTTAAAATATATATTTCCCATTCACTTTTGGTTGGTTGGTTCCTTAGTTTAGGGGCTGCGACAACGCGGTCATGTAGCCCCGTGTACTTTGGGTGTGTGTAGAATCTGTCTGATAACCGGTGTTAATTGTGATGACTGTATTAGTGTGTGTATCTGGTTTTTTTTAAATTCAAGTAGGGACTGCAACTTTGAATTTTCAAATAGTTCCTACTTTTGCCGCCAAACGCCACCGTCAACGACTACTAGGCCTAGTTCAGAACTAGCTACTAGACGCCACCGCAGTCGGCTCTTGGCAACGAACGTAGCAACCTAAGAGCGTTGTTTACATTCTTAACCTATCCAATTTAGTTTCACACAGGTGTAATTACTGGAAAAATCTTTAACATGCCATAAATCTATGACATGGGACCGCCGGCTTTACTTCCCCTCCGAAGGAAGGCATACTGAGGGATTTTTAACACCCATTCACTTTCAAGTGCCGAGTTGATCTCTGGCATGTTGTGCCATCTGTTGGGCATTATGTACCGCACCTCTACTTGAGTTTGGATTTTTGCTTCCGGAAGTAACTAACAGAGAATCCTCAACAACTAGAGTTCATCTGACAACAGAGAATCCTCAACAACTAGAGTTCATCTGACAAAGGAAGTATCAGGTAAGACAGGTCAAAACCTATCTTGAAACTTTGTGGACGCAATTGTTGTACTATAAGAGGAGCCCTATCACATTAAGGGGCTGAAAATGAGCTTTGTCTCGTCCTTTTACGCCTATTTCAGCATGTATTTTAAGAGTGTAGCTCCTCTTTAATTGAGAGGTATGGAGAAGAGTTACATCAATGGTTAGTGTCGAGCCTCTGATGGGTATCTGTACCAAATTTTACGTCGATCCACCCAGCCGTTCTACAGTTAAAAGCGTACAAAGTTGTAAACAGACAGACATGCATAGGGCATACATTAAAAAAAAAGTTTTTGCGCGCATTGGTCATAAAATAGTCTGGAACGCGTTAATAACGCAAGTTTCCGTGGAAATTCAGGGAAAGAACCAGAAAAACTTTCAGTTTTGTATTTATTATTTAGGTATATAGAGATAGACTATTCGAAATATAGCCTACGAATACGGTACTTCGAATAATTCGAAGCATTCGGACATCCGCATTTATTTGAATTTGGAATGGGCGAATATTCGAATGATATGTAGGTTACACGTACAGCTTTGCTGTATATGTGTTGAGACATCATATTTTAACTGTTGGTATCTTAATATTACATTTTCTCGAGTAGTTTATTCTTTAAGCTCGCCTTAGCTCCTGGAATAATCGGGGACCATTCCCCTACTGCCTTGAAGCTGGCCGAGGTACTAAATCTGAGCAAATATGATCAGTCTATCGCTTTGGAAATCTCTAGACGGCCAATTACATCTCGTAAGTTGTGATTCCCAAGACGGGGTGAGGGGTGGTAATATTTCGTTGCCGTACTTTTCCTCTAACAAGAGCTTCTCAGAACATTTACCATGGCATCTCATAAAGGGAAAGCATTAAGTGGCAAGGACTAGTTTTTTCATGCACGACCACCATCTTTATTCATCAACTGACCTTAAGATTATTATGCGAAATTCTTATTACTTTCTTATTAATTGTTTTGAGTCGTTTTTTAGTTCCAAAATCATACTTTTATTCTAAAGTTCGTAGTAGATATTGATTTTCCCATTTTTTTAAATGTGCAAAGGTATTGATTAGAAATATTTAAAAAATATTTTCGCGCCTTCGATGGCGTAGTCGGTAGAATGCTGAACTGTTAAGCCCAAGATCGCGAGTTCAAACCCGGCCGAAGTCGTCAGATATTAAAGAGCGTTAAAATCCTTCAGTATGCTGGCGGGACCATGTCAGAGTTATGGCATGTAAAAGAAGCTACCACTACAATTGGTAGTGTGTAGCAAAATCTGTAGGTTATTTAAGTTAGAAACCCTCTATAAAGTTTCAAGTTTCGCCGCTAAGTGTCATCTCTGGTAGTCAAAGTTGTAACTACTCTTACTTGAAATTGAACTTGATGGGAGCCTACGGGCGTTCAATGTAAATATCCCGCAAATATACCGTAATAATAATAATTCATATTTTCTTTTAAATACTTTTATGTTTAGTTTCAAAAATAATTTTCAGAATTTAGAACTATATTTTAAATGTTTTATAACCGATATTTCTTTCCTAGATGTGTTACTTTCCGAGGATGTACTGTAATGTTGGTTGAGTTCGAGACAAGACCCGTATGTCATGGAATGCAAGTGTGTGTGTGGCATAGTGTTTAGGGGCATATCAAATTATACCAAGGCAAGCTGCGCAGCAGTGATGAATGAATAGTTGCATAACACACAGGGGATATAGATATTGTACAGTATGTTGACTTGCAACCAAACCTTCTGATAAATGCATTTAACTTTTACGTTAATATTATTCTAATAACATGTTTGTTCAAAATATCTACGCATACTAGGTCAGTAGAGTCACCTATACGTTGCTACAAGAAAGAAAGCCCTTAGTTACGTGCATGTATGTCATCTATATTTTACTATAAGAACGCAAACTCTTATTTGTATGTTGTTTATCTATGTTTACTAGGTCAGTAGCGTCACCTATACGTTGTTATAAGAACGCAAGCTCTTAGTTACGTATTGTTTGTTCATCCCTGTATACTAGGGCGGTATCGTCACCAATACGTTGCTATAAGAACGCAAGCTCTTAGTTACGCGTTGTCTATTAATCTATGTATACTACTGTAGGTCAGTAGCGTCACCTATACGTTGCTAAATGAAAGCAAGCTCTTAGTTACATATTGTTTGATATGTATGTATAATAGATCAGCAGCGTCATCTATACGTTGCTACAAGAACGCATGCTCTTAGTTACGTGTCTTAGCTAAGTTTTTTTTTCGTATAACGTTGAACACTCATCGACACGCTATTCTCCTCTACAACTACCGATGCAGAAAAATACGGAGAGCTTCAAGGAACTGCCGTACCGTAAATAGTATTGATTTTACTATACATTTATCGTGTGATTTAAAAATTAATCTTGTGTCAAGAGTCTGTAATTTATGCGTGCACAAAGGTGGGTGGTGTATAACTAAGCATTCGGAAACATATTATGATTTCCCAGGAAAGGAAGTATCGAAAATCGTGAATAACGTATGGTATCAAATGCGTGGTTTAGCGAGGGGAAATGTTATTGTCGTAGTATTGGAACATGTCTAGCAGGCTAATCGTTCATTCTATAGACTTTGTGTTTGTACAGCACAGATGAGCGTAACAGGAGTAGTTGAAACTCCGTAGAGGTGAACGATGACTGTGGCTAATTGAGTTGATTCAAAAAACTAAAAGAATTTAAAGGAAAT
This sequence comes from Meconema thalassinum, assembly GCA_946902985.2. Classification (NCBI taxonomy): domain Eukaryota; kingdom Metazoa; phylum Arthropoda; class Insecta; order Orthoptera; family Tettigoniidae; genus Meconema; species Meconema thalassinum. Next base: position 150,394,599 of record OX336395.1, on the reverse strand, counting down.
CATGCAAACCTGAAGATTTATATGAAGCATTTTCTCAGGGAAAAGAAAATTAAAACGGAAAATTTAAATTAGCTGAGCCTACAAGTTTATACAAACGCAAATTCAATTTTCCTTCTTATTCATTATCTTTACTCTGAGATTTGCTGATGACATCGTCATCTTGTCCAACACGCCAGAGGATTTGAATGAGTTTTTGAATGGTATGGACTCCGTCTTGAGGAAATAATTCATGATGAAAATTAATAAATGTAAAACAAAAATATTGGAATGCAGCCGAAATAAATCGGAAACCTCTATGGACATCAAATTGGCAGATGAAAAGCTGAAGGAAGTAGGAGACTTCTGTTACTTAGGAAGCAAAATAACCAGTGATGGACGAAGGAAAGAGGATATAAAAGTAGGTTTGCTAATGCAAGGAAAGCATTTCTACAGAAAAGGAATCTGTTGACATAGAATATAGATTTAGGTATTAGGAAGACATTTTTGAAAGCCTTTGTCTGGAACGTGGCACTGTATGGAAGTGAAACTTGGACTATTGGTGCAGCAGAAAAGAGGAGAATTGAAGCGTTTGAAATGTGGTGTTACAGGAGAATGATGAAGATCAGATGGGTAGATAAGGTTACAAACGAAGAGGTATTAAGACGAGTGGGAGAGGAGAGATGTTTATGGCGACTGCTAATGAAGAGATCAGATAGGTTGGTAGGACACATACTAAGACACCCAGGAATAGCAAGCTTAGTTATGGAAGGAAGGGTCGTGGACAAGAACTGTAGGAGTAGACTAAGTTTAGAATATATTAAACAGATTGCCTCGGATGAAGGGTGTGGTAGCTATGTAGAGATTAAATGATTAGCTCAGGACAGGGAGGCATGGAGTGCTGCATTAAACCAGTCAAAAGACTGAAGACTCAAACAACAACAATAATCAATGATGTGCTTGCCACACACAAGGTTGCACCTTTTAGTGGCATATGTGATTGCTCTTCCTACTCAGTATGAATTTGATATCCTATTTCGACCTGTCTTTATCATACCGTATTGCAATAATATAATTTAATTGTAAATTTACATTTTAAACCAATGAATAGGAATTGTATGGAAATTCATAAAATGTGTAAAGCCTTTCTGAATTTTATAAACTATGTATATTTTTAACGATGTAATTAATAATAATAATAATAATAATAATATCCTACACGCGCGACTGTACCTGTCAATCAAGCAGGCTGACACCGTGCCATAAATAGACAAAGAATAGTTCTCACCTCGGCCACCGGCACTCGTATCATTAAAGGCTGGTTGATTAGTTGGTTGGTTCCTCAGTTCAAGTGCTGCGACAACGCGGTCATGTAGCCCCGTGTACTTTGGGTGTGTGTAGAATCTGTCTGATAACCGGTGTTAATTGTGATGTCTGCCCTGTTAGGTATACATCAAGCGAGAACGTTATCGCTGAGTCGCGCATTCAACAATAGCCTAAGGTAGGAAAATGATGTCCGGCTCCGTGGCTAAATGGTTAGCGTGCTAGGCTTTGGCCCAAAGTGCCCCGAGTTCGATTCCCGGCCGAGCTATCAGGGATTTTAATATCCTGGGGTTAATTCCCGTGGCTAGAGGACTGGGTGTATGTGCCGTCTTCATCATCACTTCATCATCATTATGACGCGCCCACGGGCGTCATTTAGAAAGACCTGCACTCGGCCTCTCCGGAGGCCACACGATCATCATCAGTAAAATGATATAAACTGAAGGTGGACCTTTTAATTACAGTTTTTTATTTTAAGTATTATGCCGGAATATTAAGCAAGAGTCATTATTTAACATTTTCCTTATTCGAACGGTCTCTTTCCGCTTTGAAAATATTTTTATGTAGATTGTTGTTGGATTCTTTTAGGTGCTTTGCGACATCGTGGACTGATGTCCAATGACACAACAAAGACCAGATCGATGCCTAGGAGAAGAGTCCAAGTGCTATTACGATGTAAACATTCCGTCTGGTTGAACGGGTGATAATAGGGCGTCCATGTTATGGAAATCATTCGTTGTTTGGACAGTGTCGACGCAATGATCGATATTCCGCTGGGATTATTATGGACAGCCGTATCGTGAACGAAACGTATTTTATCTCGCCCACCAAACGTAGCAGGACTCGAGGTAGGCAGTGTCGTGTCGCAATGATCGATATCCCGCTGGGTATTATACTGAGTGCATATCGCCCACCATACACCGTGCTCAATCAAATGATATCAGTCAACAAGTATTTGTGCTCAATTTAAATTATGCGGGAAATCGGGCGCCTATCCAGGATATTTTTCGGGTGAGGTTTGAATCCATTTATATGCAGGGTAGGTGGGGGTATAATTAATCACGTTCTCGCCTGCTGTGCCAAAGGTTGCAGGATCCTGGCGCAGTCGGTGGACATTTGAAGGTGCGCAAATGTGAGGGAACGTTTAAGATTCTCTTCGGGGCAAATTTCCGCACCCTGGCGTCTCTGAAAGCCACATATGTTAAAAGGGAGGTAAATCAAATACAGGCCGGACGTTTGTTTTAGACGAGTGAAAAAATCTTAATGGAAGCCTGGAGGCGAGTTACTACAGTACCTGTGTTGTTATCAGCTGCCCCAAGCGGTCCGATGATTGACAAAGCTGTCTCACACTCCTACTGAAGTACAGTCATTGGCAAATATAATGACGTTCTGTTCGTAACTACGTATCGTGTACTTCCGCGTCACACAATACTTCGACGTTAACTGTACTGTCTGCAAGTCGGTGTCGCCACGTGCTCAAGTTTGGAATTCCATTACATCAGATCGGTGGTGACAAATGTGAAGCGATAGAGTGAGAGAGTGAGTGTGTAAAGGCTCACTCGCAGGCTTCAAGGTCAAGGGCAATCATCTAAAACAAACGTCCGGCCTGTAACATTAGTATTATCATTATTGTTGAATGTGGTTGTCAGAGGCGCGTGTGATGTTTCCATGCCGCAAGTTGAAGTACAGCGCGACAAGTTCATATGATGCCCCGGAAAATATGCGAACTACTAGGCTTTCCCTTACCCCAGTAGTCATAATGTTGCTGGATCTACTGCTATTTGCTGCCGAGAAAGGCGTGACTTGTACAGTTACGTCATCAGAAACTAATAAGGAGAGAGTTCATTCATTGTTGTCAAATGTTTCATTATTGTCATTGGCGGCTTCGGTGGCGTAGTTGGTAGCATGCTGAGCTTCTATGCCCAAGGTTCAAACCCAGCCGAAGACATCGTGCTTTTTTAATGAGCGTTAACAATCCCTCAGGACGCCTTCTTTCGGAGGGGAAGTGAAGCCGGCGGTCCCATGTCATAGATTTATGGCATCAAATAGAACCTTCCACCAACTACACTTGGGTGAAACCAAAATTTGTAGGTTAGAATTGATAACGCTCTATTAGGCCTAGTTGCAACGTTCACCGCCGGGTGCTGACTGCGATGCTATCAAGTAGCCAAGTCCGCAAGCTAGTTGTCGTGACGGCAGAAAATTAAAATTGAAAATTATTGTCTGCAGTCCTTACTTTAATTTAAAAAAACAGATAACACACACACTAATACAGCCATCACAATTAACACCGGTTATTAGACAGATTCTACACACACCCAAAGTAAACGGGGCTACATGACCACGTTGTCGCAGCCCCTAAACTGAGGAACCAGCCAACCAACCAGAAACCAATAAGGAGAGAGTTCATTCATCAAATGTTTCATTACTGTCATTCCGTCGCCAGCTGCTGCACGGTAAACTTCATAAGGCAAGCATTGTGGCTTTATCTCAGGCAGCTTTGTCCTAATAGCTGAAGGTTTCACAACATTGTACACACTGGCGCTAGGTTGCGCGCACGTGAGGATGACTTTCCAGCAGTGTCTGTTGTACTTTCTTTCCTTCTTTCTTTCTTTTTTATTTAAACATTTTTTAAACTACGTCACCGGCCGTGAAAGCCAATATACCATCGTTTGGGAAGCCTTCATAGGGAGGTTAAGGCTGCTTTAGCTTTTAGTTCTCGCAGTTAAGTAGTGCAGTTGCACTCTATATAAAAGGAGGTAGCGCGCAGGTCGTTACTCCTGTGCTGGTCCGGGCGGGGATACCAAGAGCCCGCCTATGAGCCAGCTTGGTGTCCTAGGCGAAACCCCACACAAAACACGGCACAAACCTAGAAGAATTGCTGAGTTTTAATTCACCGGCCGTGAAAGCCAATATACCATATTTTTGGAAGCCTTCATAGGGAGGTTAAGGCTGCTTGAGCTTTTAGTACTCGCAGTTAAGTAGTGCAGTTGCACTCTATATAAAGGGAGGTAGCGCGCAGTTCGTTATTCCTGCGGGGACACCAAGAGGCCGCCGATGAGCCAGCTTGGTGTCCTAGGTGAAGAAACCCCACACAAGACACGGCACAAACCTAGAAGAATTGCTGAGTTTTAATTTCTGAGACTGTTTAAGAAATGTGTGCTAGGCGTAGGTTGTCAGGATTATATTTTATGAACATTATCTTGTGTTAATTTCGAACTATACTGTTATTGTTTAATTTCCAATAATAAATGTAACTCATTAAATCACGCCAGTCCAACCACTATCTTAGGTGTGTGTTATTATTTTAAACAACAGGCATTATCCGATACAGACACAGTCAATGCAGTTAATTGTTGATTTGGCATCGGCGCTTTCTTATCGCGCTCTCGCTCTGCCCCCTCAACCGCCACGTGCTTTCCCTCTCTCGCTCACGCCGACAGCGCCCTCACTCAGGGCTTCAGTTAAACTTGCCGAGCAATAAACATTGAATAGCACTAATGGGTTTGTATGTATTACTGCATCTTTCATTATAGTGCGTTCCAACAATTAACATGACATGTCCAGTGATTTATACAAATACTAGCATTACCCGTCGCGGCTTCGTCCGCGAATATTCTAGTTGTAAAGAGTACACTTAGCAAAATCTCAGTCATGAATGCTATGACTGATTTATCCTTGGTATGAATAATCAGACTTTATCAATTCAGCTACTGGTGCAGTGGTTAGGGGTATGTCATTCCTTCATGGGTATATCAGAGCGAAGTTAGTTTTCTGGGAATATCACAGACACTGTAAATTTAAGGGCCTTTGAATGTGGTTCTCGGAGACCCTTTATAGTCTGGTGAAAAAGACCTTTTGTACCACACTAGTAGGGGGGTAAGGCGGTTTCCAACCAGTGTCATGGCCGCCACGTGAGTCCAAGCCAATATCTCGCAAACCGATGGTCGGATTTTAATAAACGAGGTGTCGTTGGACTCGGGTTGACGCCCTCTTTCCAATGGACCACTCATTTCAACCCCTAAATAAAACCTACCCCTACTAGGGGGTGAAATTGTAATTTTTTAGTGAAAGTCTCTTTCCAAATGGGACATGTGTAAGCTGCGCTGCTAAAATGAACTTAAACGTGGTTGCTCATATAGTGCATGCGTTTTACGAGATGCCGCTATGGATGAACATTCTTGTTTTTGTTTTTTACGCATGCGCACTGGGGATTTTTGTAAGAGGGCGAGCTCTTTGAAAAAAATGATTGATAAGAAGAGGTTTTGGTGGTGAGGAGAGAATCAGATAGTCGCCTACTTTCCTACGACGTTTGTCGATATCTCTCAAACGCAAGGTCGGATTTGGACGTGTGACGTGTCAAATCGCTTGTCTCGAAGCCCTATACATGTTATTAATAGGTTAGAGTTTTGAGAATGAGGGAAACAGGCTTTTTTGGGGTAAAACCATGATTTTAGACTTTTTCTGATATTTCACGAATGCATGGTCGGATTTGGTCCTATGACGTGTCAAATGGCTTGTCTCGAAACCCTGTGTATTTTGGTAATAGGTTAAAGCTTTTGAGAATGAGGGAAACAGAATTTTTTGTTGTAAAACCGTGATTTTAGACTTTCTGTTATATCTCACAAACCAATAACGCCAGAGACGTATACGAGGGGTCGTAGGACTCGGGGTGACGCCCCTTTCCTCTCCCCTTTTGAATATAGTATTTATGTTTAAAAAATGCGAAAGGGTCTAACGACACTTTTGTTGAAAACATTTTAGTTTTTAAAACTTTTTCTTTTAATCTTTCTAAAATGTTCATGAAGAGTGGTTGCAGATAGAGACGATACCACTGGACACGTGTTTCAACGAAGCTATTACTGGCCACGGTGGTGATATACCAATACAGTATTCGCTATTTCGATGAGACGGCGGGTCGAGGGTTCGTTTTCCGATTTTTCCTATGATGGAATACCTAATACCTAAACCCCCTGAAGGGGGTCTTTAACATGTAAACGATTATGAGTGACATGGCAAATGATAATTCCTTGATCCGATGAAGTTAGCTTTAGATAGAACAAACAGAACTTGGTTATATGGTGCTTGAAGTGAGTATAGAAAACAAACTTGCTGGGGCAGACTGACAGGATGTGGATGTTATTTGAGCTTATTGGAATGCCTTGACTTGACTTGACAACAGGGCAATGAAAAAAGCACAGAGATGCTGAGGACACTTGAAGGTCAAACGATATGGCAACCATGGTGGGAGGGGGAAGCTAGGATGATGTCGCCGATCATGTTCAATGTTCAATGAATGAATTTAAATTTTGCGAAGCATTGTTTGGAGAGGGTCATGGGACGACTTGTTTTAAGGATATTTATTTTTTCGATCTTTCTTATGGTGGTCTCATTGATTGAAATCATCCAAAACTGCTAGGGCATGGCCTTGAGATTTTATAAACTGATAATGGGATTTTGACATACAAGGTCCACTCAGAACTTGACATGATGTCATTCTTTTTATGGCTTATGAATTTCCCCAAAAAAGACCCAAAACAACAAGATCATAGACTTTTGCTTTTCTTAATATATTGCAAACCCATAATGTTAGATGTTTACTGTGAGTGACGAAACCTAGCTAGGTAAAGAAAGAATTATTGTAGGATATATGTATGGTGACTGACACGTCTTTGAACATTGGAACTTGTTTTCAGATCTGAGTGTAGTACATAGGGAGTATAGGTTGTAGGCATGGCTTGACAAACGGTGCACACAAAATTCAATTTATCGATTCAAGAATTATGAGTAGACTATCATTAATTAATTGGTTAAAGAGTGTAGCTAAAAATAAAAAAGTGACTACATTAAACTAAACTGAACCAAGTCGAATCAAACCCAACTGAACCAAACCAAGCCTAAAGCAAACCAAACCTAATCAAGAACAAGCCAAGGGCTTAAGTGTAAAACTTGTGGGGGAATGCAGTCATTGGCAATGTCCAAAGAAAGGGATAACGCTCTACCTTTAGAGGGTGAGGTAAAGCTAGCGCATGGTGCTAATGCATATTCCCAAGTACATGAACCACACACACACACAACTATCCTATGCTGTTTTTATGAGTTGACTGTTAAAACTTACTCAGTGGTTACTGAGCAAGATGGTCGCTACACACAACAAGCTTTAAATACTTGAGGCTAATAATCTATACACACACACGCACTCGCTTGTTCTAAACTAAACTGTCTCGCTGGCAGTGCTCACACAGTAGGCAAATGACAAATGCTTGGCTAACCGAAATACAATCATTTTCGGTTGTCTAATGATACCAGCTAGCCATTACATGCTATAGTGGTGAGCACATGTGCCTCTTGCACTGGAGATCGTAACTCGATTTCTAGCTCTAAGGCCTAGAACGAATCAAACTAAGAAAGAATGGTATGGTGACGCAGTAGTTAAACTGTTAGCCTTTCAATAAGGTAGACTAGGGTTTGATTTTGGGTTAATATACATGTCATAAACAAACAAACAAACAAAAAAAGCGGAGATAATGTTTAAAACTGATTACACTTGTCTCTTTTCAAATTATTACTTAGATTACAAATACAAAGGTGGACTGGGTTTGATATACAGTTAATGCTGCCTATCGCATACTAGCCTGTAAGAAAGCCAAACAAGCAAAAGGCGTAGGTAGAGCAGTGGTAAAATCACTATGTGTAGAGAACTACCTAACGGTTTTATGAACTGGCAATGCTATGTCGCATAAACAGTGCAGGATACAATCCGGCAACCATAATTTTTATCTTGTGGAACAGAGAAAATGCAATTTTACCTTGATGGATAGCAAATGAGTGCAGATGAATGACCTATGCATTAGCCTACCATAGGGTTATAACCACGAGGTGGAGGTGTGACTTTTATATTTTATTGTTTAGAGACATGGCTTTTTTGTAACCAGTAGATTTAGTATTTTGTAAATATTCATTTTTGTAATTGTAAATAGTGGAAACATTTTTTTTGTAATAGTAAATGTTAAATGTATAACTAAAAGTTATTTGGGATAAGTGTGCATGTCAAGGATAAATAGCGTGGTTGTATTTGTTTTCAAAGACAGGTATGGTTGTGTGAATGTATGACTATAGATAGAATGATAGAGAGAGAGAGAGAAAGCTTGTGTGTGTGTGTGTGTGTGTGTGTGTGTGTGTGGGTAGCATTGATTTTTCAACCAAAGCAAACACGGCAAGGTAGGATGGTGGGGTAATTAATGTATATAGCAAATGGTAAATAGTATACTATATTTTTTAACACTTGTGTTTTTTTAATGCAGCAGTAGATAGGTGTTATTTTGTAAAACAGTCTTACCTACAGTAGTAGTAGTAGTAGTAGTAGTAGTAGTAGTCCTATATGTTTTTGGAAACAAACAGAAAGAGAATGCACTATTGCCATGGCCAAGCACTTCCATTAAAGTGATTTCAAGAACATTTAAATCAGCAAATGTGTGTTTTACAAAACTAAACATTCAGCATGGACTAAATCATAAACGTGTCTTCTGTGATATGGAAAAAATAGGAAATCCATGTTTCCATATCATCACAATTTAAAAACTTAAAACTGACATTTAAAAAATGTAAATGGGAAATTGGCAAATGTGTAAACAACAAAATGGAAAATTCTTGTTTCCATATCATGAAATCCAAAAACTTTAAACTGACATTTTCAAATCGTGTACATGGAAAATTGACAAATGGCAATGTGTGAAATGTGGAAATGAAAAAATATGAACAAATGGCTATCATTATTTTAAAAAAATAAAAAACCGTCGTGTTCTATCGTTAAAGTGTGAATCAAACCACATCTACTTATTTGGATCACCCGAGACTGAGTAGACCTGTTTTAGTCCTAATATACTTTTAAAATTTTATGTTAAAGCTCAATTTGAACTCAAGAGCTTTAGAGTGCCAGCTAACTATTATAACCGTTACGTCACAAAGACAACTTTACACTACTCTTAATAAACAATAATAAGAAAAAGAATAATAAATGTTGATTTTTTTTAAGGATGAACATGGTGACACCGTTTCTGTTGCACAGTCTGCTAGCTACTAGCCAGCAGCTGGGGTCTTAGAAAACGATACAGTTGACATTTTGTAATGAGATGTGACATGTTTCAAAGTACAGTATTATGGGTTGCTGCTGAGTAAAAACTAATCCTGTACAAGGAAGCAAGGGTTCGAACCCCTTACCTAACCTTACTATTGCCTGAACATGGCTTGACGACACTGTATTATTATGATACTCGGTACACAAACCATAGATAGAGTGTATTGTTTAAGATCACTTTCTTTCTGAACATAGGTGGAGACTGTTGATGGTTAACAATGGCATTAATATAGTAGGACGTGGGTATAGCAATTAAGAAAAAAACAGACAATACCCATACAATATTTTTATTTATTTAATATAAGTACTTGTACAATAGTTACATTCAAAATACATTTCTTTTTTCTCTATTACTATTTAGTCCTTTTTGATTCTCTTGCATATGAAGGGTAGATAACCTTGTAGTTCAGCCCCTTAAAACAACAACAACACAACCTTTTGCATAGTCTGTGATGTTGACGACTCTTGAGATGTGGAAGATGGATTAAACATAACTTTTACAGCAGGGGTTAAATGTTGCTCAATAAACACTGCACTATTTTGAGTAGCAAAATTTTTTTCTTGTACTAGCTTTTTAGCATTGTCATGATTATTTGTTGACACCAACAGTGTTTCATTTGGTACACCACATTGATGATCACTCACACTTAAAACCTTACCATTTCTACTTTTTAGATTGCCTCGACATCTTTTTGACCTCTCTTTTGAGCATCGCCAAAATATTATTCCTTTTACATTTTGACGATTATAGTTATAAGAGTAGCCTTTATAGAGTACACGTTGTTTACCTTTGTTAGTTGTAGTAAGTTCCATAGTAGCAACTAACCTGTTAGTATGATTTGCTCACTACAAAGGTTATAACTGTTCTGATAATAAAATCATTTAGCGTTGGCTTTTATATTTAATATGTATAGTTTGAAGTGATAGCAAAAGTGAGAGCAAAATGGTAGCAGAGTGGAAGAAAATATAACATGTATTGTTAAGAAATAGTTTAAGCTGTTATGTGGATCCATTACATAATAATTTTAGCACGACGAAGCTCATTTTCTATATCCAATAGTTCTTCCTCATATTCAGTATAACCAGCCTGTTTATAGACATGCAGTTGCTGAAGCCGCCAGATTAGCTTACTTGGATTGTTCCAGTAGACAAATTTAACAAATGATTTTTTAGTTGTAAACAAAGCATTACCATTATCATTATTATCTTCATCATCAACATCATCATCATCATAACCATTATCATTATCATCATCATCATTATCATCATCATCATGATCATTATAATCCTCATCACTATTACTATATAGTCCTTTTTGATCCTTTTGCAATACCACATTTTGCACAGTCTGTGTTGCTCTTGATAATGTTGGGAGTTTTTCAGACATTGACAACTGTCCTAACACGACTTTCTGAGGAGATGATACATGCTTCTTAACAAACAATGCACTATCTTGAGCTGCAATATCTTTTTCTGGGACAAGTATTTTAGCATTTTGAAGAGTTTTTTTAAACAGCAACGATGTTTTATCTGGTACACTACATTGATGATCACTCATACTTAAGACATTGCTATTTTTACTTTTCAGCTCACCTCGACACTGTTTTGAACGATGTTTTGAACAACGCCAAATAACAGTTCCATTTTTATTGGTTCGTTTTACAATATATTTATATCCTTTATAGAATGCGTATGGCATACCATTGCTATTTGTTGACACTTCCATGTCAATTGTCAAGCATGAACTAATCTCTAGCAAAGTTCACTCGATAATATAAATAATTTCTAAACCCCAGTAGTGAATAGTCAGTTGTTTTTGATCTATGCAAGCGTAAACATGTCACATACACTGGTGATGGATACTCAAGGCTTTAAGGTCAATGAAAACAAGTACAGTATATATTTAAATAGGTGGCTATCATTGATTGCACAACACGCGGGTCACCATATCTTTTTTTTCTTTCGGACTAGTGTTTTAACATTTGAAGAGTGTTTTAAACAGCAACGATGTCTTATCAGTCACACTACATTGATGATCACTCACACTTAAGACCTCGCTATTTTTACTTTTTAACTCACTTTGACACTGTTTTGAACGATGTTTTGAACAACGCCAAATAACAGTTCCATTTTTATTGGTTCGTTTTACAATATACGTATAACCTTTATAGTATGCATATGGCTTACCATAACTATTCGTTGATACTTTCATATCAATTTTCAAGCATGAAATAATCTCCAATAAATTTCGCTCGATAATAGAAATAATAGTTTAAAGTGGGTGCGAAGGTGGGTGCAAAAGTGGGTGCAAAAGTGAGTGCAAAAGTGAGTGTAAAAGTGAGTGTAAAAGTGGGTGCAAAAGTGAGTGCAAAAGTGGGTGCGAAAGTGGGTGCGAAAGTGGGTGCAGTTTATAGTAGGCACTATTTTTACTAGAATGTGATTTGAGTAAATGTAATTTCTAAACCCAAGTAGTGAATAGTCAGTTGGTTTTGATTTATGCAAGCGTAAACATGTCTCATACACTGATGATGGATACTCAAGGCTTCTTGGTCAACAAAAACAAGTATATAGTTAAAGAGGTAGCTATTATTGATTGCACAACACTGAATCTATTTTTGAAATTTTGACAAAGGGTCTAAGTGCACTTTTGTTAATATCTCGCGAACCAATAAGACTACGGCATTGTATGAGGTATTGTTGGACTTTTTGCCGAAGACTGCTGGTAAACACTTATGTTCCCACGACCTTTTTAAAGATGGCGGCTGACCCACGAGGGGTGATTAAAACGTATTCCAAGCGACGCTTGTCGATAAGCAAACCAATAATCAAAGGGGGGTGTGACAGAGCTTGAGGCGATAACCCCTTTTGATTGATCCCTGTTGATTTGCCCCTTTGGACTGGTCCCCGTTGACCAGTCCCTCTGAACGGGTCCTTTTTGAAGGGAGTCATTTATGACGGGCCCCTGCTGACGGGTCACTGTGGACGGATCCCTGTGGACAGGTCCCTGTTGACAGGTCCTTTTGACTAATCCCTATGGACCTGTCAACAGGGACCTGTCCACAGGGATCCGTCCACAGTGACCCGTCAGCAGGGGCCCGTCATAAATGACTCCCTTCAAAAAGGACCCGTTCAGAGGGACTGGTCAACGGGGACCAGTCCAAAGGGGCAAATCAACAGGGATCAATCAAAAGGGGTTATCGCCTCAAGCTCTGTCACACCCCCCTTTGATTATTGGTTTGCTTATCGACAAGCGTCGCTTGGAATACGTTTTAATCACCCCTCGTGGGTCAGCCGCCATCTTTAAAAAGGTCGTGGGAACATAAGTGTTTACCAGCAGTCTTCGGCAAAAAGTCCAACAATACCTCATACAATGCCGTAGTCTTATTGGTTCGCGAGATATTAACAAAAGTGCACTTAGACCCTTTGTCAAAATTTCAAAAATAGATTCAGTGTTGTGCAATCAATAATAGCTACCTCTTTAACTATATACTTGTTTTTGTTGACCAAGAAGCCTTGAGTATCCATCATCAGTGTATGAGACATGTTTACGCTTGCATAAATCAAAACCAACTGACTATTCACTACTTGGGTTTAGAAATTACATTTACTCAAATCACATTCTAGTAAAAATAGTGCCTACTATAAACTGCACCCACTTTCGCACCCACTTTCGCACCCACTTTTGCACTCACTTTTGCACCCACTTTTTCACCCACTTTTACACTCACTTTTACACTCACTTTTGCACCCACTTTTGCACCCACCTTCGCACCCACTTTAAACTATTATTTCTATTATCGAGCGAAATTTATTGGAGATTATTTCATGCTTGAAAATTGATATGAAAGTATCAACGAATAGTTATGGTAAGCCATATGCATACTATAAAGGTTATACGTATATTGTAAAACGAACCAATAAAAATGGAACTGTTATTTGGCGTTGTTCAAAACATCGTTCAAAACAGTGTCAAAGTGAGTTAAAAAGTAAAAATAGCGAGGTCTTAAGTGTGAGTGATCATCAATGTAGTGTGACTGATAAGACATCGTTGCTGTTTAAAACACTCTTCAAATGTTAAAACACTAGTCCGAAAGAAAAAAAAGATATGGTGACCCGCGTGTTGTGCAATCAATGATAGCCACCTATTTAAATATATACTGTACTTGTTTTCATTGACCTTAAAGCCTTGAGTATCCATCACCAGTGTATGTGACATGTTTACGCTTGCATAGATCAAAAACAACTGACTATTCACTACTGGGGTTTAGAAATTATTTATATTATCGAGTGAACTTTGCTAGAGATTAGTTCATGCTTGACAATTGACATGGAAGTATCAACAAATAGCAATGGTATGCCATACGCATTCTATAAAGGATATAAATATATTGTAAAACGAACCAATAAAAATGGAACTGTTATTTGGCGTTGTTCAAAACATCGTTCAAAACAGTGTCGAGGTGAGCTGAAAAGTAAAAATAGCAATGTCTTAAGTATGAGTGATCATCAATGTAGTGTACCAGATAAAACATCGTTGCTGTTTAAAAAAACTCTTCAAAATGCTAAAATACTTGTCCCAGAAAAAGATATTGCAGCTCAAGATAGTGCATTGTTTGTTAAGAAGCATGTATCATCTCCTCAGAAAGTCGTGTTAGGACAGTTGTCAATGTCTGAAAAACTCCCAACATTATCAAGAGCAACACAGACTGTGCAAAATGTGGTATTGCAAAAGGATCAAAAAGGACTATATAGTAATAGTGATGAGGATTATAATGATCATGATGATGATGATAATGATGATGATGATAATGATAATGGTTATGATGATGATGATGTTGATGATGAAGATAATAATGATAATGGTAATGCTTTGTTTACAACTAAAAAATCATTTGTTAAATTTGTCTACTGGAACAATCCAAGTAAGCTAATCTGGCGGCTTCAGCAACTGCATGTCTATAAACAGGCTGGTTATACTGAATATGAGGAAGAACTATTGGATATAGAAAATGAGCTTCGTCGTGCTAAAATTATTATGTAATGGATCCACATAACAGCTTAAACTATTTCTTAACAATACATGTTATATTTTCTACCACTCTGCTACCATTTTGCTCTCACTTTTGCTATCACTTCAAACTATACATATTAAATATAAAAGCCAACGCTAAATGATTTTATTATCAGAACAGTTATAACCTTTGTAGTGAGCAAATCATACTAACAGGTTAGTTGCTACTATGGAACTTACTACAACTAACAAAGGTAAACAACGTGTACTCTATAAAGGCTACTCTTATAACTATAATCGTCAAAATGTAAAAGGAATAATATTTTGGCAATGCTCAAAAGAGAGGTCAAAAAGATGTCGAGGCAATCTAAAAAGTAGAAATGGTAAGGTTTTAAGTGTGAGTGATCATCAATGTGGTGTACCAAATGAAACACTGTTGGTGTCAACAAATAATCATGACAATGCTAAAAAGCTAGTACAAGAAAAAAATTTTGCTACTCAAAATAGTGCAGTGTTTATTGAGCAACATTTAACCCCTGCTGTAAAAGTTATGTTTAATCCATCTTCCACATCTCAAGAGTCGTCAACATCACAGACTATGCAAAAGGTTGTGTTGTTGTTGTTTTAAGGGGCTGAACTACAAGGTTATCTACCCTTCATATGCAAGAGAATCAAAAAGGACTAAATAGTAATAGAGAAAAAAGAAATGTATTTTGAATGTAACTATTGTACAAGTACTTATATTAAATAAATAAAAATATTGTATGGGTATTGTCTGTTTTTTTCTTAATTGCTATACCCACGTCCTACTATATTAATGCCATTGTTAACCATCAACAGTCTCCACCTATGTTCAGAAAGAAAGTGATCTTAAACAATACACTCTATCTATGGTTTGTGTACCGAGTATCATAATAATACAGTGTCGTCAAGCCATGTTCAGGCAATAGTAAGGTTAGGTAAGGGGTTCGAACCCTTGCTTCCTTGTACAGGATTAGTTTTTACTCAGCAGCAACCCATAATACTGTACTTTGAAACATGTCACATCTCATTACAAAATGTCAACTGTATCGTTTTCTAAGACCCCAGCTGCTGGCTAGTAGCTAGCAGACTGTGCAACAGAAACGGTGTCACCATGTTCATCCTTAAAAAAAATCAACATTTATTATTCTTTTTCTTATTATTGTTTATTAAGAGTAGTGTAAAGTTGTCTTTGTGACGTAACGGTTATAATAGTTAGCTGGCACTCTAAAGCTCTTGAGTTCAAATTGAGCTTTAACATAAAATTTTAAAAGTATATTAGGACTAAAACAGGTCTACTCAGTCTCGGGTGATCCAAATAAGTAGATGTGGTTTGATTCACACTTTAACGATAGAACACGACGGTTTTTTATTTTTTTAAAATAATGATAGCCATTTGTTCATATTTTTTCATTTCCACATTTCACACATTGCCATTTGTCAATTTTCCATGTACACGATTTGAAAATGTCAGTTTAAAGTTTTTGGATTTCATGATATGGAAACAAGAATTTTCCATTTTGTTGTTTACACATTTGCCAATTTCCCATTTACATTTTTTAAATGTCAGTTTTAAGTTTTTAAATTGTGATGATATGGAAACATGGATTTCCTATTTTTTCCATATCACAGAAGACACGTTTATGATTTAGTCCATGCTGAATGTTTAGTTTTGTAAAACACACATTTGCTGATTTAAATGTTCTTGAAATCACTTTAATGGAAGTGCTTGGCCATGGCAATAGTGCATTCTCTTTCTGTTTGTTTCCAAAAACATATAGGACTACTACTACTACTACTACTACTACTACTACTGTAGGTAAGACTGTTTTACAAAATAACACCTATCTACTGCTGCATTAAAAAAACACAAGTGTTAAAAAATATAGTATACTATTTACCATTTGCTATATACATTAATTACCCCACCATCCTACCTTGCCGTGTTTGCTTTGGTTGAAAAATCAATGCTACCCACACACACACACACACACACACACACACACACAAGCTTTCTCTCTCTCTCTCTATCATTCTATCTATAGTCATACATTCACACAACCATACCTGTCTTTGAAAACAAATACAACCACGCTATTTATCCTTGACATGCACACTTATCCCAAATAACTTTTAGTTATACATTTAACATTTACTATTACAAAAAAAATGTTTCCACTATTTACAATTACAAAAATGAATATTTACAAAATACTAAATCTACTGGTTACAAAAAAGCCATGTCTCTAAACAATAAAATATAAAAGTCACACCTCCACCTCGTGGTTATAACCCTATGGTAGGCTAATGCATAGGTCATTCATCTGCACTCATTTGCTATCCATCAAGGTAAAATTGCATTTTCTCTGTTCCACAAGATAAAAATTATGGTTGCCGGATTGTATCCTGCACTGTTTATGCGACATAGCATTGCCAGTTCATAAAACCGTTAGGTAGTTCTCTACACATAGTGATTTTACCACTGCTCTACCTACGCCTTTTGCTTGTTTGGCTTTCTTACAGGCTAGTATGCGATAGGCAGCATTAACTGTATATCAAACCCAGTCCACCTTTGTATTTGTAATCTAAGTAATAATTTGAAAAGAGACAAGTGTAATCAGTTTTAAACATTATCTCCGCTTTTTTTGTTTGTTTGTTTGTTTATGACATGTATATTAACCCAAAATCAAACCCTAGTCTACCTTATTGAAAGGCTAACAGTTTAACTACTGCGTCACCATACCATTCTTTCTTAGTTTGATTCGTTCTAGGCCTTAGAGCTAGAAATCGAGTTACGATCTCCAGTGCAAGAGGCACATGTGCTCACCACTATAGCATGTAATGGCTAGCTGGTATCATTAGACAACCGAAAATGATTGTATTTCGGTTAGCCAAGCATTTGTCATTTGCCTACTGTGTGAGCACTGCCAGCGAGACAGTTTAGTTTAGAACAAGCGAGTGCGTGTGTGTGTATAGATTATTAGCCTCAAGTATTTAAAGCTTGTTGTGTGTAGCGACCATCTTGCTCAGTAACCACTGAGTAAGTTTTAACAGTCAACTCATAAAAACAGCATAGGATAGTTGTGTGTGTGTGTGGTTCATGTACTTGGGAATATGCATTAGCACCATGCGCTAGCTTTACCTCACCCTCTAAAGGTAGAGCGTTATCCCTTTCTTTGGACATTGCCAATGACTGCATTCCCCCACAAGTTTTACACTTAAGCCCTTGGCTTGTTCTTGATTAGGTTTGGTTTGCTTTAGGCTTGGTTTGGTTCAGTTGGGTTTGATTCGACTTGGTTCAGTTTAGTTTAATGTAGTCACTTTTTTATTTTTAGCTACACTCTTTAACCAATTAATTAATGATAGTCTACTCATAATTCTTGAATCGATAAATTGAATTTTGTGTGCACCGTTTGTCAAGCCATGCCTACAACCTATACTCCCTATGTACTACACTCAGATCTGAAAACAAGTTCCAATGTTCAAAGACGTGTCAGTCACCATACATATATCCTACAATAATTCTTTCTTTACCTAGCTAGGTTTCGTCACTCACAGTAAACATCTAACATTATGGGTTTGCAATATATTAAGAAAAGCAAAAGTCTATGATCTTGTTGTTTTGGGTCTTTTTTGGGGAAATTCATAAGCCATAAAAAGAATGACATCATGTCAAGTTCTGAGTGGACCTTGTATGTCAAAATCCCATTATCAGTTTATAAAATCTCAAGGCCATGCCCTAGCAGTTTTGGATGATTTCAATCAATGAGACCACCATAAGAAAGATCGAAAAAATAAATATCCTTAAAACAAGTCGTCCCATGACCCTCTCCAAACAATGCTTCGCAAAATTTAAATTCATTCATTGAACATTGAACATGATCGGCGACATCATCCTAGCTTCCCCCTCCCACCATGGTTGCCATATCGTTTGACCTTCAAGTGTCCTCAGCATCTCTGTGCTTTTTTCATTGCCCTGTTGTCAAGTCAAGTCAAGGCATTCCAATAAGCTCAAATAACATCCACATCCTGTCAGTCTGCCCCAGCAAGTTTGTTTTCTATACTCACTTCAAGCACCATATAACCAAGTTCTGTTTGTTCTATCTAAAGCTAACTTCATCGGATCAAGGAATTATCATTTGCCATGTCACTCATAATCGTTTACATGTTAAAGACCCCCTTCAGGGGGTTTAGGTATTAGGTATTCCATCATAGGAAAAATCGGAAAACGAACCCTCGACCCGCCGTCTCATCGAAATAGCGAATACTGTATTGGTATATCACCACCGTGGCCAGTAATAGCTTCGTTGAAACACGTGTCCAGTGGTATCGTCTCTATCTGCAACCACTCTTCATGAACATTTTAGAAAGATTAAAAGAAAAAGTTTTAAAAACTAAAATGTTTTCAACAAAAGTGTCGTTAGACCCTTTCGCATTTTTTAAACATAAATACTATATTCAAAAGGGGAGAGGAAAGGGGCGTCACCCCGAGTCCTACGACCCCTCGTATACGTCTCTGGCGTTATTGGTTTGTGAGATATAACAGAAAGTCTAAAATCACGGTTTTACAACAAAAAATTCTGTTTCCCTCATTCTCAAAAGCTTTAACCTATTACCAAAATACACAGGGTTTCGAGACAAGCCATTTGACACGTCATAGGACCAAATCCGACCATGCATTCGTGAAATATCAGAAAAAGTCTAAAATCATGGTTTTACCCCAAAAAAGCCTGTTTCCCTCATTCTCAAAACTCTAACCTATTAATAACATGTATAGGGCTTCGAGACAAGCGATTTGACACGTCACACGTCCAAATCCGACCTTGCGTTTGAGAGATATCGACAAACGTCGTAGGAAAGTAGGCGACTATCTGATTCTCTCCTCACCACCAAAACCTCTTCTTATCAATCATTTTTTTCAAAGAGCTCGCCCTCTTACAAAAATCCCCAGTGCGCATGCGTAAAAAACAAAAACAAGAATGTTCATCCATAGCGGCATCTCGTAAAACGCATGCACTATATGAGCAACCACGTTTAAGTTCATTTTAGCAGCGCAGCTTACACATGTCCCATTTGGAAAGAGACTTTCACTAAAAAATTACAATTTCACCCCCTAGTAGGGGTAGGTTTTATTTAGGGGTTGAAATGAGTGGTCCATTGGAAAGAGGGCGTCAACCCGAGTCCAACGACACCTCGTTTATTAAAATCCGACCATCGGTTTGCGAGATATTGGCTTGGACTCACGTGGCGGCCATGACACTGGTTGGAAACCGCCTTACCCCCCTACTCACACTCACACGTGAAAATTGCGTGAAAAAATTCTAGAGTGCCCCTTGATCCCCTTAAGCGCATTATACTGTATGTATTGATGAATTTTACAGCTTAATTTGGTTCCGTGATAACCTTATAACCGTCTGGAAACTTTCACAGTAATGTACTAATTGGTATTGCATTGCGTCTTACAGAAATAGATGGACCTGTGAGATTTTGTTACCATGGTTACCGTGTTGCATTCTTTCACTATTTCATTGTAAATATGCATGTTTTAAGGTATTTATTTAATTGTGAGGCATTTAAAGAGTAAGTGAGTGCGTTTCGCTTACGCATCGGGTTATGCTGAACCTGTAGGTACCCCATATGTGTAGGTTGGTGTTAATGGGACCTTATTTTCGGTACAAAACTGGAATGGGACCTTAGCAGAATAATTAGGGAGGGATACAGGGCGCCAGGGAATGTTCTCCGCAGTGCCTACAAGCTGCCGCGAGAGATAGCGTCACCAGTTATGTTGGCAGCACGGCTGTCGCTTGTATTAAACAGTAAACTTTATACTCACCACAGCCATTCATAACATACTGTTGCACTTTTCCAATAATCTTACTATACGCACTGACGATTTCGACAGACCACAGCCCACACATGTGGCCTTCACCCTATCAAGGACACTATGCTACCAACTAAACTGATGACGCAACCTCTCGCAGCTGCACGTAGCCACTGCGGAGAACATTTCCTGGCGCCCTGTATATATCTGTAGACTTAATAGCCATTTAAGATTTAGGTTGTTTCCTCATTATTCATCTGGAAGCGGCGTCCTCTACTACTACGGTACATTAATAAACCAAATTAAAGGAGTGTGACTTGGGCAGTTTCGTAAGGTAGATTTCTAAATTTTTCATTTGCGCATTTCACCGGTATTATTCGTAACTTCATTTTTAGTAACAACTTCTTTCTTGTGTGTAGAATTTAATTCTTATGTGAACTTTTCGTTTTATTTTAAATCAAAATTAAACTATCGACGCTGATGAAGATATCATTGTCTTATCGAAACATGTACGTTTAAAATATATTATTAAACATCATTCCATAGCATTGGCAAGGCGGATTACTCAATACATATTACCATTAGTCAATACGGATAAAACTGTTACGGTACTAATTTAAAATGGCTAACGTATACGCATTTTACAAATAAACAGGGTGTCTTTTGTGTACCTTTGGAGAATGATAGGTCGTGTAGGGGACGGGTATAGAAGTAATTTGAGATAGGGAACTTGGGGTCGGAGCGGCCTCCTTAACCCCTAAAATAAGATGATTCAGGCAATTGTTGTAATGAATTCAAACACTACCTCCGTTTTGTAACATGACCAGTTGTTCAGCTGTGATTTGAATTCTCGAAAAGTACCGTAATCTTGTCATGAACTGATACAAAAATACTTTATCATTTTGTTTTCACAAGTATTTGACGCAATCACTGCTGTTGTGTATTTATTGTGGTTTTGTAATTTTATTGCCTATTAAAGGAACTTTATGACTAATTACGGAACTACGATAGTTCTAAGATCGTGCCTTCTAATGATTACTCTACGGCAAAAATTAAGCTAAGCATGCCTAGTCTAGCTAAATCTTACTTTCTCATGCAAATCAACGTGATTTAAACGTAATAACGGACTTGAACAATTTAATGCTACGAAGTGCACAGAGATCGGTTTAATTTACCGAAGGTATCAAGCTTAAAAACCTTTCACCTAAAATAACATTAAAAATAAAAAATGTTGCCCAAGCCCGGCATCGAACCCGCGACTACCGGCCTTTCGCACCGCAACGATATCCATTACTCCAGCGCCACATGGTGAAATGAATCTTGCCGAGAGTTAAATGATTGAGAAAGGTAATAAAGGCTGGGGTCGGTTGCCTAACTTACAGGGTGGAGGGCCTGAATCAACCCTTATTTTAGGAGTTAAGGAGGCCGCTCTGACCCCAAGTTCCCGATCTCAAATTACTTCTATACCCGTCCCCTACACGACCTATCATTCTCCAAAGGTACATAAAAGACACCCTGTATATTCCAAAAATGCTATAAATTCTTAAATTCAACATATTATTTAATGAACTGTACACAAATGTGCATAAAGCAAAAACATAATCAAATATTGTTTACATTGACTTAGGTTTGCTTATTCAGTTAAAGTTCTTTTGCTCTTCTTACACCATTCTATATGAACGAGTTCACATTTATGTCCACAGAGTTCGCACAAATATCTGTGGGGGTATGGTAGGTCTTGTTGGTGCAAAGATGGTGGTGGAAGCCATGCACTGACATTCTCGTCAATACATGCCTCTGTTCAAAGTTTGCCGATTCCATGTTCTATCGATCATGGGCCCTGTACCATAGAATTCCGGGCAGATTTCAGATAGCTTAATATTTAGATTTTTCAATTCTTGTTCCACGGCTGAAGTTGATGGGATGTCGAACGAGAATCTCAGGTCTTCTAAAAGGAAAGACTCTCTAGGTAGCATATAAACAAGACGAGATCTGGTTGTTTTAGATACCCCCAATACTCTTTTTAAAAACATGCTTTAACTTTCTCCAGTGTATATAGATTTTTTTCTGGTAAGGTCAGGCCAGATAATTTCTATACCGTAAGTTAGTACTGGTAGTATTTTCACTTTGAATAGTTTCATAGCTGTTTCAAGGCTTAATGTTTGTAAGTTTCTAATTCTATATATAAGATCCTATAAAATCATAATATACCGATAGAAAGAACCTAATTTTAAAATCTTAGAACCTAAAAATCCGAGGCTTGGTCATCATACATCTCATTCGGGATAAGCACAATGATTTTTCCAAAAATTTAAAATGTTCAGACATAACGCTTATTTTATTTATAAAGATAACTCCTCTCATGAGGTTGGCATTAGTAAGGGCATCCGGCCGCAATAGTGAAGTTCTTTGAAATATGACAAAGATTGTTTGAGACACAATCTTCATGAACTGATTATCATTTGTCTCTTCATATCTGGTACACATTTTGTTTGAAACCAACTTTATCTGAGTTTTTTGTTTGTTTGTGGAAACGGTTTTTTTTGAAACTGCATCATGCATAAGCTAAGCTATCAAATCATCTAACTATACTTAAAACAAGAAGAAAATATACAGTGAATCACAGCGGCTATTCTCCATGCGTGTTATATCTACAGACGCATTCTGGAAACCTAAAGAAAAAAGATTATATTAGAACAAACATTCAATATGACAATCAAAATAATATACATATATACATACACACATGAAAGAAAATAAAAAGTCATGCCTTGAAACAAATAATTCACAGTGATTTCTCAAAAACTAGCATTAGCAGATGTTATTTAAATGTGCAATCAGGCTTTGTTAGTACAAATTATTTACACTTTCTGCATCTTGTAATCATTTCAACAAGTAACACTAGCGGTATCAGAACTGTTTAGCCTTGAGAACCAGTGGCTTCTTCTTGCTTGCTCTGAAGATATCCGTCCAATCCCATCACGTTACATTCCACACTTACCTTCTTTGTCATACCATCGATGGCAGAGGCTACAACTCCCACATCTAACAAAATGTACAGGGATCTTATGAAGCAAATCTTATCATTGAATATACGGGGTATGTAGCCTATCAAACCTAACAATGATGGGGAGAGGAGTTTTTGAATTAACTGCACTGAAAACATCCATCTGTAAATCCAATCTGTTACAACGTTTCTGTATCTTCCTCAAAGTATATGCTTGACACTGCAAACCATATTCAAATGCAGTAAATGTGGTGTGTAAAAACTTACTGGCGGACATATCGGGGAGAAATCTGCTCAAATCTATATGTTCCTCTATTTTGAAGCACAGAAGCAAAGTTACTGACTGATATATCGAGCTTTTCTTTTTCTAGTTGGACAATATAATGCGTGAAGTAGAAACATTCGATCGACAAATCTCTAGATAAACAGGAGCGAATAGACGTAATTATTTTTGCACAATAATTATGACATATTACGTAATTTTT
This sequence comes from Meconema thalassinum, assembly GCA_946902985.2. NCBI lineage: Eukaryota > Metazoa > Arthropoda > Insecta > Orthoptera > Tettigoniidae > Meconema > Meconema thalassinum. The sequence continues at coordinate 150,370,818 of OX336395.1, read as the reverse complement.
ATAATAATAATGTCTACAACAAAAGATCTATATCCTTGAATACAAAAATAAAACATTACTGCAGTCATCCGGCCAGAATCATTATATGCAGCGGAATATCTCGCCATGAACAAGAAAAGGATGATGGATAAATTGGAAACCAAAGATGGGAAGAAGAAAGACCGGACCACGTATGTTAGCGTAGTTTTCAGCCAGCGTTTGGCGCAGCGGAAAGTAATCCGATCAAAATACTTTTAAGTAACAAAAAATACAATTTTTGCATGCAAATAAATTTTGTATTTTTCTTTTATATTAGCTATGCTGTGAATAGTATTCAGTAATCAATGACATACGGTATTCAACCGAATGCCCGCTCGTCTTTATTGTCTACGTCAGCTTTTTCATAGTCATTCGTCAACTCAAAGTTGGCAGCCCTGTAGTCAAGAAGATGTATTTAAGACGTACTAAATTAAAATTCTATGGAACCAGTGTAACATTATGTTAAGAAGCCACTCAATTCTCATGCAAATTACCAAATGCTAGAGATTTGCCGGACGAATCTTTCTGCTCCATGCAGAAGATAAACAAACACTTCTCAACAATGAGTTCCTTTTACTTTGAAACAATTACAAGAGCCACAACTAGAGTTCCTATGTGTACATTGCTTAAGGTAGAGTCGAGACATGCGTACGGTCCATTCTAATAATCATTGTGACAACGTATGTAAGCAAGACCCTCCGTTAAAGGGAAACATACGAGTAATAACATTGATTACATTGGGTTTATACTCTCACACGCAATATCTTTCTAAAAACATTTTTTTTTCATTCACAGGTAATGTGAATCATATCACAATGACGCAATCTAATGCGCCATGGGACCTCCGATAAATATCAGATGTTTATGGTCATAGCATTTTTTGCCTTCCGCATAGCAAGAAATACGAATAGAAGGAACAAGATTGTAAGAGGACTACTCATATATTCCCAACCAAAATTTTAAGAAACAACTTTTTAATGTGTCAAATTTTTTAAAACATTATTTTAGAATTTGTGTGTAATTGATTTAAATGTATAGTTTTATCCACAGGGAAAGTGTACAATTTATGCATGCTTTAAATAATAGGAGTGTCTTTTGAATGTATACATTGTTGATGAATCTGTGATAGGCTGAGGAAGGCTGTTGCCCGAAACATGTCCCTAGTATGTTAAAATAAATTTTGTAGTAAGAAATTATACGTATTGATAGGGCGGAGTTAATAGACCCATCTTAATCAAAACATAGTACATCTTAAGCAGCCAAAACTGCAATTGCCTACTGAATTACACAGGGCTAAGGGCTGGGCTCACCCTAGTTCGTCAAAAAATTAATGAAGCATTAAAGCCCGTTAACGGACGATTACCAAAATGTCATGATTCACTGTAACAATCCATTAGCATCCCTAACGAGCCATTAAAATGAATTAAAAATTAATAGCTGACGGTCAATTTAAGTATCATTCCCATCCAAAACGGAGCGTGAATGAAACCTCATTCTGAAATGATGATGTTTATGAAGATATACTAGATTTTTGTCAACCCGTTCCTTTTCAATCTCAGGTAGGCTACACTGTTCCTTTTTTTTTCCAACCGTACAACTCGAAATAATCCATCGTCTTGTTGTAGAAAATAAGAAAGTTTCTTTCATCCAAAGAACGATTCGGCTCCCGCGCTTCTTCCTCTTTTCTTCTTCAGCCATGTTTGTGTCTAACTAAGGAGCTTTTTGCAGTTCACGACCTGCTTGATTATACCAAAGAATATACAAATACCACCACAATCTCCCTCTTACAATGGATTTTGTACATCCCTTAACAATAACGATTCATTTGCTAATGCTAATCGGTGAATGTGCTGGTGAAATGCCAGCGAGTTTAATTCCAATGTTAAAATTAACGAGACATTTTCTGACGGTTGTTAACGCTGCGTTGGTGAACCCAGCTCTGTAAAGCGGTCCTTCTTGTTGCACAATATTTCCGCAGGAGACACACTTACCCCGTTTCGACGTCCCGGTCACGATCGCGATTACCTCTTATCTGGATAATGCCCAATCGCGATCGTCGGCGTTTGTCATTTGTTCGTGTTTAGAAGTCCTATGTGGATAATCGTTTTATAAACTAGGAAAGATCCTAATGCGTGAGAGCGTAGCCAACCTTTGAACTTTTACACTATCTTAATTAGTATTCCGACCATTGTTCTGTGCTGTTTACGCCTCTGTGTAGGTTCGTCGCTGAATTTAATAACATCTCCCAACTCGCATAGCCTCCATACCATTCTGACATACACGATTTTATTCAGTCGAACACCTCTCAATTCTGCTTTTAACTCTTCCCACACCTCTAATAGTATCTCAACATCAATAAACTTCCACTCTGTCCTCATCTTTTTAATATCTAAACTCAATTCCATTTCTAAAGAATAAAGAATTAAATGTTATCAAATTTTAGGAAACAACACCGCAGACAATAGAAAGCCATGTTCTAAGAAATGATGCCTACCAGACGGAAAAAGGAATGGCTGAATATTTGCACTGCCTCGCCTAGGTTTCAAAGAAGGAAGGATAGAACATACTTACGATCGTAATGGCCACGAACGCGATTATCTAGTTGTGGGAACGGGATCGGGTTGATCCTGTTGGGTCTGGCTGCGTGGCTCAGGGGTAACGTTCTCGCTTACTGAGCCCAAGGTTGCAGGTTCGAAACCTGGCGCAGTCAGCTGGCATTTGAGGGTGCGCAAATGCGAGGGAGCCGTGTCAGTAGATTTACTGGCACGTTAAAGATCCCCTTCGGGGCAAAATTCTGGCACCCCGGTGTCTCTAAAAGCCAGTGTAGTTAAAAGGGACGTAAAACCAATAACATTATTATTATTTTGATCCTGTTGGAGGAAAAGTTGATCGCGGTAATGTAATCCTGTTGCGTTTAGACGTCCCAACTTTATTTGGATGGGGGCAATGATCGCGATTGGGACGTCTAAACGGGTATTATGTGCAGGTCCATAGCCTACTAGATCACACAGCCCACCCACTCACTGCCTACTAGATTACATAAGGCCTTGATAAGCGCGCTATTTTTGAGGCTAATAAGAAGCGGTCCTTCTTGTTGCAGAATATTGCCGCAGAAGACACTCTTATTATGTGCAGGTCCATAGCCTACTAGATGACACAGCTCACCCACTCACTGCCTACTAGATGACACAGCCCACCCACTCACTGCCTGCTTCCCCCAGGGGCTCACATCTAGTGGGACGTGGGTTGGCGACCACGGGGCTCCGGCTGAGACCGGCATTGCTTCCACTTACTTGGACCGGGCTTCTCTCCGTCTTCTTTCCTGTCGACCTCACTTAGTCAACTCTTGTTCTCTTCCGACCCCGACGGTATTAGGGTATCCGAGGCCTAAGAGGTCTCTTCCTTTCCCGCCTTAATTGGCCCTTGTCTTATATTTTCTGATACCCTCCTTCTGCGAGGGGTCGGCCTTCTTTTTATTTTCTGTTACCTCCCGCCTTGTGCTCAAGGCCCTCAATGAGGCAGGGTGTTTGTAGCCCCACCACTTCTGGTGCACCCTAGATATTGCTACACCCTCAGGGGCTCACGGCTGGTGAGTTCGGGAGTTGGCGACCCCGAGGGATTCCTGAGATGGGTCTGGTTTTTCCCCTTTTATCCATTACCTGTGGGGCGGACCCTCACCTCTTTCCCTTTCCTATCTGCCTTTTATGGCTCTCCTTCCTTCCAAGTCTCTCAATCCGCATTCTTCGAGGGATGAGGACCTTTCTTTTTCTCCTGTCCTTTATTTGACTTATTCTCCTTTTGTTTTCCATTTCTTCTTCAAGTATATAAGTTAGTAGTTAGTTTTAGTTATAGTTTACATTTCATTATCATCTTCACGATGACCCAAACCATTAGGGGCCGATAACCTAGATGTTAGGCCCCTTAAAACAACAATTATCATCATCATCATCATCATCATTGCCTGCTAGGTTACACAAGGCCTTGACAAGCCCACTATTTTCGAGGCAAATATGCGGCCCTTCTTATTGCAGAATATTGCCGCAGGAGAGGCACTCATGTACACGTCCATGGCCAATGAGATCACACAGCTCACTGCCTACTAGATTACACAAGCCCTTGATAAGCGCGCTATTTTTGAGGCAAGAATGCGGTCCTTCTTTTTGCAGAATAATGCTGCAGAAGACACTCTTATGTGCACGTCCATAGCCTTCTACATCACACAGCTCACCTGCTCACTGCTTGCTAGATCACACAGCTCACCCACTCACTGCCTACTAGATTACATAAGGCCTTGATAAGCGCGCTGTTTTGAGGTAAGAATGCGGTCCTTCTTGTTGCAGAATATTGCTGCTGAAGACGCTCTTATGTGCACGTCCATAGCCTTCTAGATCACACAGCTCACCTGCTCACTGCTTACTACACACATCAAAAAAAGTTTTGCTTCACCTCGGTTCCAAGAGTTCCGGAACCTTTAAATACAAAGGGAATAGAGATCAACACAAACAACATTTCAGCTCGTTTTATTGCTCATGAGACCCACACATTGCATGTTGTACCATCATACAGCTAGACTTTCAGCATTTGTGGTCCAGATTGCAGTACACACCACTACCTCTAATACCCAGTAGCACGTCCTCTTGCATTGATGCATGCCTGTATTCGTCGTGGCATACTATCCACAAGTTCATCAAGACACTGTTGGTCCAAATTGTCCCACTCCTCAACGACAATTCGGCGTAAATCTCTCAGAGTGGTTGGTGGGTCAAGACGTCCATAAACAGCCCTTTTCAACATATCCCAGGCATGTTCGATAGGGTTCATGTCTGGCGAACATGCTGGCCACTGTAGTCGAGCGATGTCGTTATCTTGAAGGAACGCATTCACAAGATGTGCACGATGAGGTCGAGAATTGTCGTCCATGAAGACAAATGCCTCTCCAATATTCTGCCGATATGGTTGCACTATGGGTCGGAGGATGTCATTCAGGTATCGTCAAGCCGTTTCGGAGCCTTCCATGACCACCAGTGGCGTACGTCGGCCCCACATAATGCCACCCCAAAACATCAGGGAACCACCACCTTGCTGCACTCGCTGGACAGTGTGTCTAAGACGTTCAGCCTGACCAGGGTGCCTCCAAACACGTCTCCGACGATTGTCTGGTTGAAGGCATATGCGACACTCATCGGTGAAGAGAACGTGATGCCAATTCCGTGGGGTCCATTCAGCATGTTGTTGGGCCCATCTGTACCGCGCTGCATGGTGTCGGGGTTGCAAAGCTGGACCTCGCCATGGACGTCGGGAGTGAAGTTGCGCATCATGCAGCCTATTGCGCACAGTTTGAGTTGAAACACGACGTCCTGTGGCTGAACGAAACGCATTATTCAACATGGTGGCATTGCTGTCAGGGTTCCTCCGAGCGGCAATCCGTAAGTAGCGGTCATCCACTACAGTAGTAGCCCTTGGGCGGCCTGAGCGAGGCCTGTCATCGACAGTTCCTGTATCTCTGTACCTCCTCCATGTCCGAACAACATCGCTTTGGTTCACTCTGAGACGCCTGGAAACTTCCCTTGTTGAGAGCCCTTCTTGACACAAAGTAACAATGCGGACGCGATCGAACTGCGGTATTGACCTTCTAGGCATGGTAGAACTACAGACAACATGAGCAGCGTACCTTCGTCCTGGTGGAATGACTGGAACTGATCGGCTGTCGTACCCCCTCCGTCTAATAGGCCCTGCTCATGCATGGTTGTTTACATCTTTGAGCAGTTTTAGTGACATCTATGAACAGTCAAAGGGACTGTATCTTGGATACAATATACACAGTCAACGTCTATATGCCGGAGATCTGGGAACCGAGGTGATGCAAAACTTTTTTTGATGTGTGTAGATCACACAGCTCACCCATTCACTGCCTACTAGATTACACAGCTCACCCACTCACTGCCTGCTAGATTACATAAGGCCTCGAGGCAAAAGAGCTGTTCTTATTGTTGCACAATATTGCCGTAGGACAGACTCATGCGCAAGTCCATTGCCTACTAGATCACGCAGCTCACCGCCAGCTAGATTACATAAAGCCTTGACTAATAGTAGGGATTGCAATCTCCCAGCCTTCTCTTAACCTTGGTTCTATAGGGAATAGATGAATGTGTGTATCTATCTTTATTTCAAGAGTTAGAAGAACAAAATGGTATGCAACTACTAACCCATCTTAAATGGCATGGCAAAACTACCACTCAGGCAGGTAAAATAATGGATGCACGTGTATGCAATCTATCTATGTGAACGATATCATCAAATAAACTTTTTAAAAAGAGAGAAAGAACACACCACTGAAAAATGGCTTCAAAACTTTACATTACATGTAAATACTTGTTTCCCGCCTAATATAATTGGGCACAATACAGGGTCTTTCATATAAAATAAGAGCGCCAAGTGGTGGCTTTGTTAACCGCAGCTGCAGTCACCTTGGCCGAGCTTGTGGAGCGCCTAGGCTCCCTGCTTTAAGCGTGTGTACAATGCTGAAATCTTTCTTTAGTTAGTTATTATTGATGAAACCGATGCCCCTACTTGTGCTAATTTTGTGAGTGATTTATTCGGAGACCGTTCAAGATTCTCGCCAATGTCATCTAGCTCATCCTCTGTTAAAACTGTCCGTGTGCGGGCATGCTTTTTATTGAACACCGAGCCAGTAGTGTGAAACTCATTTGCAATTACGTGAATCTGTGCTAGTGAACGTGGCACTTCATCAGGAAATTGCTGAACAAATGCATCACGTACCCGCCGAGCCGACTCGTACTTAAAATAAGTTTTACATAAAAAATACGATGTTGCAATGATAACTGTCTCACCATGTTAGCACATGAGGTTTAGACTGGCGACTGAGCACCTGTACGCTTATTGCAAGGTCAAGTTTGGTAATGCCAATCTGTTATTTTTATACAGTCCATCGAAAAAAAAACAGCCCTCGTATCTACTATGCGCGCGCTTTCAATACTACAGAGGGGGCCGTGGCGCGCCACAAGCTCGGCCAAGGTGACCGCAGCTGCGGTTAACAAAGCCGACGCTTGGCGCTCTTATTTTATATGAAAGACCCTGTATTTGTGTTGACCTACTATAAAGCTTTCTTTAATATATAATTAGGCAACACTGAAAAATGGCTTCTATCACTTCAATTGTCTCTACGTATAAAAAAATCTGTTTGATATGAAGACCTTCAGTGATCTCGATTCTACCTTAAGAAATAGACACATGGGAACTCGACACTAGGCTACAGAAAAGCGCTATGCTACGAGAGCTCTACAAGTAAGCAGTATTGAAAGGAATGATATGGTACGTTATCGAGGAGGAGGAGGAGAATGAAGGGGGTGGGATAGAATACATTTATTAACACACAAACAAGAATAATAAAGCTGCCGTAGTTCGAGCAGATCAGCGACCGTCCAGTCAGATGTGTCCGGTGAGACAGAAAACAAGCAGTAAACAAGCAAAGTGTGTGTAAGTGAGAAAGACAAAACACAACATCACACTCTTTTTTATTTAAATCAAAAATTACACACACACACTCACACATACAGCTGCCACCAAAACTGCCAGCAACGTAACCAAACACTGTTTTTTTTTTAAGTTTTTCTTTTAGAAATGTTTCAGCAAAGGACAGAAACTGTGGTTCCTTCCAGGCTAGGCTGCAAGAAATGTCAGTAATTCATGTATGAGGGTGGATCGAAATGTCTTTGCTCCTATTTTTTTTAGCAAAAATAAAAAATAAAAAACTACATACAGGTAATTAAACTATTTTTCCACATAATCTCCACACTTTTTCAGACATTTGTCCCATCGCAGCTCTAAATTTGAGATCCCCTGTGGTAGAATTCAGCCGACTGACTGTGGAACCATCGTCAGACTGCAGTCATGGCGTCGTGAATCGCTGTCCTCCCAGGAACTTCTTCAGCGGACCATGACAATGCGAGACCACATGTGGCAACCAGAACCGTCAACAAACTCCGATCATTTCTCTGGGAGAGTCTGGACCACCCACCATACAGTCCAGACCTCGCACCTAGTGATTTCCACGTTTATGGTCCGCCGAAGAAGTTCCTGGCAGGACAGCGATTCACGTAAACGATGACGCCAAGACGGCAGTCCGACGATGGTTACACAATCAGTCGGCTGAATTCCACCACAGGGTCATCTCAAATTTAGAGCTGCGATGGGAGAAATGTCTGAACAAATGTGGAGATTATGTGGCAAAAAATAGTGTGAGGTACATAGAACAGTTCGAATATTTGTAATTACCTGCATGTATTTTTTTTTTTGGCTAAAACAATAAGGGCAAAGACTTTTCGATCCGTCCTCGTATGTTAATATAACAAGCGCTCATACGTCACTAGTACCAAGAGCCCAATGATGACCCTAATTGGGCGAAACCTAGTAACTGACATGGTAAAAACCTACATCATTAGCTGGCGAATAATCTACAGGACTTTCTTTATATGGCATGACCACGTGGTGAGTGATGCACACGTAACAGCCGAGTGGAAAATCCTCGCGTGATGGTGCCAACATTTAAATAAAGTCCTAGAAAAATGAAATGAAAATTCACAGCCTGCTTCCAGTCGACCGACCGGGCAGGGAATGGAATGAATAAATGAATGAAGCCCCCCATCTAGCGGCGAGGATATGAACTGTGCCGGCTGCCGAAGCCTGCCGCACTCCCCTGGGACAATGATTAAATGAATGACATATGAAATGAAATGACAGAGGAGAGTGTTGCTGGAATGAAATTTGTGATAGGGTAAACCGGAGTACCTGGAGAAAAACCTGTGTACCTCCGCTTTATCCAGCACAAATCTCACAATGAGTGACCGGGATTTGAACCACGGACTCAGTGGTGAGAGGCCGGCGTGCTGCCGCCTAAGCCACGGAGGCTCTCCTATAAAAATATATATGTATATATAAATACTGTTGATGTTGATTCATTTGAGGGGCTTTGCGACATCGTGGTCATGTAGCCGCGTGTATTTGGGTGTGTGTGTGTGTGTGACTGAGGAATTTGTCTGATAACCTGTGTTATTGTGATAGCTGTATTAGTGTGTATAGTTGTAATTCAGATGAGGATTGAGAAGGAGGCAGCTGTGGCATTAATTTAGGATCCATCCAGGCATTCGCCTGTAATAGAAGAGGGGAAACCACCGAAAGTTACTTCCAGGATGGCTGTGTTGGGAATCGAACCCGCCTCTTCTCATATTTGCCTCACGAGGCTGAGTGTTCCCCGTTCCAAGCCTCAGACCAGAATTATATTCTTGGCAGAGCCGGGAAACGAACCCGGGGCCTCTGCAGTGGCGCAACGTGGCGGTTGTATGTATAAATGAAAGTTTTGTCTGTATTTTTCTTAATCTTCACGGAATTTTGCGTTACCGTACTTACGTGTATCAGACCGTTCTTGATGAATGTGCGAAAAGAAAAATGACATGTATTTGTAATTCTGGTGAGGATTGGGAAGGAGGCGGTCGTGTCCTTAAGTTAAGAACCTTCCCAGCATTTGCTTGGAGTAGAAGTCGGGGGGGGGGGGCACATAAAACCACTTCCAAGATGGCTGAGATGAGAATCGAACCAACTTAATCTCAGTTTTGCCTCAGGAGGCTGAGTATACCCTGTTCCAGCCCTCAGTCCAGAATTAAAATTTCTTGGCAGAGCTGGGAATCGAACCCGGATCTCCGGGACGACAGCCAAGAGGTAATAATGAAGAAAGTTTGTAGTTTTACGTGACCGTTAATATCGTGATCATGAGCCACGGGACTCCTTTTTACGTGGAATCCGAACCACATTTTACTTTCAAAATCTCACATGCACTGGTCAAGAGGTAGTCTCACAATATAACTATATTAAGAATATGTGATAATGCGAGATTTTTCTTTTCCAAAAAATACATAAATCCATTCGAAGAACGGGTACTACTGCTAGTTAATTATAATATCTCATAAATTAGGCTACAGAGTAATGAATCTCGAACGGAACATTAGGCTGCCTGTCAGATCTTTTGGTTGTGGTATCTGAGCGCCTGGAGCGCAGCTGTCAACAGATGCTTGGAGTTGTAGGGAGAAGGTACAGGGTGTCAGGAAATGTTCTCCGCAGTGGCTACGTGCAGCTGCGAGTGGTAGCGTCATCAGTTTAGTTGGCAGCACAGTGTCCTTGATAGGGTGAAGGCCGCATGTGTGGGCTGTGGGCTGTCGAAATCGTCAGTGTGTATAGTTAGATTATTGTAAGAGTGCAACAGTATGTTATGAATGGCTGTGGTGAGTATAAAGTTTACTGTTTGTTTTGATACAAGCGACAGCCGTGGTGCCAACGTAACTGGTGACGTAATCTCTCGCAGCAGCTTGTACAGTAGGCACTGAGGAGAACATTCCCTGGCAGGGAGCGGGAGGTCAGAGCGTAGAAGTTATTATGCTCAGCAAAAATAAGCAATAAGCATGGTCTAGAAGACCAATTGAGGGGCAGATAGCTTGCCACGGTGGGTGAGTGGATAGCGTGTCGGTCTACTAACCCCAAGATTGCAGGTTCGCACCTGGCCGTGGTAAGTGATTTTTGAAAGGCGGCAAAAATACGACATGGATGTCATACGATGTTGGCATGTTAAAGAACCCATTTGAATTCAGTAGGCCGTGTTCATAATGGCAATATTAATCTTGGGAGTTTCCGCCTACAAGAAGTTCCTCATTCCTCTACTAGAAAGCGCTATAGTGTTCAAGGAGCGTAGATATCTAACCTCCTTGACTTTCATAGCGTTCAAAGGAACGACGGAATTCGACATGCAAGCTACCCTCTGGGTGTCAATTAACAAAGCTTGCACCAGGCACCCGAGGCCATACGATAATAATAATTTTGTAAGAGAGAAACAGTATGTTATGAATGGCTGTGGTGAGTATAAAGTTTACTGTTTTGTTTTGTTTTGATACAAGCGACAGCCGTGCTGCCAACGTAACTGGTGACGTAATCTCTTGCAGCAGCTTATAGGCACTCAGGAGAACATTCCCTGACACCCTGTATTAAGGAGCGGCAGGTCAGAGCGTAGAAGTTATTATGCTCAGCAGAAATAAGCAATAAGCCTGGTCTGAAAAACCAATTGAGGGGCAGATGACCTCGTAGTTCCACCCCTTAAAACAACAATAACTAACTAACTAACTAACTAGAGTTAAGTACACTGAAAGAAGAGTTGTGTTTGGTTTGGCCGCAGGCAGCTGGCGAGCGGCTGACACCCTTGCCCAGTGGTTACCTTCACACTTCATGCCCTGATGTATGACGCCGTACAGCAGCGAACCGCAGTGATCACAGAACGCCGGGCTACTATACGTGTGGACCTTGAAGCGGTGCTTGGTCCGAGAATCCTGCAGACATCACACACACTAACTGCCAACGTGCACCAAGCAGTGGGCCACACAGATCGGATCGCAGGAGATGTCATTCCAGTCACCCCCACCCCTAGTAGCCTATGCAGTAGTAGAGCTAGTTTACTATCTGATGGCACAAACCTGGGCGGAGTCACAAGGTTGGAGGGGGTATCTACTGCTGTGCTACTGGGGGACACACTAACGTGCAGTACAATTCTTCTGTAGTTACTAGCAAAGTGAACGTTCCTCCCCTCTCAATTACGCTGCAGCACATGGACTCGCCCGTATACGAAATTCATTGTGTGCGCAGTTGCGTTTTTGTGCCATGAGAAAATAATCGCACTCTACATAACAATATCCCGGTGGCAGTTGGCATTAAATGGTTTTGTGCCATGAGAAAATAATCTCGCTCTACATAACAATATCCCGGTGGCAGTTGGCATTAAATGGTTTTGTGCCATTAGAAAATAACCGCACTCTACATTAAAGTATCTCCATGGCATTTGGCATTAAATGGATTCGTGCCATTGGAAAATAACCGCGCTCTACATAACCATATCCTGGTGGCAGTTGCCATTAAATGGTTTTGTGTCATGAGAAAATAATCGCACTCTACATAACAATATCCTGGTGGCAGTTGCCATTAAATGGTTTTGTGCCATGATGAAATAATCGTACTCTACATAACAATATCCTGGTGGCAGTTGCCATTAAATGGTTTTGTGCCATGAGAAAATAACCGCACTCTACGTAACAATATCCTGGTGGCAGTGCACATTAAATGGTTTTGTGCCATGAGAAAATAATCGCACTCTACGTAACAATATCCTGGTGGCAGTGCACATTAAATGGTTTTGTGCCATGAGAAAATAATCGCACTCTACATAACAATATCCTGGTGGCTGTGCCATTAAATGGTTTTGTGCCATGAGAAAATAATCGCACTCTACATACCAATATCCTGGTGGCAGTGCACATTAAATGGTTTTGTGCCATGATAAAATGATCGCACTCACCTAACAATACCTGGTGGCAGTTGACATTAAATGGTTTTGTGCCATGAGAAAATAATCGCGCTCTTCTAACAATATTCCGGTGAAAGGTGGCATTAAATGTTTTTGCGCCATGAGAAAATGATCGCACTCTACATAATATTCCGGCGGCAGTGCGCATTAAATGGTTTTGTTTCATTATAAAACAATCGCGCTTTCAATAACAATATATCGGTGGCAGTTGGCATTAAATTTACGGCGTCGTGTATAGTTATGGAGGAATTTCAATAAATTACTTGGCAGTTTGTGATAGCATAGAATAGGGTTTCAGTTCTCTGTGGAAAAGAAGAAGCGAGGGTGTGTGTACACGAGCATCCATCTTGGTAAACCTTCAGTCATAAACTTTGAACATCTCATAGAAACTCCAGTACACAACTGTCTGGACGAAACCATTGGTCACTACTAGGTCAGACAACTGTCTGGACGAAACCATTGGCCGCTACTAGGTTACAAAACTGTCTGGAAGAAACCATTTGTCACTACAATGTTAGAAAACTGTCTGAAAGAAACCATTTGTCACTACAATGTTAGAAAACTGTCTGGAAGAAACCATTGGCCGCTACTAGGTTAGACGACTGTCTGGAAGAAACCATTGGCCACTACAAGGTTAGACGACTGTCTGGAAGAAACCACTGGCCACTACTAGGTTAGAAAACTGTCTGGAAGAAACCATTGGCCACTACAGGGTTAGAAAACTGTCTGGAAGAAACCATTGGCCACTACTAGGTTAGACGACTGTCTAGATGAAACCATTGGCCACTACTAAGACGACTATCTGGACGACACCATTGGCCACTACTAGGTTAGACGACTGTCTGGATGAAACCATTGGTCACTAGTAAGTTAGACGACTGTCTGGACGAAACCATTGGTCACTAGTAAGTTAGACGACTGTCTGGACGAAACCATTGGCCGCTACTAGGTTAGACGACTGTCTGAACGAAACCATTGGCCGCTAGTAAGTTAGACGACTGTCCGGACGAAACCATTGGTCACTAGTAAGTTAGACGACTGTCTGGACGAAACCATTGGTCACTAGTAAGTTAGACGACTGTCTGGACGAAACCATTGGTCACTACTAGGTTAGACGACTGTCTGGACGAAATTCCAGTTTATTAAATTCGACTTAAAAGAGAAAAAATACATGTTAATTACAGTAAGTCTGGTCGGAAAATAATAATTATTACGAATGATCGAAAATTTGAGTAATAGAGGTTCGATATATCGAGGTTCAAACTCGGCCGAAGTCGTCGGAATTTTAAGAGCCTTCAGTATGCCTTCCCTCGGGGGGAGAAGTTAAGGAGGCGGGCCCATGTCATAGATTTATGGCACGTAAAAGAACTTACCACTGCAATTGGTAGTGTGTAGCAAAATTTGAAGGTTATATTTGTCTTTTTAGAAACTATCAAGTTCCAACGTTCGCCGCTAGTGTTAGTGACAGTAGCATCTGATGGCCAAAGTTGGAACTACTTGAAATTGAACTTGTTGGGAACCATTGGCTGCAATTTATATATAATAATACGAAGTACGTCCAGAAAGTAAGTTCCGTTTGGTAATAACATTAAATTGTGTACAGATACACAAAAATTATTCATTGCACAAAATTCTACAACCCTTAAACTACTTTTCCACATAACTGCCGAAATGTTGCATGCATTTGTCGTAGCGTGGCACGAGTTTTTGTATACCTTCTTCATAGACGTGTGCCGCCTGTGTCTTCAACAAATCGTACGTTCCGCTGCAGCGCAGTTCCGCATATGCGCGGTAAACGCTCTGTATCAAGGAGAAGAAACGTGCGCCATTTGGAGAGCGCTGTCAGCCACGTACGCGTTGATGTGCATGTTTACTCGTACAATGTCGGTGTTGATTGAAAATCCCGCCGCTTGTGAAATCAGATCTGTGATTCATTTTCTGAATGCTAGGAAAGTGAAACCAATTGAAATTTATCGGCAAATTTGCGAAGTGTATGGACAAAATGCGATGAGTGATTCAATGGTGAGAAGATGGGTCCGACAGTTCAATGAAGGACGTAGTTAAGTGCACGATGAAGAACGAAGTGGGCGTCCATCTTTGGTTACAGAAGAACTGGTTCACGCGATTGATGACAAGATCCGGGAAAACCGCAGGTTTACAATTAGTGCTCTCGCTATGGAATTTCCCCAAATCTCACGATCACTAATTCATGAAATTGTTACCGAAAAAACTGAACTTTCGTAAACTTTGCCGACGTTGGGTACCAATGATTCTTACGGAGCAACACAAAACAAAACGGATGGGTAGTGCACTTCAGTTTTTGACCCGTTACAATGAATGCGGCGAAGAATTTCTGACACAGATAGTCACAGGAGATGAAACTTGGGTTTCTTACGACACCCCTGAAAGTAAGCGGCATCAATGGAATGGAGGCACACTTCATCCCCAGCAAAGGTTAAGTCGAAACAAATCTTGACACCTCGGAAATTGATGTGCACAGTGTTCTGGGACTGGAAAGGCATCTTACTCATTGATTTCTTACCGCGTGGTCAAACAATCAACGCAGATGCTTACTGTGAGACACTTAGGAAATTGCGCCGCGCAATACAGAATAATCGCCGAGGGTTGCTGTCAAAAGGTGGTGTTTTTCTTCACGACAACGCACGACCACACACTGCAAATGTGACGAAAAACCTCCTACAGGGATTTGGCTGGGACGTGTTTGACCACCCTCCGTACAGTCCTGACCTCGCTCCTAGCGACTTTCATCTGTTAACACATCTCAAGTCTTTCCTTGGCAGTCAACACTTCAACAATGACGACGAGCTGAAAGAAGATGTTTCCAACTGGTTGAAGACACAGGCGGCAAACTTCTATGAAGAAGGTATCCAAAAACTTGTGCCACGCTATGATAAATGCCTGCAAAAGTTCGGCAGTTATGTGGAAAAGTAGTTTAAGAGGTGTAGAATGTTGTGCAATAAATAATTTTTCTGTATCTGTACACAATTTAATTTTATTACCAAACGGAACTTACTTTCTGGACGTGCCTCGTATATCGAGTTTCGACTGTATCGGATGTATCTTCAAGACTTCCTTTGCAATTGCTTTGTAAAAGTTGACCTCATGGTGTGTAATACAGCTGCCAACATTGACATAATAAAACCACTCGCCATAATGACTGTTGAAAGTCACCACTCGCTATATTTTCGCGTTATTGAATCAATCGAGGAATATTTGATAGCAGCTCATATAGCCTACGGAACCAGTTCGCAATTCTAGCAAATTAAAAATTGCAGAACTGTTATTATAACATCGATGGAATGACATCCCCAGCTGGTAACTAAATACTGCAACATTCATCTCGGGTGACAGGTACGGTACTACACCAGTGAACGTCCCAAAGTCTTCAGCTTACGTGAGCGGGCCTACTGAGTGCAACAAGGTGACACAGACAATCTACACAGCAAGTTATAGGTCATACCAATTTCTTAGGGAGTTGTCGATACACGATGACCTACAGAAACAAAGAGAAGAAAAACAAAACACACAGCAGGAGAAGTAAATTAAAGATATGTCACTCAGCTAAACATAGCTCACATACAATAACAGTTATTATACAAGTTGATGAGTATTGTCTGGACCTGAAATAAATAGCAGATTAAAGAATAAGTGACTGCTCTAATCATTACAAACAGCACTATAATAATTAATAATAACAATAATAATAATAATAATAATAATAATCATCATCATGAAATGCTACTAAAATAAGTAAATAAATAGAAAAAATCAGTTCATGAAAATTGTTAAATAACATTATATTTGCTGCCTTTATTCTTGTGTTTGTAAGTCATTTCCTAAGAATGTTAATCTTTCAAAACTTATTATATTAAGTTAATGATATTTAGGTTTCTCCGCTAAACTGAGCAACAGCGATCATGGATGTTTACAGGCCATTCTACAGTACTACCAGTGAAGAATATTAATACATGTACCAGTAATTTTATTGTTTTCAGGAATAGTGTGTTATTTTACCCCCCCCCCACCTAATCTAATTAGGCGAAAGCGTGACTGAATAGTACATTTACGACTGTTTATGTTCGACCCTGACTATTATATGTCAGAAAACTGTCTCATAATGATGGTCATTATAACACTATTTTTCATTATGAAACAGTTTCTCCCACCAATCACAGCTCAAGAAACAGTTGTTTGACCAATTAGATAAGGATATCATCGCACCTGCACTGAGTTCCAAGGCCTTCTAATTTAAATTTCACTGCGTTGCCTAGTGTCATAGTGATAATCGAGGAGGCCATGGTCAAATACAAGGCATTCTCTGCGTCTCACGCGCTCTGTTCAGTACATAAAACTGGCGAAATCTCGACAGATATTTATGAATATTTATGTTCGAACATAAAATAGTTATAATAATTATCGTCGAACATAAACAGTCGTGTGCAAATCGCCTATAATGGTAATTAAGACACTCGTATGGAAATTATAAAACTCACATATGCTCGTTTTATAAACATACTCGTGTCTTAATTATTGCCATTATAAGCTCGTTGCATAATGTACTATAATGTTCGACGATTTTGCTTAACATAAATATCCATAAATATCTGTCGAGATTTCGCCAGTTTTATGTATTGAACAGAGCGCATGGGACGCAGAAAATACCTTGTATTTGACCATGGCCTCCTCTAATACCCCACTATGACACTAGCCAGGCAGTGAAATTTAAAATGAAGGCCGTGCCATGGAGGTCAGCGCAGATGCGATGTTATCCTTACCTAATTAGTCACACAACTGTTTCTTGAGCTCTGATTGGTGGGAGAAACTGTTTCATAATGAAAAATAATGTTATAATGACCCTCATTAAGATACAGTTTTCTGACATATATTATTTACATTTCGACATCGTCGAACATAAAAAGTATAAATTGATTGTTTTAATTCGTCTATTTGTAGTATACGTATAAGCGGCTTCGGTGGCATAGTCGGTAGCATGCTGAGCTTCTATGCCCAAGATCGCGGGTTCAAACCCGACCGAAGTCGTCGGATTTTTTAAGAGCGTCAAAAATCCCTGAGTATGCCTTCCTTCGGAGGGGAAGTTAAGCCGGCGGTCCCATGTCATAGATTTATGGCATGTTAAAGAACCTTCCACTAATTACACCTGTGTGAAGCTAAATTAGGTTAAAAATGTAAACAACGCTCAGGTTCCTACGTTCGTCGCCAGGAGCCGACTGCGGTTGCGTCTAGTAGCCAAGTTGGGCGTTTGGCGGAAAAAGTAGGAACTACTTGAAAAATTCAATGTATGCAGTCCTTACTTGAATTAAGAAACAGAAATACACACTAATACAGCCATCACAATTAACGCCGGTTATCAGACAGATCCAAAGTACACGGGGCTACATGACCGCGTTGTCACAGCCCATTGACTGAGGAACCAACCAACCAACCAGTATATGTATCGCAAAAGCTTCAACAACTGGGATCTAAGTTTGCTTGTTCTTTTTTGAATTTCTGGTTTTTAGTTTTCCGTATATTTCTGTTTATTATTACACCTTTTTGTATTATTACTAGGGCGCCAGTACTGCCACGCAGCATTATTTTTCAGTATTGGAATTTAAAAAATACGACATTATGTAATAGTTTATAACCTTTATTTCACAATACTTCCTTCCAGAGAATGTTCGCTGTGCGTCGACCCTTAGGTTTAGTTTCTACTTCTAGATCTTTAAATGATTTCCCACGGGCAACATAGAACATTCCATGGCCTAAAACAGGATCAGGCAAGTAGATTCCAACTCGAGAAGCGTTTGACCCTGCGCTTTGTTGATTGTAATACAAAACGCTAGTGTAATAGGAAATTTCCGACATTAGAACCAAAGATATGATTGCTACAATGAGAAAGAATGTTGAAAAAATGAGATGTAATATCGAATGTTCACTCATAACTTTCCTCAGAAACAGCCGATTTGAATAGTTAAGAGCTCAAATGAAAGCGCTTGATTCACTGAGTGTTCTTAGACCAAAACGACCTGCGTACCTCAATTAGAACCAAAGATATGATTGCTTCAAAGTTGGAAAAAGTTGGGAACGTTGAAAAAATCAAATAATTTGCGGAAGGCGGAAGTTAAGTGATTTCTAATACTTGATAACAATTCTGTGCATGAATACCTTTCATTTAAAAAAAGAATGAAGGAAATCGACCGGATAGAATGGCCGCACGGACTCGGATAAATTTTCATAAATATTTTTAATACATGGGTTGGTTTTTTAGTTTTGGCACCTTAGTTATAACTGGATGAATAACTCACTTAGATGGTTCCAAGTTTCACAGGCCCTCGATGTAGTCCCCACCGTTGCGTACAACATGTTCCTGGCGATGCGGAAGTCGTTGGATCCCGTTGGCACTGCCCAATCTATTGATGGTACGAAGAGAGCGCTCGGCAGCCTGCTTAACGTCTTCAATGGTACGGAAGTGCTGCCATATTGTTCCCCGAGGGCAAACCGTTAATGCGGCGTACTATTGTTCGTTTCTGCAATACCATCACCGAGGAACTCTGAGAAGGAAACGGCGCCACCACATGGTACACCGCCCATCGTTCTGCATGACAATGCTAGGGCACACACAGCAGGCGTTGTGTCGGCATTGTTGGATCGCTGGGGCTGGGAGGTCCTCTATCACTCCCCATATATATTTTGTGGGCGTGGGTTGGCGACCACGGGGCCCCAGCTGAGTCCGCATTGCTTCCACTAACTTGTGCCGGGCTCCTCTGTCTTCTTTCCTGTCGACCTCACTTGGTCAACTCTTGTTCTCTTCTGACCCCGACGGTATTAGGGTATCCGAGGCCTAGGGAGTCTCTTCCTTTCCCGCCTTAATTGGCCCTTGTCTCATCTTTTCTGATACCCTCCTTCTGCGAGGGGTCAGCCTTCATTTTCTCTTCTTTTTACCTCCTGCCTTGTACTCTAGGCCCTTAAGGAGGCAGGGTGTATGTAGCCCCACCACTTCTGGTGCACCCTAGATAATGCTACACCCTCAGGGGCTCACGGCTGGTGAGTTCGGGAGTTGGCGACCCCCAGGGATTCCTGAGCTGGGTCCGTTTTCCCCTTTTGTCCCTTACCTTTGGGGAGGACCCTCTCCTCTTTCACTTTCCTATATGCCTTTCATGGCTCTCCTTCCTTCCAAGTCCCTCAATCCGCCTTCTCCGAGGGTTGAGGGCATTTCTTTTCCTTCTGTCCTTTTATTTGCCTTATTCTCCTTTAGTTTTCCATTTCTTCTTCTAGTATGTAGGTTAGTAGTTAGTTTTAGTTTTAAGTTCGCTTTTCATTTTCATCTTCACGATCACCCAAACCATCAGGGGCCGATAACCTAGATGTTAGGCCCCTTAAAACAACAATTATCATCATCATCATCACTCCCCATATTCTCCCGACATCATTCCATGCGACTATGATCACATCCCGAGGATGAAGATGACAATGCGCGGGGAGCAGGCTGCCGAGCACTCTCTTCGTACCATCAATAGATTGGGCAGTGCCAACGGGATCCAACGACTTCCACATCACTGGGAACACGTTGTACGCAACGGTGGGGACTACATCGAGGGCCTGTGAAACTTGGAACCATCTAAGTGAGTTATTAATCCAGTTATAACTAAGGTGCCAAAACTAAAAAACCAACCCATGTATATAGATATTATATTTAGAGTTTTGCTTCATATTTAGGCGTCCACCTCTAAATTGTAAATGTATCAAAATTTGTATCTAATTTACTGCGTAAAAAGTGGAAGATGACCTCGCTGTTTCCCCCTTAACACAACAACATTAGGGGCTGATGGTCTCGATGTTCCACCCCTTAAAATCTCAATAACTAACTAAAACAACGAACTTCTATGCCCAAGATCGCGGTTTCTAACCCGGCCAAAGTCGTCGGACATTTTTAAGAGCGTTAAAATCTCTAAGTATGCCTTCCTTCGGAGGGGAAGTAAAGCCGGTGGTCCCATGTCATAGATTTATGGCAAGTAAAACAACTTTCCATTAACTATTATTGTGTGAAGCAAAAATTTGTAGGTTTGATTTGATTAACGCTATATTGAAGTTCCAACGTTCGTTGCCAGGTGCTGGTTGCGGTGGCATTTAGTAGCCAAGTTCGCGTCTAGGTGTCGTTGACGGTAGCAAAAGTAGGAACTACTTGAAACTTATTGTCTGCAGTCCTTACCTGAATTACACACTAATACAGCCATCACAATTAACACCGGTTATCAGACACGTCATCTTTTTTGAGGATTAGGGAATAACCCATCTCAAACTTTCGTTTACCATTAATTAATGTACTCTGTAAGGGATTCTACCTGCGCGCAATCCGCGGCACGACCTCTGTTGGCTGGCGGAAGGCGTGCGCGAGCCTGGTAGCTAGTCGCTGTTCCCGCTCCAGCAAAAGAATTACCCTGGAGACGTGCGGCAATCAGAGAACAGCTTATCTTAATTGCCTAATGCCTTTATTGTGTCACACCGGATTTTCTGAAGTTTCAGGTTACAATAAAAATTGCATCGACTGTTAATTTACGTCGATATGAGTTTCGTTTTTAGACTATTTTCATTCTTGTCCGTGAGTCTGTCTGCGCGCGCGCGCGCGTGTGTGTGTGTGTGTGTGTGTGTGTGTGTGTGTGTGTGTGTGAGAGAGAGAGAGAGAGGGGATTTTGGTGCCCTAATAACTTTAACGACTGGAGCGGTTTCAATGAAATTCGGCAAGTTCATATTACTATTCCGGGCGACCCAGACCGTGCCCTTCAAATTTTGTAAGTGTATAGAGGCAATAAGCATAAGTTCACCTATGGGACGTTCAATAACGTGGCGAGCACAAATCCAACATGGTGGCGACGCGAAATTTAAATATTCAAATGGACGTTTCTTGCGTTTTAACCATCCGAGCGCAGTGAAATTTGATACGGTATATGCTTATACAAATTTGAATCGACTGGCATCTAATTCATTTAAATTATTTTCATAACCACAAGATGGCGGCTGAGCGAAATTTTAAAATCCCGCTTTTATTTCTTGTGTCCTAATCATGCGATTGAAGTTTGAATAAAACACCTACACAATAATCTTCACTTAATGGCACATAAATCTAATGCCTATAATATAAAAATCCAACATGGTGACTATCCAAAATATTTAGACGGTTCTCAATATCTACGAATCTATTACAGCATTCAAACTGACAATTTGTATGTTGATAGAGACAATTAATATTAGTAGGATATATGAAAATAGGCTATTTATTTCTTCACGGAACTTGTTGGATTTAAGTTTGTTGTTTTTGGATTTGAGTTTGTTGTTGGATTTGAGTTTGTTGTTTTCGGATTTGTGTTTGATGTTTCTGGATTTGAATTTGTTGTTTTTGGATTTGAGTTTGTTTTCGGAATTGTGTTTTTTGTTTGTTTTTGGGCGGATTTTAGCCACCTTGCAAGTTATCCGGCATACCATAGTTATGTCCACCTCATACTTGGTTGAAGAAATGGCGTGATTTCAGCCAAACCGCCCGCCACTGTAATCCGAGCACTTTATCAGGATTGTGTAATAAGGCTTCGGGGACGACGAGTCTATAAGGCTTCCGTCTCAGTCAGAAGTCATATGAATTACCTGCAGACAGATAAGTAGGACAAACCTGACCGTGTTGTGGCATTTCCAGGTTTCCCACACAAAAATATGAGAACACTAGGAGGTTACAATGTCCTTCCCGAGATACATTTCCACGCATACACTTATCTTTTCGACAGATATACGTACAACTCTTTGTTTATCTGCCATTTTTTTTTATGTATAGAAAAGGACAGTGTAAGTAAAAAAAAATCCCTCTCATCTCGCCGGAAGATGGAGGTACATTTCACTGGGCAAAGAAAAATTTGCCAATTGTTTTTTATTTTCTTTTATTTTTAGCGTATGGCTTTTAGTGCCGGGAGTGTCCGAGGACATGTTCGGCTCGCCAGAGGCTGTGGCTGCTTCAAGCGGACACCCATAGGGTGAGCTACAAGTTCCGTTCAATTTCAAGTAGTTCCAACTTTCGCAACCATATATCACTGACACCTAGTAGTGCACGTTGGAACTTTGATAGAGCGTTACAACGAAATTTAACCTAGAAATTTAGCTTCACACAAGTTTAGTTAGTGATTTGGTTGGTTTCTCAGTTTAGAGGCTGCGACAACGCGGTCATGTAGCACCGTGTACTTTGGGTGTGTGTAGAATCTGTCTGATAACCGGTGTTAATTTAGATGGCTGTATTAGTGTGTGTATCTGTTTTTTAATTCAAGTAAGGACTGCAACTTTGAATTTTTCAAATAGTTCCTACTTTTGCCACCAAACGCCACCGTCAACGACTACTAGGCCTAGCTCAGAACTTGGCTACTAGACGCCACCGCAGTCGACTCTTGGCAACGAACGTAGAAACCTAAGAGCGTTGTTTACATTCCTAACCATGGTGTCCACAGAATTTTCAATGTAAATTTTCCTGACTTTTTCTGACCATTTTTCAACAAAATTCCTGACTCGCTAAGTCATCGTAACATCGGAAAAAAAGGTTTACTGAGCAAATATGTATTTATCTTTCTTCACTACTTGCAGAATTTGCCCAACGCTCGCCTCTTTATTCATTTAAAATAGAAAATAAAGTAAATTATAATGCAATAATACATACATCAAAGTACTTAATGAGGGGCAGATGACCTCGTAGTTCCGCCCCTTAAAACAACAATAACTGACATATAACTAAAGTACTTAATAACCTAAACTATAGTGAAGGGGGTTGCCACATCCCTACGCCAACGCCAAAAAAGCCTACAAAAGATAGGTACAAGAGGTTTTTACTATGATGTACTGTAAAAATGGAAACGTACCATAATGTGCAGTGAGATATTGCGTTTTTATCTTCAGAGATTAGTTGAACTAATAACATCAAAATGTGGCTGTAAAACACAAAATACTGTATGGTGAATATAAAATTCCTGACTTTCTAACACTTTTCGG
Organism: Meconema thalassinum; assembly: GCA_946902985.2. Classification (NCBI taxonomy): domain Eukaryota; kingdom Metazoa; phylum Arthropoda; class Insecta; order Orthoptera; family Tettigoniidae; genus Meconema; species Meconema thalassinum. Next base: position 150,347,348 of record OX336395.1, on the reverse strand, counting down.
CATTTTTTAATGACTCACGCCATTTTTGACACTTTTTCCTGACTTTTCCTGACCAAAAACAAAATTCCTGACTTTTCCTGACTATTCCTACCTGTGGACACCATGCTAACCTATACAATTCAGCTTCACACAGGTGTAATTAGTGGAAGGTTCTTTAACATGCCATAAATCATGGGACCGCCGGCTTTACTTCCCCTCCGAAGGCAGGCATACTGAGGGATTTTAACGCTCTTAAAAATCCGATGGCTTCGGCCGGGTTTGAACCCGCGATCTTGGGCACAGCAGTTCAGCATGTTACCAACTACAACACCGAAGCCGCTAATTGTTTATTGTTGTATACCTACAAAAGTACCACATGTTGAGCACAGATCCCTCCTTCGGCGCTCACAAGCGACCGATCATGACAAATGAGCATTCAAATGAAAGAGAATAGACATTAGCAGTGACGAATTGCACTCTAATTTCATAAATATCTATAATTTCTTTTAAAAAATGACTTTAAAAATGTACGAAAAATGACTTTAAAAATGTACGAAGTGTGCGATTTGCAGATACGGTTGCTATATGAAGATACGCTCCATAATTACTGTCCACTTCACATTTTGGCCGCTGTGACGCCTGTTTCGTGTCATTTTAACATTCTGAGGTCTTTCCTTTATCATTTTGCATGGATTTCAGAAACAGTAAATCAAATGAATGAGTACTCAAATCGTATGATTTCATAAATATCGAATAACCGGTGAGTGTTATGATGACCCAATATTCAGTGATTGCCTTCTTAAGTTAGGGAACACAGAACTTGGAATTCTAACTGAGATGTAAATAGTGTTCTATAATCATTTGGTTTTAATAATAGTACATTATGCAACGAGCCTATAATGGCTATAATTAAGACACGAGTATTTTTTATAAAACGAGCGTATGCGAGTTTTATAATTTCTATACGAGTGTCTTAATTACCATTATAGGCGAGTTGCATACGACTGTTTATGTTCGACGATAATTATAACTTTATTATATGTTTTAACATAAATATTCATAAATATCTGTTGAGAGTCAGCTACTGGAATTTTGTGATCGCAGAGCGAGCGTTGGGTGTTATATCTTTGTCTTTCAAGAGCTTTGAACGACCGACGCATGCGCTCTGTGGGCTTGCAATGCCATATGCAGCCATATGTTTACATCAGCCGTCCCTCAGTAATATTGTCACCGCAGTCATTTGAAGACAATGCGCTGTGTAGAAATTAGTGTTGGTGATTTTAAGGTACAGTGCTATTTCTTGTCTCATATTCGCCAGTTTATTTACGCGAACATATGGACGGTGGGTATTCCATGTCGGTAATTTATTATAGTTCGAAGTTGTGTTTATGTCCGACATGTTGGATTTTGAGCGCATGCGCGAAGTTATCGTTACCTAATTGGTCAATGAACGAGCTCTGATTGGCTGGAGAAACTGTATCATAATAGAAAACAGTGTTATAATGACCATCATTATGATACAGTTATCTGACACATAATAGTGAGGGTCGAACATAAAAACATAACAACCTTTCTCCTTAAGTCTCTCATTATAAACCTTTTGGGAAAAGTGTGGTTTATGAACACGCGAGATTTCTCGCACGGGTCCGTTAGTCTTCTTATAATTCCAAAAATATTTTGCTTATCCCTTGGTGTAACGGTGGGGCATATCAAAAATTGTTTCAGACAAAAGTTTTAGGTAATTGTTAGATGACTATTGACAATTTTAAATGGTTTTAATATTGTGCCAAATGAGGGAGATATGATTATTTTTCTCTAAAAGCTCCATTTCTCCCACCCCTTTGGTCAATGGTTGGTATTATCAGAAGATTTTACTGAGATAAGTTTTTGGCTATTATCCGAAGAATAGTACGAACTTTGAATGGATCCGACTTTTCACATAATAGAGGCATGAATTTTTCGCATTAACGTTAAACGCGACAAAATATTTTGAAGCAATTGTGCGATATCTTTACGAATCATACAGTACCGGTCAAAAGTTTAGGCCCACATAAGGAAATCATGATATGTCACCTAATACCTAAACGTGTGGCACTATAGCTCTGCATTTTTTTTTTTTTTACTGAGCTCTTACATCTGATAGAATATATACATCCTGATTTCGTTCAATTGGGCTAAATATTGTAGAAGTTATGACTTTTTAACTGTTGTTAGGTCACACCAAAAAATCCCATTTTCAGAGGTATAATGTATTGCATATTCCAACTGGTAGCAATTTTCTCTTTTAGACTTAAAAATAGTTGGGGATCATTTTGTTATAAATATAAAAATTCCGAAAAAATGCAGTTTTTTTGCGGGATTATACTTTTTTAAGACAGCACTAAAATGGTCGATTTTCCCTTGTTCTTATCACGCTTGTTTTAAGGCTTCCTTGCTACCTACCCGCTTCTCACTTGTCGTGTTGAGTAGTTCCACTTTCACTCAAGAGATGGCATCCAAGCACAGATTTCTGCCTTGTGGGATTTCGCCGTAAGTTTATTCTGTTGTCATCAGTACAAGTAAGGATCTAACTTTTACTGTAGATAGACATATTTTTCTAGATAAGTATTATCCGTCTTGTTGCGTAGTGGCTAGTACTCTTGGCTGTCACCACGGAGGCCCGGGTTCGATTCCCGGCTCTGCCAAAAAAAAAATCTGGTTTGAGGGCTGGAAGGTAGTACACTCAGCTTCATGAGGCAAAACTGAGAAGAGGCGGGTTCGATTCCCACCTCAGCCATCCCGAAAGTGTTTTTCTCCCATTTCTACTCCAGGCGAATGCCGGGATGGTTCCTAAATTAAGGCCACGGCCACCTCCTTTCCAATCCTCATCTGAATTACAAATACACACACACTAATACAGCTATCACAATAACACAGGTTTTCAGACATATTCCACTTATACCCAAGTACACGGGGCTACATGACCACGATGCCGTAAAGCCCCTAAATGAATCAACAACAACACAGACAACAGGTAAGTTTTGACTGTCACTTTCAAATGTCAATTTAAATAATATATTCGTTTGATTTGCTCTCCAGTCATAGTTTTCGACACACGGAAGATTCGTAAGTTACTAAATTTGCGAGTTTTTTTATAACACTGATTAGAAGTTTTTCTACTTTTTTTTTTAGTAAATAGCATTACCCGTCGCGGCTTCGCCCGCGAATATTCTAGTCGTAAAGAGTACACTTAGCAAAATCTCAATCATGAATGCTACGACTGATTTTTCCTTGGTATGAATAATCAAGACTTTATCAATTCAGCTACTGGTGCAGTGGTTAGGGGTTTGTCATTCCTTCATAGGTATATCAGAGCGAAGTTAGTTTTCTGGAAATATCACAGACACTGTTAATTTAAGGGCCTTTAAATGTCGTTTTCGGAGACCCTTTATAGCCGCGTGAAAAAGACCTTTCGTACCACACTCACACGTGAAAATTGCGTTAAAAAATTCTAGAGTGCCCCTTGACCCCTTTAAGCGCATTATACTGTATGTATTGATGAATTTTACAGCTTATTTTGGTTCAGTGATAACCTTACAACCGTCTGGAAACTTTCACAGTAATGTAATAATTGGAATTAGGGGCGTACACAGAAAAAAAAATCGGGGGGGGGGGGGGGGGGGGCTGACTATCCTGGAAAATTGTGAGTATTCTCAGGGGATTGTCACCGCAAAATACCCAGAAATATCAACCAATACCTTTGAGCATATAACTTTGTGTAATTATTTTAGATAAGATTCAAAGTTTATAGAGCCTACAATAACTGGCAATACAAAAAAAAAGTTGTAAAATACAACACAACACACAAATAAAATGTTATACTTAATGAACTTTCTATTATGATCCATGGAGTATGAATGGCAAATATCTAAATATTTGTCAATTTACTAAGCAGAAAGGTAAACAGTTTTTTACATGTATTTCTCAAAAAACATACTGTGGATTTCACAGCTTTACCTCACAAGGCTGAGTGCATCCCGTTCCAGCCCTCAGACTAGAATGAAAATTTCTTGGCAGAGCCGGGAATCAAATGCGGATCTCCGGGGCGGCAGCGAAGAATGCTACCCACTACACCACGAGTTAGAATAATTTCAATTTTAATATTGTTTATAACTTAGCCGATAAGTTAAGATTAGAGTACAACCAAATTTACAATTATTTTATGCTCGTACCAAAGCAGCACATTCTTAATTTGTATTGTTTATTTCGGGGGGGGGGGGGGGGGCTGGAGCCCCCTCAGCACCCCCCCCGTTATATACGCCCCTGATTGGAATTGCATTGCGTCTTACAGAAATAGATGGACCTGTGAGATTCTGTTACCATGGTTACCGTGTTGCATTCTCTCATTATTTCATTGTAAATATACATGTTTTAAGGCATTTATTTAATTGTGAGACATTTAAAGAGTAAGTGAGTGCGTTTCGCTTAAGCATCGGGCTATGCTGAACCTGTAGGTACCCCATATGTGTAGGTTGGTGTTAATGGGACCTTATTTTCGGTACAAAACTGAAATGGGACCTTAGCAGAATAATATAGGGAGGGATAATTTAATTAGCTATCGGTTTTGTTGGAGGTAAATATATTTGTGATTTATATGTGAATTTTCTTTTCTTACTGAATTAAAATTTGAGTGAATATCATCTGTAGTTCTTGCCATCCAGGCGATGCGTCGAAATTACTGGAGATAAATAAATATGTAAATAAATACACTAATAGTAGCCTACTACTAATAATAATAGTAATAATAATAATAAATAATTATGCCTTAAGTTACTACATTAACAAAAATGTATATGACAAATAATAAGTAAAAATATAAAATCAAAAACAATCTACCACAATATATCACTGGCACACGACCAATGCTGGACAACGTATTTTATGAAAATATTGACAGAACATGAAGGTTATATGAACATTCTGCTCTGCCATCAGCTGCTATCTGGATTAAACTGAAAAATAAATTCATTACAACACTAGCATTAGAAAGGGAAATATCACATCAACATATTTATATACAGTACAAAGTTTTAATGGGAGATGGGGAGCACCAAAGCAAACATAGCTTACTTCGTTAATGTACTGTATATCCAATGAAATCATCATTTGGCACCAAGAGTGGAGATGGCACTAAAACTTATGGATATTATTCGAAACACTTTTATTGAAAGAAAAAAAAAACTCAAAATCACGATATGCATAACCGTTACATGCATGCTTTATTACGTGGTTCAATGAGCTTGTTAGTATATTTGAAAATATTATTTAATTATTATTAATTATTTTAATTTTGTTTTATTTATATTATACTTTATGGCCTTTCATTGGAGCACTTTATACAATATTCTATACAAAGGATCTTTTGATTTTACTATCCGGCAGTACTTCTTTATTCTGTCGGATCGCAGTCTTCTTTCTTTGTCTGAAATCACCCTTCCTATAGTTCGTTTGTTGATCTTTAGTTTCTTGTGTGCTTTGTTTATCTTGAAATTTATTATTTTCGTATGTTTGGTTTTTTCAATCCTCAATGGTAATTTGTAATTCTGTCATGTCTCCCTTAATTACGGCAATACATCAAATATTACTCTTAATGTTCCATAATTTATTCTACTGATTCTACTTTCCGTTGTACTGATTATATGTCCGGAGAATGATATACGTTCTTTTCCCCTAATTGTACTCATTAACGGTTCCATCTCCTTGCAGACTGTTTCATTAGAAGCAATTTAGTCTCTAATATCCATCAAACTTAATATTGTTTATTTATGCATGTTCTGACTATTCTTCTTTCTATTTTGCCCATTTCTGCTGTGTCAGCAAGTTAGCTATTGCTTTAAGGGGAGAAACAACGAGGCTATCTGCCCCAGTGGTTTGAAGATGTAATTTATGGTTTGGAGATGCTTCAATTTTGTAGCTATCGAAATACTTTTTTTGTTTGTTATATGTGATCTTTTCGTATATTGTCATTTAGTCATTTTGTTTATTCTATTATGCCTCGTCGACCTTTCGTTAAGGTTATATTATTTATATTATATTATTATATATTTATATTTATTTCATAATTTGGTATCCACCCCTAAATATTAAATTAATAAAATCTGTAATTTTTGCAGTGTTGCGAGAAGCTGATGACTTCAATGTTCTGTCATTTAAAACATCAATTTATACAACGTCCAACTATTGATTACCATACATTTGTAGACAAGAAATGTTCACCTTCGTGTTTCTTATCTCCCATTACAAAAAAGAAAAACAACAACGCACATACATATTTTTGAATAGCATTACAATAATGGACGAAGTGATAAACTAACAAAAATAATGAATAAGTACAAAATATTTATATAAGTAATATATTACACAGGCCTGCAAAATTTAATTTTTTGAAAAATACAAGAGAAGTTTTCGCTATTTATTATAATATTTGGTATGTTTACTTCGAAAATGACCTCCATCTCCCCCCCCCCCCCCCCCCAATCACGTCAGGGTATTTTGTAAAATCGATATCGATATTTTTGCTAAAATCGACAGAAAGAAATCTCTTGAGTTTAAACGTTTTACATCAAATTATGGTGCGCTTTCTAGAAGAAACTAACATAAAATAGACGATTGACTAGGAGGAACAAATGAACGTTCGAAACAAATTTTCAACTGAGCAATAAACAAAACAAAGTGTGTATTTAAGTACGTGGTCTTTTTCCTTCGAACCTTCTTCTTGACGTTCTTCTATTATGTTCAATCTCAGGTAAATGTTCATAAAAATCCAAGTACAATTGAATTTTTCAAGGAAACGTGACGTGATAGAACTTTTTAATTACTGTTTTCGAAATCTGTACCGGAAAATACATTAAGTTCAGATATCACTAACCCTGAATTGTTCTTATCACCGCAGGCCTGTGTTCTTTATCTGGTGTTGACAAGCTTGACAATTAAAGAAAAGGAAGTAAACTTGTACATTTACGTGTACATTTATTCTCGCCGTCATAAGCCACGGGATCTTATTTTTGACGATGATGATGATAATTGTTGTTTTAAGGGGTCTAACATCTAGGTTATCGGCCCCTACTGAAATGAAATGGCATGAAATGAAAGAATGAAGATAAAAACAGCTCACTGCCATGGATGAAACCAAAATGGTTTATATAAAACAGACAGTGAGCCCAACAATTATGCCTTACTTGAATAAAAACAGTAAAAGGAGAATGGTAAAAAACAATAAAACAAATAAGGCATAGTGAACAATAAAATAGATGAACGCAATAAATACATAAAACAGACTTAACCTGAATTAAGTCTTAACTCACATTAAAACTTAAAAAAGTAACCACTCTCCCTCATGAACCGGATGACGAGGTCTGCGATTTAGGTCGATTACAAACCACAGGACTTGACATTTCACTTCGAAAAATTCAACATGCATTATAACAACGAAATACATTTAAAAACTTAAAAGAGGCCAAGTTCCCTCAATTGGATATATATTGCACCATAAGAACAAATCGATTTGATCTGGTTTTGTTACTTTTAAACAACATGGCCTCCATATGTTGAACCATAAAAAGCGCGTACAGCCGTTCCAATGTTATTTTATTGACAAGCAGAACCTACTCATTCGGAAATTACGATATTAATATTGCACAATGAATGAAAGAATGAAAGGGTGTGCGATAAAATTCTACGATCCGACTTACCAATAATACTTTTCCTGCGACTTTCTTTACAGATGCTAAACTGCCAAAATCTTTTTCCCTTAAGGTATTCATCGACATTATTGATAATAATAATAATAATAATAATATGGCCTCGAGTGCCAGGTGCAAGCTTTGTTATTTGACGCCCTGAGGGCAGCTGGCATGTCGAATTTTTGTCGCTCCTTGGAGCGCTATGAAGGTCAAGGAGGTTTTGTGTTGGCGGAAAATACAGAGATTAATTTTGCCATTATGAACACGGCCTACTGAATTCAAATGGGTTATTTACCATGCCAACAACGTATGACATGCGTGTCGTGAATTTCTTAGCCTTTCAAAAATCATTACCGGTACCACGGCCAGCTTGGGGTTAGTAATCCGACAGGATAACCACTCACCCACCGTGGCAAGCGACATTGATGAAATGCAAATTACAAACTATTCTATTTTCTGAATTGGTATCACTGATTATATGGATAGTGGATTTATGAAAAAATAAAAATAAATTAACATAACTTCTTACCAGTCGGTCAACACGACTGTAACATTTTATATCACCCTAACCTGAAATAAATATTACATGAACTACAGGGTCTTTATACTGTATTTGCTTGGCAAGGACGTTCTCACTCACGTGCTCCGCCAGTGACGGCTCAGTTGCCGGCTACCGGGCGCGCGTATGTACGGCAGAATACGGTGCTTATAATCGGTGTCATGCATTTCTACTCACCATGTTTACAGTAGATGCTGAAAATGTTCCCCATCCGCTGCCAAACATAATCGGAATCTACTTAATATGAAGTTTCCGGTTAATTGAGCTTCAGTAACGACCTTTACGTCTATTTTTATCGTTTACTGAACTTGCACGTTTGAATCTCTTAGCCAGTTGTTTTATTGTGATTGTGTACAGTGCTGTAAGGCCTTATGAGGAATATTCGTTACTTGAACGTGTATATCTGCACAATACGTACATAAAGTGCAGGAAATCGTGCGCTACAACAAGACGAAAGTTTCGAATGAAATTCCCAGGGAGACCCATTCCTATAAATCGGACAACGTATGACATGCGTGCCGTGCTTTTTGTCGCCGTTCAAAAACCACTTACCACGGCCAGGAGGAAACCTGCAAGCTTGGGATTGGTAGTCCGACACGATAACCACTCACCCACCGTGGCAAGCTACAATATAAAAACCGGTATAAACAATACGTTTATGGGAACTACAATAGAGTGAAACAAACTTGTGTATCGGAGAAATATATTTTTACATTTTCTTGATAGTAATGGAGGGTCAATGAATACCTTACGGGGTTGTTGATATGGCAGTATATCAAATAAATTTACTCTCCCTCAACAGCCTTTTAATTGTACCGAGATTCAAGCCCATAATATAATACCATACATGATATCAGTAAAATAATATACACATTTGGTAGATGATATAACACGCTACTCACATCCGAATCTGCGCCCTTGTCAGCTCCCGGACACGTGAAGGATACGTACTCATGACATCGCTTGTGGACGACGAAGCTGCACACTGAAACACACACATTTAAACATTATTTCTGTATTTATTAAATTTAGCTGCTATTAGTTTTAGGTTTCACTAACTAGCAGAAGTACCCGTTCTTCGAAAATAATTTATTTATGATCAAAGGAAGCCGAGCAGTAATGATTTCAGTGGAAAAGTAAAAAAAAAACAAAAAAAAACTGGCGTCCGAGCGCATTGTAAGCTTACGCTGGGCAAACCGTTTAACATATCTCAATACTATGAGTGTAAGAATTGTTCAGCATGAAAAGTTCTACAAAAAAGTCCGGGAGAACATATGTCTATCTTCAATACATCGCCCACTATAAGTGTTTTTACGTTTTAATTTCTTCCAAACATATCCATTCAACTACTGAGGCGACAGAGTACGAGCTAGCTAAGGGCGAGTCTATCATCTCTGTTACAGCCTAGCTAGCGGGCGAACCTATTGCCCCAGATAGAAGCCAGCAGCAAACCGTCCAGTCGTGTTGAGTTAATACTCCTGGGAAGGGTGGTTGTGTTTGGAGTTTTCCTGGAAGTGCAACTCGGGTTTTCTTCATTTCGCCTGTAAAACACAGTCAATTTAAGATTGGACGGAAGGAGGATTATATTATACTAGCAGAAGTACCCGTTCTTCGAACGGTGTTATATATTAAAACCAGACATTATCAATTGAGCTACTGTTGCAATGGTTAGCGGTTTGTAATTCCTTCATAAGTTTATCAGAACGAAGTTAGTTTTCTGGGAATATCACACACACAATGTTAATTTAAGGGCCTTAAAATGTGGTTTTCGGAGACCCTTTATAGACTCACGAATTTTGTGTCTCACAAAGAGAAGCGCAACATATGCTTTGGTCGTCCTTCTAGGATAATTTTTATATTTCGCCTATTTTAGCATGTATTTTGAGAAGTTTTTCCCTATATCCACCCTTCTACTATATGAAAAGTACGGTGAAGAGTTTTATAAATGATTGGTGTATTGACTCTCATGGTTACCATACCTATTTTACGATGCACCAAGCATCCGAACACGAGTTATAGGCGTACGTAAACATACACAGAAAGACAGACAGATAATTCTATTGTCTACAACATATCACCCAGATATCCGAATATGGGTATATCTACCACACAGTATTGAACCCTTTATCCTCTGATGGATAAATGATTCGATGTTTTATTTCTACAATTAATTAATATTTCCACCAGCGTCATGAAATAGCCAGACGAAGATGAGGAAACTTCAAGCATTTGTTGGAGACAGTGGGGACATACCTGCAGCAGTTTGACAAAAGGCTAAATACTTAAGGAATGTGAAAAGAAAGAGCCTAGCAATGTTTCAGAAGGACAGGTGGTGGCTACCTCAAAATAGAAGGGACGCGTGGTGAGACACGCTTATGGTATGTTCATTGTACTATTCGCGCCTAGAAAAAATATAATGCAGTAACGTGAGTGGCTGATGGTACTACTGGACACTCCTACGAGGCCGAGGTCTGATAAAAACCGCGAAGTTAACGAAAAAGTTAAACCAATGGGAGATGAATGCTTACGAACGCGCCAAGTCTAGCTTGGGCACGCGATAGCTAGCATTAACGCGGGAGATCGGCTAGACAACATCTCTACGATCGATTCTAGAATTAATGGGCATATTCTTGACCTGCGCAATTTTACGAGTTCAGTGATATTTGTTTCATTCCTGTACCACTATTATTTTGAGAAATTTTTATATAATTTCCCCCTCTATCGATACCTAGGGCCAGTTAATTTATAAGTGGCGTGAAGAGCCAAGAAATATATTACATTTTGTGCGTCTGAGGACGTTGGTGATTACTACATTTTGTGCGTCTGAGGACGTAGGCACTTGTACTTTGCGTGTCATGAGGACACAGATTTTTATTAATACAAATGTGTTGTAAATTCAGTGTGATAGATAGTCACAGTACTATTTTGTAGGGACAGTATCATCGGCAATTCGCCAACAGACTGTTCTGGGGAAATAAGTACCTAAAACGGTGAATTTAGTAGACAGATATCGAGTGTGTAATAATCTATAACTTTTTGCATCAGCACGAGAGATGACATCGCTTATCCTGGAAGAAGTTTGGAACTGTCAACACTCCGTCGAGATGTTTGAGATGAGCTAAGCAGCATTAAGTAGGGAGATGGCTGCAGATGTTCGCTGACGGTGACTGGCCGAGGATGAGTACTGAATAATATTCTTATTATCTGACAAATTAACTTATGGTATATGGGACATATTTTGTTTGTAAATATCTTGCTTGTGTTGATTAACGTAGTGTATTTAGTTTTGGTCTGACACACCTTTTGCCTGGAAACAGCTCACATAATTTGTCATAGTCGTAAGTTCTTGTTTGTTTGTTTAACTAACGTGGCTATGTGGACAACCGTGTTCGCATATGTTTACGTAATGCGATTAAGAAAAGTCTCTCGGAGATATATTGTGTTTCAGAAGTAGGACTGAATTAGTATAATTACAGTAGATTGGAGGGTAAATTAATCTTTGTAATGATTATTATTGATCAGATTCAGTGAGTTTATTGCCGTTGGAGCAATGTGAGTTGTGGCGAAGAGCGGTCAGCTCTCTCGTAGGTTTTAATATTTTCTTAAATAGATTGTGAGCATCTGATTCAACCGACCTGTGTGAAAAGTGTTATGTCATTCCCAGCAGTGTGTGTGTGTATTTTATTGGTCATTACAAGCGGGAATTTCAGCTTAGACTGATTTCTGTCAGCTTGGTGCCAAGTCCATATGGTTACCTTGCGAGGACATATGTGGCTATATCGATTAATGTCTTACCATATGTTTATGTGGTTGAGATTTGTTGCTGTTGATTCTACGAGATAACGGGACAGTTGGTCAAGTTATTTTTTCACACTGGAGCTGGACGATGACAAGAGTTGAGGAAGGGGGAAGTTGTTTTCACAAGGCGGGCTGAAAGATTGCATCGAGGTCATTAGTGGAGACTTGTTGGCTCCGTAATAATACTTGAAATACAGAATAAGAACTGATCAATGATAAAAATTGTTTAAATAAATGGGAGTTGCCTACGAATCGCTATAATCTCCGAAGCGTTAGCTTAACGTGCATTTTTGTTCATATAAAGTAATCTCAGCCGGTGAGGCTTTTGTTGTTGTTGGTTTCATTCCATGTTTATGTTCCGTATTAGTGACCCGTGCAGTCACGTGCGATGCTGTCTTTTCCTTATTTGTGTATTGAGCAATTGGCCGTGTTGGCAGCTCATTTGTCAGATGCGTCATCGCACTGAAGGAGGGTCTCGAGGGAGATTCCTGTAAATATTAGATTTTAGATTGTGTGTCAGCAATAATTTTAAGGATTTTTATTAGTGTTGTGTCCTATATCCGTAAACGTTGATTTACGAGATGATTGTTCGTAAGCATCGTGGCTGTTACCCGCTGTAAACGAACAGTTATCCAAGTACTCATTCCTCGTAGTTAGTCATTACGCGTACATAAAATCCAAATGCAAGTTAGTGGAGCTTGGATCCACATTTTTATGAGGGGGAGATCCGTCTGACTCCTCAACGTTGATAGACATTTCTGTCATGGGAAGATTCAGGGAGGAATATTATTATTGTTGTTGTCGTCTATATTCATTTTTTTTGCACAAATAGTCATTAAATTATGTTATTATTTTACGTCTTGTCACTTCCTTTCTTAATTATAGTTTTAATCCTATGACCCTTCCCTCAGTAGAGCATGTTGTTTGGCGAACGTAAACATCACACTATGAACTGAGCGCGACCCCTTGATCTAGATTCTTGCATATAAACACTGCAATACTGAAGGGTTCAGTATGTCGACAAGAAAAGAAAAAAAAGATTAGTTAAAATGTGCTGCTCTCAAACTAAATTCACCTAACGTGTACTTCCTGACGTGAAATACAATTGAAAGCCTTGTAGACGAAACGCAATACACGTCACATAAAAACTGACCCTCTACGTTGTGTTAGGTCCCCATACACAGGAAGACCCCTTTCATAAATTATAAAGGCTTGTGGTGCATGAACATTCAGGTTCTTTAGCCTCAAATGGCCCAAATTCCCAAAACCCGCGAAAAAAAAATGCTCATTCAATTCAGGAATTTTTGAAAATAATGTAGCTGTTTGGAGATATAACCGACCTTCTGTACTATATGTCGCACGTGAAAATTGCATGGAAAAATTTTAGGTTACCCCTTGGCCCTCTTAATTGTATTGATGAATTATACAGTCTACGTTGGTTCCGTGATAACCTTATAGCCATTTGCAAACTGTCACAGAAATGTAATAAATGGAGTGACATTGCTTCTTACAGAAATAGATGGAAAGTAGGATGCCACACCTTGAGATAATATTGTCATGATTACCGATTTGCATTCCTTCATTAGTTTGTTAAATTAAATTAAATTATCATTATTATTATTATTATTATTATTATTGATTTAAGCCCACTACGGAGAGCTTATGACTAGTTCTTCGATGCTCTTTTCCGTTCCCAATATATCTTGAGGCTTGCTGCTAATCTCTCCTTTCTCTCCTGCGAAAGGGCCTTCCGACATTTAGGGACTCTAGGTGGTGGGGTCCAAGATTCTACCATAGCACAAAATTTAGAACGATCTTCTACATCAAGGTCAGCAATTCCAGCAATTAAATTAGTTTACTGGGAATATTTCAGAAACTGTTGGTTTTAGAGCCTTATAATGTAGTTTTCGAGGACCCCTTAGGGCTCCCGAGTTTTGTTTCTGGCAGCGAGGAGCTTTGTCTCGTCGTTGTACGCCATAATATAATACTACTACTACTACTACTACTACTACTACTACTAATAATAATAATAATAATAATATATAGGGATAGGAATATAATAGACCTGCCGTACCACACCCGCAGTGTAAATCACGTGAAAAAAAATCCAGAGTACCCCTCGACCCCCTTAAGCGCATTATACATATTGATGAATTTTACAGCTTAATTTGGTTCCGTGATAACCTTCTAGCCGTTTGCAAACTTTCACACTAATGTAATTAATGGAATTGCAATAGATGGACCTCTGAGAATCTGTTGCCATGGTTACCGGCTTGCATTCGTTCATTAGTTTTTTACATTACATTAGTTTTCTGGGAATATCTCAAAAACGGTTGGTTTTAGGGCCTTAAAATGTGGTTTTCGGAGACCCTTTCGGGCCCGCGATTTTCGTCTCTCACATTGAGGGGCTGAAAATGAGCTTTGTCTCGTCCTTCTACGCCTTTTTCAGCATGCATTTTAAGGGGGTAGGCCCCCTTTTATGAGAGGTACGGAGAAGAGTTACATCAATGGTTAGTGTCGAGCCTCTGATGGATATCTGTACCAAATTTTACGTTGATACACTCAGCCGTTCTCGAGTTATAAGGGAACAAAGTTGTCCACAGACAAACAGACAGATAAAAAAAATATTTTCGCGCGCATCCATCATAAAACAGTCTGAAACACGCAAATAATTCAAATTTCCGTAGAAATTCAGATAAAAACAGGCAAACTTTCATTTTTATTTACAGTGTGGTCCACCCGCCCCTTATTATTTAGTTTTATGAAACCCAACTAACACTGCATTTCTCCCGATGGTCGATATTGCTCTGCCCTCTGACTGTGTGACAGCAATGTAATTGGGTCATGGGTCTAGCAAAGAAAAACCGACCTTAAACTTTTCCCCGCCAAATACTATGGCCCATTCTACTAACATATGACTTATTGCTCCTTGAAATAACACACATACACGTAATACGATCGAATTAATAGCTTACGCCACGTATTCTGTAATAGTAGAAAGTTAAATCAACACCATAAACCGTGATTGAAGACTTTGAGATGGACTTCAATGTTTGAGGTGGGACGGCTAAACCAAACGGCAGGTCAAGACCTAAGCGGTCCCTTTGATGTTCTGGTCTGTGAAAAGGCTGACGCGCAAGGAAATAGTTCCCACTCTTTCTGCTTGTTTTTGCAGTACACGATTTTTCAGCGTATGTTACTATGTTTCGATGAACTGGCTAGATTACTTTTAAGAAATTCCTTGGTATAAATCTGTGGATACGTTAATAATGTTCTCTTTAATTGGATGCTGCACCAACTTTGCTTTTCATATGATTAATTGTGTGTGTGAATATAGTTTTTAGTGGTATTTGAAACGATAGGCAGAGTAATTCAGTACGAATTTGATATTATATTGTATTTCGTTCTGTATAAACCTTGTTTGAGCGGCATAAGATTACCCAAGTGATTCGATTGTGTGGCGAATCAGGTTCAAATGTTGGCAATACTGTTACGAGTTCAACATGGCATCTTCAAGTACACAACGTGTTCAAACTGCAGCTGTAAAGCTTGACTCACCAATAACATACTTCAAAGGTAACAAAAGAGGAGAGAAGTTGAGTAAAAGGTGCAAACAAATTATTTTAAATGTATATAGTAGGTTGAGGGATGACAATCCAGAGTGGACAGTAGAAGAGTTGGTGAAGAAGACTGGCGTTTCAACATACAGTGTTTACTCGTCACGTGCTGAATTCAAAGTTCATGGCGAATGCAAGTCTCCAGCGAGAAGTCGACCGGCGTCACAAGGAAAGAGGGTTCATGCGTCGCAGTATTCGGAATTTGTTTTGTGTGGAATTCGTAGGAAAGTGCATTCTTTTTTTCTCAAGAATGAAATTCCAACTGTGAAGAAAGTGACAAGCACAGTGAATAGTGATGAGGATTTCCCTAGTTTCAGTGAGAGTACTGTTCGTAGGTTAATGAAGGACTTAGGGTTTCTTTTCAAGCGACGGAAAAGAGCTTCAGCCTTGCTGGAACGCGATGATTTAATTCAGTGGCGTCACAAGTACCTAACGTCCATACGAGAGTACCGTGAACAAGGACGCACTACTTATTATCTAGATGAAACCTTGTGTAACGCCGGACATACAGTATCAAAGGTATGGCAAGATACTACAGTTGAGAGTAAACGTCAAGCTTTCATTAGTGGTGTCAGTACTGGCCCCAAAAATCCTACTGGAAAAGGGGGTCGTGTTATTGTAGTTCATTGTGGAAATGAAAAGGGTTTCGTTGACAGTGCGGGACTTGTATTTCGAGCCAAGAAATCGAGTGGTGATTACCACCAGAAAATGGACGGTCCCAGGTTCGAAGCCAGGTTTCGGGAACTATTGCCAAAACTTGAACCAAATAGTGTGATTGTTATGGACAATGCCAGTTATCACTCTGTGAAACTTGAAAAAATTCCCACATCATCATCAAAGAAAAGTGACATACAAAATTTTCTGAAAGAAAAGGGTGTTCACTTCAGTTGGATAAAGGCAGAGCTGATGGGTGTCATTCGAAGTATCAAACATAAGTATGAAGGATATCGTATTGACAGCATTGCTCAGCTGGCTGGACATACTGTGCTTCGCTTACCACCATATCACTGCGAATTGAATCCAATAGAATTAGCATGGAGCCAAGTAAAGGGCTACGTTGCTCGTAACAACAACACTTTTAAACTTGAAACTGTCGAAAAACTACTGCAGGAGGGAATCGCTCAAGTTACACCGGAGAAGTGGGAAAACTGTGTCCGCCACGTCAAGGGAGAAGGAAAGAAACTTTGGGATCTGGACTTTATTGTGGACAAAATGGAAGACAAATTTGTGATTAACGTTAATGGTGATAGTGACAGTAGTGAATCATCTGACGGCGGTCTCAGTGGAATAGAAGCAATGGAGGAAGATTAGCGACAATATCTGTAAGTTGTATCTACACATGTTGTATCCTAACATTTAATCTTATTTATAGGAGAGTGTTTAGTTCTCAGTAGCCTATGTCAACCGAAAATATATTGCCTACTCGCCATGTTTTGTAATGACATTTTGATGATGGCTAATACGCCTATACACCTGATAGTATTATTTTCCTATGCGCGGTATAATTATTATTTTGTTTTATAATTACCCTCCACTTCACGTTACAGTTAAGTCTTTGTACTGACAGTAGATCATTCTGCCTTCTGATTCTCAAGAGAACGCTTCGTAACCCTTCAAGGAAGCAGCCTGTTTCTCCCCGTCTACTTTCGATCTTTCCCAAGATAAGATGCTTATGGATGACACATAAGCAATTAGTTGGTTCATAGGGTTGAAGGACACACGCCATTTCATGTTCGTTTATATGTCATACCTCGCCTAACACAAATAATGTTATGTTTTTAATAATAGCACGCTAACGTAAAACTACAAGCATCCTTTTTTTTAAATTATCACAGAGCCTCGGTTTTCGACTGGGTGATCCAACACGATAAAAAACATAATTATTTGGTTCAGTGAATATACCTTAGATAAATTCGTAATTGAAGGGAATCAAAGGTCCGAACGCAATCAAGTCGTTTGTGGTTAACGTAGTTTCAAATACTCGATCACATGCGCGCCATGCTGGAAACACAAGACGGGACAGAGAGAGAAGACGCGCGGAGGGACAGAGAGAGAAGATACGCGGAGGAATATTTTCCACAGGTCTTGACCTGACGTGGGGTATACAGTAACAACTGCAAGTGCAGCACGTGCTGTCTACCATGCATTGGTGGCTGATTCGGTTAAAGCACGGCCGTAGGCGGCGGGCGAGAATGGGTATAATAGTGCATCGAATCCAGTGGTAGGCATACTTTTTTGAATGAAAGCCCACGCTCAATTTTAGTAGGGATGTAACTACATAGCTACATTCATTCCCTTACGATGTATTTTTGTGAAGAGTAGGTTGAATTTTGCTGATTTATAAAGAGAATACGACCGAATTGATAGCTTTTGCCAAGTGACCTGTAATGGCAGAAAATTTAAAAAAACTGTCAGGGATATTAACATAACATACCGACGTGTCGCTTCGGAGGTCCAGGTTCGATTCCCAGTTCTGCCAAGAAATTCAATTCTGGTCTGAGGGCTGAAATTGGATACACTCAGCTTCGTGAAGCAAATCTGAGAAGAGGTGGGTTCGATTCCCACCTCAGCCACCCTGGAAGTGGTTCTCTGTGGTTTCCCACTTCTGCTCCAGGTTATTGCCGGGACGGTTTCTACCTTAAGGCCCCGGCCGCCTCCTTCCCCATCCTCACCTTAATTGCTAATACATACATTATACAGACACCGCTATAGACAGATTATCAGAGGAATTCTACACACACCCAAGTACACGGGGCTAAATGACCGCGATGTTCTAGTCCCTCTAATGAAACAAGATTCTGATCGCCAGTGCTAGCATCGAAGTATACGTATTCCTTAAAATTTCCCGTGGTATTATTTTGTTCGGGGTCTACTCAGCCACGGGTGATCCAAATGAGCATAGAGGGTTCGATTTCCTCTTCAGCCATCCTCGAAGTGGTTTTCCGTGGTTTCCCACTTCGTCTCCAGGCAAATGCCGGGATGCTAACTAACGTAAGGCCATGGCCGCCTCCTTCCCTCCTTCTTGTCTATCCCTCCCAATCTCCCCATCCCTCATAAGGCCCCTGTTCGCTTTGCAGGTGAGGCTGCCTGGTCGAGGTGCTTGTCCCACCTCCCCAGTTTTATTCCCGTCCTATGTTTCAAGCTCCAGGACTCTGCCCTGGAGGCGGTAAAGGTGCGATCCCTCAGTGAGTCCGAGGGAAAAGCTAACCCTGGAGGGTAAACCGCCTAAGAAAATATATTTTGTCATTACATTCTAGCAAGAAGAAGAAAACTCTATTTGACGTCTACATATTAAGATGTTTCGTGTAATACCGAATTCAAACACTACGTAACGTTCATGGAATCCAACCTGAAAATGCATCTGCTCGCTATATTAGGCTACTAGTGCCCCATCCTCAATAATTAACTGTGACCTCTTGTATCATTTCTGTCGTAAGGCATTGGTAAAGTTGTCGACACAGACGATAAAACGTACCGAAAACAAATTATAAATCTTTCCCCTCTACTAAGTATCGAATCCCGAATTCTTCAATCCGCAATCCAACGCGTTACCCTTTCAGCCACGGTTGCTTACACTACAGGTGGTGCAGAATACACCACAAGGATAGAAAGTGAGAAGTGGGATGCCACGGGAAACCACATCCTAGATGATTTATGTTGGCCTCGAGTAGATGATAAAGATTTGATAATCAATTCCACAAGCATGCCAACACACGTTATTTTGTTTGCACAAAAATAATCCTACCTGAGAGTTAATTCAGCAGGAAATTAAATATTCATAAATAACTGTCGAGTTTCGTTTACTGAATATTGCGCATTGGACGCTTGTATTCTTTCATGGCCTCCTCGAATACGCCACTTGACACTTCCCAGGCAGTGAAATTTAAAATAGGAGGCCTTGGAAGTCAGTGCATGTGCGATGCGATCCTTACCTAATTGGTCAAACAGCTGTATCGTAATGAAAATCTTGAGCTCTGATTTTTGGAGAACCTCTATCTTTAATGAAACTTGAACTATAATGAGCCTCTTTAAGATGCAGTTTTCTAGCATATCATATTTATATTTCAGCATGGTCGAACATAATAAGTGCATTATGCAACGATCCTATAATGGCAATAATTAAGACACGAGTATGTTTATAAAACGAGCGTATGCGAGTTTTATAATTTCCATTCGAGTGTCTTAATTACCATTTTAGGCGAGTTGCATACGACTGTTTATGTTCGACGATAATTATTATAACTATTTTATGTTCAAACATAAATATTCATAAATATATGTCGAGATTTCGCCAGTTTTATGTACTGAACAGAGCGCATGAGACGCAGAGAATGCCTTGTATTCGACCATGGCCTCCTCGACACCCCACTATGACACTAGGCCAGGCAGTGACATTTAAATTGCAAGGCCTTGGAACTCAGTGCAGGTGCGATGATATCCTTACCTAATTTGTCGAAGAACTGTTTCTTGAGCTGTGATTGGTGGGAGAAACTGTTACAAAATAATGAGTCTCATTATAGTACAGTTTTCTGACATATAATAATTACATTTCGACATCGTCGAACATAAAAGTAGTTCCAGTATTATCGAGACTCACTCAGCGGAGTGACCTGACCTTGAGTACACTTGGTGGGGGACGATACTGGCCATACGGCAGCTTACGATATCAAACGCAACTGGTACTAACTTTCCCGGCTCTTATACACACCTACTTGTACTAGGTCACATCACAGCACGCATTCACTCACGATGTATTCCAGTGACGAGTACGTTGATATGATGTTCATTTATGGAGAAATAAGGAACGCATTGCAGTCTCAACGCATGTATCACGGGCGCTATCCTGGCAGAAGACTGCCGACTGCCAATTCGTTTCGCAATCTTGAACGAAAAGCGCGGTCAACTGGGACACTTGGAAGGGTATCTCCTGTTAGAGATGCTCTTATAACATCTGGTCCAAATGAAGAAGCTGTTTTGGGCACTGTCCTTAATAATCCTCATATTAGTACACGGACACTTGCACAACAGAACAACATCCGAATATTGCATAACAATAGATTTCACCCATATCATCTTCAGTTACACCAGCAGCTCCACGAACGTGATTTCGATGCTAGAGTAACATTTTGTCAATGGGCGTTATGCAGTATGACCAATAATGCAGCCTTTTTTTTTTTTGTCAAATGTTCCCTTTTCAGACGAATCACGATTTCGCAACAATGGCACCGTCAACCGGCATAACATGCACTATTGGAGCGTGGAGAATCCCCATTGGGTAAGACTAAGCGCATTTCAAGTGCAGTGGGGTGTAAATGTATGGTGTGGAATCTTGGGTGACAATCTAATCAGACCATATTTCTACGACGGCCATCTTACGGGAGCACGCTACCTTCATTTTCTGCAAAATTAACTCCCACAGTTGCTGGAAAACGTGCTACTGCGCGAGCGATTGCGAATGTGGTGGCAACAGGATGGGGCCCCACCTCACGGATCATTAGTCGTCAGGAACCATCTTCATGATACATATCCAAATAAATGGATAGGAAGAGGAGGACCCTTTCACTGGCCTGCCAGATCACCCGATCTTACGCCACTAGACTTCTTCCTTTGGGGTCACTTAAAGCAGGTAGTATATGCACAGGAGCCTGAAGATCCTGACCACCTAATCACCAAGGCATGCCAAGCTGTTACACCTCAGATGTTACAGCATGCAAGACTGTCTGCAATACGTCGTGCTGAAATCTGCATCAACCAAGGTGGTCAACATTTTGAACACTTGCTACACTGAATATGCAGAGTACCTTGCTTTATTCCTACACGGGGGTATGGAGGCGCAGCGGTCAAGCTCTTTGCCTCTCACCAACGCCATATCCTGTGGTTCGAATTCACGTAAAATGGAGATCCCGTGGCTTATGATCGCGAGATTAACGGTCACGCTAAACTACAAACTTTCTTCCTTTTCATCCTACAGACCATTATGTCATCGTCTAACCTGCCTACGTAGCATCGAATAAAAACGGTCCTTTTTAGGACCAAATAAAAATTCATTCATTGGAACAGGTAGATATGTGTCCGTAGTGCAACAACTGTAAACGGCGTTAAGCGAAAAAAAAAAAGAACTTATTTGCCTAGAGATCGAACCTGCTACAATGCAGTATGGCTGACGTTACAGTATGGAAGCACGATTGAACCATCTAAGCTACCGTGAGCCGTGGTGGGATACTGTTACGTATTGAGTCTATTTGTAGTCCTCGTAGACACTTCATATCCTTCGTAAGGCAGTGTTGTTCAGATGTGTCGATTTACACATTCGTTATAGTTGATGGCATTGGAATAACACTGCTGCCAATGATTTCGACTATATTCGCGAGCATGAACTCAACCGTAAAGTTAACTAGGCCGTAAGGGAGCAAGTACTAATGTTTTTAGGACGACTATAATATATACGCTTTAGTTGGGTTGCCTTCCTCCAATAAAAAAAACAAGTAGTTCCGTGAAGAACTATACAGCCTATTTTCATATATCCTACTTATGTTAATTGCCACTATCAACATACACAATTTCAGTTTGATTGCTGTAATAGATTCGTAGATATTGAGAACCGACTAAATATTTCGGATGGTCGCCATGTTGGATTTAATATATGTAGGTCATAGAGTTATGTACTGTTACATGCAGATTATTGTGAACGTGTAGTATTCAAACTTCAATCGCATAATTAGGACACAAGGAAAAACAAGGAGATTTTAAATTTTTTCACAGCTGCCATCTTGAGGTTATGGAAACAATTGAAATAAATTAGATGCCAGTGGATTAACATTCGGATAAAGATTTACTGTACCAAGTTTCACTGCACGCGGATGGTTAAATTGCGAGAAACGTCCATGTGAATATTTATAATTCGCGTCACCGCCATGTTGGATTTGTGATCACCAGGTTGTTTAAAGTCCTATAGGTGAACTTAAGTTCATAGCCCCTATGAACATTAAAAAATGCAGTTTGATTGCTAAAATAGATTCGTAGATATTCAGTATCGTCTAAATATTTCGGATGGTCGCCATGTTGGATTGTTAAATGTATAGGCCATAGAGTCATGTACCATTAAAGGAAAATTATTGCGTAGGTTCATTATTCAAACTTTCACTTCGATCGCATGACTACATCACAAGAAATAAAAACTTAATTTTAAAATTCGCACTGCCGCCATCTTGAGGTTATGTAAACAATTGAACTAAATTAGATACCAGTGGATTACAATGTGTATAAATATTTCCTGTACCAGGTTTCATTGCGCTTGGAACATTAAATCGCGAGAAAGTTCTATTTAAAATGTTCAAGTTCACTTGGCCGCCATGTTCGTTTTGTAGTTAACCGGCTTTTGAAAATCTTATAGACGAACTTCCAGTAGTGCCCTTTATCTCCGTACAAAATTTTAGGGAGATACCGCTAATAGTTTCAGAGATATAGAATGCCGGTGAAATATTTCGCACATCCGCCATCTTGTGATTATGTAAACAATTGAACGAAGTTAGATGTCGGTGCATTACAATGTATATAAACATATACTGTACCAAGTTTCATTGCGTTTGGTTGGTCAAATCGCGAGAAACGTCTATTTAAAAGTCGCAAATTCGCTTGGCCGCCATGTTGGTTTTGTAGTTACCAGGTTTTCAAAAGTCACATAAGTGAACTTATAGTAGTTCCCTCTATCACCATAGAAAATGTCAGGGTAATATCGGTAATAGTTTCGGAGATATTGAATGCTGGTGAAATATTTCGCTCACCCGCCATGTTGGATTGGTGAGTTGTAACAAAATTTGAAGGGTACGGTCAAGGTCGCCGGGAATAGTGCTATGAACTTTCCGAGTTTCATTGAAGTCGCTCCTGCCGTTTAGATTTTATTAGGGGGACACACACACACGAATCACACACACACGCACACACGAATCACACACACGGACAAAAGGTGATCTCATAAGCCTATTTTTTCAAAATTGAAACTAGGCTAATAAGGGGCTGGTGGACCACACTGTATATAGAGATAGACTGCACCGCGCGGTATTGACCGTGATTTATTGCACACATTTAGGTTTTACTCGCTAACAGTTGGAGATGCACGAAAAGTGATAAGGACCTTTCGGATAGAAAATTACATTTTAAAGCTCGTATATACCATTAAAAGTTTGCTATTTCTTAGCATTCTCTTGTTATTTGAAATGGAAATATGAAATTTTGAAACCAAAGAGTGCAGTGATGCCACTAAAATGGTCGCCATTTTTAAATAGTGCAAAATATCGAAATTAAAAGTAGCCTATGTGTAAACCTGGTAAATCACCTACAACCATGCAAAATTTCATTTCAATTGGACCAGTGGTTGTTGCGTGATTGAGTAACAGACAGGACGACAGACAGGCAGACAAACACCATCCCATTTTAGGTAGATTTCATTAGAAAGCTAACTATTGCAATGGGTCCCATGTTTCGACTACCGGAAAATTTCGACATATCTTCGCGTTTCACATCCCCCAGACCCCAAAACCACCGTCAGTTCAAAAGTTTATATATAATTTATGTATGTATATATATATATATGTATATCAGTTTCTTGTGGACACGATAACTGCCGTAATTTTGCACCAATCACTTTGAATTTTTTACATAATGTGTATCCCTATAAAAGCACGGTCGAGTTCGTTAATGGGCAAAATCGGTCAAAGGGGGTGAAAATGGGGGGCTTTTTTCGAAAAATTGAAATTTCGCTATAACTCTCTTAATACGTGAAATATCGAATCCATTCAAAGTTCATAATATGTGTCGGATAAGTGCCAACAATTTATGTCAAATAAGTTTTTTGATAGCTCCAACCATTGACCAAAGGGGTGGAAAAAAGTGGGTTTTTCGGGAAACATTAATCATATCTCTCTTAATAGGCACAATATCAAAACCGTACAAAATGGACAATATTCCCCTAATAATTACCTAAAACTTTTGTCTGAAAGAATTTTTAATATGACCCACCATTACGCCAAGGGATGAGAAAAATGATTTCGGAATTATAAGAATATGCCAAGAGCTATCAGAGGTTGCCATGGCAACACTACTAAATTGATGAGGGATGAGCCGTTGCCATGACAACGCACTTGTACGAGATCAGATTCAGTATTTCCATCTGACTAAGCCGGCCCCGTGGTGTTGGGGTAGCGCGCCTGCCTCTCACCCGGAGGCCCCGGGTTCGATCCCCGGCTCCGTCAGGGATTTTAAAACTGACGTGAGGGTTGGAACGGGGTGCACTCAGCCTCGTGAGGACAATTGAGTAGCTGTCTGACAGTGAGACAGCACCCCGATCACGAATACCAATATTAACGGCCGAGGGGACCCGACGCGCTGATCACGCGTCACCCCAATATCTGCAGGCCAAATGGCTGGGCAGCGGTCGCTTGGTCGGCCTTAGCCCGTCATGGGCTGGATGGTGCCAGGGGTTGACTTTGACATCTGACTAAGTAGGAAGCGGCTTCGGTGACGTAACTGGTAGCATGCAGAATGTCTATGCCCAAGGTCGCGGTTTCAAAGCCGGCCGAAGTCGTCGGATTTTCTAAGAGCGCTAAAATCCCTCAGTATGCTTTCCTTTGGAGGGGAAGTTCCAACGTTCGTTACGAGTTGCTGGTTGGGGTGGCATCTAGTAGCCAAGTTCACAGCTAGGTGTCATTGACGGTAGTACCTGATAGCAACATTAGGAACTACTGCTTGAAATTGACCGTCTGCAGTCCTTACCTGAATTACAGACTAATACATCCATTACAATTCACACCGTTTATCAGACAGATTCTACACTCACCCAAAGTACACGGGGTTAGATGACCGCGTTGTCGCAGCCCCTAAACTGAGGAACCAACCAGAGGTAGATTTCATTAGAAATCTAACTATTGCAATGGGTAGGCTACCATGTTTCGACTTCCGGAAAATTTCGACATATCTTCGCGTTTCACATCCCCCAGACCCCAAAACCACCGGCAGTTCAAAAGTATATATATATATATATTGTTACATGCCACCCCCTAGTGGCACTTTTGTTAACTGGATTACGGTGGGAGTACAAAGCACAACACCAATTACTGCTTAAGGAAATAATTAACTTTATTGTGGCCAGAAAATTACACTAATCAGCAAATACAAGCAATTAGGAACCTTACTCCAGTTCACAAAGTCTCTTGCTTGTGGAGAGCTCTTGCCCCTTTCACTTGTCAACAAACCACAGGAGTTAATCCTGCCGCTAATGAGCCTAGTGGCCTTGACAGAACTACATGCAACTTCTTTCTAATGTGCGCCTACTACAGTACTTACGAGCACTTGCTGCGCGCTGTTCACCAGCTGGGAGAAACAATGTCACTGGATTTCGACACCACAATATCTGACACTCAGTGAAAGCACACTTACTCAGAACACGGCAGTCCCCTGTATGTTCCTCACTTCGCCGCTACACTAGGGGTTTCGCAAGTCACCACACTTCTGTCGCTCAGAATAAACGCTCACACTAGCTCGTAAAACACAACAACAACTGCTTCACGGGTCACTCTTATATAGCAGGCCGGTGACTCAATAAATGGTTCTAGATCCATCCAGGGTCCATGGCTTCTCGAGGTTTCCATCGCTGGTCCAGTCACGAATCTTCTGGACTATCCCTTTGTCTGTAGTAGCCCTGTTGCATAAGGCGCGCGCAATACAGGAGGCATGCCACAGCCCAGCCCTGGGGCAGTTGTGACTCATGCGGCGAGTGATGACACAAACTCACAGCCGTAACACCACCCCCTTCCTAAAAAGGCTGATCGTCCCGATCAATCATTGGTCCGTCTGTGTCCCTCCGTAGGCTGCCAGGCGATCTCGATGCACGATCTTCATCTTCGCCCTCGGGCTCCGCTGGATCCTGTAGACGACATCGTTGATCCGTTTCACGACTCGGTACGGGCCCTCCCAGGACTTCTGCAGTTTGGGTGACAGGCCTTTCTTCCGTAATGGGTTGAAGAGCCAGACCAGGTCGTCCTCGTGGAATCCTCCGGCCTCCGTCTGCTGGTCGTATCGGGTCTTCATTCGGTCGGTCTCGATCCGCAGTTTCCTCCTCGCGAACGCGTGCACGTCCTCCAGTTGGTCGACCAGTTCTTGACAATACTGGCTTACCGGGATCGGATCATTCCCAGGTCGGCCGAAGGCAAGATCGACGGGTAGACGGAGCTCCCTCCCAAACATGGCCCGGGCTGGTGTGCACCCGGTGGCTTCATGCACGGCGGCGCGGTAGGCCAGGAGAAATAGTGGAAGATGCTTGTCCCAATCCCTCTGGTGCTCGCTGACAACTATTCGGAGATGGTTCTCGATGGTGCGATTGAATCGCTCTACCATCCCGTCGGACTGAGGGTGTAGCGGCGTTGTCCTTGTCTTCCGGATTCCCAGCAGCTGGCATAGGTTCTGGAACACCTGCGACTCGAAGTTCCTCCCTTGGTCGGAGTGCAGCTCCAGGGGTACTCCGTACCGGCTGACGAATTCCTTCACCAGGGTCTCTGCAATCGTCGCGGCTTCTTGGTTAGGGAGCGCATACGCCTCCGGCCATTTGGTAAAGTAGTCGCTGACGACTAATATGTAGCGGTTCCCTGCCTCGCTTAACGGGAATGGCCCAGCAACATCGATGGCCACTCTCTCCATGGGGCCGCCCACGTTGTAGGTCTTCAGTGGACCCCGTCGTCTTCGTCCTGGGCCCTTGCTGGCTGCGCAATCGTGGCACCTCGCGCAGTGGTTCTCCACGTCTGTTCGGCATCCGATCCAGTAGAACCGCTCTCTCGGCTTCTCCAGGGTATTCTTTATCCCTAGGTGTCCACCAGATGATCCTCCACGAACTTCCTTCAGGACTTCCTCCGTCATAGCCTTAGGAACGACGACTTGTTCCCGAGATGTCTTCCCGTCGGTGCTCTCCCAGGCGCGGCAGATGAGGACATCCCTTACAATCAGCGAGTCCCACTGTGCCCAGTAGGACTTAAACTTTGGGCTGCAGTCACTCACAATGTTCCACCCGGGTCTGGGGACACAGGCCCTCTTCCATTCGGCTATCAGTCCCAGGTCATCATCTTCTGCTTGTGCCCGCGTGAAAGATTCGCGGCTCCAGTTCCCCTGAAGTTCCACAGTAGTCCGTCGGCACTGTATCCCGGTGTTCTCCTCCCTTCGGGCACAGAAGGTGCAGTCTTCGGGGCACGGTCTTCGTGACAGGGCGTCGGCGTTAGAATGCAGTTGGCCTTTCCTGTGCTGAATCTCAAAGTTGTACTGTTGAAGCCTCTCTAACCACCGCGCGAGTTGACCCTCGGGCTGCTTGAAGTTCAGGAGCCACCGCAAGGATGCATGGTCGGTCCTGATGAGAAATTCTTGCCCGTACAGGTACTTGTGGAAGTGTTCAATGGTCTTCACGATGGCGAGCAGCTCCTTCCTGGTGACGCAGTAGTTCCTTTCTGGCTTTGACAATGCCTTGCTGAAGTAGGCCACTACTCTATCCTCGCCGTCCACTACTTGCGACAGGATCCCCCCTATGCCAGAGTCGCTGGCATCGGTATCGACGATGAACCTTGTTCCAGGTCTGGGGTAGGCCAGAATAGGCGCGGTGCACAGAGCCTGCTTGAGTTGCTCGAAGGCATTGTGGCATTCTGCTGTCCACGTGAAGAGTTGGTCCTTCTCAGTCAGTCGATGTAAAGATTTGGCGATGTCGGCGAATCCTCTCGCGAAGCGACGATAATAAGTGCAGAGTCCCAGGAAGCTTCGTAGTTGGGACTTGTCCTTCGGAACTGGCCACTCCCTCACAGCTGCGGTCTTCTCTGGGTCGGTGCGCACCCCTTCCTCGGAGACGATATGCCCAAGGTACTGGACCCGCTTCTGGAAGAGCTGACACTTCTTGGGGCTCAACTTCAGCTGGGCAGCCCGTAGCTTCAACAAGATCTCCTTCAGGTTGCTGTAGTGCTCCTCGAAGCTCCTCCCCAGAACGATGACGTCGTCTAGGTATACCAGGCAGGTCTTCCAGTGTAGTCCGCTCAGAATGGACTCCATTAGCCTTTCGAAGGTTGCAGGGGCGTTGCACAGACCGAATGGCATGACGGTGAACTGCCAGAGCCCGCTGCCCACAGAGAACGCCGTTTTCTCGCGGTCCTTAGGGTGGACCTCCACCTGCCAGTAGCCACTCCTCAAATCCAAGGTGGAGAACCATCTTGATCCTGATATGGTGTCCAGCGTGTCGTCGATCCGGGGTAGAGGGTAGCTGTCCTTTTTCGTGACGTCGTTCACCCGCCTGTAGTCCACGCAGAACCTGGTGGAACCGTCCTTCTTCTTCACTAGCACGACCGGAGAACTCCAAGGACTATGTGATGGCTCGATCACCCCTTGCTCCTTCATCGCTTCTACCATCCGGTCGACTTCGGCTTGCTTGGCGAGCGGGACACGTCGGAATGGGGCCCTAATCGGTGCGCTGTCCCCAACGTCGATTCTGTGCTGGACCAAGCTTGTCCTGCCGAAGTCTTTGCTCCCCACGGAGAAGACATCCTGGAATTCGCGTAGCAGGTCCTGAAGTTGGCGTGATTGCTCTTCGTCTAAATGGTCCTGGGATCCTTGGTACAGCTTCTGTAGTTCTTCTGGCAGGGCGCGTCTTCTTCGGTTGTCCGTCTGCAGGTGTCCGTCCGTCGTATCTGTGATGCGGGCAATCCAGGTAACGGGCTCGCAGACTCCTAGGTTGGTGTCCCGGTGAACCGTAATGTCGTAGTCGTTCAGGTTGGACAGGCGGACGTACGGCCGAGACGTCGTGTTGATGAGAGTCTTGGCAACTAGCAATCCTTTTGTCTGGATGTCCTCATATTTTGGCTCGATAACAGCCGCCACTCCCTCAGCAGTTCCGTCGACAATTACGGCAGCGCTGACCTCCGTCCTGGCGGGAACGATGACGTCCTCTCTCAGCCTTACTCGTCGTGCGGTGACGGCCTCGTGTGCTGGTTGCAAAGCAAGTTCCTCGCCTCCGAAGTGCAGAGTGTTGGTACTCAGGTCCAAGATGATGTTGTTCTGGTCCAGGAAGTCCAGTCCGATGATCACTTCGTTTGATACGTCAGCCACAAGCACTGGATGCTTTATCACCCGTCGACCAATGACGAACTCCAGTGATGCTTCGCCATGTACCGGTGCGGTCTCTCCGGTAGCGGTTATTAGCTGGAGGTTCCTTTGTGTGGGTTGCACTCTCCACTTCGGGATCACAGTGGGAT
This sequence comes from Meconema thalassinum, assembly GCA_946902985.2. Classification (NCBI taxonomy): domain Eukaryota; kingdom Metazoa; phylum Arthropoda; class Insecta; order Orthoptera; family Tettigoniidae; genus Meconema; species Meconema thalassinum. The sequence goes on along the minus strand of OX336395.1, from coordinate 150,317,404 downwards.
TGACGATGGTCCTCGATGCTCCCGTGTCGATCAGCATGGGCCAGCTCACTCCGTTGATGACTCCGTCGACCATCAGGCTGCTATTGTCCCTCCGTAACTTCGTCACACGCACTTGGACTGCCGGGGCTTGACGACTGTCACAAGCCAACCTTTGCCCCCCAAGGCTGGCTAATACTCGTTTCCCTGGGCCGCGCGGTTTTCAGACGACTGATTTCCCGTCGGATACCATCGGCGGCGGCGATCACCGCAGTCCTTGCTCAGGTGGCCTTTCTTACCGCAGGCCCAGCAGGTCGGTAGTCCTCTTCCAGGCCGCCTCTCCGGTTGTCTTCCGGCTGTGTCGTTGCTGGTGGTGCCGCGACTATCGAAGAAACGGCTTAGCGCCTCCATCAATTCGTCGGCCAGGGGCTTGGTCTCGTTGGCTTTTGCTGGTTCGTCGACGTCCACTTGACGCACCCGCGCGTGCATTCTGGATGCCTGTTTTGCCGTCTCGAATTCAAGTGCGTGGCTCAGCGCATCTGCCAGGGTCTTATTGCGCGCGAGTCGCAGCGCCTGTTGAGTGTCCGAGTCCCGTAGCCCGTCGGTGAAAGTCTGCGTCGCTATCTGCTCCAGAAAGTCGGCCGGCGCTGTTGGGTAGGCGAGCCTTACGAGGCGTGCGATGTCCATCTCGAACTCCTGCAGGGTTTCCGCGTTCATCTGTACCCGGGTCCGGAGCTGCATCTGGTAGGCCTGCTGAAGATGGCTATCTCCATATCGGGACTCCATATGGGCGACCAGTACAGCGTAGTCCTGGGATCCAGTCGGGATGGCCTGAAGGACGTTAAGGGCGTCGCCTCTCAGCGCTACAATGAGAGCTGTAGCCTTTTCTGTGTTGTTCCAGTTATTTATGGAACAGGCTGCCTCGAACTGACGTAAGTAGGTGCTCCACGGGACCTTTCCGTCGAAGGTTGGGGGCGTCACTCTGCTATGTCCCGTTCCTGATATTCCCGGTGTAACGGTGGGCGGGCGTTGGCGCAGCTCGGCAACTTCCTCTCGCAGAGCGTTGAATTCCTCTTTCACCCCCGTCAGTGGGCGTTGGCGCAGCTCGGCAACTTCCTTTTGTAAGGCGTTGAATTTGTCCTCCACCCCCATCAGAGGGCGTTGGCACAGCTCGGCAACTTCCACTTGTAAGGCGTAAAATTTCTCCTCCACCCCCATCAGCGGGCGTTGGCGCAGATCGGCAACTTCCACTTGTAAGGCGTCGAACTTCTTTTCCACTGCCGTGACTTCCACACGCAGACCCAGTTCTAATTTCTTCAGGTCCTGTGTCAACTTATTCTGACCGTCTTCCATCTTCTTCTGGCCGTCCTCTATCCTCTTCAGGTCCTCCGCTAGCTTCTTCTGGCCGTCTTCTAGTTTGGCAGTTAGGTCCTCGGCTAACTTCTTCTGGCCGTCCTCCATCTTCTTCAGGTCCTCCGCTAACTTATTTTGGCTGTCCTTCAGGTCCTCTGCTAACTTCTTCTGGCCATCCTCCATCTTCTTCTGGCCATCTTCCATTTTGGCAGTTAGGTCCTTGGTTAAATTCTTCTGGCCGTCTTCTAATTTGGCAGTTAGGTCCTTGGTTAAATTCTTCTGGCCGTCTTCTATGCCTTTTAACTTTTCTAGCAATGCTGCCAATTGCGCCTCCATTTTAGTTGTTCGCCTTGTAAATGGCATGCACTCACAGGAAAATTAGAGAAAATGACCTGCTCGGGTTTTGAAACCAGGACCGTCAGGTGTTGTGCTTGAGTTCGTAATCCCGCTTCTGACACCAGTTGTTACATGCCACCCCGTAGTGGCACTTTAGTTAACTGGATTACGGTGGGAGTACAAAGCACAATACCAATTACTGCTTAAAGAAATAATTAACTTTATTGTGGCCAGAAAATTACACTAATCAGCAAATACAAGCAATTAGGAACCTTACTCCAGTTCACAAAGTCTCTTGCTTGTGGAGAGCTCTTGCCCCTTTCACTTGTCAACAAACCACAGGAGTTAATCCTGCCGCTAATGAGCCTAGTGGCCTTGACAGAACTACATGCAACTTCATTCTAATGTGCGCCTACTACAGTACTTACGAGCACTTGCTGCGCGCTGTTCACCAGCTGGGAGAAACAATGTCACTGGATTTCGACACCACAATATCTGACACTCAGTGAAAGCACACTTACTCAGAACACGGCAGTCCCCTGTATGTTCCTCACTTCGCCGCTACACTAGGGGTTTCGCAAGTCACCACACTTCTGTCGCTCAGAATAAACGCTCACACTAGCTCGTAAAACACAACAACAACAACTGCTTCACGGGTCACTCTTATATAGCAGACCGGTGACTCAATAAATGGTTCTAGATCCATCCAGGGTCCACGGCTTCTCGAGGTTTCCATCGCTGGTCCAGTCACGAATCTTCTGGACTATCCCTTTGTCTGTAGTAGCCCTGTTGCATAAGGCGCGCGCAATACAGGAGGCATGCCACAGCCCAGCCCTGGGGCAGTTGTGACTCATGCGGCGAGTGATGACACAAACTCACAGCCGTAACAATATATATATATATATATATATCAGTTTCTTGTGGACACGATAACTGCCATAATTTTTCACCAATCACTTTGAATTTTTTACCGAATATGTATACCTATAAAATCTCGGTCGAGTTCGTTACTGGGCTAAATCGGTAGAAGGGGGTGAAAATGGGGGGCTTTTTTTTTTCGAAAAAGTGAAATATTGCTATAACTCTCTTAATATGTGAAATATCGAATCCGTTCAACGTTCATACTATGTGTCGGATTAAGCCCAAAAATTTATGTTTTAAGAGCTTTTTTTATATCACCAACCATTGACCAAAGGGGTGGGAAAAAGTGGTTTTTTCGGGAAACATTAATCATATCTCTCTTAATAGGCACAATATCAAAACCGTACGAAATGGACAATATTCCCCTAATCTACCTAAAACTTTTGTCTGAAAGAATTTTTGATATGACCCACCATTATGCCAAGGGATGAGAAAAATGATTTCGGAATTATAAGAAAATGCTAAGAGCTATCAGAGGTTGCCATGGCAACACTACTGAATTGATGAGGGATGAGCCATCAGACGTTGCCATGACAACGCACTTGCACGAGATCAGATTCAGTATTTTCATCTAAGTGGGAAGAGGCTTCGTTGACGTAACTGGTAGCATGCAGAATGTCTATGCCCAAGGTAACGGTTTCAAAGCCGGCCAAAGTCGTCGGATTTTCTAAGAGAGCTAAAATCCCTCAGTATGCTTTCCTTTGGAGGGGAAGTTCCAACGTTCGTTGAGAGTTGCTGGTTGGGGTGGCATCTAGTAGCCAAGTTCACAGCTAGGTGTCGTTGACGGTAGTACCTGGTAGCAACATTAGGAACTACTGCTTGAAATTGACCGTCTGCAGTCCTTACCTGAATTAAGACTACTACAGCCATTACAATTCACACCGTTTATCAGACAGATTCTACACTCACCCAAAGTACACGGGGTTAGATGACCGCGTTGTCGCAGCCCCTAAACTGAGGAACCAACCAGAGGTAGATTTCATTAGAAAGCTATTGCAATGGGTACCATGTTTCGACTTCCGGAAAATTTCGACATATCTTCGCGTTTCACATCCCCCAGACCCCAAAACCACCGTCAGTTCAAAAGTTTATATATAATTTATGTATGTATATGTGTGTATATATATATGCATATCAGTTTCTTGTGGACACGATAACTGCCGTAATTTTGCACCAATCACTTTGAATATTTTACCGCATATGTATACCTATAAAATCTCGGTCCAGTTCGTTACTGGGCTAAATCGGTCGAAGGGGGTGAAAATGGGGGGCTTTTTTCGAAAAAGTGAAATATTGCTATAACTCTCTTAATATGTGAAATATCGAATCCGTTCAACGTTCATACTATGTGTCGGATAAAGCCCAAAAATTTATGTTTGAAGAGTTTTTTTATATCACCAACCATTGACCAAAGGGGTGGGAAAAAGTGGGTTTTTCGGGAATCATCAATCATATCTCTCTTAATAGGCACAATATCAAAACCGTACAAAATGGACAATATTCCCCTAATAATTACTTAAAATTTTGTCTGAAAGAATTTTTGATATGACACACCATTATGCCAAGGGATGAGAAAAATGATTTCGGAATTATAAGAAAATGCCAAGAGCTATCAGTGGTTGCCATGGCAACTCTACTAAATTGATGAGGGATGAGCCATCAGACGTTGCCAAGATAACGCACTTGCACGAGATCAGATTCAGAATTCCATCTGACTAAGTGTGAAGCTGCTTCGGCGACGTAACTGGTAGCAAGCATGCTGAATGTCTATGCCCAAGGTCGCGGTTTCAAAGCCGGCCGAAGTCGGATTTTCTAAGAGAGCTAAAAATCCCTCAGTATGCTTTCCTTTGGAGGGGAAGTTCCAACGTTCGTTGTGAGTTGCTGGCTGCGGTGGCATCTAGTAGCCAAGTTCACAGGTAGGTGTCGTTGACGGTAGTACCTGGTAGCAACATTAGGAACTACTGCTTGAAGTTGACCGTCAGCAGTCCTTACCTGAATTACAGACTAATACAGCCATCCCTAAGTACACGGGGTTACATGACCGCGTTGTCGCAGCCCCTAAACTGAGCAACCATCCAAAATCTCTGCGGGAGATATAATTTTGCGTTACATAGTTACACATCACCTTGCATAAGGACAGTGTGACCACAAGTATAAAAATGGACCCCAAATGACAAGAAGGTTACCGTTCCCATAAGACAATAAAATGTTTAAAATAAGCATAAAATGACGAAAAACAAAGTTAATTAAGCTCCAATTATAAAATACCTTCTCCAATAAATGAGGTCTGAACCTTCTACGAAAACCTGCATATTCTGCCTATTTTCGCCTATCCCCAAGTTTGTCCGGTGAAATCCACTTCCAGCGTGCCGAGAGGACTTTTTATATATTAGTATGATTACCAATACTAATCATTAATGCCAACCTTACATCTTTCATTGCTATTGTATTAGTACCTAAACATATTGTCTAGTTTTACATTATTTTCTGTTATTGCAACTAGAATTTCTTTTTTAATTTTCAATTTTTATTTTGTATTCTAATGTATTTTCATTTTGTATTATAATGTATTTTTATATTTTGTATTTAAATGTATTTTCATTTCATATTCCAATGTATTTTCATTTTGTATTAAAATGTATTTTCATTTTGTATTATAATGTATTTTCATTTTGTATTATAATGTATTTTCATTTTGTATTATAATGTATTTTCATTTCATATTCCAATGTATTTTTATTCTGTATTCTAATGTATTTTTATATTTTGTATTTTAATGTATTTTTATTTTGTATTCTAATGTGTTGTTGTTGTTGTTTGAGTCTTCAGTCTTTTGACTGGTTTGATGCAGCTCTCCATGCCTCCCTGTCCTGAGCTAATCGTTTCATCTCTACATAGCTCCGACACCCTACATCGGAGGCAATCTGTTTAACATATTCTAACCTTGGTCTACCCCTACAGTTTTTGTCCTCGACCCTTCCTTCCATAACTAAGCTTGCTATTCCTGGGTGTCTTAGTATGTGTCCTACCAACCTATCTCTTCTCTTCATTAGCAGTCGCCAGAAACATCTCTCCTCTCCCACTCGTCTTAATACCTCTTTGTTTGTAACCCTATCTACCCATCTGATCTTCATCATTCTCCTGTAACACCACATTTCAAATGCTTCAATTCTCCTCTTTTCTGCTGCACCAATAGTCCAAGTTTCACTTCCATAGAGCGCCACGCTCCAGACAAAGGCTTTCAAAAATGACTTCCTAATACCTAAATCTATATTCGATGTCAGCAGATTCCTTTTTTGTAGAAATGCTTTCTTTGCCTGAGCCAACCTACTTTTAATATCCTCTTTGCTTCGTCCATCACTGGTTATTCTGCTTCCTAAGTAACAGAAGTCTCCTACTTCCTTCAGCTTTTCACCTGCCAATTTGATCTCCATAGAGGTTTCTGATTTATTTCGGCTGCATTCCAGTATTTTTGTTTTACATTTATTTATTTTCATCATGAATTCTTTCCGTAAGACGGAGTCCATACCATTCAAAAACTCATTCAAATCCTCAGGCTTGTCGGCCAAGATGACGATGTCATCAGCAAATCTCAGAGTTGAAATTATTTCTCCTTGAATCTTCACTCCCACTTTAAATTTTTCTCTAATTTCCTTCATTGCTTGTTCAATGTAAAGATTGAAAAGTATGGGTGATAAGTTGCAGCCTTGCCTTACACCTTTCTGAATACCAGCTTCTCTCTCATGTCCTTCAACTCGAATGACTGCTGTCTGGTTTCTGTACAGATTGTATATCACCCTCCTATCCCTGTACTTAATTCCAATTGATTTCAAAATGTCAAACAATTTAGTCCAATCAACGTTATCAAAAGCCTTTTCTAAGTCTACAAAAGCCATGAACGTTCTCTTATCTTTCCTTATTCTACCTTCTAAAATCAGCCTAAGACTTAGTACAGCTTCCCTTGTTCCTACATTTCTCCTGAAACCAAACTGGTCTTCACCCAACTCCGTTTCTATCTGGCTTTCAATCCTCTTGTAAATTATTCTAGACAGGATCATTGAAGCATGAGTAATCAAGCTGATTGTACGGTAATCTTCACATCTGTCAGCTCCCACTTTCTTTGGTATAGGGATGATTACATTCTTCTTGAAATCAGGGGATACCTCACCTGTCTCATAAATCCTACACACCAAGTGAAATAACCTGATCAGACCTTCATCTCCTATGCAGCGTAGCAACTCAATCGGTATATCATCTATGCCTGGTGCTTTGTTCCTGCTTAAGTCTTCCAAAGCTCTATCAAATTCTGATCTCAATATTAAATCTCCTTTCGCATCCTCATCAATTTCCTCCTCCCTTTCCATTACATGATTCTCAATCTCCTTTCCCTTATACAAACTCTCTATGTAAGCTTTCCATCTGTCAACCTTTTCTTCCCTATCTGTTAGAGGCTTTCCATTTGTGTCCTTAATATTACAGCACTTAGTCTTCTTTTCCCCAAAAGTATTCTTAATCCTTCGATAAGCTGTGTCTACTTTTCCTAATTTCAGACAATTTTCTATACCTGCACATTTCTCTTTCAACCATTCTTCTTTCGCTTCCTTGCACTTCTTGTTAACCTCATTTCTCAGACGTCTGTATTCTGCTTTCCCCATTTCATCTCTTAGATTCTTGTGTTTCCGCCTTTCATCCATCAATTCTAGTATATCCTGAGTGATCCACGGTTTTCTACCTATTCTTTCTTTCCTACCAATGTTTTCTTCTGCGGATTTTGTTATTTCATTCTTCAAAAGTGCCCATTCGTCTGCAATTGAAGTTTGTTTAGGGCTTTTCATTAGTCCTTCCTTTATACTCTTCTTGAATCTTTCGTTTACATCCTTCTCTTTCAGTCTGTCTATTGCCCACCTTTTTGGCTTTTGACTTTTCTTCAGTTTCTTCAACTTTAATCTGCATTTCATTACAACCAGATTGTGATCAGAGTTTATGTCAGCACCAGGATATGTTTTACAATCCAAAATCTGGTTTCGAAACCTCTGCTTGACCATAATGAAGTCGATTTGGTAACGCCCTGTATCTCCTGGTCTCATCCATGTGTATATTCTTCTATTATGGTTATTGAATAAGGTGTTAGCTATGACCAATTCATGCTCGGTGCAGAATTCTACCAGCCTGCTTCCTCGATCATTCCTTTCACCTAATCCGAAATCTCCTACTATCTTCCCTTCTCTCCCTTTTCCTACCACAGCATTCCAATCTCCCATTACTATAACATTTTCATCACCCTTGATATACCTCAGAATTTCGTCTATTTCTTCGTAGACCTTTTCAACATCCTCATCATCAGCTTGACTGGTAGGCATATAGACTTGTACCACTGTAGTGCAGGTAGGTTTTGTATTGATTTTTGCTACAATAATCCGTTCACTATATTGTTCATAATATTCCACCCGCTGTCCAAGTTTCCTACTCAATATGAGGCCAACCCCTGCTTGGCCATTGTTTGATTTAGTGCTAATGACCCTATAGTCTCCTGACCAAAAGTCCTGTTCTTCCTGCCAGCGCATTTCACTAATCCCAACCAAATCCAACCTCAACCTATCCATTTCCCTTTCTAAGTTTTCTATCCTTCCACTTCCTAGCAGACTTCTAACATTCCACGCTCCGATCCGTAGAATGTCAGATTTCCTCTTTGTCACTTCTGTGATGTTAACCCCCTCTCGAGTAGTCCCCACCCGGAGATCCGAACGGGGGACTAGTTTACCTCCGGATTGAAATTTTACAAGGGAGGAGGCCATCATCACATGTAATTATGCATAGAGAGGTGCATATCCTCGGGAATAGCATACGGCTGTAGTTTCCCGTTGCTTTCAGCCGTGCAGCAGGACGCAGTGTAGCCATTATTGGCTTATATTATCAATATCTTAACCGTCTATAAGACTAGTAAAGAATTGATTTATTCTGAAAGGCTGCTACTCCCTTTCAGAATAAGTAAAGAGCAATTCTACTAACAAAAATACTAACCTTCTACCGTACTAACAATTAAATACCAAAACTCTACTAACAAAAAACTTAAGTTCCACCAACAACAAATACTACCACTAAAACAGTCTGTCAACAGGCACACTCACATGCACCCTCACACATCACAGTCTACTGAAACAATGAACTATAACTAATAAACAATGCAACTGCTACCAGACACACTCACACACCACAGTCTAATAGAACAATGACATATATCTAATAGACAAACTAACTACCTACTTACAACTAAAACTAACTACATACTTACTGTACTTTTATTTGAATTGACAATATTTACAAAATGCAATTTAGATAGAAAATACTTACAAAATATAATTTAGATTCAAAATTGTCACAAAATGCAATTTAAGGGGGACGTATGCAAAATTGCACTAAGTGAGAAAAGGTTTCATTTCGGCTCTATTAAGGTAAATAAGGAGGATTGTGTAGTCGGGAATTGGTTTTTGACGTTTGTAACAGTGTTTTATACGAGTGAATTCATAAGAGAATCTGCGTCTGATACTAGATCGTTCAGTCCATAACATTTCGTATACTGGCGAGGCGAGCAGCAAATTTATGTGAAGTGAGACTAAACTTGTGGGAAGCTAAATTGTTAGGTTAGATTTCGTCGGAACGCTCTATTCAAGTTCCAACGTTCACCACTGGGTATCAATGACATCTGGTAGCGAAAGTTGGAACTACTTGAAATTGAACGGAACTTGTAGCTCACCCTAAAGGTGTCCGCTGGAAGCAGCTACAGACTCAGGCAAGCCGAACATGTCCTCGGACACTCCCGGCACTAAAAGCCATACGATAAATAAAAAAATAATATTAGGGATGGTGATATTTAGCATTATAAATACATATATCTTACAATTATATACGAAGATGGATCAAAAAGTTAGTTGCACTAACGCGCTGCAGCAGCGCGCTGTGTGTCGCAAACGTGGGCACAGCGGAGAAAGGGACAGACACTGCCCACACGTCTGTTAGGCAGGTCGCTGTGGTGTCTCGTCTTATATGGTGTGAATAGCGGCCAAATGCAATGGCGCGTCGACTGGACGTTCACTCCAAATATGAGGTGCGTGCGACAATCCGATTCCTATGGGCCAAAAGGAAGAATTGCACGATTAAAAAGAAGCGCCGGGGGGAAATTGAGCGCCGGTGTCATTTTTGTTGCACAAAGCCCGCCAAACGAGCGAACTGCTGCAGCGTTTCAAGTGGGAGGTCTGGCAAAATCCACCCTACAGTCCCGACCTAGCGCCATGTGACTTTCATCTCTTCGGTAAGCTAAAAACGGAGCTCGGTGGTCGACGTTTCCAGACCGATGAGTAGGTGAAGGCCGCTGTCTCCGTGTGGTTGCAGAACGCTGGAGGAACTTTCTATGCATGCGGCATCGACAAGTTGGTTGTGCGTTCGCAGAAATGCTTGGAGTCTCTTGGAAACTATGTGGAAAAGTGACGTTACATTGTGTGTCGTTATAGGCGTGTTGCTGTTGTATAGGTGATGTAATAAATGGCCATAACTGGGAAGTGCAACTTATTTTTTGATCTGCCCTCGTATATACAATTATTTACAGGTCAACATTTAAAACTTCTAATGTATTTTTATATTTTGTATTTTAATGTATTTTCATTTCGTATTATAATGTATTTTTATTTTGTATTCTAATGTATTTTTATATTTTGTATTTTAATGTATTTTCATTTTGTATTATAATGTATTTTCATTTTGTATTATAATGTATTTTTATATTTTGTATTTTAATGTATTTTCATTTTGTATTATAATGTATTTTTATATTTTGTATTTAAATGTATTTTCATTTCATATTCCAATGTATTTTCATTTTGTATTAAAATGTATTTTCATTTTGTATTATAATGTATTTTCATTTCATATTCCAATGTATTTTCATTTCATATTCCAATGTATTTTCATTTTGTATTAAAATGTATTTTCATTTTGTATTAAAATGTATTTTCATTTTGTATTATAATGTATTTTCATTTTGTATTATAATGTATTTTCATTTCAAATTCCAATGTATTTTTATTCTGTATTCTAATGTATTTTTATATTTTGTATTTTAATGTATTTTCATTTCGTATTATAATGTATTTTTATTTTGTATTCTAATGTATTTTTATATTTTGTATTTTAATATATTTTCATTTTGTATTATAATGTATTTTTATATTTTGTATTTTAATGTATTTTCATTTCATATTCCATTGTATTTTTATTTTGTATTTTAATGTATTTTTATTTTGTATTTTAATGTATTTTTATATTTTGTATTTTAATGTATTTCCATTTTCTATTCCAATGTACTTTCATTTTGTATTTTAATGTATTTTCATTTTGTATTACAATGTACTTTCATTTTGTATTATAATGTATTTTCATTTCATATTCCAATGTATTTTTATTTTGTATTCTAATGTATTTTTTTCATTTTGTATTTTAATGTATTTTCATTTTGTATTATAATGTATTTTTATATTTTGTATTTTAATGTATTTTCATTTTGTATTATAATGTATTTTTAGCCTATTTTCAATTTGAAAAAAATAGGCTTATGAGATCACCTTTTGTCCGTGTGTGTGTGTGTGTGTGTGTGTGTGTGTGTGCGTGTGAGATTCGTGTGTGTCCCCCCCCCCCTAATAAAATCTAAACGACTGGAGCGATTTCAATGAAACTCGGAAAGTTCATAGCACTATTCCCGGCGACCTCGACCGTGCCCTTCGAATTTTGTTACGACTCACCAATCCAACATGGCGGCTGTGCGAAATATTTCACCAGCATTCAATATCTCCGAAACTATTACCGATATTACCCTGACATTTTGTATGGTGATAGAGGGAACTACTATAAGTTCACTTATGTGACTTTTGAAAACCTGGTAACTACAAAACCAACATGGCGGCCACGCGAATTTGCGACTTTTAAATAGACGATTCTCGCTATTTGACCAACCAAACGCAATGAAACTTGGTACGGTATATGTTTATATACATTGTAATGCACCGACATCTAACTTCGTTCAAATGTTTACATAATCACAAGATGGCGGATGTGAGAAATATTTCACCGGCATTCTATATCTCTGAAACTATTAGCGGTAAAACCCTGAAATTTTGTAGGGAGATAAAGGGCACTACTGGAAGTCCATCTATAAGACTTTCAAAAACCGGTTAACTACCAAACGAACATGGCGGCCAAGCGAATTTGAAAATTTTAAATAGACCTTTCTCGCGATTTAATGTTCCAAGCGCACTGAAACCTGGCACAGGAAATATTTATACACATTGTAATCCACTGGTATCTAATTTAGTTCAATTGTTTACATGACCTCAAGATGGCGGCAGTGCGAATTTTAAAATTAAGATTTTATTTCTTGTGATGTAGTCATGCGATTGAAGTGAAAGTTTGAATAATGAACCTACGCAATAATTTTCCTTCAATGGTACATGACTCTATGGCCTATACATTTAACAATCCAACATGGCGACCATGCGAAATATTTAGACGATACTGAATATCTACGAATCTATTTTAGCAATCAAACTGCATTTTTTAATGTTCATAGGGGCTATGAACTTAAGTTCACCTATAGGACTTTAAATAACCTGGTGATCACAAATCCAACATGGCGGTGACGCGAATTATAAATATTCACATGGACGTTTCTCGCAATTTAACCATCCGTGTGCAGTGAAACTTGGTACAGTAAATCTTTATCCGAATGTTAATCCACTGGCATCTAATTTATTTCAATTGTTTCCATAACCTCAAGATGGCAGCTGTGAAAAATTTTTAAATCTCCTTGTTTTTTCTTGTGTCCTAATTATGCGATTGAAGTTTGAATACTACAAGTTCACAATAATCTGCATGTAACAGTACATAACTCTAGGACCTACATATATAAAATCCAACATGGCGACCATCCGAAATATTTAGTCGGTTCTCAATATCTACGAATCTATTACAGCAATCAAACTGAAATTGTGTATGTTGATAGTGGCAATTAACATAAGTAGGATATATGAAAATAGGCTGTATAGTTCTTCACGGAACTACTTGTTATATTTTGTATTCTAATGTATTTTCATTTCGTATTCCAATGTATTTTCATTTCGTATTTTAATGTATTTTCATTTTGTATTCTAATGTATTTTCATTTTGTATTTTAATGTATTTTCATTTTGTATTCTAATGTATTTTCATTTTGTATTCTAATGTATTTTCATTTCGTATTCCAACGTATTTTCATTTCGTATTCCAATGTATTTTCATTTTGTATTCCAATGTATTTTCATTTTGTATTCCAATGTATTTTCATTTCGTATTCCAATGTATTTTCATTTCGTATTCCAATGTATTTTCATTTCGTATTCCAATGTATTTTTATTTTGTATTCCAATGTATTTTCATTTCGTACTCCAATGTATTTTCATTTCGTATTCCAATGTATTTTTATTTTGTATTCCAATGTATTTTCATTTCGTATTCCAATGTATTTTCATTTCGTATTCCAATGTATTTTCATTTCGTATTCCAATGTATTTTTATATTTTGTATTTTAATGTATTTTCATTTCGTATTCCAATGTATTTTTATATTTTGTATTTTAATGTATTTTCATTTCGTATTCCAATGTATTTTCATTTTGTATTTTAATGTATTTTCATGTATTATCTGTGTGTAAACAATTGTTTGCTACTTTAATTGGGGCACTGCCCAGTTGTGGCAATAATAAATAAATGAATTATAAACCTTGCACTATTTTTCGACACAGTCGCCGCTGACATTGAGACACTTGTCTTAGCGTGTAATTAGTTTGCAGAAACCACTCTGGTACTCTGTGCCCTGCGATGCAAGGAAATGTCGCACAGGTCAGGTTTCTCGGTGCTCATCTTGCGGACACTTTTCGGTAACCCAACACATCATGGAGCATGTGATGGGCACAGGCACAACCAATACGTAGTGTGGGACGCCACGTCTGTCCGCTAACACCATGTCCTGTACTCGAGCAATGCTGTTTCCATTCCTTGATGTGGAGGGACGCCGACTTCGATCTTCATCTTTCACACTCTGCCGTCCTTCACTGAACATGCAACGCCAGCGACCATCTGAATGATATTGGGCACGCCGGTCTGCTGCTCCTCTCTCTTCGTAGGTGAACTTCCCATGCGTCATTCCCCCTCCGCTGACGCTCCTCCCGTCATTGAAAGAGCCACGGGTGTGGATTCTTATGGCAATTAATTGTAACAACTGCTCGAGCAATACAATGACGAAACTTACTTTTAGAGCTTCCCTCGTAGAAGGAGAAAAACACTAGGGTTCCCATAATATTCTCAGTAAAAAGGGGGACAATTTGTAAAAGAAAATATTTCAAAAAACTGGGACATTACAAAATAAATGAGACAAGTCAAAATTTTACCCTTTCAAAATGTAAGAAGGCGACTTCGGTGGCATAGTTGGTAGCATGCCCAAGGTCGCGGGTTCAAACCCGGCCGAAGTCGTCGGATTTTTAAGAGCGTTAAAAATTCCCCAGTATGCCTTCCTTCGGAGGGGAAGTAAAGCCGGCGGCCCCCTGTCATAGATGTATGGCATGATAAAGAACCTTCCACTAATTACACTTGTGTGAAGGTAAATTATAGGCTAGATTTGACTAACGCTCTTAGGTTCCAACATTCGTCACCTGGAGCCAACTTCGGTAGCATCTAGTAACCAAGTACAGAACTAGTTGTCGTTGAAGTTTGGTAACAAAAGTTGGAACTACTTGTAAATCGAATGTCTGCAGTCCTTACTTGAATTAAAAACAGATTCACACACTGATACAGTCATCACAATTAACACCGGTTATCAGACAGATTCCACACACACCCAAAGTACATGGGGCTACATGACCGCGTTGTCACAGCCCCTAAACTAAGGAACGAACCAACCAACCAAATTGTAAGAAAATGTAATTAGTAATATGACTCTCCACCTCTTCCTTCCCATAATTTCTAAAATCGTAATAATCGCGAAGAATTACTGTCTTTTAACATGCGGCAATGAATTCAAAATTATTATAGTTCTATATTTTAGCATCTAGTAAAACTATATTATCTTATACCTGCTGGTCCATCCACCCCTTGCGATTTAGTTTTATGTAACCAGTCGCGTTTATTACAATACCGAAAAACATTCGTTCCTGAGAAGAGGAGGGTTCGATTCCCACCTCAACCATCCTGGAAATGGTTTCCCCCACTTCTACTCCAGGCAAATGTCGGGATGGTTACTGACTTAAGGCCACGGCTGCCTCGTTCCCAATCCTATCTCCAATTTACAAATACACACACTTGTACATCCATAACAATAACACAGGTTATCACACAAATGACACACTCGCTGACATGACCACGATGTGACAGCCCTTAAAATGAGCAGCAGCAACAACAAACTAAGAATGGGTTAGGAGTCATAATCATAGTTATAATAATAATAATGTTATTGGTTTTACGTCCCTTTTAACTACCCTGGCTTTTAGAGACGCCGGGGTGCCGGAATTTTGCCCCGAAGGGGATCTTTAACGTGCCAGTAAATGTACTGACGGCTCCCTCGCATTTGCGCACCCTCAAATGCCACCTGACTGCACCAGGTTTCGAACCTGCAAGCTTGGGCTCAGCAAGCTAATCATAGTTAAGTAATGTAAGTATTATGTAATCGCAATCAGGATTATAATAATAATAATATCACATAGAAGAAAAGGGGCGGATTCGGTGGCGTAGTTGGTAGCATGCCGAGCTTCTATGGCCAAGATCGCTGGTTCAAACCCGGCCGAAGTCGTCAGAATTTTTAAGAGCGTTAATAATCCCTCAGTATGCCTTCCTTCGGAGGGGAAGTAAAGCCGGTGGGCCCATGTCATAGATTTATGCCATGAAAAAGAACCTTCCACTAACTACAAATGTGTGAAGCTAAATTTGTAGGTTAGATTTGATTAAGGCTCTTAAAGTTCTAACGTTCACTGACAGTTGCTGGTTGCGGTGGCATCTAGTAGCCAAGATCACGGCTAGTTGTTTTTGACGGTAGCATTTGGTAGCAAAAGTAGGAACTATAGAAATTGAACGTCTGCAGTCCTTACCTGAATCACAGATAACACACACTAATACAGTCATCAAAATTAACACCGGTTATTGGACAGATTCTACAAACATCCAAGTACACGTTGTCGCAGCCCCTAAACTAAGAAACCAACCAACCATCGAAGAAAATGATATTGAATTTCTATGGATCAAATGAGACCAGAAAGGCTCGCCAACAGAATGCTCACCTTCCAGGAAGACGAAAGTCCCATGGGTGAAAGAAGTCCACCGGGATTTAGAAAAGTGTGGGATTAAGACAGAACAAATAGCAAAGAGAAAATTGTTCAGATGGAAAGTTGTGGGAGTAAAGAACCAGTCAAAGAGCAAACGAGAAAGAACAGAGTATTCTCGGGAGAAGAACGAGCAAGTCAAGGGATGAAGGAGAACTTGCAAAAGTGATGGAAGTTATGTAATCGCAGCCCGTAGGTGGTTGAAACGAAATTAGAAATTAGAGCGAGCATTCCAACTGACTAAAAACATCTACAATAAGAAGATGCTGAGTATAGGAGCCAAACTAAGGCATTACAGCACTGTTGTCAGACCAGAAGGTTTATATGCTTCGGAGACCCTGTGTATGAATCGAACAGGACAAGTCAATCGGCTACTTAAAAGAGAACGCAGACTACTACGGAAGATCTTGGACAACAGATGCATTGATGGACAGGTGCGACTGAAATCAAATAAAGAAGTATACAGCAAGATGGAACCGATAACAACATCAATTAGAAAGCGAAGATGGGCACATCTTCCGTGACCAGACTACAAAGAAAATCTGAAATTTTCTTAAACCGAATATCTCCAAGTTGAAATGGTTCCAAGCGTGTGAGAAAGATATGAGACAGGTGGGCATTACGGAGGATAAAATCAAAGACGGGAATAGTTTCAGAAGGATGGTGAAAAGCTATCAGGGTTTTATGATGGAGGCAGAACCCAGAAGACGGAGAGGGCCTTTAACAGAGGAGCGGAAGAACATGCATAGATGGGCTCAAGAGATACTCGCAAGATGTAAAGTCCGCAAACAAACAAGACGCAGACACTGAAATGAGAGTCGACGGTTAAAAATAGTAATAATAATAATAATGCCGGCCCCGTGGTGTTGGGGTAGCGCGCCTGCCTCTCACCCGGAGGCCCCGGGTTCGATCCCCGGCTCCGTCAGGGATTTTAAAACTGACGTGAGGGTTGGAACGGGGTGCACTCAGCCTCGTGAGGACAATTGAGTAGCTGTGTGACAGTGAGACAGCGCCCCGATCAAGAATACTTTATAATAATAATAATTCATTTATTTTCACTTGAGACTAATTTTGGCATTTAGTGTACAGTCGGCTATCAGACAGATTCTACACACACCCAAAGAACACGGAGCTACATGACCGCGTTGTCGCAGCCCCTAAATTGAGGAACCAACCAACCATCCTTCAGTATGCCTTCCTTCGGAGAGAAGTAAAGTCGGCGGTCCCATGTCCTAGATTTATGGCATGTAAAAGACCCTTACACTAACTAAACTTGTGTGAAGCTAAATTTCTAGGTTAGATTTCGTTGAACGCTCCTATCAGAGTTCCATCGTCACCACTAGGTATCAGTGACATCTGGTAACGAAAGTTGGAACTACTTGAAATTGAACGGACCTTGTAGCTCGCCTCAAGCAGCTACAGCCTCTGGCGAGCCGAACATGTCCTCGGACACTCCTGGCACTAAAAGCCATACGCTAATAATAATAATAATAAAATAATAATAATATCGTATGGCCTCGGATGCCGGGTACAAGCTTTGTTATTTGACGTCCAGAGGGCAGAGGGAGAGGTATGAAAGTCAAGGAGGTAAGATATCAAAGCTCATTGGCACTACAGTATAGCGCTTTCCTAGAGAAAGGAGGAACTTTGTGTTGGCGGAAAATCCCGAGATTTTACCACTATGAACACGGCCTACTGAATTCAAATGGGTTCTTTAACATGCCAACAACGAATGACATGCGTGTCGTGTTTTTTGTCGCCATTCAAAAATCACTTACCACGGCCAGGAGCGAACCTACAAGCTAAGGGTTGGTAGTCCGACACGATAACCACTCACCCACCGTGGCAAGCCATACGTTAAATAAATAAACCAGGCAAACGAAGAAAAATCCACAGCCTGCTTCCAGTCTCCGACCGGGTCAGGAATGGAATGAATGAAGCCCCCATCTAGCGGCGAGGATATGAACTGTGCCGGCTGCCGAGGTCTGACGCACTCCTCTGGGGCAAGGATTAAATGAATGACAGATGAAATGAAATGAAATGATAGTGGAGAGTGTTGCTGGAATGAAATTTTGACAGGGAAAACCGGAGTACCCGGAGAAAAACCTGTCTGCCTCCGTTTTGTCCAGCACAGATCTCATATGGAGTGACCGGGATTTGAACCACGGACCCAGTGGTGAGAGGCCGGCGTGCTGCCGCCTAAGCCACGGAGGCTAGGCAAACGAAGACTGTATGATAATTTTGCAACCAACATTGCGGAAGATATCATGCGGAAGATTGCATGAAAACGAAAATGTCAATTAGAATAACGTGAGACTTTATATATTACACAATCTGTATCATTGTATTAATGCACATTGTGCTCTTAATAAATTAAAAAGGGCCGTTCTCACCAACGCTAATTAGCTCTTAATTCTTCATTAAAGGTTATTAAACTTTCCACGAACATTTCTTCAAACAGAAACACTGGTTAACGTATCACTAACAAGGAATTACGTTAAAAGTCCAAATCTGGCCACTCAACTCACCAAGGCATCGTTAAAGTGGCGGGAAACATCTGAACTGTAACTCGCGCATCTCACAATGGCGGGTTGATTCCGAGTTTCACACGAACTTTCATCCATACGAATATAAAATATGTTCATGAAAATGAAATTATAAAAGATCACACACATTACTACGTTTTAATAGGCTATATATTCACACAACTGCCAGTTCTTCTAAATACTTTGTTCATATCATTTTAAGCTTTGACCACGAATAAGGTCTTCTGTATTTCCCTTCCTTTATAATTATGTTCCAGAAAATCTCAAGGAAGCATTGCAAACAACGATCAGTGATACACGCTTCTAGATCTATCTGCCATGTTTCTCCAGGGTGAAACCGAGTCTACGCATGCGCGAGAGCCGTAAAGCTTATTTAAGTAATTACGAACCCGAATGGCCTCGTGAAATGCAACAACAATAATCACGCTTTAACTCCTGTATTTAAGTTAAGTAGGAATTAAGTAACTAATCGTTAGTAAAGAGTTGGTGAAAATGGCTCCAAATGGCCGTAAACGAAATACAACTTAATAATGGAGCTTTTATCAGCATTCGGAGAAAATCTCGCACACATTCAGGAAAATACGTTCGAAATGTTATGGGCATATTCTGAATGAGCGATCATAGACTGACAAAAACAATTCTAAATCATACTCTCTCACAGAAAGGTCAGAACAACTGGCTTTTGGAAGTTGAAAACGACCTTCAGGAAATAAAACATCTCAAGTGATACGGTGCTGGACAGATCTAAATTCAGAGAACTAGTTAACAACCATCAATTTTCAGACCAACCAAACGGGCGGGCATCAATTCCACTCGGGTACCTGAGTCAGGTAGCCAGGGTTACCTCAATTCCACTCGACACTCCAGGTAGTCGCCAGAGGAGTCCCTCAACTCCGCTCGGTCGCGGTCTCCTTATCCTTACAGTATGCATTCTTAGAACGACACAAGTCGTTCATACTCACTTCTACCATTGATTATAATCAATGCTTCTAATATAACTAATATAACTTCTAGTAATGATAACAAATTGAGTATAACTTCTCAAAATAACCCACCGTGGTCAGTTAAATTTCAGCATTACAATAACCACTGCTTCAGTGTTTACATTTTTAAGTTTACTAAAATAAGTGGAACAGCTAAGTTCAAAACATAGAGTAGAATTGTTTAACTTTTTGTTGTTACTTAGTCTACTCCTCATTTAACCATTTCTTATCACTTGAAAACTGATAAGAACAGACGAGATGATTGCATAGAAAAAGTGGTGTGCAGACGATATCTTAAATCTGAATAGCTGTTACGGTAAACAAGCCTAGCTCTATAAGAGTTAGAATTCATAACTAATTTGTTGTGTGGGAATGCAGCTGATTTTCCCGTTTAGGCTGGAGAACAGTATTTTCAGCATCCGCAGATGATATCGAAAGTATTTTTAGGTACAAATTATACACCTATTATTATCTAAATTTAATTTTATAATGTCTAACTAGGTTAAAACATACCAACATTTAATTGTGCACATGTTAAAAACAATACATAAAATTTGTAGAAGAAAATCGAAAACTTGGCAGACTTATTTAAAAGAATATTATGATTAATTTTAAATCACTTGTATTTTGACCCGGCCCTTGCTATGCGAGCAAGCGGGTTTATGCCATTTGTTTACATCATTGGGGATAACCCCTTTGCCGACCCCTTGCCAAAGCATGAGCGGAGTTGAGGAACTCATTTTTGGGTCCCTTGGAGGACCGAGTGGAATTAAGGAAAATCGAGGGGAATTGATGTTCGACCAACCAAACATTGCACCCGACAGAACCTGGACGGAGGAGCGCGGAAAGACTCATAGTGAGAAGATGAAGAGATTTTGGAAAGATAAGAAAGCAAGATCAGCTAGATAGAGATAGGGTCAATCACGCTCCTTAGACGGACATAACGATGTAATAATAAAAAATAAAAAAGAGATGATTATAGCAGCAATTTACTTACACGTCTGTATTTCAAAACTAGTTCCCAAGTGCAATAATGAAGTCTTTATGATACTTTATAGAATATTATTAAAGCGATACGGTAAGATCTACAATGCTTAACACAAGTAGGCTATATATATTACTACAATGGCTTCTTATAGTAAACCCATTGACGTTTATACAATCTATATATTTAAAACGCTATGGTGATTTTTGTTACCGCGAGATTGAGAGAACGGCTGAACCGATTGGTTTCGTAATGCACTCTGACGAAAGCTCTTGGCCTGTAGATTTGCAGTGTGCCTTTAAAATAAACAAATATGTTACCATATATATTTTAATTAATAAAGAAAAATGCAAAATTCTTGGCCCTAGCGCTTGCACAGAATCAGCTTGGTTCATTACAGACATGGCGGATGTACACCGCGTTTTAATGTGATAGTTATTTATAAGAATTATAAAGGAGGGGAAGATTCATTAATTATGCACGACATGTAATTTTTTTCCTTTTCGCTTCCATTTCGACAATATATCATTTTCATAACTTATTTTATCTCTTCGGGAAGCTTCCGTGGCTTAGGCGGCAGCACGCCAGCCTCTCACCGCTGGGTCCGTGGTTGAAATCCCGGTCACTCCACGTGAGATTTGTGCCAGCAGTGCGTTGCAATGTCGAGAGTGCAATCTTTTGACGCCCTTAAAGTTGTAATTGTGCCAAAAAGTAATCGTACAAAGAATGTAACTTATATAGGAAACTTCTTCAGTAATTGTTTTGCCCATTGTCCGTCACGTTTTGACGGGTTTCGACTAATAACTTTTTAACAAACTAAAAATCAGTCCTTCTGAAAACAATAACAATCGTGGTTAGATAACAATGAAACGGCACAAAAACAAAGCGAACTCGCTTCTAAGTGTCCCTATTGAAAACAAAACATTGACAATCTGTATCACATGATGATCAGTATCAGTCTTTAGTAGTCCTCCCCGCACACAGAGGAGGCATGCTCTGAATGAGACCATCAAGTTTATCTTGGGTAAGAGGTCCCACTGCTCTATGGCAGCGTCAGCATACGATATGATGACAGTAGTCCAAACTTTTGTTGAGCAGTGTATTTCACGAGAAAAAAAAAACAACACGAAAATCGTACTGAAAGTAATGAGAAAAACCCGATCTCTAATTGTGACTCAGAACCGGAAGCCACTGCGTTGAACTAACATTCTGGTATGTTGCATTTTAACATTTGACAAGATGCACGTCCTCATCGAATGCAACTTGAACAAGTACACGTCTCCACTCTCCAGGACATGGTCATCACTCTGAACAGACAATGCACTTTAGGTACAGTGCGCTCCACGTGTTGACTACGATAACATGTAGCTAGGATCAACTTCTAGGTCAGGAGTGACCAACCCATCTTGAGCTTTGGCTAGTAAATTGACTTTAAAAAATGTAAAAGGCCATTTAACTAAATTTATATTAATAACTGTTTTGCCACGGTGGGTGAGTAGTCAACATATCGGACTACCAACCGCAAGCTTGCAGGTTCGCTCCTGGCCGTGGTAAGTTTTTTAAGTCGACAAAAATCACGATACGCATGTCATACGATGTTGGCATGTTAAAGAACCCATTTCAATTCAGTAGGCCGTGTTCATAATGGCAAAGTTAATCTCGGGATTTTCCGCCAACACAAAGTTCCTCCTTTCTCTACTAGAAAGCGCTATAGTGTGAAGGAGCTTAGATATCTAACCTCATTGACTTTCATAGCGCTTCAAGGATCGATACAATTCGACATGCAAGTTGCCCTCTGGGCGGCAATTAACAAAGCTTGCACCCAGCACCCGAGGCCATACGATATTATATTATTATTAGGCTATACTGTTTTGAATGTAAATTTGGCCTGTATGCCATCTCTTGTTGATGGCAGTACATTTGCATTTGTCCGTTGGCACAGGCTACAGTAAAATGTGGCTTTTCACCGATGTCTCAGTCTCACTCATGGCTGTGATTATATGGAAGCTACTGAGGTATGGGTGGTGCTTTGTATAATGACATTCAGGGCACAGTCAGTGCCTGTGATGCTGTGAAAGGTTCTACTCATAGGGTTAGTACTGGTGTTTTGACTCAGTGAGGAAAGCAATGACAAAATACCTCACTTCTCGTCTTGCCTAGTACGCCTCAATATCCACGCACATAACCTAACGGTGGGATCTTTTGAGGATCCGACCAGCTTTCGGGCTGACTACCCAACAGACAGACACAAACAGAATGTAAAATACAGTATTATATGAATATTCGTAAAGTATACAGGTAAGAGCAGGGCTGTAGGCCGATATAGGCTACAGTTCGACACCTGTAATCCGTCATCTTAGGAGGTGAGGGGATGGTCGGAACGCAAAAAAGGTCGGATTATCAGAAAGGTTCTACTCATAGGGTTAGTACTGGTGTTCTGACTCAGTGAGGAAAGCAATGGCAAACTACCTCACTTACGCGGCAGGTGAATATGCTAGCCCAGTGTGATATAATTCTGCACATGCTAAACAAGTTGCTATCGCCCTAAGTGAGTCTTGCAGACTCATTACCGGATGTCTGGAACCTACACCGCGGGATAAGCTCCACTACTTAGCTGGAATTGCCCCTCCAGACATCAGGCGAGAAGTAGCTGCACACAGAGAGAGGTGCAAGGCATCTACCTCCGATAAACATCCCCTACATAATCATCCTCCTCCTCCTCCTCCAAGACTGAAGTCCAGGAAAAGTTTCATGAGGACAACAGTTAACATTGGCCAACGGATAAATTCCCGGTTATCTGTGTGAAAGATGAGATCTGAACACCACTGGATGACACCATCCTAACATCTAGCTGCTGTTTTCACTGAAGAATGGCCAGTCTGGAAAACTCTGAACAGGCTCGGAACAGGGGTTGCAAGGTCAAGAGACAACTTGAGGAAATGGAGTTATTCCACATCATCAACCCTCTGCGAATGCGGGGCTCAACAAACTACGGACCACCTATACCAGTGCGGATTATGTCCTGCAAGATGCACCATCGGTGATCTGATGTCCGCAAGATCAGAAGCCATAGAAATTGCCAAATACTGGGCTAAAGTTGCTTAGACTGTCATCTTTGTTTTGTTTACCTATTTCATTTAACATTTCTTAATGTGATAGTACTTTCAATTTCAAATAGTAATTGTGTTATTCTTATTATGTACAAGCTGTACCCGGCATGCGTTGCAATGCCAATCAAAGAAAGTGATGGCGTTAAAATTCTGTTTCTTGAAGTGCTTTTGGATAAACAAAATGATTTTCAATTTCCCTTAACTGCCTCTAAGCTATCTTAAAGTGGATTTAATAATATAGAATCATTCGTGGGAGCGTGCACAACAACTTTCCAAAGTTTCATCGCAATGCGATGAATTGCATCTGAACGTATACGGGATTTTGTTTAATCGATTCCTGCGCTGTCACTCATTTGTTTACTCTACTTGTGCACTACCTATTGTGGAATGGATTTACTAAGTCGAAACCCTTCCTGGCGTGTACACAATAACTCATCAAGATTCCATCGCAATCGAAGAAGGGTATATGAACGCATAGCGGATTTTGTTGAAACACTTCGCGCGTCGTCACCCATTTGTTCCATCTACTCGTGCGCTACATATTGTGAAATGGATTTACTAAGTCGAAAACCTACCCTGGCGGGTACACAATAACTCATCAATGTTTATTCGCAAACGGATTAATGGTATATGACAGCGTACCGGATTTTGTTTAAACGATTTGCGCCCCGTCACTCATTTGTTGAATCTACTCATGCGCTACCTATTGTAATATGGATTTACTAAGCTTGAAACCTTCCCTGGAGTGTACTCAACGATTCACCAAAGTTTCATCAAAATCGGATGAATGGTATATGAACGCATACGGGACTATTTTAAAACAATTCACGTGTCATCGCTCATTTGTTAAATCTACTCGTGCGCTACCTATTGTAAGCTGAATTTACTAAGCCAGAAAGCTTTGCGCTACCAATTGTAAGCTGAATTTACTAAGCGAGAAAGCTTTCCTGGAGTGCACACAACAATTCACCAAAGTTTCATCACCATCGGACGAATGGTATATGAATGCATACGGGACTTTGTTGAAACGCTTCGCGCGTCGTCGCTCATTTGTTGAATCTACTCGTGCGCTACCTACTGTAAAATGTATTTACTAAGTTAGAAACCGTCACGTAAGTGTCCACAACATCTCACCCAAGTTTCATCGCTATCGGACTAATGGTATATGAAGACATACGGGACTATGTTGAAACGCACCGCGTGTCGTCGTTCATTTGCCGATTCTACTCGTGTGCTACCTACTGTGTAATGTATTTACTAAGCCAGATACCTTTCTTGGAGTGTCCACCATATTTCACCCAAGTTTCACCGTTATCGGACGAATGGTATATGAATGCATACGGGACTTGGTTGAAACGCTTCGCGCGTCGTCGCTCATTTGTTAAATCTACTCGTGCGCTACCTACTGTAAAATGTATTTACTAAGTTAGAAACCTTCATGTAAGTGTCCACAACATCTCACCCAAGTTTCATCGCTATCGGACTAATGGTATATGAAAACATAGGGGATTTTTTTGAAACGCTCCACGCGTTGTCGCTCATTTGTTGAATTTACTCGTGCACTACCTATTGCAAAATGGATTTACTAAGCCAGCAACCTTCCCTGGAGTGTACACAACATCTCAACCTAAGTTTCATCGCAATCGGATGAATGGTATATGAACGCATATGGGAAGTTGTCGAAACGCTTCGTGCGTCGACACTCATTTGTTGAATCTACTCGTGAGCTGCCTGTTGAAAATTGAATTTACTAAGCCAGAAACCTTTCCTGAAGTGTACACAACGTCTTACGCAAGTTTCATAGCTATCGGACGAATGGTATATGAATGCATAGGGACTTTGTTGAAACGCTTTGCGTGTCGTCGCTCATTTGTTCAATCTACGCGTGTGCTATCTACTGTGAAATGTATTCACTAATTTTGAAACCTTAACATAAGTGTACACAACATCTCACACAAGTTTCATCACTATCGGACGAATAGTATATGAACACATACGGGACTTTTTTGAAACGCTTCGCACATCGTCGCTCATGTGTTGAATCTACTCGTGCCCTACCTATTGCAAAATGGATTTACTAAGTCAGAAACCTTCCTTGGAATGTACTCAACATCTCACCCAAGTTTCATCGCAATCGCATGAATGGTATATGAACGCATAGGAGACATACACACCCACAGACAAACTATCACGTAACATTGATTATATAATATAGAAGATATGTACATATCTATGCATTTTTAGCCTACTTTCGATTTTTGCAAAAAATGAAAGTAGACTTATGTGATCACTACAGGGCAAAAAAAAAGTATGTCTGTCTGTGTGTGTGTATGTGTGTGTGTGAGTGTGTGTGTGTGTGTGTGTGCGAGTGTGTGTACTCTGAATGTCTGCCCCCCCCCCCTATCAATTCGAACACGGTGAGCGCAAATTGAACGAAATTTGGTACAAAGGTAGCAGTAGCAAAGGACACCTCAGTGTCATGTTTTATATCGCCGCCATCTGGACGGAAACGTAATGGCTTAAATCAAATTACGACTAACCTAATCATCCGATCTCTACCAAATTTTTCAACAACATACCTCTATGGGGGCAGCATCCTTTGACCAAACTAATAGGTCATCGGCCTAATAGTTTGCGGATGGCGGCCATCTTTGTGTGAAAATCGATTGCCCCAATTAATTCGAACACGGTAAAACCGAATGGAACGAAATTTGGTACAGAGGTAGTACTAGCAAAGGGCACCCCAGTGTCATGTTTTATATCGCCGCCATCTTGACGGAAACGTAATGGCGGCCACACAAATGTTCAAAGCTTAAATCAAATTACGACTAACCTAATCATCCGATCTCTACCAAATTTTGCAACAACATACCTTTATGGAGGGAGCATCCTTTGACAAATCTAATAGGTCATTAGCCTAATAGTTTGCGGATGGCGGCCATCTTTGTGTCAAAATCGATTGCCCCTAGTAATTGGAACACGGTGAAACCGAATGGAATGAAATTTGGTACAGAGGTAGCACTAGCAAAGGGCACCCAAGTGTCATGTTTTATATCGCCGCCATCTTGACGGAAACGTAATGGCGGTCACACAAATGTTCAAAGCTTAAATCAAATTACGACTAACCTAATCATCCGATCTCTACCAAATTTTGCAACAACATACCTTTATGGAGGGAGCATCCTTTGACAAATCTAATAGGTCATTAGCCTAATAGTTTGCGGATGGCGGCCATCTTTGTGTCAAAATCGATTATCTCTATTAATTCGAACACGGTGAAACCGAATGGAATGAAATTTGGTACAGAGGTAGCACTAGCAAAGGGCACCCCAGTGTCATGTTTTATATCGCCGCCATCTTGACGGAAACGTAATGGCGGCCACCCAAATGTTCAAAGCTTAAATCAAATTACGACTAACCTAATCATCCGATCCCTACCAAACATTGCAACAACATACCTTTGACAAATCTAATAGGTCATTAGCCTAATAGTTTGCGGATGGCGGCCATCTTTGTGTCAAAATCGATTACCCCTATTAATTCGAACACGGTGAAACCGAATGGAATGAAATTTGGTACAGAGGTAGCACTAGCAAAGGGCACCCTAGTGTCATGTTTTATATCGCCGCCATCTTGACGGAAACGGAATGACGGCCACCCAAATGTTAAAAGCTTAAATCAAATTTCGACCATCCTAATAATTTGATCTCTACCGGATTTTGCAACAACATGCCTTTTTGTGGAAAGCATCTTATGACTGACTACAAGGTCATCAGCCCAATAGTTTGCAAATAGCGGCCATGTATGTGTGCAAATCCATTCCCCAGATCAATTCAAACACGGTGAAACCGAATTGAATGATTTTTTTACAGAGGTAGCGCTAGCAAAGGGCACCTCATATTCATGTTTAATATCCCTATAGCACGTTGTATTTCAACAAGCTACTACAACCAACATTCAATTATACTCCTTGAAAAGGACAAAGAGTTATAACAATACCCATGCATTTAGGAGAAAGTAGGCTATATGTTCTTTACCGAACATCTTGTTTAGCCTAATTTTCACATTTTGCAAAAATGAGGAAAAAGTAGACTTATGAAATCGATCCGGGAAAATGTGTGTCTGTCTGTCTGTCTGTCTGTCCTTCTGTCTGTCTGTCTGGCTGTGTGTGTGTCCCCCCTATCAACTCCAAAACGGCTGCAGCAATCGAAACCAAATTTAGTATGAGTAAAGATGTATACCGGAATATCTCACGTCCATATTTGAAAATGATGTCAGTGCTACCAACTGCAGAAAAAATGCACTAGAAATTTGAGCTCCATGTTGGATATCTTCGAAGGTATGCATGGGATCTATTCCAAAATTGGCACACATGCAGATAATACTATTTCAGTTTAATTTCCAGGAGGCCATACATGACAGTGTTGCCAAAATAATTTTAAGCCTTCTGATAGGTCCAATTTTTAAATGCATATAACTTCTACACTATCAATTGGATTTCAACCAAATTTTGTATGTAATATGTGCACATAAACAGATATGACTGACCGTATTCTTAAGAGCCACCAGGGCTACCAACTGTTAATAATTGCTCCCTCTATTTTTTTATCCAAATACCAATATATCAGAAAGTATGCAAGCCGAATGCTTTTAAACTATGCACACGTATAGTACCTTACATTTTAGATTAATTTGGAGTAACTTATATACGTCAGTTCTACCAACATGATTATAAACTTGCTGATAATGCCAATTTTTAAATACATGTAACTTCTATACTATCAGTTGGATTTCAACCAAATTTCGTATGTGCTATGTGTAACGTAACAGATATGACTATAATTATTGATAAGAGCAATCAGGGCTGCCAACTGTTAATAAATGCTGTCTATATTTTTTACCCTAATATCAATATATCACAAAGTATGCAGGCCAACAGCTCTATACTTTGCACACGTATATCACGTGACATTCAAGATTAATTTTTGTAATTAATATAAATCAGTGCTGCCAACATGATTCTATGCCTGCTGATAGGTCCAATTTTAAAATACATGTAATTTCTATACTAACAAATGGATTTCATCCAAAATTGGCACAACAAGATATAATAATATTTCAGATTATTTCTGACCAGCACACGCGTGACATTGTTGCCAACATGCTTTTACGCGTGCTGATAGATTCAATGTCTAACTGCATGTAACGTCCATTGGACTTCAACCAAATTTTGTATTCTGTACCTAGATATGGAACTAAGAATATATTCAGTCATCAGGGCTGCCAACTGTGGTGCTCTATTAGGCTACATTATACCAGGTATATTTCGAACTAATTAGACATTTCGATATTACCAACTTAATTTCGTCATTATTCTTGATAGGTTCATATACTGTAGATTACGCATTGGCATGAAATTTAATTTTAAGAAAAGTAGGCTCTTTAGTTCGTCACGGAACTTCTTGTTGTATGTTAAATAGTCTGATGCTTTTGACTCGAGTAAATAAATAATCAGTAAGTACAGAAAAATACGGAATTACATTCAAATAAACAATCTCTGAACTCAAAACTGACTACTGTACGTATGTACAGTATATTATTGTCTACAGTAAAACATTGCAATACAGAAAGTCGCACAAAAGCTGTTATTACATACGGTATTTTTTTTAGCCTATTTTCAATTTTGAAAAAATAGGCTTATGAGATCACCTTTTGTCCGTGTGTGTGTGTGTGTGAGAGAGAGAGGTGTGTGTGTGTGTGTCCCCCTAATAACTTTTAAACGGCTGGAGCGATTTCAATGAAACTCTGTATGTTCATAGTACTATTCCGGGCGACCTCGACCGTGCCCTTCAAATTTTGTTACGTCTCACCAATCCAACATGGCGGCTGTGCGAAATATTTCACCAGCATTCAATATCTCCGAAACTATTACCGATATCACCCTGGAATTTATTACAGTGATAAAGAAAACTACTAGAAGTTCACCTATGTGACTTTTGAAAAACTGGTAACTTCAAAACCAACATGGCGGCCACGCGAATTTGCGACTTTTAAATAGACGTTTCTCGCGATTTAACCAACCAAACGCAATAAAACTTGGCACAGTATATGTTTATACACATTGTAATGCACCGACATCTGACTTGGTTCAATTGTTTATATAACCACAAGATGGAGGATGGGCGAAATATTTCACCGGCATTCTATATCTCTGAAACTATTAGCTGTATCACCCTGAAATGTTATAAGGAGATAAAGGGCACTACTGGAAGTTCACTTACATGGCTTTCAAAAAGCGATTAACTACAAAACGAACATGGCGGCCAAGCGAATTTGAAAATTTTAAATAGACCTTTCTCGCGATTTAATGTTCAAAACGGAATGAAATCTGGTACAGGAAATGTTTATACACATTGTAATGCACTGGTATATAATTTAGTTCAATTGTTTGCATAACCTCAAGATGGCGGCTGTGCGAATTTTACAATTAAGTTTTTATTTTTTGTGTCGTAATCATGTGATCGAAGTGAAAGTTTGATTAATGAACCTACGCAATAATTTTCCTTCAATGGTACATGACTCTATGGCCTATACATTTAACAATCCAACATGGCGACCATCCGAAATATTCAGACGACTCTGAATATCTACGAATCTATTATAGCAATCAAATTGTTTTTTTATGTTCATAGGGGCTATGCACTTAAGTTCACCTATAGGACTTTAAATAACCTGGTGATCACAAATCTAACATGGCGGCGACGCGAATTATAAATATTCACATGGACGTTTCTCGCAATTTAACCATCCGAGTGCAGTGAAACTTGGTACAGTAAATCGTTTTACGAATGTTAATCCACTGGCATCTAATTTATTTCAATTGTTTCCATAACCACAAGATGGCAACTGTGCGAAATTTTAAAATCTCCTTATTACTTCTTGTGTCCTAATCATGCGATTGAAGTTTGAATGCTACACGTACACAATAATCATCATGTAACATTACATAACTCTAGGACCTACATATATAAAATCCAACATGGCGACCATCCGAATTATTTAGTCGGTACTCAATATCTACGATTCTATTACAGCAATCAAACTGAAATTTTGTATGTTGATAGTGGCAGTTAATATAAGTAGGATATATGAAAATAGGCTGTATAGTTCTTCACGGAACTACTTGTTTATTTATAAGGCATATGGCTTTTAGTGCCGGGAGTGTCCGAGGAGATGTACGGCTCGCCGGAGGCTGTAGCTGCTTCAAGCGGACACCCATGGGGTGAGCTACAAGTTCCGTTCAATTTCAAGTAGTTCCAACTTTCACTACCAGATGTCACTGACACCTAGTGGTGAAAGTTGGAACTATGATAGAGCGTTTCAACGAAATCTAACCTACAAATGTACATTCATAAGAGTTTAATTACTGGGAGGTTCTTTAACATGCCATAAATCTATGACATGGGACCACCGGCTTTACTTCCCTTCCGATGGAAGGCATACTGAGGGATTTTAACGCTCTTAAAAAATCCAACAACTTTGGCCGGGTTTGAACCCGCTATCTTGGGACAGCAGTTCAGCATCCTACCAACTACGCCACCGTAGCCGCTACATACGGTATTGAAAAAGAGCAATACTGTACAGTATGTATTTACAGTACTGTTAACAATTGAAGGTAGCCTGTACACTAGGAAAAAATTACTTGGGAAGAAAGTCAGTTTAGAACAGGCTGTTCCAAATCCACGAGTTTGAGTATGTGCACACGCGACGCGAGTACTCAGCAGTAATGCTCGGAGCACGGTTGGAGAGGGACTGGGGGTGATAGCCAGTACGTCACTGGGCGAAGGTTATAGCACAAGTCCATGAGCTTCCTGCCAGTCATGATGTATCCACCACGAAGTGACGGCAGCCCCCCACAGCAGAGCTGTATTGCATGTTGCAGGTTTACTCACGGAAGGCGGCGAGTACTCCGCTGCTCACGAGCGAGTTGCTCGCCTGGAACAGCCTGGTTTAGAAGATAAAATTCTAGACTTAGCTGCAGTGTCCCTCCATTTCTTGATCCACAAAAACCAACGAACAGTAAGCACTAAAAACTTCATAGCGCAGTGCGTAGGCTACTGTACAAAACACGGACGACAGAAACGATACGAGAGAAAGTTGGATGGTTGGTTCCTCAGTTTAGGGGCTGCGACAACGCGGTCATGTAGCCCCGTGTACTTTGGGTGTGTGTAGTATCTGTCTGATAATCGGTGTTAATTGTGATGGCTGTATTAGTGTGTGTCATCTGTTTTTAATTCAAGTAAGGATTGCAGACATTCAATTTTCAAGTAGTTTCAACTTTTGCTGCCAAACGCCACCGTCAACGACCAACTAGTTCTGAACTTGGTTACTACTGTAGATGCTACCGCAATTGGCTCCAGGCGACAAACTTTGGAACCAAAGAGCGTTGGTTAAATTTAACCTATAATTTAGCGTCACACAAGTGTAATTGGTGGAAGGTTCTTTAACATGCCATAAATCTATGACATGGGACCGCCGGCTTTACTTCCCCTGCGAAGGAAGGCATACTGAGGGATTTTTAACGCTCTTAAAAACTCCGACGACTTCGGCCGGGTTTGAACCCGCGATCTTGGGCATAGAAGCTCTGCATTCTACCGACTACGCCACCGAAGCTGCGATACGAGAGATGACGGAGCAGTAAAACGGACAAGAGATAACAAGTACCGTATCTATAAACAACAATGGCGCGACGGGTATTGAGTCTCCACTACGACTAGGGACATGTTCGGCTCGAGCACGGTCGGATCAACCGACAAAAATTAGTGGTGATTGCGTTATTGATCGCAAACCTACACACAAATGATTTCATTGTTTTAAAAAAGCCTTTGTGACTCAAATATCCGCTTAAGAAATGCCGCCTGCAATTTAATTGCGGTGAATTTGTCTATACTGTCTATGTTTTACAAAAATACTATCGCGTGTTCTCACAAACAGAAACAGGTAGCCTGAGGATATTTCTTTCGTTAACGATAGAGAGCTCACCCAAAACAGCAGCGGGAGTATGATTTAAGATAGAGAAAGATTTTTATAATTAATTAATAACAGCTATTTTCCAGTTTTCAAATTTTTCGTCATTTTCCAGGAGTTTTCCAGGATTTCCAGGTTTTCCAGGAGCAGTGGCCACCATGGTTCTACTGTATAAAGCATAATGGTTTAAAATACATGAAATAGGAAACAATACCGTAAGTCATCATCATCATCATCCATTCTCCGCTCCAGCAAGCCGGGTACGGGTATAAATGAGACTCTTCCAGTTTGTCCGGGCCTCCCACATTATTGTGCTACATCCCTCTTGACCAAGTCTCTCCAGATTTGCTTCTCCCAAATGTTTAATGCTATTTTTAACCTTAAATGATATACCTAACGATGATGAGTATACAGACGAAGACCGCAGCATATATGAGACCATTTTAAAAATTACAAATGCTATGTATCAAAACAATGACCCAAATAGCAATAAACCTAAAAGCAGTGTTGGAAAAAAATATAATACGTTGATAAAGGATATATGGCTTTCAGAAAAAGTTAGTAGAAAAGAAAGAGCTGCATCTCTAACCACTCCTCCAAAATCAGGATTTGGTTTTGTAAAAAAATATTCAAAAGCACCGATTGAATATGTGTGGCTGGATGATGTAAGGGAATTAATAGACAGATTAATGGTAATTCATGGCGAAGAAAATGCTGGAAACAACGTCTATCACAATGAAAAGGTTGGAATAACGAAGATGCTTACGAGTAAGTTTAATGACTTCATTCTTAATAATCCTAAAGGTATTCCATATCTAATTAGGTTTTTAAATAACATTCCCCATACATTCTGGGAATCTGAAAAACATGGAAAAGGATTAGTTAATTGGATGATTAATAAAATAGGTGAAAATAATATTGACTTAACACTCCCGGGATATAAATTTTGTGGTCCTGGTAATCCATTAGACAAGCAACTAGCCGAAGGTGTTCAGGGTTCCAACCCATTAGACGAAGCATGTAAATTACATGATATAGCATACCGCGACCATACAAAATTAGAGCACAGACATCAAGCAGATAAAGAATTACAAAAGGCTGCAAAAGAGAGAATATTCAGTAAAGATGCTAACTTGAGTGAGAGACTAGCAGCTACAGCCGTTACTGGAATAATGTATGGAAAAAGAAAAATGGGAATGGGGTTAGATGAAAATGGTTGGGGCGTCTGAGTATACATTTGTAAAATTTTTGTTTATATTTTTTTTTCATTAAATAAATGAAAGGATTTAGTATTGATTACAACGTTTCTTAAAAAGGGAAACTAAAACCCAAAGCTATTAAAATAAAACTCTCCAACGAAGATCTGAAAAAGCATGACTATCTAGATGAGTACTTGACAGATACACAAAAGAAGCAGAAAGCAAGAAAAATTCAAAAAGGTGGTAGCTTACTTGTAAGTTTGTCCATTCCAATTGTAAAGAAAATATTCGAATATCTCAGTAGGAAGAAAGAAGGTTCTGGAATTAATGAACACCAAGGAGGATTTTTGCCATTAATATTAGCTGCATTGGGTGCCATTGGTTCGCTGGCAGGTGGCGCTGCAGCCATTACAAGCGCTGTTCATAAAAAGCAAAAAGCAGATGCGGAATTGGCTGAACAAATTAGACATAATCTGGTGATCGAAAAAAAGACTGGACAAGGTTGTTTGGGAATAACTAAAATTTAAAAAAAGAGAAATTTCATCGATATTGAGTGATATACTTTCCAACTATAAGCACCCTTTAAGTAATTTCGATATACTTAAAATAATACACGAAATAAACATAAAGCATTTTCGAAATGTTTTTATGATTGATGAATTGCCTACAAAACCTAATGATTGTGAATCAGGAATTGTGAACTTGGATACGTCGGATCATGCAGGTACTCATTGGATTTGTTACTTTAAAAAGGGTAACCAAAAATTCGTCTTTGACTCATTTGGTGGAGATGTTCCTGAAAAACTAGTAAATTATTTGGGAGCTAGCAACCTATTTTATAACGCCGAAAGAATTCAAATGTTTGATGAATATATATGTGGTCATTTATGTGTCCTTGTTTTAAAGTTGTTTTCGAATTTGGGTTCCCCTAATCCCGCTCATTTTAACGAAATTATAGATTTAATAAATGGACATATTTGGAAATAAAATTATAAACGGAGAGAGTAATTCATTAAATATTAAAGCTATCACAAAGGATGATTTAGAAAAACGATTTTCAAGGCTAGTTACGGCTCTAAATAAACGCCTTAGTGAGCTTTTTTTTGTTTCAAAAACATGGATTGATTTTCAGGGAAAGAGGATAGCGAATATTGAAGATCCAATCAACAATAAAGATGTCGTTAATAAGCAATATCTCTTAGAAAAGCTCAAACCACTTACTACTGAAGGGGATTTTCCTAAAGATAACTACTTCACGAAAGAAGAAATAGAAAAATTGTTCTCGGAATATAGGTTTGAAAACATGGGAGTGGAAAAAGGGACTGTAGGCAGAGTGAAGGAGATGTATTGTGGAAGTGTGAGTTGTGTGAAAGTTGGAGGGGAAAGAACAGACTGGTTCAGACAAATGAGTGGCCTGAAACAGGGTAGTGCGCTGTCACCCCTTCTCTTTATTGTGGTTATGGACGAGGTAATGACACGGATAGCAGGAAAGATAGGAGAAGATATATGATGAAAGCAATGGTAGCACACTAATGTATCCTCGCTTTCAACTACGACTTAAAAATTCATTCGGAGATGTGTCCGGATATGGGAGGGTTCGGATATCACAGGTCCGGATGTGACAGGTTGTACTGTGAAATGGTTTTTCACATAACCATCCTTTAACGTTCTGTAGTTTTAATATACTGCAAACACCTCGTCTAATATAGGTCTCATTACATTATCGGTATAGTACAGTCGACTGATTAAGGTGAACTGTACTTAATTACATAAATTCGGGTTTAATAAAAATTTAATAATAGTATTATTATTATTATTACTGTAAATATTGTCAATTCAAATAACAGTACAGTACGTATGTAGTTAGTTTTAGTTGTAAGTAGGTAGTTAGTTTGTCTATTAGATATATGTCATTGTTCTATTAGACTGTGGTGTGTGAGTGTGTCTGGTAGCAGTTGCATTGTTTATTAGTTATAGTTCATTGTTTCAGTAGACTGTGATGTGTGAGGGTGCATGTGAGTGTGCCTGGTGACAGATTGTTTTAGTGGTAGTATTTGTTGTTGGTGGAACTTTAGTATTTTTTTCGTTAGTAGAATTTTGGTATTTAATTGTGAGTACGGTAGAAGGTTAGTATTTTTGTTTAGTAGAATTGCTCTTTACTTATTCTGAAAGGGAGTAGCAGCCTTTCAGAATAAATCAATTCTTTACTAGTCTTATAGACGGTTAAGATATTGATAATCTAAGCCAAATAATGGCTACACTGCGTCCTGCTGCACGGCTGAAAGCAACGGGAAACTACAGCCGTATGCTATTCCCGAGGATATGCACCTCTCTATGCATAATTACATGTGATGATGGCCTCCTCCCTTGTAAAATTTCAATCCGTTCGGATCTCCGGGTGGGGACTACTCGAGAGGGGGTTAACATCACAGAAGTGACAAAGAGGAAATCTGACATTCTACGGATCGGAGCGTGGAATGTTAGAAGTCTGCTAGGAAGTGGAAGGTTAGAAAACTTAGAAAGGGAAATGGATAGGTTGAGGTTGGATTTGGTTGGGATTAGTGAAATGCGCTGGCAGGAAGAACAGGACTTTTGGTCAGGAGACTATAGGGTCATTAGCACTAAATCAAACAATGGCCAAGCAGGGGTTGGCCTCATATTGAGTAGGAAACTTGGACAGCGGGTGGAATATTATGAACAATATAGTGAACGGATTATTGTAGCAAAAATCAATACTAAACCTACCTGCACCACAGTGGTACAAGTCTATATGCCTACCAGTCAAGCTTATGATGAGGATGTTGAAAAGGTCTACGAAGAAATAGACGAAATTCTGAGGTATATCAAGGGTGATGAAAATGTTATAGTAATGGGAGATTGGAATGCTGTGGTAGGAAAAGGGAGAGAAGGGAAAATAGTAGGAGATTTCGGATTAGGTGAAAGGAATGATCGAGGAACCAGGCTGGTAGAATTCTGCACCGAGCATGAGTTGGTCATAGCTAACACCTTATTCAATAACCACAATAGAAGAATATACACATGGATGAGACCAGGAGATACAGGGCGTTACCAAATCGACTTCATTATGGTCAAGCAGAGGTTTCGAAACCAGATTTTGGATTGTAAAGCATATCCTGGTGCTGACATAAACTCTGACCACAATCTGGTCGTAATGAAATGCAGATTAAAGTTGAAGAAACTGAAGAAAAGTCAAAAGCCAAAAAGGTGGGCAATAGACAGACTGAAAGAGAAGGATGTAAACGAAAGATTCAATAAGAGTATAAAGGAAGGACTAATGAAAAACCCTAAACATACTTCAATTGCAGACGAATGGGCACTTTTGAAGAATGAAATAACAAAATCCGCAGAAGAAAACATTGGTAGGAAAGAAAGAATAGGTAGAAAACCGTGGATCACTCAGGATATACTAGAATTGATGGATGAAAGGCGGAAACACAAGAATGTAATAGATGAGAAGGGGAAAGCAGAATACAGACGTCTGAGAAATGAGGTTAACAAGAAGTGCAAGGAAGCGAAAGAAGAATGGTTGAAAGAGAAATGTGCAGGTATAGAAAATTGCCTGAAATTAGGTAAAGTAGACACAGCTTATCGAAGGATTAAGAATACTTTTGGAGAAAAGAAGACTAAGTGCTGTAATATTAAGGACACAAATGGAAAGCCTCTAACAGATAGGGAAGAAAAGGTTGAGAGATGGAAAGCTTACATAGAGAGTTTGTATAAGGGAAAGGAGATTGAGAATCATGTAATGGAAAGGGAGGAGGAAATTGATGAGGATGCGAAGGGAGATTTAATATTGAGATCAGAATTTGATAGAGCTTTGGAAGACTTAAGCCGGAACAAAGCACCAGGCATAGATGATATACCGATTGAGTTGCTACGCTGCATAGGAGATGAAGGTCTGATCAGGTTATTTCACTTGATGTGTAGGATTTATGAGACAGGTGAGGAACCCCCTGATTTCAAGAAGAATGTAATCATCCCTATACCAAAGAAAGTGGGAGCTGACATATGTGAAGATTACCGTACAATCAGCTTGATTACTCATGCTTCAAAGATCCTGTCTAGGATAATTTACAAGAGGATTGAAAGCCAGATAGAAACGTAGTTGGGTGAAGACCAGTTTGGTTTCAGGAGAAATGTAGGAACAAGGGAAGCTGTACTAAGTCTTAGGCTGATTTTGGAAGGTAGAATAAGGAAAGATAAGAGAACGTTCATGGCTTTTGTAGACTTAGAAAAGGCTTTTGATACGTTGATTGGACTAAATTGTTTGACATTTTGAAATCGATTGGAATAAAGTACAGGGATAGGAGGGTGATATACAATCTATACAGAAACCAGACAGCAGTCATTCGAGTTGAAGGACATGAGAGAGAAGCTGGTATTCAGAAAGGTGTAAGGCAAGGCTGCAACTTATCACCCATACTTTTCAATCTTTACATTGAACAAGCAATGAAGGAAATTAGAGAAAAATTTAAAGTGGGAGTGAAGATTCAAGGAGAAATAATTTCAACTCTGAGATTTGCTGATGACATAGTCATCTTGGCCGACAAGCCTGAGGATTTGAATGAGTTTTTGAATGGTATGGACTCCGTCTTACAGAAAGAATTCATGATGAAAATTAATAAATGTAAAACAAAAATACTGGAATGCAGCCGAAATAAATCAGAAACCTCTATGGAGATCAAATTGACAGGTGAAAAGCTGAAGGAAGTAGAAGACTTCTGTTACTTAGGAAGTAGAATAACCAGTGATGGACGAAGCAAAGAGGATATAAAAAGTAGGTTGGCTCAGGCAAAGAAAGCTTTTCTACAAAAAAGGAATCTGCTGACATCGAATATAGATTTAGGTATTAGGAAGTCATTTTTGAAAGCCTTTGTCCGGAGCGTGGCGCTCTATGGAAGTGAAACTTGGACTATTGGTGCAGCAGAAAAGAGGAGAATAGAGGCATTTGAAATGTGGTGTTACAGGAGAATGATGAAGATCAGATGGGTAGATAGGGTTACAAACATAGAGGTATTAAGACGAGTGGGAGAGGAGAGATGTTTCTGGCGACTGCTAATGAAGAGAAGAGATAGGTTGGTAGGACACATACTAAGACACCCAGGAATAGCAAGCTTAGTTATGGAAGGAAGGGTCGAGGACAAGAACTGTAGGGGTGGACCAAGGTTAGAATATGTTAAACAGATTGCCTCAGATGTAGGGTGTGGTAGTTATGTAGAGATGAAACGATTAGCTCTGGACAGGGAGGCAAGGAGAGCTGCATCAAACCAGTCAAAAGACTGAAGACTCAAACAACAACAATGTCTCGAAGCCTTCCCCGTGGTCTCTTACCTAGGATGACTGGTCAAAATATAATCTTGCTGTTCTATCAGCGGCCATTCTCTTTACATGCCCATACCATTTCAATCTAGATAGTTCTAGTGTGTCAAGCAGACTTCTATCCAAATCGAGCTGTTGCCGAATTTCCTCATTTTGTATTTTATCCCGCCTGGTCTTCTGGAGACAATATCGGAGGAACTTCATTTCAACTGCTTGAAGTTGACGGTGGCGTTTGGCGCCAAAAAATAGGAACTACTTGAAAAAAGGTCAATGTCTGCAGTCCTTACTTGAATTGAAAACAGATAATGCACACTAACAAGGGGAGGTCGCCAAGTGGTTTACTAGAAAAGTGTTCAAAATTAGAGGGGTTGCTCTTTATAAGAAAATATTTTGGCCGTGTTCGAGTGTTTTTGCCAATGGGCCTTAATGTTTTCAAAATTGAACGTTAAAAATCAACCCTGAAACTTTTGTAGTCCTATTCTCGCACACGTTCCCGGCTCGTTTCCGTGGCGTAGTCGCTAGCGCATTGGCGTGGGGAATTCAAGGTTTCGAGTTCGAGTCAGACCTTGGTCAGCACTTTTTTTTCTCTCTTTTACTGTTATTAGGCTATTGTCTTATGTTTTAGGTAGATTTCATTAGAAAGCTAACTATTGCAATGGGTCCCATGTTTCGACTTCCGGAAAATTTCGACATCTCTTCGCGTTTCACATCCTCCAGACCCCAAAACCACCGTCAGTTCCAAAGTTTATATATAATTTATGTATGTATATCAGTTTCTTGTGGACACGATAACTGCCGTAATTTTGCACCAATCACTTTGAATTTTTTACCGAATATGTATACCTATAAAATCTCGGTCGAGTTCGTTACTGGGCTAAATCGGTCGAAGGGGGTGAAAATGGGGGGGGGGGCTTTTTTCGAAAAAGTGAAATATTGCTATAACTCTCTTAATATGTGACATATCGAATCCGTTCAACGTTCATACTATGTGTCGGATAAAGCCCAAAAATTTATGTTTGAAGAGTTTTTTTATAGCACCAACCATTGACCAAAGGGGTGGGAAAAAGTGGGTTTTTCGGGAAACATTAATCATATCTCTCTTAATAGGCACAATATCAAAACCGTACAAAATGGACAATATTCCCCTAATAATTACCTAAAACTTTTGTCTGAAAGAATTTTTGATATGACCCACCATTACGCCAAGGGATGAGAAAAATGATTTCGGAATTATAAGAAAATGCCAAGAGCTATCAGAGGTTGCCATGGCAACACTACTAAATTGATGAGGGATGAGCCATGACAACGCACTTGCACGAGATCAGATTCAGTATTTCCATCTGACTAAGTGGGAAGCGGCTTCGGTGAC
Organism: Meconema thalassinum; assembly: GCA_946902985.2. Classification (NCBI taxonomy): domain Eukaryota; kingdom Metazoa; phylum Arthropoda; class Insecta; order Orthoptera; family Tettigoniidae; genus Meconema; species Meconema thalassinum. The sequence goes on along the minus strand of OX336395.1, from coordinate 150,276,869 downwards.
GTAACTGGTGGCATGCTGAATGTCTATGCCCAAGGTCGCGGTTTCAAAGCCGGCCGAAGTCGTCGGATTTTCTAAGAGCGCTAAAATCCCTCAGTATGCTTTCCTTTGGAGGGGGAAGTTCCAACGTTCGTTGCGAGTTTCTGGTTGGGGTGGCATCTAGTAGCCAAGTGCACAGCTAGGTGTCGTTGACGGTAGTACCTGGTAGCAACATTAGGAACTACTGCTTGAAATTGAGCGTCTGCAGTCCTCACCTGAATTACAGACTAATACAGCCATCCCTAAGTACACGGGGTTACATGACCGCGTTGTCGCAGCCCCTAATCTGAGCAACCAACCAAAATCTCTGCGGGAGATATAATTTTGCGTGAAGAAGTAACAGACCGTTACATAGTCACACATCAGTGTCGAAACCTTGCATATGGACAGTGTGACCACAAGTATAAAAATGGACCCCAAATTACAAGAAGGTTACCGTTCCCATAAGACAATAAAATGTTTAAAATAAGCATAAAATGACGAAAAACAAAGTTAATTAAGCTCCAATTATAAAATATCTTCTCGCAGTAAATGAGGTCTGATCCTTCTACGAAAACCTGCATATTCTGCCTATTTTCGCCTATCCCCAAGTTTGTCCGGTGAAATCTACCTCCGCCTTCCGGCGTGCCGAGAGGACTTTTTCTATAATGTATTTTCTGTGGTCTCTTCGGTTTTGGAGCTATATACAATATTTTAACATAATTATTATTCGTCCTTGAAGCTTGATAAGGAACTCGTGTGAATAACATCGCGGGACACTCTTCGTCACGAAGTGCCGTATAAGCGGGTTCGATAAGTCGGAGGTCTTGATTGACGCTTATGCGTATTGAATATTACGTGTGTGCGGATGCCTACAATCAACAGTATCTAGAACGCGATAAGCAAGGTCATCGACGGTAAAATGGGATCGCCGCCACCTACTTCTACAATATTTACAAATGATGAAGACGACGAATGTGATAGTCTTGGAGTTTATTCACGGCAGGACATTACAGACGCACTGCACATAAGCATGAAGACTCTAAAATCGCGCAAGCTTAGCTCACCGTTAAATATCACACGTAAAGCAACGCCTACAGGTAAAAAATTTACATAGGTCATTATCAAGGTAGGTCTACTGCAAAAATTAGATAACTGTGAAAGAAAAAAAAAGTGCTGACGACGGTCTGACTCGAACTGACACCTTGAATTCCCCACGCCAATGCGCTAGCGACTACGCCTCGGGAACGAGCTTAGGCGAGTGCGAGAATAGGACTACAAAAGTTTCAGGGTTGATTTTAAACGTTCAATTTTGAACACACTAAGGCCCATTGGCAAAAACGCTCGAACAGGGCCAAAATATTTTCTTATGAAGAGCAAACCCTCCAAATTTGAACACTTTTCTATTAAACCACTTGACGACCTCCCCTTGTAAGACCTTACCTTCCCTTACCCCGTGGCGCTACTGTCCTTAAAGGACCTTGGCCTGCTCCACCACACACCGCACGATTTAATTCCAACATCTCGAAGATCCTTCTCCACATCGTCCTGCCATTTCCTTCTTGGTCGTTCAGGAAGCCACCTCGCACTCGTTTCTTCCGGTACACTTGTCGGGTCTGCCTGTCTTCATTCATTCTTTCTACATGTCCAATCCACCTAATTCTATTCTTTTTAATTTCTGTGACAATCGTTGGTTCCCCATATAAAATGTACACCTCCTTATTAGCTCGTATTCTCCACTCTCCGTTCTCACATACCGGGCCATTAATCTTTCTGAGTACTTTCCTTTCCCATCGATTCAAAATATCTTCACTCCTCTTTGTCAACACCCATGTTTCCCATCCATATGTTACCACTGGTCGAATCACCGTCCCATTTATTACCTTCTTAGACGCTCTTGAGATTGTTCTAGACTTCAGTACCTTTATTGTACTAAAATAGCTTCTATTTCCAGCTCTTATTATTTCCTTTATTTCTTCCAGATTATCATTCCCATCTGTAATGATAGATCCCAAATACTTAAAAGATTGGGTCTTCTCAAAAACCTTATTCCCCACTCTTAAATCACTATAGTTTACTTCATATCTCGTCATTATCAAATACTTTGTTTTAGATTCATTCACACACAATCCTGCTTCTTTCGATACCCTCTCCATTTGGTTATATGCTCTTACTACATCCTGATTAGATCTTCCCATTATTGCTATGTCATCCGCATAGGCCAAACATTGTAAGGATTGATTATAAAATGTCCCTGCTTTATTTGTATCTCCTGACATAGGCCTACTCCCTCATAGTTCCTTTTTGGCTTATTGTGATGTTACGTATCACTCTCTCTAGTGTGAAGTTGAACAGTATACATGACAATGGGTCACCTTGCCGCACTCCTTGATTCACCTTAAAGTCCTTCAACAACCTGCCTTGTGCTTTCACCTTACTGCTTGCATTTCTAAGAGTCATTTTAACCAGTCTTATAATCTTATTAGGTACTCCAAATCGTACCAAACTTTCACAAACCTAGAAGAATTGCTGAGTTTTAATTCACCGGCGTGCAAGCCAATATACCATCTTTTTGGAAACCTTCATAGAGAGGTTCAGGCAGCTTGAGATTTTAGTTCTCGCAGTCGAGTAGTGCAGTTGCACTCAATATAAAGGGAGGTAGCGCGCAGTTCGTTACTCCTGTGGGGGTCCGGGCTGGGACACCAAGAGCCCGCCGATGAGCCAGCTTGGTGTCCTAGACGAAACCCCACACATGACACGGCACAAACCTAGAAGAATTGCTGAGTTTTAATTCACCGGCCGGGAAAGCCAATACCATCTTTTTGGAAGCCTTTATAGAGAGGTTCAGGCTGCTTGAGCTTTTAGTTCACGCAGTCGAGTAGTGCAGTTGCACTCAATATAAAGGGAGGTAGCGCGCAGTTCGTTACTCCTGTGGGGGTCCGGGCGGGGACACCAAGAGCCCGCCGATGAGCCAGCTTGGTGTCCTAGGCGAAACCCCACACATGACACGGCACAAACCTAGAAGAATTGCTGAGTTACAATATTCTTTACTTAACATTGTTGTTGGCTTCCTGCACATTCCATACATCGAAGTACCATTCGATTTGTATATGCGGTATATAACAGCCCTATTAATATGTCAACAATCCCACAAGAGCCGGCGGCCGCACGACTGTACGTACGTATCCAGTCAGCGTGGTCCGAACATCGTCCGTCTCCTCGCTGCCACAGTGTAGTGGCGGTAGGGGAAGGAGTGCTAGTCTGACTGCTCGACCGCGCTCCTAATGACTGGATGGCCCTGGCCTAGACCTACTCCTGCCAGCCAGCGAAGTCTACTACGAACTACTACGAGAACTCCTCAAAAAGAAACAAGAGATATGGTCGGAGTTCTTCGCCACGGATGCGATGATCTACAGCAGGGGTGCACAACCTTTTTATAAGTGGGGGCCAAGATTATTTTTACATAATAAGCGGCGGGCCAGATGCCCGAAACAGAGTCAGCGCTGCATGGCTGAAATGGCGCCAAGTCTCTGGAGTACTTTTTGACCGGAATGTGCCACTATATCTGAAGTCAGAAATTTACAGAACCATCGTTCGACCAGTAGCACTGTACGGTGCTGAATGCTGGCCAGTAACGAAGAGACATGAACAACTGCATGGCATGGAAATGAAGATGATTCGCTGGACACAGAGACTTACTAGACTGAACCGCTTCAGGAATGACAATGTTCGTGCTACATTTGGTGTGGCTCGAATCCCTGAAAAAATGCCATGTTGGTATGGCCATGTACTGCGTAGCAATCTCTCTTCAGTCGCGAGAACTGCACTTGACATCAGTCCAGAAGGCCGACGACCACGAGGGCGACCGAGACAGCGCTGGCTGGATAGTATACGGGAGGACATGCAACTAGTGAATGCCACAACTAGAGACGCTCAAGATCGATCAGTATGGAGGAAAAAGTGCAGAAAAGCAGACCCTGAAATAAAGCTGGATTAATGCTAGGAAGATGGTGTTGATGAAGCGGCGGGCCGCAAGTTACCTTTCCACATAGGCACTTGCCAAACCCTACCGCAAAAGCTAATTTTACTATTTTATATAATGTTACCAGCAGAAAAAAAATGTGTTTCAATACCATTTTCATGTCCTCCTAATGATTTAAATCCATTTTTTTTGGCAAATTGCGTTATTAAGTTATCAAATTACAGATTTACAATCAACCCACTCCTAATATATTCACGTTTTCAATAGTATAACATATTTATCCGCGGGCCGCATACACTGACATTGAGGGCCGCAAGCAACCCGCGGGCCATGGGTTGTGCACCCCTGGCCTACAGGGACTGGACGGAAGCCAGTTATGACCTACGACACACAATGACGAGAGTAGCGGTCCATGGGTTTCACTACCGAATATGCACAACAGAGAAGTACCATAACCCAGAAGACACAAGTGCATGTGCAAGCTATGTGGGTCAAACTGCGACCGATACCATTTACTGTGTTGCAAAAACAGAGGAGCCATCCTAACAGACATCTGTAAAAGACGTAAAAAACTGAATACAAATCCAATTATCTCTCGTAACATAATGTTACATTCTGTATGGCCATTGGCTGCAATAAAATATATTATTATTCAGGGCCGGCCCGTGAGGTAGTGCCGGTGTGCCATGGCACCACCTATGTGGCCTCTCAATAACAGTTTGTATTCAATTTAAACTTCAAGGAAATGGCAAGCATATCTTATTGTGCATTCATTCGAACGAGCGCGCGAACTGGTTACCCTCTAGCGGCGCGGCGCTTTCCTGAATGCGTGAGCCAAGCCACTACGGCTCCACCTCTGAAAATAAAGACTCAGCACCAATAAGGGCTAGTTTGGCTTGGCTTTGCATGTGTTGTATTGTGTTGAATTGGTGCACAGATAGGTGGAGCCAACAGCCACGTGGCGAATTCACCAGAGTGCAGCTAAAATTGCTTGCAGTGATTTATATTTCAACCACCATATGGCATCACAATGTAGAGGATGCAGCTCCTGGGTTCCCAGTTAAATGCTTTGTCAGTGTATCTGGCGACTATTAAATATATGCAAGATGCTTTTAGTTCTTTCTTGTTACACATTTAGCGACTTTTTCACAATCATATTGGTGGCAGGAATACTTATTTCTCTATGTATAATGTAACAATCCGGACTTTTTGCAGTAAGTTTTGCTATGTTTCGTTGGTTTAAGTTGGCGACACAGTTACGCCTACCAGTAAGCAGATACAAATTCTCGGGTTTGTTAACTTTTCTGGTGGCATTCCAAGTGTTTAATAGTAGCGTCGTTAAATTATTTTTTATTTTAATTGTATAGAGAGCAACTGATATCCTCACCAAATTTATGTTTGTATGTAAGTAGGTCTTGTCGGTACGGCATCTTGTACATTTAATTTTACTTGTTTATTTCGCGGCGGCAGCTGAAATCGTGTCGAAGTTGTATTGCGGGTCTTGTACACCTACACAGTTATATACTGTGATTCTGAAACTTAGGCCTAGAGCATAAAATATGCAGTGTCTATACTTGCAACGTTTGAACGATTTGATTGCAAATTTTGAATTTGCTGGCACCACCAAGATAATTATTACCAGCCGCCGCTGTTATTATTATTAGGGACCGGACATTCACGCACTGAAAACGATTAAAATAAGCATGCAAATTATGCACAATGAAAGTAAAAAAAATATGTCTAACCCTTATTATTCCTTGTCGGATTTTTAAGATAGTTAAAAAATCCCTCAGTATGCCTTCCTTCGGAGGGGAAGTTAAGCCGGCGGTCCCATGTCATAGATTTATGGCATGCTAAAGAACCTTCCACTAATTACACCTGTGTGAAGCTAAATTAGGTTATAAATGTAAACACACAGGTTCCTACGTTCGTCGCCAGGAGCTGACTGCGGTGGCGTCTAGTAGCCAAGTTCTGAACTAGTAGTTGTTGACGGTAGCGTTTGCCGGCAAAAGAAGGAACTACTTGAAAAAGTCAAAGTCTGCAGTCCCTACTTGAATTAAGAAACAGAAACACACAGTAATACAGTCATCACAATTAACACCAATTATCAGACAGATTCTACACACACCCAAAGTACACGGGGCTACATGACCGCGTTGTCGCAGCCCCTAAACTGAGGAACCAACCAACCCTTAGTATTCCCATTTTCCAACGGGGTCGGGGATAAGATGCGATGGAAGTCTTTGTGGCGGATGGTTTTTACATCAGGATGCCCTTCCTGACGCCAACCTCATGAGAGGACAAAAGTTTGGTGCTTTTCAGTCGGTCAACACGAATGTACTCTAAAAGAGTTGGGTTATACCCTAAAACTGAAAAAATTACATGAGATTAATACATACACTAGGATGACAGTCACTAGTGCAAGAGTGAAGTTGATACTACTCGCAGCTACAGCGCGGAAGACATCCAACCAGCACTATACATAACAACCACAGTTGACTTTTACAACTATATAGAAACTCCAAACAGACAAATTCCGGATTTCTATCACCATTCTAGCATTCCACCTAACATCATATATACTACAATTAGCATACACCGACAAGTTGCATTACCAATACTGCAACTAAATAATTGTACATATTGTAAATACATGCACCTGTATTTTCAAACATAGATTTTACAGCCTAAGTGTAATGGATCTGATGATGATCGCTTGACGATCGAAACTTGTCATCCTAGTGTATTTATTAATATCATGTATTTTTTTCAGGTTTTGGGTATAACCCAACTCTTTTAGGGTACATTCGTGTTGACCGACTGAAAAGCACCAAACTTTTGTTTACTAAGGCAACACTGAAACTAGTAGTTCCGTGAAGAACTATAAAGTCTATTTTCATATATCCTACTAATGTTAATTGCCCCTATCAACATACTAAATTTCAGTTTGATTGCTGTAATAGATTCGTAGATATTGAGAACCGTCTAAATATTTCGGGTGGTCGCCATGTTGGACTTTTATATATGTAGGGCTTAGTGTTATGTACTGTTACATGAAGATTATTGTGTGCGTGTAGTATTCAAACTTCAATCGCATGATTAGTACACAAGAAGTAAAAACGAGATTTTAAAATTTCGCACAAATGCCATCTTGTCGTTATGGAAACAATTGAAAAACATTAGATGCCAGTGGATTAACATTTGTATAAGGATTTACTGTACCAAGTGTCACTGCACTCGGTTGGTTAAATTGCGAGAAACGACCATGTGAATATTTATACTTCGCTCCGCCGCCATGTTGGATTTGTGATCACCAGGTTATTGAAGTCCTATAGGTGAACTTAAGTCCATAGCCCCTATGAACATTAAAAAATTCAGTTTGATTGCTGTAATAGATTCGTAGATATTGAGAACCTTCTAAATAATTCGGATGGTCGCCATGTTGGATTGTTATATGTACAGGCCTTAGAGTCATGTACCTTTAAAGAAAAATTATTGCGTAGGTTCATTATTCAAACTTTCATTTCGATCGCATGATTACGACACAAGAAACAAAAACTTAATTTAAAAATTCGCACAGCCGCCATCCTGAGGTTATGTAAATAATTGAACTAAATTACATACCAGTGCATTACAATGTATATAAACATTTGCTGTACTAAGTTTCATTGCGCTTGGATCATTAAATCGCGAGAAAAGTCTATTTAAAACTTTCAACTTCGCTTGGCCGCCATGTTCGTTTTGTAGTTAACCGGTTTTTGAAAGTCTCATAGATGAACTTCCAGTAGTGCCCTTTATCTCCGTGCAAAATTTCAGGGTGATACCGGTAATAGTTTCAGAGCTATAGAATGCCGGTGAAATATTTCGCATAGCCGCCATATTGAGGTTATGTAAACAATTGAACGAAGTTAGATGTCAGTGCATTACAATGTGTATAAACATATACTGTACCAAGTTTCATTGAGTTTGGTTGGTTAACTCGCGAGAAACGTCTGTTTAAAAGTCGCAAATTCGCTTGGCCGCCATGTTGGTTTTGTAGTTACCAGGTTTTCAAAGGTCACATAAGTGAACTTCTAGTAGTTCCCTCTGTCACCATACAAAATTCCAGGGTGATATCGGTAATAGTTTCGGAGATATTGAATCCTGGTGAAATATTTCGCACAGCCGCCATGTTGAATTGGTGATACGTAACAAAATTTGAAGGGCACGGTTGGGGTCGCCCGGAATAGTGCTATGAACTTACCGAGTTTCATTGAAATCGCTCCAGTCGTTTAGATTTTATTAGACACACACACACACACACACACACACACACACACACACACACACACGGACAAAAGGTGATCTCATAAGCCTATTTTTTCAAAATTGAAAATAGGCTAAAAATGGCTTCAAATCCAATAATGCTCATCTATCCTGGAAGTGGTTTTCTACTGGTTCATAAATTAAGGCCACGGCCAATCCTCATTGATTTACTAATACAGCCATCACAATAACACTGGTTATCAGACAAATTCTACAAACACGCAAGTATATGGGGCTGCATGACCACGATGTCGCAAAGCCCTAAATGGCACAAGAGAGGAGTTAATGAGAGATGAAATGAAAGATGGTGAATGAAATTGGGCAAGGATGTGGAAGGAAGTGACCGTGGCCTGTCAGAAGGTACCGTCCCAGCATTTGCCTGGTGTTGAAAATGGGAAACCACGGAAAACCATTTCAAGGACGGCTGACGGTGGGACTCGTACCCTCGCGTCTACCGAGTCAGCAGAGAGCTTGGCCCCATAACCTAACGCTGCGCTTTAGCGAGCGTAGCTACTACTGTCGGTTCTAAAATGTACAAAATATGCATTAAATTGATAAATATGGCCTTGACAATAAGCCAATCTTATTCACTCTTGTTTCCCCCCTTTGCTGTAATATGTTCAGTGGATTTTGCATGATGTTCAATTTGACATGTCTTTCACATTTCACTTCCTTCGAGCGTACTTGACAATAGACGACAACGCCTATCAGTTGAATAATCAATATTACCTAACACCCACTGATTTATGATGATGTTGATAATTGTTATTTAAGGGGCCTGACATCTAGGTTATCGGCCCCTAACGGTTAGGGTCATCGTGAAGATGATAATGAAATGTAAACTATAACTAAAACTAACTACTAACTTATATACTAGAAGAAGAAATGGAAAAAAAAGAGAAAGGCAAATAAATGACAGGAGGAAAAGAAATGCCCTCAACCATCGAAGAAGGCGGATTGAGGGACTTGGAAGGAAGGAGAGCCATGAAAGTCAGATAGGAAAGTGAAAGACGAGAGGGTCCGCCCCAGAGGTAATGGAAAAAAGGGTGAAAACCAGACCCAGCTCAGGAATCATTCGGGGTCGCCAACTCCCGAACCCACCCCTGAGGGTGTAGCAATATCCAGGGTGCACCAGAAGTGGTGGGGCCTCCTTGAAGGCCTTGAGCAGAAGGCAGGAGATAACAGGGAAATAAAAAGAAGGATGACCCCTCGCAGGAAGAGGGTATCAGAAAAGATGAGAAAAGGGGCAATTAAGGCGGGAAAGGAAGAGACTCCCTAGGTCTCGGATACCCTAATACCGTCGGGGTCGGAAGAGAACAAGAGTTGACTAAGTGAGGTCGAAAGGAAAGAAGACGGAGAGGAGCCTGACACAAGTAAGTGGAAGCAATGCCGGACTCAGATGGGGCCCCGTGGTCGCCAACCCACGTCCCACTAGAAGTGAGCCCCTGGAGGGGCCACTGTTTTAATAAAATAATTTCTGCTGTAAATGATGTGCAGACTAAGGTAACACTTTAACTGAAGAAACTCATCACAAAACTAACCCTGGGCTACTGGCTGCCGAGATGGTGAAAGGAATGACCACTCCATTGGCTTCTTGATATAACCAGACTATGCGTAAAATACTGTTATCTCGTTATCTATTGCTCAGAAAGTTGCTTACAAGGGATGTCCAACATGCAAGCGAAACCAATTTTGTTCAAGAGGTTCAGACGGTGGTAGGCGCGCACTTTCACAATTTTACCAAACATGTTCAGTAATGTGTAGCCTACTTACAGTGCTCATAGGCGATGCTGAAAATGTCCTCCCTCTCTTGTAACACTCACCTGACATCTTCTGATGGTAGAATGTCAACTCTTTTATTATTTTCGGAGCCTCTTTACTTGAATCGTTTAGCGAGCCTCCTAATTGTACTGGCATTAGGCACAGGTCTTTCTGGGAACTTGATTCGAAATTTTCGTCTCGTTTCAGAACAAGATTTTCTGCTTTTCATATACGAATCATGGATATACACACGTTCGCGCAATGTGAATTGGTGTCTAGGCATGACGAACAACCACAGTAATCACAATACTCACTAAACATGCAACACTAACGTCAAAGCTTTGCAGATACACGCCCATACGAATGACAAAACACGTGTGAACTAACGATATGAATCAGCGGAGCGCGCCAACCACCGGCTGAACTGTGTACGCGCGCCCGAGATCTGCGCGATCACAGCCGGCTTAGCTTATCGTGTTTACTCGCGCGGACATATATACTGACCCTGTATTTAATGGCAAATGCATATACGAAAATACGCTGTTATGTTCAGAATATGCAATAAATTCAGCAAACCCACAAAATATGCATTTTCAAAAAATCCGGTCTCTAATTATTATTTTCAAAATTTTGAATAGATGTTCTTAATTTTGTATTGATAGTCATTATATAAGGTGCGTTCAAAAAGTAACGAGCCGGAGGCTGGAATGCGCAAACCGGTGACGTCATCTGCTAATCGTGGCGTATGTAACGAGGTGTGGTTCCGACCAGAGCGAGGAAGGTCACAGCCCGTCGCTAGCAAGTCACGTGACGATACAAAGCGAGCAGCAGCATGCATCAATCGTCCAACTCTGCCAGTCGCATTGCAAACAGTGACATGGAGGCGTCAACCGAAGAGCAAAGAGGTGTTGTTCGGTTTCTGACAGCGGAAGGAGTAGGGGGAACGGCCATTCATCGCCGAGTGTCACAAGTGTACGACGAACACTGCATGTCCCTTGCAAAGGTCAAGGCGTGGGACAAGCGTTTCAGGGAAGGACGGGTGTCTTTAGCCGATGATGCCCGGTCTGGGGCACCCCCCTGCATTACCGATGACAACGTCCAGCTGGTTGATGCACTCATTACCCACGACCGCCGAGTGACAGTGAACGCCATAGCCGCCGTGGTCGCTCCACGACAATTCACGACCTCATACGGCCAACACAGTCGCGGCACTCCTGGGAGGTTCTCTGCCACCCTCCATACAGTCCAGACCTCTCTTCCTGTGATTACGCCATGTTTGGTCCCCTGAAAAGGGCTCTGCGGGGCCAACGATTCACCTCGGACGCCGACGTCCAGCATACGTGCAAAACTGGTTCACATCGCAGCCTAGGGAATTTTATGAGACAGCCATTCACCGCCTCGTGTCACAGTGGGACAAGTGCCTCAACAGCCAGGGCCAATACTTCTACCATACAGGTACTGGTTTCTGTAACTATGCCTCCGGCTCGTTACTTTTTGAACGCACCTTATATTTTAAAAGTCATTTACTGTAAGACAGAAAAAGATATTTCTCCAAAACTCAATCATGAGTAACTTATGAGTGCGACTTATCTAGAAGTTAGGCACAGTATTGACGAAGTCTGTTGGCAGGGTCTTCATTGATTTCTCGGTCAATACTGTACATTATTATGACTTCTTTCTTCTAGTACAATTGACGAGTGAAGCGATCAATATCACTACTGTGGCTTTATTACGCTAGTATGTGTACTTGTGATGACAGAGGCGTTCCCAGGTGACCGCAACACTGGATTGCGTTCCCGGACGAAACTCGACTATTTTAGTGCTTGATTGATTTAACTGATCGATGCTGCAGTTGAAGGCTGACTTGGAACTAGAGCTCCCTTATTCAACGATATCTTACAAGCCGCGTTTCTTAAAATGTTTTCTTGTGAAACATTAAAACATTACCGGTTGAATACTGCTGATTGTCCCGTGTAAATGGTGGGGCAGATGCCTTCGTAGTTCCGCCCCTTAATACAACAATTAACTAACGTGTAAAAATGGTGATGGATGGAAGGCCGTATGACCAAACTAGGTTAATATTTAGGGTATAGAAAGGTTTGTAACATTCTGTTTATTATTTATTGAATCGCCTTGCCACGGTGGGTGAGTGGTTATCGTGTCGGACTACCATCCCCAAGCTTGCAGGTTCGCTTCTGGCCAGGGTAAGTGCTTTTCAAATGCGACAAAAATCACGACATGCATTGCATGTTAAAGAACACATTTGAATTCAGTAGGCCGTGTTCATAATGGCAAAATTAATCTCGGGATTTTCCGCCAACACAAAGTTCCTCCATTCTCTACTAGAAAGCGCTATAGTGCCAAGGAGCTTAGATATCTAACCTCCTTGACTTTCATAGCGTTCCAAGGAGCAACAAAATTCGACATGCTTCGTTCCTGCTTTCCTATGTCCTTAATTTTGGAATGACCGTCGATCAATGTTTCGGCTGCGTAGGTTGCTTCTGGAAGAACCACTGTTTTATAGTGCCTTCATTTTGCTTCTATCGAAATGCACTTCTTGTTGTGGGTTAGCTTGTAGACCTTCTGTAGCTTGGTGATTCTTTGTTCATTCAAGAGGTAAAGAAAGATTTAGAAATAACTAATATAAGAGAAGAAGACACTGTGGACAAAGAGATTTTTGGAAATAGGTGTTAAGTATGGAAGGAATCCAGGGAAGAGTGCAAAGGAAACCTGGGGCGAAGTGATCTGAGGACAGAAATAAGCAGCATACAGTAGTCTAAGAATGAAGAAATATTGGGAAGAACAGAAGAGGAAACAACAGAGAGTTAAGAATTGAAATTGGTGCGTGGTCCGTAGCAGGCCTCATAGGAAAGGAGAAGAAGAAGAAGAAGAAGAATAAAATAAAAAATAAGTTAAATTAAATAAATAACTCAATAAATAAACAAATAAATGAATGAAAATCCGGGTCAGGAATGGAATGAAGCCCCCATCTAGCGGCGAGGATAGGAACTGTGCCGGCTGCCGAGGCCTGACGCACTCCTCTGGGGCAATGATTAAATGAATGACAGATGAAATGAAATGACAGTGGAGAGTGTTGCTGGAATGAAATTTTGACAGGGAAAACCGGAGTACCCGGAGAAAAACCTGTCTGCCTCCGTTTTGTCCAGCACAGATCTCACATGGAGTGCCCGGGATTTGAACCACGGACCCAGCGGTGAGAGGCCGGCGTGCTGCCGCCTAAGCCGCGGAGGCCTACTGGTAACTAAATAAATAAATAAATAAAACGTTTTTAATAAATAAACGACAACTTTTTTTTACAAATAGATTCCAAATCTAACGTTTACTGAAAACCGTTTTATGATTTTGAAGATAATTCGATTTTTATACCATTTTTCGCTTAATTTCTTTTTTTTCTTTTTAGCCTTTAATGTGTTACAGTTTTTGTTTCGTTAATGTAACCGTAATGATCTTGACGGGTGTTATTGTTGGTAAAATAAACAACTTTCCTTTCATCAGCTGATCGGAATTTCTCATCTCGAAATTATGAAAACGTTGAGAAAATCCGCAAAAAAAAAAAAAAAAAAAAACAACGAGGATCGTCGTTTCACGATCGACCAACTTTCAAAAGAGACAAGAGTAAGTTGGAGCTCGTGCCAGTGGATTTTAACTGAGGATTCGCAAATTAGATATGTTGTCGTTATATTTGTTCCTCGCTTTCCCACGGAGCATCAAAGAAATACTCGATTGCAGTTGAGCCAATACTTGGTGAACCGAGATTGAAAGTGATGCAAACGTTCTGACCAAAGTACAGGTGATGAGAGCTGTTGGTGTAACGCAAGCGTTAAGACAGTGGAAGACTACCAACTCACCCAGACCATGAAAAAAAAAAAAAAGCAATAAGCAATACAAGTGAGATCGAATGTGAAGTAGTGGCGTAGTTGGTAGCATGCTGAACTGCTGTGCCCAAGATAGCGGGTTCAAACCCGGCCGAAGTCGTCGGATTTTTTAAGAGCGTTAAAAATCCTTCAGTATGTCTTGCTTCGGAGGGGAAGTAAGGAGCGTACCCTAGGGGTACAACACTATCAAAGTTCCAACGTTCGCCAATAGGTATCATTGATATCTGGTGGCGAAAGTTGGAACTACTTGAAATTGAACGGAACTTGTAGCCACAGATGCTTGTAGCTCACCCTTTAGGGTGTCCGTTGGAAGCAGCTACAGACTCAGGCGAGCCGAACATGTCCTCGGACACTCCCGGCACTAAAAGCCATACGATATATAAATAAATAAATAAATAAATAAATAAATAGTCTTTTTTGATGCTCGTGGAATTGTGCCGCGGGAGTTTGTTCCCCCTGACCAGACTGTTAAACCAGCAATTTAATTTGGGAGTAGCGACTTCGGTGGCATAGTTGGTAGCATGCTGAACTGCTGTGCCCAAGAGAGCGGGTTCAAACCCAGTCGAAGTCGTCGGATTTTTTAAGGGCGTTTAAATCCTTGAGTATGCCTTCCTTCGGAGGGGAAGTAAATCCGGCGGTCCCATGTCTTAGATTTATGACATGTAAAAGATCCATCCACAGACTAAACTCGTGTGAAGCTAAATTTCTAGGTTAGATTTCGTTGGAACGCTCTATCATAGTTCCAACGTTATGAGTGACATCTAGTAGCGAAATTTGGAACTAAACTGAACGGAACTTGTAGCTCACCCTATGGGTGTCCGCTTGAGACAGCTACAGCCTCTGGCGAGCCGAAAATGTCCTCGAACACTCTCGGCACTAAAAGCCATACGATAAATAAATAATAATATTTGGGAGTTTTAAGACGTTTGCGAGAGGAAACGCCTGGAACTTGGCGATCTGGCGACTGGTTCCCTCATCACAACAACGCCCCCCCCCCCCCCCCCACACACACACACACACGGCGTCATCTGTGAACCACTATTTGTCCTCTCAGGGATGATCTGCCGTTCCCAACCCTCCGTATTCCCCAGACCTAGTCCCGTGTGACTTTCTTCTGTTCCCCAGAATGAAAACAACGCTAAAAGGGAAGCGTTTTGATGATGTGGAGGCGATTAAAAACTTCGAAAAGGGCACTGGACGATATCAAAGTTGAAGAGTTCTAGAGGTGCTTCAATAGTGGGAAAAAAAGACATGACAAGTGCTTCGCATCTAATGGAGAGTACTTTGAAGGTGACTGAAATAATTTTGTAAAAAGGTAATAAATACATTTTTTTATAACGAAAATCCTGGTTTTCTTGGGTTTACCTTCGTACATGGTCATGAAAGATGTGTGCCCAGCTGAGGGTTATTTATTTATTTATTTATTTATAGTATGACTTTTAGTGCCGGGAGTGTCCGAGGACATGTTCGGCTCGCCTGAGTCTTTAGCTGCTTCCAGCGGACACCCTAAAGGGCGAGCTACAAGTTCCGTTCAATTTCAAGTAGTTCCAACTTTCGCCACCAGATATCAATGATACCTAGTGGTGGACGTTGGAACTTTGATAGAGCGTTCTGACGAAATCTAACCTAACAATCGGCTTTACTTCCCCTCCGAAGGAAGGCATACTGAAGGAATTTTAACGCTCTTAAAATTCCGACGACTTCGGCCGGGTTTGAACCCGCTATCTTGGGCACAGCAGTTCAGCAAGACAACGACACCGAAGCCGCTAATTATCATAATATTAATATCGTATGGCCTCGGGTGCCAGGTGCAAACTTTGTTATTTGACACCCAGAGGGCAGCTTGCATGTCGAATTTTGTTGTTCCTTGGAGCACTATGAACGCCAAGGAGGTTATATATCTAAGCTCCTTGCCACTATAGCGCTTTCTAGTAGAGAAATGAGGAACTTTGTGTTGGCGGAAAATCCCGAGATTAATTTTGCCATTGTGAACACGGCATACTGAATTCAAATGAGTTCTTTTTCATGCCAACATCGTATGACATGCGTGTCGTAATTTTTGCCGCCTTTAAAAAATCACTTACCACGGCCAGGAGTGAACCTGCAGGCTGGGGGTTGGTATCCGATACGATAACCACTCACCCACCGTGGCAAGCTAACAATTATCATCATCATCATCCATTTGATGCCTGGGCCAGGCATTACAACATCTAATCACTTACTGGATCTAGTAAGGATAATTCCCAAGAAGCAACTCACCTTGACACTGGTAACCTTGTTTTCCGAATCCCCTGCAAACAGAAGAAAAGGAAACAAGTTATATAATGGCTTCTACACAATATTCATGAAGGACACAAGCAGCAGTAATACAGCGTGTGAAAAACCAGGGTCGCCAACCTCATAAACTTAAGAGAAATCTACGGCGAAAAGGTAATCAATTGAATATTTTATGCTTTAACGACTACATTGTACCGTAGACATTAGTGTGATTTGGGAGAAATTAGCTTGCATTTGGAGCAAAATGTTGGTGACACTGGTGACCACTCAAATTAATAACAAGGTAATAATAATAATGATAGTATCCAAAATATTGATTTTCATGACAGCAATGATACAATTAAATGATTTCAGTTATTAGTTTATGAGTGGGACTCAAACCCACGACGTCCGGCTTTGTATGCCGTCGTCAGAGGTCACGGGTTCGAGTTCCATTGGGGTCAGACTTTTAAATTCTGTAACTTCCTTCCAGATGAACTGCACTATTTTGTGTATCAAGCGACCTAATAACACAAATCCTTCCCTTCAATAATAATACTAACAATAACTTAATACAAAAGAACGCCGGCCACGGTGACCGGGAGCGCTAACGCGCCAGCTCGTGCCTCACTCACATCGGGAGAGCGTGGGTTGGAATCTCACCTCGGCAGTCTTGAAAGAGGCTTTCGTATTTTCCCATTTTCACCACCAGGCAAAATGCCGGGACAGTTCTTTTCAACCGGTCCATGGACGACTTCCTTCCAAAATCCCTTCCCTGACCCAAATTAGCGATCGGCCTGTCAACATCCCCAGTTGTATCTGCTGACAAAGTGTGTTCAGCTCCAAGACACCTTCCTTGCGACGGTAGAGGAATGATCACTCGCACAATCCGTGGGAGAAGCCCAGCTGGGAGGATAAGCGATTCAATTTTTTTTAACTAAGACATTACAACACGGTAATCAAACCCGAGGCATCACATACCTCTAAAGCACTGACCATTGCAAGCATATCACTAATTAAAGAAGACATACAAAGCAAGAAATAATACAAATTGAGGGAGACCTTTGGCTGAAGGAATCTGGATGAAAAGGAAATCCCAGAAAGATTATCAGCATTCGGAGATAATCTCAGAAAATTGTTTGAAATGTTATGGGCATATGCTCAGAAAGAGCGATCACAGTCTGACTTAAATAATTCTAACTCTTACTCTCCGCTGCTTGAGGTTGAATGGTTTTAGTATCCACTTACCATAACCTGAACAGACAAATGGTTTTAGTATCCACTTACCCTAACCTCGGCAGACAAATGGTTTTAGTATCCACTTACCCTAACCTCGTCAGACAAATGGTTTTAGTATCCACTACCATAACCTCGGCAGACAAATGGTTTTAGTATCCACTTACCCTAACCTCGTCAGACAAATGGTTTTAGTATCCACTTACCCTAACCTCGGCAGACAAATGGTTTTAGTATCCACTTACCCTAACCTCGTCAGACCAATGGTTTTAGTATCCACTTACCCTAACCTCGGCAGACAAATGGTTTTAGTATCCACTTACCCTAACCTCGTCAGACAAATGGTTTTACTATCCACTACCATAACCTCGGCAGACAAATGGTTTTAGTATCCACTTACCCTAACCTCGTCAGACAAATGGTTTTAGTATCCACTTACCCTAACCTCGGCAGACCAATGGTTTTAGTATCCACCTACCCTAACTTCGACAGACCACTGGTTTTAGTATCCACTTACCCTAACCTCGTCAGACCAATGGTTTTAGTATCCACTACCCTAACCTCGACAGACTAATGGTTGCAGTATCCACTACCCTAACCTCGTCAGACTAATGGTTTTAGTATCCACTACCCTAACCTCGACAGACCACTGGTTTTAGTATCCACTACCCTAACCTCGACAGACCACTGGTTTTAGTATCCACTACCCTAACCTCGACAGACTAATGGTTGCAGTATCCACTACCCTAACCTCGGCAGAAAAATGGTTTTAGTATCCACTACCCTAACCTCGTCAGACTAATGGTTTTAGTATCCACTTACCATAACCTGAACAGACAAATGGTTTTAGTATCCACTTACCCTAACCTCGGCAGACAAATGGTTTTAGTATCCACTTACCCTAACCTCGTCAGACAAATGGTTTTAGTATCCACTACCATAACCTCGGCAGACAAATGGTTTTAGTATCCACTTACCCTAACCTCGTCAGACAAATGGTTTTAGTATCCACTTACCCTAACCTCGGCAGACAAATGGTTTTAGTATCCACTTACCCTAACCTCGTCAGACCAATGGTTTTAGTATCCACTTATCCTAACCTCGGCAGACAAATGGTTTTAGTATCCACTTACCCTAACCTCGTCAGACAAATGGTTTTAGTATCCACTACCATAACCTCGGCAGACAAATGGTTTTAGTATCCACTTACCCTAACCACGTCAGACAAATGCTTTTAGTATCCACTTACCCTAACCTCGGCAGACCAATGGTTTTAGTATCCACCTACCCTAACTTCGACAGACCACTGGTTTTAGTATCCACTTACCCTAACCTCGTCAGACCAATGGTTTTAGTATCCACTACCCTAACCTCGACAGACTAATGGTTGCAGTATCCACTACCCTAACCTCGTCAGACAAATGGTTTTAGTATCCACTACCCTAACCTCGTCAGACTAATGGTTTTAGTATCCACTACCCTAACCTCGACAGACCACTGGTTTTAGTATCCACTACCCTAACCTCGTAAGACTAATGGTTTTAGTATCCACTACCCTAACCTCGACATACCAATGGTTTTAGGATCCACTACCCTAACCTCGACAGACCACTGGATTTAGTATCAACTACCCAAACCTCGACAGACCACTGGTTTTAGTATCCACCTACCCTAACCTCGACAGACCAATGGTTTTAGTATCCACTTACCCTAACCTCGTCAGACTAATGGTTTTAGTATCCACTACCTTAACCTCGTCAGACTAATGGTTTTAGTATCCACTTACCCTAACCTCGTCAGACTAATGGTTTTAGAATCCACTACCCTAACCTCGTCAGACCACTGGTTTTAGTATCCACCTACCCTAACCTCGACAGACCACTGGTTTTAGTATCCACTTACCCTAACCTCGTCAGACCAATGGTTTTAGTATCCACTACCCTAACCTCGTCAGACTAATGGTTTTAGTATCCACTACCCTAACCTCGTCAGACTAATGGTTTTAGTATCCACTACCCTAACCTCGACAGACCACTGGTTTTAGTATCCACTATCCTAACCTCGTCAGACTAATGGTTTTAGTATCCACTACCCTAACCTCGACAGACCAATGGTTTTAGTATCCACTACCCTAACCTCGACAGACCACTGGTTTTAGTATCAACTACCCTATCCTCGACAGACCACTGTTTTTAGTATCCAGTACCCTAACCTCGACAGACCAATGGTTTTAGTATCCACTTACCCTAACCTCGTCAGACTAATGGTTTTAGTATCCACTACCTTAACCTCGTCAGACTAATGGTTTTAGTATCCACTTACCCTAACCTCGTCAGACTAATGGTTTTAGTATCCACTACCCTAACCTCGTCAGACTAATGGTTTTAGTATCCACCTACCCTAACCTCGACAGACCACTGGTTTTAGTATCCACTTACCATAACTTCGGCAGACAAATGGTTTTAGTATCCACTACCCTAACCTCGTCAGACTAATGGTTTTAGTATCCACTTACCATAACCTGAACAGACAAATGGTTTTAGTATCCACTTACCCTAACCTCGGCAGACAAATGGTTTTAGTATCCACTTACCCTAACCTCGTCAGACAAATGGTTTTAGTATCCACTACCATAACCTCGGCAGACAAATGGTTTTAGTATCCACTTACCCTAACCTCGTCAGACAAATGGTTTTAGTATCCACTTACCCTAACCTCGGCAGACAAATGGTTTTAGTATCCACTTACCCTAACCTCGTCAGACCAATGATTTTAGTATCCACTTACGCTAACCTCGGCAGACAAATGGTTTTAGTATCCACTTACCCTAACCTCGTCAGACAAATGGTTTTAGTATCCACTACCATAACCTCGGCAGACAAATGGTTTTAGTATCCACTTACCCTAACCTCGTCAGACAAATTGTTTTAGTATCCACTTACCCTAACCTCGGCAGACCAATGGTTTTAGTATCCACCTACCCTAACTTCGACAGACCACTGGTTTTAGTATCCACTTACCCTAACCTCGTCAGACCAATGGTTTTAGTATCCACTACCCTAACCTCGACAGACTAATGGTTGCAGTATCCACTACCCTAACCTCGTCAGACTAATGGTTTTAGTATCCACTACCCTAACCTCGTCAGACTAATGGTTTTAGTATCCACTACCCTAACCTCGACAGACCACTGGTTTTAGTATCCACTACCCTAACCTCGTAAGACTAATGGTTTTAGTATCCACTACCCTAACCTCGACATACCAATGGTTTTAGGATCCACTACCCTAACCTCGAAAGACCACTGGTTTTAGTATCAACTACCCAAACCTCGACAGACCACTGGTTTTAGTATCCACTACCCTAACCTCGTCAGACCAATGGTTTTAGTATCCACTACCCTAACCTCGACAGACCAATGGTTTTAGTATCCACTTACCCTAACCTCGTCAGACTAATGGTTTTAGTATCCACTACCTTAACCTCGTCAGACTAATGGTTTTAGTATCCACTTACCCTAACCTCGTCAGACTAATGGTTTTAGAATCCACTACCCTAACCTCGTCAGACTAATGGTTTTAGTATCCACCTACCCTAACCTCGACAGACCACTGGTTTTAGTATCCACTTACCCTAACCTCGTCAGACCAATGGTTTTAGTATCCACTACCCTAACCTCGTCAGACTAATGGTTTTAGTATCCACTACCCTAACCTCGACAGACCACTGGTTTTAGTATTCACTATCCTAACCTCGTCAGACTAATGGTTTTAGTATCCACTACCCTAACCTCGACAGACCAATGGTTTTAGTATCCACTACTCTAACCTCGACAGACCACTGGTTTTAGTATCAACTACCCTAACCTCGACAGACCACTGTTTTTAGTATCCACTACCCTAACCTCGACAGACCAATGGTTTTAGTATCCACTTACCCTAACCTCGTCAGACTAATGGTTTTAATATCCACTACCTTAACCTCGTCAGACTAATGGTTTTAGTATCCACTTACCCTAACCTCGTCAGACTAATGGTTTTAGTATCCACTACCCTAACCTCGTCAGACTAATGGTTTTAGTATCCACCTACCCTAACCTCAACAGACCACTGGTTTTAGTATCCACTTACCATAACTTCGGCAGACAAATGGTTTTAGTATCCACTACCCTAACCTCGTCAGACTAATGGTTTTAGTATTCACTTACCATAACCTGAACAGACAAATGGTTTTAGTATCCACTTACCCTAACCTCGGCAGACAAATGGTTTTAGTATCCACTTACCCTAACCTCGTCAGACAAATGGTTTTAGTATCCACTACCATAACCTCGGCAGACAAATGGTTTAATATCCACTTACCCTAACCTCGTCAGACAAATGGTTTAATATCCACTTACCCTAACCTCGTCAGACAAATGGTTTTAGTATCCACTTACCCTAACCTCGGCAGACAAATGGTTTTAGTATCCACTTACCCTAACCTCGTCAGACCAATGGTTTTAGTATCCACTTACCCTAACCTCGGCAGACAAATGGTTTTAGTATCCACTTACCCTAACCTCGTCAGACAAATGGTTTTAGTATCCACTACCATAACCTTGGCAGACAAATGGTTTTAGTATCCACTTACCCTAACCTCGTCAGACAAATGGTTTTAGTATCCACTTACCCTAACCTCGGCAGACCAATGGTTTTAGTATCCACCTACCCTAACTTCGACAAACCACTGGTTTTAGTATCCACTTATCCTAACCTCGTCAGACCAATGGTTTTAGTATCCACTACCCTAACCTCGACAGACTAATGGTTGCAGTATCCACTACCCTAACCTCGTCAGACTAATGGTTTTAGTATCCACTACCCTAACCTCGTCAGACTAATGGTTTAAGTATCCACTACCCTAACCTCGACAGACCACTGGTTTTAGTATCCACTACCCTAACCTCGTCAGACTAATGGTTTTAGTATCCACTACCCTAACCTCGACAGACCAAGTGTTTTAGTATCCACTACCCTAATCTCGACAGACCACTGGTTTTAGTATCAACTACCCTAACCTCGACAGACCACTGGTTTTAGTATCCACTACCCTAACCTCGACAGACCAATGGTTTTAGTATCCACTTACCCTAACCTCGTCAGACTAATGGTTTTAGTATCCACTACCTTAACCTCGTCAGACTAATGGTTTTAGTATCCACTTATCCTAACCTCGTCAGACTAATGGTTTTAGTATCCACTACCCTAACCTCGTCAGACTAATGGTTTTAGTATCCATCTACCCTAACTTTGACAGACCACTGGTTTTAGTATCCACTTACCCTAACCTCGTCAGACCAATGGTTTTAGTATCCACTAACCTAACCTCGACAGACTAATGGTGTTAGTATCCACTACCCTAACCTCGACAGACCAATGGTTTTAGTATCCACTACCCTAACCTCGACAGACCAATGGTTTTAATATCCACTACCCTAACCTCGTCAGACAAATGGTTTTAGTATCCACTACCATAACCTCGGCAGACAAATGGTTTTGTTGTTGTTGTTTGAGTCTTCAGTCTTTTGACTGGTTTGATGGTTTTAGTATCCACTTACCCTAACCTCGTCAGACAAATGGTTTTAGTATCCACTTACCCTAACCTCGGCAGACAAATGGTTTTAGTATCCACTTACCCAACCTCGGCAGACAAATGGTTTTAGTATCCACTACCATAACCTCGGCAGACAAATGGTTTTAGTATCCACTTACCCTAACCTCGACAGACCACTGGTTTTAGTATCCACCTACCCTAACCTCGTCAGACCACTGGTTTTAGTATCCACTTACCCTAACCTCGTCAGACCAATGGTTTTAGTATCCACTACCCTAACCTCGACAGACTAATGGTTGCAGTATCCACTACCCTAACCTCGTCAGACTAATGGTTTTAGTATCCACTACCCTAACCTCGTCACTAATGGTTTTAGTATCCACTACCCTAACCTCGACAGACCACTGGTTTTAGTATCCACTACCCTAACCTTGACAGACCAATGGTTTTAGTATCCACTACCCTAACCTCGACAGACCAATGGTTTTAGTATCCACTACCCTAACCTCGACAGACCAATGGTTTAAGTATCCACTACCCTAACCTCGACAGACCACTCGTTTTAGTATCAACTACCCTAACCTCGACAGACCACTGGTTTTAGTATCCACTTACCCTAACCTCGTCAGACCAATGGTTTTAGTATCCACTACCCTAACCTCGACAGACTAATGGTTTTAGTATCCACTACCCTAACCTCGACAGACCAATGGTTTTAGTATCCACTACCCTAACCTCGACAGACCAATGGTTTTAATATCCACTACCCTAACCTCGACAGACCAATGGTTTTAGTATCCACTACCATAACCTCGGCAGACAAATGGTTTTAGTATCCACTTACCCTAACCTCGTCAGACAAATGGTTTTAGTATCCACTTACCCTAACCTCGGCAGACAAATGGTTTTAGTATCCACTTACCCTAACCTCGGCAGACAAATGGTTTTAGTATCCACTACCATAACCTCGGCAGACAAATGGTTTTAGTATCCACTTACCCTAACCTCGACAGACCACTGGTTTTAGTATCCACCTACCCTAACCTCGTCATACCACTGGTTTTAGTATCCACTTACCCTAACCTCGTCAGACCACTGGTTTTAGTATCCACTACCCTAACCTCGACAGACTAATGGTTGCAGTATCCACTACCCTAACCTCGTCAGACTAATGGTTTTAGTATCCACTACCTTAACCTCGTCACTAATGGTTTTAGTATCCACTACCCTAACCTCGACAGACCACTGGTATTAGTATCCACTACCCTAACCTTGACAGACCAGTGGTTTTAGTATCCACTAACCTAACCTCTACAGACCAATGGTTTTAGTATCCACTACCCTAACCTCGACAGACCAATGGTTTTAGTATCCACTACCCTAACCTCGACAGACCACTGGTTTTAGTATCAACTACCCTAACCTCGACAGACCACTGGTTTTAGTATCCACAACCCTAACCTCGACAGACCAATGGTTATAGTATCCACTTACTAACCTCGTCAGACTAATGGTTTTAGTATCCACTACCCTAACCTCGTCAGACTAATGGTTTTAGTATCCACTTACCCTAACCTCGTCAGACTAATGGTTTTAGTATCCACTACCCTAACCTCGTCAGACTAATGGTTTTAGTATCCACCAACCCTAACCTCGACAGACCACTGGTTTTAGTATCCACTTACCCTAACCTCGTCAGACCAATGGTTTTAGTATCCACTACCCTAACCTCGACAGACTAATGGTTTTAGTATCCACTACCCTAACCTCGACAGACCAATGGTTTTAGTATCCACTACCCTAACCTAGACAGACCAATGGTTTTAGTATCCACTACCCTAACCACGTCAGACTAATGGTTTTAGTATCCACTTACCCTAACCTCGTCAGACTAATGGTTTTAGTATCCACTACCCTAACCTCGACAGACCACTGGTTTTAGTATCCACTACCCTAACCTCGACAGACCACTGGTTTTAGTATCCACTACCCTAACCTCGACAGACCAGTGGTTTTAGTATCCACTACCCTAACCTCGACAGACCAATGGTTTTAGTATCCACTACCCTAACCTCGACAGACCACTGGTTTTAGTATCCACTACCTTAACCTCGTCAGACTAATGGTTTTAGTATCCACTTACCCTAACCTCGTCAGACTAATGGTTTTAGTATCCACCACCCTAACCTCGACAGACCACTGGTTTTAGTATCCACCTACCCTAACCTCGTCAGACCAATGGTTTTAGTATCCACTTACCCTAACCTCGTCAGACCAATGGTTTTAGTATCCACTACCCTAACCTCGACAGACTAATGGTTTTAGTATCCACTACCCTAACCTCGACAGACCAATGGTTTTAGTATCCACTACCCTAACCTCGACAGACAAATGGTTTTAGTATCCACTACCATAACCTCGGCAGACAAATGGTTTTAGTAAGCACTACCATAACCTCGGCAGACAAATGGTTTTAGTATCCACTTACCTGAACCTCGTCAGACAAATGGTTTTAGTATCCACTTACCCTAACCTAGGCAGACAAATGGTTTTAGTATCCACTTACCCTAACCTCGGCAGACAAATGGTTTTAGTATCCACTACCATAACCTCGGCAGACAAATGGTTTTAGTATCCACTTACCCTAACCTCGACAGACCACTGGTTTTAGTATCCACCTACCCTAACCTCGTCAGACCACTGGTTTTAGTATCCACTTACCCTAACCTCGTCAGACCAATGGTTTTAGTATCCACTACCCTAACCTCGACAGACTAATGGTTGCAGTATCCACTACCCTAACCTCGTCACACTAATGGTTTTAGTATCCACTACCCTAACCTCGACAGACCACTGGTTTTAGTATCCACTACCCTAACCTCGACAGACCACTGGTTTTAGTATCCACTACCCTAACCTCGACAGACCACTGGTTTTAGTATCCACTACCCTAACCTCGACAGACCAATGGTTTTAGTATCCACTACCCTAACCTCGACAGACTAATGGTTTTAGTATCCACTACCCTAACCTCGACAGACCAATGGTTTTAGTATCCACTACCCTAACCTCGACAGACCACTGGTTTTAGTATCAACTACCCTAACCTCGACAGACCACTGGTTTTAGTATCCACTTACCCTAACCTCGTAAGACTAATGGTTTTAGTATCCACTACCCTAACCTCGTCAGACTAATGGTTTTAGTATCCACCACCCTAACCTCGTCAGACTAATGGTTTTAGTATCCACTACCCTAACCTCGACAGACCACTGGTTTTAGTATCCACTACCCTAACCTCGACAGACCACTGGTTTTAGTATCCACTTACCCTAACCTCGTCAGACTAATGGTTTTAGTATCCACCACCCTAACCTCGTCAGACTAATGGTTTTAGTATCCACTACCCTAACCTCGACAGACCAATGGTTTTAGTATCCACTACCCTAACCTCGTCAGACCAATGGTTTTAGTATCCACTACCCTAACCTCGACCGTGGCCCACGTTATAAGACAAGGTCTGGAAATGAGGCGCCAGACAACATTGCGAGCGATGGTTCAAACTCGTTCCGTATTTTGCCGCTAGGTTCGCTTTCTGGCGGCCTTAATGGCATCGTTTGTATTACGTACAATGTAATTTGTAACTCAGTATCTGACGGTAAATAAGGTGTCTTAATGAGTCTGAAAGCTTAAAATTGACTGGTGATGCGTGTCGTATTATGGATACACTTTCCTTAAGGGCAGTACACTGTTGTTTGACTGATAATGAGATGGGTGCTAAGTTGTCTTTATGAGCATGACGTAGTGAAAAACACGTTTTATTCTAGTGAACTAGAGTATCGGGAGATGAGGCATGCATATGGGGTAAACACCTTAGATATAATTCACGAAATATTTTTGTATAGCCTAGTAACTAATGAGTAATTCGTATTGTTGTGGTTTGTGAGAAATGGTGTATTGTAGCGTGCCGTATTGTAAATCTCGTTCTATCTATTTCACGTGAGGGGAGAACGACCAGGGTCTTAGTGAACTCCAAATCCATCTTCTATAATTTGTAGGAACCATTTCAAGGATTCTGATTATAGTATAAGTTCTGCAAAGAACGCATTTCCGACTACTCCGAACGTAAACATGTACAAATAAATAGTCATAAACGTAAAAGAGCAAGTGTTGATAAAGACAATCATATAAACAATAAAATAAAATGTTCAGGTAATTTAAATATTATCGAAGACTTATGATGAACGAATTGAGGAAAACTATGATCAACCACGTGTTAGTGCATGAACGCAATGTTCTACACGCAAGCCAACTCATGGGAAGTCAACAAAAATAAAAATAAAATTAAGGTGGGCACTAAGGAAAATACAGAACTGTAATTAAGTAATTGAATCGGGAGATAATTTCATTAAAACAAAACTTATATTCACTGCAACGCCAGGATAAATCCGATGTCCAAATACCGAAGCTCAAGAGTGTACCGGATCGTGGGGGACTTGAAAGCTAATTTCTTACTTGAACAAATTAAAACCTTCACGAAACGAAAGTGGAAATTCAATGAAACAACAATCAAAATATGTGTATTGCTCTCTAATAAATTACCGTCCACTTATCGCCTACTGCGAGACAAAAATATTCTAATAAATCACCGTCCACTTACCGCCTACTGCGAGATAAGAATATTTTACAACTTCCTGATCCACGAACCTTGAGAACTTACGTTGGTTACACGAACGGGAAGGCGGGTGTCACGTCACTTACAAAAGCTGACTCACGATAATGAGAAGGTTGGTTCATTAAACATTGATGAAATGACCATAAAGTAGGCCTACAAGAATTTAGACTCTTTCTCGGCATTAGTACCGGTGATATTAATAATAATAATATCGTATGGCCTCGGTAGCCGGGTGCAAGCTTTGTAAATCGACACCCAGAGGGCAGCTTGCATGTCGAATTTCGTCGTTCGTTTGAACGCTATGAAAGTCAAGGAGGTTAGATATCTAAGCTCCTTGACACTACAGCGCTTTCTAGTAGAGGATGGAGGAACTTTGTGTTGGCGAAAAATCCCAAGATTAATTTTGCCATTGAACACGGCCTACTGAATTCAAATGGTTTCTTCAACATGCCAACAACGTATGGCATCCATGTCGTGATTTTTGTCGCCTTTCAAAAATCACTTACCACGGCCAGGGGCGAACCTGCAAGCTTGGGGTTAGTAGTCCGACACGTTAACCACTCACCCACCATGGCAAGCTAATAATAATAATATCGTATGACCTCGGTGCCGGGTGCAAGCTTTGTTATTTGACACCCAAAGGGCAGCTTGCATGTCGAATTTCGTTGTTCCTTGAAGCACTATGAAAGTCAAGGAGGTTAGATATCTAAGCTTCTTGAACACTATAGTGCTTTCTAGTAGAGAAATTAGGAACTTTGTGTTGGCGGAAGCTCCCGAGATTAATTTTGCCATTATGAACACTGCCTACTGAATTCAAATGGGTTCTTTGACATGCCAACATCGTATGACATGGTGTCGTAATTTTTGCCGCCTTTCAAAAATCACTTGCCACGGCCAGGAGCGAACCTGCAAGCTTGGAGTTAGTAGACCAACACGTTGACCACTCACCCACCGTGGCAAGCTACCGGTAATATTGAGAAAGATGGATTTGGAATCGAACATAAATTGACTAATAAATTATACATAAACTGTACTGTTCAAGGGCCTGTCATCTTTCTACAGGATACCAGGATACAGATTCAAAGTTATCCCTATAATAAGACGAGACTTACGAAGGAAACGTATCAAGCGTTGGTGCTAACAATTTCATCAACCATCTGCATACGATTTCCATTATGCGATTACGCGGAATCTCACAAGTGACTATGTAGAACTGCTCTTCAGATCACCTGAGAAATAAGGGAGGTACCGTAACAATGACACGACGGACGTGAGACCATGTCTGCATACCATCGAGTCAACACTTCGCACAGGAATTATTGTCCTACCTACCTACCCATCGGCGCTACAGCTCTTGTAGAGCCCGGGCCTTCTCAATCGCACCAGTCCACGCTTTATGGTCCAAAGCGAGCCGTCTCCACCCACGAACTCTTAGTTGGCGTAGATCATCCTCTACTTCGTCCAACCATATTTTACGTGGTCGTCCCTGCCGTCTCCTTCCTTCCGGATGTCTATGAAATATCTGGCTAGCCGCCCGTTTCTCCTCCATTCTTTCTAGGTGTCCTGCCCATCGTAGTCTTCCTCTTCTTACTTCCACTGATAGTCGAGGTTCCTCATACAGGCTATATATCTCTTTATTATATCGTTCTCGCCAGTTTCCATTTTCCTGGACGGGTACATATATTCTTCTAAGAATTTTTCGTTCCCACATAGCAATTGTCGCATCTCCTATAAGTAGTAATAAGGGAAGATGCAGTCCCATCAGGCGCCTTGACCAAGTTTCTGAAGCCTAAAGGTTCGCGGAAGGTGCATAACCTAGCCAGTGCTACATAAACACTCCAGCTTCTAGTACATATCTTGCAGATTCTTAAAAGCTCAATGTAGCCTATAAAAACATTATGATTTACATTAACCATATTTTAGCATTGAAGTCTTTTTGTTTTCAGAAAAACCGACGTCTGTATCTTCCATTTCAATTGCAATAGTAGCGGGGGTTCTTGTATAAGTGGCAGAAGAGTTACGAAGGTTTTATTAATACGGTATTTTAACTAGCATGCTTTCAAAGTACACAAAATGTGAAATGCGTATTGACAATTCATTCTCCGTAGTTAATCTGCAACATTTATTAAAACCACTTTTAAAGATAATGATGATAATTGTTGCTTTAAGGGGCCTAACATCTTAGTTATCGGTCCCCACTTCTACAGAATAGTGGTGTGAACCACAAGAGCAGTAGTGGAACGTTTCTGAATCTAAGAATTAAGCCACTCACAGAAATATTCTTGAAGTGAAATACGGTACAGCCAAGAATGAGCCGTATTCATCATTTGGGTGAACTAGTGAAAAACAGGCAAGAAGTATTAAGAAAACATGTGTTAAAGAGTATTTGAGTTGCATGTAATGCATAGTCAACAGCAGACAACTGGGGCGCCGAACCGCGATCCTAATGGCGTCAAGTGGAACTATCAGTTTGGCGCTCAAAGTCTCGACTCTATTTCCAGGCCTTTAGTATAACGTAGGACACAATCTCGACAGACCAATGGTTTTAGTATCCACCTACCCTAACCTCGGCAGACCAATAGGGGTTTCGTCTACTAGTCGGTGGCTTCAAGAGAGTGTAAGTGTTAGGGGCAGATGACCTCGTAGTACCGCCCCTTAAAACAACAATAACTAACTACAGGATAAGTGCAGACAATGGCTTCAGGGGAGTGCGGTGAAGTGAAGTTGGCAGTATTGCCTCAACATTGCCTTTTCCAACATGGCGACTAATGTTTTAGTCAGTTTACTGCTCCAATTAAATCATCGACAATTTCCTTATAAAAGAGACAGTCAGTCTGAAAGACTGGACTTTATATCATTTTAAATACTACAAATGCTAGAAAGGCTGGAGGCTTCGAGCGAGCGAGCGGTACTATGACGTCACACACCTCAGTGCATTCTTGGTACATTTCGTGACGTTGCCGTAACATAACGCCAGAGCTCACCAGTGAACTCAGTACACATACACCAAGCGGTACTATGACGTCACACACCTCAGTGCATTCTCGGTACATTTCGTGACGTTGGCGTAACGTAACGGCCAAGTCGACTATATAATTTAAAAATTATACAAGTGCGAATATGGCGTTTCCTGAATGCAACTAGCGTCAATAACAGTGGCATAGTAAGTAGAAACAACTGTTAGTATGATACGTGCAGAATTACAAATGTTGAAAAACTCGCCTCGTCAACTAAACAATGTTTCAAATGTTTAATCTTAACAAAAACGTATGTCTAGGTTGTAAAAAATACGATGAAAACAATCGAGCAAATCAAACCAAGCAATTTATCTTCACTTTGAAACTTTCACACGTATACGTTGGCACAATTCACAAACTGCATCCCATGACAGTAAAAATATCTTCAGAATATGATACAATACATAAAAGACACGCAAAATGCGCCGGAATATAAATATTGATTGTACCTGTCAATGCCAAGAGTAAAGAATTATACGACGGCAACATACGTCAGCAAGGAGATTGAATAGATATTGGTCCAAGTTTGACAAAGCCGCCTGCATTTGTCACGCTTCTCCGAGAACGCTACATTCGAGTGATAAATGTTTCAAAGTCACGAACTGACATGGCACAATGATCGTGCAGGCTGTGAAGAAGTGGAGCAAAGCGTCATGTTTTATCCAAAGGTTCATTTACCAAGTCAATATACATTGGTTGGTTGATTCCTTAGTTTAGGGGCTGCAACAACGCGGTCATGTAGCCCCGTGTACTTTGGGTGTGTGTAGAATTTGTCTGATAACCGGTGTTAATTGTGATGGCTGTATTATCGTGTGTTATCTGTGATTCAGCTTGCCACGGCGGGTGAGTGGTTATCGTGTCGGATTACTAACCCCAAGCTTGCAGGTTCGCTCCTGACCGTGGTAAGTGATTTTTGAAAGTTGGCAAAAATCACGATACGCATGTCATACAATGTTGGCATGCCAAAGAATCCATTTGAATTCAGTAGGACGTGTTCGTAATGGCAAAATTAAACTCTGGATTTTCCGCCAACACAAAGAAGTTCCTCATTTCTCTACTAGAAAGCGCTATAGTGTCAAGGAGCTTAGATATCTAACCTCCTTGACTTTCATAGAGCTTCAAGGAACAACAAAATTTCGACATGCAAGCTACCCTCTGGGTGTCAAATAACAAAGCTTGCACCCGGTACCGAGGCCATACGATATTATTATTATTATTATTATCTGTGATTTAGATAGAAGGACTGCAGACGATTATTGTTTTCAAGTAGTTCCTACTTTTGCCACCAAATGCTACCGTCCACGACACCTAGTTGCGGACATAGCTACTAGACGCCATCGCAGCCAGCACCTGGCGGCGAACGTTGGAACTAATATAGCGTTATCAAACTAACCTACAAATTTTAGCTTCCACAAGTGTAATTAGTGGAAGGTTCTATTTCATGCCATAAATCTAGGACACGGGACTGCCGGCTTTACTTCCACGCCGAAGGAAGGCATACTGAAGGATTTTTTAACGCTCTTAAAAATACGAAGACTTCGGCCGGGTTTGAACCCGCGACCTTGGGCATAGAAGGTCAGCATGCTACCAACTACGCCATCGAAGCCGCCTAAGGCAATATACTGGGATAGCACAAAAGATTTAAGCGATTTCATGCACATGCATTATTCTAAGTACGGTATACAGCTTACAGCATTGACACATATGGTAAATTGTACAGTTATTGGCACTTTAAGGACACTAAGCAGTTAAATGCTGTTGTTTGTCTCATTTTTGTCTCATGTTCTGTACATTATGAACACTGATTATAAATAATAAGAAACTAAATATAGAGCCTTATTATAAATCGGTTATGAAATATTAAGTGAGCAAACAGACAGTACTTGGCACCTAAATTTAGTTGTTGGCACCTTTCTTTTCTTTGGTGTGCCTACTGTTTTCAATACAACATGTAGAACAATATTCTTTCCCACTTGAAACGCATTGCTCAAGACCTTAGACATGGAACAGGACTGTGAAAACCAAAATCAGAGTTTTTGGCACAGGGTACAAAGTACTGCATTTTATCGTTATTTTTAATACAGTAATTGGCACTTCCCCCCATTACACAGAATAGTTATAGGTTAGAGTGCTTTATAAACACAGAATAAATACATTAAGGCGTATTCAACATGTTTTCACACTTACCCTTAAACTACAGTTTGTATACTGAGCTCCGAACATCGAAGTTTGGAACTAGTAACCTTAACCAAACTGTAAGTTGTCAACAAAATACCAGCAGTGATTTATTTATTTATCGTATGGCTTTTAGTGCCGGGAGTGTCCGAGGACATGTTCGGCTCGCCTGAGTCTGTAGCTGCTTCCAGCGGATACCCTAAAGGGTGAGCTACAAGTTCCGTTCAATTTCAAGTAGTTCCAACTTTCGCCACCAGATATCAATGATACCTAGTGGTGAACGTTGGAACTTTGATAGAGCGTTCTGACGAAATCTAACCTAACAAATTTTGCTCTACACAAGTTTAGTCTGTGAAAGGATATTTTACATGCCATAAATCTATGACATGGGACCGCCAGCTTTACTTCCCCTCCGAAGGAAGGCATACTGAAGGATTTTTAACGCTCTTAAAAAATCCGACGACTTCGGCCGGGTTTGAACCCGCTATCTTGGGCACAGCAGTTCAGCATGCTACCGACTACGCCACCGAAGCCGCTTACCAGCAGTGATGAACAACACCAACTTGTTCCAACATTCACTTCAAAACTGTTCACCTGGTGGCAGTAAGATGAAGTATAGAGGCCAAGGAGTAATAGAATGGAAAGATAAAACACTCTGTGGCAATGTTATTGTTGTAAAAATACTATTATATTCAAATAAATGCAAGCAGTGTCAATAACTGTCAGAATGCCAATGACTGTACAGTTTACCGTATACCAATTTTAAAAGAGAAATTCATCAAGGTTTTTGAGTCTGCTTGCTACAAATGGTCATGTGCCGTCCGCACGCCACATGGCAAATATCGATACGGTAGTCCAACTCCGACCACACACACTGCAGCATATCCTGGTCAATTTTAGCTACAGCCACATGGATCCGTTTCCTCAGTTCAACAAGATTAACTGGCATGGGTATATAAAAGTCATGTTTGATAAACCCCCATAAAAAGAAATCACACACGATCAGTAACGGGCGCGGATCTCAAGTTTGGCTTTGGGGGGTCAGAGAATCGAAATTGTTAAGAAAAATGCAATCACAAAATAAATACAGTATCAAGGTACGTTACAGTTCCGGCAAGTCGAGTTGGTACCGACAAAGGGAGAAAGTCACAGCTTAAATTGCCAACCAAGCTTGCAGTTTGGACGTCGGCAAACTTTTTTGGTGCGAAAAAAAAAAAGCCCCAAATTCCTATCCGTGCGTTGCTGCACATTAATCGTGAAAAAAAAGCTTGTAGTTTAACGTGACCGTTAATCTCGCGATCATAAGCCACGGGACCTCCGTTTTACGTGGAATCCGAACCACAGGACATGGCATTTCACATCGAAAATCTCACATGCATTGACCGGGAATCGAACCCGGTCCGCCTTGGTGAGAGGCATACAGCTTGACCGCTGCGCCACCACGCCCCCACATTAATCGTGACATCACTATAGACATCGATTCGGTAATCACGAGGTTTGCTAAACAAAATAGACGAGTTGATTTTGTTATATAAATAATCGTTTTTATATAACAGGTATGGAGTTGTAAATATGTACAGTTGTAACAGAACATAATAATTGCAATAAAGATATTTTCAGTATTGAATAAAGTGAAAAAAACTATTTTTCAGTTAAAATTCGTTAAGGTTTATTTGTCTGGTTATTGTGTTTGCAAAAAAATTTGGTCTCTCCTCCCCCCCCCCCTGAATCCGCGCCTGTCAGATGAGGCGACCGGGGAGTTTCCTGTGCGCAAGGATCTCTTATCTTCCGGGGCTTTCCACCTCTCGCATTCCTAAGTGTCTGTGTCCATTGGACCTTATGTAACTGTGTGTTGCCAAGTCTAGTCTTCCTAATGTGGTGTATGCTATTGTATAGTGAACATCTTCAACTAATAACCCATCACAATTGGGTACAAACGAGTTGACAGACTGAAAAACATCAAATTTCGAAGGAGAATAAAGGTGATCCTTCCGAGTACATGTACTAATCATAGATAGTACCCCCCTACCCCTAACTCCCCCCACCCCAGCTCTGAATAATTTCTATGTTATTGATAATAATATCGTATGACGCCGGGTGCAAGCTTTGTTATTTAACGCCCTAAAGGCAGTTTGCAAGTCGAATTTTGTCGTACCTTGGAACGCTATGAAAGTCAAGGAGGTTAGATATCTAAGCTCCTTGACACTATAGCGCTTTCTAGTAGAGAAAGGAGGAACTTTGTGTTGGCGGAAAATCCCGAGAATAATTTTGCCATTATGAACACGGCCTACTGAATTCAAATGGGTTCTTTAACATGCCAACAAGAGTGTCGTGATTTTTGTCGCCTTTCAAAAAAAATATCACTTACCACGGCCAGGAGCGAACCTGCAAGCTTGGGATTGGTAGTCCGACACGATAACCACTCACCCTCGGTGGCAAACATTTTAATAATAATAACGTGAATATTGGATAGCCGTGCGCATGTCCTGAATAGAAACCGCTGCCTCGCCCACGCCATGATTGGAATATCATTTCTTTCCCTCGAGGCCGAGCAAGGAGGATTTTGCAGAGGGCCCAGCCAGCACAATGAGATATTGTGTGAGAAGGGATCAAAGCGAGACGGAGCGCTATTCTCCAAAGTGCCAATCAAGATGGAGCAGTTACAATATCGCTCCCTTGGTGACTTGAGACCGGGGAACCATTACTGCAATATCTGCTCTCTTCTTTACTTCCTTGTCGCACTAATGGGGGCGCTTTATCAGCTCCAACCCTTTTGTTTCACCTTATTAGGGGGCGATCCTTAGGGCTACAGCAGCCAGCAAAGGAATAGACATCTTTCAAATATGTCCGGGTTCGATACCCGGCTCTGACAAGAAATTTAATTCTGGTCTGAGGGTTGGAACGGGATACACTCAGCCTCAAGAGCCAAAACTGAGAAGAAGTGGGTTCGATTTCCACCTCAGTCATCCTGGAAGTGGTTTTCCGTGGTTTCCCCACTTCTTCAGGCAAATGCTGGAATGGTGCCTAACTTTAGGCCACTGCCGCTTCCTTCCCAATGCTCACATAATACACACACTAATACAGTCACCACAATAACACAGGTTATCAGACAGATTCGAGACACACACACACCCAAAGTACATGGGGCTACATGACCGAGCTGACGCAGCCCCTAAACTGAGGAGCCAACCAACTCATTACATTATGTCCCAGTTTGACTCAGCTCATCCCCCTACAGAACCGAAGTCTGTTGGATTTTTAAGAGCGTTAAAAATCCTTCAGTATGCCTTCCTTCGGAGGGGAAGTAAAGCCGGCGGTCCCATGTCATAGATTTATGACATGTTAAAGAACCTTCCACTAATTACAACTGTGTGAAGTTAAATTAATATAGGTTAAACATTCGACAAACACTCTTAGGTTCCGACGTTCGTCGCCAGAAGCTGACTGCGGTGACATCTGGTAATCAAGTTCAGAACTAGTAGTCGTTGACGGTGGCGTTTGGCGACAAAAGTAGGAACTACTTGAAAAAATTCAATGTCTGCAGTCCTCCAAGTACACGGGGCTACATAACCTCGTTGTCTTAGCCCCTAAACTGAGGAACCAACCAACTAGCTACAGCACTGACGAAATTACACTACAAATCAATATATTTGTAGTGATGGAGGACAAATTTTAAAGTTAAAAGGTTAGTAATTTACTAAAAGGACTATACTCGTACAAAAACCTCAAACTCGAAGAAACATTAACTTCCTAACTTTCACTTTTGAAGACGCCGTAAAAGCGATGTCGACCTCACAGTACGAAGAAACCTTGATTGGGTTACAACGTCTAGTTATACTACCATCTGCACAGCAGTGCTGGAAGTGTTGCATACCCATCTTCTTTCCCGGCGAATCACCAGCTTCCGCTATTTTGAGTTGCACCCATGCGAAAAATCTCGAAATCTAGAGGATTTGAGGGATCTATAACGACAGCATTTTAACTGATGAGGGGATCACTTTCTAGATTAGCGGCTTCGGTGGTGTAGTTTGTAGCATGCTGAGTTTCTAGGCCCAAGATCGCGGGTTCAAACTCGGACGAAGTAGTCAGATTTTTAAGAGCGTTAAAAATCCCTCAGTATGCCTTCCTTCGGAGGGTAAGTAAAGCCGGCGGTCCCATGTCATAGCTTTATGGCATGAAAAAGAACCTTCCCCTAAATACACTTGTGGAATCTAAAATGTTTATGTTAGTTTGATAAAGCTTTATTAGTTCCAACGTTCGCCACCAGGTGCTGACTGCGATGGCATTTAGTAGCTACGTCCGCAGCTACGTGTCATGAACGGTAGCATCTGGTAGCAAAAGTAGGAACTACTTGAAAAAAATAATCGTCTGCAGTCCTTCTACCTGAATCACAGATTACTAATCACTAATACAGCCATCAAAATTAACACCGGTTATTAGACAAATTCTACACACATCCAAAGTACACGGGGTTACATGGCCGCGTTGTCACAGTCCCTAAACTGAGGAACCAACCAACCGTCTAGATCAAAGAGTGTCGTATCCACAAGGGATGTATATGATTCTATTTCGAGTCCTCGTTTGAGTCAAGGGGTCATTAACCAGGGATCCTGAGCCACAGTTTACGTGTGGTAGGGTGGTCAGCTCCTTTCCGCTCCTGGCCATGTCACAGCATCTGGTAGGTTCCCACTTGGCATCACGAGGCTGGAAGGACTCATACCAAGACTTGGCAGAGCCGAGAATCAAAAACCACGACCAATGGGGATGGCAACCTCGTGGTGTAGTGGCTAGCATTATTCATGTTGTTGTTGTTGTTGTTGTTTTCAGTTGAGGCGGTGCTTGAACATCGTGGTCTTTATTTTTATTTTTGGAGGAAATGAGGAAAATCTTGTCTGAGACGTTTGTGGGAGCCACACTCCACAAGTGTGTGGGATTCATACCCATTGTTTATTTATTTATTGTATGGCTTTTAGTGCCGGGAGTGTCCGAGGACATGTTCGGCTCGCCTGAGACTGTAGCTGCTTCAAGCGGACACCCATAGGGTGAGCTACAAGTTCCGTTCAATTTTAAGTAGTTCCAACTCTTTCGTTACCAGATATCACTGACACCTAGTGGTGAACGTTGGAACTTTGATAGAGCGTTACAACGGAATCTAACCTAGAAATTTAGCTTCACACAAGTTTAGTTAGTGGAAGGATCTTTAACATGCCATAAATCTATGACATGGGACCGCCGGCTTTACTTCCCCTCTGAAGGAAGGCACACTGAAGGATTTTACCCACTAAAAACAACACACCCTTCTCACAAGACGTGGTGTGTCTCCACCACGGAACTGCTCTCGCATTACTTCAGAGCGGTGTCGTACGTGAAGCCTCTTATGCTTCTGCTTCCTTTAATTCTTCTTTATTATCGCTCATTAGCTTCTAAATCCCTCTTCTTTTGTCGCAAAGTACTTTCCATATAAACTGCTACCTGATCCCAGTGTTCTTCATTTTTCAGCATAACATGTACGATGTTGTTGTCTGGAGTCAGTTCCCCTTGTTCAGCTTCCAAGCATCTTCTTTGTGGCAGTCAATGGACACAAAACAAAGAAAGTGTGGGAGTGCGTCATCGATGGCATTGCAGTAAATGCACACCGGACTACTCGCTCGCTCTATTATGTGGAGGAATTTTTGAAAGTATCCGTGACCTGTCATGAACTGTGTGAGGTAATAGTTCACTTCACCATGGTTCTGGTCAACCCAGTCAGCTAGGGGTGGTATCAGCTTCTTCGTCCATTTCCATCGGGAATCATCTTCCCATCAGGGGAAGATGACCTCGTAGTTCCACCCCTTAAAACAACAATAACTTATAACTATCATCTTCCCATCTCTGTTGCCATTGGTACATTCTGTGGCTGGGAGCTAGCTCCTTTGCCCGTTTCCTTCCCAGCTCTCCTTGGGTACGCCAGATCTCCTGTCTTTCTAAGGCTAGTAAGTGAAAAGGAGCAACTGCCGCTACTATGGGAATCGCAGGTTCAGACACTAAAATAATATTAGTAGTAATAATAATAATAATAATAATAATAATAATGTTATTGGCTTTACCCCCCTCTTTACTATCCTGGCTTTTATAGACAAGGGGATCTTTAACCTGCCAGTAAATCTACCTCACATTTGCGTACCGTCAAATGCCAACTGACTGCGACAGGATTCGATCACAGCCGGCGAGAACGTTACTGCTGCGCCACGCAGCCAGTCAGTGGTCATTCATCCCCGTGTACTGGGGTGTGTAAAATGTTTGTCTGATAACCTGTATTGGTGTGTGTATTTGTAATTCAGGTGAGGATTGGGAAGGAG
This sequence comes from Meconema thalassinum, assembly GCA_946902985.2. NCBI lineage: Eukaryota > Metazoa > Arthropoda > Insecta > Orthoptera > Tettigoniidae > Meconema > Meconema thalassinum. Next base: position 150,237,618 of record OX336395.1, on the reverse strand, counting down.
GCGGCCCTGGCCTTATATCAGGAACCATTCCAGCATTTGCATGGAGTGGAAGTGAGGAAACCACGGAAAACCACTCCAGTATGGCTGAGGTGGGAATCGAACCCTCCTCTTCTCAGCTTCGCCTCACGAGGCTTTCAGACCAGAATAAAATTTCTTGGCAGAGCCGGGAATCGAACCCGGGTGTCTGGGGGCGACAACGAAGAATGTTAGCCACTACACCACGAGGTGGTCGATGAAGTTTGTATTTTAACTGTGTCACAAGTAGCAGACGGCCTTGATGTTTCGTCCCTTAAGTAACACTCGTCATCCACCAGCAATACAGAGAAATGTCGGTCTGTTGTGAATTTACGTTTTAGTGAATGACATAACAGTTGGTTATTTGACTGACAGCGGTAGCTACGCTCGCTAACGCGCAGCGTTAGGCCATGGTGCCAAGCTCACTGCGGACTAGGTAGTCGTTGGTTGTCGTTGGTTGGAGCCCCACCGTCGGAAATCCTTGAAATGGTTTTCCGTGGTTTCCCAATTTTCAACTCCAGGCAAATGCTGGGACGGTACCTTCAGATAGGCCACGGCCGTTTCCTTCCACATCCTTGCCCAGTATTATTCATCTTCATCCATTTCATCTCTCATTAACTCCTTCTTTTAACAATACATTACGTAGGTCATTTATTTATATAATTATTATATTCCACACTGAATTATTCATCTTGTTTACAATGTTTGCTAATTGGCTTGTTTAGTTACAAGTATATATTATAGCTTTAAAGCTAGGTTTAGTTTCTTATTGCAGAACTTCAATCCAGAACATTGTATACGCTACATAAAGGGGCTCTTTAGCCTCAGTGGCAGTTCTCTATGAATACATTCAATAAATGAGGTTAGCGTCAGGACGGACATGCGGCAGTAAAACCATCCGTCATGAAGTCTTTCATCGCCACTCATACCCGAGACCGTTGAAAACGGGAACAATAAGGGGTAGACATAAATGAAAATGAAAATCCACAGCCTGCTTCCAGCCTTCGACTGGGTCACGAATGGAATGAATGAAGCCCCCATCTAGCGGCGAGGATATGAACTGTGCCGGCTGCCGAGGCCTGACGCACTCCTCTGGGGCAATGATTAAATGAATGACAGATGAAATGAAATGATAGTGGAGAGTGTTGCTGGAATGAAATTTTGACAGGGAAAACCGGAGTACCCGGAGAAAAACCTGTCTGCCTCCGTTTTGTCCAGCACAGATCTCACATGGAGTGACCAAGATATGAACCACGGACCCAGCGGTGAGAGGCCGGCGTGCTGCCGCCTAAGCCACGGAGGCTTTCTAAGGGGTAGACATACATGGCAGTTGGTTATTAAAAGGGCTAGGATATCTATGACTCTGGTGGCGTAGTTGATAGCATGCTGATCTTGTATGCCCAAGATAGCGAGTTCAAACCCGGCCGAATTCGTCGTTTTTTTAAGAGCGTTAAAAATTCCTCAGTATGTCTTTCTTCGGAGGGGAAGTAAAGCCGGCGGTCCCATGTCATAGATTTATGGCATGTAAAAGATCCTTCCACAGACTAAACTTGTGTGAAGATAAATTTCTGGGGTAGATTTCGTTGGAACGCTCTATCAAAGTTCCAACGTTCAACACTAGGTATCATTGACATCTGGTAGCGAAAGTTTGAACTACTTGAAATTGAACTAAACTTGTAGCTCACCCTATGGGTGTCCGCGAAAACCAGCTACAGCCTCTGGCGAACCGAACATGTCCTCGGACACGAAAAGCCATACGATAAATAAATAAAGTTCTTAACTTCGGCTAACTTCATTAAATAAACTTTATTTTTACTACACTGTGCTATTTTATTCTACTTGATTTTGAATTTATATTCAGAAACCAGATATCAGAGTAAAATGTTTGCAATTTTATAAATTTTATAGGGCTTTTTTATGATAATTTTTAGCTCATAATTGCATTTTTTTCATTGTTTTATAGGATATTAAAATTCTAGCCCTAGTTATTTAATTAGAATGCATCCCCTGAAGAGGAGAGATTTGACGCCACTAGACTAGCTTGTGGAGGAATATTCTGTCCGTGCTCGCTGTTACACAACTGTTTGTAGCATGTATGTTGTTTTAATTAAAGTAAGTTAGACGGGTCACGCGAACAAGTCATGCGCCATACTGGCTCTAACAGGACTTCAACTGTGGACATCGATAACATGGGAAGCTTTCGTTTAGACGTATTAATAAAAGCACAGCTATGTGAGGCCTTCACACTTGTACAAATAAGAGACAGTCATAACAATGAAACTGAGCACCACCCTCATGCCATACCCTTTATAACTCGTTGGGATAATAAAATCTTCCCACCATGTATTTATAGAACGGTGTTAGAGAGTGAATCTTCCCACCCCTTTCATTTCAAGCAGTTCCACGTGCATCCACACGGTACCTGCACAGAAATATTGAAAACCCATTCATTTGATGTACACTGTCACCAGAAACCAAAGGTGGGAAGCATATATCCAAATAGCTTATAAAGATAATAGCGGAAACTCCTCACCAAAACAGGAGACAGCGCTTCCCAGCACCGCCTAGCGGTCCGAGTTGGCAGCGTAAGACCAGCTGATTTACAACCGTGAGATCCAACCAAACAATTATGTGGATGATCTAATTATCCAATTGTAATGGTTGGTACGGGGAGTATTTGTGCCATATATGGCTGTAATAATTATAAACAGCAAAGTGACCCAAAATCTTTCTTCAGTCCCAAGAAATAAGGAAATGTAAGTATGAATTTATTGTAAACAAGTAGCCTACCATTACACTGATAGTTCGGTTTTCTTTTAATACAGAATGCTTTTACAATATAATTTAGTATTTTTAGCCTGTTCTTTATTTATTTATAGATGCACGCTGTGGGTTATTCGAAGCCGAAGAGCTGACTTAGATGACGTATTGAAAAGGAATGGCCCAGAACATTTAAACAGAACTCATGTTGTATGCTCAGACCACTTTGTGGAGAAAGATTTCAGGAACAAAAACTTGTTAAGTCAAGGGTAAGATCTTTGTAGGTTGTTGATAGTAGGCCTAATGTTAATATTGAAATAACAGCATAATTATAAAACGTGGTGACTAGGGTACCGTAGGCCTAACATTTAACAACATGCTTCAATATTTCCGATTGAAAGTGTACGTAGTTATTTATTGTTATAAGGGGCGGAACAGCGAGGTCATCTGCCTCTAAAGTGTATGTATTGCACTATTAAAGCACAAGGAGGTTGGTGTAATCTAACAAGTTCAGAAACACAAATTTTAATTTTACTGACTTTATTAGGAAATATATGAGAAGGTAACTGTTTTTTTAATGTAATTAAGCGCGTTCATCTCGTTTTTAAATACCAGTACTGTATGTCAAAAAGGATAGATTAAAACCAATGTCCTAATATTTCCTTGTAATTTTCAGTATTTGGCCTGGTGCAGTGCCTTCAGTTCTACTGCCTATGGCAAAGCAACCCCTATGCAGAAGCAGTCCAAAGAAAAGAAAGAGAGAAGAGGAATTGGAACCAAAAGAAACAGCAGATAATTATGAGCCTATGGAAATCCCTGAATGTAGAGAAGAAAAACAGTGTGAAGAATGTGTTAAGGTGAAGAAGAGGTTCAGACTGTCTCAGAAAGCAGTGAGCAAGTACAAGAGATTGAATATTAAATTGAAAACTGAAATTCGTCAACTAAAAGTTAAACTAAAACAGAAGGAATTACAGTGTGTGTGTAGAAGGAATAATGTGTGTAATGATGTTGCAGGAAATTTCATCAATCTTCAGACAATACTTGAAAACAGGAAGGCTCAGGGACGTAGGTATACAGAACAAGACAAAAGTTTCTCTTTAGCTCTGCATTTTTGCTCAGCGAAGGCATATAGGTTTTTGCAACAATATTTTTGTCTGCCAACCACTAGATCACTGCGGAGCTGGTTAGAAAATGCAGAAATAAAGCCTGGTGTAAACAAGATGGTCCTTGACTTATTGAAAATTAAGTATGAAAATATGGAGGCTAGGGAAAAAGTTATATATCTGTGGTATTTGATGAAATGTCTCTAAAATCACTTTTGACCTACAGTGCACAGAATGATTTGTTTGAAGGTTTTGAAGACTTTGGTTCAGATGGTGAATTAATAGACACAAATGCAATGCGACCACTGTGCAACCAGGCTATGGTGGTAATGGTCAAAGGTTTGCATTTGAATTTCAAGCAAATCATAGGGTACTATTTAACCAAGGGTGCTATGAAAGGTGAATGCATAAAAGAAATGCTAGTTCAGGTGATAATAAAACTTCAGCAGACTGGGTTAATACCAAAAGCTGTCACTTGTGATCAGGGTGCTAACAATGTAAAGATGAGAAAGATTTTAGGTGTAACTTCTGAGAACCCTTTTATTGAAGTCAATGGAGAAAATATTTATTTCTTTTATGATCCACCACACCTGATAAAATCAGTGAGAAATAATCTTAAGAAGTACGATTTCCTCTGGGAAGGGAAAATTTGCAGTTGGGCCCACATTGAAGAATTTTATAAGAAGGATGCTGGAATGGTACCTCGACTTGCCCCTCGCTTGTCTAAGAAATGCATCACACTCCCTCCATTTTCTCCAATGAGGGTATGTTTGGCAGTAAGGGTTCTAAGTCACTCTGTTGCTGCAGGCATGTTAGTGCATGTAGGGTTTAATTCCTTGCCACCAGCTGCTGCTTTCACTGCTGAATTAATTGAAATCTGTGATATTTTGTATGATATTTTCAACTCGTCAAAATGTAGCAGCTCAAAGCAATATAGGAAGCTCTTTGTAACAAATCTGAACATTTAAAGAAGCTTGAAGAAATCAAAGAAGTTTTGAAAAATATTGTTGTTCAAAATAACAGGCCAAGCAGTAAAAATAACCCACAGTGCATCAAAGGATGGATAGACAATATCACAGCTCTTACTTTACTGTGGAAAGAACTTAGTGATAGGTTTGGTTTCAGCTTTCTGTTTACTCGAAGGTTGACTAAAGACTGTATTGAGAATGCATTTTCGATCATAAGAGGGAAAGGAGGTAATAATGTAACACCTGATGCCTCTAAGTTTCGCAGTGCCATAAGGACAGTAATGGTCAACAGATTGCTTTCCCCATCCCAAGGTAGTAACAGTGAAGTTGATGCTGCATCATTCCTAGAAAGACTAAAGGACTTAGGAAAATGGACTTTCATTGCACCTGTGACTGTAATGCCTAGTGAGGTCACTGTTGATGTGTCTGTTTATGTTGATTTCCTTGTCATTGAGGTCCGCAGACAAATGTCAGAAATTATGTTATGGGTTGGGCCTGCAGTGGACTGGAACATGAGGAATGTAAAATGGCTCTGGCATCATTCAACGATAATGAGCATGACGTTGGTAACTTTCACATACAAATGAAAAAATATGAATTGAGCAAAATGCTTTTTCCTAATGAGTGTGCTCAAGATCTGTCACACAAAATGTCAGAACTATTTAGATGCAATGTTGATCAATTTTTGATTGAAAGCACGCATGGGGTCAAAATCAAGATGGTTAATTTACTTACGAGTGAATGTGCCACACCGGAGGGAGAATGCAAGAACTGTATTCTGTTGTTGGCTAGCAGATATTTTGCAGTCTTCATAAATGCATTTGTGAATAAGACAAATGATTCTTCTGAATCGTACGTGAACATAGGAAGTGTTAAATTACGAAAAGTAACACATCAATAAGTGTAAATGCTTACGGGTATGTATGGGTATATTCCAGACTCCGGTAACCCACACCAATACCATGTCATGAATTATCTGTAGTATTTTTTAGAATTCTATATAAATTGTACAGAACCAAGTATCTTTTGTTTCTTTTAACACTAATCTTTAAATTATTTGCTGCCTAAATATCAAGCAGAGACATATCTTAACTCCACAATGCAATTTCGGTCGGTGCGCACTCAAAAATACTAGCTGTGGGTGGCAAGGAGCGTAATGCTGTCAACTCGCACCAAGAGATGGCACTGGAATCGCTGTCCCCAGGCGAGCGCATGCTTTTACGGCGGAGTTTCCGCTATTATCTTTATAAGCTATTTGATATATCCCACTGGTCTCCACAGTGCACGTGCTCGCCAGTTCAGATGTATTGAGTGAATGAAATGCATTGTTTTACAGAAGAGGGTGACTTTATTGAAGATAAGAGATTTGTAAAAGTAGGTATATAATTGAAATATAATGTTAATAATGGTTCTAGTCACTTGAGTAAATATATTTCAGCTAGAAAGGAAATAATTATCATGTTCAGGGTGTTTGCCATAGAATAGAAGATCTTTTAAATTAATTTTCTGTGTTATTAGTAAATACCATTTTTAAATTATTGAATTATACACTGAAGAAAATGGAAATTGCAACACCCAGAAGGAGTGGTGCTACATTGCTGCAATTGAACATGCAGGACGAGTGTTCGGTTGTGATTCGATGATTGCACTTTCAGGTCCCTCTGACCGCAAGTTTGGACAACAATCAATACAGGATGTGCCCACCACGAGCTGCAAAACATTGATGAATTTGGCGAGGCATGGAGTCAATAAGGCCCTGAATCGCTTCCTGAGGAATTGTAGCCCATGCTTGCTGCACTGCACGGGTCAGTTGTTCCAGAGTTGTGGGTGGCTGAGGACGGCTGGCCAGTTGTCAACCCATCATGTCCCACACATACTCAATAGGACTGAGGTCCGGGGATCTGGCGGGCCATTCTAAGGTTGTGATGTCGTGAAGAGCTTCACTGGAGATGCGTGCAGTGTGAACCCGGGCGTTGTCCTGCTGAAACATCCCATTAGCTATGTTCGCCATCATAGGGACAACCATTGGATTGAGTACCCTATCAACGTACTGTCGAGCAGTCATAGTGCCCTCAACAAGCACTAACTGTGATTTCACATTAAAGCCAATAGCTCCCCAGACCATAATGCTTGGTGTCGGCTCTGTGTGCCTCTCGACAATAAGGTCTGGGCGGCCCCTTTCCCCGGTACGTCGGCGCACACGATTCCGGCGATCACTGCGGGCAAGACAGATGCGCGATTCTGCTCATGACAATTATATGCAAGGTTTACTTGGTTCGGGAGGCGATGGGTGGGAAAAAAAATTACAGTTATGTTAGGAGAAGAAAGAGAAATTCAAATAATTTGTCGATGATAATGTCCGGTGACGGTAAATTAATTACTGAGAAGCAGGCCATTGCTAATGAATTAAATGTCTTTTATGGCAGTGTGTTCAATAAATCCAATAGCTGTGTACTGGACCTTAACGGTGAATCAGGGGCTCCACTTCTCCAAATAAACCAGTCAGCAATTGTAAAGCTAATACCAAAATTACGTTACAATATATCGAAGGGTCCTGATAATATTGTTAGTGAAGTACTTAAACTAGGAGGTAGGGCCGTGGCACGATACTTAGAGGTGATGTTTAATGTGTCCATAGCCAATGCGCAAATCCCGGGTGACTGGAAAAGAGCTACGGTAGTCCCAATATTTAAGGGAGGGAGCAGACTTGAATTGGACAACTACAGGCCGGTTAGTCTTACGTCCATCGTTTGTAAACAGATGGAGCATCTCATTTGCGACTACTTGAGGGAACAGTGGGAAACATTATCATGGTTTAATGATAGGCAACATGGATTTCGGAAAGGTTACTCACGCGAGAGTCAGATGCTATCACTTTTTCAAGATATTAGCGAATCGTTAGACGATGGAGTTTTAGTCGACACCGTAGTTATAGATTTTGCGAAGGCATTTGATGTCGTGCCGCATGACATTCTACTCCATAAATTAGCTTCAACGAAGATTGATAGAAGAGTAATTTTATGGATCCAAGAATTTTTGACGGGTCGTTCCCAGAAAGTGAAAGTCGAAGGCCGATTCTCGGATGAAATTACCGTAACGTCGGGTATCCCTCAGGGCAGCGTAATCGGAACTTTGTTATTTTTGGCGTTTATAAATGACTTACCAAATGGGATTCGCAGTGACTGTCGATTGTTTGCGGATGATTGAGTAATATATCGAAAGATACATGACTCACAAGACAATGCAGTACTTCAAGATGACCTGAATCTGGTCTATAATTGGGCGATTGAAAATAAAATGAAAATAAACACAAGAAAATGTTGTCTAATAAAAATAGGGAAAGTGCGAAGGCAAGATTTTCAATATAACATTGGCTCGGAAATACTTGTAGAAGAAGATTCTTTCAAATATTTGGACGTTCACGTAAGAAATGATATGAAATGGAGTAGTCATATAGGATGTGTAGTTACTAAAGCTTACAAATCCCTGCACTTTGTAATGAGGGTATTAAAAGGAAGTAGTACCTCTGCTAAAGAGTTAGGATATTTGTCACTTGTAAGACCTATTCTGAAATACGCCTCGGCGGTTTGGGATCCATATCAAGTAGGGCTCATAAATGAGTTGGAAATGGTACAAAGAAAGGCCGCTAGATTTGTGCTCAGTGACTTTAATCCCAGGAGCAGTGTGAGCCGTATGTTAAAGAAACTTGGGTGGGAATCACTTGAGGCTAGGAGGATGAAATCTAGACTCTGCGCTATGTACAACACGTATACAAATCAACCAGCATGGGGTGAGCTTAGCAAACGTATGGAAAAGCCTACTTACATGGGTAGGAGCGATCATCCTTTCAAAGTTAAGGGCCGACCACAGCGAACAAATTATGGTAAATATTATTTCGTAAACCGTGCCATTGATAATTGGAACTCTCTACATGCCGCAGTCTTAGAGCCTTTTCCCAAACATATAGGTGTGTTTAAGAAAAGACTGACTATTTGTGTAAATACTCCAGTTTAATTGTTAGTGAATTGTTATGTACAGTTATTTATTTGTTATGTATATCTAATTTGCCACCGGGGGACACACCCCCAATTGCAAATAAACGAATGAATGAATGAATGAATGAATGAATGAATGAATTCATCACTAAAGACGACCCTATGCCATTCGTCGACCCACGTCGATCGTTCTCGACACCAGGCCAGCCTTACACGTCGCTGATGTGGGGTCAATGGAACACCTTCTGCAGGGACACGGGATCGTAAGCCACCTGCACGCAGGCGATTACCAACTGTTTGTTGTGTAACGTGGGGTGCCACAGCTGCTCGAATTTGCGCTGCTGTTGCATGGGGTTCCATCCGGGCCCTCCGAATGATGCGGCGATCCTCTCTCACAGTTGTCTGTCGCACTGGGCCTGTGCCAGGTCTACGAGTGTGGGTACCTTCATTTGACCACTGCTGCCATACACGTTGTACCGTAGATACCTGCCCAATTATCCGAGCCCTCTCAAATGGCGACAGTAGTTGATAGCGTGCTCTTCTCTGTCGTCGAGGCATGTTTGACGGGGAACACTTCACTGCACAGACTGCAAGTCAACTACGCTGCACCAGAGTCCGTATACTGGAGTTGATTCTTCCGCGACCAATCACGTAGCCTGTAGCAACAATCCAATGGGTCTGAAACTTTGATCGTTTACATACATACATACATGGCATCGTTCCTTATCTTGAAAATCAACATAAACGACCAATGCCTTCATGGTGTTGCAATTTCCATTTTTTTCAGTGTATTCGAATATACTGACTTTTAACATTCCAAAATCACTTTTATATTTTTTGTGCAGTTTTCGGCAAAGATGTTATAGGTCACTGAACGTGAATTGCGTGGGAGTTACGTTTTTTAAAATTATAGAGTGTGATGTGTGTTTTGTATATATTATATCATGTTAAATAAACCGCACTGTCGAGTGATAAACGTAATATCATCATAATTTGGAGGTGGGAAATTATACTTTCCCACCCCATATTTCATAAAATAGAATCCACACCTATAAAACTGTTGCATATTCCTACTCATCTATATAATAACCCCTGGCACTACAGCCCATGAAGGGCCTAGGCCTACCAAACGACCGCTGCCCAGCCATTTGGCCTGCAGATATTGGGGTGACGCGTGATCAGCGCATCGGGTCCCCTCGGCCGTTAATCTTGGTTTTCGTGAACGGGGCGCTGCCTCACTGTCAGACAGCTACTCAATTGTCCTCACGAGGCTGAGTGCACCCCGTTCCAACCCTCATGTCAATTTATAAAATCCCTGACGGAGCCGGGAATCGAACCCGGGGCCTCCGGGCGAGAGGCAGGCGCGCTTCCCCAACACCACGGGGCCGGCACTAATCTATCACCCCCAATTACAAATTTGCAAAAAAATAAAAAATATATATATTTTATACCTCCAGTCTTTTGCCCAATAAAGGGGTTTGAAGAACTTTTATCCACATTTCAATACAACTTACTTTGTCGAGGGATTATATGCTCCTATGGTACAAGTTTCGGACCTATTAAGGTCCTTCACCAGCCACCTGCGAACTCCTAGTCAAAGCCACCATTGGGGGTAAGTCACGTCCGTTTAATTTCACAGATTCACACCACGGCATCACTTATGTAGCATGAATTGAGTCCTTTGATGAACAATTAGACGAATTGGGAACTGCTTGATAATGACTAAACGGAAGACCTAGTTAATATCCCAGATAACAACACGTAGTTGCGTGAAGATCTGTATAACCTATTTCATTTATCGTACTTATGTTAATTGCCTCTATCAACATACAAATTTTCAATTTGATTGCTGTAATAGATTCGCAGATGGGATAGTCATTTTCAAGTTTGGTTGGTTGGTTCCTCAGTTTAGGGGCTGAGACAACGCGTTCATGTAGCCCCGTGTACTTTGGGTGTGTGTAGAATCTGTCTGATAACCGGTGTTAATTGTGATGGCTGTATTAGTGTGTGTTATCTGTTTTTTAATTCAAGTAAGGACTGCAACTTTGAATTTTTCAAATAGTTCCTACTTTTGCCGCCAAACGCCACCGTCAACGACTACTAGGCCTAGTTCATAACTCAGCTACTAGACGCCACCGCAATCGGCTCTTGGCAACGAACGTAGAAACTAAAGAGCGTTGTTTACATTCCTAACCTATACAATTTAGCTTCACACAGGTGTAATTAGTGGAAGATTCTTTAACATGCCATAAATCTATGACATGGGACCACCGGCTTTACTTTCCCCTCCGAAGGAAGGCATACTGAGGGATTTTTAACGCTCTTAAAAAATCCGACGGCTTCGGCCGGGTTTGAACCCACTATCTTGGGCATAGAAGCTCAGCATGCTACCAACTACGCCGCCGAAGCCGCCAATTTTTAAGTTTTGCAACATGAAAATAAATAGCTTTATCGGTGCTTAATGCCATAATATTACAGTAATAATTACCATACTTACTAAGTTTTCTGACAGGTATTTTGTTTTTGGAGGTTAGAGACTGTCTGTGGGTGAGTCAGTAGGTTTGATAGTGTTTTGTAGAGCTATTTATCTGGCATATTTGGATCTGATGATGCTCGCTTGACGAACGAAACATGTCATCCCTTAGTTTTCTTCTTCAATAGTCCATAACAATATTGTTACGGATGTAAGCTTGTTTCGTAGCCTCGCCGCGTGAGTCACCGCCGCCCCCGGGCTATGCTCTGCCTCTGTGTACTACCTGCGCCTTACACAACAGGGTTACTAGGACAAAAGGAATGGTCCAGAATATTCGTGACCCAGCCAGTGATGGAAATCTCGAGAAGCCGTGAATCCTGGACGGGTCTAGAAGCATTCATTGAGTCACCAGCCTGCTATATAAGAGCGTCCTGGCCGGCGAGGTGGACAGTGTTTTTTGAGCTAGTGCGTGCTTTTACCTGAGCGACAGTTGTTGGTGACGTGACTTGCGAAACCCTAGTGAAGCTGATTCTCTTGGCAGCGAAGGAGTGTGAAGCCTACGGAGGGACTGTATTTGAGGAGTGTGTGTTTACCTAGTGCGACAGAGATATTGTGGTGAATTGCGAAAACACCGGGGCTGTTTCCTTAGCCAGCGGACAGCGAAGCAGAGTGTAGTGGTGAGTGACTGGCTATCGTAAATAACTGTAGCTTGTGTATTCAAGGAGGTGTTGCAGGTAGTTCTACCGAGGCCACCGGTCCCATGAGGAGGGATTAACTTCTGTGGCTTATTGACAAGTGAAAGGCAAGTGTTCCCTACAAGAGGAAACTAAAGTGAGATACTAATTGCTTGTATTTGATATTGTTTCTTTAAAGGAACAATTTGTGTTGTGCTTCTACCCACCGTAATCCAGTTAACGGAAGTGCCACTAGGGGGTGGCACGTAACAATATATATAAATCTTAATCACATGTAATTTATTTCAGGTTATTTTTCACATGTTCCAGTAATTGTAACGATTTTGTGTTCACCGATTGAAGGCTACAATATTAATAGCTTGAGTTTTGTGAAACACAGACCTTAGCGTTTTATATAATATTAATAATATCATATCATCATCATCTTCATTTCCGCTTTTCCAGTTCACACCGGGCGGGGGCAAATATGGTTCCTCTCCACTTTGTTCTGTCGTTCCACCATTCCTCTTCCGACACGGTGTTCCAATCCAGGATTCTCCACTGAGTCCATCCAACGCTTTCTTGGTCTTCCTCGTCCTCTCTTCCCTGTCATCCGTCGTTCCAGTGCTCGTCTTGGTAACCTTACTTCATTCATCCGTTTGACATGTCCAAACCATCTCAATCTGTTTTGCTCCAGTTTGTCATTTAGTTTCTGTACTCCCAGTTCTTTCCGTATATCTTCATTTCTCACTCTGTCCCTCCTCGTTTTCTGGATCATCCTGTATCATCATCAGGAATCTCATCTCTGCTGCCTGTACTCTGCTCTCATCCCTCTTAGTCATTGTCCAAGTTTCTGCTGCATATGTCATTATAGGAACATAATATCCTTCTTTATCCTTAATTGGTATATCCTTGTTCCATACTAGTCCCCGTACCTGTTGGTAGAAAGCACCCCCGAGTTGTATTTTTCTGCTAATTTCCAAATCTAGTCTTCCATCTTCAGTCATCATAAAATCATAATAATATCGTATGGCCTCGGGTGCCGGGTGCAAGCTTTGTTAATTTACGCCCAGAGGGCAGCTTGCATGTCGAATTTAATGCTCCTTGAAGCACTATGAAAGTCAACGAGGTTAGCTATCTAAGCTCCTTGACACTATAGCGCTTTCTAGTAAAGAAAGGAGGAACTTTTTTGAGTGGCGGATAATCCCGAGATTAATTTTGCCATGATGAACACGGCCACCTGAATTCAAATGGATTCTTTAACATGCAAACAATGTATGACATGCGTATCGTGATTTTTGTCACCTTTCAAAAATCACTTACCACGGCCAGGAGCGAACCTGCAAGTTTGGAATTGGTAGTCCGATACGATAACCACTCACCCATCGTGACGAGCATAGTAATACTAACATATCCGTGATTCGATATTTCTCAGTGCAGCAAAGGAACTTTATTATTATTATTATTATTATTATTATTATTCTTTCTTCAATTCGGCCAACTAGGGACCACGTCAGTTCAACTGTCTCTTCTTCCGAGCTCTAACTACCGCCCAGTGTTCCCGCATTCGTCTCCGGTGTTGTTCTTTTCTCTCTTGGGACCACGTCTTCCCTGTCTTCAGCTTCGGCTTTTCCTAGAAACCTTTGTGCGAACATAGTTTTTCCTGAAGTGGAACACGCTCCTGGATATCTTTAGGGGAAATTTCCATTTCACGTAGATCTTTCTCAACTTCCGTAAACTATGCCCCTTTGATTTTCTTATCTTGAAAGTACGTCAATATACGTTTTGATATCCTGCCTGGGTTTATTCGTGTGGCTATAAAAGGCAATCCTCCTTTTTCGAATCGTGTCACTGATCTTCACCACGTGCTTGTATAATTCGTGGTTGTGGCGCCTTCTGTACTCGCTGTTTTCTTTGATGGGACCCAGGATTTTCCTCAAAATCTTCCTTTGTTTAGCCTCTAGTTTTTCCATTAGACCTTTCTTGTTTCTTGTTCATTATTCGAGTCTCAGCCGCATACAGAGCCTCTGGTCGAATAACAGTGCAGTAATGTCTAATTTTAACGTTTAAGGATATCGATCTCTTATTGTAGATGTCTTTAGTCAGGTTGTATGCCATTTCCATTTTATTAATGCGTGACATGAAGGCTTCTTTCTCTGATAGGTTAGGATCCATTCACCGAGGTATTTAAACTTTCCTGCCTTCTGAACTTTTCCTAGTCCGACCTCCAATTCCCTGGGCGCTGAATTTATGTTTGTCATGAATTGTGTCTTCTCAAATGAGATTCGAAGCCCAGCCTTCAGTGCTTGATTTTTCAGCTGGTTAAGTTGTTCTTCTGCCATATCAATGGAATCTGAAAAGATCACTAGATCATCTGCAAAGGCTAGACAGTCGATTGTAAGATTATTATTATTATTATGTTGGGATGCCCTAGATTGCTCCTTATGGCTGCACATCATTGGGAGTTGTAGGTCACTTCTGCTGGCCCGGCCTCAATGGATTAAAAATTACATTCTCCAGACATGGTTTTATGACGTCGCGAGTCCCACCGGCTTTATGTAACTCTTTCCTCGTTGAGGATTAGCGGAGAACGTGAGCTGGAATACCGCAAGGGTCTTCAGCCGATTATTACTGAAGGCTACTCTCAGCAGCATAGCCGAGTGAATTGAGTCGCAATCAACGACTGTAATAAAGAAGCTGCACTGCATGTTTTCCGCAACACCCCCTAGTGCAGTGAATCCACGTTGTGCCGCGCTGACACTCCAAGCCACATGGGAATTGCGGGAAATGAGTCAGCGGATCAAGCTTCAAAAGAGGTGGTATCACTCACTACCTTGGAGGTACCCGCCTAGAGACATTTATTTATTATTGCCATAACAGGGCAGTGCCCCAATTACAGTATAAAACAATTGTTTACACACAGATAATACATGAATAGTACATTATGCAACGAGCCTATAATGGCAATAATTAAGACACGCTCGTTTTATAATTTCCATACGAGTGCCTTAATTACCATTATAGGCGAGTTGCATACGACTGTTTATGTTCAACGATAATTATTATATCTATTTTATGTTCGGACATAAATATTCATAAATATCTGTCGAGATTTCGCCAGTTTTATGTACTGAACAGAGCGCATGGGACGCAGAGAATACCTTGTATTTGACAATGGTCTCCTCGTTTACCCTACTATGATACTAGGCCACGCAGTGAAATTTAAATTAGAAGGCCTTGGAACTCAGCGCAGGTGCGATGCGCTATCCTTACCTAATTGGTCACACAACTGTTTCTTGAGCTCTGATTGGTGGGAGAAACTGTCCCATAATCAAAACTTGTACTGTAATGAGCCTCGTTATAGTACAGTGTTCTGACATATAATATTTACATTTCTCCAGGGTCGAACATAAAATACATTAAAAAAACAAAATAAAAACACATTAGAATACAAAATAAAAATTGAAAATTGAAAATTAAAACTTGACAATTAAAAATTAAAAATTGAAAACTGATAATTAAAAATTAAAAATTGAAAAATGAAAATTGAAAATTAAAAATTGAAAATTAAAAATTGAAAATTAAAAATTGACAACTGATAATTGAAAATTAAAAATTGAAAATTAAAAATTGAAAAATGAAAATTGACAATTAAAAATTGAAAATTGAAAAATGAAAATTGACAGTTAAAAATTGAAAATTGAATACTGATAATTAAAAATTGACAATTGAAAATTAAAAATTGAAAAATGAAAATTGACAATTAAAAATTGAAAATTGAATACTGATAATTAAAAATTGACAATTAAAAATTAAAATTTGAAAATTGACAATTAGAAATTGACAATTAAAAATTAGAAATTGACAATTAAAAATTAAAAATTGAAAATTAAAAATTGAAAAATGAAAATTGACAATTAAAAAATTGAAAATTGAAAACTGACAATTAAAAATTAAAAATTGAAAATTGAAAATTGAAAATTGACAATTAAAAATTGAAAATTGACAATTGAAAATTGACAATTAAAAATTGAAAATTGACAATTGAAAATTGAAAATTAAAAATTGAAATTTTAAAAAATGTTAACAAGAAATATTCACGAGTTCAAGTCACAATAACAATAAATGAAGCATGATTTTTAATATTTGGTCACGTAATGTAAAACTAGATTCATATGGTTAGGTACTAATACAATAGCAATGAAGGATGGTGAGGAAGTGAAACCTAAAACGAATAGCAGCTAAATTTAATACATTGGCTCTCAGTTACGCCGACAATTACTGGTATTCTGAGAGAGTCAGTGGCTACTGTCGGGGAAATAAGTATAGATACTCGAGTTTAGAGGTCAATAAAACCTTTACCCGTTGTCTTACATAAGAACAACCTACACCAAAATTTTCCTTGTATCTCGTTAAAATTGTATAGCTGATTGAACAAAAGTAGTACCGGTTTTTCTTACCAAGTTCACGGAGTGCTCACTTAGAAAGATCATTACGTTAAAAGTATTGATCTGATCGTAACGAAACTTTAATACGTCTTAAAGGAACTTATTGTTAACGCGTATATGAAGTTTTAATCTGATCTGACGTTTCTTAAAATAGTTGTTGTGAATTTTGTAAAACAACTTTTTCTCGGGCCTGGGTGGTCATAGCAGTATGAAATGTGGCTTGTTATGAGGCTCATAGCAATGCAAGGCTTAACTTAAAACTACATTTTATCTCACCCAATGCCCCGTAAACTAAGAGCGATAATGAGAACTACTCGCGTGTGGCAGAACTCTTTCCGGTCACGGAGGGAGTCCTATCATTTTGTGTACACTAACAAGGGGAGGATACGATGCATGGGTCACCGATTCGAACCATCTTTAGTACACTTGTAAAGCATGACCAGGCGTATATCAGGTGCAAGTAGGTAGGGGCGCTTCTCAGCCGTTTCCGAGAAATTAATTAATTGCAATTACAGTGCGGCGTCTATGTGCGTTGTACGCTAGCAAGAATTCAACGAGCAAGTGGTGCAGTGGTAAGAGCCCTGCTTCGTGAGCACGGGATCGCTGGATCGAATCCCACCGGTGAGCCTTTGCAATGTGTTGTGTGTTTTTTGTTTGTTTGTAAGCATTGGCAACATCCAACCGATACCTATAGCAAGAGTCACTGCTAACGGGCTGGTCTGATGGTTCACAGACGTGCAATGAACTGAACAGACTGGGCCTTCAATGTATAAATGTATACATATAATAGAATACACCTGACCGTGTATAATTTGCAATGCCGATACTGTACATTATGTAATGTCACAAACGTTGACCCCCATACAATGATTTCAGAATCTCTTTTCTCGCTCACATAACACGTTACCACAATTGACTGAAAAATAAACATTATTCACGACACCTCCATTTGTACGAATTATCAATGTAAAAAAAACACACACACACAACACACTGCAAAAGCCCACTGGTGAGATTCGACCCAGCGATCCCGCGCTTACGATGCAGGGCTCCTACCGCTGCACCACGCGCTTGTTGGCTTCTTGCTAGCGTACAACGCACTGTAATTGCAATTAATTTAAATCTCGGAAACGACTGAGAAGCGCACCTTACTACTTGCCTCGTATACGCCTAGTCATGCCCTACAAGTGTACTAAAGAAGGTTCGAATCGGTGACCCTTGCACCGTATCCTCCCCTTGTGATAGATCATGCAAGATCTACCCACTCGTACCTAGTGCGACGGGACGACCCCCCACTTTGTACCTGTGGAGCCGTATTCACTGTGGACCACATTTTAGCCGAGTGTGTGGATCTTGAGAACTTACGAAGAAACCTTGGTTTGCAGATGGCACTTGATCTTATATTAGCCGGTGACGTGGTGGCTGCTGATCTCGTCATCCGCTTTATAAGTGAGAGTGGGTTATGATAAACAATCTAAATTGATCATTGATCATTGACTCAAAGAGATCCAGTGCTATCATCAGTGTCTTTGGCTCGCAAGGAGTCCAACGATGATGATTTTGTATTTTATGTAAATTTCATAATAATAAGATCATGAAGATATTGTGGACAAACAATGACTCCGGGGATTTACTAGGAAGTAAAAATACAAACATCAAACTCAGATGTCTGGCCTTCGCGGATGATCTGGCACTTCTAGCTGAAACGGAACAGGAAGCAATAATACAGATAAATGAACTAAAAGAAGTCGCAGGGAAAATAGGACTACAAATCTCTTTTCCAAAAACAGAGATGATGAGGACCAACAAGAACTACATGAAAAACAGTTAAGACGAAATATGGGAGGCTAAAGGTCACCTCGGAGAGATCATTAGCAAAAATGGACTGGACAAAGAGTCAATGGAAAACAGAAGACTTAAACTAGAAAAACTCAACTTCTCCACTAAAAATATATACAACAAAAAGATCCTCTCCCTTAATGCCAAACTACAACACTACAATGCTGTGGTAAAACCGGTGATCTTATATGGTGTGGAGACGGCAAATTTGATGAACCTGGAAAACCTTCTGAAGATTGAAAGGAGGATATTGAGGACGATTTACGGCCCAAAGGTGGTACAGGGAACCTACAGACTAAGATCAAGCAAGAAGATATATGAAAGGGTGGAAGATCTGGAAACAACAATTAGGAAAAGACGTTTACGTTTCTATGGACATATGGTTAGAATGGATCCAACAAGAATAAATGAACACATTTTTGATAAATTATATAATCTGAAGAGCCAAGGGGGTTACACCAAGCAGATGAAGGAAGAACTCCGGAGGCTAGAAATTACAGATGACGACTGTCGAGACAGAACACAATTCAGGGAAATACTTTCCAACATAAAGGTTCTTGTGGGAGAAAAGAAGGTACGCAGGGGAGGAAGATGGGCAGCAGAGTGAAAGGAAGGAAGAAAGAACTATGAGAAGGAAATGAAATGATATTTGCGTGGTCCTTAGTTTTGGCCGGTTCGCATAATGTAATGTAATAGAAGAAGAAGTAGGAGAGGAGGAGAATGCTTTAATCCGTATGGCTACAGCGTAATGTAGCCAACACCAGGCACTGCCCGTTTATATTATATCCAATTTTCCGGTAAGTTCTTTCTCTGGTCCAGCCAGAGCCAGTTCTCTCCCTATACGTCCATCGCTCAGTCTGCCATCACCATTCAACGTTTCTTGTATCGATCCTGCAGCCTTCTCCAGGGGGCACCTGCCCTCCAATTTAATATCCCACCCTCCCTCAATGTTCGACCAAAACAAGTTATCGATAATAACAAAACCAATAAAAATATAATCAAACGTGTTTTCATCTTCTTGGAGGCCATCCGAGAACAACATCAATAAGATTTATATAGCTGAATACCAGGTAATAATAATAATAATAATAATAATGACCAAGGCGACTGGCTTTCTATGGACACCAGAGAAGAATGGGACCGGAACGCCTAGCAAATAAGTTCCTCACCTTCCAGAACAGTAGAAAGACCCAAGTACCATGGCTGAAAGAAGTTCATCAGGTTCTTTGCTTGCCACGGTGGGTGAGTGGTTATCGTGTCGGTCTACTAACCCCCAAGTTTGCAGGTTCGCTCCTGGCCGTAGTAAGTGATTTTTTTTTGAAAGGCGGCAAAACTTATGACACGTATGTCATACGATGTTGGCATGTCAAAGAACCCATTTGAATTCAGTAGGCCGTGTTCATAATGGCAAAATTAATCTCGGGAGTTTCCGCCAACACGAAGTTCCTCGTTTCTCTACTAGAAAGCACTATAGTGTTCAAGGAGCTTAGACAATTATCTAACCTCCTTGACTTTCATAGTGCTTCAAGGAACAACGAAATTCGGCATTCAACCTACCCTTTGGGTGTTAAATAACAAAGCTTGCACCCGGCACCCGAGACCATACGATATTATTATTATTATTATTATTATTATTATGTCCGGCTCTGTGGCTAAATGGTTAGCGCGCTAGGCTTAGGCCCTAAGTGCCCCGGGTTCGAGTCCCGGCCGAGCCATCAGGGATTTTAATCTCCTGGGGTTAATTCCCGTGACTCGGGGACTGGGTGTATGTGACGTCTTCATCATCACTTCATCCTCATTACGACGTGCAGGTCGCCCACGGGCGTCAACTAGAAAGACCTGCACTCGGCCTCTCCGGAGGCTACACGATCATTATTACTATTATTATTATTACTATTATTATTATTATTATTATTATTATCAGGTAATTTGGCATTGAGGAGGGAGATAATTATTGCAAACAGAACAGTGTTCAGAAGGAAAATTGCGGATGTAACGGATGTGTTCGTAGAGAAACCCAGGATAAAAAGAAGAAGGGTGTTCTCGGATGAGGAAGGAGCAAAAGCGAGCTAGAGAATGAAGGAGTGGTGGCGTAAAAAGCGACTTGTTCGTTCTTGAATGCTGAATTTTTGTTTTCCGTAATTTTTGTTTATATAATAATTATTAGTTTCATTTAATATTGTTTTATTAATTTTCGGTCTTTTCAAATGTAGGTATCCACGTCTAACTTTTAAACTCCATTCCAAATTTGTATACTTTAATCTGTGTTAAGAGGGGTAGATGCCCTCTTAGTTCCGTCCCTAAAACAACAATAGCTAACCAACTAAAAAAAACATTAACAGTCAAGGAAGTTGTATAATCGTAACCCATAGAGGGTTGAAACGATCCTAAACAAGATGTTCAGTAAAGAACATATAGCCTACTTTCTCCTAAATGTATGAGTATAGTTATAACTCGTTGTTATTATCAAAGAGTATAATAGAACTATTCTTTGTTGAAGACCTTAGAAACGATTTACCTCTACCAAACGCCACAACCTAGATAAAAACTGCTACCATCATTGAAGAAAGAAAGATAAGAAGTATATCAAGAATGTTATGGATCTGGAGACATAATCGACCGGACTGGCGGCGTGGCTCAGCGGTAACGTTCTCGCTTGCTGGGCCCTAGGTTGCAGGTTCGTATCCTGGCGCAGTCAGCTGGCATTTGAGGGTGCACAAATGGGAGGGAGCCGTGTCAGTACATTTACTGGCACGTTAAAGATCCCCTTCGGGCAAAAATTCCGGCACCCCGGTGTCTCTAAAATCAGCAGTAGTTAAAAGGGATGTAAAACCAATAACATTATTATTATTATTACGACCTGCCGTGGGCAACATCCAACTTTGAGTTGAGGCATGTCTTTACACGTCTGGTTGTGCATGGCTTTCACTACCCTAATTGAATTAACAAATCTTTCCATGACCCTACAGAGACGTGTGTATACAAACTATGTGGATATTTTCGATGATATAATCCTAACAGAGCGAGTGCATTCTAGCGGCCAGAAGAAGAAACTTTTCAATAAAATCTGGAAGTTACCTTTTTGGCAGCTAGATGTCTCGAGTAAATCTGCTGGCGAATTATATTTTAATTAAATATATATTTTACACCATAATGTGCACAATATAACGCTTAATAACATTTTCAAGTAACGCAAAATAGGCTGTTACAAACCCTTTAAAATAAAAAGTTAAAATGTATCGTAGTATCATCTTGTCATTCTTCAAATTCGATGCGCATAGAATGATAATGGTATAGTAATCAATGGATCCCCACGTAGACTAGTCGTGACATCTATTGGTGAAATATCGAACAATATAATCCTAACAGAGCGAGTGCATTCTAGCGGCCAGAAGAAGAAACTTTTCAATAAAATCTGGAAGTTACCTTTTTGGCAGCTAGATGTCCCGAGTAAATCAGCTGGCGAATTATGCTTTAATTAAATATATATTTTACACCATAATGTGCACAATATAACGCTTAATTTTAAAACATCTGAGTCATTACAAAACAATAAACATATAACATTTCAAGCAAAAAACCTAGCTCTGATCGAGTTTGAACCATAGGCATTTGAGCGATAGGCTAACGCTCTACCACTGAGCTAATTGTGTCAACGAATATCGTTCTATTTAAAATGACTTACATAGAACTTGTTAGCAAATAATGATTTATACTAAACGATTTCATCACTGGAGTATATTATTTATATATATAAAGCATTTCATACAAAGTTTATTTATTTTTTATCAGTACGCTATATTGCATGCAATACTCAAATTAAATTGTGCTCTGAGAGAAGATCATTTTCCGTATCGACAGATTCACTATATAACCAAGGAGAAACTGTTCCGCCTAGTCAATACATTTATTTACAACAAGTTATAAACTTGCTATTATATGGTACATGTTTCGGGGCCTCTAGTACTGGTCCCTTCTTCAGCCATAAATTAAGTTGCAAAATCCAGCATAATTAAAGATATCATAATAAAAAATATGTACATAAAATGATGAGTGAATGGATGAAATGAGGCGAAAAAGAACATATTACTCCTGAGAAGTAATGTGAGTGCACATCAGTAAAAATTAACACCATTGGTATTGCTAGGTTCTTGAGAATACACTTATATAGCACTGTTCTAATGTTTGTGTATGTGGAAATCACTTCACTTGGGATTTATAGCCTGTTTACAATGCTGTTGACTGAAACTTGCTGTTCAAGCTGGGGCTTCTGAGCTTATAGTTTTGCATTAGAGGGAAAACATCGAATGTCATGTAATGAAATACATCATCATGATGAGGAGACGTCCAAGTATGGAAAAACATATTTTACTTAGACCTTTTTAACTAAAACAATTTCCTTTGTTGATCTAATTCACAGAATCTCAATTTACTTCATGGCCCCATTATTGCTTCATCCAGTTGCTTAGATACCTTGGATCCAAGGCTTCTAGATTATATGCATTGCCTAGGTCATGAAGTATCTAAATTTGTAACCATTGCACTCTCATTATTAATATATTATTAAATTTAAAAATAATAATGACAATAAAAAAAAAACATAAAATACAATATGAGATTTAAATTAAAATAAGGTGAGGTAATATAATATTATATCTTTGTGACCTGGAATTGTTATAAATGGAATATAGAAAGGTAGATGGGGTTATAAGGGTGAGAGGAAATGGAAGAGGGGGGGAATATTGGGGGAGTTTGTGTTGGGGAATTCACGGTGGTTTGTTGTTATCAACAATTTTATTCTTTATATATATGGCAACACACATGGAGGAGTCACATCATAAATTCACCAACATCGAGAAAGATCTAGAAATCCTCCATTTTACAGGAAAGGGGACCACTATGAATGTACTAGAAGCGATAGAAATTAACACCGCACAGAAACTATCTCCTCTTCATAATCTTAATGAAATAAATTTTGAAACGAATATCCTATACAACACCCTAACGGAATATATAAAGAATAAAATTGTTGATAACAACAAACCACCGTGAATTCCCCAACACAAACTCCCCCAATATTCCCCCCCTCTTCCATTTCCTCTCACCCTTATAACCCCATCTACCTTTCTATATTCCATTTATAACAATTCCAGGTCACCAAGATATAATATTATATTACCTCACCTTATTTTAATTTAAATCTCATATTGTATTTTATGGTTTTTTTTATTGTCATTATTATTTTTAAATTTAATAATATATTAATAATGAGAGTGCAATGGTTACAAATTTAGATACTTCATGACCTAGGCAATGCATATAATCTAGAAGCCTTGGATCCAAGGTATCTAAGCAACTGGATGAAGCAATAATGGGGCCATGAAGTAAATTGAGATTCTGTGAATTAGATCAACAAAGGAAATTGTTTTAGTTAAAAAGGTCTAAGTAAAATATGTTTTTCCATACTTGGACGTCTCCTCATCATGATGATGTATTTCATTACATGACATTCGATGTTTTCCCTCTAATGCAAAACTATAAGCTCAGAAGCCCCAGCTTGAACAGCAAGTTTCAGTCAACAGCATTGTAAACAGGCTATAAATCCCAAGTGAAGTGATTTCCACATACACAAACATTAGAACAGTGCTATATAAGTGTATTCTCAAGAACCTAGCAATACCAATGGTGTTAATTTTTACTGATGTGCACTCACATTACTTCTCAGGAGTAATATGTTCTTTTTCGCCTCATTTCATCCATTCACTCATCATTTTATGTACATATTTTTTATTATGATATCTTTAATTATGCTGGATTTTGCAACTTAATTTATGGCTGAAGAAGGGACCAGTACTAGAGGCCCCGAAACATGTACCATATAATAGCAAGTTTATAACTTGTTGTAAATAAATGTATTGACTAGGCGGAACAGTTTCTCCTTGGTTATATAGTATACTCAAATTAGTGAAATATAAGTCCGGCACAAGATATCCGCTGCCATCTTGTCTTATTACTGAATCAGTTCAGCTTTTTAAAATCACGTCTGCACTATAGTATTACAAAATAAACTTTTAATTTCGAACGTGCCTCTTCCTTTAGAACAGTTAAAACGATTCTCGGCTCGATAATCGGAACTGGTGGGTCCCATAATATGGATTATAAAGTTTGCATAATTCGCACGGCCGCCATCCTGAAATGGTATGGCGGACGACCTTGTAATTTGGTCACAAGACGCATCCTATACGAAGGTATGTTGTTACCAAATTTGGTAGAGATCGGATGATTTGGTTAGTCGTTATTTGATTTTACGTTTTGAACGTTTGAGTGGCCGCCATTCAGTTTTAGTAAAGATGGCGGCGATATAAAACATGACACTGAGGTGTCCTTTGCTAGTGCTACCTTTGTACCAAATTTCGTTCAATTTGCATTCACCGTGTTCGAATTGATAGGGGGGGGACAGACATTCAGAGTACACACACTCACACACACACACACACAGACTCACACACACACATACACACACACACACACAGACTCACACACACACATACACACACACAGACAGACACACTTTTTTCGCCCTGTGTTGATCTCATAAGTCTACTTTCATTTTTTGCAAAAATCGAAAGTAGGCTAATAAATAAATAAATAAATAAATATCCAGAGGGGAACTGTCCAAGAGCTTCGAGGTCAGAACTGGTGTTAGACAAGGGGATGGCTGATCTCCGATCCTCTTCAATTGCCTACTAGAAAAAGTAATTCGTGCGTGGACGAAAACTCTGAAGGATGATTCTGGATTAAGAATAGGCTACAAGAAAGACAAGTTAACAGTCCCCTGTTTAGCCTTTGCAGACGCCCCTGCACTCCTAGCGTCCAGTGTGGAGGAAGCTAATCATCAACTATCCTCTCTGAACTATATAGCAACTAAAGTAGGCTTAAAGATCGCCATCAACAAAACACAGCTTATCAGCAACATCAGAGATGCGCCAGAGTCAATCCCACTGGGGCACAAAGTAGTACAAAGGACTAACTCCTTCAAATACCTAGGAGAATGGATAACCCCAAACATCAATGAAGACCTGGCCATGAACGACAGATGCACCAAACTGGAGAGAGCCTAGCACCTAAGCAAGAATATGTACAAATCCAAATCCCTCTCAATGAATTTCAAACTCAGACACTACAGTACTGTAGTGAGACCATCAGTACTATATGCCTCAGAATCACTAAATATGGTCAGAAAAGGACAACTCCGGAAATTGGAGCTGAAGGACCGGAAGATTCTGCGAAAAATCATGGGCCCTATTAGAGGAAGGCAATTATAGAATCAGGCACAACAATGAACTCTATGAACAAGTGGAGAGCATTACAACAGCCATGAGGAAGAGGAGGCTGATCTTCTATGGCCATATTGTGAGAATGGATAATCAGAGGCTCACCTCCAGAATTTTCAACACTGTCTCTAGAGGGAAAGCAACTAACGCCAAGTGGTCGAAACTAGTCAGGAAAGACCTTGAACAATTGGATATTGACCCCAGTAACATCTATGACAGGAATAAATACAGGACTTTAGTCAGAACATCAGACTCGCTCCAAGTCACTAACAGCAAAAGCAGTGCGTCCAGGAGTAGGTGTGAAATGGACTCAGGAGCGGAAGGGCATTCACAGTGCCAGAATGAAAGAATACTGGGCTAGGAGGAAAGCTACCAGAGATAAGAACCACGTGGTACAAACGGAACTAAAAATAATAATAATAATAATTACCAAGGTTTTGTTTGTTTGTGGAATTGCATGATTACATATACAGGGTGTATCCATGATGACGTTACAAACATTCAGGGATGATGGAGGAAGGCAAATAAACCCGTTTGAGATAAAGAACCATACTACGGAAACGAACGAGTCAACAGTTATTAATAACCACCGTTGTTTAACGTCCGCCCTCAATTCTAGTTCTTAAAAGACCCGGGCGACGGAATTTCATCCTGCAGGCGTTCTTAAACGTGAAGGAAACCAACGACATGGGGTTGGCACGTGTAAACACCCGTAAACGTCATCGACTGCAGTCGGGTGTGACCCGGCTAACTTGGGACTAATAGACCAACACCTTATCCACTTCGTGGCCAGCTCGTTCACCTGATCTCACCCCTCTGGACTTTCTTCTTATGGGGTCGTGTGAAAAGTCGTGTATATGAGACACCTGTCGAGACGGAAGAGGAACTCCTGGCGAGAATCCTCGTTGTCTGGGACTCTGTTCGAACAACACCGGGTACGACAGGCTTTGTGCGACGATGTATGCAGGCATTGACGCAGGGGGACGCCATTTTGAACAGTTATTATAAATGTAGCAGCTTGCGAAACATTTGTAGGAAAACGGTACGAAGGTGGATCAAAACGTTAGTTGCACTAACGCGCTGCAGCAGCGCGCTGTGTGTCGCAAACGTGGGCACCGCGGAGAAAGGGACAGACACTGTCCACACGTCTGTTAGGCAGGTCGCTGTTGTGTCTCGTCTAGTATGGTGTGAATAGCGGCCAACTGCAATGGCGTGTCGACTAGAGGTTCACTCCAAATACGAGGTGCGTGCGACAATCCGATTCCTATGGGCCAAAAGGAAGAATTGCACGATTAAAGAGAAGCACCGGGGGAATTGAGCGCCGGTGTGATTTTGTTGCACGATAACGCAACACCTCACAAGGCCCGCCAAACGAGCGAACTGCTGCAGCGTTTCAAGTGGGAGGTCTGGCAACACCCACCCTACAGTCCCGACCTAGCGCCATGTGACATTCATCTGTTCGGTAAGCTCAAAACGGAGCTCGGCGGTCGACGTCACCAGACTGATGAGGAGGTGAAGGCCGCTGTCTCCGTGGGGTTGCAGAACGCTGGAGGAACTTTCTATATGCATCCGGCATCGACAAGTTGGTTGTGCGTTCGCAGAAATGTTCGTAGTCTCTTGGAAACTATGAGGAAAAGTGACGTTACATTGTATGTCGTTATAGGGGTGTTGCTGTTGTATAGGTGGTGTAATAAATGGCCATAACTTGGAAGTGCAACTTATTGTTTGATCTGCCCTCGTATTAAGAGAGTATCATTTTGCTTATAACTTGTGACTCTATATCGTTTCCGTACTACAGTACGGTTCCTCATCTCACATTGATCCATTTGCCGCTCTCCATCCCTGAAAGTTTATAACATAATGACGGATACACCCTGAATATAAATCAATACTAGCCTGGCGGCTTCGGTGGCGTTGTCGGTAGCATGCTGAACTTCTATGCCCAAGATAGCGGGTTCAAACCTAGCCGAAGCCGTCGGATGTTTTAAGAGCGTTAAAATCCCTCAGTAGGCCTTCCTTCGGAGGGGAAGTAAAGCCGGCGGTCCCATGTCATAGATTTATGGCATGTTAAAGAACCTTCCACTAATTACACCTGTGTGAAGCTAAATTGTATAGGTTAAGAATGTAAACAACGCTTTTAGGTTTCTACGTTCGTTGCCAAGAACCGACTGCGGTGGCGTCTAGTAGCTAAGTTCTGAACTAGGCCTAGTAGTCGTTGACGGTGGCGTTTGGCGGCAAAAGTAGGAACTATATGAAAAATTGAAAGTTGCAGTCCTTACTTGAATTAAAAAACAGATACACACACTAATACAGTCATCACAATTAACACCAGTTATCAGACAGATTCTAAACACACCCAAAGTACACGGGGCTACATGACCGCGTTGTCGCAGCCCCTAAACTGAAGAACCAACCAACCAACCAACCAACCAACCAACCAATACTAGCCTATTTGTTATTCCAATTTATATTCAAAATTTTCATTCAGACCGGTTTCATGGGAAATGAATAACTGATAAACAAAATAAAGTTTGGTGCTTTTCAGTCGGTCAACACGAATGTACCCAAAAGAGTTGCGTTATACCCTAATCCTAAATAAGATTATATGAGATTAATAAATACACTAGGATGACCAGTTCAGTGATAACATTCCAATTCAGTCGACAGACACTCGTGAAAGAGTGAAGTTGACACTGCTAGCAGCTCCAGCGCGGAAGACATCCAACCTGATAAGTAATAGCCTACACTATACAGTACAACCTTAGTTGACTTTTACGACCATAGAGTCACTCCAAACAGACAAATTCCGGATTTCTATCACCATTTTAGCATGTCACCTAACATCATAAATTAGCATACACTGACAAGTTGCATTACCAACACTGCAACTAAATAATTGTACCTACATATTGTAAATATTTTCACCTGTATTTTCAAACATAGATTTTTCAGCCTAAGTGTAACGGATCTGATGATGATCGCTTGACGATCGAAACTAGTCATCCTAATGTATTTATTAACCTCATGTAATTTCTTTCAGGATCAGGGTATAACCCAACTCTTTTGGGTACATTCGTGTTGACCGACTGAAAAGCACCAAACTTTAATTTACTAAGGCAACACTGACATTCAAACCTCACAATGATAAACAAAGGAAGTTTGACGTAACTAAATTATATATATGTTAAACATTTGACGCGACCATGAGCCACGGGACCTCCTTTTTACGTAAAATCCGAACCACAGGACATAGCATTTAACTTCGAAAATCTCACATGCATTGACTGGGAATCGAACCCGGTTTGCCTTCGTGAGAGGCAGACAGCTTGACCGCTGCGCCACTACGCCCCTTTAGATACAGAAATGTGAATAATACATTAGTACGGCATTAGCTGTTGCTTTCGTTGTTGATTCTTTAGGGAATCGGGGTCATGTAGCCCCGCGTACTTGGGTGTGTGTAAATAGATAAATAAACAAGTAAACAAACCAACAAACAAATCAACCAATAAATAAATAATAAATACATAATAGGAGAGATGATTTCCATGTTACGCCCCTTAAAACACCAATTATCGTCATCATCTTCTCAGCTCTGCCTCACGAGACTGAGTGAACCCCTTTCCAGCATTCAGAAGAGAACTACATTTCTTGGCAGACTAGCCACTACACCACCGTAGTGATCAATAGTGTACTTGTAGTAATAGTAGTAGAGGTAATGGTATCATGATAATGATGTTAATAATAATAATATCGTAAGGTCGCGGGTGCCGGGTGTAAGCTTTGTTATTTGACGCCCAGAGGACAGCTTGCATGTCGAATTTTGTCGTTCCTTCGAGCAATATGAAAGTCAAGGAGGTTAGATATCTAAGATCCTTGACACAATAACGCTTTCTAGTAGAGAAAGGAGGCACATTGTGTTGGCAGTAAATCCCGAGATTAATTTTGCCATTATGAACACAGCCTACTGAATTCAAATGGGTTCTTTAACATGCCAAGATTTTTGTTGCCTTTCAAAAAAATCACTTACCACGGCCAGGAGCGAACCTGCAAGCTTGGGGGGGGGGGGGTTGGTAGTCCGACACGATAACCACTCACCCTCCGTGGCATGCATGATGATGGCAATTCATTAAAAGTGTGTGTAATCACACTCAATTATGGGCAATCGTTTTCACATCTAGTATTTAAAATGCTTGTATATTAGTTATCGTTTAACGATCACTCATTTAAGCGAGACAATCAAGAGCTAATCAATCACATTCCGCGAACAATAACATCAAATTAATTGCCACTCTTCCATAGCGGCGTGAATACACACACACACACACACACACACATACACACACACACACACAGTGCCTGAAAATACAACGCGCGGAAAACAAAGTTGCATAATGTACGCACAGGTATATTCAGCAGGACGTCACCTCCGTGGATTAATTGTTGTTAATTTATGTTAGGGACTTCAGAATAATAATAATAATAATAATAACAATTAGACATTACTGCACAGTTATTCGACCAGAGGCTCTGTATGCCGCTGAGACTCGAATAATGAACAAGAAAGGTCTAATGGAAAAACTAGAGGCTAAAGAAAGGAAGATTTTGAGGAAAATCCTGGGTCCCATCAAAGAAAACAGCGAGTACAGAAGGCGTCACAACCACGAATTGTACAAGCACGTGGGGAAGATCAGTGACACGATTCGAAAAAGAAGGATTGCCTTTTATAGATAGCCACGTGACACGAATGAGCCCAGGCAGGATATCGAAACGGATATTGACGTACTTTCAAGATAAGAAAACCAAAGAGGCATGGTTTACGGAAGTTGAGAAAGATCTACGTGAAATGGAAATTTCCCCCTAAAGATATCCAGGAGCGTGTTCCACTTCAGGAAAAACTACGTACGCACAAAGGTTTCCAGGAAAAGCCGAAGCTGAAGACAGGGAAGGCGTGGTCCCAAGAGAGAAAAGAACAACACCGGAGACGAATGCGGGAACACTGGGCGGTAGTTAGAGCTCGGAAGAAGAGACAGTTGAACTGACGTGGTCCCTAATTGGCCAAATCGAAGAAAGAATATTATTATTAATAATAATAATAATCTTCGGAAAATGTATGGTCCCATGAGAGAAAATGGAATGTGGATTAAGAGGGGAACAGCGGACCTCTACTCCTTCACTGATAGGCTCACTGATGCCATACCGAAGCGACGCCCGAATTTCAATGACCATATCTACAGAATGAACAACGACACACTACGAACTAAGAGATTATTCAAAGTAATCAACTCAAAGAAGGTCAAGATAAAATGGCTAGATGAAACTACGGCGGATCTCCAAGAAATGAATATCACAGACGAAATCATAGACAATCGTGGAGCTTTTAGGACAAAATTACCCAACCATAAATTTAGGGTGAAACCCATAAAGAAAACTGGTAGGAAGTGGCCGACAGAACGCAAGATGCAACACAGTGCATTTATGAAGAGATTTTGGGAGGATAAGAAGGCGAAAACCATCAGGCCTGCCAACTAACAAGTTCAAACGCGCTCTTTGAATGAGCATAACGACGAAAGAAAGAATAATAATAATAATAATAATCAAATTCATATGAGAAAACCTGACACAAGGAAGGATTTCCTCGATACTTAGACAAACAAACATTAATTAGTCAGTTTGGAAAAATCCCTCGGGTAAATAATTTCAAATACTCGGGGAAAATTATACATACAACCATCTGGATTACGTCGCGAGCAAACAAAGATAATCTCTAAATTACAAAAATCTTTTAAAATCATCAATATCTAGGAACGCAAATTTTAGTTTAGCACGTTAATTCAAAGTGAAAAATATATATCTGAAAACCTAATCATTGAAGGCAGATCACTAGGGCCCGGATGTTGATGACATGTCATCTTTTTACTGGGCTGTCTAAAACAATGCTGAAGTACATAGAAACTCCGGACGGGCCACCACGTCTTCAAGTATGTGATTTTTATTTTGCATCTTTTCGCATTATTTGCTATTTTTCCATTTTAAGAGCATTCTTTTAAGTTTGGGAGATTTTTTGGTCATATTTTAGAGAAATCGGCCTTTCAGTGTCATTTTTTTTTTCTTCAATTTAGTCCTGTCGCAGCTTTATATGAGGGAGTTACGTCTCTCCGAGTTAAGAAGAAGCTAGTAGCTGATACAAGATAATTTAAAATATTGAAATATTGATTCCATTTCCTAAATCAGCCGGGTGGAAACTAATCTTAGCAACAATCGTGGCGAAAGTGCTGCGGGTATTGCAACAAAACTGAAACAAGTGCTGGGCAAAAACAACGGGTATAAAACATTCTGCAAAATCTCAAGACATTCTTTCTGGTGAAAACTACTGCATGGATGGGATTGAGGAGGATTTAGCAGCAAACAACCTTCCTTACTTCAAGTACACTCCGATCACATCAGTTGATGTTGAACGCAGATTTCGAGACATAAAAACTTGTTGGCTGATAACCACAGATCATTTACATTTGACAACATCAGAATGACATTCGTAGTGCAGTGCAACTCAGACTAAAGTGAACATAAACCTTTTGTTAAGTGCTAGAAATCTATTTTGATTCTCCATTTTAGTGCTTTTTTTCGAATTTTTGAAATATTGGTGAGTTTATTATTATAAGATCATTTACTCCATTTTATAGTGCATTTTTCGAATATTTAGGTCTTTTATTACAGTCATTTTTGAAAGTTTTAAGTGCATTTTTTAAACTTCTTTACGGCATCAAGATCCGGAACCTACAGATCACTAACTAAAAACTTAGAAAAACAAGAAGGAAACCCCTCAGGAAAATCTTTGGCCCAGTATAACTCCACGGCACTGAAGACCAGCTGTTCCAAGCTCCCGCATATCCGTCGTGTGCTTTCTTTCGAAATATAGAGTAATGCTACTCATGTTGGTATTAAATAATTTCTTTTCAAAAAAAAAATGAACTCACAAGTTTCAGTGCCGGAGCGATTTTCTGCCATTGATGAATTCAGATGTATACCCCGGAAGTGGAGGTGGGGTGGGGAAACTCCAGAAATATTAAAAAATCCCGAAATATCTTCCTAAAAACAAAACTAATTCATGGTCAGTCAAAAATTCTCTCTCTCTCTCTCTCTCTCTCTCTCTCTCTGTGGTTAACAGCCGTGAGACTGGTTGGCAGCAGCTCGCCATTCTTCCCGTCTCTCCGTCTTCCTCTTCAGTTCACAATATGAGCCACAACCCATATCTTCCAGTATTTGACTCATGTACTCCAGTCTGGGTCTTCCTCTATAATTCTTGCCGTCTACTGTTCCCTCGATTATAAGCTTAATCAGTCCATTGTGTCGCAGTATGTGGCCCACGAGGTGATTCAGTCTTCTTTTTAAACTTTTAAGGAAGCATCTTTTCTCTCCCACTCTTCTAAATACTTCCTCATTTGTGACCATTTTGCCCCAGCTGATTTTCATAGTCCTTCTATAGCACCAGGTTTCAAATGCTATTAGTCGTTTCTCCTTTCTCCCCTACTGTCCAAGATTCGCTGCCAAATAGCGCGACGCTCCATACATAAGCTAGGTCTTCAACATTTGTTTCTTCACATCAAAACTTATGTTCTTTGCAGTAAATAGGTTCTTCTTTTTATAGAAAGCGTTCTTGGCTTGGGCAATAGTAAATCTCTTTGCTTCTCCATCCATCATTCGTTATTTTACTTCCCGGATAATTAAACTCATTCACTTCTTGTATCGTTTCATTTCTTAACTCTATTGCTGTCTGGTTTTCGCCATTTCTACTGCAGACCAAAAATTTTGTTTTGTTTGTATTTATTCTCATATTAAATTCTTCCTCCATTATTTTGTCCATCTTGCTCAGGATCTTTTGTAAGTCTTCTTCATTTTTTTCAATTAGCGCTATGCCAGAAATTAAAGAAATAGAAAAACAAGAACATAAAATCCTACGAAAAATGTCTGGACCAGTAAATAAAGATGGAGTATGGATTAATAGACCATCCTCAGAAATTTATAAAACCATAGAAACTATCACCAACACTTTCTGAAAGAGACGAGGTAGTTTTTTTGGTCACACAATACAGAATGGACCAGCACAGAATTACAAAACAAATATTTAACATCCCCCTCAACAGTAAAAACAAGTCCAAATGGATAGCAGAGGCGGTTTTAGAACAAGGGCACACGGTCACGTGCCCCACCATTAATAATCATTCTCCTTGGGTTGTAGTCGTCTTGATAATCCTTCCGTGGCAATGGCGCTTATGACGTGACCAAGCAGTTCAATCGGCTTGCTGTTCACTTTCCCCGACAGCAGGAGCATGGCACGTCACAACGAGGTGCTCTGCTGGGCACATGCCTGGTGTGACCAACACAGTGTAGCCACATGCTTCCTCTTCCTGGCCCTTTAACATCATCCCCTACTTTTACAGCGGGGAGAGGCGAGAGAGGGGCTATGGGAGTTTCCTAGACTTGGGGCACAAGAATCCTGTGACTAGCCGGCGATACGGCCGTGAAAGTAGCGAGGGCGGGTCGGGGCGAGGAGGGTCGGAGAGGGGTGTTAAAGTGTACCGTTAGCAAGGAGTACCGATAGAGAGCAGACAAGTTCATAGGTAGCTTATTTACCAACCTTCAGCAATTTTCCACCAAAATAATATACGGAACATAGCGCCCGTTATTAATATGTACGGAGAAAAATCAACATGTATAATATGCATTGAGAGAGAAACGTAACATTATGACCGTAGGGTATGTACCGTAAGCGAACTTGTATTATGTTATAACGTCAGGTCTGAGAAATTTCATTATCTGGGGGAATACGCAACTGCGAGACGACGGCACTGCGTCAGTACTTGGTTCCGAAAGTTTTGGCGCCTACGATATTGAGTTACTGTATAATTGTGTTTGAGTGCGGTGGTCTTTTGCAGTGTTCAGTAATATTAATCTTACATAGGCTAATATTTGTATTGGAAGCGTGTTTTGTGAATAACGCGTACCAGTGTGTTATTAAACCTAATTAAAATATACACTGAAGGAGTATTTCGTCGTACGAGGTAAGTGGTACTTATCAACTATGAATTATGTGGCATTTTATTTTTAGACCGTAACTTAATGCTGCGACAAATTACTTTATAATTTTCACTGTGTTTTCAGGCATTGAAGGTGTGCATGTCGTTACCAAAACCGTGCAATGAACGAGGTAAAATACTTACAAAATAAGTCCTTAACTTATGAGGACAGACTATTAGCAAAGGAATTAGGCCCTCCGAAACCAGATCTGTGCATTAATCAAGTCTCTAAAGATAAAAACAGAACATATCACAGGACTTTCAATAAATCTGTGTATAAAAAATGGGATTGGTTATGTGGATGTCCGGTAGTAAATTCATTCTTTTGTTTTCCGTGCCTGTTATTTGGTGGCGATGACACATGGACCAAGACTGGCATTAATGATTTAAAACATTTACCTGAAAAAGGAAACAAACATTGTTTGTCAAAATGCCATATGAACAATGAAATGAGTTTAGCAGTGTTAGGGAATATAAGCATAGCGCAGCAACTGGATGATGGCTACAGGATTTCTATTCGTAAACACAATGAACTTGTGGACAAGAATAGGTATATTATGTCGCGCATTATTGATGCTATTAAGTTTTGTGGGGAATTTGAATTGGCCTTGCGTGGACATGACGAAACCGACGAATCAATTAATCCAGGTGTTTTTAAGGGTCTCATCAATTACACTGCGGCGCTTGACAATGTTTTAAAGGATCACTTGGAAAATTCAAGCGTGTTTAAAGGGACATCGAAGGTCATCCAAAATGAAATTTTAGACACGATTCTGTCCGTTTGTCGGAAGAATGTTGTCGAGGAAATCAGTTCGGAAGACTTCCACTCGCTCCAGGCTGACGAAACAACGGACGCTTCATGCAAAACCCAAATGTCCCTAATTTTTAGGTATCAAATAGCAGGTAGAATTGTTGAGCGATTTTGGGGTTTCTTTGAATTCACCGACAGGAGCGCGCACGGTCTGGCTGCAACAATATTGGGACAGTTAAACAAAATTGAAGTAGAAAAATCTCCTGAGAAACTTATTTGTCAAACGTATGACGGTGCTTCTGTGATGAGTGGGCATAGGGGTGGAGTGCAGTCGTTAATTAAGGAGAAATACCCAAACGCGAATTACATTCATTGTTACGCACATCAAGGTAATTTGATTCTCCAACACGCCACTTCATCTTGCTCCCAAAGCAGAATATTTTTTCAAGATTTGCAAGGGATAGGGCCATTTTTTTCAAGATCTCCAAAGAGAATGGATTGCTTGATTGAAGTAGTTCAAAAGAAAATAGGTTACGCCCCTCCGACAAGATGGTACTTTCAACATAGAACTGTCAACACTGTGTTCGAAAACAAAGAAAATCTTTTGAAATGTTTTGAGCACATTAGAGACTCAGAAGTTAATGACAGAAATGCCTCAAGTCAAGCTGCAGGATTTGTGCGTACATTGAAAGATCCCCAGTTTATATACTGGCTGACTTTCTTTCATAAAGTTATGCCACACGTAGCTATTTTCTTTGATTGTATTCAGCAAAGTGGTATTGATGCTGTTAAAGTCAGTGACTTTATAAAGCAGTTTTCTAAAGCGGTGACCAAAGTTCGCGAAGAATATGCGGAAAGTGAAGTGTCCTTTAGTGAGCCCGCGAGAAAAAGACTTTGTGTTGAACAAGGAAGTAGTAAGAGTAATCGTCTGGCCGTAATAGAAGTGTGTGATACTATTGTTAGTAGCATTAATGACAGGTTTCAGTTTTCGGATCACTTGTGTGCTTCAAAATTATTTCTAGTTGAAAAGTTTCCATACTATTCCATTGAATTCCCAGAGAGGGATTTCCAGACAGCCGTTACATTGTTCCGTGCAATAAATGGTCCGAAACTGAGAACTGAATTGGAGGTATTGTACTGTCGTGAAGATTTGCGTAATGCTTCCGGTGCGGCACCACTTCTGCAGTTCTTTTTTAACAATAATATGTTGCGCACATTTTCAGAGTGCGTGATACTTTTAAAAATCATTGTTACTATCCCAATGACGACTGTAGAGACCGAAAGGTCATTCTCTACTTTGAAGAGGATAAAATCTTTCCTGAGAAATTCTATGGGGGCTGATAGACTGTCTGCACTTGCAATGTTGTCGATGGAGAAGAGGATGATAAACAGTATCCCAGAATTCAACACACGCGTGATAGAGGAGTTTGCTGCTGCTAAAAATAGAAGGATCGAACTATTCTACAAGAAGTGAACGATCAGGTAAGCTTTTTCTTACTTGGTATAACTCTGATTTTGTTTCAATTTTTTTTTCTTTTTTCGTGGTAATCAATCCCGTGTACCCTAGCCAACTTATTGTGTGTGTTAATTACTTAGTAACCTGCGTTATTTTCTGTTTATTTGACCGGGTTTGTACTGAATTATCTGTGCCTACAATTGGGAAAGGAAGGCATGATGAGGATGACGCTCATAATCAAATCACTCAACTGTGGTTTCATAGTTCACTCATGGTACGGATTAGGGGGCAGATGACCTCGTAGTTCCTCTCCCTTAAAACAACAATAACTAACATCGAGAATTATGGTCATGTGTTTTAGCAAAACTGATACCTGCTGTGCCCCACCCTTATCAAAGCCCACGAGCCGCCTCTGGATACAGGAAACTGAAAAAGACACCCCAAGCAGCTAAACATCTCGATGCATGATCGGGTTGAATTTAGAAAAAACATAATGAAACATAAATTTGATAAAGAACTGCTACCAAAGATGCCAGGAAAATGTTAACGGGCGAACGAAAGAAAGAACATGGTGCACGAATGAAGAGAATTTTGGAAGAACGTCGTCGGAAGACTGGGTTGTCATGAAAATTGTTCAAGTTCACACGCTCTCTTAAAAGGGAATGTACGATAGTAAGAGTGGGTGCTTTCTTTCTTTAGTTTTAAGAATTTAAGGGGTACTCTCAGTTGTAGTCGACAAAACATCACGATCTTGCAATTACGTCAATTTTCAAAGTCCGGTCATTTTTTGTGTTGGAATCATTTACTTTCAGCTTTTTCGATGCCTGGATGGATGTTAAATAGTTCGTTATTTTCTTCTTCCTTCGAAACTAACCACACGCACAAAATAACAACCTACCCTGCATCCAAACAAATGAAGAACGGAGTGCCGAGTTGCCGACCAAAAGAAACTGATTCGATAGATCGATTTAAATCGAGGATAACTCGAAATCTCCCCCAGCTGTTGTGAACATCGCGTTGACGCAACTTTCAAGTCGGAAGTTATATTTGCCGGACTAGATACAAATATTTTTTTTCTTAAACAGTTTTCAATTGTTAAGGGGTACGCGTACCCCCGCGTTTCCCCTGAAAATAAAAAGCACTGGTAATAGTAAAACATATGGGGAGCGTGATGGCGCAGTGGCTTAGCTGCTCGTCTTTCACCCGGACGGCCGGGGTTCGAATCCCGGTGACAGCGGGGTGGAATTTTCACCTGAAAAATCACGTGGCGTCAGGAAGGGCATCCGGCCTTAAATCCCCGGCCAAAACCAAAATGAGCCTGGTTGTCTCCGGCGACCCCAATTAATTGGGAAAAGCCGAAGGAAGGAGGAATAGTAAAACATATCTTCCTAAAAGTATATAACAGTAATACTTCGATGTAAGAAAAATAACTATTCTCTATTTTAATATTTACGAACATGTGAAAAAATTCATTTTTAAATTAAACAATAGACAAGAGTACAACGCCAGGACTGATACAGGGAGAAGGACCTCGCATTTGCATTGATGATTTCATCCACATAAATGCTGTAAAAAGGTCACTATGGATTGAAAATCCACCGCCTGCTTCCAGTCTCCGACAGGGTCAGGAATGGAATGAATGAAGCCCCCATCTAGCGGCGAGGATATGAACTGTGCCGAACAAAAACTTGTCTGCCTCCGTTGTGTCCAGCACAGATCTCACATGGAGTGACAGGGATTTGAACCACGGACCCAGCGGTGAGAGGCGGGCGTGCTGCCGCATAAGCCACGGAGGCTTCAGTCACTATGCATTAGTTAGCTTAAATATACATAAGTGGCTTTGGTGGCGTAGTTGGTAGCATGCTGAACTGCTGTGCCCAAGATCGCGGGTTCAAACCCTGCCGAAGTCGTTCGGGCTTTTTAAGAGCGTTAAGATCCTTCAGTATGCCTTCCTTCGGTGGGAAAGTAAAGCCGGCGGTCCCATGTCATACATTTATGACATGTAAAAGATCCTTCCACAGACTAAACTTGTATGAAGGAAAATATCTAGGTTAGATTTCGTTAGAACGCTCTATCAAAGTTCCAACGTTCACCACTAGGTATCAGTGACACCTGGTCGCGAAAGTTGGAACTACTTGAAATTGAACGGAACTTTTAGTTGACCCTATGGGTGTCCGCTTGAAGCAGCTACAAGCATAATTAGTTATAGGCTACCTAATTCAAGAGAATTTAAAAAAATACTCGTATTGCCCAAAATGTGAACCCTATATCCTTCCAACGAGGAGAGCGTTTGGATTCAACTCAGCCGGGAATCGATTACGGTCTGCAGGGTGGCAGCTAACTATGCTAACCACGAAAGTTTTTCTATGTAAGAAAGAAGGCTAACAGGCTGGTGTGTAACGAGGCGATGTGTTCCCGCGGGCGGATGTGGGGGGCGAGGACCCTCAACAGAGGAAGTAACGCGGTGCTTCAATGGAGTGGCCCACAAACGGCGCCTACACAAATACTCTCTGCCTCGCAAATGCACCTAATCTACTTCAAATACTGTCTGGGTCACTAATGGCGCCTACTCCAGGCAGGACTTCAAATACTGTTTGGTTCACAAATGGCGCCTACTCTACTTCAAATATTATCTAGTTCACAAATGGCGCCTAGTCTAGGCGGAACTACAGTATACTGACTGGTTCACAAATGGCACCTAGTCTAGGCGGATCTACAGTAAACTGTCTGGTTCACAAATAGCGCCTACTCTACTTTAAATACTGCCTGGTTCACAAATGGCACGTACTCTAGGCGGAAGTACAGTAGGCTCTACTGTCTGGTTCACAAATGGCGCCTACTCTAGGAGGAACTACATTATACTGACTGGTTCACAAATGGCGCCTAGTCTAGGCAGATCTACAGTAAACTGTCCAGTTCACAAATAGCGCCTACTCTACTTCAAATACTGTCTGGTTCACAAATGGCACCTACTCTAGGCGGAAGTACAGTAGGCTATACTATCTGGTTCACAAATGGCGCCTACTCTAGGCGGAACTTCAAACGTTGTCTAATTCACAAATTCCAAATATTCTCGGGTTCACAAATGGCGCCTACTCCAGGCAGGACTTCAAATAGGCTACTGTCTGGTTCACAAATGGCACCAACTCCAGCCACAATGCAACGAGGCAGACATATTGGCCGACGCCCCTGAGGACCAGGATCGATTCCCACCTTAGCCATCCTGGAAGTGGTTTTCCATGGTATTTGCCACTTCTACACCAGGCAAATACCGGGATGGTTACTAACTTAAGGCCACTGCCGCCTCCTTCCCAAACCTCACTTGCATTACAAACAACTACTACTAGAGACACACCCAACTATACGGAGCTAAATGACTAGGATGTCACGAAGCCCCTAAATGAATTAACAAGCGCAAGAATCCTCGCTTTATCAGAAGCCTAACAACTTAACGGCTCACACCGTGGGAATGACAAAGGCCACTTTGAAGTAGTTGGCCCGCTTTCCTCAAGCGTGTAATGTCGTCACAATTAGTGGCTAATTCCCAGGCTACATCCACAACATTCCCACTGACCTTCTCAACATGACTTTACTGTGCACATGTCAAGGGCTATTGATTTACAACCTTCATTCCCCTACCTCCATCACTCCCACAAAGCTTGCCACGGTGAGTGAGTGGTTATCGTGTCAGACTACCAACCCCAAGCTTGCAGATTCGCTCCTGGCCGTGGTAAGTGATTTTTTTGAAAGGCGACAAAATTCACGACATGCATGTCAAACGTTGATGGCATGTTAAAGAACCCATCTGAATTCACTAGGCCGTGTTCATAATGGCGAAATTAATCTCGAGATTTTCCGCCAACACAAAGTTCCTCCATTCTCGACTAGAAAGCGCTATAGTGTCAAGGAGCTTAGATATCATAGCGTTCCAAGGAACGACGAAATTCGACATGCAAGCTGCCCTCTGGGTGGCAAATAACAAAGCTTGCACCCGACACCGAGGCCATACGATATAATTATATCATTATTCTTACTCCCACAAAAGTGAAAATTACAACACCGTCAAGGAATCCTGTGAATAGAATCCAGACTAGTCACGAGGGGGGAGCGGTAACGTTCTCGCCTGCTGTACCCAAGGTTGCAGGATCGAATCCTGGCGCAGGCAGTTGACATTTTGAAGGTGCGCAAATGTGAGGAAGCCGTGTCAGTAGATTCTTGGATGTAGCGGGTAATCTCGAGAACCACTGGATGGATTTTGATGCGGTTTTCACCATTCTGCAAAGGATTTCTCGAGGAAGATTTCTGTAGAAAATATTCATTTATGATCAAATGAAGCCGAGGAGTAACAATTTCAGTGAATCGAGTCGAAGAAAAACATGGCGTCCGTGCGCCTTTTAAGCAAACGATGGGTAAACCGTTAAAATAATTATATATACCGTACTATGGGTGTAAGAATTGTTCAGCATGAAAAGTTCTACAAAAAGTCTGCGACAGCATATCTCTATCTTTAATAGGTCACCCAATATAAGTGTTTTTACGTTTTCATTTCTTCTAACAATCTCCATTCAGTGGAAATTTAAATTACTAGCTTCGGAGCAAGTTTACGAGCTAGCGAGCGAGCCTATCATTCCAGCTCGGCCATCATCAAACTGTCGAGTTGTGTCAAGTTAGGAATTCAGAGAAGAGTATATGTGTTTGGAGTTTCACTGTTCACCTCGGCTTTTCTGAATTGCGTCTGGGACCTGTCATCCGTGCGCTTTATAAGCTTGCGAGGGGTAAACCGTAAAAAATATACCGGGCGAAAGCGGGTCGCGTTGTTAGTTAATAAAATAAAAAAATAAAAAAATATAAGCGGCTTCGGTGGCGTAGTCGGTAGCATGCTGAGCTTCTATGCCCAAGATAGCGGCTTCAAACCCTGCCGAAGCCGTCGGATTTTTTAAGAGCGTTAAAAATCCCTCAGCATGCCTTCCTTCGGAGGGGAAGTAAAGCCGGCGGTCCCATGTCATAAATTTATGGCATGTTAAAGAACTTTCCACTAATTACAACTGTGTGAAACTAAATTGTATAGGTTAAGAATGTAAACAACGCTCTTAGGTTTCTATCTTCGTTGCCAAGAGCCGACTGCGGTGGCGTCTAGTAGCTGAGTTCTGAACTAAGCCTAGTAGTCGTTGACGGTGGCGTTTGGCGGCAAAAGTAGGAACTATTTGAAAAATTCTAAGTTGCAGTCTGCACTTAAATTAAAAAACAGATACACACACTAATACAGCCATCACAATTAACACAGGTTATCAGACAGATTCTACACACACCCAAAGTACACGGGGCTACATGACCGCGTTGTCGCAGCCCCTAAACTTAAGAACCAACCAACCAAAAAATTATACGAGCCTTACAGTAGTCGCATATGATGTGTAAGATGTGACATGTTATCCTACTATGTGTGTCTCGGGAGCGCAAATCCCTTGTTGACAGAGAACTCTGTTGGTCATTGAAATAACTACTTGTAAAACTCCAGTGCCAAATTCTGACCGTAATGAATCATAATTGTTATTTGCCGTGCCGGAAGCAATCCACTGCCTACTTGATGCGAGCTGCGCTCTATACCGGCCAGTTAGTGTGATTGAAAATGGCCTCGTTTAGCCGATCAGCGCACTGCCAAGTATAGGCGCGATTAAATATTAGGTGTGCGGAAGGTATATTAAATGTGTTTCTCCCAGTGATACGTTTAGACCAACGAAGTTTCAATTATTGTTAGTAGTCGGCGTTAATATACTGAATTCCTACGTTGTTTGGAGTGTTTGTTGATGCGATATAGATTCCACATAGCCACATGGCCGAAAGTACATCGAGTGCTTACATTAATTAAGAATACAGCAAAAGTATGAAGATTTAATAAATCGTAATTGTTTTCAGCAAATATGATAAAATGAATATTTTCACACCAAAGAACGACAACTTAAAGATGATTTATTGTAGGAATATCTTAAATGGGGTCTCCAAACCTTGAACTAAACTGTATGCGATATACATTCGCCATAGCCACATGGCCTACAGTACGTCGTTGTACCGATCTCCACCATCACGCGCGCTCATTGTTTCCGTCCCATCCACTTCCGTCCCTTTTCCAAAATCACTCCCACAAAAAGTCCAACTACCGAGTGGAAAGATGTTACACATCAAAAACAATAACACAGCTATCACAACAACACACAC
The DNA here is from genome assembly GCA_946902985.2 of Meconema thalassinum. Classification (NCBI taxonomy): domain Eukaryota; kingdom Metazoa; phylum Arthropoda; class Insecta; order Orthoptera; family Tettigoniidae; genus Meconema; species Meconema thalassinum. The sequence continues at coordinate 150,194,515 of OX336395.1, read as the reverse complement.
ACACAACCAAATACACGGTGCTACATGGCAATGATATTGCAAAGCCCCTCATTTAACCAACAACTTAAAGCGGTAGGAGCTTCTGAGGAACGTTGCACAATATCGTGCTGGGTAATAACAAGTCTTTGAATAGAACCGCCAGCTGTTTGATCCAAAGGCACAGTTCTTTTGTTGCGCAGAACCCGAAATGACATGTGGCTTGAGCTGTCAACAGACGACACAGTGTCATTAGATGAACATAGGAAGCAGTAGCGTGTAATTACATCCTGGGGCGACCTGGGTCATGTCTTTTCTTGTAGCACCGCCTCAATATCGGACTCAACCTCATCTTCTTTTATTGGTCCTCATGATTGCTCTGTTTCACAGTGCACTTAATTCTAAAACGAGCCTTGAGACTGTGACATTTACGACAGTAAACCTCCTGTTCGACAGTGATTTTATGGTTATAGTACGTAAATCAGTTGTGGGTTAATGGGAAAGCTTTGCCCACACCAGCCAAGTGGCTGAACGCTGTGTATTACACATTATTATTATTATGTATTTTATGTTTTGTGAAGCCTCCGTGGCTTAGGCGGCAGCACGCCGGCCTCTCACCGCTGGGTCTATGGTTCAAATCCCGGTCACTCCATGTGAGATCTGTGCTGGACAAAACGGAGGCAGACAGGTTTTTCTCCGGGTACTCCGGTTTTTCCTGTCAAAATTTCATTCCAGCAACACTCTCCACTATCATTTTATTTCATCTGTCATTCATTTAATCATTGCCCCAGAGGAGTGCGACAGGCCTCGGCAGCCGGCACAGTCCATATCCTCGCCGCTAGATGGGGGCTTCATTCATTCCATTCCTGACCCGGTCGGAGACTGGAAGCAGGCTGTGGATTTTCATGTATTTTATGTTAGACGATGTCGAAATGTAAATATTATATGTCAGAAAACTGTATCATAATAAGGCTCATTATAACACTATTTTTCATTATGAAACAGTTTCTCCACCAATCAGAGCTCAAGAAACAGTTGCGTGACCAATTAGGTAAGGATACCTTCGCGCATGCGCTCAAAATCCATCATATTTCTGTGTTGGCAAGCAAAGTGAATGGTCTCTGCGTTCGGAGTGCCTTGACCCACGCATGCGCTCTGTTCAGTCAGCAAAGCCAGCGTGCCCTGTTCACTAACTGAATTCCACAGATATTTATGAATATTTATGTTAAAACATATCATAAAGTTATAATTATCGTCGAACATAAACAGTCGTATGCAACACGCCTACTATAGGCGTAGCCTATCGAAATTATAAAACTCGCTTACGCTCGTTTTATAAACATACTCGTGTCTAAATTATTGCCATTCTAGGCTCGTTGCCTGATGTACTATTATGTTCGACCCTGACTATTATATGTCAGAAAACTGTACTATAATGAGGCTCAGTTTTCATTATGAAACAGTTTCTCCCACCAATCAGAGCTCAAGAAACAATTGTTTGACCAATTAGATCAGGATAGCATCGCATCTGCGTTGAGTTCCACGGCCTTCTAATCTAAATTTCACTGCCTGGCCTAATGTCATAGTAGGATAATCGAGGAGGCCATGGTCAAATACAAGGTATTCTCTGCGTCTTATGCACTCTGTTCAGTACATAAAACTGGCGAAATCTCGACAGATATTTATGAATATTTATGTTCAAACATGAAATAGTTATAATAATTATCGTCGAACATAAACAGTCATATGCAACTCGCCTATAATGGTTATTAAGACACTCGTATCGAAATTATAAAACTCGCATACGCTCGTTTTATAAACATACTCGTGTCTTCATTATTGCCATTATAGGCTCGTTGCATAATGTAGCCTACTATTATGTTCGACCCTGACTATTTATTATATGTCAGAAAACTGTACTATAATGAGGCTCAATATAACACTATTTTTTATTATGAAACAGTTTCTCCCACCAATCAGAGCTCAAGAAACAATTGTTTGACCAATTAGATAATTAGATGCGCTGAGTTCCACGGCCTTCTAATTTAAATTTCACTGCCTGGCCTAGTGTCATAGTAGGATAATCGAGGAGGCCATGGTCAAATACAAGGCATTCTCTGCGTCTTATGCACTCTGTTCAGTACATAAAAGTGGCGAAATCTCGACAGATATTTATGAATATTTATGTTCGAACATAAAATAGTTATAATAATTATCGTCGAACATAAACAGTCGTATGCAACTCGCCTATAATGGTTATTAAGACACTCGTATGGAAATTATAAAACTCGCATACGCTCGTTTTATAAACATTCTCGTGTCTTAATTATTGCCATTATAGCCCCGTTGCATAATGTACTATTTTTACACACCCTTTCCCTTGTAGGTCAGGGGTCTCCAACCGAAGGCCCTCAGGCCAACAGCGGCCAGCAAGCACCACCAATCCGGCCCGTGGTAGCCAGCCGGCCTGGCATAGCTAAAGCCCTACGCGGATGCAGGGCGGATGCGAATGACAGTCGTGCGGATGCGGGGTGGATGCAGATAACGTTTTGTTTATCCAAGCAGGGCTCTAGTTATAGCATATTTTGATCACATTGAACATTTTAAAAGTAGGCTACTGTAATTAATTCATGGTGGCCACTCAAAACGGTCAACGATTTTCCAGGAGTATTTCTCATTTTGCCAGACTTAAAAATAAACGCGAGTTCGGGGAGGGGAAGAGAGAGAGAGCTTTATCGGTTGCCTACTTCAAGACCAAAATAAAGCAGTTTTGTTTGGTTTACTTATACAGATGATGACAAAAATTAGTGGTGATTGCAATATTGATACGCAAGCCTACACACAAATGATTTAATTGATGTTTAAAAATAGCCTTTGCGAATGAAATATCCGCATTTAAAAAAAGAATGCCGCCTGCACTTTTATTGCGGTGAAGTTGTCTATACTCAATATGTTTTACAAAAATACTATTGCGTGTTCTTCCACACAGAAACAGGTAGCCTGAGGAAATTTCTTTCGTTACGATCGAGTGCTCACTCGAAACCGCAGCGGGAATATGATTTAGGATGGAAAGAATTTTATAATTAACAAGCTGTACCCGGCATGCGTTGCAATGCCAATCAAAAGAAGTGTTGACATTGTAATTTTGTTTCTTGAGGTGTTTTTGGATACACAATATTTTCTTCAATTTCCGTTTACTGCCTCTAAGCTATCGTAAAATGGATTTACTAATTTAGAAATATTTGTGAGAGCGTACGCAACAACTCACCAAAGTTTCATCGCAATCGGATAAATTGTATATGAACGCAGAAGGAACTTTGTTGAAACGCTTCGCGCTCGTCACTCATTTGTTGCATCTACTCGTGCACTACCTATTGTAAAATGTATTTACTAAGTCGAAAACCTTCCTTGGCGTACACACAACAAATCATCAATGTTTCATCGCAATCGGATGAATGGCATATGCACGCATACGGGATTTTGTTTAAACGATTCGCGCGCCGTCACTCATTTGTTGAATCAACTCGTACGCTACCTATTGTACAATGCATTTACTAATTCAGACCCCCTTACCTGTAGTGTGCACAACAACTCACCCTAGTTTCATCACAATCGGAGGAATTGTATATGAACGCAGATAGAACTTTGTTGAAACGATTCGCGCGCCGTCACTCATTTGTTGAAACTACTCGTGTGCTACCTGTTATACAATGGACTTACTAAATTAGAAACGTTCCCTGCAATGTACACAATAATTTACTCAAGTTTCGTCGCATTCTGATGAATGGTATATGAACGCATAAGGGATTTTATTTACACGATTTGAGCGCCGTCACACATTTGTTTAATCTACCCGTGCGCTACCTATTGTACAATGGATTCACTAAGTCAAAAACCTTCACTGCTGTGTGCACAAAAAACTCACCCAAGTTTCATCGCAATTGGATGATTTGTATATGAACGCATACGGGACTTGGTTGAAACGCTTCGGGCGTCGTCACTCATTTGTTGAATCTACTCGTGCGCTATCAATTGTAAAATGGATTTACTAAGCCAGAAACCTTCCATGGAGTGTACACAACATTTCACCCAAGTTTCATCGCTATCGGACGAATGGTATACGAATGCATACGGGACTTTGTTAACGCTTTGCGTGTCGTCACTCATTTGTTGAATCTACTCGTGCGCCATCTACTGTGAAATGTATTTACTAAGTTAGAAAGCTTCACATAACTGTACACAACGTCTCACCCAAGTTTTATCGCTATCGGACGAATGATATATGAACACATACGGGACTTTGTTGAAATACTTCGCGCGTCGTCGTTCATTTGTTGAATCTACTCCTGCGCTACCTATTGTAAAATGGATTTACTAAGCCAGAAACCATCCTTGGAGTGTACTCAACATTTCGCCCAAGTTTCAGCGCAATCGGATGAGTGGTATATGAACGCATAGGAGACATACCCACAGACATACAAACTATCACGTAACATTGATTTATATATATATAGATTAACAGTGGCCATTTTCCTGGAGTTTTCAAATTTTTCATCATTTTCCAGGAGTTTTCTAGGAGTTTTCCAGACCTAATAAAATCCAGGAGTTTTCCAGGAGTAGTGGCCACCATGTTAATTGTATGATATTTAACCAAAACAATATTAGGTGAAATACATAGGTGATTCACATTATTAAAATATGCATTATCATGCTGTGATAAATGAGATTTGGTTGGTTGGTTGGTTCGTTGGTTCCTTAGTTTAGGGGCTGCGACAACGGGGTCATATAGCCCCGTGTACTTTGGGTGTGTGTAGAATCTGTCTGATAACCGGTGTTAATTGTGATGGCTGTATTAGTGTGTATTTTCTGTTTTTTTTTTCATTCAAGCTAGGTGTCGTGGACGGTATCATTTGATAGCAAAAGTAGGAACTACTTGAAATTATCGTCCGCAGACGACACCTAGCTTGCGGACTTGGCTACTACTGTAAACGCCATCACAGTCAGCATCTGGCGGTGAACGTTGGAACTAATATAGCGTTATCAAACATAACCTACAAATTTTGCCTTCACACAAGTGTAGTTAGTGGAAGGTTCTTTTTCATGCCATAAATTTATGACATGGGATCGCCGGCTTTGCTTCCCCTCCGAAAAAGGCATAGGCCTACTGAGGGATTTTTAACGCTTTTAGAAAATCCGACGACTTCGGCCGGGTTTGAACTCGCGACCTTGGGCATAGAAGCTCAGCATGCTACCAACTACGCCACCGAAGCCGCTTTATGAGATTTATTTAGCTGTAACTTTCCACTGACAATATTGTTTACAGTTGTGGATCAAGTTTACTAGAGGAAATTTTCAGCAGCGACTTCAAATGCTCATCAGTTATTTTGGAACTATAAATATTTTTTTGTATATTTCATTTTGGAGAATGTTTATTCACACAGATAAGTAGGTCCGATAGCTGATCAAACTGTGTGAGTGGAAGACTGTCCAACAATGTCGTCTTTAAATACACTAACAGGCATAAAAAGCGAAACACTACGAATATCAGACAAAACTCAATGTTTGACCGTTTCAGACCTAGTATAAATTGAATGCTGTGACTTTGTAGCGATATGGAAATGCGCCGTGATTTTACCGTTTTCCGCCTTTGGACAATAATAACCACAAAACAGCTATCGGTATCTTAAGGTTTATTGCTGTGAATTCTCGTGTTACGTATTTTTGTGAACATTACGGTTTATCTACACCATTCGTAATCACACAGTGCAACAGGTCGGAGAACAGTACGATGAATTTTAGGTTTCGACATTTCCAAATTCGTGTTTGTGCATTGTTGTGATTGTCGTTGACATTAATGTTTATCAATTATTGTACTTATGATACATTGCCATATTGTTGTAAATCCATAGTATTTGATTAATACAAGGTTTAAAACGTCCAAAATTGAGTTTAGTCTGAAATTCGTAGTGTTTCGCTTTCATTGCCGGTGAGTGTATTTTTCTTTTAAAATATCGCAACATTACAAATTACTCCCCCGCACTGCGCCATAAATATCTCACTCAGTCCCGAAACGAAATATTGGGCATAATTCAAAGCTTCAGTATGTTTGGTAAGATGATAATAATAATAATAATAATAATAATAATAATATCTCTTTTCTAAAAACAGATATGATGAGCACCAATAATAACTACATGAAGAAAACCGTTAAGATGAAATATGGGAGGGTAAAAGTCACGAAACAGTTTAAATACTTCGGAGAGATCATTAGCAACAATGGACTGGACAAAGAGTCAATGGAAAACAGAAGACTAGAAAAACTCAACTTCTCCACTAAAAATATATACAACAAAAAGAACCTCTCCTTTAATGGCAAACTACAAAACTACAATGCTGTGGTAAAACCGGTGATCTTATATGGTGTGGAGACGGCAAAATTGATGAACCTGGAAAAGCTTCTGAAGATTGAGGAGGATTTACGGCCCAAAGGTAGTACAGGGAACCTACAGACTAAGATCAAACAAGGAGATATAATTATGAAAGGGTGGAAGACCTGGAAACAACAATTAGGAAAAGACGTTTACGTTTCTATGGACATATGGTTAGAATGGATCCAACAAGAATAAATAAACACATTTTTAATAAAATATAGGTAATCTGAAGAGCCAAGGGGGTTACACCAACCAGATGAAGGAAGAACTCCGGAGGCTAGGAATTACAGATGACGACTGTCGAGACAGAACACAATTCAGGGAAATACTTCCGAACATAAAGGTTCTTGTGGGAGAAAAGAGAGAACTCAGAGGAGGAAGATGGACAGCAGGGAGAAAGATGCAACACTCTGAAAGAATGAAGGAAGTGTGGAGGAAGAGAAAGGAAGAAAGAACTATGAGAAGGAAATGAAATGATATTTGCGTGGTCCTTAGTTTTCGCCGGTTCGCATAATGTAATCTATATATATAAAAATCAATCTTACGTGATAGTTTGTCTGTGGGTGTGTGTGTATGTCTCCTATGCATTCATATACCACTCAACCGATTGCGATGAAACTTGGGTGAGATGTTGAGTACACTCTAAGGAAGGTTTCTGACTTAGTAAATCCATTTTACAATAGGTAGCGCACGCGTAGATTCAACAAATGAGTGACGATGCGCGAAGCGTTTCAAACAAGTCCCGTATGTGTTCATATACCATTCGTCCGATAGCGATGAAACTTGGGTGAGATGTTGTATACACTTACGTGAAGGTTTCCAAATTAGTGAGTACATTTCACAGTAGATAGCGCACGAGTAGATTCAACAAATGAGCGACGACACGCAAAGTGTTTCAAAAATGTCCCGTATGCATTCATATACCATTCGTCCGATAGCTATGAAACTTGCGTAAAATGTTGTGTACACTTCAGGGAAATTTTCTGGCTTAGTAAATCCACTTTACAATAGGCAGCGCACGAGTAGATTCAACAAATGAGCTACGACGCGCGAAGCATTTCAACAAAGTCAGTTTCAAAAAAGTCCCGTATGCATTCATATACCATTCGTCCGATAGCTATGAAACTTGCGTAAAATGTTGTGTACACTTCAGGGAAATTTTCTGGCTTATTAAATCCACTTTACAATAGGCAGCGCACGAGTAGATTCAACAAATGAGCTACGACGCGTGAAGCATTTCAACAAAGTCACGTATGCGTTCATATACCATTCGTCCGATAGCGATGAAACTAGGCTGAGATGTGTGCACTCCAGGGAAGGTTTCTGGCTTAGTAAATCCCTTTAAAAATAGGAAGAGCAGGAGCAGAATCAACAAATGAGCGACGACGCGCGAAGTTTTTCATCAAAGTCCCATATAAGGTCATATACCATTCATCCGATAGCGATGAAACTTGGGTGAGCTGTTGTGTACACTCCAGGGAAGGTTTCTGGCTTAGTACATCCATTTTACAATAGGTAGCGCAGCAGTAGATTCAACAAATGAGCGATGACACGCGAAGCGTTTCAACCAAGTCCCGTATAAGGTCATATACTATTCGTCTGACAGTGATAAATGTTTGGTGAATTGTTGTGTACACTACAGGAAAGGTTTCTGGCTTAGTTAATCCATTTTACAATACGAAGCGCACGTTTAGATTCAACAAATGAGTGACTACGCGCGAAGCGTTTCGACAACGTCCCGTATACGTTCACATACCATTCATCCGATTGCGATGAAACTTGGGTGAGATGTTGTGTACACTCCAGGGAAGGTTTCTGGCTGAGTACATCCATATTACAATAAGTAGCGCAAGTAGAATCAACAAATGAGAGGCGACACGCGAAGCGTTTCAACCATGTCCCGTCTGCATTCATATACCATTCGTCCGATAGCTATGAAACTTGGGTGAGATGTTGTGTACACTTCATGGAAGGTTTCTGGCTTGGTAAATCCACTATACAACAGGCAGCGCACAAGTAGATTCAACAAATGAGGGACGACGCGCGAAGCGTTTCAACAAAGTCCCGTATAAGGTCATATACCATTCTGCCGTTAGCGGTGAAACTTGGGTGAAATATGGTGGACACTCCAAGGAAGGTTTCTGGCTTAGTAAATATATTTCACAGTAGGTAGCACACGAGTAGATTCGACAAATGAACGACGACACGCGGAGCGTTTCAATACACTCCCCTATGTCTTCATATCCCATTAGTCCGATAGCGATGAAACTTGGGTGAGATGTTGTGGAAACTTACGTGACGGTTTCTAACTTGGTAAATACATTTTACAGCAGGTAGCGCACGAGTAGATTCAACACATGTGTGACGGAGCGTGAATCGTTTAAACAAAATCCGGTATGCGTTCATATACTATTCATCCGATTGCGATGAAACATTGATCAGTTATTGTGTACACGCCAGGGAAGGGTTTCGACTTAGTAAATCCATTTCACAATAAGTAGCGCAAGATTAGATGCAACAAATGGGTGCCGACGCGCGAAGCGTTTCAACAAAATCCCATATTGGGTTCATATAACCTTCTTCGATTGTGATGAAACCTTGATGAGTTATTGTGTACACGCCAGGGTAGGGTTTCGACTTAGCAAATTCATTTCTCAATAGGTAGCGTACGAGTAGAATCAACAAATGAGTGACAGCGCACGAATCGTTCAAACAAAATCCCGTATACGTTCATATACCATTCATCCGATTGCGATGAAACTTTTGAAAGTTGTTGTGCACGCTCCCACGATTGATTCTAAATTAGAAAATCCATTTTACGATAGCATAGGGGCAGTTAACGGAAATTGAAAAACATGTTGTGTATCCAAAAGCACTTCAAAAAACAGAATTTCAACGCCAATACTTTCTTTGATTGGCATTGCAACGCATGCCGGGTACAGCTTGTGTAATAATAATATCGTATGGCCACGGGTACCGGATGCAGGCTTTGTTATTTGACGCCCAGAGGGCAGCTTGCATGCCATTTTTTGTCGTTCCTTGGAACGCTATGAAAGTTAAGGAGGTTAGATATCTAAGTTCCTTAACACTATAACGCTTTCTAGAAGAGAATGGAGGAACTTTCTGTTGTGGAAAATCCCAAGACTAATTTTACCATTATGAACCCCCATTCAAATGGGTTCTTTAACATGCCAACAACGTATGCCATGCGTTCCGAGATTTTTGTCGCCTTTCAAAAAAATCACTTACCACGGCCAGGAGCAAACCTGCAAGCTTGGGGGGTGGTAGCCCGACACGATCACCATTCACCCACCGTGGCAAGCATGATGATGATGATGATGATAGTTCATTATAAGTGTGTGTAAATCAGTAATCACACTCAATTATGGGCAATCGCTTTCACATCTAGTATTTAAAATGCTTGTATATTAGTTATCGTTTATAACGATCACTCATTTAAGCGAGACAATCAAGAGCTAATCAATCGCATTCCGCGAACAATAACATCAAATTAATTGCCACTCTTTCATAGCGGCGTGAACACACACACACACAGTGCCTGCAAATACAACGCGCGGAAAACAAAGTTGCTAACGAGGTCCTGACCCTAGAAACTTAGTGGAGAAGGCAGTGTGGGTCTTAGGCTAAAATGTTTGGAGACCCCTGTTCTAGGTGATGACGGGTCGTTAGCTGACTTCGTCATCCGGTACATGAGGGACAGGGATTACATAGTACATTATGCAAAGACTATTTATGTTTATCGATAATTATAACTATTTTACGCTCGAACATAAGTATTCATAAATATCTGTCGAGATTTCGCCAGTTTTATGTACTGAACAGAGCGCATGGGACGCAGAGAATACCTTGTATGTGACCATGGCCTCCTCAAATACCTCACTATGACACGAGCCACGGAGTGAAATTTTAAATAGGAGGCCGTGGATGTCAGCGCAGGTGCGATGCTATCCTTACCTAATTGGTCACACAACTGTTCCTTGAGCTAGGATTGGTGGGAGAAACTGTTTCATAATGAAAAATAGTGTTATATTGACCCTCATTATGATACAGTTTTTTGACAATATAACATTAATATTTCGACATCGTCGAACGTAAAATAGTTTAAGATTTTTAGTTTAGCTTCAGTCTTTTTATATTTTTTACCGTGTACATGTCTATTTTCTACTGTTCAAACTGCCTCATTTGGGTTATTGTTTTTTTAATATCCATGTTTAGTTTTATTTTGGCTGAAGGTCATCTCACTGAGGACGTCAACGTAAGAATTAATGCTGCGAGGATGAAGTGGCGAACAACGACAGGTGTCATGTGCGATCGCCAGATTAAAGACCACCTAAAATCGAAGATTTACCGTACTGTCATTCGTCCCGTGGCGCGTTTTGGTACTGAATGTTGGCCGATCACCAAGGAAGCGGAACGTCGGCTAAGTGTCATGGAGACCAAGATGCTTAGATGGACAGCTGGCATTACTAGGTTGGATCACATCCCCAATGAAAGAATAAGGGAACGATTTGGTGTCGCGGCAATCAACAACAAAATGCATGAGGGTCGTCTGCATGTGCTACGGTCAGGAGCGGACACCATTGCAAGACAGGGCTACACACTCGAGGTCGCCGGGAAAAGACCAAAGGGGCGACCGAGAAGGGATCTGAAAAGCGTCAACCTTCATCCGGACATGGCCCATGACCGAGTAAAGTGGAGACAGCGGATTCAAATAGCGGACCCTGCCACGAGGCGGGACAAACGCTAAAGCAAAAGGAGAAGAAGAAGAAGAAGAAGATTATCCATGTTTTTTCTTCCTTTATCCAATTAAGACATTAATGTTAGGGCTCACTGTCTGTTCTATATAAACCATTTTCGTTTTCATTCCCTGGCAGTGGGTTATGTTTAATCCTCATGCACTTATTCCATAACATTTCATTATGGTCCGATAACCTAGATGTTAGACCTCATAAATATTTATTTCTTAATTTTCAATTTATGTTCTTAAAGATTCAATTTTGATATGTTTAATAAATTAACTAATTTCCAATTGATTTTTACAATTATTTTCATTTTTTTATAGTTATGTTTATTTTTTTAACTTTTATATTTATTTTATAATTGTAATTTTATTTTTATGAATTTATTTCTATATTCATATTTTATTAGCCTACTTTCGATTTTTGCAAAAAATGAAAGTAGACTTATGAGATCTACACAGGGCCAAAATGTGTGTGTCTGTCTGTGTGTGAGTGTGTGTGTGTGTGTGTATTCTGAATGTCTGTCACCCCCCACCTATCAATTCGAACACGGTGAAACCGAATTGAACGAAATTTGGTACAGAGGTAAAACTAGCAAAGGGCACCTCAGTGTCATGTTTTATATCGCCACCATCTTGACGGAAACGTATTGGCCACCTAAATCTTCAAAGCTTAGATCAAATTACGACTAACATAATCATCCTATCTGTACGAAATTTTGCAAGTACATATACTCATATGGCGAGCGTCTTTTCACTGAACTAAAAGGTCATCAGCCCAATAGTTTGCAGATAGCGGCCATGTATGTGTGCAAATCGATTCCCCAAATCAATTCAAACACGGTGAAACCGAATTGAATGATTTTTTTTACAGAGGTAGCACTAGCAAAGGGCACCTCATATTCATGTTTAATATCCGTATAGCACGTTGTATTTCAAGAAGCTACTACAACCAACATTCAATTATACTCCTTGAAAAGGACAAACAGTTATAACAATTCCCATTCATTTAGGAGAAAGTAGGCTATATGTTCTTTACTAAACATCTTGTTTGTACAATTTATTTGTTAATGTTTATAGTTTTAAATTCTTTTAAATTTTATCCAACACATTACGGCAAGTAGATACGTATATAATATTTCATTTTTAGAAAATACTAGCACTTCGGCATGAAATTCTCCGAAATTTGGCTAAAAGATTAAACTATCAGCATCTTTGAAAGCATAAACTGTCCTTATGACAGGTGGTTAATATACTGTAGAGACTACTATCCCATAATGAGTTAAAACAAGAACTATCAGCATCATACATTTTTTATACATCGTTATACCCATCTGTATAGCGCAATAGAACATATTTTGAAAATTATATTTATTCTTCTCCCAAAATCTTGGTCCTGGTAGTAATTTTCTCAGAGAAATTATGGATATTGATTAATGTTTTGAACCGGAGTCGATCTTGTAAAATTTCCTACGTCATTCCAATTTCTCTAAGGTTATTTTCTATTCCACTGAGCCAGTTGTTCTTGATTTTCATTCTGCCGGATATCTCTACATAACTTCGTATAAAACAATGTCCCCGATTCTTGGATATAACGGGTAATCTCGAGAACCACTCGATGGATTTTGATGCGGTTTTCATCATTCTGTAAAGGATTTCTCGAGGTAGGTGTCTGTAGAAAAACATTCATTTATGACCAAAGGAAGCCGAGCAGTAACGATTTCAGTGAATCGAAAGGAAGAAACACCTGCTGTCAGTGCGCCTTTTAAGCTTACGCTGAGTAAACCGTTAAACATATCTATATACTATGAGTGTAAGAATTGTTCAGCATGAAAAGTCCTACAAAAAAGCCCGTGATAGCATATCCCTATCTTAAAAACATCGCCCACAATAAGTGTTATACGTTTTTATTTCTTCCAACAATTTCCATTCTGTGGAAATTTAAATTACTAGCTTCGGAGCAAGTTTACGAGCTAGCGAGCACTCTTATCACCGCTGATTCGGCCAGCATCAAACTGTCGAGTCGTGTCGAGTTAAGACTTCAGAGAAGAGTATATGTGTTTGGAGTTTCACTGTTCACCTCGGCTTTTCCGAATTGCGTCTGGGACCTGCTGTCCGTGATCCTTTTAAGCATACGCTGGGTAAACCATTAACGAAACCGGACGAAGCCGGAGCGAGTTGCTATTTAAACAAAAAGAGAATAATAATTGGCGTAGCTCACTGGACCTTTATTAGAGCGGCCGGCCCATTTAGCATATTCCAGTCGGTCATCTGTTAAGTGAATGCCTTCATCAATTCACACTTCATGTTCCCTTATGAATACATCAGGGAATAATGTTATAGTTGGAGGCTTGCCAACACAGAGATTCGGTCAATGACTGTGATTGTAGAGGACACCCAGGCTATTGTTAGCCGAGGTAAATGAATTACAACAGGTGTTAGTCTAGCAATATACCAAGGAGTAATAAGGAGAGGCCCTAACGGCAAGGAAGTGTAGCCAGAAGTTACTCCTTCACATAATATGCACAAAACATTGCGGTAGTCCCATAAGAAAAGCATGTAATGGTGTGACGTACGTACTTAAAAGTGGTGATATTTCGCATGTGGGACGAAATGTCGACGTGTGGGGCATATGTTTGCACTAACAGAACTCCCACCTGCCAAAGTAATGGCATTTCACAAGTAAATGCACTTTATTTGCCATTTATTGTGTTAAGTTTTCATCCTTAGAGTAGCCACCATACGGTACTGTTTTTAGTATCATTCGTTAAATGTTCAAATATTGGCATATGTGTCCACCAATATAAGTATTTTGATTGCTAGGAATTAATTACGGATATTTTCCTTCGTTTCTTACTGGAAATAGTTTCTGCTTGTCAATTAATGAACGGTATTAATGTAATCTAATTACCCCAATCTATGTTTAACGTGGCTTGAGCTCTAGATTTATTGCTCGTGGGTGTTAGAAGATTGATATGCCATTATTTGCATATTTTAGCGTGTTAATCTCAAACCTCAGCCTAGACCTCGTTTAGTTTGTTAGCGGAACTGAACTGGCCTATTTCTTTAAAAACATCGTCCAATAAAAACAATAACGCCACCACCCAATTAGTCCACATGCCTTAATATTTAAAACTTATTTAATTTATTTAATACACATTCGTGAATATAATGGCAAACCTACTGGTATCTCGGTAATTATTCGCCTAGTATCGTGACTGCCATACACTTCACGCTAGCCAGCAAAGATCAACAAATATTCCTTGATTGTCATCGTCATATAGGCCTACCTTACAACTTCGTACTATACCTGCACACGAATCTTTTACTAGTAATCATACTTAAATCCCACTAATAAATAAGTCTATGGTCGTAGGCTCCATTTACCACTCGAGCCGGGCAAGTATGGGGGCGTGGTCAGTGCTTCAACTCTCCGCATGCTATAGCGCTGGAGTCTCCTTATTACTCCTTGCAATATACAGGCGACAAAAATGTCATGGAATATTTACAAGGGATGATCTGAAACTGAGGTTATTAAGTCCAATATTCCTGGAGTTTCGTCTGTTATAGAAACATTAGTAGTGTGGAATAATTCTCATACATACGGCCGTGGTAACTGTGTAGAGTTTTAGACATCCGCCACCTACAGCGCCAGTTGTAAATATACAACTGATGGCGACTCGTTTAGAAAACCTATCTGTATAGGATTCAAATCCAAGACCATATGACGTGCCGATGTGGCGAATAATCGCAAAGTGTGGACCACATCTTATATGAGTGTGAATTACTAAAACACGAAAGGAAAAAAACTGAAGACAAATGTAATCAAATCAGGAGACCACTGGCCTGCAAGGATGAATGAACTTGTTTGTAAATATGTCAAATTCTTTAACCTATTTCTGGAGAGTATCAATTTTGATAACCTGATGTAGGACATAATTATGTCAAGAAAGAAAACTATCGCATAATAGTACATTATGCAACGAGCCTATAATGGCTATAATTAAGACACGAGTATTTTTATAAAACGAGCGTATGCGAGTTTTATAATTTCCATACGAGTGTCTTAATTACCATTATAGGCGAGTTGCATACGACTGTTTATGTTCGACGATAATTATAACTTTATTATATGTTTTAACATAAATATTCATAAATATCCGTTCAGTCACTACAGTAGAATGTTGTGATCGGGTGCTGCGGTGGGTAGTATATCTCACTTGTCCAAGCTCTCTGGACAACCGACGCATGCGCTCTGTGTGCTTCAATACCATATGTTCAGATTGCGCACCAGTTTTCAGTAAAACTGTCACTGAAGTCGTGTCAAAACCACGCACTGTGTAGAAATTGGTTTTGGGGATATTAAGGTACCGGTACAGTGCTATTTCTTGTCTCATATTCGCCAGTTTAAATACGCGAGCATATGGACGGTGCGTATTCCATGTCGGTAATTTATTATAGTTCGATGTTGTGTTTATGTCCGACATGTTGGATTTTGAGTGCATGCGCGAAGGTATCGTTACCTAATTGGTCAATGAACGAGCTCTGATTGGCTGGAGAAACTGTATCATAATGAAAAACGGTGTTATAATGACCATCATTATGATACAGTTTTCTAACACATAATAGTGAGGGTCGAACATAAAGACCTGAAACATATTACTGTATATCTAGGGTGGACACACTATAATCAACCATGTAGATATAGGTTACATAATGTAAAGAAAAAATACATCATATTTAATAAGATCACCAATGCATGTAGTATTACTTCAACTGTAATAGAGCATGCAATATATGCCTAATACATATGATGTTATAAAAACAAATCCTCCACAATTTAGTGGTATGACTCAGAGACAAATATCAGCTGAATGCAATGTACTGTAAGTTTGGGTGCTGCTTGTAATATAATTAGGAGGAAAAATGAGGAAAGTCTTGCCGAAACACATCAAACAGACAGTTAAATTTCGACAATAGATGATGTTTTGGGGCTATTTTACATTTACGAGCTCTAAATATTTAGTTCCTGTTGATGGAATGATGAACGGCGACAAGTACATCCCAATTTTAGAGAGAAAAGCTGTCCCAGAACTGAAGAGATTGGCTGAGGAACTGAACGTCGAAAAAGCGATTTTCCATCTCTGTTTACATTAATATGCACAATACTGTAGGAATGGTGTCATAGACATTGTAAGGACATGTTTGAGTTGAGCCCTTGGCCAGTATAAGGTAGGTTTCTTCATTTGTAAATGTTCGGCCACTCGGTTTTTATTTGAATGCCCTTCTTGATCTCAACAAGTATCAAAATTATATTTCAATATCCAACACAATTTTTGAAATTATTACATCCGCATTTAATGAAGGAAGATTGTAGTTTAACGTGACCGTTAATCTTGCAATCAGGAGCCATGGGACCTCCTTTTTACGTGGAATCCGACCCTCCACATTTAATGATAACTGTTGTTGTTTGAGTCTTCAGTACTTTGACTGGTTTGATACAGCACTCCATGCATCCCTGTCTTGAGCTAATCGTTTCATCTCTACATAGCTACCACACCTTACATCCGAGGCAATTTGTTTTAGATAATATTCATCCCTTTGTCTACCCCTACAGTTTTTGTTCTCGACCCTTCCTTCCATAACTAAGTGTGCTTTTCTTGGGTGTCTTTGCATCTGTATCTCTTCATTTCATTAGCAGTCGCCAGAAACATCTCTGCTCACCCACTCGTCTCCAATTCTGTATTAGTAAATCCATTTTACAATAAGTGGTGCGCGAATCGTTTCAAAAAAGTCACGAGTGCGTTCATATACCATTCATCCCATTGCGATTAAACTTAGGTGATTTGCTGTGCACACTCCCACAGAAGGATTCTGAATTAATATATCCACTTTACGATAGATGGCGCGCGAGTCATTTCAACAAATGCATTTTGGCACGCGAATAATTTCAACATATGCGTTCATATACCATTCATCCCATTGCGATGAAACTTTGGCGAGTTCATGTGCACAATCCCACGGAGGGTTATGCATTGATAAATCCACTTTACGATAGATGGCGCGCGAGTCGTTTCAACAAATGCATGTTGGCACGCGAATAATTTCAAAGTTTGCGTTCATTTACCATTCATCCCCTTGCGACGAAACTTTGGTGATTTGTTGTGCACAATCCCGCTGAAGGATTCTGGATTAATAAATCCACTTGACGATAGATGGCGCGCGAGTCGTTTCAACAAATGAGTGTGATTTGTAGTGAGCATGCCCGCCAACGCCCTATTAAATGAGGAAATAACGAGTTACTTCGTAGCGGTTAAAAGTAGTGCCGTTACAGTTACAGAATGTAATTAGCAACATTGTTACATAAAATGTAGGCCTAACGGTGACTAGTTCCCCAATCCTGATCACAACACCGAGAAACTGAGCGAATATGTAGGAGAGGTATTAATAACCATAAATGTATTGCAGCAGAATGGCCAGGAGAGGTTTTACAATATTAGGTTACATATTTACATTAGATCACAATAATTGTACTGTTCATTTGCTTGCATTTATAAGGTCATTCAGAGACCCTGTCCAGCTTTTACATTGCTTGGAGTGATCAAGTTCATACCTTTCGCCACATATTTTATACACGCATTGGTCATCTGCTTGGTGATATTTAGTTATTACACACATTTTATGGTGGAAACCATACCTTTGCGTTTGATTGGAGATTGTTCCTTTGTCTATTTAACATGGCATCTAGTCAAAAAAAAACCATTATCTATCTCTTTTTCCTCCTGTTTTCTTCTTTCTGATACTTCTGTATAAGTGCGTGTACTTAGTAGGAATTCCTTGAACCTTGAACCTTATATCCTCGAGGAAAAACGTTTCTTTTGCTAGAATGTATGCCATTCTATTTGGCGTATACAGGGTCTTTCATATAAAGTAAGAACGGCAAGCGGCAGTTTTGTTATTCGCTGCTGCGATGGCCTTGGCCGAGCTTGTGGCGTGCCATGGCCCCCTGCTGTGCTATTGAAAGTGCGCGCATAGCACATACGAGGGTTGTTTCTTTATTTTTCAAGTTCCGGTGGACTGTATAAAAATAACATATTGACATACCAAACTGATTGTACTACTAAATGTTTGCTTGTTTTATTCGTATGTCTCAACATAATCGCCAAAATTATTGAAACATTTGTCGTATCCAGCTTTCTAATGCCCTCGGCAAAATATTCTTCCGCCACTGAGGTGGATACGTCTGGAGACATCTGGAGAGCCTCCTGAAGTTTTTCCTTTTTGGCGAGGCGTTGCCGCCCAATCATACCTTCAATTCTCGAAAAAGATGAAAATCATTCAGTGCTGGTTTGGACTAAACGGCAGATGGTCCAAAACTTCACACTTGAATTCTCTGTAAACGTCTATCGTAACGTTGGCACGGTGCGGTCGTGAATGATTTTCACCTGTTTCGAGAATTGAAGGTATGGTTGGGCGACAACGCCTCGCCAAAAAGGAAAAACTTCAGGAGGCTCTCCAGATGTACCCACCTCAGTGGCGGCAGAATATTTTGCCGAGGGCATTGGAAAGCTGGTGTAACGATACGACAAATGTTTCAATCGTTTTGGCGATTATGTTGAGACATAAGAATAAAACAAGCAAACATTTAGTATAAGGTTTTGAATTCATATTCCCTTGGGAATATGATGTAGTTTCCATTTGAGCGGATGAATTATCAATAAATGATAAAAATGGTCCGGTTAGCTCAAACAATGCCAGCGTTTCAAAACCTTATTTGGATTGCCAAGGTAAGGCTTTTGTTTTTAAGAAAGGGAGTTTGACTCCCGTAGCACATTGGCATGCTCGTGACGTCAATACTGCTTGTATTTTGTGTCTTGCATGGCCTTCTCAGCATGTGCTAGCCACGCGTATTGGTAGGTGTGTCTGTACCAACTGACGAGCCCAACGGCACACTGGGGCGAAACGCTGGCATTGTTTGAGCTAACCGGACCATTTTTATCATTTATTGATAAAACATTTAGTAGTAAAATCAGTTTGGTATGTCAAACAGTTATTTTCTATACAGTCCATCGGAACTTGAAAAATAAAACAGCCCTCGTATGTACTATGCGTGCGCTTTCAATAGCACAGCAGGGGGCCGTGGCGCGCCACAAGCTCGGCCAAGGCCACCGCAGTAGCGAATAACAAAACTGCCGCTTGCCGTTCTTACTTTATATGAAAGACCCTGTATTTGCTTGTTCCTACAGCCCGTTTGATAAAGCGTGCTTCCACGTTTTCTAGCTTTTCTAAATGGACTGTTTGTCACACACATTGCCACAACTCTTCCTGAATGACTACATCCATACAGTGCTTCGCGTCGCGGTGGATGGATTCAGCCTGTTGGTCATGTGTTTCACTTAATGAGTGTCGCCCCCTGGGAACTCGAAAACAGTGACCATATTAATGGATGTGTATGTTCGCGTGTACTCGGGACAGGGCATTATCACCGGCTTGTACCGGCTCGTAGCCCGCCAGGCTGGGAGATGAATTAAACACTGCATTACCATATCAAAAGGAATTACCGACACACTGCATTTTCTTTACCCTTAATAGAATAGAACTATTTTATTTTCATATGTTTTATTACCCTGACTTTCCCGGTGGACGTGTAGGGGAGATATCCGCTCTTTGTCGCACACCTAGCCGCAGCACCTACTAAATGACGTAGCCTATCGCACATCGCACTGGAGAGTTTTGTTTCTATTTATTGTTTTTGCTTTATACTTTTGTGTTTTTCTTTTGGCTTTTGCTTTTGAGTTTTATTTAGTTCTTCATTTTTCTTTTGCTTTTGTGTTCTGCCTTTTATTTTTGTGTTTTGCTTTTAGTTTTTGCTTTAATGTTTTCTTTTTGAAGTTTTTGTTTTCTCTTATGGTTTTGTTTTCTGCATTTCGTTATTATTTCTTGCTTTAATGTTTTTTCTTTGACTTTTTGATTTTTATTATGGGTTTGTTTGTTATTGTTATTTATTTTTTGGTTTTGTTTAATGTCTTTCATTTGCATTATTGTTTTCCCTTAAGGGGTTGTTTTCAGATTTTTATTTTTGTTTTGCGCTTGAATGTTTCTTTTTTGCATTTTTTTGATTTCTCTTATGGTTTTGTTTTCTGATTTTTATTTCTGCTTTTTGCTTTAATGCTTTGCTTTTTTCTTATGGTTTTATTTTCCGCTTTTTTTTGCTTTAATGTGTTTCTTTTGTCTGTTTTGTTGTTTCTTATGGTTTGGTTTTCAGTTTTTTCGTTTAGTTTTTGTTTTACATTTGAGTTATGTTTTGCTTTTTTGTTTTTAACTTTTGTATATACTTTCGCTTTTGATTTCTGCCTTTGTTTCCTGATTTTTTCTTTGTTTCTTGCTTTTGTTTTTGCATTGTTTACTTATTGCTTCAGATTTTTCAGTTTCTTTTGTTTTTGATTCTACTTTTTAAAATTTAATATATGAAAATTAAATTTGTGTTACTGTTAGTAGACTATATAATTATATGAGGTTTAAGACAGACACACTCCGTAGGTTCAATTGTTTGGATGCTACAGCTCAATATTAATTTCTTGATTCATTACCTGGATAAAAATGTCGCTTGCGTTTAAACATGCCATAAAGAACTAACAATTCGGCGATCAACTTCCTTTTTAAACATAGGAAAGTGTGGATTATTTTATAGCATAAAAAATGAGGTTTTTCCTCATATATCTTAAAATTTGAGTCACGGGTAGCCTTAAAACAAAATATATTTGAGCAACGTACTGAGCGAACTTCGCACACACTAGAAAATTGCAATCCTCAGTTGGTTGATTGGTTCCTCAGTTTAGGGGCTGCGACAACGCGGTCATGTAGCCCCGTGTACTTTGGGTGTGTGTAGAATCTGTGTTAATTGTGATGGCTGTATTAGTATGTGTTATCTGTTTTTAACTCAAGTAAGGACTGCAGACATTCAATTTTCAAGTAGTTCCTACGTTTGCTACCAAACGCCACTGTCAACGACAACTAGTTCTGAACTTGGTTACTAGATGCCACCGCAGTCGGCTCATGGCGACGAACGTTGGAACCTACGAGCGTTAGTCAAATCTAACCTATAATTTAGCTGCACACAAGTGTGATTAGTGGAAGGTTCTTTTACATACCATAAATCTATGACATAGGACCGCCGGCTTTACTTCCCCTTCGAAGGAAGGCATACTGAGGGATTTTTAACACCACCGAAGCCAATATTGCCAACCTCACGTAGCGAAATGAAGGTCAGATTTACGTAGAGAGCGCTAGTGCTTGTATACTGTAATCTGCATAACGTAATAAATGAAGCCAATTCATATTCGTGGTCACGCCTGATCTGCTTGCCAAAGGCATAATAAAGGTATTTTAATTAGCACTATCAATTAGGTCTGTCTCCACTGGTCATTCATCTCCAACAGGTAAAGCCAACCATACATGACCTCTGCTTCTACTAGGGCTGGTACTCTAATCGATTAATATCAGTAAAGATTAATCTATTGTGAAAGCCAATATACCATCTTTTTGGGAGCCTTCATGGGGAGGTGAAGACTGCTTGAGCTTTTAGCTCTCGCAGTAAAGAGGCGCAGGTGCGCTTCATAAAAAGCGATTAATAGAAGAAGTAGTTTAATTGCAATAAATAACGATTATTCTATTGTGAATGCCAATCCCTCCCTATATTATTCTGCTAAGATCCCATTCCAGTTTTGTACCGAAAATAAGGTCCCATTAACACCAACCTACACATATGGGGTACCTACAGGTTCAGCATAACCCAATGCGTAAGCGAAACGCACTCACTTACTCTTTAAATGCCTCACAATTAAATAAATACCTTAAAACATGTATATTTACAATGAAATAATGAAAGAATGCAACACGGTAACCATGGTAACAGAATCTCACAGTTCCATCTATTTCTGTAAGACGCAATGCAATTCCAATTATTACATTACAGTGAATGTTTCCAGACGGTTATAAGATTATTACTGAACCAAATTAAGCTGTAAAATTCATCAATACATGCAGTATAATGCGCTTAAGGGGGTCAAGGGACACTCTAGAATTTTTTCACGCAATTTTCACGTGTGCGTGTGGTACGAAAGGTCTTCTTCATCCGACTGTAAAGGGTCTGCGAAAACCACATTTAAAGGCCCTTAAATTAACAGTGTCTGTGATATTCCCAGAAAACTAACTTCGCTCTGATATACCTATGAAGGAATGACAAACCCCTAACCACTGCACCCAGTAGCTGAATTGATAAAGTACCAAGGATAAATCAGTCATAGCATTCATGATTGAGATTTTGCTAAGTGTACTCTTTGTATAACATCTTTTTGGAAGACTTCATGGGGAGGTGAAGACTGCTTAAGCTTTTATCTCTCGCAGTAAAGAGGCGCAAGTGCGCTTCATAAAAAGCGATTAATCGATTGTGAAAGCCAATATACCATATTTTTGGAAGCCTTCATAGGGAGGTGAAGATTCCTTGAGTTTTTTAGCTCTCGCAGTAAAGAGGTGCAGGTGTGCTTCATAAAAAGCTATTAATCGAAGAAGTAGTTTAATTGCAACAAATAACGATTAATCGATTGTGAAAGCCAATATACCATATTTTTGGGAGCCTTCATGGGGAGGTGAAGACTGCTTGAGCTTTTAGATCTCGCAGTAAAGAGGCGCAGGTGCTCTTCATAAAAAGCGATTAATAGAAGTAGTAGTTTAATTGCAACAAACGACGATTAATCTATTTTGAAAGGCAATATACCATCTTTTTGGAAGCCTTCATGGGGAGGTGAAGTCTGCTTGTGCTTTTATATCTCGCAGTAAAGAGGCGCAGGTACTCTTCATAAAAAGCGATTAATCGAAGAAGTAGTTTAATTGCAACAAATAACGATTAATCTATTTTGAAAGGCAATATACCATCTTTTTGGAAGCCTTCATGGGGAGGTGAAGACTGCTTGAGCTTTTATATCTCGCAGTAAAGAGGCGCAGGTGCGCTTCATAAAAAGCGATTAATCAAAGAAATAGTTTAATTGTAACAAATAACGATTAATCTATTTTGAAAGCCAATACACCATCTTTTTGGAAGCCTCCATGGGGAGGTGAAGACTGCTTGAGCTTATAGTTCTCGCCCAGTTCGCCCAGCACTGGGCGAAGTCAATAGCGCTGGAGGAGGCTGTAATCAAATCGTTCACAGTGCACTTTGAAGGACATAAGTCACACTGACATAAATGTTGGATTGTCTGCTGCTCCCCACAGTCAGAAAATGACGAGTCTCTTGAGAAACCCCACTTCCGCAGATTTACTTTTGTTCTGCCGACTTCTGTACGGAGTCTGTTAAGGGCTTTCCAGGTTGTCCACTTCTCCTAGAGTCCGCATGGAAGACTTTCCTTCGGCTCCATGCAGTTGGAAAGGTTGTTAGTTCTTTCTTTCCACATCTTGATCATAGGATTCTCTGCTTTCCCTTGAAGCTTAACTGATGTGCGGAGAAAACACTTTCTAGATTTCAGCCTCCGTGTGGCACGATGGTATCCATAGAGGGGATGTGCTTCTGAAGTAGCTGATTTGAGCCTCTCTTTGTTAGCTGCTGTAAGCCCCTCGGAACAAATTGGCCCGTGAGTGAGAAACTGAAGCTGGCCACCGGGCCTACCTCAAGTTCAATGACAGCTTGCAATGCAGAAGAGGGTTGGGAAGGGGCGAGAGGGGGCGAAGGAAGAAAGGCTGCTTCTTGTGACAGATTTATAACAGAGAGGTACAGTCAGCCAGTTGTTCCCAACGTGCTACTGATTTACCAGTCACATAAAAGAAGTGAGGACTACCACAAAGATATGAACATTGAATATTATATTCGTCGGTTAAGAGAAAAGTTGATTCCTAATTTGGAACGCAACTCAGTGCTTGTTATTGACAACGCATCGTACCACAACACGCTGAAAGAATGGTTGATTATTAATAGTACAGTGCTGAACTATAAAGTCATAAAATTTTCGTTGCAATGTTATTCCATTACACGTATTAGTGTCATTTAATTATTCTAATAAACTCTAATACAGTTTGTAACAAGTGAAATGGTTGTTAAAAAGTATGTGAGTGAGTGACAGTTGCTGCGGGAACAGAGTGTACTTCTGACGACTGACGGGTGACGCAGCGGACAGCACCCAGCAGGCTGAGAAAAGCAGACTCTCTCTTCACCTTCCTACTAGATTTTCACAAGGGTCAATTAGGCTAGTTCTGTGGCAATTATACCTCCCTACGAATCTCACCAGGAGCAATACCAGCTAGAGGTTGAATCTTCTCAATAGGTGTTGGTTTTAAGCATCCTGCAACTTTCGTTGAGAGCGATGTCGAAATGCTTCGCATGGGCTGATCTGTACCAAACCGGGGAGGCATATTCGTCTGCAGAGTAGCATAGAGCTACTTAAGCGATGACCTCTCATTTAAACTTCTTTTCTTATCTCTTGTCTACTAATCAATTTATCGATTAGCCAATAATCTATTACTAGCATTACCCGTCGCGGCTTCGCCCGCGAATATTCTAGTTGTAAAGAGTGCACTTAACAAAATCTCAATCATGAATGCTATGACTGATTTATCATTGGTATGAATAATCAGACTTTATCAATTCAGCTACTGGTGCAGTGGTTAGGGGTTTGTCATTCCTTCATAGGTATATCAGAGCGAAGTTAGTTTTCTGGGAATAGCACAGACACTGTTAATTTAAGGGCCTTTAAATGTGGGTTTCGGAGACCTTTTATAGTCGAGTGAAAAAGACCTTTCGTACCACACTCATTTGTCATTCCTTCATAGGTATATCAGAGCGAAGTTAGTTTTCTGGGAATATCACAGACACTGTTAATTTAAGGGCCTTTAAATGTGGTTTTCGGAGACCCTTTATTGTCGGGTGAAAAAGACCTTTCGTACCATACTCACACGTGCCAATTGCGTGAAAAAAATCTAGAGTGCCCCTTGACCACCTTAAGCGCATTATACTGTATGTATTGATGACTTTTACAGCTTCATTTGGTTCCGTGATAACCTTATAACAGTCTGGAAACTTTCACAGTAATGTAATAATTGGAATTGCATTGCGTCTTACAGAAATAGATGGACCTGTGAGACTCTGTTACCATGGTTACCGTGTTGCATTCTTTCATTATTTCATTGTAAATATATATGCTTTAAGGTATTTATTTAATTGTGAGGCATTTAAAGAGAAAGTGAGTGCGTTTCGCTTACGCATTGGGTTATGCTGAACCTGTAGGGCCATATGTGTAGGTTGGTGTTAATGGGACCTTATTTTCGGTAAAGAACTGGAATGGGACCTTAGCAGAATAATATAGGGAGGGATTCGGTTTGTCGATTAATCTTATAGTCGGTTAGTCGATTGAACGGCCAGTCGA
Source organism: Meconema thalassinum (assembly GCA_946902985.2). Taxonomy (NCBI): domain Eukaryota; kingdom Metazoa; phylum Arthropoda; class Insecta; order Orthoptera; family Tettigoniidae; genus Meconema; species Meconema thalassinum. Next base: position 150,168,938 of record OX336395.1, on the reverse strand, counting down.
CTAATCAATAAATCTTTTTCAATTAATTCCAAATTAATCGATTAAACAAACATCACTCATTACCAAAGGTAATGGAAGAGGTGGGTTCCATACCCTCACCAGTCATCTTAGAAGGGGTCGTCCGTGGCTTCCCACTTTTTGTTGTCCAAACGGTATTTTATAATTGTGTTCGTTAAGTACAGATCCTCAAATGAAAAAAAGTTATTTTTCTTTTTCCGTTCGGATATTCGGGACTTAAGCGTATTTACTAACAGTCACAAACACAAGACCAAATGAAAAGGCTCGGATATCAAATACAACAGTACGGAAACGTGTGTAATGGTGAGTGCCTGCGGCAGCAGTTATCGCTGGAAGGAGGAGGTAAACCAAACAGTTCTTAGAAGGCATGCACGCACATCATTATTAGGACTCGTACTGACAGAGTCATTTCTAGCCGCGCTAAAGTCAGGTAGAAAGAAGCGGGACCCATTTAGGGTTAAAGATCCATAATCCAGATTCTACAGGCTGTGGAATCACGTGATATGATAAACAATCGAATTGTCGTTAGATAAGAAGGAGCAAGACCTATTTAGAGTTAGGATCCATATTCAACAGACTATGGAATCACGTGATATGTATGATAAACAATGGAACTGTTGTGGAATCACGTGGTATGATAAACAATGGAACTGTCGTTAGATAGGAAGGAGCGGGACCTATTTATAGTTAGGATCCATATTCAACAGACGATGGAATCACGTGATATGTATAATAAACAGTGGAACTGTTGTGGAATCACGTGTTATGATAACCAATCGAACTGTCGTTAGATAAGAAGGAGCGGGACCTATTTATAGTTAGGATACATATTCAACAGGCTGTGGAATCACGTGATATGTATAATAAACAATGGAACCGTTGTTAGATAAGAAGGAGCAAGACCTATTTATAGTTAGGATCCATATTCGACAGACTATGGAATCACGTGATACGTATAATAAACAATGTAACTGTTGTGTAATCGCGCGATATGTATAATAAACAATGGAACTGTTGTTAGACAGGAAGGAGCAAGACCTATTTATAGTTAGGATCCACATTCAACAGATTATGGAATCACGTGATATGTATAATAAACAATGGAACTGTTGTGGAATCACGCGATATGATAAACAATGGAACTGTTGTTAGATAAGAAGGAGCGGGACATATTTAAGTTCAGGATCCATATTCTACAGGCTGTGGAATCACGTGTTATGATAAACAATCCAACTGTTGTTAGATATGAAGGAGCGGGACATAATATTTAAGGTTAGGATCCATATTCTACAGGCTGTGGAAGCACGTGATATGATAAAAAAAAATCGAACTGTTGTTAGATATGAAGGAGCGGGACATAATATTTAAGGTTATGATCCATATTCTACAGGCTGTGGAATCACGTGATATGATAAACAATCGAACTGTTGTTAGATATGGGGGGGGGGGGGAAGGGCCGTGGTGGCTCAGCGGTCTAACTGTATGCCTCTCACCAAGGCGGCCCGGGTTCGATTCCCGGTCAATGCATGTGAGATTTTCGAAGTGAAATGCCATGTCCTGTGGTTCGGATTCCACGTAAAAAGGAGGTCCCGTGGCTCATAATCACAAGATTCACGGTCACGTAAAACTACAATCTTCCTTCTTCCTTTTGTTGTTAGATATGAAGGAACGGGACTTATTTAAGGTTAGGATCCATGTTCTACAGGCTGTGGAAACACGTGTTAAGATAAACAATCCAACTGTTGTTAGATATGAAGGAGCGGGACATAATATTTAAGGTTAGGATCCATATTCTACAGGCTGTGGAAGCACGTGTAGATAAACAATGGAACTGTTGTTATATAGGAAGGAGCGGGACAAGGTTAGGATCCATATTCTACAGACTGTGGAATCACGTGATATGATAAACAATCGAACTGTTGTTAGATATGAAGGAGCGGGACTTATTTAAGGTTAGGATCCATGTTCTACAGGCTGTGGAAACACGTGATATGAAAACAATCGAACTGTTGTTAGATAAGAAGGAGCGGGACATAATATTTAAGGTTAGGATCCGTGTTCTACAGGCTGTGGAAACACGTGGTAAGATAACAATCCAACTGTTGTTAGATATGAAGGAGCGGGACATAATATTTAAGGTTAGGATCCATATTCTACAGGCTGTGGAAACACGTGTTGATAAACAATGGAACTGTTGTTACATAGGAAGGAGCGGGACTTATTTATGGTTAGGATACATATTCTACAGACTGTGGAAACACGTGTTATGATTTTAAAAAAATACAACTGTTGTTACACAGGAAGGAGCGGGACTTATTTAAGTTAGGACCCATGGTCTACAGGCTGTGGAAACACGTGGTATGATAGACAATCGAACTGTTGTGAGATATGAAGGAGCAGAACCCATTTAAGGCTAAGATCCATGTTCGACAAGCTGCGAAGTCATGTGTTATAATAAACAATCGAACTGTTGTTAGATAGGAAGGAGCGGGACATAATATTTAAGGTTAGGGTCCATGTTCTACAGGCCGTGGAAGCACGTGATATGATAAACAATCGTATTGTTGTTAGATAGAAAGGAGCGGGACATAATATTTAAGGTTAGGGTCCATGTTCTACAGGCCGTGGAAACACGTGATATGATAAACAATCGTATTGTTGTTAGATAGGAAGGAGCGGGACATAATATTTAAGGTTAGGGTCCATGTTCTACAGGCCGTGGAAACACGTGATATGATAAAAGGAAGGAAGATTGTAGTTTTACGTGACCGTGAATCTTGTGATTATGAGCCACGGGACCTCCTTTTTACGTGGAATCCGAACCACAGGACATGGCATTTCACTTCGAAAATCTCACATGCATTGACCGGGAATCGAACCCAGACCGCCTTGGTGAGAGGCATACAGCTAGACCGCTGAGCCACCACGCCCCCGTGATATGATAAACAATCGTATTGTTGTTAAATAGGAAGGAGCGGGACATAATATTTAAGGTTAGGGTCCATGTTCTACAGGCCGTGGAAACACGTGATATGAAAACCATCGAACTGTTGTTAGATAGGAAGGAGCGGGACATAATATTTAAGGTTAGGATCCATGCTCTACAGGCCGTGGAAACACGTGTTGATAAACAATCGAACTGTTGTTAGATAGGAAGGAGCGGGACATAATATTTAAGGTTAGGATCCATGCTCTACAGGCCGTGGAAACACGTGTTGATAAACAATCGAACTGTTCTTAGATAGGAAGGAGCGGGACATAATATTTAAGGTTAGGATCCATGTTCTACACGCTGTGAAAACACGTGATATGATAAACAATCCAACTGTTGTTAGATATGAAGGAGCGGGACTTATTTAAGGTTAGGATCCATGTTCTACAGGCTGTGGAAACACGTGATATGAAAACAATCGAACTGTTGTTAGATAAGAAGGAGCGGGACATAATATTTAAGGTTAGGATCCATGTTCTACAGGCCGTTGAAACACGTGATATGAGAACCATCGAACTGTTGTTAGATATGAAGAAGCGGGACGTAATATTTAAGGTTAGGATCCATGTTCTACAGGCTGTGGAAACACGTGATATGATGAACAATCGAACTGTTGTTAGATAGGAAGGAGCGGGACATATTATTTAAGGTTAGGATCCATGTTCTACAGGCCGTGGAAACACGTGATATGATAAACAATCGAACAGTTGTTGGATAGGAAGGAGCGGGACATAATATTTAAGGTTAGGATCCATATTCTACAGGCTGTGAAGTCACGTGTTATAATAAACAATCCAACTGTTGCCAAGCGGGACCTATTTACAAGTTCTACAGGTTGTCTGTCATAAACAAGGCAGCCTGAAGTATGCTGGTGTCGGCTCACGCGATGTTCTACATAACAGGTGGCTCTGCTCTGTTGGTGTTTTCTCCCATCGACAAACTGCTATCGGTAGAGACCTCGCATGCAATTACATTGTTCCCCATGACATACTGTAGTTGTGGGCCATCGGGGCCTCGGAATGTTTTCTTTTCTTTTCAGATAATTACATTTAATGTGTTTATTTTAATTTTATAATATACCTACTGTATTAGAAAGAAACGTGAAAAAGCACTTCAGTATTTCAAATATGAAAATATATCGGAGGGGGGCGTGGGCTACAGTTGTAGCCTTTTAGGCAAGCAACTCGATGTTGCAAACATCCTGGACACTATTCCTTTAGGGCAGTCATGGGCAAAGTACGGCCCGCGGGCCAAGTGCGTCCCTTGAACTAGTTTAATCCTACCCGCGACATGGTATCGAATTATACCGGGCGATTCTTTTGCTGGAACGGGGCCGGCGACCGGCTGCCGGACGCGCGCACTTTCCGCCAGCCAACCGAGCTCGGTCCGCGGATAGCGAGCAGGTGAAAACCGTAACAAAGTACATTAATTAATGGTAAATTCACTAGCAAATCATGATTAAAGAACTTACCTATCCACAGGAGATGCTAAGAGTGTTTTCCTTCAGCTCACAGACAGGCGTTGTAGCATGTAAATAAATTAGCGTTTACACATTGTAATTCCCTTCTGTTGTGAGGGATATCTGCTGCCGTATATTGTTCTCCAGCTCCACTAGAATACGGGTAATTGGTTGGTTGGTTCCTTAGTTTAGGGGCTGCGACAACACCGTCATGTAACCCCGTGTACTTTGGGTGAGTGTAGAATCTGGCTGATAACCGGTGTTAATTGTGATGGCTGTATTAGTGTGTGTATCTGTTTTGTTTTTATTCAAGTAAGGACTGAAACTTGGAATTTTTCAAATAGTTCCTACTTTTGCCGCCAAACGCCACCGTCAACGACTACTAGGCCTAGTTCAGAACTTAGCTACTAGACGCCGCCACCGCAGTCGGATCTTGGCAACGAACGTAGAAACCTAAGAGCGTTGTTTACATTCCTAACCTATACAATTTAGCTTCACACAGGTGTAATTAGTGGAAGGTTCTTTATCATGCTATAAATCTATGACATGGGACCGCCGGCTTTATTTCTCCTCCGAAGGAAAGCATACTGAGGGATTTTTAACGCTCTTAAATATCCGACGGGTAATTGATCTGTACACTTTATGTTTTAAATTACCCCACAATTAAACATCAAACGGGCTTAGGTCCATGCTTCGATTAACTACACTAAACACGCAGGGTGGTACAGGAGTAGCTACATAATGTAACTCCCAAAGTTACTGTCTGCCAGTTGAAGGAGAACATTTTCAGCATCTTCTGTGAAAAGGTAAGTTCTAACCTTTAACTGGTGACGTGAGGTCATCCAGATTCCCAAGAAATAAAAAAGACCATCTGTGCTTCTTTAATTAAATCAACAATGTTATTGGTTTTACGTCCCTTTTAACTACACTGGCTTTTAGAGACGCCGGGGTGCCGGAATTTTGCCCCAAAGGGGATCTTTAACGTGCCAGTAAATGTACTGACACGGCTCCCTCGCATTTGCGCACCCTCAAATGCCAGCTGACTGCGCCAGGTTTCGAACCTGCAACCTTGGGCTCAGCAAGCGAGAACGTTTTTAATTAAATCTTGCAGCTGTTGTTTATGTTACCTCCTTATCTGTGCGCTGACACTACACACCCTCGTTGATGAAAGTTTAGTGACTTAATGACTTTAATGACCCTGGTTAGCTCTTTTCCGCCTCGCTCAACCCTGCGGCCCAAGCTCGGTTGGCTGGCGGAAGGCGCGCGCGCCCGGCAGTCGGCCGCCCGCCCCACTCAAGCAAGAGAATCTAACTGTACTATCTATAATTACATTTAGGTCATATTTTCGGTTCCGTATAGGCCTACCTAGAAGTGAAGAACTGTTTCAAACTCATTGTGTTTATGCGTTTTGTGTAATAGAGTTGCAGCTAGAACTGATTTAGAATGTAACAATGAATTGAAGCAACTATTTCTCAACGTTTCGAAAATTGAGTTCTACACAAGGACTGCCAAAACCACGCTTCCCAAACTTTAAATCTCATGCACAAAGGATAACTGCCATGTTCTCATCTTTCTATATCTGTGAACAGGTGCTTTCTACAATGAAGCTTAGGAAAAATAGCGTCAGAAATAGAATGACAGACCATCATTTAGCTGCGCTACTAAGAATCAGCTCATCCCAGTTTCAACCAGATTATGAAAAACTTTTAAAAGCACTGTCACAGTTTCACTTGTCACATAGTCCTTCCTCTTCTAACAAATAATTAAGGTGTGTTCATAGTGCAAAGATGAAGGAATACTGGGCTAAGAAAAAACTCGCCACCGTTAGGAACCACGTGGTCCAAGGGGCCTCAATGAACCAAGAAGAAGAAGAAGAAGGTGTGTTCTTTTTTCCTAAGTTTTCTATCATTGTAGCCTGTAATTGTTGTTTGATTTAAAAAAATCAGAAGTAATAAGTTTATAATCTATCTATACACATGTGTTGTTTTTCTTTTCGGCCCGCCAAGATTATTTGGACTGCCACGCTAGTGCCACGGCCTTTCCTTAGTGAGTCGGGGGTTGTGTGGGGGAAGAGCGGGGCTTAGTTTGCCACGGAGCGAGTCTCGTGGCAAGCCGTGGCGCCACAACTACCAGTGGCATGGCTGGACAGGCCTGCTTTAGGAGATATAGTCTTGGTAATAGGCTACACGTTGTCGTTTTTGGGGGACGTTCTTCTTCGTAAGTGACACTATCTTCTCGTTGTCTGTCGATCACTGTTACATTTTCGCCCGACTGTTGCCTCGATCCCAGTTCATCACTGAATCTTATTGTTGGTGCATTTGTAATTCATTTTCGTTGTTTTCTCCACTTTTCCAAACGCAAAGGACACACTCAGGGTTTCTTACGAGGTGCCGACATGATGACACGCGACAGATTGATGATTGCTCACCGGAAACTCAACCATATTCAGTCGATTAGATTAGCAGTTTGCCATTTCTACCACTACGAGAGCTAGTGTCATAGTTTCACTTATTTTATTCATTTAGCGCATGGCTTTTAGTGCCGGGAGTGTCCGAGGTCATGTTCGGCTCGCCAGAGGCTGTAGCTGTTTCAAGCAAACAGCCATAGGGTTAGCTACAAGTTCCGTACAAATTCAAGTACAGTAGTTCCAACTTTCGCCACCAGATATCACTGACAGTTAGTGGTGAACTTTGGAACTTTGATAGAGCGTGACAACGAAATATAACCTAGAAATTTAGCTTCACACAAGTTTAGTCAGTGGAAGGATTTTTACATGCCATAAATCTATGACATGGGCTTTACTTCCCCTCCAAAAGAAGGCATACTGAAGGATTTTAACGCTCTTAAAAAATCCGACGACTTTGGCCGGGTTTGAACCCGCGATCTTGGGCACAGCAGTTGAGCATGCTACCAACTATGCCACCGAAGCCGCTATAGTTTCATTAAGCCCTTATAACTACTTCAGGTGTGAAGAATTTTCAAAACATCAAAAATTACCTGAGGGTATTGAACCAAGGAACACATTACAGAAAGAATTATGTAAATAAGTTAATTTGGCTGGGATTTGAATTTAAAAAAGAAAACTAGTAAAGAAAAAAGCGGTTTTAGGCTGATTTTTCAGAACTGCATTTAGACCGGAAGTGATTTTGGGAATTTGGTTTTGTAGTTTGATAGAGCTCTCCAAGACTCACAATTTGAAATCTTTCTATGCCCTTTAGCCCTTCAACTATTGGCACAATTGAGGAAATTGCTTAATTTTACGTTTTTGCCGAAGTCGTCCGATTTTCAAAAGTGTTAAAAATCCCTCAGTACGCCTTCCTTCGGAGGGGAAGTAAAGCCGGCGGTCCCATGTCATAGATTTATGGCATGTAAAAGAACCTACCTGTATCAAAATGTGTCGGTTATATTTGCCTAATAAGAATCGCTCTATCAAGTTCCAATGTTTGACGCTAGGTTTTAGTGACAGTTGCATCTGGTGGCCAAAGTTGGAACTACTTGAAAATGAACTTGTTGGGATCCCTCGGGGGTTCAATCAAAAATACCCAGCTATGGTCATTGGCTGCGATATAATAATAATAATAATAATAATAATAATAATGCCATAAAACGTAACCTCCCTCCCCCTCCCCTCCCTCCCATTATCACACGTTGTAACAATGAACGCCCAAAATAATGTAAACCCCCTCCACTTGTTCAATGTAGTTCGCAAGTCAGCGCATGGTAAAATAAATCCATTTTACAGGCCCGTGGAACAGCTACAGAAGCAGGAAATATATTTCTGTAATTTACAGAATGCTACACAATGTGATTTCTTATTTCCACAAATCAACCTAGCTAGTTATTGGGGAGCGTGATGGCGCAGTGGCATGCTGCTTGTCTTTCACCCTGATGGCCGGAGTTCGAATCCCGGTGACAACGGGGTGAAATTTTCACCTGAAAAATCACGTGGCGTCATGAAGGGAATCTGGCCTTAAATCCCCCACCAAAACAAAAAAAATGAGCCTGATTGGCTCTGGCGACCCCAATTAATTGCGGTAAGCCGAAGAAAGTTAACCTAGTTAGTTATTGCTGTTTTAGGAGGCGAAACAGTGAGGGCACCTGCCCCGCAAATCAACGTACAAAAATGATGATGATGATGATGATGATGATTCTTGTTTTATGGGGACCTAATGAAATGAAATGAAATGACATGAAAGATAAAGACAGCCCACTGCCAGAGGTGAAAACGAAAATGGTTTGTATAAAACAGACAGTGATCCTCAACAATTATGCCCCATTTGGAAACAAGGAGTTAAAACAAGGATGATAAAATACAACAAAACAAATAAAGCATATTGAACAATAAAAACAGATATAAACACAATAAAAACATAAAGCAGACTAAAACTTGAATATCAATAGTCTCAGAAGACTAGAGAAAGTTAAAGCCCCGCACTTAAAGAAGATACTATGCCTCTCTAAGTACACGCTATCACGTCTCGTTTACGACCTGACAAGAGAGCCGTTCTCCATCGAGGAGCTTCGATGCAAGCTATTGTTGCCATGTACATCGAACTATGATCGACTTTTGGCAGAGCTACAAAAGAAAAACGCTGACATCTGGGAGGATTTCTACACCACTGTTGCAATTACGACAAATGAGTGGATGTGGCCGAACTACGAACTACGGCACTTGGTCTCTCGAATGGCAGTGCACGGGTTTCATTTCAAACTCTGCAAAACCAAGGCCTTTGGCCTACCACTAGCCGACATCTAGTTTCGTGCACGTTCGTTGTAGCGCCACGTGTGGCAGATATCACGCCATTGAATGTCCTGATAGGCAAGAATATTCATTACAATTCTGTGCTGAAGAGTGATACCATAATTATGTAGTTGTATAGTCATAATTTAATGCAATTGTACAGGGTGATTCTTTTGCCGGAGCGGTACCGGCGGTCGGCGGCCGGCTGCCGGGCGCGTGCGCCTTCCACCAGTCAACCGAGATCGCAACGCGGATTGCGCGCAGGTGGAAACCGTAACAAAGTACATTAACTAATGGTTAATTCACCAGAAAATCATGATTAAAGAACTTACCTATCCACAAGAGATACTGAGAGTGTTCCTCTTTAGTCGACAGACAGGCGTTGTACCGTGGAAATAAATTAGCGTTTACACGTTGTGATTCCCTTGTGTTGTGAGGGATATCTGCTGTCGTATATTGGTCTCGAGCTCCACTATGGTACGGGTAATTGATCTGCACACTTTGTATTTTAAATTAACCCACAATTGGACATCAAACGGGCTTAGGTCCGTGCTTCGATTAATTACAGTAAACACGCAGGGGGGTGAGGGGGAATAGCTACATAATGTAACGTTGTAACTCCCAAAGTTACTGTCTGTCAGCTGAAGGAGAACATTTTTAGTATTTTCTGTGAAAAGATGAGTTCTAACCTAAAACTGGTAACGTGAGGTCATCCAGATTTCCAAGAATAAAACAAACATCTGTGCTTCTTTAATTCAATCTTGCAGCTGTTGTTTATGTTACCTTATTATCTGTGCACTGACACTACACACCATCGTTGATGAAAGTTTAGTGATTTAATGACTTTAATGACCCTGGTTAGCTCGCCTCCACTTCGCGCAACCCTGCGGTTCGAGCTCGGTTGGCTGGCAGAAGGCGCATGCACACGGCAGTCAGCCGCCTGCCCCACTCCAGCAAAAGAATCTCACTGTATATCTACCCCAGCCATTGGCCGCAATAAATGTTTATTATTAAACTACATTAAAACTTTAAAAAGTAACCACTCTCCCTCATGTAACGGAGACGAGATCTACTGTCGGCCCGTCATCACGCAGAACAAGGGAGAGGGTGTTACGCAGTTTGAGAGTTCTGCGCAGAAAAGCCAGGTCCACACACTCCAAGAGAATGCGTGCCTGTGTAAGGTGGGCGCCGCAAGTACACACAGGGGGGTCTTCTCTCTTTAGCAAATGAGAGAGCGTAGCTATCCCATGGCCAATCCGGAGTCAACAGAGTAACACACCTTCCTTACGACTACAGTAGATCGGAAAGAAGATTTCCATGCCTTCGTTGTCTCCTTGATGGCTCTCAGTTTGTTGTGCAGAGGCGTGGCGGGCCAATGAATGATAGAATGTCGCAAATGGGAGCGTATATCACTAACAGGCACCATATACAGTAGCGAGGGCAGTGTGACTGACTCCTTCGCCGGCTGATCAGCAAGCTCGTTTCCCGCGATACCCATGTAGCTCGGAAGCCACAGACAGCTGACTCTGGTTCCAGCGTGACACGAACTGACTAGCAGGTCGTGTACACGCAGGACCAGCGGGTGTTTCGGGAAACACACATCGATTGTTAGTAGTGCACTCAGAAAATCAGTACAAACAAGAAAGCGCTGGTGATCGTCAGATAGTGTGTATTGCAGAGCTTCTAACAAGGGAAGTATCAGGTAAGACACATCGCAACCTATCTTGAAACTTTGTGGATGCAATCGATGTACTATAAGAGGACAATGTGCGGAAAATCAGCCACCAGATTGAACTGCAAGAGTCCGAAATCATGTGGCGAATCTCTCATATAAATCAATGGGAAGTAGCGAGTACCGTACATGATGGAAGGGACAGCCCTGACGGCCCAAGCACTCAAGGCCGGTGGGAAGCAGCCACACGATCCAGTCAGCATAAACGCCCCGCCTCGCTACTGCTCCGTGTGCCACAGTTAGTTAATTATTGTTGATTTAAGGGGCGGAACTACGAGGTCATCTGCCCCTCTTAACACAGATTAAAGAATACAAATTTGTAATTGAATTTAAAATTTAGAGGTGGACACCTAAATTTGAAAAGACCTAAAATTAATAAAACAAAAAATTAAATAAAAATAATAATTATAAAAATTAACAAAAATTACGGAAAAACAAAAAAATTATCATTCAAAAACGAACATGTCGTTGAGTCAATTTACACTGGAAAATTCAGATTGCTGGCCCTAACCCACTCTCACTTATAAAGCGGATAACGCGATCAGCAGACACCGGGTCATCGGCTAATATAAGTTTGAGTGTCATCTGCAAACCAAGGTTTCTTCGTAACACAGCAAGATCCACACACTCGGTTAAAATGTGGGCCACGGTGAAAACGGCTCCACTGGTACAAAGTTGGGGGGGGGGTGGTCTTCCCTTCTCATTAGGTACGAGTGGGTGGAACTTGTATGACCTATCCTTAGCCTACACAAAATGACGGACTCTCTCCGTGACAGGAAAGAGCTCCGCCACACGCGAGTCCCTTGATCGCTCGCAGTGGGTCAGCTAGCCACTGACTCTCCCAAAATGCCTGAACTTGTAAGCGTAACTGAGAGCGAATAAGAGTGCCGCATGGATATGAAGCTCCGCCAGCCGTCATGCCTGCTTACCAGGATGTCAGGTACGATTTCGGAGCCTTGCAGTTCAATCTGCGGGCTTACTTTCCGCACGTTGTCCTCTTAGAGGACGGTAGCACTTCGCATCGACGACGACTACGATTCTACAAACTGATAATAAATATCACTTACGTAAACTTTTATCTCACTCTCTAAATAAGCAGGTTCGTATCCTGGCGGCGGAGTCAGCTGGCATTTGAGGGTGCGCAAATGCGGGGAACCGTGTCAGTAGATCTAGAGGCACTTTAAAGACCCCCTTCAGGGCAATATTCCGGCACCTCGGCGTCTATGAAAGCCAGAGTAGTTAAAAGGGACGTCAAACTAATAACATTATTATCTAGGCTAGCAGAATGCAGATTGCTTTTGAATAATTATCTTTGATTTCTGTAATTTCTTTTGACTGATTTTGACTATTAATTTATTTATTTATTTATTTATTTGTAAATGTTGAGCTGTTTTCACCAATTTTGACTAGTATTGTACTGTATTTTGGCCAATTTTGATATTAAGTATTTTTTTCGCTTTTTGAGCTTTCCGACTTTCTCATGTATTTTGACTAATTTTGATTTTTTGTGACTTTTGTTTAGATTTTTAAGTACCGGTTTTTTTTTTACTTTTTCGACTTTTTTGACAAATGTTGACTAATTTGGATTGTTCTTGATTGATTTTGACTAATATTTTATTTTAAGTTATTTATTTGAAAATTTTGAGCTGGTTTTCACTAATTTTGACTAGTTGTGATTGTTTTCTTTTTGTATTTTGACAATTTTGATCTTTTGTATTTTTTTTCTCCTTTTGAGATTTCGACTATTTTTTTCTTTTTTTTGTATTGTTACTAATTTTTTTTTGTATTCTTTTGTAAGATTTCAAGTACCAGTATTTATTGTTTCTTTTTTACTTTTTCGACATTTTGGACAAATTGTGACTAATTCTGATTGTTTTTTTGGGGGTTATTATGAACTTTTACTCTTTAAATTTATTTTTATATTTTTTTGACTAATTTGCTTTGTATTTTAAGACTGCCGAACACAGGTGGGAATTGGACAAAAGCAGAACTGTATCCAGTTTTCGTCGCTACCATTCTAGTGTTAAATGTCTTTCTTTTACAGGTCGCGATGAGAAAATGTTTTGAAGTTACTCATGTTTCTAACAAATCGACTTTTCAATGCTCAGCATATCGAGTGCAGTCTATCGACCGTTGGGACATGTACAGTACTTCTCAGAAACGTTCTCATACATAAAAAATGTACATGCTGTACGTAATAAGCTTGCCTCGTTACCCACAAACAGAATGTTAGCTGAACGGCACAGCTATTGAAAGGATCCTTAAATCTATTATTCCGTAAATAACAGTCATAAGCCAGGAAAAAAGAAGAAAACTCGTGTGACCTCACGAGGCCGGTCCAACCTTCGAATTTGATATCACCTCGGTGACTTGCATTAACTAAAGCATTTTCTCACCCAAGCAACCACCCCTCCCGTATCCATGGGACAATCTACGAGAATGGTAGGAAATAACGTTAACTGGGTATATGAGTTTTAGTGGATTGGTCATACTGATAAATATACTTACACTAGCAGTAGTGCCCGGCTTCGCCCGGTGGATTTATTTGTTTTACAGAACTGGAGCGCTCAAGGATAAGGATCGGAATAAATGAAAGTAAATTGATAGCACCAACGCTTATTGCAGCTGATAACCTCAGTATACTGCACCAACACCATCGCCCTTATACAGAGGCATACTATTGGCATGATGATAACTGTTTTAAGGGGCTTAAGAATCTTTTACTCCCCGTGACTGCAATTTATAAGCAGCTCGCAATTCTGCACCAGAACATTGGTAGGGGCGACATGATGCGGCCCGCATTACATGGCAACAAGAGACTTCGGTATTATTGTAGCCGTTCTGGAGCGCTTGTTCTTCCGACTTGAAAATGAAAATCCACAGCCTGCTTCCAGTCTCCGACCGGGTCAGGAATGGAATGAATGAAGCCCCTATCTAGCGGCGAGGATATGAACTGTGCCGGCTGCCGAGGCCTGACGCACTCCTCTGGGGCAATGATTAAATGAATGACAGATGGAATGAAATAATAGTGGAGAGTGTTGCTGGAATGAAATTTTGACAGGGAAAACCGGAGTACCCGGAGAAAAACCTGTCTGCCTCCGTTTTGTCCAGCACATATCTCACATGGAGTGACCGGGATTTGAACCACGGACCCAGCGGTGAGAGGCCGGCATGCTGCCGCCTAAGCCACGGAGGCTCCCTGTTCTTCCGACTTACTGAACAAAAATCAATCTTTAAGGTTACCTGAGAGGTGCAGCCTAATGCTACATAGCCTAACTATTCCTCTTGAATCAGGCTATCATATACATAAATATTTTTTCGAATCCGACTGGTAGTTCCAGAGATTAGCGCCTTTAAACACACAAACAAACAAACAAACAAACAAACAAACTCTTCAGCTTTATTATATTAGTATAGATAGAGATACATACATACATCTAGAGATGTGCAAATTATTAGACTGGATGCAACGTATATTTTTTTAACTTTTCATGACTTACTGGAGAAAAAAATGTTTACAAAGCGCTGAAATTATTCCAAGTGTTTAAACAATAGTCTTATTTACGTTTTTTTAAAGAAATTTATATTGTCAAAGATGCTGATGGTTGAATCAATCAGCCATATTTCAATTTGTTTCCTTTTTTGGAATTGTTATTATTTCTGAAAACAAATTATTAGAAATAAGGTGCTTGATATTTTTTTTAAATAATAACAATTAAAATTAAAGAGTGAAAAACTATAATATGATAATAAAAATAAAAATGTTTGTATAAATTTAAAGTAAAGAAGCTCATAATAATTAAAATAAATGTATAATCTTAATTTTGAGATTATAAACAATTTTAAAAATTAAAAACTATCAAAACTATCGATATCGATTTTACATAAAACCCTGACGTGATGGAAAGAAATAGAGGTAATGTTTGGAAATAAGCACATCAAAATATTATAAAAATTAGCGATAACTTCTCTTGTATTTTTCAAAAATTAAATTTCGCAGGCCTGTGTGTTTTTTCTTAACTTGTTTCTGTTTTTTCTATTTGTTTTCAGTGCTCTGGTTTCTTTGTACAAGAAGACGTCAAAACATCTAGTCCCCGAGCCAGAGGAATTAAGCACAGGAGATTAAATTCCCCATGGCCCGGCGGGGTATCGAACCCGGTATCCCTCGGGCCAAAGCCTATTAGCCACGGAGCCGGATTGATCTTCGCTCAATTAGTAGCGAAGTGATTACACACACAATTATCGAGCTAACTACGTAGGCCTATCTTTCTCTAATATTGTAAACCGCCACCCGTGCATCGCCGAGCAAAAGACCTTGCCGCGAGCTGTGTGCTCCGCTTTTAACCAGCAGCGCCTCCAGTGGGCTGTTATTAGACTGCCACACTCGCTTCAACACGCGAGCATAAAACGGTGGTGCAAACTGTATGAGCCATTCAAGATACGAGTGCCACTAAACTTGGCAGCGCCAGCTTTTGTTGTTTATAGCAGCTGGAGCCTGCAGGACAAGCAGGGGGACATGGGGTTGTCACAAAAATGTACGTCACAAATTGCAGGACACATTCGCCACACGTAGACGAAGAAATAATGTTACATGAACATGGGTCCGAAAACGCTTTGTTTCCATGTTACACCCAGTGCCGGATTAAGGTATAATGAAGGGGCAGATGACCTCGTAGTTCCGCCCCTTAAAACAACAATAACTAACTAACTAACTAACTGTATGTATGTCTGTCAACCCCTTATTATTCCCGTTTTCCAACGGGGTCGGGGATGAGATGCGATGAAAGTCTGTGTGGCGATGGTTTTTACGGCCGGATGCCCTTCCTGACGCCAACTCCATGAGAGGAGTTAATGAGAGATGAAATGAATGATGGTGAATGAAACTGGGCAAGGATTTGGAAGGAAGCGGCCGTGGCCTGTCAGAAGGTACCGTCCCAGCATTTGCCTGGTGTTGAAAATGGGGAAACCACGGAAAACCATTTCAAGGACGGCCGACGGTGGGGCTCGAACCCACGTGTTTACCGAGTCAGCAGAGAGCTTGGCCCCATGACCTAATGGTGCGCTTTAGCCAGCGTAGCCACTACTGTCGGTAACTAACTAACTAAGGTAAAATGAGGCCCAAGTCCCTCAGATTTTGGGAGGCCCTTTATTTTATTCAAATAATTTTTATTTTTTAGCACCTGTACATTTAATGAAGTATATACAAGAGTTATTTTTCTCAAGATGAATAATACACTTTTTATTAAATCATATATACATATATTTCAATTGAAACGATCATCGTTATTTGAAAACATTTCAGATGATTTGATGAACAATTTAACAAATCATACTATTTTTTTAACTTCTGTAAAATGTAATCCAAAAACTTTTTTTTTTTTTCGGTCAATGAAATCTTCTACAATGACATCAAAATTAATTTCCCGCAGAACATCTGACTCGATATACATTAATGTCTAATCGTTCTTGTGACATGATACTTCTTTGCGCACTTTTGATCCGTTTCAATTTTGAAAACGAGCGCTCCGCAGAACAATTCATTATCATGAGGGTCAGGAAAATGCGAAATGGAATTTCAACGTTCGCAAAAACAGACTCAAGCTTGTCTCGAATAAGAATTTCGTAAAGTTCAGAATGAGTGAACTCAGTTTTTAAAGGACATTGTAATTTAATATAATGCTGAAACTGTCTCAGTTCTGGATACATTTGTTTCTAAATCTTCGGAATAAAATTACGGGGGCCCCAGATTATTGGGGGCCCTAGACCTGGGCCTAGTCGGGCCTAATGGGTAATCCAGCACTGGTTACACCTCATTGTCTCCAACTCACTAAGCATGGGAAACACACAAGAACAGAACGTTAGAATCATGGGGAACATGCACTCTTGTTACGTCTGGTTACGTTGTCATTATCGTAGGTGCACCGCTAGTGTTTTGTTTTACATGGCCCTGTTGCCATGCGACTTAGCAGATGTGCCTTTAGCTGTGCGACAAAACATGTAGCCTACTTCATGCACGATGGAGCACCTCCTCATTTTAATGTTAATGTCCGTTGGCTTCTAAATAACAGATTTGGTGACAGATGGATAAGTAGAAGTGGACCAATTTTCTGCCCTCCACGCTCTCCGGGCCTAAACACACTGAACTTTTTTTTTTGGGGGGGGGGGGGGGGGGTTGAAAGCTCTTGTGTATCGACCTCAGTACAAGATGTTCAGAGTCTCCGTGCCCGTATGATGTAAGGCTACGAATCCATACGCACCTTTCATTCATAACCACATCAGCAAATGACTGAAAATTCCCTTTGTCGGATAGTTATTTTAATTGATAGGTATTTTAATTGAACACGCCCGACGTACAAACTTCTAGCACGTTGGAAACGTATTTTAAAAGAAACAGCCTCGTTTGAATTCATAACTGTTATCATTATTAAAGTCAGAGCGGGAAACCTGTTGAGTACAGTACATTGCCAGGCTCATACAGTATATATGGAGTCATAAAAGCCGTCAATTCATGTATTTATGTGCAGCAAGATACGGTACGCTTCTGTTATTGATCTCTAGCTTCATGACGTTCTCAGTTTCAATGCTTGATGCGCTCTTCAACACTCAACAAGGACAATGCAATACATTCATCTCCATTTTGCTTGCTTCAGTGGATATCGTGTCGGACTAACAACCTCATGCTTGCGGGTTCGCTCCTGGCCGTGGTGAGTGATTTCTTGAAAGGCGACAAAAATCACGACATGTTTGTCATACAATGTTGGCATGTTAAAGAACCCATTTGAATTCAGTAGGCCGTATTCATAAAGGAAAAATTAATCACGGGATTTTCCGCCAACAAAAATTTTTCCATTCTCTACTAGAAAGCGCTATAGTGTCAATGATCTTTGATATCTAACCTCCTTGACTTTCATAGCGTTCCAAGGAACGACAAAATTTGACATGCAAGCTGCCCTCTGGGCGTCAAATAACAAAGCTTGCACCCGTCACCCGAGTCCAAACGATATTATTATCATCATTATTATCTCCATTTTCTTCTTCCTTCGTTACGGCCAACTAAGGACCACGTCATGTCAACTGTTTCTTCTGCATTTCAATGTTGGCCCAGTACTCTTTCATTCGCAATCGATGTTGCACCTTTTTCTCCGTCGTCCAGCCTTCCCGGTTTTTAGTTTCGGCTTAAGTTGAAAACTCCGATGTTTTTCAAGTGTTTCCCTAAGTGGGCCACGCTCCTGGATATCTTCACGTGTTATCCCAGTCTCCAACAGATCTTTCTCTTTGTCTTTGATCTTCCTTTTGTCTTTTTCTCATGGAGAAAAGCAAAAATTCGGTTGGATATCCGTGTTGATTTAATTTGGGTTATA
The DNA here is from genome assembly GCA_946902985.2 of Meconema thalassinum. Classification (NCBI taxonomy): domain Eukaryota; kingdom Metazoa; phylum Arthropoda; class Insecta; order Orthoptera; family Tettigoniidae; genus Meconema; species Meconema thalassinum. Next base: position 150,150,635 of record OX336395.1, on the reverse strand, counting down.
TGTCCATAGAAAGAAATCCTCGTTTTTATTATCTCCATTCATTCATTCATTCATTCAATTTCGCTAATCAGCCAACTAGGGACCACGAAAAGCCTCATTTTACATTCTGGCATTTGTTAATTTTTCGCTTGATCCACATTGTCTTCACGAGCTCACTGTGTTTAGCACGACGTTCTTCTGTCCATTTCGCACCAGTTGTCCGTTTTTCGCCCCGGAAAGACCCAAATGTCTTGATGGCTGCTCTATAAAGATTTCGGTCTTGTGCATCTTCTGCTCGTATCCCCATTTCTTTCAGATTTTTCTGGACGTTATCATACCATGGCATTGTCGTTTTTGGTTTTGAGTCGAATATACTGAAGATACGTTTCGTCCATCGGGAGTCGATCATCCGTCGTATATGACCGTAGAAGCAAACTCAGCGTTTTCGCATTGTGTCTGTGATCTTCTCTATCCTCTAGTATATTTCTTGCCTCGATTTTCTGATGTAGATGCCATTTTTGTAATCCGGGCCATGTATGATGTGTAGGATCTTTCTTTCTTTCTTTCTTTCTTTCTTTCTTTCTTTCTTTCTTTCTAAATTCGCGAGCAAACATTTCTCGGATAGGATAAGGCATTCAGATGCATATAGCGGTACTGGTTTGATGACAGTGTTGTAGTGACGAATTTTTGTGTTCATAGAAAAGCACTTTATATGTTGCGGGTGGTTTGGAAAGCGACTTCCATTTTCTTGATTCTTGCTTCTATGGCTTCCTTTTCAAGGCCATTTTGCTGGATCCATTCCCCAAGATATTTAAATTTATTAACACGGTTTATCGTTCCATATTTGGTGTTTAGTTGTGCTGTATCATCCTTGATGTTCGACATTACTTCTGTCTTTTGAAAGGAAATTTGTAATCGTGTTTGTTCTGCTACTTCAGTCAATATATTGACCTGTTCTGTTGCACTTTCGAAATCTTCTGTCATCAGGGCTATATCATCAGCGAATGCTAAGCAATCTATTTCCACTCCATTTTTCTTTGTCCCGATCCTTAAAGGTTTGGAAAGGACTCCTTCTTTTAACTTCTGTCGCCAATTCTGTATTACCTTTTCAAGTACGCAGTTGAACAACAGAGGTGACAGGCTATCTCCCTATCGAACGCCTGTCTTGATTTCAAAGGGTTCAGAGAAAGATCCTTGGAATTTGACTTTGGATGTGGTATTAATTAGGGTTGCCCTTATTATCACTAGCAGTTTCTCATCGACTCCCATTTCTGCAAGTATGTTAATCAACACATCACGGTCGATGCAGTCGTACGCTTTCCTAAAGTCTACAAATGTCGATACATACGTTCGACCTCTCAACGCATAGTACCTAATTATGGTTTTTAGGTTAATGATTTGTTCTGCAGTCGATCGGCCTTTCCTAAAACCTCCTTGGTATTTCCCGAGTTTGTGTTCAACTTGCTGTTCCAGTCTTTCGAGGATGGAAAGTGACAGGATCTTTTAAGCTACTGACAGAAGAGAAATACCACGGTAGTTGTTATTATTATTATATTATTATTCTTTCTTCGTTAGTGGCAGATGACCTCGTAGTTCCTCCCCTTAAAACAACAATAACTAACTAACTAACTAACTTCTTTCTTCATTTCGGCCTGCTGTGGACCACGTTACTTCAACCGTTTACATCCTAAAGCTAATCTTCCCCAATAGTCTCGCATTGTCTGAGCCTCCTTTCTTCCATCAGTCCATTTCTTGGCAGAGCCCAGATCGTACCAATACACCACCAGTTGACCGACAGTAGTGGCTACGCTGGCTAACGCGCAGCGTTAGGCCATGGGGACAAGCTCTCTGCTGACTCGGTAGATGCGTGGGTTCGAGCCCCACCGTCAGCCGTCCTTGAAATGGTTTTCCGTGGTTTCCCATTTTCAACACCAGGCAAATGCTGGGACGGTATCTTCCGACAGGCCATGGCCGCTTCCTTCCAGATCCTTGCCCAGTTTCATTCGTTCATCTTCATCCATTCGATCTCTCATCCCGACGCGCAGGTCGCCCACGGGCGTCGACTAGAAAGACCTGCACTCGGCCTCTCAGAAGGTCACACGACCAAAAAAAAAAACACCAGTTGGACATCAACATATTTCGATTAGAGCTGGACATATTCAAACATCGAATTGTTCGAATAATCTCAAATACCGTGCGAATATTTGATTCGAACAAATTAATAGTTCGATTATTCGATATATTTGAATTATTCGAACTTCCAACCGATTCGAACATTCAAATTTCGAATTTAGTGAAATAACCCGCTCGGCGTAGGGATGTGGCGGCCCCATCGCCCAGTGGGAAACCACTGCAATCAGCCACCCGAGTATTGGCGGGAAAACCATAAATTAGTGGGTAAGAAGGAAATGCCAAGGGATAAATATGGAGGGTGCGAAGGTAACTCAACAAACCACTCTACGTTGGGCTAATCACCCATGCGGAGGGTGAACTACAAGTAGCCTCGGATTGGACGGATATAAACGACGACGACCGGAGTGGAAACGGAACACGAGATTCGGAACATGGAATATTAAGGTGGAAAAGAAGAGAATGTGCAGAAATAGAGCGGGATGGCAGAAATGGCTCAAATGAGGCTACCCCAATGCTTGAAGGCAGAAGGGAATTGAAGAAGAAGACTCCCATTTTTTAACGCATTTCTTTATCTCCAATGTTTTGATAACTCGAAGTAATTTTTATTTCCGAAAGCACTTCGAGATATCGAAGTTCGACCGTATTTGTGCATAAGTGCAATACATAAACATCGTACATTATCTAAGCCAAATCCTCCCATTTTTAGCCTATATTCTTTTATGAAAAAAAAAAAAAATATATATATATATATATTGGCTTATGAGATCACCTTTTGTCCGTGTGTGTGTCTTAATAAAATCTAAACGGCTGGAGCGATTTCAATGAAACTCGGTAAGGTCATAATACTATTTTGTCCGACTGTGCCCTTCAAATTTTATTATGTCTTACCAATCCAACATGGCGACTGTGCGAAATATTTCACCGGCATTCTATATCTCCGAAAGTATTACTCATATCACCCTGAAATTTTGTACGCTGATAAAGTGCACTACTAGACGGTCACCTGTGTGACTTTCAAAAAACTGTTAACTACAAAACGAACATGGCGGCCAAGTGAAGTTGAAACATTTATATATACTTTTCTCGCGATTTAGCCATCCGAACGCAGTGAAACTTGGGTACAGCAAATGACTATACAACTTGCAATGCACTGACATCGAATTTACTTAAATTATTTACATAACCTCAAGATGGCGGCTGTGCGAAATTTTAAAATCTCGTTTTTATTTCTTGTGTCCTTATCATGCGATTGAAGTTTGAATAAAACACCACCACAATAATCTTCATGTAATAGTACATAACTGTAAGGCATATATATACAAATCCAACATGGCGACCATCCGATTTATTTAGACGGTTCTCAATATCTACGAATCTATTATAGCAATCAAACTGAAATTTTGTATGTTGATAGCACGATAGAGGCAATTAACTTAAGTAGGATATATTAAAATCGGCTTAAGTTCTTCACGGAACTACTTGTTGAACATAGAACCGTGTTATTTTGGGATAAATGTTTCATGTAATATTTGTTTCATGTTATACATATCCCACGTCGTTCCATCTATTAGATGGGTCGGCGAATGAGGCCCCACCACCGGTTTCTGTCTCTTCTTCTTCTTCTTCTTCTTCTTCAATGCTGTCCAAGTCCTGGCCCAATCGTTGGATGTCATTTCTCACCATGTCTGTATATCTCATTCTTGGTCGTCCTCTTGGTCTTCGGTCATGAAGCTGCAGTTCATACATTTGTCTTGGAATTCTGGTAACATCCACCCTTCGCATATGGCCAAACCACATGAGCCTTTTCAAGGTTATTTTATCCTGTCGTTTGTCGACCTAAACCAATTCTCTGTTATGCTCATTACGAATTCTGTCTTTTCTGGTCTTACCAACCTTGGCTCAGGCAAATCTCATCTCTACTCCTGAATCCTTCTCTCATCTTTCTTTCTCATGGTCCAAGTTTCGCAGCCAGAGGTCAAAATTGGCACAAAATAAGTCTGATAAATTGCTCGTTTACATTGCAGAGGCACTTTCTGGTACCATATGATGTCTTGAACAGCTCCATAAAATGTACCTCCAGCCGAAATCCTGTTGGTGATTTCCTCATCAATGGTACCCGTTACTGACATCACACTTCCCAGAAAATAAAATTTTTGAGAACATCTAAGCTGTCTGCCATCAATTTCAATGGAACCTTCCGGTTGGCCATTTCTCTGCATAACTAGCACCTCACTTTTTTCACACTAAACATAAGACCATATTCCTTATGCAACGAGCCAATAATGGTAATAATTAAGACACGAGTATGTTTATAAAACGAGCGTAGCGAGTTTTATAATTTCCATACGAGTGTCTTCATTAACATTATAGGCGAGTTGCATACGACTGTTTATGTTCGACGATAAGTATAACTTTCATAAATATCTGTGCGATTCATTCACTTCAGTTAGTGAACAGAGCACGCTGGATTTGCTCACTGAACAGAGCGCATGAGTGGGTCGAAGACCATCGAAAGCAGATACCATTTACTTTGCTTGGCAATGCTATTGTTTACAGCCTGCATGATGTCTAGTGCCGATCAAGACTAGCATTCACTAACATTGTCACCGAAGTCGTTTGAAAGCAATGCGCTGTGTATAAATTGGAGTTAGGGATATTAAGGTACAGTGCTATTTCTTGCCTCATTTTCGCCAGTTTATTTACGCTAACAAAATTAACCGACAGTAGTGGCTACGCGGGCTAAAGCGCTGCGTTAGGTCAAGGGGCCAAGCTCTCTGCTGACTCGGTAGACGCGTGGGTTCAAGCCCCACCGCCGGCTGTCCTTGAAATGGTTTTCCGTGGTTTCCCATTTTCAACACCAGGCAAATGCTGGGACGGTACCTTCTGACAGGCCACGGCCGCTTCCTTCCACATCCTTGCCCAGTTTCATTCACCATCATTCATTTCATCTCTCATTAACTCCTCTCATGAGGTTGTCGTCAGGAAGGGCATCCGGCCGTAAAAACCATCGCCGCTAGGACTTCCATCGCATCTCATCCCGAACCCCGTTGGAAAACGGGAATAATAAGGGGTAGACATACATACATTTGCGCAAACATAATTATGGTACGGTGCACTTTCCATGTCGGTAATTTATATAGAAGGATGCTGTGTAGCTAACTTCTGGGCGTAGATTCATAAATTTCTTGCATATGTCATAGTATTTTCTTGTTACTGTAAAAGTTCGTGCTGATTTTGTCTTTGTGTTTGGGATTGTAACTACAATGGTTGATCCGATATCCAATTTGAACTTTTAAATCATGTAATTCATGTCCGACATGTTGGATTTTGAGCGCATGCGCGAAGCTCTCCTTACCTAATTGGTCAATGAATGAGCTCTGATTGACTGGAGAAACTGTCTCATAATGAAAAACAGTACTATTGAACCCTTATCATTGTGTCCAATAATAATGTTTCATATTAATAAAAACGATGGAAATACTAAATACATGATATGCTGGATATTTGAGTAATATTGATGTAGCAAGAAATCTGGACTTGGTAAGACATGCTACGTGCTGGCTGGAAATGACCAATAGTTTCACAACCAATGTTATTCTTGGATTTCTGAGAAAATCAGATATGACGCTGTGGCGTACGTGACCATAAAAGGGCAAAATGCTGCGTACAAGGCAAGGAGTGAGAGAGAGGAGAATAGTCGTGACGTCAATATAAGGGCGGGATTTGTAAGGTCAGAACTCCGAAGCCAACTTATCTGACCAATAAGAAAACATGACGCCAGAACATAGCGTCAGTGTGTTTTGCGCGGCAATCGGATATAAAAAGATCTAGCGATCGGTTTGCTTGTTCGACGGCAGATTCGCGACCTGTGAGAAAATACAAGAATTTTGAGAGGTCACACATAATTATAGGCCCATTACTTAAAATATTGAGGAGCTGTTTTACTCCCACCATTGAAACTTTAGGCTTTCTGTATATATACAAATGTCTGAGATGAATCGGGACACACTCCTAATTATTCTTCGACAGTCATTTTAAGACGTCCTTAAGACGATATGGTTTTAAAATTATAGTTGTGTGTCGGCAACGAAGTTGGAAATTTTCATAAATTGTGAGATGGCAATTAGCCATAGAATAGGGAAAGTCGACGATTCTGCATAGGACGATCTGAGGAAATAAAATACTTAGAACGCAGATAGAACAGTTTAAAAACTTTGATTTAATTGTGTTTTAACAGCAGCAAAATGTCGACCATGGAGAGAAGACAGCAAGCTTCATCCTCCATTACCATCAGTGTTATGGGCTAACGGCCTAATGATGGGAATTGACGAGGCGGGAGGCCTCTGGAAAGCAGTTTAAGTGATGAGTATTAAAAAATTGATTTATTGATTTTGGACGAGGGGAATCGCGAGAGATGTGTGGAACTTTGTATAGATTTTATTTGTGTGGTTTAATTTAAATTTCAGGGTTTGATTTCTTAACTGACATGCGTGTAGTAAATTTTGGCATTGCGTGACAATTATGTTGTACAGTAAATTTTGTAATTTAAATGTTTTCCTTATGTATACGTAATTCTTATAGCGAAATGGCCGCATCGATTAACGTATCTATAAAAAGTGTAGCCATGAATGAGAACCTAGGAACGACAATGATAAATGGACTGATTTAATGATATGTTAAACTAATTACTACGTGGGGGGAATATTTGCATTTTGTTGCTTTGATAACTCGGGCTAGGACTGATCCTGTTATTTATTCTTTATTGTCATTTGGACATGTTGTATGTCATTATCTGAGAGGTGTGCTGATTAATGCTACGACGAGATCTTCGAGAAATGTGCCACGTGTTTTTGGGTGTAAGTGATGATGATGAGGAGAGGTAAAGCCTGTCCATGACTGCGATATCATTCCGGCAAACTAGTTATCCGTGGGGATAAGTTTGACCTGGAAATGTATTCTTAAAAATCCCTGAGAGGATGTTTTGAGATAATGTGTTATTTATTTGTACGCGTTTAACAGGTGGCGATTAGCAAAGGTGCTGTACGCTGGCTATGGGCCAGAATCTATATTTAGCATGGCACTAATTACTACTTGGGGGAAGAAATCAGCCACTCTCTCGGTGATGCGATAACAGGCCCGGTTGTCTCCAGCTCGTTATGACACGTTATGTTTGCTTTAAAGCCTAATGAGTTAAGGTTATTTTATTTGGTTTAATTTGGGAAGTTGCCATGTTGTCGATCCAAGTTTCTTTTATCATTACTACGACTTATTTGTTCATTGTTTTAAAACGCCAAACTTTCCGGCGTGAAAATTAAAAGTTGTATTTTGTTGTTGTTGGCTCTTATTTTCAAGGCCATTGTATTCATATAAATATAATTTGGCAACCGGCCAAACCTGTTCATGTCATGTTATGCCTTCCTAGTGTTTAAGGTATAAGTCGGTAATTCCGCAGCCCTTATTTTAAATAATACACACGTGTATTTGGTTGTGGTAATCTAAGGTTAGAGCATGTCAGTAGTGTATATAATTATGTAATTGTTGTTCCCACATTTCCGTAATTCGTCCTTCGCAGTACGGAGTCCGTTCCCGAACCAACTGTTTTGGTCGGAAACGAGCGCCCGTCAAAATGCTCATTACTTGAACTAGTCTTAAAACCCGTGTCGCTCATAAATATTGAATTTTTGTACTATTTTATTTGTTTGTTATATTTGGATCTTGTGATCCGTTTTCCTTTGTTACTCTGATTTAGGTGACATTGCAGTCACAATGCTTGTTGACAGCTGTCATGCCATGTCGTCATGGTACGTCAGGCTGGTCAGTGTTAGATCTGTTCACGCGAGTGAACAAAAAAAAGGGTGGTTATAGTTTTCCTTTTTATGTTTGATTCAGTTAATAAATTTCATTTGTTAGTAGATCCTGTTGTTTTTCTTGACTTTATAATAATAATAAGTTAACCTTATGAACCCTGGAAGTTATGTTGATAGCAAAACCTCTAAATCACATTCACAAGAATCCATTACGACCCCGAAATTTCGAATCTTGTCTACATGCTATTTTCCAAAGGGTTTATAAGAGTTACTTTGGCTTCCGAACGTGTGGCATTTGTGTTTTAGAGTAAAAAAATAGATCACCGGCATGTGATAAGTTTATTAACGTAAGTTAGGCGAAGATAGTACCGCCAAATGTTTGAAAATATAAAGTCATGGAGTTTGCAATAAAGTAAATGTGGAACAAGTTAAGTGTTTGAACTTTGATTAAAATTAGAACAAACTGTTCCAGGCGCCCAATAAAATTAAATTAGCTTTGTGTAGAAAAGCCAAACTCAAAGAATTATTTGACAGGAAGGGTAGACCTTAAAAACTAATTAATACTCTATTAATTGGTTAAAATTTGTAAGTAAAGTAAGGTCAGGAAGATTATAACTGAATCAAAGGGTTAAAATTAAATGGAATAATAAGTAAATTATACTCAGTGATGCTATAGTTTGTGGGAGTAATTTAAAGTAAATGAACTGAGTATGTAAAGGGTTAATGTGTGTATATTTAATATATGTGAGCGCGCGTATCCAGGGCTCCGCCCTTATGTCATTTCCCTATGTCTCAAATATATTATTGTTGTGATGGCAACTCTGGGAGAAATTCGCGAAGTGATTGAACTAGCATCCGCTCGTACGCGAGAACAACTTAGTGAGATGAGAAAAGACATAACCAATGAAATACAGACACAGTTAGCGGCAAATAGTGAAGAAACGCAGACACAGTTAACGGCCATAAATAAACAATCGACAGAAACGCAGACACAGTTAACGGCCATAAATAAACAATCGACAGAAACGCAGACACAGTTAGCTGCTATAAATAAACAATCGGAAGAAATACAGACACAGTTAAACACAAAACTATCTGAAGTTAACGAGAATATAAATCAGAAAATCGCTACACAAAACATTCTGGTTAGTGAACAATTACATAGGCAGTCTGAGAAAAACAATGAAATGTTAAACGCACAAGACGAAAGGAACACTCAAAATCTAGCTGCGCTAACGGTAGAAATCAAAGAGCACACAAAAGAACAGCTAATCCAATTAGCAAAGGACGTTAGCACTAACAATACCAAACAATTAGGAATAATAAAAGGTATCGAAGATTCGTTTAAAAAGGAAATAAAAGGAATGGATGAGACTGTTATGGCAAAACTAGCACAAATCGAGCAAGCGTGTTTGACCAGCTCATCTGAAATCAAAGAAGCACACACAAACTTAGAAAAAAGGTTTGAGATGATCGAACGAGGGACACAGGGTATGCAAGATCAGATAATTACAGTAGATAACAATATCACGGGCTTAGTGACGGAACTCAACAAATTAGAAATACAATCAATTAAGAAATGGAAAAAGTTAGAAATTGACCAGGAAGAAATTAAACAAACATTAGAACAGAACAACATTTCTCTGGGAGAAAGGATAGATAAACTTGAAGATAATCAGGAGGCTAATCAACAGGAAGTCGAAAAACGCTTTGTTAAATTGAAGGATACTATTAGGAAAGATTGGACCAAGATGAGCGCTGATTCGAAAGATGAACGGCTCGCAGTAAGCAAGAAGCTAGGGGAAAATAACGCGAAAATACAGGCGTTAGAAGAAAATATGAAGTTAAGGTTTCAAATTCAAGAGGACCGCATGATAAAATCGGAGTTGCAGTCACTTGGACATAATACGATGTTTGCGACACTAATGGAAAAGGGGAAAGGGGAGAATGCGGAAAGAGAGCACACAATAGACAGCCACGAGCTTGGGCAAAGTCCAAGAACGGTAGACACGCAAGCATTCCAGAATTATGAGGGTCGTAGCTCGACACCTCAAAACACACAACTTCCCACGCAAGTTATACAAGTCATCCGTGGAAACGAATTTAAACCGAATAAGTTTTTACCAGAGAGCGGAGGGACACCTAAAGCTTTCTTAAGGGAACTGACAGAATATTTTTCGGACCAAAATGTTAGCTCAACGCGACAATTAAGAATGGTTGAAAAATTTTTGGCGGGCTCAGCACTTACCTGGTATCTTGGATTTAAGAACACATTTAAATCAATGGAAGGTTTCCACAAGGCCTTCCTAAGCAAATACTGGAGTGGGTCGTATCAACAAAGCTTGCGAATGGATTTATACTCGCGCAAATACCATTCCACGCATCAGACGAAATATGCAGATTTTTTCGCCATGCAACTTGTCAAATTGCAGGATCTTGATAATCCACCGAGCGAAATGGAGCTAATAACTACTATAGGAAAGCAGATGCCTATTAGCGTTCAGCAATTCTTGGTGGCGGCAAATATTACGACCGTGGTCCAGGCAGAAGAGGTATTAAGGAAGATAGATGAAACCACTAATTACATCAACCCGAGAGAGAAGAGACAGATAGAGTTAGTTAATGCAGTCGAAGTAGTCAAGACACCGAACAAAAACACGAGGTCGCAAGCTACAAACACTGGGGATAACCAAAGACGGCAGAGCACCGAAGAATATGAGCCGAGATCTCAACCGAGATACGAAAATGGGGACAGAAACCATAACAATCAGGAAGGAACTAACCGCTACCGGAACACAAACAATCAGCAGTGGCGAGATAATAGGAGATACCAAACGTCATACAATAGGAATAATAATAATAACGCACCTTACAATCGGGGATGGCGTGGAGGACACTATAATCAACAATATAGGCCCAGAGACAATAGGCGTTACAATCAACAATATAACGCACAAGATAACCAGCGGTTTAACGAGCAATCGGATCCAAGGGATGATCAGAGAAATTGGAACGAGAGACACGCTGACCCGCAACAGTACCTGGAGGAGCCACGTAACATGGAAGGAAATAATGATAAATGGGAAAGAGCGATAGATCGGCGGAAAAATCCCGACAACCACGAGGAGGAAAACGGAACACATCAAATGTTGGAGGCCATGCATGTAGAAACCCAGAGATATTTGGAGGAGCTGCATGGAGAAGAAGAAAATAGAGCAGCCGACAATAGGAAACAGAAGAATAGCAGGAGAGATTCGCAGACCGTGTCAGGCAAGGGTCTCGAAATATGGTAAAAAAAAGTTATTGTACGGGAATAGGAGAAGAAGAAGGGAGAAGGAAGAAGATGGCAACGCGGGGGAGAAAAAGGAGATGACATCACGGTAAAATGGAGAAAAGACAGGAGCGGCTTAAGGAAGTTCAACTAGGGGTTACGAACTTAGGTAACAACGCCTACAGAGTCCGAGAGGTGAGCACAGGAAACATGGCAGTGTATAATAGTTCACATTTAAAATTGTATCATCAGAGAGAGCCATACGAACCGAGAAATAATGTTACTGCAGCAAATTAAACATTCGCGTGATAACATACAACAAAAGATACGGGGGTACACTAGTGGTGAAAGCGCTCAAAAGATAGCTCTGACGTGTTTACAAGTTCAGGCGGAAGTCGTTAATGAATATGTTGATGTTTTGAAAGAGTGAGAGGGGAGACGAGTAGCAAGGAAAGATGCCGGAGGGCATAAGTATACAGGAATTTCCTAATGAGTCTGGAACGAGACGGCTACTGAAACAGACAGAGGCGGACAGTCATTATATTTGAGGGTGACCAGCAACTTCAAATTTGAGCCAGAAAAGTAGGGGATGTGAAATTCGACTTCATTTGAGTTCGAATTTCATCAACTAGGGGTCAGATGAACCCTTATCATTGTGTCCAATAATAATGTTTCATATTAATAAAAACGATGGAAATACTAAATACATGATATGCTGGATATTTGAGTAATATTGATGTAGCAAGAAATCTGGACTTGGTAAGACATGCTACGTGCTGGCTGGAAATGACCAATAGTTTCACAACCAATGTTATTCTTGGATTTCTGAGAAAATCAGATATGACGCTGTGGCGTACGTGACCATAAAAGGGCAAAATGCTGCGTACAAGGCAAGGAGTGAGAGAGAGGAGAATAGTCGTGACGTCAATATAAGGGCGGGATTTGTAAGGTCAGAACTCCGAAGCCAACTTATCTGACCAATAAGAAAACATGACGCCAGAACATAGCGTCAGTGTGTTTTGCGCGGCAATCGGATATAAAAAGATCTAGCGATCGGTTTGCTTGTTCGACGGCAGATTCGCGACCTGTGAGAAAATACAAGAATTTTGAGAGGTCACACATAATTATAGGCCCATTACTTAAAATATTGAGGAGCTGTTTTACTCCCACCATTGAAACTTTAGGCTTTCTGTATATATACAAATGTCTGAGATGAATCGGGACACACTCCTAATTATTCTTCGACAGTCATTTTAAGACGTCCTTAAGACGATATGGTTTTAAAATTATAGTTGTGTGTCGGCAACGAAGTTGGAAATTTTCATAAATTGTGAGATGGCAATTAGCCATAGAATAGGGAAAGTCGACGATTCTGCATAGGACGATCTGAGGAAATAAAATACTTAGAACGCAGATAGAACAGTTTAAAAACTTTGATTTAATTGTGTTTTAACAGCAGCAAAATGTCGACCATGGAGAGAAGACAGCAAGCTTCATCCTCCATTACCATCAGTGTTATGGGCTAACGGCCTAATGATGGGAATTGACGAGGCGGGAGGCCTCTGGAAAGCAGTTTAAGTGATGAGTATTAAAAAATTGATTTATTGATTTTGGACGAGGGGAATCGCGAGAGATGTGTGGAACTTTGTATAGATTTTATTTGTGTGGTTTAATTTAAATTTCAGGGTTTGATTTCTTAACTGACATGCGTGTAGTAAATTTTGGCATTGCGTGACAATTATGTTGTACAGTAAATTTTGTAATTTAAATGTTTTCCTTATGTATACGTAATTCTTATAGCGAAATGGCCGCATCGATTAACGTATCTATAAAAAGTGTAGCCATGAATGAGAACCTAGGAACGACAATGATAAATGGACTGATTTAATGATATGTTAAACTAATTACTACGTGGGGGGAATATTTGCATTTTGTTGCTTTGATAACTCGGGCTAGGACTGATCCTGTTATTTATTCTTTATTGTCATTTGGACATGTTGTATGTCATTATCTGAGAGGTGTGCTGATTAATGCTACGACGAGATCTTCGAGAAATGTGCCACGTGTTTTTGGGTGTAAGTGATGATGATGAGGAGAGGTAAAGCCTGTCCATGACTGCGATATCATTCCGGCAAACTAGTTATCCGTGGGGATAAGTTTGACCTGGAAATGTATTCTTAAAAATCCCTGAGAGGATGTTTTGAGATAATGTGTTATTTATTTGTACGCGTTTAACAGGTGGCGATTAGCAAAGGTGCTGTACGCTGGCTATGGGCCAGAATCTATATTTAGCATGGCACTAATTACTACTTGGGGGAAGAAATCAGCCACTCTCTCGGTGATGCGATAACAGGCCCGGTTGTCTCCAGCTCGTTATGACACGTTATGTTTGCTTTAAAGCCTAATGAGTTAAGGTTATTTTATTTGGTTTAATTTGGGAAGTTGCCATGTTGTCGATCCAAGTTTCTTTTATCATTACTACGACTTATTTGTTCATTGTTTTAAAACGCCAAACTTTCCGGCGTGAAAATTAAAAGTTGTATTTTGTTGTTGTTGGCTCTTATTTTCAAGGCCATTGTATTCATATAAATATAATTTGGCAACCGGCCAAACCTGTTCATGTCATGTTATGCCTTCCTAGTGTTTAAGGTATAAGTCGGTAATTCCGCAGCCCTTATTTTAAATAATACACACGTGTATTTGGTTGTGGTAATCTAAGGTTAGAGCATGTCAGTAGTGTATATAATTATGTAATTGTTGTTCCCACATTTCCGTAATTCGTCCTTCGCAGTACGGAGTCCGTTCCCGAACCAACTGTTTTGGTCGGAAACGAGCGCCCGTCAAAATGCTCATTACTTGAACTAGTCTTAAAACCCGTGTCGCTCATAAATATTGAATTTTTGTACTATTTTATTTGTTTGTTATATTTGGATCTTGTGATCCGTTTTCCTTTGTTACTCTGATTTAGGTGACATTGCAGTCACAATGCTTGTTGACAGCTGTCATGCCATGTCGTCATGGTACGTCAGGCTGGTCAGTGTTAGATCTGTTCACGCGAGTGAACAAAAAAAAGGGTGGTTATAGTTTTCCTTTTTATGTTTGATTCAGTTAATAAATTTCATTTGTTAGTAGATCCTGTTGTTTTTCTTGACTTTATAATAATAATAAGTTAACCTTATGAACCCTGGAAGTTATGTTGATAGCAAAACCTCTAAATCACATTCACAAGAATCCATTACGACCCCGAAATTTCGAATCTTGTCTACATGCTATTTTCCAAAGGGTTTACTATAATGACCATCATTATGATCCAGTTTTCTGACGTATAATATTTACATTTCGACAACGCTACATATAAATACCTGTTTTCCCGCCTAATGTAATTGGGCACAATTTGTGTTGACCGACTGGAAATCATTCTTTAATAGTCGAATTAATCAAAGTTTTGAAAGATATGCAAAGCCATAATTTCGATAAAAACAAAAGTTTGGTGCTTTTTAGTCGGTCAACACGAATGTGCCCAAATAGAGTTGGGTTATGCCCTAATCCTGAAATAAATTACATGAGATTAATAAATACACTAGGATGACCAGTTTCGATCGTCAAGCGATCATCATCAGATCCATTACACTTAGGCTATAACATCTATGTTTGAGAATACAGGTGAAAAACATATACAATATGTACAATTATTTAGTTGCAGTGTTGGTAATGCAGCTGTCAGTGTATGCTAAACATGGTATATCTAATGTTAGGTGAAATTCTAAAATGGTGATAAAAATCCCGAATTTGTCTGTTCGGGGTGATTATATGGTTATACAAAATCAACTATGGTTATACTGTAATAATACAGGCTGATACTTATCCGGTTGTCTTCCTAACTGGGACTTCAAGCAGTTTCCTAATTTCGACTTTAGAAGTCCCACTAGTTGTGAAACCATGAGAGCGATGACGACATGAGAGACACCTCCCTGGTATCATGGTCCATGAAAGAAGCAAGGCAGTTAATAAATAATGGTGGTGTTGAATTAACCAAGCCTGCTAATGACCCGGCCTATGTCGAGAGGGAGGACGGCCCATTCCACGTAAATAAACGACGAGCGAGCGCAACTCACACCTCTCTGACGTGAATATTGCGCAAGGTGAAACGGGAAAGGTCGTTCACACCGCAAGGTCAAGCTGAAACTCGTAGGTCAATCTTATTTGTCACATACCAAGGGATAAGGGAAAGGAGATTATTGATGATGATAATTGTTGTTTTAAGGGACCTAACATCTAGGTTATCGGCTCCTAATGGTTTGAGTGATAGTGAAAGATGAGATAAGAATGAATACTATAACTAATACTAACTACAAACTTACATACTAGAAGAAGAAATGGTAAACAAATAAAGGATAAGGCAAATAAAGGACAGGAAGAAAAGAAATGCCCTCAACCCTCTAAAAATGAGGATTGAGGGACTTGGAAGGAAGGAAGGAAGGAGAGCCATGAAAGGCAGATAGGAAATGGAAAGAGGAGAGGACCCGCCCTATAGTCAGTAGAAAAAGGGGGAAAAAACGGACCCAGCTCAGGAATCCCCCGGGATCGCCAACTTACCAGCGGTGAGCCCCTAAAGGTGTAGCAATATCCAGGGTGCACCAGAAGTGGTGAGGCTACCTACACCCTGCCTCCTTGAGGGCCTTGAGCAGAAGGCAGGAGATAACATGAAAAGAAAAAGAAGGCTGACCCCTCGCAGAAGGAGGGTTATCAGGAAAGATGAGACAAGAGCCAATTAAGGCGGGAAAGAGACTCCCTAGGCCTCGGATACCCTAATACCGTCGGGGTCGGAAGAGAACAAGAGTTGACCAAGAGACGAAGAGGATCCTGGCACAAGTAAGTGGAAGCAATACCGGACTCAGCTGGGGTCCCGAGGTCGCCCACCCACGTCCCACTAGATGTGAGCCCCTGGGGGGAAAAGGAGATTGAGAATCATGCAATGGAAAAGGAAGAGGAAATTGATGAGGATGAGAAAGAAGATTTAATATTGAGATCAGAATTTGACACAGCATTGGAAGACTCAAACAGGAGCAAAACACCAGGCATAGATGATTACCGATTGAGTTGCTACGCTGCATAGGTGATGAAGGTCTGATCGGGTTATTTCACTCAGTGTGTAGGATTTATGAGACAGGTGAGGTACCCTATGATTTCAAGAAGAATGTTATTATCCCTATACCGAAGAAAGCAGGTGCTGACAGATGTGAATAGGCCTATTACAGCACAATTAGCTTGATCATTCACGCTTCAAAGATCCTGACTAGAATAATTACAACTACTGTCGACCAAAGTATTATGTGCACTCGAGTTTGAAGTTTTTTTTGTGAAGCAACCAATAGACCTACATAGAATCCAATAACATCATTATTTTAGTCGTTTTATTTTACGTTAGTTTATGTAGGTGTGGCATTTTAAATTTATATTTTGACATTTTTTATCGCAGTTGGAACACAAAAAGTGCCCGTTTTGTAAAGTGTTTCAACCATGAGTCACATTTAAGAATTATTATCTCAAAAACCCGTCATCAGATCGAATCCAAATTTTAACACAATATACACTGGAATGTTGTATAACAGGTTTATTAATTTCAAAATTGTGTGTGTTCAAGAAACAAAGTTGTTATCAATTTTGTAAGGTAACTTTTTCTCCGCTCGGGGTGGTTGGAAAATGTAGTTCTTGGTCGCGTTGTAATCCTTATACATCAAAAGGTTATGCTGTATGACTGTGACATACGTAAATTAATTCACTTATTTTATATAGGTTTGTATTTGTATGGGAAAACAAGACATTGTTCAGCAGCTTGCCGATACGGTAAAGCTGCACAGCGTTGCTGAGATGGCGCGCCTCGCTCGGAAGTGATGGATATCCTCTCAAAGAACACATTAAAATTTAAATAAAATGAAAGGTCACAAAGAAACAAGAAAAATACATAAAAGAAATAAGACTAAAGTTAATATGAATCTACCTTAATACATTGTCTATATTATATATCTTCGCTGTGGTTCAATATATTGAATCGGATCTCCTGTTGATTGCAAAAGGATGTTGTTTCCACGTATGAAGAATTGGTGAAATGCGTAACGATTTTGACTGATAAAAAGAGTTCTAACCTTGCAAAACGTTCTAGTATTTGTTAACATAGTTGAGATTCTTTTATTATTTCATTCTACGCTGTCGAGGGTATCATTTTATACCGAAACATGTACGTATTAAGTTAATTTTAATATTAAACGATGTTTATGTGTTTGAGAGGCGGCAAAATAACGACACGCATGTCATACGATGTTGGCATGTCAAAGAACCCATTTGAATTCAGTAGGCCGTGTTCATAATGGCAAAATTAATCTCGGGAGTTTCCGCCAACACAAAGTTCCTCATTTCTCTACTAGAAAGCGCTATAGTGTTCAAGGAGCTTAGATATCTAACCTCCTCGACTTTCATAGTGACTCAAGGAACAACGAAATTCGACATGCAAGCTACCCTCTGGGTGTCAAATTACAAAGCTTGCACCCGGCAGCCGAGGCCATACGATATTATTATTATTATTATTATTATTTTAATTTATTAACTTTAGACTTGTTTCTTATATGTATTTTTCTTGTTTCTTTGTGACCTTTCATTTTATTTAAATTTTAATGTGTTCTTTGTTAGGATATCCATTTTCACTTTGGTATTTGTTAACATAGTTGAGATTCTTTTATTATTTCATTCTACGCTGACGAGGGTATAATTGCACACCGAAACATGTACGTATTAAGTTAATTTAAATATTAAACGATATATAAGTGTTTGACAAGGCGGCTAATATAATTTGAGATTAGACAAAAATCCTAGCCCTATACATCAAACCTAAAATGACACAGGTCTTGAACAATGGTTCTGTTGCTGATATCAGAGCAAGAGACTGTGTGTGTCCAGCATGCGATCAATGGATTAGAAACAAAGGCCGACTGGCAGGCGGCTTCAGCAGATTGGCTGTGCTATCTTGTCCAGTCTCTCACTGCTCACCCTTATTACTTTTTCCTCCGAAACGCAACGGAGTCACTTGCTGTTGTCGGTGACAGTTGTTTCAAGAAGACGTCCATCGATGTTATCTGTCTCGGGTAAATTCAACAAATTAGTCAGGCACGCACACAATGGACACGGGAATGGCAGCTGTCTAAAAACTTGAACTGGTAATGAGCGATGTGTGGATCGATAATTTAACCCTGTATAGGGCAGACTAATTTTTTCTAATTTATATAAGGTGCGTTCAAAAAGTAACAAACTGGAGGCTGTAATGCGCAAACCGGTGACAACATCGGCTAATCGTGGCGGGTGTAACGAGGTGTGGTTCCGACCAGAGCGTGGAAGGTGACATCCCGTCGCTAGAGGGCACGCGTGCACGTCACGTGACGATACAAAGCGAGCAGCAGAATGCATCAATCGCCCAACCAAGATCAAGACAGTAGGCCATTCGACATGCTTCCTGATGTGGTTGAAGACTGTGGGGCAGCCATTGGGCACACACTTTCCGCAAGTGCAGTCGTTCCTTCATGATGGTGTGCACACTTCCGACGCTCAATCCGACCACGGCGGCTATGGCGTTCACTGTCACTCGGCGGTCCTGGGTAATGAGTGCATCAACCAGCTGGACGTTGTCATCGGTAATGCAGGGGGGTGCCCCAGACCGGGCATCATCGGCTGACGACACCCGTCCTTCCCTGAAGCGCTTGTGCCACGCCTTGACCCTTGCAAGGGACATGCAGTGTTCGCCGTACACTTGTAACATTCGGCGATGAATGACCGTTCCCCCTACTCATTTCGCTGTCAGAAACCGAACAACACCTCTTTGCTCTTCGTTTGACACCTCCATGTCACTGTTTGCAATGCGACTGGCAGTGTTGGAGATTGATGCATGCTGCTGCTCACTTTGTATCGTCACGTGACGTGCACGCGTGCCCTCTAGCGACGGGATGTGACCTTCCACGCTCTGGTCGGAACCACACCTCGTTACACACGCCACGATTAGCCGATGTCGTCACCGGTTTGCGCATTACAGCCTCCAGCTCGTTACTTTTTGAACGCACATTACATTTCAATTGTTTTTATTTAAAAGTTCATTTCAGCTCTAATTTTTATTTTATTTATTATAATTTTAATTTTGTTTTTAGTTATTATTGAATATTATTAATATGATTAAAATAAATTTAAAAAAAATCTTTATGTATTATTTTTAATTTTATAATTTTTAATTTTATAATCTGAATTTTAGTTTAGTTTTTAGTGTGTTTTATTTTAATTTGTATATTTATGTTTTATTTTCTTCTTTCTTTCTTTCTTTCTTTCTTTCTCCGTTAGGGTCTTCTGAGGACCACGAACCAATTTCAATGTTTAGTCCTTTGTTGTTCTTTCTCCTTCCTCCACAGTGCTCCTTCATCTTTTCGCTGTGTGTCTTTTGTCTCTCTTCCGACCATTTTGAACCTGTTTTCTTATATTGCCTTCCTTGGAGTCCTTCTATTCCCAATACCTTTTTATTTTTTATTTTTGTGGAAAATTTCTCTCTCTAGCGCATCTTCTTCTCTTACATAGTTTTTTCTAAATCTTTCTTGACTTCTTGAAACCAGACTATTGTCGATTTCTTTTTCCAAATATATTTAAAAATCAGTTTGTTTAACCAGCTATCATTCATTCTTTATAAATGTCGAAAAAAAAACAATCGCCTCTTCTTTATTGTCTCCGTTATGTTTTCAATGTTCCTATATATTTCTTCGTTACTTCTTAGTTTCCATAACTCTGTAGTTCTTAATGGACCGAGAATGTTG
The DNA here is from genome assembly GCA_946902985.2 of Meconema thalassinum. Taxonomy (NCBI): domain Eukaryota; kingdom Metazoa; phylum Arthropoda; class Insecta; order Orthoptera; family Tettigoniidae; genus Meconema; species Meconema thalassinum. Next base: position 150,130,605 of record OX336395.1, on the reverse strand, counting down.
TGTATAATTTTTCTTTCTGATACTTCTAATTTATCCAATTTATAATTTAGTATTAGACATTCACTGGCATTCTGGTTTAATTTCTGTTCTATAGTGCTGTATTTTCAATTTCTTAGATAAACATTGTATGTTATAATTTATTTTGTTGATTAATTTTCATATTTTTGGTTATATTTACTAGTTGTTTTATCCAGCACCATAGTTCAAGGAAACAGATATAATACAGTCGAACCTGCCCTAACGGACACCCTTATTCAGCGGACACCTGCCTATACGGACATTTTTTCTTGGAACCGATTTTAATTTACATAAGACAAGTGTTAAATTAGCCTAATTTCAGCGGACACCTTGAAGTCCGGACAGCGGACATCGCCATCTGTGTCGTCCACTTGACTTAGCCTAAGCGGACACTTCACACGCTGCAGGACATTTTTTTACACCGGAACATGTCATCCTTTCTTTTAAAACCATTCTGCAGACATAAGGGAATCCGTCTTGAATGTCTGTACTACACCTATTTCGAGTCAAAGGAGAGAGAGACTGAAATGCAGGCTCCATGGCAACGCTGTAGTAGCCGTAAAGTTAATTCTTCTATACATTCCTATTTCCAAACCTTTTGTTATGGTGTTCTCCCTACTGGTGTACATTCCGAGAATTCTAATTGTCCAGGACTGCTGCCAGTGACTGTTTACTCACGAGTTACCTGGGGATTTTCTTCCCTGCTTGCATCATTCTATTCATAACTCAGATTGCCACCGATAAGGTCGAGCTCAGGTAGTCAACTTGAGAAGGAAAAGACTTGCAGGACATGCGCTAATTAGTGAGACAGAAATACCGTAGCATTTCAGTCGTCGAGTAAACATGAGTAACAAGGGACGAACGTGTTCAGACCTCGAAACAAGAAGAAATGTGGAAAGTGACAAGGGACTTTCAGTGAGAAAGTCTGCCAAAAAATTCAAATGCGGGAAAACTCAAATAAACATAATCAAAATAAAGATGTTTATGTTTAAGGTGGATGTACTTTGCCGTTAAAATGTTCGATTATTTTTACAAACTTGTTTCAGCGGACACCTCTCATAACGGACATTTTCCCTCGGAACCGACGGTGTCCGCAGAAGGGAGGTTCGACTATATTTGCCTTTCAGAAATATTACATCTACAGTACAAGAAATGTTGATGTAATTAGGCTGAAAGTTTCAATAGTCTACAAACTCTTTTTATTGAAGGTGGTTAATATATAGACCACTATTCTATACAGGGTTTTAAAAAATCGGAATTTATTAATCGATTAATTGACTGTCCGTTAAATCGACTAATTGACTCACCGAAGAATCGATTAATTGATTATCAGACGCGAGATAAGAAAAGAAGACAAAATGAGAGGTCATCGCTTAATTTGAGTTACCGTACTCTTGTTTTCGAATTAAAGTAATCTATAAAAGTTACTTTTTGCCTAAATAGACAAAGTGTCCTTCCTTGTTTATATTAACAATAACCAAATAAGAGTCAGTGACAGTGGAAAGAAAAACATCAATCAAATTGAGAAGGGTTTCGAGAAAAAAACCGATGAGTTTTCAGCAAAGATTTTGAATTCTTGTTCAATGTTTACAATTTAGGACAGGAACATTTTTTGTTTTGCTTTGCTTTAGCTCAGTTCTCACAAGGAAGATAACATTATTTAAACATTTTTTTTTCTTTCTTCGGCTTAACCCAATCTATACAGAAACCAGACAGCAGTCATTCGAGCTGAAGGACATAAGAGAGAAGCTGGTATTCTTACTTACTTCCTTACTCCATGGCGCTACAACCCGGGGTGGGTTTTGGCCTCTTGGACAACTGCTCTCCATGTTGGTCTATCCATCGCCTTGCTCCTCCATCCTCTCACTCCCATTGCGACGAGGTCTGCAGTCACACCATCCAACCATCTCTTCTTAGGACGTCCTTTCCTCCTCCTGGAGAATAGCCTCCCTTTCAACATTCTCTTGGGCATCTGGCCCTCCGGCATCCTCTCTATATGTCCCAACCATTGGATTCTCTGTGCCTTTATAAACTTTACGATATCTTGATTTCCAATCAATTCGTTTAGTTCATGGTTATATCGTATTCTCCATCCATCTTCCTCTCTAACAGGGCCATATATTCTTCGCAGTATTTTCCTTTCAAAACACTTCACAGTATTCTCATCATCCATAGTTAATGTCCAAGTTTCAGAGCCATAGGTCACTACAGGTCTTATCATTGTCTTATATATCTTCATTTTGGTTGTTCGCGATATAAGTTGATTCCTGAGCATCTTGATGTTTGCATAGTATGCTCTGTTTCCAGCCTGTAATCGATCTTTAATACAGTTTGTCATATCACACTGGTTGTTAATAAGTACTCCTAGATACTTAAATTGTGTCACACCCTCAAATGTCTTATCGCATATTTTAATATCATGCGGGGCTCTTCTTGTGTTAAATGTGGACATTACCATGCTCTTAGTTTTGATGGAGATTTTTAGGTGGTTTAAACCTTCACTTTAGGTTTCTTGTATTCATTCGAGTTGAAGGATATTAGAGAGAAGCTGGTATTCAGAAAGGTGTAAGGCAAGGATGCAACTTATCACCCATACTTTTCAATCTTTACATTGAACAAGCAATGAAGGAAATTGGAGAAAAAATTTAAAGTGGGAGTGAAGATTCAAGGAGAAATACACACATCAAAAAAAGTTTTGCATCACCTCGGTTCCAAGAGTTCCGGAACCGTTAAATACAAAGGGAATAGAGATCAACACAAACAACATTTCAGCTCGTTTTATTGCTCATGAGACCCACACATTGCATGTTGTACCATCATACAGCTAGACTTTCAGCATTTGTGGTCCAGATTGCAGTACACACCACTACCTCTAATACCCAGTAGCACGTCCTCTTGCATTGATGCATGCCTGTATTCGCCATGGCATACTATCCACAAGTTCATCAAGACACTGTTGGTCCAAATTGTCCCACTCCTCAACGACAATTCGGCGTAAATCTCTCAGAGTGGTTGGTGGGTCAAGACGTCCATAAACAGCCCTTTTCAACATATCCCAGGCATGTTCGATAGGGTTCATGTCTGGCGAACATGCTGGCCACTGTAGTCGAGCGATGTCGTTATCTTGAAGGAACGCATTCACAAGATGTGCACGATGAGGTCGAGAATTGTCGTCCATGAAGACAAATGCCTCTCCAATATTCTGCCGATATGGTTGCACTATGGGTCGGAGGATGTCATTCAGGTATCGTAAAGCCATTTCGGAGCCTTCCATGACCACCAGTGGCGTACGTCGGCCCCACATAATGCCACCCCAAAACATCAGGGAACCACCACCTTGCTGCACTCGCTGGACAGTGTGTCTAAGACGTTCAGCCTGACCAGGGTGCCTCCAAACACGTCTCCGACGATTGTCTGGTTGAAGGCATATGCGACACTCATCGGTGAAGAGAACGTGATGCCAATTCCGTGGGGTCCATTCAGCATGTTGTTGGGCCCATCTGTACCGCGCTGCATGGTGTCGGGGTTGCAAAGCTGGACCTCGCCATGGACGTCGGGAGTGAAGTTGCGCATCATGCAGCCTATTGCGCACAGTTTGAGTTGAAACACGACGTCCTGTGGCTGAACGAAACGCATTATTCAACATGGTGGCATTGCTGTCAGGGTTCCTCCGAGCGGCAATCCGTAAGTAGCGGTCATCCACTACAGTAGTAGCCCTTGGGCGGCCTGAGCGAGGCCTGTCATCGACAGTTCCTGTATCTCTGTACCTCCTCCATGTCCGAACAACATCGCTTTGGTTCACTCTGAGACGCCTGGAAACTTCCCTTGTTGAGAGCCCTTCTTGACACAAAGTAACAATGCGGACGCGATCGAACTGCGGTATTGACCTTCTAGGCATGGTAGAACTACAGACAACATGAGCAGCGTACCTTCGTCCTGGTGGAATGACTGGAACTGATCGGCTGTCGTACCCCCTCCGTCTAATAGGCCCTGCTCATGCATGGTTGTTTACATCTTTGAGCAGTTTTAGTGACATCTATGAACAGTCAAAGGGACTGTATCTTGGATACAATATACACAGTCAACGTCTATATGCCGGAGATCTGGGAACCGAGGTGATGCAAAACTTTTTTTGATGTGTGTAATTTCTACTCTGAGATTCGCCGATGACAGTCATCTTGGCCGACACGCCTGAGGATTTGAATGTGTTTTTGAATGGTATGGACTCCGTCTTACAGAAAGAATTCATGATGAAAATTAATAAATGTAAAACAAAAATACTGGAATGCAGCGGAAATAAATCAGAAACCTCTATGGACATCAAATTGGCAGGTGAAAAGCTGAAGGAAGTAGGAGACTTCTGTTACTTAGGAAGCAAAATAACCAGTGATGGACGAAGCAAAGAGGATATAAAAAGTAGGTTGGCTCAGGCAAGGAAAGCCTTTCTACAAAAAAGGAATCTGTTGACATCGAATATAGATTTAGGTATTAGGAAGTCATTTTTGAAAGCCTTTGTCTGGAGCGTGGCGCACTATGGAAGTGAAACTTGGACTATTGGTGCAGCAGAAAAGCGGAGAATTGAAGCATTTGAAATGTGGTGTTACAGGAGAATGATGAAGACCAGATGGGTAGATAGGGTTACAAACGAAGAGGTATTAAGACGAGTGGCAGAGGAGAGATGTTTCTGGCGACTGCTAATGAAGAGAAGAGATAGGTTGGTAGATACTAAGACACCCAGGAATAGTTATGGAAGGAAGGGTTGAGGACAAGAACTGTAGGGGTAGACCAAGGTTAGAATATGTTAAACAGATTGCTTCGGATGTAGGGTGTGGTAGCTATGTAGAGATGAAACGATTAGCTCAAGACAGGGAGGCGTGAAGAGCTGCATCGTACAGTCAAAAGACTGAAGACTCAAACAACAACATATCCCAATTGGGGTCGCCGGAGCCAACCGGGGATTTAAGGTCGGATGCACTTCCTGACGCCACGTGATTTTTTCAGATGAAAATTTCACCCCGCAGTCACCAGGATTCGAACTCCGGCCGTCCGGGTGAAAGACAAGCAGCTAAGTCATTGCGCCATCACGCTCTCCACATTATTTAAAATTATGTTACTACCCTACCAGCGAATTGTTACCGATGGCAGAAATCGGAACTAATGCGCTCCGCCCAGCCACACGCCTGCGATAGACGTGCAGTTGTCGCCAGCGAAACCTCATCGCATGTCATTTGTGTGCATGATTCATGCTGTGTCGTGCGCTATGTGGTGTGTTCTCATTGTATGACTGTACGTGAGTGCCCCTCTTGCCCCGAAAGCCGCTCGCTGCAGCCATAACGAGGAGAGATGACGTAATGTATACACAACAGCTGCGCTCTCCATCTAGCGGTAACAATTCCCTGGTAGGGTAGTACAATATTATTATTATTATTATTATTATGTGCGAATGGACCCAGATGGATCACGCAGTACTTTTATGATTCGCCTTTCTGATCTTCCATATGACACTCATTCTCTCTCCATGGGCCATCTTCCTTTCCTCAGTCCACTTGGTTCCTGGTCTCTTTGGAGCGTCATTCTCTGGTGTTTCTATCCATCCATTTACCCTACATCAGAACAGGTTCCTGTCAAAGACTTCCACTATATACACTGAAGAAAATTGAAATTGTAACACCATGAAGGCATTGGTCGTTTGTGTTGATTTTCAAGATATGGAACGATGCCATGTAGGTATGTAAACGATCAAAGTTTCAGACCCATTTGATTGTTGCTACAGGTCTCCCCACGTGATTGGTCGCGGAGGAATCCACTCCAGAATACGGACTTTGGTGTAGCGTAGTTGACTTGCAGTCTGTACAGTGAAGTGTTCCCCGTCAAACATGCCCCGACGACAGAGAAGAGCACGCTATCAACAACTGTCGCCGTTTGAGCGAGCTCGGATGATTGGGCTGTGTGAGGCTGGATTATCGCAAAGGACTGTCGCTGCAGGTGTTGGCCGACAGGCATCTACGGTACAACGTGTATGACAGCAGTGGTCAAATGAAGGTACCCACACTCGTAGACCTAGCACAGGCCCAGCGCGACAGACAACTGTGAGAGAGGATCGCCACATCATTCGGATGGCCCGGATGGAACCCCATGCACCAGCAGCGCAAATTCGAGCAGCTGTGGCACCCCAGGCTACACTACAAACAGTTGGTAATCGCCTGCGTGCAGCTGGCTTACGACCCCGTCTCCCTGCTAGAAGGTGTTCCATTGACCCCACAACAGCGATGTGTAAGGCTGGCCTGGCGTCGAGAACGATCGGCGTGGGTCGACGATGGCATAGGGTCGTCTTTAGTGATGAATCGCGCTTCTGTCTTGCCCGCAGTGATCGCCGGAATCGTGTGCGCCGACGTACCGGGGAGAGGGGCCGCCCAGACCTTATTGACGAGAGGCACACAGGGCCAACACCAAGCATTTTGGTCTGGGGAGCTCTTGGCTTTAATGTGAAATCACAATTAGTGCTTGTTGAGGGCACTATGACTGCTCGACAGTACGTTGCTAGGGTACCCAATCCAGTGGTTGTCCCTATGATGGCGAACATTGCTAATGGGATGTTTCAGCAGGACAATAACCGGGTTCACACTGCACGCATCTCCAGAGAAGCTCTCCACGACATCACCACCTTATAATGGCCCGCCAGTTCGCCGGACCTCAGTCCTATTGAGCATGTGTGGGACATGATGGGTCGACTACTGGCCAACCGTCCTCAGCCACCCACAACTCTGGAACAACTGACCCATGCAGTGCAGCAAGCATGGGCTGGGCAGCGGACGCTTGGTAGGCCTAGGCCCTTCATGGGCTGTAGAGCCAGGAGATTAAAAAAACAGAATACAAGTGTAGGGTTCCTCGGTTAAAGCAAGAGGATTAGAGAATATGATCACAGTATGGCGCCCGCCGACAGAAACCCGGTGGAGCCGGCAGCTGGGTGCGATCAATGCAAGAGTCTGTTCCATAATGTAGGATGTTCACTCTCTAACTTTAGGAAGCATATGCTAGGGGCCACCTTCTCCTCCTCTCACTTCTCAATTAAATTTGTCAGAGGAATATTACAATTATGTAAGATTCCCGGGAGGACAAAGGTTAACTAACAATACATATGTTATCACCAGGGGTAGGATTTATAAGGTGCGTTCAAAAAGCAACGAGCCGGAGGTTGTAATGCGCAAACCGGTGAGTACATCGGCTAATCGTGGCGTGTGTAACGAGGTGTGGTTCCGACCAGATCGTGGAAGGTCACAGTCCGTCGCTAGAGTGTACGCATGCACGTCACGTGACGTGACGATACAAAGCGAGCATCAGCATGCATCAATCGTCCAACGCTGCCAGTCGCATTGCAAACTGTGACATGGAGGCGTCAACCAAAGAGCAAAGAGGTGTTGTTCGGTTTCTGACAGCGGAAGGAGTAGGGAGAACGGACATTCATCGCCGAATGTCACAAGTGTACGGTGAACACTGCATGTCCCTTGCAAGTGTCAAGGCGTGGTACAAGCGCTTCAGGAAAGGACGGGTGTCGTTAGCCGATGATGCCCGGTCTGGAGCACCCCCTTGCATTACCGATGACAACGTTCAGCAGGTTGATGCACTCATTATCCAGGACTGCCGAGTGACAGTGAACGCCATAGCCACCGTGGTCACTCCACGACAATGCACGACCTCATACGGCCAACACAGTCGCAGCACTCCTGAAGAAATTCAAATGGGAGGTTCTCGGCCACCCTCCATACAGTCCAGACCTGTGATTACGCCATGTTTGGTCCCCTGAATGGGGCTCTGCGGGACCACCGATTCACCTCGGACGCCGACGTCCAGCTGTACGTGCGGAACTGGTTCACATCGCAGCCCAGGGAATTTTATGAGACAGCGATTCACCGCCTCGTGTCACAGTGGGACAAGTGCCTCAACAGTCAGGGCCAATACTTCTAACATACAGGTACTGGTTTCTGTAATTATGCCTCCAGCTCGTTACTTTTTGAACGCACCTTATATATTTTACATATTTGTTTTCCTTTTTAACCGGTGACTTGAGCCTCTAAGGACTGCGTGTTAACAACCACTCTCATTTCAGTGTCTGCGTATTGTTCGTTTACCGGCTTTGACATCTTGCCAGTATCTCTTGTGCCCGTTTATCAGCCTTTTCTTCCCCTCCTCCAGCGAGAGGAATAAAATGTCCATATTCATTCGATTGTTGAACATGCTACAAATATTGTTGACAAATGATACTCATATCACAGTAATGGCATGCTTGTGGCAGCCAAAGGCAACTTCTATAATGTCAAAATTCTTATCATAAGAGTTTTTTACAGAATTTTCAAAATTTGCCAATTATTTTTACCGTGCATCGTTTGCCTTATATCCCAAGTTTATAAGAAATTTCCTAATTTTCTTCTTTTAAGGTGTGTATTACATCTGCACCTACAAAGTGTACCTCATTCAGGTCATTGGGATTTATACTTGTTTTATCTACTGTATTTATTCTTTAAAAAGTGACAGTCAGTCTGAAAGACTAGACTTTGTATCATTTTAAATGCTACAAATGCTGAAAAATGCTAGAAAGGGTGGAGGCTTCTCGCTTCGCTCGAAGCCAAAGACTTTTGACATGTTAGAAAATTATCTGAATAATACTTATCTTGCTTATCTTGTTTCAAATTACTCACGAACGGCAAGTGCAAACCAAGGGCAAGGCGGGATGCCGCACGCTCACCAGAGAGCACGGGGACTTGCCCCTTCCATCCAGTCTTAAAACACTTATAGTGGGTGATGTATTGAAGATAGAGATATGCTCTCGCGGACTTTTTTGTAGAACTTTTCATGTTGACCAATTCTTACGCTCATAGTATATTGATATTTTTAACGGTTTGCCCAGCGTAAGCTTAAGAAGCGCACGGACGCAAAGTTTGTTTTCGACTTTTTCACTGAAATCGTTACTGCTTGGCTTCCTTTGATCATACATACATTATTTTCTACAGAATAATTATTCGAGATATCCTTTACAGAATGGCGAAAACCGCATCAAAATCCATCCCGTGGTTCTCGAGATTACCCGAGACATCCAAGAATCGGGGATTTTTGTCTTATACTAACGAAGTAGAGATTGTCGGGGTACACATGCACCAAGCGGTACTATGACGTCACACACCTCAGTGCATCTGGGTACATTTCGTCCCATCACCGTAACGTAACGCCAGACCCCGGCGTAACGACGAAGTCGACAAGATCATTTAAAATGATAAAAAAGAAGTATTTTCAGCTGCTCTGAATATTAATTCAATGGAAGGACTTAATTTATAGTTTATGTTAGTGATTGAGGTACATTTTGTAGGTGCACATGTAATAAACACCTTAAGAAAAGAAAAGTTGGAAATTTCTTACATACTTGGGATATACACTGCTCAAAACAATTAGAGGGACAGGAATTTGATCGCGTGTGCCATGTACGTCGTTGGTCCGTGATTACGATATACACTGTTGCCCGTATTCTCCCGACATGTTTAAAGAATGCGAGGACACCTCCACATGTCAGTGGAAAGCCATGGCTTAGTGGCAGTAGACACATGTATCGTGCTATGCCGCACAGTGAAATGGACGAGCAATTCTCTAAAAAACTCTTATGATAAGAATTTTGACATTATAAAAGTTGCTATTGGTTGCCACAAGCATGCCGTTACTGTAATATGAGAATCATTTGTCAGCAATATTTGCAGCTGTGATATAGCTTTTCACCATCCTTCTGAAAATAGTCCTGTCTTTGATTTTATCCTCCGTAATGCCCACCTGTCTCATATCATTCTCACACTCTTGGAACCATTTCAACTTCGGCTTAAGAAAATTCCAGATTTTATCATTTCAAATAATCTTGTCGACTTCGTCGTTATGCTTGAGTCTAAAGTTATGCGGGACGGAGACGGTTGCGTTACGGAGACGGAAGTGACGTCATGCAGCCGCGCGGGAAGCCTAAGTTAATGGGTCAAGGACGGCGAGTGCGTGACGTCATGCAGCCACGCGGGAAGCCGAAGTTAATGGTTAATGGAGTCTGTTGAAAGAGTCCTGGGGCGTCGTGCGACTTTGGGCGAAGCGAAAAGAATACAGAGGATTACAAGATGCCAGATAACAATACAGGGTGACTCCTAAAGAGATATACACGACGCCAGATAAGAATACAAGGTGACTCTTAAAGAGGTGTACAAGATGGCAGAGAAGAATACAGGGTGACTCCTAAAGAGGTGCACAAGATGTCAGACAAGAATACAGGGTGACTCCTAAAGAGGTGTACAAGATGTCACAAGAATACAGGGTGACTTCTAAAGAGGTGTACAAGATGTCACAAGAATACAGGGTGACTTCTAAAGAGATATACAAGATGCCATATAAGAATACATGGTGCCTCCTAAAGAGGTGTACAAAATGGCAGAGAAGAATACAGGGTGACTCCTAAAGAGGTGCACAAGATGTCAGACAAGAATACAGGGTGACTCCTAAAGAGGTGTACAAGATGTCACAAGAATACAGGGTGACTCCTAAAGAGGTGTACAAGATGTCACAAGAATACAGGGTGACTCCTAAAGAGATATACACGACGCCAGATAAGAATACAAGGTGACTCTTAAAGAGGTGTACAAGATGTCAGACAAGAATACAGGGTGACTCCTAAATAGGTGTACAAGATGTCAGACAAGAATACAGGGTGACTCCTAAAGAGGTGTACAAGATGTCACAAGAATACAGGGTGACTCCTAAAGAGGTGCACAAGATGGCAGAGAAGAATACAGGGTGTCTCCTAAAGAGGTGCACAAGATGTCAGACAAGAATACAGGGTGACTCCTAAAGAGGTGTACAAGATGTCACAAGAATACAGGGTGACTCCTAAAGAGGTGTACAAGATGTCACAAGAATACAGGGTGACTCCTAAAGAGGTGCACAAGATGTCAGACAAGAATACAGGGTGACTCCTAAAGAGGTGTACAAGATGTCACAAGAATACAGGGTGACTTCTAAAGAGATATACAAGATGCCATATAAGAATACATGGTGCCTCCTAAAGAGGTGTGCAGGATGTCAGAGCAAATTACAGTACAAGATGCCAGATAACAATACAGGGTGACTCCTAAGGAGATATACAAGATGCCAGATAAGAATACAAGGTGACTCTTAAAGAGGTGTACAAAATGGCAGAGAAGAATACAGGGTGACTCCTAAAGAGGTGCACAAGATGTCTGACAAGAATACAGGGTGACTCCTAAAGAGGTGTACAAGATGTCACAAGAATACAGGGTGACTTCTAAAGAGATATACAAGATGCCATATAAGAATACATGGTGCCTCCTAAAGAGGTGTGCAGGATGTCAGAGCAAATTACAGTACAAGATGCCAGATAACAATACAGGGTGACTCCTAAAGAGATATACAAGATGCCAGATAAGAATACAAGGTGACTCTTAAAGAGGTGTACAAAATGGCAGAGAAGAATACAGGGTGACTCCTAAAGAGGTGCACAAGATGTCAGACAAGAATACAGGGTGACTCCTAGAGAGGTGTACAAGATGTCACAAGAATACAGGGTGACTTCTAAAGAGATATACAAGATGCCATATTAGAATACATGGTGCCTCCTAAAGCGGTGTGCAGGATGTCAGAGCAAAATACAGTACAAGATGCCAGATAACAATACAGGGTGACTCCTAAAGAGATATACAAGATGCCAGATAAGAATACAAGGTGACTCTTAAAGAGGTGTACAAATTGGCAGAGAAGAATACAGGGTGATTCCTAAAGAGGTGCACAAGATGTCAGACAAGAATACAGGGTGCCTCCTAAAGAGGTGTGCAGGATGTCAGAGCAAAATACAGTACAAGATGCCCGATAAGAATACAGGGCAACTCCTAAAGGGATATACAATTTGTGCAATAATTTACAAATCGGTACACATTTGACGTCAGAAGAAGTATCAGAGTGGTTAGAGTGTGACAGAGTGGACGGGGGGGGGGGGGGTCAAATTTTGAGTGATGACGAAATTGTTGCCAGCGTAAGTGCCACCGAAGAAGAAGAGCTGATGAAGACGAGTGTTCAAACCATGACGAAAAACAAACTATTAGCCACTCAGAGGCTGAAACAACGCTGTCCAAGTGCATAGAATGGTTTGAAAGTCAAGAAGAGGCCAATGCAACGCAGACTCTACCGCTTCGAAAAAATACGAAATATTGCGGCGGTGAAAGCTCAACCATCAAAGAGGCAGAAGAAAATGACTATTTTCAATCTACATGAACTATTTCACATGTAAGTTTATATTACTGTACTGTACACATTTGTAGCTAATGCACGGATGTTTTTATCATGTAAAAAATAGTTTTATTTGCTATTACAATCCTGTTTAATTTCTTTTCGCTCCGAAATATATTACATTACTGTGGGAGTGATATCTGTCTGTAATATAATTGATTGAGGTCATGTTTTGGAGGGATAATACAGTGTTCCTGTTATCCGTCTATCCACTCAACCGTCACGACCACGGTCCCGACGATGACGGTTAATCGAGATTTTACAGTATTTAAACTTCTTGACTCTTCGAATCTTTCCATGGTCTGTGAACAACCATTCCGGACCTTCACTGATGTTAGTCATGTTTTTCGTTTTCTCAAACATCATCAGTTCAGCAATCAGGAAGATAAACCATCTTAAAGAAACAGCAGAGAAAGTAGGACTACAAATTTGTGTAAGTATTTTGACGCTTTTTAGTAAATATAAATCCTATTCCTGGTTTTTACCATGAGTAGTGGAGTAAGGCGGTTTCTGCGCCACTTCAGAACATACATGTCATTACTACTAAGCCTAAGCCATGTTAAATATCTCTCGAACCCATGGTCGGATGTTGACATATGAGGTGTCGTTGAACTCGAGCTGACGTCCTCTTTCCTATGGACCATGTATTATATTTTTCAAAATGTTTTTAAAATTTTTCGTTTTTGAAAATAGGCTATAGTTTGAAAACCAAACAGGATAGTACGTTGTTCCATGGCTCAAACGAATGGTCTTTATGACCTTTATTTTCTATAATATTTTTTTTTTACTTTTTATGTTTTTTTGAAAACACTCGAATTTTGAAAATCCTATATTTTGGAAACTAGGAACTCTACAAAAAAAATTGTTTCACGTAAATCAATGTTCCCTACCCCCTCTACCCCCAAAATAAATTTCAAGTCTCTAGAATGAAAACCTGCAGTAGTGTGGTAAGGACAGAGCTGCTCTACTTAGCAAGTGGTGAGCCCCTGCGACCTTGGAATGGAAGGAGCCATGCTAGGAGGGCGTGCTTGGATTCGTTTTTTTCGTCTCGTCATGCTCTTTACGGGAATGTCGGTGTTGAAAATGTGAAAATCTGGAAACACAGTCTTTTTGGGGTAAAAACGTGATTTTAGACTTTTTGCTATATCTCACGAACCAATAACGCTAGAGGCGTGTTCGACAGGTCCAAGGACTCGGGGTAACGTCCTCTCTCCTATGGACCACTCGTTATAATTTTTAATAAAATTGGAAACTCGATTTTGGGGTAAACACATGTTTTTTTGTGATTTTGCCAATATTTCACGAAGCAATAACGCTAGAGGCATGTACGACGGGTCCAAGGATTCGGGCAGACGTCCTCTTTGCTATGAACTACTCGTTGTAATTTTAAAAAATTGGTAAACGCGATTTTGGGGTAAACACGTGTTTTTTGTGATTTTTGCCGATATCTCACGAACCCATAACGCTAGAGACGTGTACGAGGTGTCCTAGGACTCGGGCTAACGCCCCCTTTCAAATGTGGTAGATATTTTTTTTCCAAAAAGATAATTCACAAAGGGCCTAACGCCATACATGTTGAAAAAACGTTTTCTTTTTCTTTACCTGTTTATAATTTTCATGGAGCGTGGTGGTTGAGAGAGACGATACGGCTGGATGTGTGTGTTTCAACGAACTTGTCGCTGACCAAGGTGGCTGTGTTCAATAGATCAATTGATATTTCGACGAGTCGGTGTATGACAGAGCGAGGGTGCGTTTTCTGATATTTTACCTTTAACGTGTAAACGGTGATGAGAACTAGGTTCTATGTTGGTCGAAGCGAGTAGAGAAAATAAACTTGCCGACGAGCAGGAAGTGAATGTCATTTGAGCTTATTGGAAGGCTCCGATCTGACTTGACAACAGGTGACGCTTGAAGGTGAAATAATCTGACCATCGTGGTTGCAGGGGAGTGTGAAAGGCATGCACACACAGTTGTGAAACCACATGTAGGCTAAACCAGTGACATCCTGTTTTGCTTCGTACGTGACAAAATGCAAGTTGACGTGAAATTTGATCTTCCACAGGTGTTCGCTTGGGTGTTATCTGTCCACGTGCGCGATAACTGTTAACAAGTTACATCCTGTCTTGCTTCGTACGTGACAAAATGCAAGTTGACGTGAAATTTGATCTGCCACAGGTGTTCACCTTGGACGTTAGCTGTCCACGTGCCTGATAACAGAATGTTCAAAGCGTGGGAATCGCTGAATCAGTAAAAAGTATGATGCAACTTGTGGGAATGATGTCACAACCAATAGATAGGCAAGAGCTGCGAACAGCAGTGGTGGGAGGTGGAGGGGGGAGAGGGGGAGGGGTAATGTATGAGAGAACACAGGTGGAAAGGGAAAGACAAATATGTATGAACATGCACGAAGCGCGGAGCGCTGTACACATAGAGCTATAGGTGGTGTACAACATGGGTGAATAAATAAAAAGTACACAGGTTCACACAACATGTAATTTATTGATCCAAGAATTAAACGTAGAGTTAAACCCTAACCATTTGACATAGAGTTTATTTCCTTTTTGTTTCAACACTTTTTCCACAAGATAATGCTGAGGAAATGCTGTTTTCTGAAGTTCATGGAGATAAAATCTACCTTTTATGGGTTGATGGTTGAGGTTCTCGAGTAAATAGGTGACTGGAGTGTCCAAGTTGACTCGACGAATTCGAAATAGTTCAGTCCCCCACTGAGGCGTGTAACCCTTATTGAAGGCAGACTTAAATTTGCTCACACGAACAAAATCCCCAATGTTCAGTCGGTGACGTTTAGGATCGGCTGCTTTTATGGGGTTAAACAGTTTATCCAATCGCTGAATATTTTTAGTCACGAGGCGTGGCTTGGTCCCAATCGTTCTATGTTTGGTGTCATTGTAACGTGACACTAGCTCAGGTAACATGTCCAACCGGCGATACGTGTCCTGAGTGGTTAACGCTTTCCACATATGGGTTTTCAATGTTCGGTTGAACCGTTCGATCACACTGGCTTTGAGGTTGCTGTACGTGGTGTAGTGGTGAATATCCTTAGATTTGAGAAAACTGGAGAAATCCTTGTTGAAAAATTCTTTCCCCTGGTCAGTTTGTGGCAGTTGAGGTTGACGTTTGGAGTGTTGGATAATATGTTGAAAGGCCTTGGTAACTAGTGGGCCAGACTTGCGACGCACAGGTTCAACAAAGGCCATTTTGGAATAGACATATATTTTACAATAGGTAGCGCACGAGTAGTTTCTACAAATGAGTTACGGCGCACGAGTCGATTCAACAAAGTTCCGTTTGCGTTCATATACCATTCATTCGATTGCGATTGAACTTCAATTGTTTGGTTTTCAAATGCAGTGGTAGATAGTCGTTATTTTGTAAAACATTCTTACTTGCAGTAGTAATAAGACTCTATGGTTTCGCTAACACATAGATAGACTGTATTATTGCCATGGTCAAGCACTCACATTAAGATCATTTACAAAATCATAAAATGAAAAATAAAAAATCTTGTTTTGAAAATATCGTTTTTCAACATACACAAAATAAATATATAAAAAATTTGTAAACAGCAAAATGGAAAATCCATGGTCAAGCACTCACATTAAGATCATTTACAAAATCATAAAATGAAAAATAAAAAATCTTGTTTTGGAAATATCGATTTTTTTCAACATACACAAAATAAATATATAAAAAATTTGTAAACAGCAAAATGGAAAATCTATGGTCAAGCACTCACATTAAGATCATTTACAAAATCATAAAATGAAAAATAAAAAATCTTGTTTTGGAAATATCGATTTTTTTCAACATACACAAAATAAATATATAAAAAATTTGTAAACAGCAAATTGGAAAATCCATGTTTCCATATAGACAAAATTTAAAAACCTTAAACGGACATTTAAGAAAATATATGAAAATCCACAGCCTGCTTCCAGTCTCCGACCGGGTCAGGAATGGAATGAATGAAGCCCCCATCTAGCGGCGAGGATATGAACTGTGCCGGCTGCCGAGGCCTGACGCACTCCCCTGGGGCAATGAGCAAATGAATGACAGATGAAATGAAATGATAGTGGAGAGTGTTGCTGGAATGAAATTTTGACAGGGAAAACCGGAGTACCCGGAGAAAAACCTGTCTGCCTCCGTTTTGTCCAGCACAGATCTCACATGGAGTGACCGGGATTTGAACCAGGGACCCAGCGGTGAGAGGCCGGCGTGCTGCCGCCTAAGCCACGGAGGCTACAAGGAAATATATGCAAATGGGAAATTGACAAATGTGTAAATATGAAAATGGAAAAATCCATGTTTCCATATCATGAAATTGAAAAACATCAAACTGTCATTTTAAAAAATGCAAATGGAAAATTGACAAATTGCAATGTGTGAAATGTGAAATTGAACAAATGGCTATCATTATTTAAAAAAAAAGAACATGGTGCTCTATGGTTGAGGTGTGAATCAAACCCTCTTTACTTATTTGGACCACTCGAGACTGAGTAGACTAGTTTTAGTTGTCATACCACTTTTAAAAGTTTTTGTTAAATCTAGGAATTGAATCCAAGAGCTTGTAGGGGGGATCCAAGGTTGTAATATGTTAAACAGATAGCCTTGAATGTAGGGTGTGGTAGCTATATAGAGATGAGACGTTTCGCTCGGGGCAGGGAGGCATGGAGATCTGCATCAAACCAGTCAAAAGACTGACGACTCAAACAACAACATGTAGAGCTCACCAAAATAATGTTGTGTAACGGTAAATGTTAGTCAACGAACAGTAATGCATTACTAAAACCCATGACACGATACCTAAGAGCTTTTCTAAAATTATTTTAAAATGCCTTTAACCCTATATTAAACACCCAGTTCACAAGACTCATAACTGCAATGTTATGGTCAAACAAAACAAAATCTATATTTCAAAACAAACAAGTGGTTTAGTCAATGTATACTGGAAAAAGTTTTATAAACACTCAAGTCCACAAAAATAATTAAATTAGTAACTGTCAGGTTGACCGAGTGGTTATGGTGTTTGACTTAAGTTCAAATTTTCTGTACAAGAAAGCAAGGGTTCGAATACCTTACCTGATATAACTATTGCCTCAACATGACTTGACCACACTGTATTATTGTGTACTCGGTACACAAACCATAGATAGAGTGTATTGTTTAAGGTCACTCTCTTTGCGAACATAGTCAGAGACTGTTGATGGTTAACAATTGCATTAATAGTGGGACATAGGGATAGCAATTAAGAAAAACAGACAATTCCCATACACTTTTTTATTTATTTATTTAATGTAAGTACTTGTACAATAGTTATATACAAACTACAACTCTCTTTTGTCTATTACTATCTAGTCCTTTTCGATCCACTTGCATAACAAGGCAGATGACTTTGTAGTTCAGCCCCTTAATACAACAACAACACTACCTCTTGCATAGTCTGTGATGTTGATGACTCTTGAGGCGTGGAAGATGGATACAACATAACTTTTACAACAGGGGTTAAACGTTGCTCAACAATCAATGCACTATTTTGAGTAGCAACATCTTTCTCTTGTACTAACTTATTAGCATTCTGATGATTTTTTGCCAACACCATTAGTGTTTTGTCTGGAGCACTACATTGATGATCACTCACACTTAAAACCACACCATTTCTACTTTTCATATTGCCTCGACATTTTGTTGACCTCTGTTTTGAGCATCGCCAGAATATTATTCCTTTTACATGTTGTCGTCTATAGTTATATGAGTAGCCTTTATAGAGTACACGTTGTTTACCTCTGTTAGTTGTAGTAAGTTCCATAGTAGTAACTAACCTGTTAGTATGATTTGCACACTACAAAGGTTATCTCTGTTCTGGTAATAGAATTATTTAGAGTTGGCTTTTATATTTAATATGTACAGTTAAAAGTGATAGAAAAGTGGTAGAAACGTGGTAGCAAAGTGGTAGACAAGTGGTAGACAATTGGTAACATAGTGGTAGAAAAGTGGTAGCAAAGTGGTAGAAAAGTGGTAGAAAAGTGGTAGCAAAGTGGTAGAAAAGTGGTAGCAAAGTGGTAGAAAAGTGGTAGCAAACTAGAAAAGTGGTAGAAAAGTGGTAGAAAAGTAGTAGAAAAGTGGTAGAAAAGTGGTAGCAAACTAGAAAAGTGGTAGCAAAGTGGTAGAAAATATTACATGTATTGTTAAGAAATAGTTTAAGCGGTTACATGGATTCATTACACTATAATTTTAGCATTACGAAGCTCATTTTCTATATCCAAAAGTTCTTCCTCATATTTAGTATGACCAGCCTGTTTACAGGTATGCAAGTACTGAAGCCGCTGGATTAGCTTATTGGGATTGTTCCAGTAAACAAATTTAACAAATGATTTTTTTGGGTGTAAACCATTATCATCATCATCATTATCATCATAATCATCATCATCATCATGGTTATCATCATCAATATAATTATCATCAATATAATCATCATCACTATTACTATCTAATCCTTTTTGTTCATCTTGCAATGCAGCAACCTTTGGCATAGTTTGTGTTGTCTTTGATAGTGTTAGAGGTTTCTTAGACGTTAACGACTGTCCTAACATGTCTTTTTCAGGAGATAATAAATGCTCTTTAACAAACAAAGCACTATCTTGAGCCACACTATTTTTTTCTTGGTCTTGCTTTTTTACCTTGGTTAGAGTATTTTGTCCATTTAAATGAGTATTATTTTGAGATTTACAATGATGATCGATTGAAATAAGTATGTTGGAGCCTTTTGTCTTAATCATTCCTCGACACTTTTTAGATCGTTGTTTCGAACAGCACCAAATAACAGTTCCATTTTTATTAGTTCGTTTTACAATATATGCATATCCTTTATACTAAGCACATGGCTTACCATAGCTAGTCGTTGATACTTCCATGTCAACTGTTCAGCATAAACTAATCTCTAGTAAAGTTAACTCGATAATAAAAATGATTGTTTGTAGTATGTGCAGTTTAAAGTAAGAGCAAAAGTGAGAATCAAATGGTATAAAAGTGTTAGCAAAGTGGTGGAAGAGTGGTAGCAGTTTATAGTAGTCATGATCTTTTTTACTAGAATGTGATTTGAGTAAATGTAATTTCTAATCCTTAGCAGTGAGTAGTCAGTTAGTCTTGGTTCAGACAAGCGTAAACAGTTCTCCAATGAATCAGAGATCAAGATTTTCATTATGAAACAGTTGTGTAACCAATTAGGTATCGGTACTTGATAGCTTCACACATGAACAAAAATTCCAACATATCTGACTTGAATTACATGATTTGAAAGTTGACAAAGAATATCCAATCAACCATTGTAGTTACAATGTCAAACACACAAAGACAAAATCAGCCTAACTTCACCTAACCTAACTTTCAACTCACAGATCAAAATTAAATTCTATGCATAGTTGAGTTGGAACCCAAGACTTCAGGGATAACACACAAGTATACTAGCCACTACACCGCAAAATGGGCAAATTATCATGCAACACAACATAAAGTAAAAGTTTCCTGTAGTGTAACTCATTGGCTGTCAACCATAGTTTGGGAATTCAAACCCAAGACCTCAGGACTTTTGTTTTGAACATTATCAGAAATATTATTCCATTTACATTTTGCTGCTGCTGCTTATAGTTATAAGAGTTGGCATTAATATGGAAAGCAAAAAAAAATGCGGGAGCAAAAAGTGGGTGGAAAACGTGTATGCAGAAGTGGGAGCAAACAAGTGTGAGCAAATATGGGAGCAGAAAGTGGGAGCAAATGTGAAAGCAAAAGTGGGAGCAAAAAGAGCGAGCAAAAGTGAGTGTACAAAGTAGGAGCAAAATGTGTGAGTAAAAAGTGGGGGCAAATGTGGTGTTTTACTAAAACAATCTCCCCTAACCTAACCTAAACTAACTTCACCCAACCTAATTTCACCTAACCTAACTTTACTTAACCTAACCTTTCAACTCTCAGATCAAAAATTAAATTCTGGCCATAGTCGAGTTGGAACCCAAAACCTCTGGGATAACACCCAAGTATACTAGCCACTACATCGCGAAATGGGCAAATTATCATGCAACACAACACAAAAATAAAAAGTTTTCTGTAGTGTAACTCATTGGCTGACATTCATAGTTGAGAATTCAAACCCAAGACCTCAGGACTTTTGTTTTGAACATTATCAGAAATATTATTCCATTTACATTTTGCTGTTGCTTATAGTTATAAGAGTTGGCATTAATATGGGAGCAAAAGTGAAAGCAAAAAGTGGGTGCAATCATGGCTGGTTGTAGAGACTTTCATATCAACAAATACACATAAACTAAATTTTAGTAAAGTGACTTGGCTAATAATAATAATAATATTAACAGTTTAAAATTTTTTTCAAGAGGATTGATATTTTTTCAGGGTGTAATTTCCAAAGTACTGTCAAGAATAATAATTACATGAACAGATTCCAAGAACTCTAGAGTGCTTTTAAGGTTAATGATTGGCTAGGAGTGAGATAGAGCTAGCTAACCTAAGTTAACCTCAGCTCAGTAAACCTAACCTTGTCACATGGCATGTTCTACAAGTATAGACTTGCTTTGAGACTGGCTATGACGTCACAGATGAATGGCGGTGGGAGGCTGGACATGACGTTTTTATTACCCAAAAACATTTTCCTTTTTGCCAGCCTCCCACCGCCATTCATCTGTGACGTCATAGCCAGTCTCAAAGCAAGTCTATACTTGTAGAACATGCCATGTGACAAGGTTAGGTTTACTGAGCTGAGGTTAACTTAGGTTAGCTAGCTCTATCTCACTCCTAGCCAATCATTAACCTTAAAAGCACTCTAGAGTTCTTGGAATCTGTTCATGTAATTATTATTCTTGACAGTACTTTGGAAATTACACCCTGAAAAAATATCAATCCTCTTGAAAAAAAATTTAAACTGTTAATATTATTATTATTATTAGCCAAGTCACTTTACTAAAATTTAGTTTATGTGTATTTGTTGATATGAAAGTCTCTACAACCAGCCATGCTTGCACCCACTTTTTGCTTTCACTTTTGCTCCCATATTAATGCCAACTCTTATAACTATAAGCAACAGCAAAATGTAAATGGAATAATATTTCTGATAATGTTCAAAACAAAAGTCCTGAGGTCTTGGGTTTGAATTCTCAACTATGAATGTCAGCCAATGAGTTACACTACAGAAAACTTTTTATTTTTGTGTTGTGTTGCATGATAATTTGCCCATTTCGCGATGTAGTGGCTAGTATACTTGGGTGTTATCCCAGAGGTTTTGGGTTCCAACTCGACTATGGCCAGAATTTAATTTTTGATCTGAGAGTTGAAAGGTTAGGTTAAGTAAAGTTAGGTTAGGTGAAATTAGGTTGGGTGAAGTTAGTTTAGGTTAGGTTAGGGGAGATTGTTTTAGTAAAACACCACATTTGCACCCACTTTTTACTCACACATTTTGCTCCTACTTTGTACACTCACTTTTGCTCGCTCTTTTTGCTCCCACTTTTGCTTTCACATTTGCTCCCACTTTCTGCTCCCATATTTGCTCACACTTGTTTGCTCCCACTTCTGCATACACGTTTTCCACCCACTTTTTGCTCCCGCATTTTTTTTTGCTTTCCATATTAATGCCAACTCTTATAACTATAAGCAGCAGCAGCAAAATGTAAATGGAATAATATTTCTGATAATGTTCAAAACAAAAGTCCTGAGGTCTTGGGTTTGAATTCCCAAACTATGGTTGACAGCCAATGAGTTACACTACAGGAAACTTTTACTTTATGTTGTGTTGCATGATAATTTGCCCATTTTGCGGTGTAGTGGCTAGTATACTTGTGTGTTATCCCTGAAGTCTTGGGTTCCAACTCAACTATGCCTAGAATTTAATTTTGATCTGTGAGTTGAAAGTTAGGTTAGGTGAAGTTAGGCTGATTTTGTCTTTGTGTGTTTGACATTGTAACTACAATGGTTGATTGGATATTCTTTGTCAACTTTCAAATCATGTAATTCAAGTCAGATATGTTGGAATTTTTGTTCATGTGTGAAGCTATCAAGTACCGATACCTAATTGGTTACACAACTGTTTCATAATGAAAATCTTGATCTCTGATTCATTGGAGAACTGTTTACGCTTGTCTGAACCAAGACTAACTGACTACTCACTGCTAAGGATTAGAAATTACATTTACTCAAATCACATTCTAGTAAAAAAGATCATGACTACTATAAACTGCTACCACTCTTCCACCACTTTGCTAACACTTTTATACCATTTGATTCTCACTTTTGCTCTTACTTTAAACTGCACATACTACAAACAATCATTTTTATTATCGAGTTAACTTTACTAGAGATTAGTTTATGGTGAACGGTTGACATGGAAGTATCAACGACTAGCTATGGTAAGCCATGTGCTTACTATAAAGGATATGCATATATTGTAAAACGAACTAATAAAAATGGAACTGTTATTTGGTGCTGTTCGAAACAACGATCTAAAAAGTGTCGAGGAATGATTAAGACAAAAGGCTCCAACATACTTATTTCAATCGATCATCATTGTAAATCTCAAAATAATACTCATTTAAATGGACAAAATACTCTAACCAAGGTAAAAAAGCAAGACCAAGAAAAAAATAGTGTGGCTCAAGATAGTGCTTTGTTTGTTAAAGAGCATTTATTATCTCCTGAAAAAGACATGTTAGGACAGTCGTTAACGTCTAAGAAACCTCTAACACTATCAAAGACAACACAAACTATGCCAAAGGTTGCTGCATTGCAAGATGAACAAAAAGGATTAGATAGTAATAGTGATGATGATTATATTGATGATAATTATATTGATGATGATAACCATGATGATGATGATGATTATGATGATAATGATGATGATGATAATGGTTTACACCCAAAAAAATCATTTGTTAAATTTGTTTACTGGAACAATCCCAATAAGCTAATCCAGCGGCTTCAGTACTTGCATACCTGTAAACAGGCTGGTCATACTAAATATGAGGAAGAACTTTTGGATATAGAAAATGAGCTTCGTAATGCTAAAATTATAGTGTAATGAATCCATGTAACCGCTTAAACTATTTCTTAACAATACATGTAATATTTTCTACCACTTTGCTACCACTTTTCTAGTTTGCTACCACTTTTCTACCACTTTTCTACTACTTTTCTACCACTTTTCTACCACTTTTCTAGTTTGCTACCACTTTTCTACCACTTTGCTACCACTTTGCTACCACTTTTCTACCACTTTTCTACCACTTTTCTACCACTTTTCTACCACTTTGCTACCACTTTACTACCACTATGTTACCAATTGTCTACCACTTGTCTACCACTTTGCTACCACGTTTCTACCACTTTTCTATCACTTTTAACTGTACATATTAAATATAAAAGCCAACGCTAAATAATTCTATTACCAGAACAGAGATAACCTTTGTAGTGTGCAAATCATACTAACAGGTTAGTTACTACTATGGAACTTACTACAACTAACAGAGGTAAACAACGTGTACTCTATAAAGGCTACTCATATAACTATAGACGACAACATGTAAAAGGAATAATATTCTGGCGATGCTCAAAACAGAGGTCAACAAAATGTCGAGGCAATATGAAAAGTAGAAATGGTGTGGTTTTAAGTGTGAGTGATCATCAATGTAGTGCTCCAGACAAAACACTAATGGTGTTGGCAAAAAATCATCAGAATGCTAATAAGTTAGTACAAGAGAAAGATGTTGCTACTCAAAATAGTGCATTGATTGTTGAGCAACGTTTAACCCCTGTTGTAAAAGTTATGTTGTATCCATCTTCCACGCCTCAAGAGTCATCAACATCACAGACTATGCAAGAGGTAGTGTTGTTGTTGTATTAAGGGGCTGAACTACAAAGTCATCTGCCTTGTTATGCAAGTGGATCGAAAAGGACTAGATAGTAATAGACAAAAGAGAGTTGTAGTTTGTATATAACTATTGTACAAGTACTTACATTAAATACATAAATAAAAAAGTGTATGGGAATTGTCTGTTTTTCTTAATTGCTATCCCTATGTCCCACTATTAATGCAATTGTTAACCATCAACAGTCTCTGACTATGTTCGCAAAGAGAGTGACCTTAAACAATACACTCTATCTATGGTTTGTGTACCGAGTACACAATAATACAGTGTGGTCAAGTCATGTTGAGGCAATAGTTATATCAGGTAAGGTATTCGAACCCTTGCTTTCTTGTACAGAAAATTTGAACTTAAGTCAAACACCATAACCACTCGGTCAACCTGACAGTTACTAATTTAATTATTTTTGTGGACTTGAGTGTTTATAAAACTTTTTCCAGTATACATTGACTAAACCACTTGTTTGTTTTGAAATATAGATTTTGTTTTGTTTGACCATAACATTGCAGTTATGAGTCTTGTGAACTGGGTGTTTAATATAGGGTTAAAGGCATTTTAAAATAATTTTAGAAAAGCTCTTAGGTATCGTGTCATGGGTTTTAGTAATGCATTACTGTTCGTTGACTAACATTTACCGTTACACAACATTATTTTGGCGAGCTCTACATGTTGTTGTTTGAGTCGTCAGTCTTTTGACTGGTTTGATGCAGATCTCCATGCCTCCCTGCCCCGAGCGAAACGTCTCATCTCTATATAGCTACCACACCCTACATTCAAGGCTATCTGTTTAACATATTACAACCTTGGATCCCCCCTACAAGCTCTTGGATTCAATTCCTAGATTTAACAAAAACTTTTAAAAGTGGTATGACAACTAAAACTAGTCTACTCAGTCTCGAGTGGTCCAAATAAGTAAAGAGGGTTTGATTCACACCTCAACCATAGAGCACCATGTTCTTTTTTTAAAATAATGATAGCCATTTGTTCAATTTCACATTTCACACATTGCAATTTGTCAATTTTCCATTTGCATTTTTTAAAATGACAGTTTGATGTTTTTCAATTTCATGATATGGAAACATGGATTTTTCCATTTTCATATTTACACATTTATCAATTTCCCATTTGCATATATTTTCTTAAATGTCCGTTTAAGGTTTTTAAATTTTGTCTATATGGAAACATGGATTTTCCAATTTTCTGTTTACAAATTTTTTATATATTTATTTTGTGTATGTTGAAAAAAAATCGATATTTCCAAAACAAGATTTTTTATTTTTCATTTTATGATTTTGTAAATGATCTTAATGTGAGTGCTTGACCATGGATTTTCCATTTTGCTGTTTACAAATTTTTTATATATTTATTTTGTGTATGTTGAAAAAAATCGATATTTCCAAAACAAGATTTTTTATTTTTCATTTTATGATTTTGTAAATGATCTTAATGTGAGTGCTTGACCATGGATTTTCCATTTTGCTGTTTACAAATTTTTTATATATTTATTTTGTGTATGTTGAAAAACGATATTTTCAAAACAAGATTTTTTATTTTTCATTTTATGATTTTGTAAATGATCTTAATGTGAGTGCTTGACCATGGCAATAATACAGTCTATCTATGTGTTAGCGAAACCATAGAGTCTTATTACTACTGCAAGTAAGAATGTTTTACAAAATAACGACTATCTACCACTGCATTTGAAAACCAAACAATTGAAGTTCAATCGCAATCGAATGAATGGTATATGAACGCAAACGGAACTTTGTTGAATCGACTCGTGCGCCGTAACTCATTTGTAGAAACTACTCGTGCGCTACCTATTGTAAAATATATGTCTATTCCAAAATGGCCTTTGTTGAACCTGTGCGTCGCAAGTCTGGCCCACTAGTTACCAAGGCCTTTCAACATATTATCCAACACTCCAAACGTCAACCTCAACTGCTACAAACTGACCAGGGGAAAGAATTTTTCAACAAGGATTTCTCCAGTTTTCTCAAATCTAAGGATATTCACCACTACACCACGTACAGCAACCTCAAAGCCAGTGTGATCGAACGGTTCAACCGAACATTGAAAACCCATATGTGGAAAGCGTTAACCACTCAGGACACGTATCGCCGGTTGGACATGTTACCTGAGCTAGTGTCACGTTACAATGACACCAAACATAGAACGATTGGGACCAAGCCACGCCTCGTGACTAAAAATATTCAGCGATTGGATAAACTGTTTAACCCCATAAAAGCAGCCGATCCTAAACGTCACCGACTGAACATTGGGGATTTTGTTCGTGTGAGCAAATTTAAGTCTGCCTTCAATAAGGGTTACACGCCTCAGTGGGGGACTGAACTATTTCGAATTCGTCGAGTCAACTTGGACACTCCAGTCACCTATTTACTCGAGAACCTCAACCATCAACCCATAAAAGGTAGATTTTATCTCCATGAACTTCAGAAAACAGCATTTCCTCAGCATTATCTTGTGGAAAAAGTGTTGAAACAAAAAGGAAATAAACTCTATGTCAAATGGTTAGGGTTTAACTCTACGTTTAATTCTTGGATCAATAAATTACATGTTGTGTGAACCTGTATACTTTTTATTTATTCACCCATGTTGTACACCACCTATAGCTCTATGTGTACAGCGCTCCGCGCTTCGTGCATGTTCATACATATTTGTCTTTCCCTTTCCACCTGTGTTCTCTCATACATTACCCCTCCCCCTCTCCCCCCTCCACCTCCCACCACTGCTGTTCGCAGCTCTTGCCTATCTATTGGTTGTGACATCATTCCCACAAGTTGCATCATACTTTTTACTGATTCAGCGATTCCCACGCTTTGAACATTCTGTTATCAGGCACGTGGACAGCTAACGTCCAAGGTGAACACCTGTGGCAGATCAAATTTCACGTCAACTTGCATTTTGTCACGTACGAAGCAAGACAGGATGTAACTTGTTAACAGTTATCGCGCACGTGGACAGATAACACCCAAGCGAACACCTGTGGAAGATCAAATTTCACGTCAACTTGCATTTTGTCACGTACGAAGCAAAACAGGATGTCACTGGTTTAGCCTACATGTGGTTTCACAAATGTGTGTGCATGCCTTTCACACTCCCCTGCAACCACGATGGTCAGATTATTTCACCTTCAAGCGTCACCTGTTGTCAAGTCAGATCGGAGCCTTCCAATAAGCTCAAATGACATTCACTTCCTGCTCGTCGGCAAGTTTATTTTCTCTACTCGCTTCGACCAACATAGAACCTAGTTCTCATCACCGTTTACACGTTAAAGGTAAAATATCAGAAAACGCACCCTCGCTCTGTCATACACCGACTCGTCGAAATATCAATTGATCTATTGAACACAGCCACCTTGGTCAGCGACAAGTTCGTTGAAACACACACATCCAGCCGTATCGTCTCTCTCAACCACCACGCTCCATGAAAATTATAAACAGGTAAAGAAAAAGAAAACGTTTTTTCAACATGTATGGCGTTAGGCCCTTTGTGAATTATCTTTTTGGAAAAAAAATATCTACCACATTTGAAAGGGGGCGTTAGCCCGAGTCCTAGGACACCTCGTACACGTCTCTAGCGTTATGGGTTCGTGAGATATCGGCAAAAATCACAAAAAACACGTGTTTACCCCAAAATCGCGTTTACCAATTTTTTAAAATTACAACGAGTAGTTCATAGCAAAGAGGACGTCTGCCCGAATCCTTGGACCCGTCGTACATGCCTCTAGCGTTATTGCTTCGTGAAATATTGGCAAAATCACAAAAAACATGTGTTTACCCCAAAATCGAGTTTCCAATTTTATTAAAAATTATAACGAGTGGTCCATAGGAGAGAGGACGTTACCCCGAGTCCTTGGACCTGTCGAACACGCCTCTAGCGTTATTGGTTCGTGAGATATAGCAAAAAGTCTAAAATCACGTTTTTACCCCAAAAAGACTGTGTTTCCAGATTTTCACATTTTCAATACCGACATTCCCGTAAAGAGCATGACGAGACGAAAAAAACGAATCCAAGCACGCCCTCCTAGCATGGCTCCTTCCATTCCAAGGTCGCAGGGGCTCACCACTTGCTAAGTAGAGCAGCTCTGTCCTTACCACACTACTGCAGGTTTTCATTCTAGAGACTTGAAATTTATTTTGGGGGTAGAGGGGGTAGGGAACATTGATTTACGTGAAACAATTTTTTTTGTAGAGTTCCTAGTTTCCAAAATATAGGATTTTCAAAATTCGAGTGTTTTCAAAAAAACATAAATAGTAAAAAAAAATTATTATAGAAAATAAAGGTCATAAAGACCATTCGTTTGAGCCATGGAACAACGTACTATCCTGTTTGGTTTTCAAACTATAGCCTATTTTCAAAAACGAAAAATTTTAAAAAAATTTTGAAAAATATAATACATGGTCCATAGGAAAGAGGACGTCAGCTCGAGTTCAACGACACCTCATATGTCAACATCCGACCATGGGTTCGAGAGATATTTAACATGGCTTAGGCTTAGTAGTAATGACATGTATGTTCTGAAGTGGCGCAGAAACCGCCTTACTCCACTACTACCATGTTATCAATTAAATCCATAAAATCCTCAGGGTTACCGAAATAAGTACTGTACTGCATTTCCTTTCCCTCATAACCCATTTCATTTTCCTTTCTTTCTTATGTCCTTTCCTCTCATTTCCTTCTGTTCCTTGCATACAAAATATGTCAGGAACGTGGTCAACCTTCATTACTGAAGACGGCCCTCCATAGGAGCATCTTCCTCACATCAAATTGTGTATTGCTTGATTTAGACTTGCTGTCCTTGGATGAGAAATACTGCACATTAAGACCTTTGACCATGACATTCACTGGTACCACTTAACAGCGTCTGCTTACAGACCTGTATTATTATTATTATTATTTCCGATGAGGCCTGCTATGGACCACACTTTGTTGTTCTCTCTTCCGTTCTTCCCCCGAGGGGCTCACATCTAGTGAGACGTGGGTTGGCGACCACGGGACCCCAGCTGAGTCCGGCATTGCTTCCACTTACTTGGGCCGGCTCCTCTCAGTCTTCTTTCCTGTCGACCTCTCTTGGTCAACTTGTAACGTGTTTTTCGTGGGGTTTTTATGCAACTGGCATAAGTCAGTAGGAAGCCATTCTATATTTATTTACGCGGCAAATTGTTCAGCCAAGAGAATTTTTCATGTTAATTTATTATTATTATTAATTTATTATAATTATTATTTAGATATTTTCGGAGCATTTTATAAAAATTATTAGCATTCAGATAGGTTTTCTATGTCTTAGAAAACGCTATCATGCAAATTATTACGAACGACGATATCATAGAAAATTATCTGATTACGGAATTTTACGGAGTTTTTGTCAGTTAGGGTATTTGAGAGAGATGACTCACTGGGAATTCAAATACAAGCTGATTCCTGTCGAGAAGAATTACGCAAGCGGGCTTGCATCGTCCAGGAAAGGCGAATTGTTGAAACGGAACCCTCCCGCCGAGTGTAATGACCCAGAGGAGGGGAAGATAGCGCGGCGTGCTCAGCCAATCAATGAGGACTACGTAAGCTAGTAGACGGCTCCGGAGTGGGGAGCCAACGTGTGCATATATCGTTCGACGCGCCGTCGAAGGAGGACAATCTGTGAAATACTTGACGAGTATGTTGTACGCGGGAATCGCTCCGATGTTCCGTGGATTGGAGGACTAACTTTTGTAAAACTTAACCAGTGTGGTTATACGAGTGTTTGGGTCCGATGTACGGACCATAGAATTATCTAATCTACCAGTATATCATCAAGCATCGACGAAGATGACGACATCCAGGAGACTGTGGGAAGCTCACAGCATCATCAAGTACGAGGGAAATGCTTTGGCAATTTCCAGTGGTAAGCGCAAATGACGCAGAAATACGCAATCTCTCATTTTCTTTGTTTTACATTTCATATTTCAGTAACTTCATAGCTTGGAAATAAGAGTAAAATCAATTTATCAGACTCCGTTTTCACGTAATTTTCTATCGGTAATATTCAAATCACAACGCTCCAATTTAAGTTTTATACCTATTATTATTATTAATTTTGCTATACTTGTTTTATATAATAAATTCATTTCTTTTACAATGCAATCTTTGCTTTCAGTAGGTAGCATTAGATATAGACCAATTCCTTCTCCTGATACAATTGTTTGTTGGGTTAATGATCAAATCATACCACGATCTGAGTGAATAGAGTCTTGAATGTGTTCTGCCAGAGCTAGACGTTGTTAAATACAAATTTAGATTTCAACATTGCGTTGAGGTCTTGGCGCCCATTAAAACAACATAGCTTAGGCAAAGGTAAACAGTTACATTTCTCACCCAACAGTTAGGGGCTAGCAAAACGTTACAATTGTCGCTACCAACATGGGGCATTAATAACCGTTTCATTTGGCACCCAACGTGGGGATTAGCAAAACGTTACATTTGTCGCCGACAACTTGGGGCTGAAAACCTAATAACATTTGTGGAAGGAGAAGGGTATATATTTCTGTGCCTGTATTTTGGGGGTTATTTGTCTGTATCAGTGTATATCATTATGGGGGATGAGGAAGA
Source organism: Meconema thalassinum (assembly GCA_946902985.2). Lineage (NCBI taxonomy): Eukaryota > Metazoa > Arthropoda > Insecta > Orthoptera > Tettigoniidae > Meconema > Meconema thalassinum. The sequence goes on along the minus strand of OX336395.1, from coordinate 150,099,727 downwards.
AAGACAGATGAGGTTACGTAGTGGTCATCAACGGGAGAGTGATGATACGAGCAGTATGTCGAGTGATGGTAGTACCGGGGTAGCGCAGGTAAATCCCGATACTGAAACAGGGAGTGTAGGCGGCCAACCAGAATTAAATACTTTACTTCTCGAGTTCATGTATCAGAACAAAGTTAGTAGTGATGCCTTAAATGCTAAATTAGAACAAAACAGTAGGGAAAATAAAGAAAGTACAGATGCCTTAAATGCTAAATTAGAACAAAACAGTAAGGAAAATAGAGAGAGTACTGAAACTTTAAATGCAAAATTAGAACAGAATAATGCAAAATTAGAACAAAACAGTAGGGAAAATAAAGAAAGTACAGAAGCTTTAAATAAAAAATTAGAACAGAATAATGCAAAATTAGATAAGAACAACAAGGAAATTAGTGTGAAAATGGAGCAGATTAGAGGAGAAATCAGAGGAGTAATGGAAGAGAAGGTTAAAGAGATCATTGCAGATGTAGACAAGAAATTAGGAAATGTACAGGAGGAGTTGGAAATTAGAATCAGTACACAGGCTGAAAATTTAAAAGAACTAGTGCAACTGGAAACACAGCAGGTCAAAAAGCAATTGGGGGGAGAAATTGACAAAATTCAGGTAGCTACTAAAGAGGTTAAGGAACAGCTGGGGGGTAGAATTGAGAAAGTCCACTCACAAATAGTTGCAGAAGTAAATGATTTAAGAGAGAGTAATAGAGAGAGCATTAGCAAGATTGAAGAGAAACAAGCAAAGCTATATGATAAAGTAGAAGAATCAGAAGGAAACATTAAATTAACAGTAAACAGTATTGAGAGGAAGGCTGAGGAGAAAATCGCAGAATTAGAGTTAAAATTAAAAGCTAGGATTAGGCAAGAAAATAGCCAGAATAGGCCAGTTTTTGTGAATAGCACACACAGGGAGGTAGAACTGGGTAAGTTCAGCAATCGACAGGGGTGCCCAATGGAGTTCATGAACACTATAGAAAATAAATTCGGGGAAAGGTTGGAAAATGGTAGTATTGAGTGGTGCCAGGTAGTTGAAATTTTAGAACAAGTGTTTGTGGGGGAAACGAGGAATTGGTTTGCTGTCTACAGAGACAAGTTTACTGATATCAATGATTTTAAAATGAAATTCTGTGAAAAGTTCTGGAATGAGGTTATTCAGTCGCAGCATCGTGAGGGAGTAGTGTGTGGTAAATATAACCCTAAAGGAAGCTCCACCATGACCGAATACTTTTTAGGGCAGGTATTAGTGTGTAAATATCTGGATGGCTTGAAGGAGGAAAGTGATGTGGTGAGGTTGCTACTTAGGCACTTTCCCTATAGGATCAAGGAGGCTGCTTGTATCCAGAATGTAAAGACTATATCACAAGTAGAAAAATTGTTAAGCACATTTGATGCACTAGGGAGAGGGGGTTATGAGGACAATTTCAATAGGAACCAGGGTAATAATAATAACAGACCTAATGAAGCCAGGCATCAAGAAGTTCAAGGGAACGGTGGCGAAGGGGCCAACGGTCAAAATAGAAATAATAATAATCAGCTAAATCAGAACAGAGGAAATGGCTATGGTAATCAGTATCAAGGGAGGAACAATGATTTCAGGGTAAATCAAGGGAGGAACAATGATTACAGGGGAAATCAAGGGAGAAACAATGATTTCAGGGGAAATCAAGGGAGAAATTATAATGACAATAATTACAACCAGAATAGGGGTCAAGGAAGAGGACAGCCTAGTGGTAGTAATATACAGCCAAACAATGACAACACAATTCAGAACAACCAGACCAGTGCAGTAGTAACTAGTACTACGGCCAGCTGTAGCGGTTCTTTAAACGCGAACCAGGCTGCGAAGTAAGGTCAGAATCTCAGTCTGTAGCATGCCCTGTCCATACAATTATACAGGAACCCTATGACCTAAATGTAAGAAATGAATTATTACATGAACTAAATGATGAAGGTATTATTCAGGAGGTGGCTAGTAAAAGCCCCATTATTAAACTTAACGTGTCCGAGGCGCACACCGATGTTTTAATTGATAGTGGTTGTATGAAGAGTTGCATAAGTAGTGCATTTTATGATAAAATGAAAGGAACTGGAGTAAATTTTGAGGAGATGCCAATTAAAAGCACTTTTGTTATCACAGCTGTTGGGAAGAGGTCTAAAGTAATTTCTAAGCAAGTTTTAGTAGACATTAAAATTAATAATCATGCAGAGAAGCAGATTTGCCTTGTAATTCCAAATTTAGTATTCAGTGTTATCTTGGGTTCAGAGTGGCTAAGTAGAGTGTCTGGTAACTTATGTTATGATGTAGGGAGTTTGAAATTTAAATGGGGAGATTCTGAAGTAGAAGTAGCGTTCAATGACCATATTCAGAGGAGTAGTATTGTAGGTGTGATTTGTACTTTAAATGAGATATCGCCAGCCGTAGAGCGGGGTTCTCCATGTTTTGTGGGCAGTGTGATTACGAACGGAAGTCTAGAGGACTCGTTATGTGAGGCTGCATTTCAGGGTAATATAGAGGTGGAACAATGTGTTCGGCTCTATGATGTGTTATTGTGTAATAGGAGAGTTTTTGAGGATCGCATTGGTATGGCCAATTGCTATACACATTCATTGAACGTTATTGATAGGTCAGTATTCACAGGACATAGATATCCTGTACCTTTCGCTTATCAGAGTGCAGTTGAGGCACAAATTAATCAGATGCTTGAAGATGGGATTATTGAGCACTCTAACAGTCCATATGTTAATTCTTTGATCACGGTACCCAAGACCGACGGCACTGTTCGTATTTGTTTAGACGCTCGTTTGGTTAACAGTAGAATTAGTTCAGATCAGCTAAAATCTATGTCAATAGAGGAATTAATGCAAACATTTGAGGGGAAGAAGTATTTCACTTGTGTAGATTTGAGTTCCAGTTTTTGGCAAGTGCCACTTATGTACGAAGATAGACCATTTACAGCTTTTAGTCATAAATATAACCTTTATCAATTTTGTAGAACACCTTATGGGTTAAAGAGTAGTTCAGCAGCTTTAATTAGGGCTTTAAACATCGCATTAGAGGATGACACAGGAGAGTTTGTAACCATTTACATAGATGATATGGTAATTAGTTCACGCAGTTTTGAGGAGCATCTACGTCATTTAGATATAGTTTTTCAGAAGTTAGATCAGGCAGGGTTCACTTTGAAGCTGTCTAAGTCGTCATTCTGACAGTCAGAAGTGACATTTTTAGGTCATAGAGTCTCGAGTAGAGGTGTTACACGAGAAGAAAGTAGGGTTAGCATGTGTGGACAGTAGCAACAGGGCATCGTTACAGACACTGAGAAATATGCTAGGTAGAGCAACGTGATGACGTTCATTTAAGGGAGCCACTTGCATTGTTGGAAGCAGGTGACGCAGAAACATTTATAGTTTCCAAACGTATTGGAAAAACAGCATATGTACTGGAGAATAGTGAGGGAAACAGATTATACGGGACGTATAATATTCATAGTCTACGAAAATATGTGTCATAAAGTGAGTGTGTTTAGCTGGCGAGCCAGCCTATCAAATGAGTAAGTGTGGTATTTGGTGCGTGGGAGGCGATGGTCTTCAAGGCAGGCGTATCAGAAGTCGCACAGGGGGGTAGTATGTAAGTAAATGAGAGTTTTTAAGGTACAGGGAAATATGACGGGATTGTCGGATGCTCTTGAGCACTAAAATGTCTCGATACACCAAGGCCAGAATTTGGTAGCGCTGGTGAATTCCCATTTGCCTCCAAGAGATGGGTGAGCGCTTGTACATGGTATTTTTGCTTAAGGCGTCCACGAGGCAAAAGACGGGCCATCAGAATGCGAGACAGTCCTTCATGAAACTCATACATATCAGCACACGTGATTTCTGTTTACGGCCTCGCCATGTAAGATTTGTAAGTGTGTAATTTAAGATAATTTGTACAGAGGTATTATTTGTGTGAGAAGAACTGATCTGTGTTGAGAACTAGTATTAAGTAGAATATGGTCTACGGGAACTTAACAAGACAGGGCGATTACGGCACAGAAATATTTGGTGTTATATGTAATGCACATTTACTGTTTTTTTTTTCAGAAGTCAATATTAATTTAATCTGCTTTAAAGAGAGATTAAGTATTATGGTCACGAGGCGCTGCCACAATAGTGTGATCGTGTGCTCAGTGATAAGTGAGATTAAATTTCACCATAAGGAAGGGACCTCCAGTGAAATTAGGAAGTTCTATGGTGATATAAATATATCAGAACACCTTCAATGCGTGTGATATGACATCATATATACATAGTGCTCACACATTTATTATGTCTATTTCTCCAACATAGAGGAATTTAGAGGCGGAAATATCCGTGGAACACTATTTTATATGAGAAACATTGGACTGGTTGCAAAGTGCAATCCATAGTGACAACAAACTTTGACGCAAAGTGCGTGAAGAAAAATTATGAGTGTATATATCTGTAATTTAGGGAGATTTCATTTATGTAATATGTATTTTGGATGGGGTTTATTAACGTGTCTGGGATAATCGGATAATGGACCGTCGTCACGGTAAATCATCCGATAATCCGAGGCGAATATGTAACGTGTTTTTCGTGGGGTTTTTATGCAACTGGCATAAGTCAGTAGGAAGCCATTCTATATTTATTTACGCGGCAAATTGTTCAGCCAAGAGAATTTTTCATGTTAATTTATTATTATTATTAATTTATTATAATTATTATTTAGATATTTTCGGAGCATTTTATAAAAATTATTAGCATTCAGATAGGTTTTCTATGTCTTAGAAAACGCTATCATGCAAATTATTACGAACGACGATATCATAGAAAATTATCTGATTACGGAATTTTACGGAGTTTTTGTCAGTTAGGGTATTTGAGAGAGATGACTCACTGGGAATTCAAATACAAGCTGATTCCTGTCGAGAAGAATTACGCAAGCGGGCTTGCATCGTCCAGGAAAGGCGAATTGTTGAAACGGAACCCTCCCGCCGAGTGTAATGACCCAGAGGAGGGGAAGATAGCGCGGCGTGCTCAGCCAATCAATGAGGACTACGTAAGCTAGTAGACGGCTCCGGAGTGGGGAGCCAACGTGTGCATATATCGTTCGACGCGCCGTCGAAGGAGGACAATCTGTGAAATACTTGACGAGTATGTTGTACGCGGGAATCGCTCCGATGTTCCGTGGATTGGAGGACTAACTTTTGTAAAACTTAACCAGTGTGGTTATACGAGTGTTTGGGTCCGATGTACGGACCATAGAATTATCTAATCTACCAGTATATCATCAAGCATCGACGAAGATGACGACATCCAGGAGACTGTGGGAAGCTCACAGCATCATCAAGTACGAGGGAAATGCTTTGGCAATTTCCAGTGGTAAGCGCAAATGACGCAGAAATACGCAATCTCTCATTTTCTTTGTTTTACATTTCATATTTCAGTAACTTCATAGCTTGGAAATAAGAGTAAAATCAATTTATCAGACTCCGTTTTCACGTAATTTTCTATCGGTAATATTCAAATCACAACGCTCCAATTTAAGTTTTATACCTATTATTATTATTAATTTTGCTATACTTGTTTTATATAATAAATTCATTTCTTTTACAATGCAATCTTTGCTTTCAGTAGGTAGCATTAGATATAGACCAATTCCTTCTCCTGATACAATTGTTTGTTGGGTTAATGATCAAATCATACCACGATCTGAGTGAATAGAGTCTTGAATGTGTTCTGCCAGAGCTAGACGTTGTTAAATACAAATTTAGATTTCAACATTGCGTTGAGGTCTTGGCGCCCATTAAAACAACATAGCTTAGGCAAAGGTAAACAGTTACATTTCTCACCCAACAGTTAGGGGCTAGCAAAACGTTACAATTGTCGCTACCAACATGGGGCATTAATAACCGTTTCATTTGGCACCCAACGTGGGGATTAGCAAAACGTTACATTTGTCGCCGACAACTTGGGGCTGAAAACCTAATAACATTTGTGGAAGGAGAAGGGTATATATTTCTGTGCCTGTATTTTGGGGGTTATTTGTCTGTATCAGTGTATATCATTATGGGGGATGAGGAAGAAAGACAGATGAGGTTACGTAGTGGTCATCAACGGGAGAGTGATGATACGAGCAGTATGTCGAGTGATGGTAGTACCGGGGTAGCGCAGGTAAATCCCGATACTGAAACAGGGAGTGTAGGCGGCCAACCAGAATTAAATACTTTACTTCTCGAGTTCATGTATCAGAACAAAGTTAGTAGTGATGCCTTAAATGCTAAATTAGAACAAAACAGTAGGGAAAATAAAGAAAGTACAGATGCCTTAAATGCTAAATTAGAACAAAACAGTAAGGAAAATAGAGAGAGTACTGAAACTTTAAATGCAAAATTAGAACAGAATAATGCAAAATTAGAACAAAACAGTAGGGAAAATAAAGAAAGTACAGAAGCTTTAAATAAAAAATTAGAACAGAATAATGCAAAATTAGATAAGAACAACAAGGAAATTAGTGTGAAAATGGAGCAGATTAGAGGAGAAATCAGAGGAGTAATGGAAGAGAAGGTTAAAGAGATCATTGCAGATGTAGACAAGAAATTAGGAAATGTACAGGAGGAGTTGGAAATTAGAATCAGTACACAGGCTGAAAATTTAAAAGAACTAGTGCAACTGGAAACACAGCAGGTCAAAAAGCAATTGGGGGGAGAAATTGACAAAATTCAGGTAGCTACTAAAGAGGTTAAGGAACAGCTGGGGGGTAGAATTGAGAAAGTCCACTCACAAATAGTTGCAGAAGTAAATGATTTAAGAGAGAGTAATAGAGAGAGCATTAGCAAGATTGAAGAGAAACAAGCAAAGCTATATGATAAAGTAGAAGAATCAGAAGGAAACATTAAATTAACAGTAAACAGTATTGAGAGGAAGGCTGAGGAGAAAATCGCAGAATTAGAGTTAAAATTAAAAGCTAGGATTAGGCAAGAAAATAGCCAGAATAGGCCAGTTTTTGTGAATAGCACACACAGGGAGGTAGAACTGGGTAAGTTCAGCAATCGACAGGGGTGCCCAATGGAGTTCATGAACACTATAGAAAATAAATTCGGGGAAAGGTTGGAAAATGGTAGTATTGAGTGGTGCCAGGTAGTTGAAATTTTAGAACAAGTGTTTGTGGGGGAAACGAGGAATTGGTTTGCTGTCTACAGAGACAAGTTTACTGATATCAATGATTTTAAAATGAAATTCTGTGAAAAGTTCTGGAATGAGGTTATTCAGTCGCAGCATCGTGAGGGAGTAGTGTGTGGTAAATATAACCCTAAAGGAAGCTCCACCATGACCGAATACTTTTTAGGGCAGGTATTAGTGTGTAAATATCTGGATGGCTTGAAGGAGGAAAGTGATGTGGTGAGGTTGCTACTTAGGCACTTTCCCTATAGGATCAAGGAGGCTGCTTGTATCCAGAATGTAAAGACTATATCACAAGTAGAAAAATTGTTAAGCACATTTGATGCACTAGGGAGAGGGGGTTATGAGGACAATTTCAATAGGAACCAGGGTAATAATAATAACAGACCTAATGAAGCCAGGCATCAAGAAGTTCAAGGGAACGGTGGCGAAGGGGCCAACGGTCAAAATAGAAATAATAATAATCAGCTAAATCAGAACAGAGGAAATGGCTATGGTAATCAGTATCAAGGGAGGAACAATGATTTCAGGGGAAATCAAGGGAGGAACAATGATTACAGGGGAAATCAAGGGAGAAACAATGATTTCAGGGGAAATCAAGGGAGAAATTATAATGACAATAATTACAACCAGAATAGGGGTCAAGGAAGAGGACAGCCTAGTGGTAGTAATATACAGCCAAACAATGACAACACAATTCAGAACAACCAGACCAGTGCAGTAGTAACTAGTACTACGGCCAGCTGTAGCGGTTCTTTAAACGCGAACCAGGCTGCGAAGTAAGGTCAGAATCTCAGTCTGTAGCATGCCCTGTCCATACAATTATACAGGAACCCTATGACCTAAATGTAAGAAATGAATTATTACATGAACTAAATGATGAAGGTATTATTCAGGAGGTGGCTAGTAAAAGCCCCATTATTAAACTTAACGTGTCCGAGGCGCACACCGATGTTTTAATTGATAGTGGTTGTATGAAGAGTTGCATAAGTAGTGCATTTTATGATAAAATGAAAGGAACTGGAGTAAATTTTGAGGAGATGCCAATTAAAAGCACTTTTGTTATCACAGCTGTTGGGAAGAGGTCTAAAGTAATTTCTAAGCAAGTTTTAGTAGACATTAAAATTAATAATCATGCAGAGAAGCAGATTTGCCTTGTAATTCCAAATTTAGTATTCAGTGTTATCTTGGGTTCAGAGTGGCTAAGTAGAGTGTCTGGTAACTTATGTTATGATGTAGGGAGTTTGAAATTTAAATGGGGAGATTCTGAAGTAGAAGTAGCGTTCAATGACCATATTCAGAGGAGTAGTATTGTAGGTGTGATTTGTACTTTAAATGAGATATCGCCAGCCGTAGAGCGGGGTTCTCCATGTTTTGTGGGCAGTGTGATTACGAACGGAAGTCTAGAGGACTCGTTATGTGAGGCTGCATTTCAGGGTAATATAGAGGTGGAACAATGTGTTCGGCTCTATGATGTGTTATTGTGTAATAGGAGAGTTTTTGAGGATCGCATTGGTATGGCCAATTGCTATACACATTCATTGAACGTTATTGATAGGTCAGTATTCACAGGACATAGATATCCTGTACCTTTCGCTTATCAGAGTGCAGTTGAGGCACAAATTAATCAGATGCTTGAAGATGGGATTATTGAGCACTCTAACAGTCCATATGTTAATTCTTTGATCACGGTACCCAAGACCGACGGCACTGTTCGTATTTGTTTAGACGCTCGTTTGGTTAACAGTAGAATTAGTTCAGATCAGCTGAAATCTATGTCAATAGAGGAATTAATGCAAACATTTGAGGGGAAGAAGTATTTCACTTGTGTAGATTTGAGTTCCAGTTTTTGGCAAGTGCCACTTATGTACGAAGATAGACCATTTACAGCTTTTAGTCATAAATATAACCTTTATCAATTTTGTAGAACACCTTATGGGTTAAAGAGTAGTTCAGCAGCTTTAATTAGGGCTTTAAACATCGCATTAGAGGATGACACAGGAGAGTTTGTAACCATTTACATAGATGATATGGTAATTAGTTCACGCAGTTTTGAGGAGCATCTACGTCATTTAGATATAGTTTTTCAGAAGTTAGATCAGGCAGGGTTCACTTTGAAGCTGTCTAAGTCGTCATTCTGACAGTCAGAAGTGACATTTTTAGGTCATAGAGTCTCGAGTAGAGGTGTTACACGAGAAGAAAGTAGGGTTAGCATGTGTGGACAGTAGCAACAGGGCATCGTTACAGACACTGAGAAATATGCTAGGTAGAGCAACGTGATGACGTTCATTTAAGGGAGCCACTTGCATTGTTGGAAGCAGGTGACGCAGAAACATTTATAGTTTCCAAACGTATTGGAAAAACAGCATATGTACTGGAGAATAGTGAGGGAAACAGATTATACGGGACGTATAATATTCATAGTCTACGAAAATATGTGTCATAAAGTGAGTGTGTTTAGCTGGCGAGCCAGCCTATCAAATGAGTAAGTGTGGTATTTGGTGCGTGGGAGGCGATGGTCTTCAAGGCAGGCGTATCAGAAGTCGCACAGGGGGGTAGTATGTAAGTAAATGAGAGTTTTTAAGGTACAGGGAAATATGACGGGATTGTCGGATGCTCTTGAGCACTAAAATGTCTCGATACACCAAGGCCAGAATTTGGTAGCGCTGGTGAATTCCCATTTGCCTCCAAGAGATGGGTGAGCGCTTGTACATGGTATTTTTGCTTAAGGCGTCCACGAGGCAAAAGACGGGCCATCAGAATGCGAGACAGTCCTTCATGAAACTCATACATATCAGCACACGTGATTTCTGTTTACGGCCTCGCCATGTAAGATTTGTAAGTGTGTAATTTAAGATAATTTGTACAGAGGTATTATTTGTGTGAGAAGAACTGATCTGTGTTGAGAACTAGTATTAAGTAGAATATGGTCTACGGGAACTTAACAAGACAGGGCGATTACGGCACAGAAATATTTGGTGTTATATGTAATGCACATTTACTGTTTTTTTTTTCAGAAGTCAATATTAATTTAATCTGCTTTAAAGAGAGATTAAGTATTATGGTCACGAGGCGCTGCCACAATAGTGTGATCGTGTGCTCAGTGATAAGTGAGATTAAATTTCACCATAAGGAAGGGACCTCCAGTGAAATTAGGAAGTTCTATGGTGATATAAATATATCAGAACACCTTCAATGCGTGTGATATGACATCATATATACATAGTGCTCACACATTTATTATGTCTATTTCTCCAACATAGAGGAATTTAGAGGCGGAAATATCCGTGGAACACTATTTTATATGAGAAACATTGGACTGGTTGCAAAGTGCAATCCATAGTGACAACAAACTTTGACGCAAAGTGCGTGAAGAAAAATTATGAGTGTATATATCTGTAATTTAGGGAGATTTCATTTATGTAATATGTATTTTGGATGGGGTTTATTAACGTGTCTGGGATAATCGGATAATGGACCGTCGTCACGGTAAATCATCCGATAATCCGAGGCGAATATGTAACGTGTTTTTCGTGGGGTTTTTATGCAACTGGCATAAGTCAGTAGGAAGCCATTCTATATTTATTTACGCGGCAAATTGTTCAGCCAAGAGAATTTTTCATGTTAATTTATTATTATTATTAATTTATTATAATTATTATTTAGATATTTTCGGAGCATTTTATAAAAATTATTAGCATTCAGATAGGTTTTCTATGTCTTAGAAAACGCTATCATGCAAATTATTACGAACGACGATATCATAGAAAATTATCTGATTACGGAATTTTACGGAGTTTTTGTCAGTTAGGGTATTTGAGAGAGATGACTCACTGGGAATTCAAATACAAGCTGATTCCTGTCGAGAAGAATTACGCAAGCGGGCTTGCATCGTCCAGGAAAGGCGAATTGTTGAAACGGAACCCTCCCGCCGAGTGTAATGACCCAGAGGAGGGGAAGATAGCGCGGCGTGCTCAGCCAATCAATGAGGACTACGTAAGCTAGTAGACGGCTCCGGAGTGGGGAGCCAACGTGTGCATATATCGTTCGACGCGCCGTCGAAGGAGGACAATCTGTGAAATACTTGACGAGTATGTTGTACGCGGGAATCGCTCCGATGTTCCGTGGATTGGAGGACTAACTTTTGTAAAACTTAACCAGTGTGGTTATACGAGTGTTTGGGTCCGATGTACGGACCATAGAATTATCTAATCTACCAGTATATCATCAAGCATCGACGAAGATGACGACATCCAGGAGACTGTGGGAAGCTCACAGCATCATCAAGTACGAGGGAAATGCTTTGGCAATTTCCAGTGGTAAGCGCAAATGACGCAGAAATACGCAATCTCTCATTTTCTTTGTTTTACATTTCATATTTCAGTAACTTCATAGCTTGGAAATAAGAGTAAAATCAATTTATCAGACTCCGTTTTCACGTAATTTTCTATCGGTAATATTCAAATCACAACGCTCCAATTTAAGTTTTATACCTATTATTATTATTAATTTTGCTATACTTGTTTTATATAATAAATTCATTTCTTTTACAATGCAATCTTTGCTTTCAGTAGGTAGCATTAGATATAGACCAATTCCTTCTCCTGATACAATTGTTTGTTGGGTTAATGATCAAATCATACCACGATCTGAGTGAATAGAGTCTTGAATGTGTTCTGCCAGAGCTAGACGTTGTTAAATACAAATTTAGATTTCAACATTGCGTTGAGGTCTTGGCGCCCATTAAAACAACATAGCTTAGGCAAAGGTAAACAGTTACATTTCTCACCCAACAGTTAGGGGCTAGCAAAACGTTACAATTGTCGCTACCAACATGGGGCATTAATAACCGTTTCATTTGGCACCCAACGTGGGGATTAGCAAAACGTTACATTTGTCGCCGACAACTTGGGGCTGAAAACCTAATAACATTTGTGGAAGGAGAAGGGTATATATTTCTGTGCCTGTATTTTGGGGGTTATTTGTCTGTATCAGTGTATATCATTATGGGGGATGAGGAAGAAAGACAGATGAGGTTACGTAGTGGTCATCAACGGGAGAGTGATGATACGAGCAGTATGTCGAGTGATGGTAGTACCGGGGTAGCGCAGGTAAATCCCGATACTGAAACAGGGAGTGTAGGCGGCCAACCAGAATTAAATACTTTACTTCTCGAGTTCATGTATCAGAACAAAGTTAGTAGTGATGCCTTAAATGCTAAATTAGAACAAAACAGTAGGGAAAATAAAGAAAGTACAGATGCCTTAAATGCTAAATTAGAACAAAACAGTAAGGAAAATAGAGAGAGTACTGAAACTTTAAATGCAAAATTAGAACAGAATAATGCAAAATTAGAACAAAACAGTAGGGAAAATAAAGAAAGTACAGAAGCTTTAAATAAAAAATTAGAACAGAATAATGCAAAATTAGATAAGAACAACAAGGAAATTAGTGTGAAAATGGAGCAGATTAGAGGAGAAATCAGAGGAGTAATGGAAGAGAAGGTTAAAGAGATCATTGCAGATGTAGACAAGAAATTAGGAAATGTACAGGAGGAGTTGGAAATTAGAATCAGTACACAGGCTGAAAATTTAAAAGAACTAGTGCAACTGGAAACACAGCAGGTCAAAAAGCAATTGGGGGGAGAAATTGACAAAATTCAGGTAGCTACTAAAGAGGTTAAGGAACAGCTGGGGGGTAGAATTGAGAAAGTCCACTCACAAATAGTTGCAGAAGTAAATGATTTAAGAGAGAGTAATAGAGAGAGCATTAGCAAGATTGAAGAGAAACAAGCAAAGCTATATGATAAAGTAGAAGAATCAGAAGGAAACATTAAATTAACAGTAAACAGTATTGAGAGGAAGGCTGAGGAGAAAATCGCAGAATTAGAGTTAAAATTAAAAGCTAGGATTAGGCAAGAAAATAGCCAGAATAGGCCAGTTTTTGTGAATAGCACACACAGGGAGGTAGAACTGGGTAAGTTCAGCAATCGACAGGGGTGCCCAATGGAGTTCATGAACACTATAGAAAATAAATTCGGGGAAAGGTTGGAAAATGGTAGTATTGAGTGGTGCCAGGTAGTTGAAATTTTAGAACAAGTGTTTGTGGGGGAAACGAGGAATTGGTTTGCTGTCTACAGAGACAAGTTTACTGATATCAATGATTTTAAAATGAAATTCTGTGAAAAGTTCTGGAATGAGGTTATTCAGTCGCAGCATCGTGAGGGAGTAGTGTGTGGTAAATATAACCCTAAAGGAAGCTCCACCATGACCGAATACTTTTTAGGGCAGGTATTAGTGTGTAAATATCTGGATGGCTTGAAGGAGGAAAGTGATGTGGTGAGGTTGCTACTTAGGCACTTTCCCTATAGGATCAAGGAGGCTGCTTGTATCCAGAATGTAAAGACTATATCACAAGTAGAAAAATTGTTAAGCACATTTGATGCACTAGGGAGAGGGGGTTATGAGGACAATTTCAATAGGAACCAGGGTAATAATAATAACAGACCTAATGAAGCCAGGCATCAAGAAGTTCAAGGGAACGGTGGCGAAGGGGCCAACGGTCAAAATAGAAATAATAATAATCAGCTAAATCAGAACAGAGGAAATGGCTATGGTAATCAGTATCAAGGGAGGAACAATGATTTCAGGGGAAATCAAGGGAGGAACAATGATTACAGGGGAAATCAAGGGAGAAACAATGATTTCAGGGGAAATCAAGGGAGAAATTATAATGACAATAATTACAACCAGAATAGGGGTCAAGGAAGAGGACAGCCTAGTGGTAGTAATATACAGCCAAACAATGACAACACAATTCAGAACAACCAGACCAGTGCAGTAGTAACTAGTACTACGGCCAGCTGTAGCGGTTCTTTAAACGCGAACCAGGCTGCGAAGTAAGGTCAGAATCTCAGTCTGTAGCATGCCCTGTCCATACAATTATACAGGAACCCTATGACCTAAATGTAAGAAATGAATTATTACATGAACTAAATGATGAAGGTATTATTCAGGAGGTGGCTAGTAAAAGCCCCATTATTAAACTTAACGTGTCCGAGGCGCACACCGATGTTTTAATTGATAGTGGTTGTATGAAGAGTTGCATAAGTAGTGCATTTTATGATAAAATGAAAGGAACTGGAGTAAATTTTGAGGAGATGCCAATTAAAAGCACTTTTGTTATCACAGCTGTTGGGAAGAGGTCTAAAGTAATTTCTAAGCAAGTTTTAGTAGACATTAAAATTAATAATCATGCAGAGAAGCAGATTTGCCTTGTAATTCCAAATTTAGTATTCAGTGTTATCTTGGGTTCAGAGTGGCTAAGTAGAGTGTCTGGTAACTTATGTTATGATGTAGGGAGTTTGAAATTTAAATGGGGAGATTCTGAAGTAGAAGTAGCGTTCAATGACCATATTCAGAGGAGTAGTATTGTAGGTGTGATTTGTACTTTAAATGAGATATCGCCAGCCGTAGAGCGGGGTTCTCCATGTTTTGTGGGCAGTGTGATTACGAACGGAAGTCTAGAGGACTCGTTATGTGAGGCTGCATTTCAGGGTAATATAGAGGTGGAACAATGTGTTCGGCTCTATGATGTGTTATTGTGTAATAGGAGAGTTTTTGAGGATCGCATTGGTATGGCCAATTGCTATACACATTCATTGAACGTTATGGATAGGTCAGTATTCACAGGACATAGATATCCTGTACCTTTCGCTTATCAGAGTGCAGTTGAGGCACAAATTAATCAGATGCTTGAAGATGGGATTATTGAGCACTCTAACAGTCCATATGTTAATTCTTTGATCACGGTACCCAAGACCGACGGCACTGTTCGTATTTGTTTAGACGCTCGTTTGGTTAACAGTAGAATTAGTTCAGATCAGCTGAAATCTATGTCAATAGAGGAATTAATGCAAACATTTGAGGGGAAGAAGTATTTCACTTGTGTAGATTTGAGTTCCAGTTTTTGGCAAGTGCCACTTATGTACGAAGATAGACCATTTACAGCTTTTAGTCATAAATATAACCTTTATCAATTTTGTAGAACACCTTATGGGTTAAAGAGTAGTTCAGCAGCTTTAATTAGGGCTTTAAACATCGCATTAGAGGATGACACAGGAGAGTTTGTAACCATTTACATAGATGATATGGTAATTAGTTCACGCAGTTTTGAGGAGCATCTACGTCATTTAGATATAGTTTTTCAGAAGTTAGATCAGGCAGGGTTCACTTTGAAGCTGTCTAAGTCGTCATTCTGACAGTCAGAAGTGACATTTTTAGGTCATAGAGTCTCGAGTAGAGGTGTTACACGAGAAGAAAGTAGGGTTAGCATGTGTGGACAGTAGCAACAGGGCATCGTTACAGACACTGAGAAATATGCTAGGTAGAGCAACGTGATGACGTTCATTTAAGGGAGCCACTTGCATTGTTGGAAGCAGGTGACGCAGAAACATTTATAGTTTCCAAACGTATTGGAAAAACAGCATATGTACTGGAGAATAGTGAGGGAAACAGATTATACGGGACGTATAATATTCATAGTCTACGAAAATATGTGTCATAAAGTGAGTGTGTTTAGCTGGCGAGCCAGCCTATCAAATGAGTAAGTGTGGTATTTGGTGCGTGGGAGGCGATGGTCTTCAAGGCAGGCGTATCAGAAGTCGCACAGGGGGGTAGTATGTAAGTAAATGAGAGTTTTTAAGGTACAGGGAAATATGACGGGATTGTCGGATGCTCTTGAGCACTAAAATGTCTCGATACACCAAGGCCAGAATTTGGTAGCGCTGGTGAATTCCCATTTGCCTCCAAGAGATGGGTGAGCGCTTGTACATGGTATTTTTGCTTAAGGCGTCCACGAGGCAAAAGACGGGCCATCAGAATGCGAGACAGTCCTTCATGAAACTCATACATATCAGCACACGTGATTTCTGTTTACGGCCTCGCCATGTAAGATTTGTAAGTGTGTAATTTAAGATAATTTGTACAGAGGTATTATTTGTGTGAGAAGAACTGATCTGTGTTGAGAACTAGTATTAAGTAGAATATGGTCTACGGGAACTTAACAAGACAGGGCGATTACGGCACAGAAATATTTGGTGTTATATGTAATGCACATTTACTGTTTTTTTTTTCAGAAGTCAATATTAATTTAATCTGCTTTAAAGAGAGATTAAGTATTATGGTCACGAGGCGCTGCCACAATAGTGTGATCGTGTGCTCAGTGATAAGTGAGATTAAATTTCACCATAAGGAAGGGACCTCCAGTGAAATTAGGAAGTTCTATGGTGATATAAATATATCAGAACACCTTCAATGCGTGTGATATGACATCATATATACATAGTGCTCACACATTTATTATGTCTATTTCTCCAACATAGAGGAATTTAGAGGCGGAAATATCCGTGGAACACTATTTTATATGAGAAACATTGGACTGGTTGCAAAGTGCAATCCATAGTGACAACAAACTTTGACGCAAAGTGCGTGAAGAAAAATTATGAGTGTATATATCTGTAATTTAGGGAGATTTCATTTATGTAATATGTATTTTGGATGGGGTTTATTAACGTGTCTGGGATAATCGGATAATGGACCGTCGTCACGGTAAATCATCCGATAATCCGAGGCGAATATGTAACGTGTTTTTCGTGGGGTTTTTATGCAACTGGCATAAGTCAGTAGGAAGCCATTCTATATTTATTTACGCGGCAAATTGTTCAGCCAAGAGAATTTTTCATGTTAATTTATTATTATTATTAATTTATTATAATTATTATTTAGATATTTTCGGAGCATTTTATAAAAATTATTAGCATTCAGATAGGTTTTCTATGTCTTAGAAAACGCTATCATGCAAATTATTACGAACGACGATATCATAGAAAATTATCTGATTACGGAATTTTACGGAGTTTTTGTCAGTTAGGGTATTTGAGAGAGATGACTCACTGGGAATTCAAATACAAGCTGATTCCTGTCGAGAAGAATTACGCAAGCGGGCTTGCATCGTCCAGGAAAGGCGAATTGTTGAAACGGAACCCTCCCGCCGAGTGTAATGACCCAGAGGAGGGGAAGATAGCGCGGCGTGCTCAGCCAATCAATGAGGACTACGTAAGCTAGTAGACGGCTCCGGAGTGGGGAGCCAACGTGTGCATATATCGTTCGACGCGCCGTCGAAGGAGGACAATCTGTGAAATACTTGACGAGTATGTTGTACGCGGGAATCGCTCCGATGTTCCGTGGATTGGAGGACTAACTTTTGTAAAACTTAACCAGTGGGGTTATACGAGTGTTTGGGTCCGATGTACGGACCATAGAATTATCTAATCTACCAGTATATCATCAAACATCGACGAAGATGACGACATCCAGGAGACTGTGGGAAGCTCACAGCATCATCAAGTACGAGGGAAATGCTTTGGCAATTTCCAGTGGTAAGCGCAAATGACGCAGAAATACGCAATCTCTCATTTTCTTTGTTTTACATTTCATATTTCAGTAACTTCATAGCTTGGAAATAAGAGTAAAATCAATTTATCAGACTCCGTTTTCACGTAATTTTCTATCGGTAATATTCAAATCACAACGCTCCAATTTAAGTTTTATACTTATTATTATTATTAATTTTGCTATACTTGTTTTATATAATAAATTCATTTCTTTTACAATGCAATCTTTGCTTTCAGTAGGTAGCATTAGATATAGACCAATTCCTTCTCCTGATACAATTGTTTGTTGGGTTAATGATCAAATCATACCACGATCTGAGTGAATAGAGTCTTGAATGTGTTCTGCCAGAGCTAGACGTTGTTAAATACAAATTTAGATTTCAACATTGCGTTGAGGTCTTGGCGCCCATTAAAACAACATAGCTTAGGCAAAGGTAAACAGTTACATTTCTCACCCAACAGTTAGGGGCTAGCAAAACGTTACAATTGTCGCTACCAACATGGGGCATTAATAACCATTACAAACTCTTGTTCTCTTCCAACCCCGACGGTATTAGGGTATCCGAGGCCTAGGGAGTTTCTTCCTTTCCCGCCTTAATTGGCCCTTGTCACATCTTTCCTGATACCCTCTTTCTGCGAGGGGTCTTCCTTCTTTTTCTTTTCCTGTTATTTCCTGCCTTCTGCTCAAGGCCCTCAAGTGGGCAGGCTGTATGTAGCCCCACCACTTCTGGTGCACCCTGGATATTGCTACACCCTCAGGGGCTCACGGCTGGTGAGTTCGGGACTTGGCGAACCCAAGGGATCCCTAAGCTGGGTCCGTTTTTCCTCTTTCTCGACTGACTTTGGGGTGGGCCTTCTTCTCTTTCACTTTCATGGCTCTCCTTCCTTCCAAGTCCCTCAGTCCTCATTCTTCTAGGGTTGAGGGCATTTCTTTTCTTCCTATCCTTTATTTGCCTTATCCTTTATTTATTTACCATTTCTTCTTTTTCTTCTTCTAGTATGTAAGTCTGTAGTTAGTATTAGTTATAGTTTTCATTCTTATCTCATCTTTCACTATCACCCAAACCATTAGGGGCCGATAACCTAGATGTTAGGCCCCTTAACACAACAATTATCATCATCATCTTCTGTTCTTCCCAATATTTCTTCATTCTTAGACTGTGCTGCTTGTTTCTGTCCTCAGACCACTTCGCTCCTGTTTCCTTTCCACTCTTCCCTGGAATCCTTCCATACTTAACAACTTCTCTCTGTCCACAGTATCTTCTTCTCTTACATTATTTCTTTCTAAATATTTCTTTACCTCTTGAATCCAGCTAGTCCAGACCTGTATTGTTATTATTATTTGTTTATTTATTTAATCGATTGTTCCCTTTTAGGAGAGAAATTGAACTTGAATTAACGATTTCATCTTCGGGTGTTTTCTCTCTTTCCAGGGCTGGATTTACCAATAGGCCCCATAGGGCCCGGCCGAGGGGCGCAAAATTAATCCGCAATTATTTTTGTCAGAAATTTTCCATAAATTGTTTTATGTTCGACGATGTCGAAATGAAAATATTATGTCAGAAAACTGTATCATAATGAGGGTTATTATAGTACTATTCTTCATTATGAAACAGTTTCTCCAGCCAATCAGAGCTCATTCATTGACCAATTAGGTAAGGAGAGCTTCGCGCATGCGCTCAAAATCCAACATGTCGGACATGAATTACACGAAAGTTCAAATTGGATATCGGATCAACCATTGTAGTTACAATCCCAAACACAAAGACAAAATGAACACGAACCTTTACGGTATCAAGAAAATACTATGACATATGCAAGAAATTTATGAATATACGCACAGAAGTTAGCAACACAGCACCTTTCTATATAAATTACCGACATGGAAAGTGCACCGTCCCATATGGTCGCGTAAATAAACTGGCGAATATGAGACAAGAAATAGCACTGTACCTTAATATCCACAACACCAATTTCTACAGAGTGCATTGCTTTCAAACGACTTCGGTGACAATATTAGTGAATGCTAGTTCTGATCGGCACTAGACATCATGCAGGCTGTAAACAATAGCATTGCCAAGCAAAGTAAATGGTCTCTGCTTTCGAAATTCTTTGACCCACGCATGCGCTCTGTTCAGTCAGCAAACAACCCAGCGCGCTCTGATCTCACAGATATTTGAATATTTATGTTAAAACATATAATAAAGTTATAATTATCGTCGAACATAAACAGTCGTATGCAACTCGCTCGTTGCATAATGTACTAATATAGACTACAATAGACGTCTACATCTACATGCTCTCCACGAATCAAAGTCCCGTTCGCCTGCCTCGCATAGGTGACGCTGGACGGGCGAATCTTACGCTTGGCTGTCAGTGTTTCTCTGCTGGTTGTGGCTAGGTCAGTTTAATTTGAATAATTCATCCTGCATAGTTGTAGGTTGTATGATGCAGTGTATATGTAGGCCTATATCTGAATATGTGTAATGAGTAGGGCTAGGATTTTTAGGAGCTAAAAATACGAATGCAATTTATTCTATGTATCACTGACTGCTGAAGCATTACAATAGACAACGAGGTACATCGTCAGGTTGTCCATTACATATGACCGACGATTATCGCGAAACACTTACTCTGAATGCTCGAAACTGCGGCAATATATTTCTTGCCCTTGAGGTGTTGTGTAACTTGAAATCGCTGTTCAGCCTTTGTTGCTTTCCCACGTGGTTGGCAGAACGCCCCTATCCGAAGTAAAATTATCTTTAAATTCTGAAACATACTGCTGTAGACGATAACTTGTAGTTGTTTTTACTTTAGGCATCGTAGAACTGTCTTATACTTCACAGTGCCAGAAATGAACTGCATGTGAGTGACACCTGTTCCCGGTAGTTGGGGGAGGGGGAGGGGGAGGTCTAGCACGTGGTGCAATATGGCTATGGACAAGGAAATCCCCCTACTTCCACAGTGAGTGGCACGGGGCTACAAGTTGAGAATAACACAGTTGCAAGCTGACATACGCTCCGCATGAAGATTAGAAAGCTCACAGGCTCTTCCCCGTTGAAGTAACACAGAACAAAAATGCAATAAACTGAAAGATCTAGCATACTGATTTTGAAAAAAGTAAATTTTATGTCTTTTTGTGTGCTAATAAGTGAAAAGCAGCAATTTATGTATTTGTAGAAAAATTCTTAAAACATGTATTTACAAAAAAATATATTTATTTACCTAAAAATCCGAGCCCTACTCATAACAAGGCATATTTCATACTGCTATGACCACCCAGGCCCGAGAAAAAGTTGGTTTACAAAATTCGCAACAACTATTTACAGTATCGTCAGATCCAAGTCAGATCAGATTAAAACTCCGTACACACGTTAACAGTAAGTTTCCTCAACACGTATTAAAGTTTCATTACGATCTGATAAATACTTTTAATGTAATGCAGCCTCCGTGGTTTAGGCGGCAGCACGCTGGCCTCTCACCGCTCGGTCCGTGGTTCAAATCCCGGTCACTCCATGCGAGATCTGTGCTGGACAAAACGGATGCAGACAGGTTTTTCTCCGGGTACTCCGGTTTTCCCTGTCAACATTTCATTCCAGCAAGACTCTCCACTATCATTTCATTTCATCTGTCATTCATTTAATCATTGCCCCAGAGGAGTGCGTCAGGCCTCGGCAGCCGGTATAGTCCATATCCTCGCCGCTAGATGGGACTTCATTCATTCCATTCCTGACCCGGTCGGAGACTGGAAGCAGGCTGTGGATTTTCATTTTCAATGTAATGACCTTTCTAAGTGAGAGCTCCGTTAGACTTGGTTAAAAAAGACACGTTTTTTGTTCAATCAGCTATTAATTTTTAACAGGTTACAATACAAATGTTTACTCTACATAGCTAAACGCGGAATATAATAAGGAAAAATTTGGTGTAGCTTGTTTTTATGTAAGACTACGGGTAACGTTTTTATTGACGTATAAACTCGAGTATCTATACTTTTATCCCCGACAGTAGTTACGTTATATCCAGTGCTTTTCTTCTTCTAAAAAAAAAGGGGGGGGGGGTACGGTACCGGTACTGTCAGTTGTAGTCGACAAAACATCACGATCTTACAATTTTCGGCAATTTGCAAAGTCTGGTCATTGTTTGTGTTCGAATCATTAACTTTCAGCTTTTGCGATGCCTGGGTGGATGTTCAATAGTTCGTTATTTTCTTCATCCTTCAAAACTAACCACACGCACAAAATAACAACCTTCCCCACCTCCAAACAATAGCCTGCGTGCTTATAAGAACGGAGTGCCGAGTTGCCGACCAAAAGAAACTGATTCGATAGACTTAAATCGAGGAAAATATTGGAATGCAGCCGAAATAAATTAGAATTCTCTATGGACATCAAATTGGCAGGGGAAAAACTAAAGGAAGTAGGGGATTTCTGTTACTTAGGAAGCAAAATAACCAGTGATGGACGAAGCAAAGAGGATATAAAAAGTAGGTTAGCTCAGGCAAGGAAAGCATTTCTACAGAAAAGGAATCTGTTGACATCGAATATAGATTTAGGTGTTAGGAAGTCATTTTTGAAGGCCCTTGTGTGGAGCGTGGCGCTATATGGAAGTGAAACTTGGACTATTGGTGCAGCAGAAAAGAGGAGAATTGAAGCGTTTGAAATGTGGTGTTACAGGAGAATGATGAAGATCAGATGGGTAGATAGGGTTACAAACGAGGAGGTGTTAAGACTAGTGGGAGAGGAGATATGTTTCTGGCGCCTGCTAATGAAGAGAAGAGATAGGTTGGTAGGACACATACTAATACACCCAGGAATATCAAGCATAGTTATGGAAGAAAGGGTCGAGGACAAGAACTGTAGGGGTAGACCAAGGTTAGAATATGTTAAACAGATTGCCTCGGACATAGGGTGTGGTAGCTATGTAGAAATAAAACGATTAGCTCAGGACAGAGAGGAATGGAGAGCTGTATCAAACAAGTCAAAAGTCTGAAGACAACCCCCTCCCGTCCTCCCTGAAGAAAAAAAAAGCACATGTTATGTCCCACAGAGTATCCTGTCCTAGTCCTACATACTGTAAGAGACAGCGCGGTTATTCCGCTATCAAAGGCTGGCCTACGCCGTGCATGTCAATGTTTTAACGTGTCCCCTGTGTACACCTAGCGCGTCAGGGACGTGATGTGACTCAAATATTCGATCAGCAGGGTTTAAAGTTCACAACTTTGGCAGCAGCTGAAACAATCGCTATCTATATCCCACGACGCGCACGTTTACAAAATTGTCAAATATTTCCCTCCAGTCACGTTGGTATCGCCCACATTTTAAACAATTCTCTATCTCTCGGTTCGAACGAGAGAATGTTGTAAGTTACCATTACTGTTACAATCGTCGAAGTAACACATCGTTACATTTCCATGAAGGGGGCTTTTATTATAGAAAGCATTTCATTTGGTCTACACACATGGTGCTCATTTACTGTACATTAAGCGAGAAATCAAGTATTTAAACGCCCATACATGAGATATTTATCACAACATAACACGCTGTTATGTACAGAAGAAAAAGAGGGGGGTTCTTAATTGGATGACATGTTTCGATCGTCAGGCGATCATCGTCAGGTCTACGAAATGTGAAGCTATAATTTTACACACGCGGATGCGGATAGTTTCTAGAATGCAATCCGAAATTACAGAATATCATTACTAGGACCCAGGATGTTTATGACACACCATATTTTCCGTTATGTTTCTCCCATTACAAATATAAAATGACTTAAGCAAATCTCATTCATATTATGTCATTGAGCATAATTAGCACTCCGAACTGAAAAGGGTTACAATTCTGGCTGTATAACATTCATTTTAAACATATCACATGACATACATAGCCTAGGGGAACGAACTTTCTTCTCGAATGTGAAAATGTGTTGGTCTAATACTTTATATTTTATCTAATAAATTAAAAACATTATTTTAATGTCAGTCGATTCAGATAACAGTTGTGGGGATGCGGGTAACGCTTTGCTTATCCACGTAAGGCTCCACATACAGGGTGTCTTTCATGTACCTTTGGAGAATGATAGGACGTGTAGGGGACGGGTATAGAAGTAAATTGAGATAGGGAACTTGGGGTCGGAGCGGCCTCCTCAACCCCTAATATAAGGGTTGATTCTGGACCTCTACCCTGTAATTTAGGCAACCGACCCAAGCCTCTATTTCCTTTCTCAATCCTTTAACTCTTGGCAAGATTCATTTCACCATGTGGCGCTGGCGTAATGGATAGCTTTGCGGTGCGAAAGGCCGGTAGTTCCGGGTTCGATTCCGGGCTTGGGAAAAATCTTTTTTTTAATGTTATTTTAGGTGTAAGGTTTTAAGCTAGATACCGTCGGTAAAGTAAACCGATCTATGTGCATTCATTTTAAACATATCACATGACATACATAGCCTAGGGGAACGAACTTTCTTCTCGAATGTGAAAATGTGTTGGTCTAATACTTTATATTTTATCTAATAAATTAAAAACATTATTTTAAGGTCAGTCGATTCGTAGCATTTAATTGTTTAAGTCCGTTATTACGTTTAAATCACGTTGATTTGCAAGAGAAAGTAAGGTTTAGCTAGGCTAGGCATGCTTAGCTTAATTTTTGCCGTAGGGTAATCATTAGAAGGCACGATCTTAAAAATATCGCAGTTCCGTAATTAGTCATAAAGTACCTTTAATAGGCAATAACATTACAAAACCACAATAATTACACAACAGCAGTGATTGCGTCAAACAATCCTTATTTTAGGAGTTACGGAAGCCGCTCCGACCCCAAGTTCCCTATCTCAAATTACTTCTATACCCGTCCCCTACACGACCTATCATTCTCTAAAGGTACATAAAAGACACCCTCTATAGACAGGCTGTGTGGCGTAGAGTTTACGTATAAAAGCAAGTTTCCGATTCTTGGAAGTAGCGGGTAATCTCGAGAACCACTGGATGTTTTTGATGCGAATTTCACCATTCTGTAAAGGATATCTCGAGGAGGGTTTCTGTAGAAAAACATTCATTTATAACCAAAGGAAGCCGAGCAGTAACGAATTCAGTGAATCGAGTCGAAGAAAACCCTGTCGTGCGTGAACCTTTTAAACTTACGCTGGGTAAACCGTAAATATATATATAATATGAGCGTAAGAATTGTTCAGCATGAAAAGTTCTACAATAAATGTCCGAGACAGCATATCTCTATCTTTAATTCATCGCCCACTATAGGTGTTTTTATTTTCGTTTTCATTTCTTCCAACAATCTCCATTCAGTGGAAATTTAAATTACAAGCTTCAGAGCGAGTTTACCCTAGCTTCGGCCAGCATCACACTGTCGAGTCGTGTCGAGCTAAGACTTCAGAGAAGAGCATGTGTGTTTGAAGTTTTACTGTTCACCTCGGCTTTTCTGAATTACGTCTGGGACCTGTCATCCGTGCGCCTTTTAAGCTTACGCTGGGTAAACCGTTAAAGGTACCGGGCGAAGCCGGAGCGGGTTGACAGTCCCTGAATAAATGCAATTAGTTCCGGTTGGTTGGTTCCTTAGTTTAGGGGCTGCGACAACGCGGTCTTGTAGCCCCGTGTACTTTGGGTGTGTGTAGAATCTGTCTGATAACCGGTGTTAATTGTGATGACTGTATTAGTGTGTGTTATCTGTTTATTTAAATTCAAGTAAGGACTGCAGACTTTTCCAATAGTTCCTACTTTTGCCGCCAAACGCCTCCATCAACGACTACTAGTTCAAAACTTAGCTACCAGACGCCACCGCAGTCGGCTCTTGGCAACGAACGTAGGAACCTAAGAGCGTTGTTTACATTCTTAACCTATACAATTTAGCTTCACACAGGTGTAACTAGTGGAAGGTTCTTTAACATGCCATAAATCTATGACATGGGATCGCCGGCTTTACTTCCCCTCCGAAGGAAGGAATACTGAGAGATTTTTAACGCTCTTAAAAATCCGACGACTTCGGCCGGATTTGAACCCGCGATCTTGGGCATAGAAGCTCAGCATGCTACCGACTACGCCACCGAAGCCGCCAAAATTTTCATGTTGTTTCTCTTCTCAGTGATCTCGAGAGTCGCATTGATGTACTTCCCTGCTTCTGTGTACTCACACATGTATTCTATTGATTAATAAAGTTGCCTTTTTGGAAATAACAATTTACTGAACACAAATTTGTAACTGCCATAATTTAATAAATTATCACTATTCTAATGCATACATGAGGAGCCTCCGTGGCTTAGGCGACAGCACGCCGGCCTCTCACCGCTGGGTCCGTGGTTCAAATCCCGGTCACTCCATGTGAGATCTGTGCTGGACAAAACGGAGGCAGACAGGTTTTTCTCCGGGTCCTCCGGTTTTCCCTGTCAAAATTTCATTCCAGCAACACTCTCCACTATCATTGCATTTCATCTGTCATTCATTTAATCATTGCCCTAGAGGAGTGCGTCAGGCCTCGGCAGCCGGCACAGTCCATATCCTCGCCGCTAGATGGGGGCTTCATTCATTCCATTCCTGACCCGGTCGGAGACTGGAAGCAGGCTGTGGATTTTCATTTTCTAATGCATACATGAACGATGCCGAAATGTACATATTATATGTCAGAAAACTATATCATCGTAGGGTCACTATAGTACTATTCTCCATTATGAGACAGTTTCTCCAGCCAATCAGAGCTCATTCATTGACCAATTAGGTAAGGATACCTTAGCGCATGCGCTCAAAATCCAACATGTCCGACATGAATTACATGATTTGAAAGTTTAAATTGGATATCGGATCAACCATTGTAGTTACAATCCCAAACACGAAGGCAAAATCAGCAGGAACCTTTAGGGTAACAAGAAAATACTATGACATAATGCAAGAAATTTATGAATCTACGTCCAGAAGTTAGCAACACAGCATCCTTCTATATAAATTACCGACATGGAAAGTGCACCGTCCCATATGTTCGCGTAAATAAACTGGCGAATATGAGACAAGAAATAGCACTGTACCTTAATATCCCAAACCCCAATTTCTACACAGCGCATTGCTTTTTAAAGACTTCGGTGACAATATTAGTGATTGCTAGTTCTGATCGGCAGGGGGCATGGTGGCTCAGCGGTCTAGCTGTATGCCTCTCACCAATGCGGTCCGGGTTCGATTCCCGGTCGATGCATGTGAGATTTTCGAAGTGAAATGCCATGTCCTGTGGTTCGGATTCCACGTAAAAAGGAGGTCCCGTGGCTCATGATCTCACGATTAACGGTGATGTTAAACTACAAGCTTCCTTCCTTTTTTCAGATCGGAACTAGACATCATGCAGGCCAAGCAAAGTAAATGGTCTCCGCTTTCGAAATTCTTTGTCCCACGCATGCGCTCTGTTCAGTGAGCAAACCACCCAGCACGCTCTGTTCGCTAACTGAAGTTACTGAATCTCAGAGATATTTATGAATATTTATGTTAAAACATATAATAAAGTTATAATTATCGTCGAACATAAACAGTCGTATGCAACTCGCCTATAATGGTAATTAAGACACTCGTGTGGAAATTATAAAACTCGTTACGCTCGTTTTATAAACATAGTTGGTTGGTTGGTTGGTTGGTTGGTTCCTTAGTTTAGGGGCTGCGACAACGCGGTCATGTAGCCCCGTGTACTTTGGGTGTGTGTAGAATCTGTCTGATAACCAGTGTTAATTGTGATGACTGTATTAGTGTGTGTATCTGTTCTTTTATTCAAGTATGGACTGCAACTTTGAATTTTTCAAATAGTTCCTACTTTTGCCGCCAAACGCCACCATCAACGACTACTACGCCTAGTTCAGAACTTAGCTACTAGACGCCACCGCAGTCGGCTCTTGGCAACGAACGTAGCAACCTAAGAGCGTTGTTTACATTCTTAACCTATACAATTTAGTTTCACACAGGTGTAATTAGTGGAAAGTTCTTTAACATGCCATAAATCTATGACATGGGACCGCCGGCTTTACTTCCCCTCCGAAGGAAGGCATACTGAGGGATTTTTAACGCTCTTAAAAAATCCGACGACCTCGGCCGGGTTGGAACCCGCTATCTTGGGCATAGAAGCTCAGCATGCTACCAACTACGCCACCGAAGCCGCCTTATAAACATACTCGTGCCTTAATTATTGCCATTATAGGCTCGTTGCATAATGTACTATACAAACGTCGACATATGAATTAACAAAATATAGCACACAGTTGTTCATTTCAACCTTTCTGCGAAAACCTAGGCCTTGTCAACTTCGCACTCTCTGCAGATTCCTTGTCAGTGTTCTACACACAGACTGCAAGAACAAATCATGGACATTGTTTGACCTTTTCTGTCTTTGTATCATTGTGTTGATAATAATAAATCTTGCTATTTAGGTTACAAGGGTTTACAGTGTTTTATCATTTTAAATGACCTTGTCGACTTCGTCGTTACGCTGGGGTCTGGCGTTACGTTATGGTGACGGGACGAAATGTACCCAGATGCACTGAGGTGTGTGACGTCATAGTACCGCTTGGTGCATGTGTTCCCCGACAATCTCTCCTTCGTTAGTATAAGACAAAAATCCCCGATTCTTCGATGTCACGGGTAATCTCGAGAACCACTGGATGGATTTTGATGCGGTTTTCACCATTCTGGAAAGGATATCTCGACGAAAGATTCTGTAGAAAATAATGTATGATCAAAGGAAGCCAAGCAGTAACGATTTCAGTGAAAAAGTCGAAAACAAACTTGGCGTCCGTGCGCTTCGTAAGCTTACGCTGGGCAAACCGTTAAAAATATCAATATACTATGAGCGTAAGAATTGGTCAGCATGAAAAGTTCTACAAAAAAGTCCCCGAGAGCATATCTCTATCTTCAATACATCGCCCACTATAAGTGTTTTTAGACTGGATGGAAGGGGCACGTCCCCGCGCGCTCTGGTGAGCGTGACGGCATCCCGCGCGCTTGACCTTGGTTTGCACTTGCCGTTCGCGAGTAATTTGAAACAAGATAAGCAAGATAAGTATTATGCAGATAATTTTCTAACATGTCACGAGTCTTTAGCTTCGAGCGAAGCGAGAATCCTCCAGCCTTTCTAGCATTTTTCAGCATTTGCAGCATTTAAAATGATACAAAGTCTAGTCTTTCAGACTGACTGTCACTTTTTTCACAACTAGACTTGATTAAATTGTAGGATAAAGCAAGGTACCTCGTAGAAAGTTTTGTTACACAAACCATACTCTGGGGTCATAATTATGTGACCCTAATATGTGACTCAGCAACAAAATATTCCAAATGCTTAAACGATGTAGTAACATCAACAATTATTCCAACATTGAAGGTAGATGAAATAACAGCAAGCCGACGGCATTTGACGCATGCGCAGAAGAGATCATAAAATGGCCGGGTCGCGGGAAACCCCTCAGTGTGGCTCTAAGGTTAACATGGACAGCATAGGACATAACTAGCGCCCGGATTTTTATGTGGCTTAAACCTTCACTATAGGTTTCTTGTATTCTAAAAATACAATGTCTTTATTTTTGCTTGGCAAGGACATTCTCGCTCACGCGCTCCACCAGTGGCAGCTTAGTTCCTGGAGACCCCACGCGCATATGTACGACAGAATACGGCGCTTAAAATCAGTATCATACATTTTTACTCACCATGCTTACAGCAGATGTTGGAAATGTTCCCCATCCGCTGCCAAACATAATCGGCATCTCCTTATGAAGTTTCCGGTTACTCCGGTTAATTTAGCGTCAGTAACGAAATAACGACATTTTCGTCTATTTTTATGTTTATTGAACCTGTACATTTGAATCTCTTAGCCAGTTGATTTATTGTCCGATTTATAGGAATGGCTCACCCTAGAAATGTCATTCGAAACTTTTGTCTAGTTCTAGCGCACGTTATGAACGGCACGTAGGCCTATTATGCAGACCTTGGTCGACGGTACCCGGCGCGTGGTCTCCAGGCGTATTGCCCGGGAGTTCACCTGTGAGCCCCGAGCTAATTGGGTGTTTCAGTCTTTCAGTGTTTTATAAAGCTACTGTGTACCGGTACTGTATGTCTTATTGTGTAGTGTTTTATTGTGATTGTGTGTAGTGCTGGAATGCCTTATGTGAAATATTCGTTACGTGAACGTGTATATCTGCACAATACGTACACAAACTGCAGGAAATCGTGCGCTAGAACAAGACAAAAGTTTCGAATGTCATTTCTAGGGTGAGCCATTCCTATAAATCGGACAATAAATCAACTGGCTAAGAGATTCAAATGTACAGGATCAATAAACAATAAAAATAGACGAAAATGTCTTTATTTCGTTACTGACGCTAAATTAACCGGAGTAACCGGAAACTTCATAAGGAGATGCCGATTATGTTTGGCAGCGGATGGGGAACATTTCCAGCATCTGCTGTAAGCATGGTGAGTGTGCACGATACTGATTTTCAGCACCGTATTCTGCCGTCTATACGCGCGCGCGGTCGCCGGGAACTGAGCTGTCACTGGCGGAGCCATGGTCGACTCTAGACAGGTCGGAAGGCTGAGACTTGGCAACATGTTCATCAGTCATACCCTTGTCAGGCGGGAACACGAGGAAACGTTCAGTCTGGCAGGTGTTCTTGTTTATCTCATAGGGATATTTCCTCCTATATTTTGTTTCTTACGCTTTTTACGTTCATACGCTTTATATTAGCGTTTATACTACCCTTCCAGATTAGTTTTTTTTACTGTAAACCCTAAACGAGAACACACTGACGAGTGTGCGTTGTATCTGGAAAATATGGTATTTTTAAATGCCTACGGTACATGGAATGATCACATATCGTACTTCATGTTTTAATCTTTGATTTTCCTGGAATGTTTTGGCACCGTAACAATGCCAGATACATGTTGTATCCCCAACTGTAATGCAAATTAACCAAATAAGGGAGGCTACACACCAGTGTTTAGGTTCCCAAGTGACGAAAATCTGCGCAAGCCTGGATTAAAGAACCTTCGAAATGGTCCGTAGATGGCATAAATTAGTCAATTAAGTGAAAAAATACTTTCAGTTATTGCCACTGTATTGCTAAACAATTATTCACAGGCAAGGAATGATGCTGTTGATGACAGCAAACTTGGTTATGGGAAGAGAAAGTTGCAGCACTTTAGGAAGGAAACAGAAGTAATCTGATAGAGTTATGGAATACCAGCAGCAACATACTATTTCTATAATGGTAGGAAATTATCTACATACATGTGCGGCGGAATCGAAAGTTTATTATAGGCCTACAGTGTGAAGATGTTATGGGAGAGAGCCTACATTTTTGCATCACATAACCCTCAATTGCATCTACTTACTCCATATTATTATTATAACACCGCCAATTGTTTTATTACCATACTTCAGAGTAGTAAAATACGAAAAGAAACCAAATTAATTTTCTTTATTTTGCTAAACACTTTTATGTTGGTAAATTATTTTCGTGTCACTCATGCCTAATATCAGCTGCTTGGCTCTTAAAACAACTTTTCACGATCATATGCACGCTATTCATTTATTTCCGATTGTAACACTGGTCATGTGTGAATAAAAATCAACAGATGTTTGGCTAAACATGTACATTATGTTTATCCAATATTAATTCCGTAGTTTTTGTCGCCTCTCTTGCTAGCAAACAGCTGTTTCAGTTCAGGCGCTCGTGACGAAGTATGACTGACAATAGCCGTAGCTACAGTGTTGTCAGGTTGAACCTTCCGACCTTTCTAGAGTCGACCGTGGCGGAGCGCGTGAGCGAGAATATCCTTGCCAAGCAAAAATAAAGACCCTCTAGGTCATTTTAGGTTTTTCTTCCAGGATCAACACAGGCAGCAATAATTTTCTGTTTTTCTTATTTCTGAGAAATGTATTTATGAACATATTTCACAAAAGTTTATTGTCACTTGTGCCGGCCTCCTCTCCGTCTCTCAACTCTCGTTCTCTTCCGACCCCGACGGTATTAGGTTATCCGAGGCCTAGGGAGTATCTTCCTTTCCCGCCTTAATTGGCTCTTGTCTCATCTTTCCTGATACCCTCCTTCTGCGAGGGGTCAGCCTTCTTTTTCTTTTCCTGTTATCTCCTGCCTTCTGCTCAAGGCCCTAAAGGGGGCAGGGTGTATGCAGCCCCACCACTTCTGGTGCACCCTGGATATTGCTACACCCTCAGGGGCTCAAGGCTGGTTGGTTCGGGAGTTGGCGATCCCGAGGGATTCCTGAGCTGGGTCGTTTTTTCCCCCCCTTTTCCACTGACTTTGGAGCAGGCCCTCTCCTCTTTCCCATCTGCCTTTCATGGCTCTCCTTCCTTCCAAGTCCCTCAATCCTCATTCTTTGAAGGTTGAGGGCATTTCATTTCTTCCTGTCTTTTATTTGCCTTATCCTTTATCTCCGTCCTACTGCTTGTAATCGCGGTGGAAATAATATTACGATGCATTTCAATGGGGAGATAATATTCTTCATTTGAAAAAGGCAAAACAGCTATTTAGGTTATTTTGGGTGTCAACCGCTCATTTTTTTTTTTTTTTTATGTGAAATGAAATTCACATATTCTGCTCCAGGAAGTGTGAAACGAGCATATATGTTGAAATTTGTGAATTACATAGCCAGGAAAAAAAAAAGGTAAAAACCTAAGAATCCGGGCCCTAGACATAACAAAAGCGCTTGGAAGGCTGGAGGAATGCATCCACTCACTGTATTGCTTACGTTGCGGAAGTTGCAGTACAGGTGGCCTTGAGTTCTAATTCCCCTTACCATTTCACGCTGGCCACGCAACCCGAGAGGTTGCATCATCGCAAAGGCTGTGTGTATGAAGTATGCATGCTAGTCCAGTCAAGAAGACGGAAATGTTTTAACTTCGGTGCTGTGTTTGGAAGAGCTACGGTGTAAACATACCGGGAAAAAACAAGTTCCCGCAACAGGGGCGTTGCCACAGGTTGGACCTAAGTAAGCACAAGCCCCCCTACAATGAGACTTGGCCCACTCGGTTACATTATTTGGGAATACTGTATATACGAGGGCGGATTGGAAAGTGTTCGCCCCTATTCTTCTTCTTCCTCTCCTTCATCGTTTGGACCTACTGAGTACCACGAGGCTCGTATCTCCTCGTCGCTTTGTCTTTTCTCTTCTACCAGTACTTTTTCATGATCTGACTATGAGCCAGCTTTTTTTTCTTCCTCCGTCTATGGAGGTCTGCTGACCCCAGTGTTCTTCCTAGCTGTCAGTGATGGAAAAACTCCCTGTCGGATGGCTTGCCGGAATTGTTGGCGGTCCTGTATGGACTTAAGTAGGATCCCTAGGTGGTCTAAATCCGTCCTGACCGTCGATATCCATTTGTCCTAGAGGCCTTACCTCTTCCTGCCCGTGATGGCTCAGCGGTCTAGCTGTATGCCTCTCACCAAGGCGGTCCGGGTTCGCTTCCCGGTCAATGCATGAGAGATTTTCGAAGTGAAATGCCATGTCCTGTGGTTCGGATTCCACGTAAAAAGGAGGTCCCGTGGCTTATAATCACAAGATTCACGGTCACGTAAAACTACAATCTTCCTTCCTTCTTTTTTCTTCCTGCCACTGTAAAGATCTTACTGGTGAGCCGGCAAGGGATCATGCGTGTCAAGTGTCCATAGAAGGCCAGGCGCCTTTTTCTTATACAAGTCACAATGTCTTCTTGATGGCTGTAAAGATCTCTCTCTCTCTCTCTCTCTCTCTCTCTCTCTCTCTCTCTCTCTCTCTCTCCATTGTCATCCCACAACCTACTATAGACCATACATTTAAAATAATTTGTTTGCAATTTTTACTCCATTTCTCTCCGGTTTTATTACTTTCGATGTATTTTATTGGTGATTCAAGCTTTACAGCTGCAGTTTGAACACGTTGTCTATATAAACAACAAAATTTAATATAATAGCAAATTCATACTGAATTACTCCGTCTATCGTTACAAATGCCACTAAATATATATATTCACGCAAATATAATTCATCACATGAAAAGCAAAATTGGCAAGGCTCCCAATTAACGTGAACATGAAAATTATATTCATAGATTTTTTTGCAAAGGGAATTCAAACAAGTAGTGTAGCCAGCTGATGGAAAGGTAGCAACATGTGATGGAATATCTTGTACGCCAAAAACAAGCAGAAAGAGTGGGAACTATTTCCTGGCGCGCAAGCCTCTTTACAGACTAGAACATCAAAGGGACCGCTTAGGTCTTGAAGCGACTAGAGGTATAGTATCCTCCGCAGGATCTTGAGTTCAAGTTTACTGAGTGGGTCATTCCTGGCCATCACGAGGCACTCAGAGGCGTACAGAACAGATGGTTTTACTACTGAATTGTAGTGTCTGAGTTTGAGTTTTTTTGGAGGGGGAATATTATTTTTTACAAGAAAAAAAAGATACAGGTAATTACAAATATAGCCTACATAGTTTACTGTTCTAAGTACTGAACCCGATGGGGTTATGCTGACTGGAATCGAACATGGTTCTCAGAGACTGTGATCTCAGTAAAAAGGTTCCACCAGGAAGCGAACCAGAGATCTGTACAGGGAGTTTCTTGGTAAAAACCCCTCGAAAGAAATGTATATTTAATCACTGGTGTGATTTTTGATGAAATGGCATTATTTATTAAAATAATGTAGGAAATAATGAGCAGATTATATCATTATAAGACGATTTGGTGTAAGCTATTGGAGGCTTGAAGCACAGAGGAGGGCAGAGCTGACATTTACTAATCGGCCCAGAATTGTGGGTTGGAACCAGCGGCGCCACGTCCATCTCAGTGACCCCAATATGTCGTCTAGAGCAGGGGCGAGGCCTGAATAATGACATAGTTATTCCCCGACGGAGAATGGATTTAGAGTAGGGGCGGAGAAATGCCCAGAAAAGTCATTGATTACTCGTGATTGGAGTAACGAATCGAGATGAGAGTTGCACACAGGTGAATATTTTGGCAAGAAGATAATTTTAGAGTCTTTTACCTGCGAAATTGGTGCATATTTAATGATGTGCGTAAGGACTGTAAAACGACCATTGTTCGCGGATGGATGTGAAGATGTTGCCGGGGGTTTCCCGTTAGGTAGCGTCCCACGCCATGGAGAAAGGAATTAATATTAATTAATTGGACGAGCGATTCCTTTGCACACAGATAGTTTTGGGACCTGTGAAGAGAGAGGAACACAATGATCATGGTTTGAAGACCTGAATCATGCTGTGAGAGGAGCCAAGATTACGCGGGAAGATGTTGCTCTACTTTCTGTGGAAATCCGATATAAGGGAGTAGACCCCAGGAGGAGCTCTCAGTCTATACTCAGTCTAACTCAGTTGAAGCTCAGTCTAACTCAGTTGTAAGTCAGTCGAAGTGGTAACGCAGCCAAGTTCAGTCTACATGCCGCCAAGCGCAGTTACAGCCAGTTACAGTTTTACTCAATTGTCAATTGTAGCACAATGGCAATAAGTAGCAATCAGTATGCAGCAAATATGCAGCAGTACGAGACAGCGTGTAAGCCGCAGACAGAAGTCTTCAAATAAGTTACGTGCAGTCTTCGAGTGAAACTTCAGTCAGCTACAGCCAGGTTGAAGCAAGTTCGTCAAGGCAAAACGCATGACGATTCTATTCATCGAGACGCCGAACAAAGACTGGTATGTGTAATAGAAACAGTAAACATGCTTGTATGAATAATAGTCGTGATACAGGCATAATCAGCAGCACGAACTATGACGTGTTCAGTTACGAAGCACCGTATAGACTAACGGTAGAACTATTGTATATAATTATTTGTGAAAGTGTTGAACTTTATTAGGCGCAGTGTGTATAGTATTAACTAATCGTGTATGTGTAACTACGATAGAATGCGCGAAAGAAACTCTACTAAGTGTTTGGTATTGCCATGAGAGTACCAGATGTTAACGCTCATGTTTGGGAGCCAGCGTATTGATGTAACGCAGGACGCTCACTGTAGGAGTAATGATCGTCATAAAACTGTTGGAGAGTTCCGAGAGCAGATAACCAGACTTTCAATCAGGAGTTGGTAACGTAAGATGCCGTCGACACCTGCAATTTCGATCTCTGCTAGGGAATTTCAGCATTGAAGTGTGTATAAAGTGACGAGTGTTCAGTGTAACGTATATGTAAAAAAATATCATTTAAAGTAGTGTTTGATGAAGTGTTTCACTTGTTTGGGGAGTGATAACTTCCTGAAAGGTATGCAACGTGTCGTGTTGGTGATAGAAATTATGTGTAATCAAATGTGTGTAAACAAGAGAAATATGTCGCGTTAAACCCATTATGGCGGGTGACATGGAAGAATATGATTGGTCGGAGCCACCTTAGATGCCTATAGAGATGTAAGTACCCCACAAATTATGGTTATGATTATGTAGAAGTATGGACCGCTGCATGTCTGTGATTCCGTAAAGGTATTGTGAATTCCTTATAGATGCCAGTAAAAATCAGTTAGGAGGCTGATCCTCCATGTTTAATCAGTATTGAGTTGATTTTTATAGAGTTGAAATGTTGATTTGCATCATTAAGTGGAGTAATTATTCCCACTATGAATTAAGAATGGCAATCAGTTATGTAAATGCAACGAACGCGATTGTTCGAGTTTAAAACGTCTAGCTATGTCGGAAATTTTGGTAATTTATATGAGAATAATAATAAATGATGATTTTGGTCATTTATGTCAATGAGATTTACAATAATAATAATAAAGGATGATTTTGGTCATTTATGTCAGTGAGAAATGATGATAATAATAATAATGGTTATTAAGAGTATGAATGAACACATCAGGAAACAAATAAATGTTGTAAGCGAGAATTATTAACGCTAAGTGCAAGACTTATCAATCTAAGCAGGAAGATGTTACAGTGAGATTACATTACAGTAACTATGGAAAGAAGTTTTATATCAGAATATTGCATATATTCAGTAATGATACCAGTAATGAAAGAGCTTTTAGTGGATTGAATTTGCAGCTTAATTGAGAAGCTTATAGAGTAAATGTTAGATTTCTCTTAATATTATAGGTCGGAGTGTCGTAGCATGGAGCATTAGGGGCCAGACAGTCTATTCTACGCATGAATTCTCCTATGTCGTGGACATTGTTGGAGATATTATTTATTCCAGAGTTGTAGTGAAGGACCCTAACTCTGAAGAAAGGATTGAAATGTGTTCCGGATTGGAATCTTGATAGGGTCGAGGAAACAAGGACACCTCGCAGCTCTATGATTTCCCGAGAACTTATTGATGAGTTATTTACGCTCGTTGGCAGCGAAACTCATGGCGACAGTGGTTTTCTGCGCCTATATTATACTTGAGACATCGGTCAAACCGCCAGGCTCATGCATTGCGAACCCCGAACCTTCATGTTGAATGGACCCATGTGAGGCCATTAATTAATCGTTATCCTCGACGTAGGAATAATTACAAAAGCTCATTCAATACCTGTTGGCATAATAGTCAATTAAGATCCTTTGGGAACATGTGTGTCGGTCAGGACACAGTATTTGTCTTGTAAATCTTCACTGCTTAGAGAGGGAGGCTTTCAAACTTTTAGAAAGGTCGAGATAATTGGTGAAACGACCCATTCCACTTTCTATTGTGTAGCGACTTCCTTAGCCGAGGGTCGGTGCTAGCCACCCGGACCGCTCAGGCAAGTTATAAAGGGAAGAGATTCTAGACCTTGTTGAAATGACATATAATGCATGAGTGTTATGTTGTGTATTAGAGCCATGTGGTGTGTGAACACATGGATAATTATAGTTCATCCTGATGGTTCATTATTTTAGCTATCTGACGAATAGTTACATGATATATTTGTACTGTCACTGGAGCCAAGTCATGTAGTTGGTGACTAGATGCCAATCGCCATGAGCGCGAGGTAGTCTATTGTACAATCCGACATAAGCTATAACGTAACGTTTTATCTAGGAATCACAGACAGCATGCGGTGAAACCATATAATTGGAGGATGTGTAGGGGGTAGCTTACATAATTATGGAGTTGCACGTTGATTTTGGTGCAACGTCCAAATAGGTAAATGCATGCAAAGCATTTCATTGGTGAGAAGAAAAATATCAAAACACGCACGGCACACATAATTGTTTAACATAAAGAGGTTTAAGGAATAATCCTTGTTGTAATATTAAAGAAGTCACATTGTATGACTGTTATGTTAATATACAGTTTGTTTTGAAGTCGTAGGTGCATCAGCGCACTAGTATATCCTTGTGAAGTTCACAGAAGGGTAAAGCCTTATGGCTAGGTATGACTTTGTTGTGATTTTATATTTGTTTACTTGTGGATTGTGGAAGTAAAAAAATTTTGTTTGCTTTTATTTTTTTGCTTTTTGGGTATTGTTTTGTGTTTGAAGCCATGATTTATTTTACTGGATTAAAGTTTTAGAATAGAGTTGTGCCTTATCATTGTAGAGTTGATACCTTTTAGCCTCAAATCCAAAATATGCACTGCTAAATTGGGGTTACCGTACACACCTGAGAGCTGATGCTAGCTGGAGGCAGATGCATATTATCCACCGAGATTACTCACATGGGTACATGGAAATTGATGTCCTACTGTGATTTGAGCTAAAGGTACGACTAAAGTCGGTCAGATTTAATGCACACAACTCTATTAAAGTAAGAAGTAACGAAGTAGGGTGTGACCGCTCCTAATCCATAGCTAAGTTCCGATACGTATATATAAATTTTGATAGATACCTATAGACATCACTCCTATTAATTTATCATGACGCCCGTCTGTGGGGTCTATGGTAGTAAAATCTCTATTCTTTATCATGGCCCAAGCAACGTGGGACGGTATTAACTCGTTATGGAACCGCCTGCGTCAGTGCAATATGAGCGATTTTGGCATTGCACGAACCGGGCAACGATGAATGATGTACATGAGTCTTATAATTTATCATGGCGCCCAGAATACGTGGAACTTATGGGATTTAGGGAAAACCCATAGATTTTTATGGTATTTCATGGGGAAAACCATAGTAATTGTTTTGCCTCAAACTGTGTTTGAGTGATTTTTGAATTCAGTAGGCTTTTGAGGTAACGCAGAATCTCTCTATTGAGAAGAGAATGGCCTAAGGGTACGAGCGTTACTTACCCAATCCACAATCTACCATAATATTATCAGGTTTTGTACGACTTCACAATATGTGTGCAGTGTTTGATGTTTCTCTTCGAAACGTATCCACATATTTTTCCAGGAAGCCTGCCTGCATATTTAAGTGTGTTATTGGAAAATGTCAGGTACACAGGAGATCTTGCAAGTTATTGCAGGACTGAAACAGCATTTTGATGCTGCTCACGAGCAGAGTAAACTGGAAACCAAGGCGTTCCAGGATAGTATAAACACTCGGTTAGATGAGAACCAGAGAGAGTTAAATAACAGGTTAGATGCCAATCAGGAGGCAATTAATGCAACTCAGGTTGAAATAAACAACCGTTTAGATGCAAATAACACTGAAATAAACAGTCGGTTAGATGCAAATCAGGTTGCAATGGATAATAACCAGATTGAATTAAACAATAAGTTAGGTCAAATGCAAGAAGTCATTAAGACCGAAGTAACAGATACTGTTGTAAGCATTGTATCGGAAATGCAGGTAAATACTGATAAACGTTTCGAGGCTATAGAAGCCAAACTTGAGGGTAATTTGCAAGCGTGTAGGTATGCTCAGGAGCAAACCAACAGTAAATTAGAGGCGTTGTCTAACGATATTAAGGATATTCAGATCCAAAATGAGGCGAATCTCGAACGCCAAGCGAAACAGTTCGCAGAGTTTACGAAAACAGTAGACCAGAGATTAGAGGAGAACGACTCCAAATGGGACCAGAAATTGAAAAGTTACGCTAGAGCAATTAACGGTGACCTCAAGAAACAGGACCAGAATATATTGATGATGATGATAATTGTTGTTTTAAGGGGCCTAACATCTAGGCTATCGGCCCCGCAGAATATATTAGGTCAATGCCAGGCAATAGGCGAAATTAAGGCTATCGCTCATGAAAGTAAGGAGCTGGTAGGCAACGTGAAAAGTCAGATGGGTAAAGTTCATAAAGAACTGGACCAAGTTCAGAGTGATATTGTCATAGTCAATAAAAGGCAAGAGGAAAATAGAGGCGAGATCACCAAGGTCCGGAATGAATTGTCTAAAGTCAATGGACACATTCAAGATGAAATTAAAGGTCTGAGAGAAGAACTCGAAATAAGAGAAGGCCAGAAAACAGAGGCAAGCGACAAGACCCTTGCTCAAATTAAAGAGGACGTAGAGGATGAAATATCCCATATCAAACAAAGTCTGAAAGAAGACAAGGTGAAAATTTTTCAACTAGCCGAGGAAAACCGAGATAGGCTTACGAGAATAGAAAAAGAAGTCATTACTCGCCTAGAAAGAGCAGAAATGCGCCATAACCAAATGGAGACTAGGATAATAGCACAGGAGGAGACACTTCTGAAATATCCTAAGTCAAGTGAAGGCAGCATAGAGGATATAAGAAAAACAAGGTGGGCAGACTTAGAAACCCAACCTATAAGCAGAAATGCTACAGGCGCAGGAGAAAGTCCTTACATGACGCCAGGTGTACCAATTGCGGCATCGACGCCACATGAAAATGCGATGCACACCCAGGTGATAAACGTCATTAGGGCAAGCGAAGAAAAACCTAGGAAGTTTTCAGGTAGTCACTGTAGTATGACACCAAAATATTGGTTAAAGGAAGTGACTGAATATCTCAATGATGCACGAATACCGCAGGAGCGTAGGCTACGTGCTATAGAGAAGTTAACAGAGGGGGAGTGCGCATTATGGTTTCGCAGCTTCCGTTACACTTTTGATACTGTTGAGGAATTCCGCGAGGCATTCTTGAAGAGATATTGGGACGCCGCGACTCAGCAGAATTTACGGCTGGATTTGTATGCAAAAAAGTACAGCACGAACAACCCGACGAAATACGCAGAATTCTTCATATCGCAGATGTGTCGTTTTAAAGAGCTGGATCAAAAACCTAGTGAACTGGAGCTATGCATTGCTATCGCCAAACAGCTTCCATACGAGATCCAAAGGCTACTAATCTCGGCTAATGCGAAAACGGCTATGGAAATGGAGACAGTTCTAAGGCAACTGGACCTCACCACAGCAAATACTATGCGTCAGAGTCGAACCGTGGAACAAGTCCACGTGACCAACACACAGACTGACCAACAGCAAGCTCCAAGGAACAACAAGGCCACGAGCACAGAAACTTTAGATTCCTATGGACGGCAATGGGAACAGGAACCCAGAAAATGGCAGTCAAGGTACAAAGGAAATGCTAATAAAGCAGGAAGAGGTCGAAGTTCGTGGAATAAACACAATAACAGGGGCAAACCGTACCATAACAATGGAGGTAATAATGGCCAGGAAGGCAATAATAGAAATTGGAGACCCCAAGAGAGAAGAAGTAACTTCGATGACGAGGCAGAAGAGCGATATCATGCTTCTTTGCGATACCTCGAAGAAAGGGGAGATGAGCCCCAGAAATCACAAGTCCGCTGGCAAGAAGTCATGCAGAACAGGACATCGCCAGACAGATATGGAGATGGAGCTAAGAGTTTGGAACTACAGCGCAGCGAACAGGAGAGAAGGAACTCCAAAGGGGCGGGCGCTGAAGAAAAAAAAAAAACGCCAAAATTAGAAGAGCTCGAGACTGATGGATGGAAGTCTATTAACATCATCAATTGGATAGCCAAACCAGAAGAACTGATTGAGGATACAGGAGGACCACAGGTCATGGTCAAGAGAGAATTGCCTATTATAATTGTGAGAGTGGCAGGATTAAAAGTCAGAAGTCTGTTAGATACGGGATCAACAGTGAGCCTGATGACACAAGCTCTATATAATGAAATAGCCCGGAGAGAGAACATTTTGAAGATACCGATCTCCAGTGTCAAAATTAAAGGGGTAATTCCAGACAGAACAATGATATGTAAATACCAGGTATTCCTAGATTTACAGATAGGAGGCTCTATTTTCTCACAGAGTTTCCTGTTAGTAAACAAACTATAACCTACTTATTGGGGCAGAGTTTATAAGGGAATACAGAGTGATAATTGACCTAGCACAGGACAGGGTTATGTTCCATGTGAATGAAGAAGCTGAAGGCTTAGAGGTCGCACTCAATGAAATTGAACCAGGATCCAGTGAACAAGTATGGCATACATACAGAGATGTGGCTGATGAAGAAGTGTTAGCTATGGAGCAGTTAGAAGCGGAGCTCAAAACACTAGCCACAGACTTGGAAAAAGATCTGGAACCCAAATTGGAAGAATACATTTCGGAGAAGCTAGAAGAAGCGAAAATTGGGCTAAAAGAGAAGGAAAATTTAAAGCAGTTATTACTGGAACAGAAGGAAGTCTTTGATTCGAGACCTGGTCGGATAAAGAACTTCACTTATGCTTTTCAAGTCAGTGATTGGACACCATTTAGGCAGAAACCCTACCCTATAGCTGAAAAGCATTATGCTAAAGTGAAGGAGGCAATTCAGGAGATGTTGGAGGCCGGCGTTATTGAGAAAACACCTACGCCTTATGTAAGTCCATTGGTAATTGTACCAAAGTCAGACGGATCTGTCAGAGTCTGCTTGGACCTGAGACGCTTAAATTTGAGAGTTATTCCGGAATTTGACCAAGTGCCACCTATTAAAGAGATCCTCAGGAAGTTTAGAGGGAAAACTATATTCTCAAATTTGGATATCACATCCAGTTTCCACCATCTTGAATTAGAGAAGAAAACTAGTCTGTTGACAGGATTTATGTTTGATCAACATACATTCACATTTTTAAGGCTACCTTTTGGGTTGAAAACAGCTGGTTCAGCCCTGATAAGAGCGTTAGATCGCAATCTATCAGATGAGGTTAAAGAGAGTACCATCAGATATGTAGACGACATTCTACTCACATCAGAATCTCTGGAGGAGCACATGAGAGACCTGAAGAAGTTGCTAGATGACCTTCGAGAGGCTAACTTTAAGGTTAATATCAAGAAATCGCACTTCTGTCAGAGGGAAGTTAAATTCCTAGGGCATGTTGTTGATGCAAATGGAGTGAAGCCTAATCCAGATAAATTGGAGGTAATTCGGAATTTCCCTCGACCCACGAAAGTTAAGCACGTCCGACAGTATTTGGGAGTAATTGGATTCTTTTCGAACCACTGCCCAAACTATACTGCGACAGTAGCACCACTGCAGGACCTATTGAAGAAAGGCGGCAGATGGAATTGGACGGAGCAATGTCAGGAAGCATTCGTGAGGTCAAAACAAATGCTTTTGGAATATGTGAAACTGGGATACCCAGATTATACCCAGAAGTTTATCATACAGACGGATGCATCACTTATTGGGATTGGAGCGATGCTATTCCAGGAAAATGTTGACCAGCCTGAGAAGAAAGTTTTTATCGCCTTTATCAGCAGAAGACTGAGAGCCCATGAGAAAAACTACACGATCACAGAGATAGAATTGCTCGCAATTTTGTACGCGTTGCAATCGTGGCACAAACTCGTGTACGGCTTCCGAATAGTTCTGAGAACAGACCATAAAGCTTTAACATTTTTGTTAAAGACGGATTTGTCTAGTCAGAGATTGACAAGATGGTCCCTGTATATCCAGCAATTTAATGTGGAAATAGAATACTGTCCAGGGAAAGAGAATGTAATACCGGACATATTAAGTCGTTACCCTAGAGAAGAAGAAGTACTAGCGGTCCAGATTGAGAATCGAGATCAGAAGACGTTGGATGACTTAAGGAACATTACCAACCTACAACGCGAAGACCCATGGTTGAAGATGATAATCGATTACTTCGAGGGACGCTTAGCAAGGGGAACTGCGATATACAGAGAGGCGGAGGCATTGGCAACAGATTATGTATGGTATAATCAGATATTACACAAGTGGGACGATGTGGATCACACACGTCAAAGGATTGTAATTCCTGCATCTTTGCAGAGGAGATTAGTATGGCTAGCCCACAGAGCATTTGGACATCCTGGGA
The DNA here is from genome assembly GCA_946902985.2 of Meconema thalassinum. Taxonomy (NCBI): domain Eukaryota; kingdom Metazoa; phylum Arthropoda; class Insecta; order Orthoptera; family Tettigoniidae; genus Meconema; species Meconema thalassinum. Next base: position 150,055,993 of record OX336395.1, on the reverse strand, counting down.
TAGATAAAATTTGTGCTCTGTTGAAGGAAGCATTTACTTGGCCAAAATTGAGAGAAACGGTGAGAAATGCTATTAGAACATGTGATCTTTGCCAAAGGGTAAAGCCGAATCCCTTTTTGATGAGGCAACGACCTATCCCGTTATTACCAGAGAAGCCACGGCAGCTATTGAGTATCGACAACTTTGGACCATTGCCTAGAGCACGTAGAGGCAATAGACACATTTTTGTAGCCATGGACGTATTTTCGAAAATGGTGGTGTTGTGCCCCATTCAAAAGACAAGTTCAAAACAGGTCTTGAAGCGCCTGAAAGAGAGAGTTATTCCGATTCTTGGGAAGCCGGATAACATTCTCTCGGACCACGGAAGTTGCTTTACTAGTGCAGAATTTCGTCGAGAACTGGAAACTCTAGGAATTAGGCAGATTTTATCTACCATTCGCCATCCTGAGGCAAGTCCCGTTGAAAGAGTAATGAGAGAGGTCCAGAAATACATGAAGATCTACTGTTCTGAAGCGAATTGGCGTTGGATTGAATTTCTAGAAGTAATTGAATACTGTATAAATAATACTGTACATGAGGCGACAGGTCAGGTTCCCGTTACTCTACATCTGGACCAGAGACCAGAGAGACCGTGGAATGGTGTTATTCCATTACCAGTAGACGCACAGCCCGGTAGAGAATTGAGGATCCAACGAACCTTTGAATATCTCAAAGCACAGGCGGAGAGACGTCAGAGAAGGAATCGTGCGAAGAGGTATCATAAACCGCTTCTCGTGGGACAGAAAGTTTTAATTAAGAAACCCGCCAGTTCAGATCCAGAGGCACGCAAGTATAAAAAGTTCATTTTTGCTTACCACGGCCCGTTCGAGGTGATAAGAGACCTCCAGAACAATGCATACAGGTTAAGGCATTTAGAGAATGGAAACGAGGTCGTTATGAACATAGCCAACTTAAAAGTTTATTACTCGCCAGAAGAATTCGACGAACCAGAAGAAGAATCAGTAACGCACACCCAACTCAACGTGGAGAGCGGAGGCAGCCAAGCAGGCAGACCTGAATGTTGGAACGGCGAGACGGGACGAGAAGCAGACAGTTTACCCAGTGTAAGCGGAGAGCAGAAAGAATGCCAGTGTTTGCGAGAATTCTATGAAGAAATGGTCAGAGTGGCCAGAGAGGTTGAGGCTGTAAACGCGACCCTTCGCAGGGAGAATAGACAGCTCAGAAACAAGGCCGAGTGTGGAAGGGGGAACACTACTAACCCACTCGCAGCCAGACAAGGTGAAGGACCCCAGACGTAAACACAGACGGTGGTCGACAGTCAGCTGGTTACTTATATAAGCCACTTGCATTGGACTTTTATAAGTTTTGCAAGGGGAACATGAACCCGATGGGGTTATGCTGACTGGAATCGAACATGGTTCTCAGAGACTGTGATCTCAGTAAAAAGGTTCCACCAGGAAGCGAACCAGAGATCTGTACAGGGAGTTTCTTGGTAAAAACCCCTCGAAAGAAATGTATATTTAATCACTGGTGTGATTTTTGATGAAATGGCATTATTTATTAAAATAATGTAGGAAATAATGAGCAGATTATATCATTATAAGACGATTTGGTGTAAGCTATTGGAGGCTTGAAGCACAGAGGAGGGCAGAGCTGACATTTACTAATCGGCCCAGAATTGTGGGTTGGAACCAGCGGCGCCACGTCCATCTCAGTGACCCCAATATGTCGTCTAGAGCAGGGGCGAGGCCTGAATAATGACATAGTTATTCCCCGACGGAGAATGGATTTAGAGTAGGGGCGGAGAAATGCCCAGAAAAGTCATTGATTACTCGTGATTGGAGTAACGAATCGAGATGAGAGTTGCACACAGGTGAATATTTTGGCAAGAAGATAATTTTAGAGTCTTTTACCTGCGAAATTGGTGCATATTTAATGATGTGCGTAAGGACTGTAAAACGACCATTGTTCGCGGATGGATGTGAAGATGTTGCCGGGGGTTTCCCGTTAGGTAGCGTCCCACGCCATGGAGAAAGGAATTAATATTAATTAATTGGACGAGCGATTCCTTTGCACACAGATAGTTTTGGGACCTGTGAAGAGAGAGGAACACAATGATCATGGTTTGAAGACCTGAATCATGCTGTGAGAGGAGCCAAGATTACGCGGGAAGATGTTGCTCTACTTTCTGTGGAAATCCGATATAAGGGAGTAGACCCCAGGAGGAGCTCTCAGTCTATACTCAGTCTAACTCAGTTGAAGCTCAGTCTAACTCAGTTGTAAGTCAGTCGAAGTGGTAACGCAGCCAAGTTCAGTCTACATGCCGCCAAGCGCAGTTACAGCCAGTTACAGTTTTACTCAATTGTCAATTGTAGCACAATGGCAATAAGTAGCAATCAGTATGCAGCAAATATGCAGCAGTACGAGACAGCGTGTAAGCCGCAGACAGAAGTCTTCAAATAAGTTACGTGCAGTCTTCGAGTGAAACTTCAGTCAGCTACAGCCAGGTTGAAGCAAGTTCGTCAAGGCAAAACGCATGACGATTCTATTCATCGAGACGCCGAACAAAGACTGGTATGTGTAATAGAAACAGTAAACATGCTTGTATGAATAATAGTCGTGATACAGGCATAATCAGCAGCACGAACTATGACGTGTTCAGTTACGAAGCACCGTATAGACTAACGGTAGAACTATTGTATATAATTATTTGTGAAAGTGTTGAACTTTATTAGGCGCAGTGTGTATAGTATTAACTAATCGTGTATGTGTAACTACGATAGAATGCGCGAAAGAAACTCTACTAAGTGTTTGGTATTGCCATGAGAGTACCAGATGTTAACGCTCATGTTTGGGAGCCAGCGTATTGATGTAACGCAGGACGCTCACTGTAGGAGTAATGATCGTCATAAAACTGTTGGAGAGTTCCGAGAGCAGATAACCAGACTTTCAATCAGGAGTTGGTAACGTAAGATGCCGTCGACACCTGCAATTTCGATCTCTGCTAGGGAATTTCAGCATTGAAGTGTGTATAAAGTGACGAGTGTTCAGTGTAACGTATATGTAAAAAAATATCATTTAAAGTAGTGTTTGATGAAGTGTTTCACTTGTTTGGGGAGTGATAACTTCCTGAAAGGTATGCAACGTGTCGTGTTGGTGATAGAAATTATGTGTAATCAAATGTGTGTAAACAAGAGAAATATGTCGCGTTAAACCCATTATGGCGGGTGACATGGAAGAATATGATTGGTCGGAGCCACCTTAGATGCCTATAGAGATGTAAGTACCCCACAAATTATGGTTATGATTATGTAGAAGTATGGACCGCTGCATGTCTGTGATTCCGTAAAGGTATTGTGAATTCCTTATAGATGCCAGTAAAAATCAGTTAGGAGGCTGATCCTCCATGTTTAATCAGTATTGAGTTGATTTTTATAGAGTTGAAATGTTGATTTGCATCATTAAGTGGAGTAATTATTCCCACTATGAATTAAGAATGGCAATCAGTTATGTAAATGCAACGAACGCGATTGTTCGAGTTTAAAACGTCTAGCTATGTCGGAAATTTTGGTAATTTATATGAGAATAATAATAAATGATGATTTTGGTCATTTATGTCAATGAGATTTACAATAATAATAATAAAGGATGATTTTGGTCATTTATGTCAGTGAGAAATGATGATAATAATAATAATGGTTATTAAGAGTATGAATGAACACATCAGGAAACAAATAAATGTTGTAAGCGAGAATTATTAACGCTAAGTGCAAGACTTATCAATCTAAGCAGGAAGATGTTACAGTGAGATTACATTACAGTAACTATGGAAAGAAGTTTTATATCAGAATATTGCATATATTCAGTAATGATACCAGTAATGAAAGAGCTTTTAGTGGATTGAATTTGCAGCTTAATTGAGAAGCTTATAGAGTAAATGTTAGATTTCTCTTAATATTATAGGTCGGAGTGTCGTAGCATGGAGCATTAGGGGCCAGATAGTCTATTCTACGCATGAATTCTCCTATGTCGTGGACATTGTTGGAGATATTATTTATTCCAGAGTTGTAGTGAAGGACCCTAACTCTGAAGAAAGGATTGAAATGTGTTCCGGATTGGAATCTTGATAGGGTCGAGGAAACAAGGACACCTCGCAGCTCTATGATTTCCCGAGAACTTATTGATGAGTTATTTACGCTCGTTGGCAGCGAAACTCATGGCGACAGTGGTTTTCTGCGCCTATATTATACTTGAGACATCGGTCAAACCGCCAGGCTCATGCATTGCGAACCCCGAACCTTCATGTTGAATGGACCCATGTGAGGCCATTAATTAATCGTTATCCTCGACGTAGGAATAATTACAAAAGCTCATTCAATACCTGTTGGCATAATAGTCAATTAAGATCCTTTGGGAACATGTGTGTCGGTCAGGACACAGTATTTGTCTTGTAAATCTTCACTGCTTAGAGAGGGAGGCTTTCAAACTTTTAGAAAGGTCGAGATAATTGGTGAAACGACCCATTCCACTTTCTATTGTGTAGCGACTTCCTTAGCCGAGGGTCGGTGCTAGCCACCCGGACCGCTCAGGCAAGTTATAAAGGGAAGAGATTCTAGACCTTGTTGAAATGACATATAATGCATGAGTGTTATGTTGTGTATTAGAGCCATGTGGTGTGTGAACACATGGATAATTATAGTTCATCCTGATGGTTCATTATTTTAGCTATCTGACGAATAGTTACATGATATATTTGTACTGTCACTGGAGCCAAGTCATGTAGTTGGTGACTAGATGCCAATCGCCATGAGCGCGAGGTAGTCTATTGTACAATCCGACATAAGCTATAACGTAACGTTTTATCTAGGAATCACAGACAGCATGCGGTGAAACCATATAATTGGAGGATGTGTAGGGGGTAGCTTACATAATTATGGAGTTGCACGTTGATTTTGGTGCAACGTCCAAATAGGTAAATGCATGCAAAGCATTTCATTGGTGAGAAGAAAAATATCAAAACACGCACGGCACACATAATTGTTTAACATAAAGAGGTTTAAGGAATAATCCTTGTTGTAATATTAAAGAAGTCACATTGTATGACTGTTATGTTAATATACAGTTTGTTTTGAAGTCGTAGGTGCATCAGCGCACTAGTATATCCTTGTGAAGTTCACAGAAGGGTAAAGCCTTATGGCTAGGTATGACTTTGTTGTGATTTTATATTTGTTTACTTGTGGATTGTGGAAGTAAAAAAATTTTGTTTGCTTTTATTTTTTTGCTTTTTGGGTATTGTTTTGTGTTTGAAGCCATGATTTATTTTACTGGATTAAAGTTTTAGAATAGAGTTGTGCCTTATCATTGTAGAGTTGATACCTTTTAGCCTCAAATCCAAAATATGCACTGCTAAATTGGGGTTACCGTACACACCTGAGAGCTGATGCTAGCTGGAGGCAGATGCATATTATCCACCGAGATTACTCACATGGGTACAGTACCTTACACTATTTTTAGCCTATTTTCATTTATGAAAAAAAAAAGGCTTATGAGATCCACTTTTGTCCGTGTGCCTGTGTGTGCGCGCGTGAGTGTGTGTGTCTTAAACGGCTGGAGCGATTTCAATGAAACTCGGTAATTTCATAGCACTATTACGGACGACCCCGACCGTGCCCTTCAAATTTTGTTACGTCTCACCAATCCAACATGGCGGCTGTGCAAAATATTTCACCAGCATTCAATATCTCCGAAACTATTACCGATATCACCCTGCAAGACGGTGATAAAGGGAACTACTAGAAGTTCACCTAAGTGACTTTTGAAAAACTGGTAACTACAAAACCAACATGGCGGCCAAGCGACGTTGCGACTTTTAAATGGACGTTTCTCGCCATTTAACCAACCAAACGCAATGAAACTTGGTACAGTATAAGTTTATACACAATTGTAATGCACCGACATCTAACTTCGTTCAATTGTTTACGTAACCTCAAGATGGCGGCTGTGCGAAATATTTCACCGGCATTCTATATCTCTGTAACTATTACTGGTATCACCTTGAAATTTTGTACGGAGATAAAGGAAGCTTGTAGTTTAACGTGACCGTTAATCTAGAGATCATGAGCCACGGGACCTCCTTTTTACGTGGAATCCGAACCACAGGACATGGCATTTCACTTCGAAAATCTCACATGCATTGACCGGGAATCGAACCCGGACCGCCTTGGTGAGAGGCATACAGCTAGACCGCTGAGCCACCACGCTTCACGGAGATAAAGGGCACTACTGGAAGTTCATCTATAAGACTTTCAAAAACCGGTTAACTACAAAACGAACATGGCGGCCAAGCGAAGTTGAAAGTTTTAAATAAACTTTTCTCGCGATGTAGTGTTCCAAACGCAATGAAACTTGGTACAGCAAGTGTTTTATACACATTGTAATGTACTGGTATTTAATCTAGTTCAATTGTTTACATAACCTCCAGATGGCGTCTGTGCGAATTTTAAAATTAAGTTTATATTCCTTGTGTCGTAATCATGCGATCGAAGTGAAAGTTTGAATAAAGAACCTACGCAATAATTTTCCTTTAATGGTACATGACTCTATGGCCTATACTTAAAACAATCAGCATGCCAACCATCCGAAATATTTAGACGGATCTCAATATCTACGAATCTATTACAGCAATCAAACTGATTTTTTGATGTTCATAGGGGCTATGAACATAAGTTCACCTATAGGACTTTCAATAACCTGGTGATCACAAATCCAACATGGCGGCGACGTTAAGTATAAATATTCACATTGACGTTTCTCGCAATTTAACCATCCGAGTGCAGTGAAACTTGGTGCAGTAAATCCTTATACGAATGTTAATCCACTGGCATCTAATTTATTTAAATTGTTTCTATAACCACAAGATGGCAGCTGTGCGAAATTTTAAAATTTCGTTTTTACTTCTTGTATCCTAATCATGCGATTGAAGTTTGATACTACACGTACACAATAATCTTCATGTAATCGTACATAACTCTAAGACCTACATATATAAAAATCAAACATGGCGTCTATCCGCAATATTTAGTCGGTTCTCAATATCTACGAATCTATTACAGCAATCAAACTGAAATTTTGTATGTTGATAGTGGCAATTAACATAAGTAGGTTATATGAAAATAGGCTGTATAGTTCTTCACGGAACTACTTGTTCCACATAGTCTCCACATTTGTTCAGACATTTGTTCCATCGCAGCACTAAATTTGAGTTTCCCCTGCGGTAGAATTCGGCCGGCTGACTGTGAAACCATCTTCGGACTGCTGTCTTGGCGTCATCGTTGCACGCGAATCGCTGTCCTGCCAGGAATCTCTTCAGCGGACCATGGCAATGCGAGACCACATGTGGCAACCAGAACCGGCAACAAACACCGGTCATTTCACTGGGAGAGTCTGGACCACCCACCATACAGTCCTGACCTCGCCCTTAGTGATTTCCACGTTTTGTGTGTTTTTGTGTGTGAGTGTGTCACCCCTAATAGCTTCTAAACGGCTGGACAGATTTCAATGAAACTCGTTAAGGTCATAGCACCATTTCGGCCAACCCCGACTGTGCCCTTCAAATTTTATTACTTCTCACCAATCCAAGATGGGGGCTGTGCGAAATATTTCACCGGCGTTCTATATCTCCGAAACTATTACCGATATCACGCTGAAATTGAGTACGGTGATAAAGGGCACTACTACAAGTTCACCTATGAGACTTTCAAATACCTGTCAAGTACAAAACGAACATGGCGGCCAAGCGAAGTTGACACTTTTAAATAGACTTTTCTCGCGATTTAACCATCTGAGCGCAGAGAAATGTGGTACAGTAAATGTTTATACACATTGTAATGCACTGATATCTAATTTAGTTCAATTGTTCACATAACCTCAAGATGCCGGCTGTACGAAATTTTAAAATTAAGTTTTTATTTCTTGTGTCGTAATCATGCGATCGAAGTGATAGTTCGAATAATGAACCTACGCGACAATTGTCATTTAATGGTACATAACTCTGTGGCCTATACATATAACAATCCAACATGGCGACCATCCGAAATATTTAGACGGTTCTCAATATCTACGAATCTATTACATCAATCAAACTGAAATTTCTTATATTCATAGAGGCTATGAACATACGTTCACCTATGCGACTTTCAATATCCTGGTGAGCACAAATCCAACCTGGCGGCGACGCGAAGTATACATATTTAAATGGACGTTTCTCACGATTTAAGCATCCAAGTGCAGTGAAACTTGGTTCGGTAAATGCTTATACAAATTTTAATTCACTGGCATCTAAGTTATTTCAATTGTTTTCATAACCACAAGATGGCAGCTGTGTAAAATTTTAAAATCTCGTATCTTTCTTGTGTCCTAATCATGCGATTGAAGTTTGAATACTACGCCTACACAATCATTTTCATGTAATGGTATATTACTCCAAGACCTACATTTATGAAAATGCAACATGGCGACCATCCGAAATATTTAGACGGTTCTCAATATCTACGAACCTATTACAGTAATCAAACTGAAATTTTGTATGTTGATAGAGGCAATTAACATAAGCAGGATTTTATGAAAATAGGCTTAAGTTCTTCACGGAACTACTTGTTTTCTTTCTCTTCAAGCAACTGCACGTCCCAAAACACGTGGCATGTCCTAGTTACCATGCCTAATTTGGACAGTTTCCATTAAATTTATTCCGTGCATTTAAATAATCGTAACTGCTTACACTTGAAGCTCTAATTATTAGTTATCGCGCGTCCAAGTCAGACAGGCGGTGTGTTATTAAACATGACACGAACACGCACCTCCAAGATATTTCACAACGTTACTCTATATCCTATATATAACTAGCTAAAACCTGTTCTTGAGACCATATTAGACAGCACTGTTGTTCTTTCAGACCTCTCTCACATCTTGTTCCAGGTTGGAATACAATATTAAGCAGACAAGACAACTGGGGATCATATATGCAAGAGGTATCTGAGCATAGCAGCGACAATCAGAGCACTCTATTGTACCAGCAGGGAAATTGGGAATCTTATATCCAAGAGGTAAGTCTCCGTGACTTAGGCGGTAGCACTCCGGCCTCTCACGGCTGGGTCCGTGATTCAAATCCCGGTCACTCCATATGAGATTTGTGGTGGACAAAGTGGAGGCAGACAGGTTTTTCTCCGGGTACTCAGGTTTTCCCTGTCACAAATTTCATTCCAGCCTCACTCTCCACTGTCATTTCATTTCATCTGTCATTCATTTAATAATTGCCCCAGGGGAGTGCGACAAGCTTCGGCTGCCGGCACAGTTCATATCCTCACCGCTAGATGGGGCTTCATTAATTCCATTCCCTGACCCAGTCGGTCGACTGGAAGCAGGCTGTGGATTTTCATTTTTCATATCCAAAGGGTATCCGAGCATAGCAGCAGCAAATAGAGCACTTTATTGTACACGCAGGACAATTGCGATCTTGTATCCAAGTGGTTTCTTTGCATAGCAGCTGAGACAATCTTACTGGTAACTATATCAACTATGGAGCATCCAGCGTTTAGAAAAGACTGTGGAGCCTTATGGCGACAGTGTTGCTAGCTCTAGGTAGAGGTAGCGCTGCCGTCATACGTTATTTTACCCGCTTCGAGTACTGCGCTATCATAAGTTAGCGAGACAACACAACTCGAGCAGCTACCTGAAGTAGAACACGCACAGGAAGGAGCAGTTTTGCAGGTGTTAACGGATTTGACCAGTATTAAGGATAACGTACGCGAAGAGAACCAATAACGACATTCATTTCGTTGCGATATGACGCATTTCTGATTGACAGATGTCGAGAGCACAACCCTTCCTTCTCGGATGTTAACAATTTTTACGTCAGCAATACTGTTGATAATCATCTTTTTTGTTATTAGTTAGCCGTGCGGTTAGGGGCGCGCAGCAGTGAGCTTGCATTCGGGAGATAGTGGGTTCGAACCCAAGTATCGGCAGCCCTGATTCGATCGAACAGAAAATAAAACAGACACACAACAATAACACCAATGACGGATAGTGCTTCAGAACTTATGTTGCCGACGGAACTGAGCACGTGTTCCATTCCGGGCGAGCATGCAGCACTGGACGAGGCTCTTCTTTCCAGCGTGCTAACCTCGAAAATGTTTAAATCACTAAGACGTAATATAAACGATACTTGTGTGTTATAACAAAGGTTGGCAGATAATTGTAGGAAGTTATTATGACGACAAATATATATGTTTAGAGTTCCTTCATGATAAAAGATGAGGTAACAAAACCAGTGTAGGGGGGATTTCCGTTAAAAGTAAAAGCCCATAAGACCCACAGTCTTTTCTAAACGCTGGATGCTCTATAGTCACGTACAAGATTGGCCTACGAACTAGCATAGTAAACATCAGGCTGAAAATAACATTGCCAGCTATAGGACCATCTACAGACCTACTGGAGTGCAGAAAAGCAAAGAGAAGAGAGATCGACCCAGACTTCTATATAACTGACGCCATGATAGACAGAACGTGGATAAACGCCAATCAAGATTAAAGGCACATAATAACGAGACTGAATTCAAATGAAATATATGTAGTTTCTAGTAAATTATCTTCTAAAAATTATAACAGTACTATGTCTTCCTCAAGATTTAAAATCAAATTGAATGTGGAATTTTTGCACATAAAAGGAATATTAATTATACGTTAAAACCATTTATGTTCAACGATGTCAAAAATAAATAACACTTTTTTCATTATGAAACAGTTTCTCCCACCAATCAGAGCTCAAGAAACAGTTGTGTGACCAATTACGTAGGGATAGCATCGCATCTGCGCTGACTTCCACGGCCTTCTATTTTAAATTTCACTGCGTGGCTAGTGTCATAGTGGGGTATTTGAGGAGGCCATGGTCAAATACAACATATTCTCTGCGTCCCATGTGTTCTGTTCAGTACATGAAACTGGAAAAATCTCGACAGATATTTATGAATATGTCTGTTCGAACATAAAATAGTTATAATTATCGTCGAAGATAAACAGTCGTATGCAACTCGCCTATAATGGAAATTAACACATTCGTATGGGAATTATAAAACTCGCTTCGCTCGTTTTATAAACATACTCGTGTCTTAATTATTGCCATTATAGGCTCGTTGCATAATGTACTATTATTTGATACTTCAATTATTTTGAAATAATTTCATTCCTAAAAAGATGGTATATTGGCTTTCACGGCCAGTGAATTAAAACTAAGCAATTCTTCTAGGTTTGTGCCGTGTCTTGTGTGTGGTTTTGCCTAGGACACCAAGCTGGCTCATCGGTGGGCTCTTGGTGTCCCCGCCCGGGCCCCCACAGGTGTAACGAACTGCGCGTTACCTCCCTTTATATTAGGTGCAACTGCACCACTTGACTGCGAGAACTAAAAGCTCAAGCAGCCTTAACCTCCCTATGAAGGCTTCCAAAAAGATGGTATATTGGCTTTCACGGCCAGTGAATTAAAACTCAGCAATTCTTCTAGGTTTGTGCCGTGTCTTGTGTGGGGTTTCGCCTAGGACTCCAAGCTGGCGGGGACACCAAGAGCCCGCCGATGAGCCAGCTTGGTGTCCTAGGCGAAACCCCATACAAGACACGGCACAAACCTAGAAGAATTGCTGAGTTTTAATTTCATTCCTATTTATAGAAATATCTTTCTGGTTAAATAACATTGTAACAGATCCGATTTCGATAATAATGGCATATTTTTTGATGATCTCAAAAATACAAAATAGTTATTTTCATAGCTTTTTAAGGATAATCCTTACATACACGTCTTATATTATGAAAATTAATACCTTAAGTAAATGAAATGTATTTTTAATTAAAGTGTACCCGTGTAGGCCACATTGTGACCTCCCTCGACAGAGATAGATAATGCAAGTCGAGTTGCAAGTCCTACCATTTAAAAGGATTTCGTAACAAAGGTTGTTTTCAAAAATATTTCTAAAAAATACTAATTATCTAAGCTAAAAATACAGTTCAGTACATTAAAATTTTAAAATATCACATATGTTACAAATTGAGATTAGATGAATGATATAACTCCTGAAAAAAAAAAACAGTTTGAAGTGCAAAGTATCGGGGATGTGAACGTTATAATTCATGCAGAAAAATTTCGAGGTTGGGATTGATATGATCATGTGTTTACGTGAGAATAAAAATCTTTAGGATAATGTTGCTGTGAAAAAATGAAGATCCCACGGAAAGAACAGGGTAAGTCTATTTTTTTTTTTTTTTTTTTTTTTTTAGAAATGAGTATATGGCGCATTCTGGTGGCCAACCATCGTCACTACAGATCACTTGAAAATAATTTCAAATAAAGCGGAATGTCACCGAGATACAGAGGTTCTTGTCATTAGTGGAAACGGAAAAACGTCCCAGATCCTCTCACTTTTTGATAATTTAACTTAAGTTGTTAATTGTTTTACATGTACTTCCTTTATGAGAAATATATTTGGCAAAAATAACTACATTGCTTACCCTGAATCAGGGTATTTTAAGTAATTCTTTTTAGCGTTGAAGGTTTAAATTCGCTCTCCTGATAAATTTACAGAATGTGATTTACACAGTTTTTCCCGTGGAGTCTTCAAATATAATGCAGAAATATTGAATATTCGTAAGGTAATGCTTGGGCTAGGAACATTACCTTATGAATAGTCGACTCAATTTTCCTGGATTATTTTTACACAGCAACATCATCATAAAGATATTTATGTTCGACGATGTCGAAATGTAAATATTATGTCAGAAAACTGTATCATAATGAGGGTCATTATAGTACTATTCTTCATTATGAAACAGTTTCTCCAGCCAATCAGAGCTCATTCATTGACCAATTAGGTAAGAATAGCTTCGCGCATGCGCTCAAAATCCAACATGTCGGACATGAATTAGCCTACATGATTTGAAAGTTCAAATTGGATATCGGATCAACCATTGTAGTTACAATCCCAAACACAAAGACAAAATCAGCACGAACCTTTACGGTAATAAGAAAATACTATGACATATACAGGAAATTTATGAAGCTACGTCCAGAAGTTAGCAACAAAGCATCCTTCTATATAAATTACCGACATAGAAAGTGCACCGTCGATATGTTCGCGTAAATAAACTGGCGAATATGAGAAAAGAAATAGCACTGTACCTTAGTATTCCCAACTCCAATTTCTACAGAGTGCATTGCTTTCAAACGACTTCGGTGACAATATTAGTGAATGCTAGTTCTGATCGGCACTAGACATCATGCAGGCAGTAAACAATCAAGGCTAGTAAACTACAGAGGTTGCCTCAATATGGAGCTCTTAGGCGAGGGGATCGCGGAGGGAAGGGAAAGGACGTGACGTCACACGTTTCCTCGTAGCGCGCGAGATATGCAAGGAAAGTCAACTTATATTGTATGGATTGCAGTGGTTTAAACACGTGTTTTAAGCCCTTTTTTTATAATCATGCCAGGCCAAAGATGTGCTGTGGCAGTTTGTCACAGTTATTATAAAGTTGGAAATGACTTGTCGTTTTTCACGATGCCTAAAGACGCATGCCTTAGCAATCAGTGGATTGCTGCATGTAAGCGAAAAGATCATTGCAACCCTCAAACAAGTAGGATATGTTCCCTGCACTAACGAGTGAAGACTTCGAATTAGACTACAGGGCCGAATTGCTTAATATAAAGCCAAGATTTCCACGGAATCTAAAACCAAATGGTAAGTGAGCCTAGCTGGCCTACTCTTAAGTTTTGATGACCTGCTAGGATGATTTTAAAGCTGTTAATATTTTTGACATATTTCGTACATGGTATCAGGGGCGTGTATACAAATTTTAGAGGGGGGGGGGGGGAGGGGCTGACTATCGTGGAAAATTGTGAGTACTTAATGAATTTTCTATTATAGCCTATGGAGTATGAATGGAAAATATCTAAATGGGCTACTTGACAATTTATAAAGCAGAAAGGTAAACACTCATTTCCTTTTACAAATTGATAATTATTTCTTAAAAGTAGACTACTGTGAAATACATTGTATGTTGTACCCAAGTTGGCTTTTTTCGGGGAGGATCTGGAGCACCCTTGGTGTATTCTTGGAATACACGGTACGAGAGAATATAATTTTTAATGCTTTTGCAAGTTCATTCCTTCCTCTTTGTTAAACACCAACAGTGATTTCCTATTTTCTCTTTGGTTATCAAGTCGCTTATATCTTTTGTGAGTCTGTTCTAGATATATATATATATTCCATGACCCACCTAGCGTCATCTAGCAGCGAATCTCTGATACCCCTCAATTCTTCCTGGTGCAAGAGGACATCCTTTTCCATCTGGCCACCAGATCTCGTTGCCATCGCCAGCTATTATCTCCATGAGCAAGAGATCTTCGTCTACTTTTTCACTCACCATGCTGTGCTAGTATCGCCTGCTATCAACTCTTTGAAGACCATTTCCTCAAGAGAATTTAGGTTTACAATGTTGGTCATGCTTATATGTTCTCCTTTTGTCTCCTACCCCCACTCTTTCCCTTCCTTGGACCCTCCGTGCTTAGCTGAGTGGGTCTCACTTCTAAGTCGGCAGTTGACTCGGTCAGTCAAGGCTCAACTCGAGCCAGTCTCCTCAAACCAAGAGACACTCTCTACGCTCTACGCCATGTTGGCACATTAGGCATCCGTCAAAGGAAACTTCACCTTCGACATGCAACAAAGATAAGTACCTACTTCAAGTTTTAACTTCTACATGTTTTTAACGATATTTTATAGACAGCGTGAGATTACTTATTTGGGGCAAAATCATTCTTCGCGGGATTTGCCATGTTGAGCTTTTGTCTGTCTAAGCCAACCTTAATAGAAAGTAGCTTTTCTTAAGCTATTTAATTGGGAAATCTTCTCACTACGTGGGATATTATCTAATACCCGCTGTCTATAATTCACCAAGCTAGTTCCTCCGCTGGATTATCTTTGACCTCATTCTTCTATTAAGATCGTTCTGGAACCTTCCAGATCCTGTACTTTATCTACAAGTCCTGCCGTCATGTAATTTTCACTCACTTGTGAGAATACTATTTAAAATGGAAGAATCTTACTTCTGAATTAAGGCTCAATAGCGAAATTTCTTCCACCGATGGAATGTTCTATGGTACATTTAATTGTAATTCACAACTTTCTCAAGAAATAGACTCTCGCCTACCTAGTGCAATCAGTTATTTTCATCATTGCAATAACTTTCTTTCCCATAAACTTTCGTGTTTCTACAGTGAAATTTTCATCTATTTCCCAGACTATAGTGATAACTAGTGCTTGTCTCACTTTTCTACCGCGTCGCGATCGTCCGTTTACATTAAATAAGGCCATGAACATTGATCCTATATCCCAATCGATCTTTCCTAAACCTTCTACTAACAAACCATATTAATAAAATTGTAACTTTTCTATAAGGTGTCACTCACGAAGTGCCCTTCCATTTTGCTGGTTTATCATTAATTAATTTCTGTATAACTACGTGTTTCATACACGGTTCAAACTTACAGTGTTTCTTCCCTATAATCAGGGAAAACAATTCTTTCAACTCTTTCTAGGTCTCACGAAATGGAAACTGCCCCATTTGGCTCGTGATTCCTACTTAAACATAGGAAGTATAGAACCTTCCTTTTGAGTTTCTCTCCAGGTTTCACCGTAAGTGACCTGCTCTCTTTTCTATAATTGTTATAAAGTAATTCTGCACAAATATAAGAAGTTGTAGGAACTTCTATTTTATTCTTCATGTTTTTCTTATTGTTATTTTCGAAGTTGTCACTCTCTCTAGAATATTCTCTCAGAAATTTCTTAAAGTACACACTTGTACTCAATTTAATGTTTAAACTTTAATTACTACATTTGTCTTTTTTAAATCTTATACAGATTTTAGAACATATATAAGGTTTGAAACCTCATAAATTGTCAATTGCCTGGAGCAGACGTTTAATGTTTTCTGAGGTCTGTGACCCAAAAATTATTAACCAAATTGAAAATATATATTTGTTAAAGTTATCAACTTCTTTTGAATTGTTAAATAAATTAAGCGTTTCTTTTCGCTTTCTCATTTTTCTAGTACAACGGTTAGGCAAGATCCTGTCCTCCTTGGCTCTCTCCCTACTCAATGCCATTAAATCCATTAATAGGGCTTTCACCACTCGTTGCATTTGAGCAAGAACTCTTAGTGGTGATCTCGTCAAAGTTTCTCTTAGCTTTAAAAGCTAATTCTAACTGGCCAGTAAGGCAAGTAAAGCTCGCTACGCCAGCTACCTGCTTGTGGAGATCCTCTCCGAAAACTTATGGTCAGTTTTCCAAAAGATAAGTGTTTTTCTTTGTCTAAACTTTTAGCCGGCTCCTCGCCGAGTAAAAGCTTAGCCATTTCCAAATGCAACCATTGGTTCATTTACCAAAATTACTCCCCAATGTATAATTTTTTATCATCATCCTTCTTGGAAGCACTTGGTCGCCTTTTCAGGAACTCCATAATTTCGAAAACTGGAATTACCAAACCTGATTCAAATTATTGGTATTCTTCGAATTACTTTGCAAAAACGAATTTCTTGGAACAGACATACAATAAATCGGTTACTCTCAGTCTTGCCAGACCACCACCCTTCCCCATAGTAAGCAGATGCATGCTTGAGAGGGAATATACTAAAGCCACTCTCTTGCAAACCACCCAAGTTCTAGCTGTGTTTCCCGTCAGCTTAAACCAAGCCCTTACCCACTTTAGGTATCCGAGAGCGGATTTGCGGTGGCAACCGCCTCTAAGTGCATTTAAGGTTAAATTTATAACTTTTGTGTGACTCTCCTCCTATTTTTCTATCCTTTTTCTCCAGTCCGAAACCCACCTCCTTTTATTTATCATCTTCCCTTGGTGGTTAGGTTATTCCTCAGCCAATAATCTACCCACCACTCAGTCCCCTCCCCCCCTTATATACACCCAGGCATGGTATTTTGTTTTTGGACAAGATGGAAAATTTCATGAGTAATTCTCTTTGTATTGGTAAAAATTATTTGCAAATATTACAGAAAGCAGTCATCCTTTCAATAAAATCCCTTCGACTTCTGTTCCAAGATATGGCCCGTAGGCATAATACAAAGTACATTCTCACACATAAGCTAAATCAAGATGTACTGGAAAACCACTTTTCACAATTGCGAACCCGTGGTGGCTCCCCTTGACTGCATGTACAGACTGAGAGGATGATTATTTTAGGAAAAACATCCAGTAGTTGTTCAAAAGCAAACCAACACTGCTGATCCAGATTCAGATGAATATGTAGTTGCTAAAGCACTAAACAAAGCTGGCATAGTGTCTGAATCAAGTAACGTGCTTCCAGAACCAACCTTAGGGAGCAATGTTCAACCTGCGTCCTTCATTGCCAATATCATGGAACAAAGTGAGGAAGATGGCAAGGCTTATGTTGCAGGTTATGTAGCCCACAAGTTCCAAGGTAAATTTCCACAACTTGGGAACTTAACCTATGGAATGCAAACTTAACACGATTATGCATTACCAACCTGAATTAAACACTTGTCATACGGTGGTATGACCGATCCCTCAGAAACTTGGCTAAACCAGTTCCGGCACATTTCAGCAAAATTCGTCACATTTCACGGAAAATACGGATTTCAACGAGGCAAGAACGTTCTAAGAAGAAAGACAGATTTTGTGTCGAGAGAAGTTTCTGATGTACCGTCTGGTGGGGTTGAGGCAGCTGTGATAACAATTCTCTTCATCAGATTGAAACATTCCAATTCTATCTTGCATAAGAAGTGGTTATTGGAAGTCACTAACACCCACGATACTGCTACCGAGTCTAGGCGAATTTCCAAGATATTCAAGAAGATCACAACATAAAATGTAAGTCGGCTACATTCAGTTATTTTATCACCCATTTACCAATAATTTCATGAGAATAAACTGTTCTTTGCGTACTCAACAGCTGATGTTGACAGTTTCGTTACGTTCCCCACATGGCGCGTTTGGTATCTTGTGACGTCATCCGCCTTGTGAGCGCTGATTGGTGAGTGAAAATTGAGGCAACCTCTGTAGTTTATAAGCCTTGGTAAACAATAGCATTGCCAAGCAAAGTAAATGGTCTCTGCTTTCGAAATTCTTTGACCCACGCATGCGCTCTGTTCTGTCATCAAACCACCCAGCGCGCTCTGTTCAATAACTGAAGTTACTAAATCCCACATATATTTATGAATATTTATGTTAAAACATATAATAAAGTTATAATTATCGTCGAAAATAAACAGTCGTATGCAACTCACGTATAATGGTAATTAAGACACTCGTGTGGAAATTATAAAATTCGCTAGGCTCGTTTTATAAACATACTCGTGTCTTAATTATTGCCATTATTGGCTCGTTGCATAATGTAGTCTGCTATTATTCTCACTCATTAACACACTTCTTTCTCATGGGCCGTTTTCACCAACACTTTACTAACGATTAGTTAGTTAATTCCTATTTAACTTAAATACGGGAGTTAATGCGAGATCATCGTTGATGCATTACACGAGGCCATTCGGGTTCCTAATTAGTAATTACTAAATGCACTTTACGGCTCTCGCGCATGCGCAGACTCGGTTTCATCCTGGAGAAACATGGCGTACAGATGAAGAAGCACTCATCGTTGTTTGCGATGCTTCCATGAGATTCTGGAACATAATTATAACTAGGGCTCGGATGTTTAGAAAAAATCACATATTTTTTGTTTGCCTCTTTTTTCATGCCCGATTGATTTCTGATGCAAATCAAGTGATTATCGTCACAAAGTGGTCTTTATTTGTCATAAAAATACATATTTCGAACATTTTTTACTATTAGGTCATATTTTTAGCATTTTTGGTAGGTACGTCATATTTCGGTAGTTTGGCGGCAACTGTAGGTGTGCAATCATCCTCAACTTACCGAACGGGAACTAGTGTTTACAGAAATAGACTGTAAATAACCACTTAAACATGTACAGGGTCTTTCATATAAAATAAGAGCGCCAAGCGGCGGCTTTGTTAACCGTCGCTGCGGTCACCTTGGCCGAGCTTGTGGCGCGCCAAGGCCCCCTGCTTTAAGCGTGTGTACAATCCTATATGATGCAGCGGCCTTGCTAGCGTGTGTACAATGCTGAAATCTTACTTTAGTTAGTTAGTTATTGTTGATGAAACCGAAACCCCTACTTGTGCTAATTTGGTGAGTGATTTATTCGGAGACCGTTCAAGATTCTCGCCAATGTCATCTAGCTCATCCTCTGTTAAAACTGTTCGTTTGCGGGCATGTTTTTTTTATTGAGCACCGAGAGTAGTGTCAAACTTATTTGCAATTAACTTACGTGAATCTGTGCTAGTGAAGGTAGCACTTCATCAGGAAATTGCTGAACAAATGCATCACGTACCCGCCGAGCCGACTCGTACTTAAAATAAGTTTTGCATAAAAAATACGATGTTGCAATGATAACTGTCTCACCATGTTAGCACTTGAGGTTTAGACTGACGACTGAGCACCTGTACGCTTATTGCAAGGTCAAGTTTGGTAATGCCAATCTGTTATTTTCATACAGTCCATCGGAACTTGGAGAAAAAAACAGCCCTCGTATGTACTATGCGCGCGCTTTCAATACTACAGCAGGGGGCCGTGGCGCGCCACAAGCTCGGCCAAGGTGACCGCAGCTGCGGTTAACAAAGCCGCCGCTTGGCGCTCTTATTTTATATGAAAGACCCTGTTTATTCAGAAAATTAATATGAAAAAAGAAATAAATAATTTAGTTAACAATTTAATCTCGAGGGGATTGTCGCTTGGATTTATAATTAAAAAACAACGGCCATATTTAAATCAGTCATTTTCATGTCATATTGTGTCCTTTTTGAGTGATATTTCGTAGTTTTTAAGGCCATATTTGCTTGCATGTTCGGGCTTTTTTTTAGGTCTTAAACATCCGAGAATGAAAGGGAAATACTGAGGACCTTATTCATGACAAAAGCTTAAAATATGAACAAAGTATTTAGGAGAACTGGCATTTGTTTTTAATTAACTAAATAGGACACGCTCTCCCTGTTGTATTCGTAGCGTAAGCCGTTACGTTGTAGACCTTGAGTTTATTGTGTAAAGGTGGAAGGAGTTCGAATCCCACATCGCATATGCTTTTATTTATTTCAGTATTCTTCTATCTTGGTATTAAACATGTATGATATTTTATAATTTCATTGCCAATTTTATAGTCATAAGGATGAAAGTCCGTATGAAACTCGGAAACAAACCGCCATTGAGAGATACACGAGGTAGAGTTCATCAGCTGTTTCCATCCACTTTAACGATGATTTAGAGTGTTGAGTGGGGCCATGTTTGGCCATTTAATGTAATTCCTCGTTAGTGGTAAGTTAACGAGCTTTTCTGTTTGATGAAATGTTCGTGGAAAGTTAAATAACCTTTAATGAAGAATTAAGAGCTAATTGACGTTGGTGAAAACGATCCTAAAGCACACGTGTTATTTTCCTTCTTCTGAATTCGGCTAAACGATCAACACATTTCGACCACCTCATATACTGGCTAGCATTCTCGGTTGTCGCCGTGGGGGTCCGGGTTCGATTCCCTGTTCTACCATAACAAAAAATAATTCTGGCCCTGTATTGCGCATGCAATTGAATAGTTTGCATTTACTGCAAATCAACATCTTGGCTGGTTCCTCTGATAACAGGTGTTAATTATGAAGGCTGTATTAGTGTGTGTATCTGTAATTCGGGTAAGGACTGCAGACGATCAATTTCAGGTAGATCCTACTTTTGCTACCAAATGCTACCGTCAACGACACCTAGCCATCGCAACCGGCACCTGACCACGAACGCTGGTACTTAATACAGCGTTAATCAACTCGAACCTACAAATTTAGCTTCAAACAATTGTAGTTAGTGGAAGGTTCTATTTCATGTCATAAATATATGATATGGGCCCGCCGGCTTTACTTTTCATCCGAAGGAAGGCATAAAGAGGGATTTTTAACGTTCTTAAAAATCCGTCGACTTCTGCCGGGTTTGAACCCGCGATTTTGGGCATAGAAGCTCAGCATACTAACAAATATGCTACCGAAGCCGCCTGAATACTTCAAAGAGGGAGGTGAACAATGAAGCCCGCAGGTCTGCATATGCGGGTAGTGGTCTACTGCCTAACACTACCGTACAATAAACTTTATATCAGCCGGCAGGAAACAAATTTACGAACTTTTACAACCTCTCCTCTTCTTCTCCTCTTTGTACTTATTCAAGTATTAGCAGCCATTTTCCAGTGTCGCCCAAGTGATCTATTTACAGAATGGTATATTGGCTTTCACAGCCAGTGAATTAAAACTCAGCAATTTTTCCCCCCACACAAGACACGGTACAAACCTAGAAGAATTGCTGAGTTTTAATTCACCGGCCGTGAAAGCCAGTATACCATCCTTTTGGAAGCCTTCATAGAGAGGTTATGGCAGCTTGAGCCTTTAGTTCTCGCAGATAAGAGACACAAGGGCGCTTCATGAAAAGGGAGGTAGCGCGCAGTTCGCTACTCCTGTGGGGGTTCGGGCGGGGACACCAAGAGCCCGCCGATGAGCCAGCTTGGTGTCCTAGGCGAAACCCCACACAAGACACGGCACAAACCAAGAAAATTGCTGAGTTTTATTTACAGAATGCTTTTCAATCGGTCAACATGATTGTACCCAATTAGTTTAGGATATAACACCCTAATAGGGCCGTTTTCACCAACGTCAATTATCTCTTAACTAGCAAGCTTCGCCCAGTATCTTTAACGGTTTACCGAGCGTAAGCTTAAAAGGCGCCAGACGTAATTCAGAAAAGCCGAGGTGAACAGTGAAACTTCAAACGCATGTAGCCTTCTTCTCTGAATCTTAAATTGACACGACTCGACAGTTTGATGCTGGTCAAAGGCTCGCTTGCTAGCTCGTAAACTCGCTCCGAAGCTAGTATTTATATTTCCACTGGAGATTGTTGGAAGAAATGAAATGTAAAAACACTCAGCCTATAGTGGGCGATGTATGAAAGATAGAGATATGCTGTCGTGGACTTTTTTTTTGTAGAACGCTTCATGCTGAACAATTGTTACACTCATAGTATATAGATAGTTTTAACGGTTTACCCAGCGTAAGCTTAAAAGGCGCACGGACAGCAGGTTTTTCTCCGACCTGATTCACTGACATCGTTACTGCTCGGCTTTCTTTGGCCATAAATGAATGTTTTTTCTACAGAAACCTTTCTCGAGAAATTCTTTACAGAATGTTGAAAACCGCATCAAAGTCCATCCAGTGGTTCTCAAGATTACCCGTTTCATCCAAGAAACGGGGACTTGGTCTGACAGCTACTCAATATTGTCCTCACGTCAGTTTATAAAATCGCCGACGGAGCCGGGAATCGAACCCGGGGCCTCCGTGTTAGAGGCAGGCGCGCAATCCCAACACCAGGGCCGATGTCGCAAAGTCCCTAAAATAAGCAACAAAAACTAGAGAACTAATTTTCTTGGTAGAGCGGAGAGGTGAACAAGGAAAGAGTGAATCCACAGAGATGAATAGTAAAGAAGTGTAGCCCGATACGGGGCAAAACAGCTGGAAACAAAGTTTCACAAGTGGCGACAAAGTCGTCGATTGTTTTAGCGACATGTTTTGGCGAGGGAGTATATAATCAGCAAAAGCAAGCAAGCCCCTTTGCACACCGGTACGTTCAGCCGTCGGAAGTTGGCATCCTGCCTTCCTTATCTCTGGACGAGTTCCGTGTCTACCCAACACGGAGTGTATCTCGCCATGCCAGTCCAGTTCTGAAGGAGTGAACACAGTCATTTCACACCAATTGACCAACCAGGGGCATATATAAGAGGGGGAGCGGGGGAGGCTGGAGGAGACCCCCCCCCGATTTTTTTGTCGCATATATTATTTGTTTATGAATTAAACATTAAAAACCAATATAATCATGTACTAT
The DNA here is from genome assembly GCA_946902985.2 of Meconema thalassinum. Classification (NCBI taxonomy): domain Eukaryota; kingdom Metazoa; phylum Arthropoda; class Insecta; order Orthoptera; family Tettigoniidae; genus Meconema; species Meconema thalassinum. The sequence goes on along the minus strand of OX336395.1, from coordinate 150,032,958 downwards.
TGTTACTAAGTGACGTATGGCAACGTTGCAAAGCAAGGCGAAGGTAGAGCAATGTAAACAGTGTGACAATCAGTTTGCTCTGATCTTATGTGTAACACCACAACCTCTCATTACTCTCCGGTGCCTTCGCTCTTATGAACGAACCAAGAACAGCAACAAGTGCCCTTGAAGCGGGTGACAAAAGTGTTTTTCCTAACGTTTATACCCTTATCAAACTTTTGGCAAATTTGCCTCTCTCTGTAGCTACTGGTACTGCCGAACGGAGTTTGAGTTGGTTGAAAACATACTTAAGGAATACTTCTGAAACCAGACTCAACGGTCTAGTATTGTAATCTATTCACAGAGACGTGCATCTCACTGACGATGAAGTCATGAACCGATTTGGGAATGCTTCAAGAAACCTTGACTTTATATTATAGTGTGAGTTGTAAATCAAAACAGTTACATTAATACTTTCCATGTAAACACTATCAAGATGATTGTATTAATAACAAGTATCATAACCAAACATAAAACATCACAACAAATTGGTTGAAAATGTGATGCCAGATAGCCTTAAAACTCATCATTTTGCACCGAATTATACAAAAGTTTCCCGGGGAGAACCCCGGATCCCCTATTCTTTGGGCCTATACCATGCCCCCTAACCCCCGGTTGGGCAGCTCCCGAAATAAAAATCTATATACGCCCCTGTGACCAACCAAGGCAGGGGCGTATATAAGGGGGGGTTCTGAGGGGGATCCAGCATCCCCCGAAAAGAGCCAATAAAAATTAAGAAAGTGTTGCTTGGTAAATGCATGAAATAATTGTAAATTTGGTTGTACCCTAATCTTAACTTATTGGCTAAGTTATAAACAATATTAAGATTGAAATTAGACTACCTCGTGGTGTAGTGGGTAGCATTCTTGGCTGCCACCCCGGAGGTCGGAATTCAATTCCCGGCTCTGCCAAGAAATTTTAATTCTGGTCTGAGGGCTGGAACGGGGTACACTCAGCCTTGTGAGGCAAAACTGAGAATTCTACAGTACGGTACTTTTGAGAAATTAGTTGTCAATTTGTAAAAAAAAAAAAAACTGTTTACCTTTCTGTTTAATAAATTGACAATTTAGATATTTGCCATTCATACTCCATAGGCCATTATAGAAAATTCATTAAGTCTAAAATTGTATTTGTGTGTTGTGTTGTATTTTACAATTTTTTTAAATTTATTTATTTAGTCAATTTACCCTCTAGGTTGATGGTTCCCACGGACTCAGCGAGGGAACTCACCACTACCGCCTCTATGGGCAGTGTCCTGGAGCTTGGAACATCTGGTCGGGAAGGATACAACTGGGGAGGTGTGATCAGCACTTCGCCCAGGCGGCCTCACCTGCAAAGCGAACAGGGGCCTCATGAAGGGATGGAAGATTGTGATGGATAGGCTAGGAAGAGGGAAGGAGGCGGCCGTGGCCTTACAGTAGGTACCATCCCGGCATTTGCCCGAAGACGAAGTGGGAAACCACGGAAAACCACTTCGAGGATGGCTGAGGGGGAATCGAACCCCCTCTACTCATTTGGGCCACCCGAGGCTGAGTAGACCCCGTTCCAGTCCTCGTACCACTTTTCAAATTTCGTGGCAGAGCCGGGAATCGAACCCAGGACCTCCGGGGCGGCAGCTAACCATGCTACGCTACGGAGGCTATATAAACTTTGAATTTTACAATTAACTCTTATCTAAAATAATTACACAAAGTTGATATTTCTGGCTATTTTGCGGTGACAATCCCCTGAGAATACTCACAATTTTTCAGGATAGTCAGCCCCCTTCCCCCAAAAATAAAATATTGTATATACTCCCCTGAACCAAGGCTGGGGAATAACTCGTAACTTGTGCGATAATGAGAGGGTAACGACATTACTAATTTGTTTCATCTTTCTTCGAATTTGGCGCACTGTGGACCACAGGAAATAATTGATTTGCTGGTCAGTTCATTTTTCTTCACGAAGAATTACTTCATCTTTTCACTGTGGTTCCTCCTCCTTTGCTCTGACCAGGTGCTCTTGGTTGTTCTACTGGGTCTTTCCTTGAACCCCTTGAAGTTATGAATTTCAGCTCGAAACACAGCCCTATCCCAGATGTCTTTTGGATATACGTCAACTTCCTCCATATCTTTTCTCGTTTCTTCTACCCACATAGTAGTCGCCTTTATCTTGGTCATGTAGTTAAAGATTCTTTTCGTTATTCGATTCTCATCCATTATTATGAATTATGAGGTGCCCATTAAACGTCAGTCTCCTTTTACGCATGGTATCCGTGATCTTCTCTGCCTGTCTACATAGATTCGTCCCGTGTACTTGTATAAATAATTTAATAAATCAATTCTCAGAAAAATATTTGGAGCAATATACAGAGATGTCATATGGATGAAAGGAACTACCAAAGAGTTGTAAGAGCACACAGATATGATCAGAAAACGTAGACTAACTTTCTACGGGCACATACAGAGAATGAACAACAACAACAGACTTACAAAGATCTTTGGTGTAGTAAACAAAGGAAGGAAGGAATATTGTAGTTTTACGTGACCGTGAATCTTGTGATTATGAGCCACGGGACCTCCTTTTTACGTGGAATCCGAACCACAGGACATGGCATTTCACTTTGAAAATCTCACATGCATTGACCGGGAATCGAACCCGGACCGCCTTGGTGAGAGGCATACAGCTAGACCGCTGAGCCTCCACGCCCCCACGGTGTAGTAAACAGTTCAAGCACGAAACCGTATTGGGTTTCATGAAATATAGGAAGACTTGAGGCAGGCAGGGATCACGAGGCAATTGATGGGCGATAGGAGAGAATTCAGAAGTAAAATTAGGAGTACAAAATGTCTAGTACCTGAAAAGAAGACCAAGATGTCCCAAGGCCTTCAAATGAAACATCAAAAACTGTTTTAGCCACTGCTATTTTTCTTTCATATTACTATTCCGTCAAGATATGAAAAAAACCACGTCTGCTCAAAATCCTTGTTGACCAAGTTTAATGATACAGGAAAACAATACTGTGAGGCAATAAATTGTAATTCTTGAGTACAGCGCTCTGGTTTCGGTTACATTATGTGCACCGAATCCAAACAGTAATGTTCATTCTTTCTATCCAAATACTATACAGTGTGCAAAATGACTGTATTAATAAAAAAAAAAAGTAACATAAAACTGTCTTAGTTGTGTTTGACATTAATCAAACATAAAACATCACAAGAAATTGGTTGAAAAAGTGATGCCAGATAACCTTAAAACTCATCATTTTGCACCAAATTATACAACAGTTTTCCGGGGAGGAACTCCAGACACCTATTTCTTTGGGGGCTATTCCATGCCACCAAACCTCCGGTTGCGCCCACCCCAGCTCCAATAAAACCTCATATAAGCCCTTGCGGGCAGTCAGTGTTTAGAGTTTTAGCTCGACGTTGACAAATAGTTTATCTTTTGTATTCTGATTGTATTTTGTATTTAAATAGAAATAATGAATACAATTGACGCTTCTTTTTTAATGCAGCGATAGGTCTATATTAACGTGTTATTTCAAGCTTTAAAGTCTAAAACGAAAAAATCTATATTAACGTGTTCTTTCAAGCTTTAAAGTCTAAAACGAAAAAAAATCTCCCTGGTAGATAGGCAACCACAATTTATAAATTTGATCACCCCCCCCCCCCCCCACCCCCGTTTGTGAGGAGTTTTACGCCCCTGCTAAAAAATACCAGGAACTTTTGTCTGAAAGAATTTTTGATATGACCTACCCTTTCGCCAAGGGATGAGCTGACCAGTGCGAGAAATCTCGCATGTTCATAAACCACACTTTCCCCAATAGGTTTATAATGAGACACTTGGAGAAAGGTTGTTATGTTTTTATTTCAACCAAATGATCATAGAACACTATTTACATTTCAGTTAGAATTCCAAGTTCTACGTTCCAAGAAGGCAATCACTGAAAATTGGATCATCATAACACTCACCGGTTATTCGATATTTATGAAATTATACGATTTGAGTACTCATTCCTTTGATTTACTGTTTCTGAAATCCATGCAAAATGGTAAAGGAAAGACCTCAGAATGTTAAAATGACATGAAACAGGTATCACAGCGGCTAAAATGTGAAGTGGACAGCAATTATGGAACGTATTTTCCTACAGCAACAGTATCTGCCAATCGCACACTTCGTACATTTTTAAAATTCATTTTTTTAAAGAAATTATAGATATTTATGAAATTAGAGTGCAATTCGTCACAGCTAATGTCTATTCTCTTTCATTTGAATGCTCGTTTGCGACGATCGGTCGCTTGTGAGCGCCGCAGGAGGGGTCTACAGTATACTACTTAAATAATATATATGATGATATGGCTTTTCGTTGGCTAAACATGTGGAATTTTCGTAGGTATTCAACAATAAAAAATTGTCAAATTTAGTGAATTCAAAATATTTTTCTTTGCCTGGTGACATCTACCTCCGCCTTCCGACATGCCGAGAGGGATTTTTATATTTGACAAATATTAGGCATCAATGAAAAATGGCTTCGAATACTTCCATTTAGAACAGGATACACACACAGAAGGACGAAGGACGGATAAGCAGCAAGTGTTATGATAAATCAAGGTGGAATCTCCTAATCACTGGGCTTCGAATGATGGTGGCAGATAACCTATCAGGTTCATTATCTCAAGAGGGATCGTTAATATTCACATACCGTACCGTGTCAGTAACCAATCAGATGGCTCGGCTGAGTGGCGCTCACCGCAAATATCCGGACAGCTGAGCGCTAATTAGTTTACTGAATGCTTCACTGACAACTGTCAATGTGATGGCCCTTCTCCACATTTCAACAACAAAACCCTTCAATATACAAGATGGCGTACGCATCAAACTTGATCAGCATATTAATGATCATCTCTACATGGGTACATCAAATTAGGTTTGCTACAATTCATTTTGTATCCGTATTGACACAGTAAGTCGCCTCCGTTGTGTAGTGGTCAACGTGCTTAGCTGACACCCCGGAGGTCTGCGGTTCGATTCCCGGCTCTGCCACGAAATTTGAAAAGTGGTTTGAGGACTGGAACGGGGTCTACTCAGCTTCGGGTGGTCCAAATCAGTAGAGAGGGTTCGATTCCCACCTCAGCCATCCTCGAAGTGGTTTTCCGTAGTTTCCCACTTCGTCCATTCGCCCTCCCATTCTTCACATTCCGTCCCATCCCTCATGAGGCCCCCCCTGTTCGCTTTGCAGGTGAGACCGCCTTGATGAGGCGCTAGTCCCGCCTCCCCAGTTGTTTCCCCGACCTGATGTCAAGCTCCAGGACACTGCCCCTAGAGGTGGGATCCCTCGCTGAGTCCGTTGAAAAAGCCTACCTGGAGGGTAAACTGACTTCGAAAAACAAGAAACAAAACTATTGACACAGTATATGTATTGAAATGAAATTCTTCACTTTCAATTTGTCCAAATTGACGTATAAATTAAAGTTTATAGCTAGAGATAGGTAAACTGAATGATCTACCTTAATAGTCAATAAATGTATTGGAAATAGTTATGTTACTACAATACCAGTTTCGGTTGTCTTGCAACTTTCTTCAGTTCTACTAAATAAACTAGGAGCATCAAACTAATATCACTATTCCATTGCGGCTTCGGTGGCGTAGTTGGTAGCATGCTGAACTGCTGTGCCCAAGATCGCGGTTTCAAACCCGGCTGAAGCCGTCGGATTTGTTAAGAGCGTTAAAATCCCTCAGTATGACTTCCTTCGGAGGGGAAGTAAAGCCGGTGGTCCATGTCATAGATTTATGGCATGTAAAAGGTCCTTCCACAGACTAAACTTGTGTGAAGCTAAATTTCTAGGTTAGATATCGTTGGAACGCTCTATGAAAGTTCCAACGTTCAACACTAGGTATCATTGACATCTGGCAGAGAAAGTTGGAACTACTTGAAATGGAACGGAACTTGTAGCTCACCCTATGGGTGTCCGCTAGAAGCAGCTACAACCTCTGGTGAGCCAAACATGCCCTCAGACACTCCCGGCACTAAAAGCCATACGCTAAATAAATAATAACTATTCCATTAAACAAATGAGCATTATAAATAAAATGATCACTATAAAATATATTTTTTTAGGAAAACCTAGATTAAAACTTCGAAGATAATATTTTTTCTCATTAACATCCTGCTAATTATAATGGAAATATTATGTGTTCAAATCGTTAAAAATATGGAAATATACTCTAAAAATAGCTTAGGCTTTCACGGCCGGCGTTCATATCCTGTCTACAAGCCCGAAAAGCTTGTACTTAATTATAATCTAAAAATGCTTAAAAATCAGATCTGTTACAAATTGAGTACTTTTTATTTTTTCTTTCAAAAAACATATGACGAAAATTGCTCATAAAAATGTTTACGTTTATAATAAAACAATTATACCACGGTAATTAAACCAGAAGCCTTATATGCAGCCGAAACATTGTCTCTCACCACCCAGAGACCGCTTGAAAGGCTGAAGGTCAAGAAAAGAAAGATATTACCCAAAATCTTAGGCCCCAAATTTCATAACAAGAAATTAATCCGTGATAGGAACGAAACTCTTTACCAAAGGACTGAAAAACTCTCAGACACAACAAAAACAAGTAGTTCCGTGAAGAACTATACAGCCTATTTTCATATATCCTACTTATGTTAATTGCCTCTATCTATATACAAAATTTCAGTTTGATTGCTGTAATAGATTTGTAGATATTGAGAACCCAATAAATATTTCGGATGGTCGTCATGTTGGATTTTATATATGTAGGTCCTAGAGTTATGTACTGTTACATGAAGATTATTGTGTACGTGTAGCATTCAAATTTCAATCGCATGATTAGGACACAAGAAGTAACGAGATTTTAAAATTTCGCACAGCTGCCATCCTGTGGTTATGGAAACAATTGAAATAAATTAGATGCCAGTGGATTAACATTCATATAAGGATTTACTGTACCAAGTTACACTGCACTCGGATGGTTAAATTGCGAGAAACGTCCATGTGAATATTTTTACTTCGCGTCGCCGCCATGTTGGATTTGTGATCACCAGGTTATATAAAGTCCTATAGGTGAACTTACGTTCATAGCCCCTATGAAAATAAAAAAAACAGTTTGATTGCTATAATAGATTCGTAGATATTCAGAGCCGTCTAAATATTTCGGATGGTCGGCATGTTGGATTGTTAAATGTATAGGCCATAGAGTCAAGTACCATTAAAGGAAAAATATTGCGTAGGTTCATTATTCAAACTTTCACATCGATCGCATGATTACGACACAAGAAATAAAAACTTAATTTTAAAATTCGCAAAGCCGCCATCTTGAGGTTATGTAACAATTGAACTAAATTAGATACCAGTGTATTACAATGTGTATAAACATTTCCTGTACCAGATTTCATTGCGGTTGGAACATTAAATCGCGAGAAAGGTCTATTTATAATTTTCAAATTCGCTTGGCCGCCATGTTCGTTTTGTAGTTAACCGATTTTTGAAAGTCTTATAGATGAACTTGCAATAGTGCCCTCTATCTCCGTACATAATTCCAGGGTGATATCTGGAATCGTTTCGGAGAGATTGAATGCTGGTGAAATATTTCGCACAGCCGCTATGCTGGATTGGTGAGACGTAACAAAATTTGAAGGGCACGGTCGGGAATTGAGAGAGAGTGAGAGAGAGAGAAAAAAAAACACACACACACAAAAGGTGATTTTTTCAAAATTGAAAATAGGCTAAAAACGAAGAATTGATTTTTATGGGCACATCCTCCGAATGAATTCAAATATACTAACCAAAAAGATCTTTGACTACTTACGTAATTTTAAAACTAAACCTCTTTGGTTTAAGGAAACTGAGAAAACATCGTAGAACTCCAAGTTACAGACACCATGCTCATGGACAAAACAACCAAAACCATCACCAAGGAAAAGAAACCAACAAAACAAAAGCGTACGATCCACATCTCTGCCGAAGAAAGGGAAGCAAGATCTCAAAGGATGAGGCAATACTGGGCCAAAAGGAAAGCTCAAGACAATAACAAAAATGATTGATTTCATGTACCCTGAAGTTGGGCGAAACAAATAAAGAAGAACACAATTCTTTAAGGTTCAAAAAATATATAGAAATCCTCCTCATGGAGCAGGAAATACGGCAGTGAAAAAAATACGTTCAAATTTATATAATTGAAATCAATTGGTAGTTATGAATCTGAAAGAGACGCATTCTCTCCGGAAAAATCAAAATGAATTTCGTTGTGGTTACATTTGTTTAATGGAATAGTAACATTAGTTTGATGTTCTTAGTTTATTTATAAAATTGAGGAAGGTTGCAAGACAACCGAGTTAAAAGGCAGTAGATCCACCGCAAAATAATTGTGATTTGAAACCAATCTTGGAATCATTATCAAGTATGGCACATCAATGAGCTGGAGATGGTTCAAAGGAAGGCTGCTAGAAGTAGTGTTACTCGAATAATGGAGAAACTAGGTTGGGTGGGAATCTTTGGAAGATAGAAGGACGAAATCCAGACTATACGCTATGTTGAACACTTACACTAATCGGCCAGCATGGGGAGAACTAAGCAAATGTCTGGGAAATCCCACCTACCTGAGCAGGGCATACAGCCGACCACAACGTACAAATTATAGGAAATATTTTTTTCATTAGGCCTAAGCGTGGTATCTCTACTTAGTATAAAACAAAGTCGCCGATTCTTGGATGTCACGGGTAATCCCGAGAACCACTAGATGAATTTTGATGTGGTTTTTACCATTCTGTAAAGGATATCTCGAGGATGGTTTCTGTAGAAAATAATTTACATATGATCAAAGGAAGCCAAGCAGTAACGATTTCAGCGAATCGAGTGGAAGAAACACCTGCCGTCCGTGCGCCTTTTAAACTTACGCTGTGCAAACTGTATCTATATACTATGAGTGTAAGAATTGTTCAGCATGAAAAGTTCTACAAGAAAACGTCTGCGAGAGCATATCTCGATCTTCAATACATCGCCCACTATAAGTGTCTTTTCGTTTTCATTTCTTCCAACAACCTCCATTCAATTACTGAGGCAACAGTTTACGAGCTAGCAAGGGACGAGACTATCAACCCAATAATAGCCTAGCTAGCGGGCGAGCCTATTACCCCAGATACAGCCAGCAGCAAACGCTTTTTTTTTTTTAATTCGCCTATGAATTTTTCGTTCCACAAAGTTCACAGTCAAATTAAGATTGGACGGAAGGGGGGATTTGTGTTTCATGCACCTCGCCATTCTTAAATACGACTGACAAGAATTCGTTGCACATGCATCTCCATGATAATATAATTAATAGTGATTTTAACCCATCATGCCGAGACGTACAACGGATATAGGTCGTACGTAGTTCACTGACATAGAAAAAAAAAGCGCTTATCACTTATGTATTCATAACTGTTCCCGGGCGGGTTGTTAGTTAATATAAGGTACGTTCAAAAAGTAATGAGCCGGAGGCTGTAATGCGCATACCGGTGACATCGGCTAATCGTGGCGTGTGTAACGAGGTGTGGTTCCGACCAGAGCGTGGAAGGTCACAGCCCGTCGCATGGAGGGCACATGTGCACGTCACGTGACGATGACGATACAAAGCGAGCAGCAGCATGCATCAATCGTCCAACCAAGACCAAGACAGTAGGCCATTCGACATGCTTCCTGGTGTGGTTGAAGACTGTGGGACACCCATTGGGCACACACTTTGCGCAAGTGCAGTCGTTTCATCATGATGGTGTGCACACTTCCGACGCTCAATCCGACCACGGCGGCTATGGCGTTCACTGTCACTCGGCGGTCCTGGGTAATGAGTGCATCAACCAGCTGGACGTTGTCATCGGTAATGCAGGGGGGGGTGCCCCAGACCGGGCATCATCGGCTAACGACACCCGTCCTTCCCTGAAGCGCTTGTGCCACGTCTTGACCCTTGCAAGGGACATGCAGTGTTCGCCGTACACTTGTGACATTCGGCGATGAATGTCCGTTCCCCCTACTCCTTTCGCTGTCAGAAACCGAACAACACCTCTTTGCTCTTCGTTCGACGCCTCCATGTCACTGTTTGCATTGCGACTGGCAGCGTTGGACGATTGATGCATGCTGCTGCTCACTTTGTATCGTCACGTGACGTGCACGCGTGCCCTCTAGCGATGGGCTGTGACCTTCCACGCTCTGGTCGGAACCACACCTCGTTACACACACCACGATTACCCGATGTCGTCACCGGTTTGCTCATTAACGCACCTTATAATTATAACTCATTACTCGCCACAGCCTTAGAGTCTTTCCCCAAACATATTGATGTATTTAAGAGAAGACTGAAATTTTGTGTAAATACTACGATGTAATTACTAGCTTATACTTCCCAAATTGTGACTTGTGTACATTAAGTGTGTTTGCATTGAAAATGAAAATCCACAGCCTGCTTCCAGTCTCCGACCGGGTCAGGAATGGAATGAATGAAGCCCCTATCTAGCGGCGAGGATATGAACTGTGCCGGCTGCCGAGGCCTGACGCACTCCTCTGGGGCAATGATTAAATGAATGACAGATGAAATGAAATGATAGTGGAGAGTGTTGCTGGAATGAAATTTTGACAGGGAAAACCGGAGTACCCGGAGAAAAACCTGTCTGCCTCCGTTTTGTCCAGCACAGATCTCACATGGAGTGACCGGGATTTGAACCACGGACCCAGCGGTGAGAGGCCGGCGTGCTGCCGCCTAAGCCACGGAGGGGCTAAGTGTGTTTGCATTATTGTTGGTAATTTTCTGTAATTGTACAATTTGCCACCGGGTAATTAACCCCTTTTGCAAATAAGGTAAATGAATGAATGCATGATGCAGGCAAATCTGCATGTGGCTCAATCGAAGAAACAAGTAGTACCGTGACGAACTAAAGAGCCTACTTTTCTTTAGAGACATTTTAAACAGTTGGCTGACCTGGCGACTCTATATTCTTAGTTCCATCTCTTAAGGTGGCGTAGTTGGTAGCATGCTGAACTGCTGTGCCCAAGATAGCGGGTTTAAACCCGGCCGACGTCGTCGGTTTTTTAAGAGCGTTAAAATCCTTCAGCATGCCTTCCTTCGGAGGGGAAGTAAAGCCGGCGGTCCCATGTCATAGATTTATGGCATGTAAAAGATCCTTCCACAGACTCAACTTGTGTGAAGCTAAATTGTTAGGTTATATTTCTTCGGAACGCTCTATCAAATTCCCAACGTTCACCACAAGGTATCATTGACATCTGGTAGCGAAAGTTAGAACTACTTGAAATTGAACGGAACTTGTAGCTCACCCTAATGGTGTCCGCTGGAAGCAGCTACAGACTCAGGCGGGCCGAACATGTCTTCGGACACTCCCGGCATTAAAAGCCATACGATAAATAAAAATAAAAAGGTACATAACGCACATGCAAAAGTTGGTTGAGGTTCAATAGATAGTATGTACGTTACATGTATTTAAATATTGAATTTATCAGGTTGGCGACACTGACATAAATGGGATGCATAAACTTAAATTGAAAAAATATGATCTATAGTATACATGTGCCAATTTTGAAAGAACTGTATTTATTAGTAGGCTATGAAAGTTACACGTGATTCAACATTAAACCTATCAGCACTCGTAGAATCATGTTGGCAGCACTAGCGTATATCGGTTACCGAAATTTAACCTACATTTTCACGTCTATATGTATGCAAAGTTTAGAACTGTTGACCTGCATACTTTCTGATATATTGAGATTAGGATAAAAATGTAGCCTATAGAGTGAATTTTTCAACAGTTGGCAGCCTTATTGACACAAAAACGCATATTCATATCTGCTCCGATGCGCAAATCACATACCAAATTTGGTTGAAATCCAATAGATAGTAAGGATGTTACATGCATTTAAAGATTGAACCTATCAGCAGGCATAGAATCATGTTGGCAACACACTCATGTATGGGCTCCTGTAAATTTGTCTGATGTAATATTATTTATATGTGTGTCAATTTTGGAACAATTCCCATGCATATCTTTCGAGATATTACACATAGACCTCAACTTTCAGTTGCGATTTTGCAGCAGTTGGTAGCACTGACGTCATTTTCAAATATGACCGTGAGATATTCAGGCATACGTCTTAAGTCATACAAAATTTGTTTTCGATAGCTGCAGCCGTTTAGGATACATACAGACAGAAGGACAACCAGACAGTCAGACACGCATTTGCCCGGATCGATCTCATAAGTCTACTTTTTCCCCTTTTTTTTTACAAAATGTGAAAAGTAGGCTAAAAATGACAATTTACAAAAACACACACTAGTACAGACATCACAGTGACACAGATTATCGGACAAATTCTGCACACACCCAAGTATACGGAGCTACATGACCACGAAGTCGCAAAGCCTCTTTAAGAATCAATAACAAAGATACAACATTCTGATGTCTACTGATGAATAAATGATTTGCAAACCCTAGATTTACTTCCGCTCAGGCGCGGGCGGATCTAGAGTTTGGCTTTGGGGGGAGGGGGTCAGAGAATCGAAATTGTTAAGACAATTGGTATCACTAAAAACGCAATCACAAAATAACCAAACGTACAAAACCAGGCCAATTTTTTTTGCAAGTTATATGGATAGAAATTTGATGCGTTTAGCGCACCAAAAATATTCGTACAAATTGCAACGGCGTGTTTTGCGACTTTTACATCGAGCTTCGAGGAAAGTATCAAGGTACGTTACAGTTTCGGCAAGTCGAGTTGGTACCGACAAAGAGAGAAAGTCACAGCTTAAATTGCCAACCAAGCTTGCAGTTTGGACGTCGGCAAAAATTTTTGTTGCGAAAAAGCCCCAAATTCCTATCCGTGCATTGCTGCACATTCATCGTGACATCACTATAGACATCGATTCGGTTAATCACAAGGTTTGCTAATCAAAATAGACGAGTTGATTTTGTTACATAAATAATCCTTTTTATATAAGAGGTATGCAGTTGTAAATATGTACAGTTGTAACAGAACATAATAATTACAATAAAGATATTTCAGTATTGAATAAAATGAAAGAAAAAAAAACAGTTTTTCAGTTAAAATTCGTTAAGTTTTATTTGTCTGGTTATTGTGTTTTCGTTTTTTGAGTTTGCAAAAAAAAAATTGGTCTCCGTTTGGGGAGGGGGGTCATGACCCCCGTGACCCCCCCCCCCCCTTGAATCCGCGCCTGCTTCCGCTAAGTGCCCCCGTTAGAAGTCTTGGAATATGAAGGGTGAACCCTTGCGAACAAAGGCTCTGACCTCGTAACTACACCACGTTACGACCCATTAGGAAGACTCTGAGCAAACAGCGGGGACTCGTTCCAATTGTGGGAAATGCTGCTCCAATACCCAATATCAATTCTACACGACCTGAATTACGTAGCTTGCCTTGGCCATTTCATTTTACCACAACGAACACCCTGCGAGGTGGAATGTACGTGATTTCCTCTCGCTTTCTATATCCTCACCGAAATATCGCGGTTGTCGACCGCTAAATCCAGTGAGCATTCTGTCTGACATTTGGAATTGCCTGCATAAACTTTGTTTTTTTAATGGATGAAGTGAATAATGACCAAATCCACTCACAGTTTGGCGTCAGCACTCCTGGAGTGACTGGCGTGAAAATTCATGTGTACGTAGTAGGGATCGGACATTTATGCACTAAAACGATTATTTGACACCCAGAGGTCAGCTTGCATGTCGAATTTTGTTGTTCCTTGAAGCACTATGAAAGTCAAGGAGGTTAGATATCTAAGCTCGTTGACACTAGAGCGCTTTCTAGTAGAGAAATGAGGAACTTGTGTTGGCGGAAAAACCCGAGATTAATTTTTACATTATGAACACGGCCTACTGAATTAAAATGGGTTCTTTAACATGCCAACATCGTATGACTTGCGTGTCGTGATTTTTGCCGCTCTTCAAAAATCACTTACCATAGCCAGGAGCGAACTTGCAAGCTTGGGGTTGGTAGTCCGACACGATAACCACTCTCCCACCGTGGCAATATAAACAAAATTTACGGAATAAACAAAAAAATCAGAATTCAAAAAAAGAACAAGTCTATGAGTCAATGTACACTGGAATATTTAGATTGCTGGCCCTAACCCACTCTCACTTATAAAGCGGATGACGAGATCAGCAGCCACCGCGTCAACGGCTAATATAAGTCTGAGTGTCATCTGCAAACCAAGGTTTCTTCGTAATTCAGGAGAAGATACGGGCTCCGTGGTCCTCGGTAGGCCTAAACGGCAAAGAAGAAGAAGAAGAAGAAGGAGGAGTGTCTTTGGTGGATCAGTGGTAGAGTGTCCACCTCGTGATCCTAAGAACATGGGTCCGAACCCGACCGAGAAAGTCGTATTATGTTTTTTTTTTTTTACGGGTAGCAAACAAATCACGGCACGATAATAATAATAATAATAATAATAATAATAATAATAATAATAATAATAATAATAATAATATCGTATGGCCTCAGGTGCCAGGTGCAGGCTTTGTTAATTGACGCCCAGAGGGCAACTTGCATGTCGAATTTTATCGCTCCTTGAAAGTCAAGGAGGTTAGATATCGAAGCTCCTTGACACTATAGCGCTTTCTAGTAGAGAAATGAGGAACTTTGTGTTGGCGGAAGATCCCGAGATTAATTTTGTAATTATGAGAATGGGTTCTTTAACATGCCATGCGTATCGTGATTTTGTCGCCTTTCAAAAATCACTTACCACGACCAGGAGCGAACCAGCAGGCGTAGGGTTGGTATTCAGACACAATAACCACTCACCCACCGTGGCAAGCCACGGCACGATGTCGGCGCTTAATAAAACCTCTCGTATCACTTTTGATGATTATAAGGTGGCCTACTCAATATAACATTTCTCTCCCAAATTGCGGTGAAATCGGAACGTCGTAAATATAAGGGTATAATTGCCTGAATTGCTCCATCTCACGAGATCTGCACCAAGTAGCTGAAGCGATAGGATTATTTAATTTTATTTTTTTGTTCCGTACTAAGGTAAGTGGCTCCCTCTAAACAAAGTTGATAACAATGGAAAGTTTCTGACAGACTGGAATAAAAGACTACACTTCCTGTGGGAGAACACATTTCCGCTTCCTCGCGGTAATAACCTACCTGTTGTAGTTGCGTGCTATGATAAATAGACCAAAGTATAGTCGGTAACAGTAGCGTAGCCAAGATCGGGGTTTAAGTAACTGGTGGATAACTGTAATTCGGGGAATTGCACGACATAAAAGCAACTCTGCATCTCACACTCAAGAAGTTAACAACGATCTCCAAAGTGTTCATGTGCCCATAGCATTTTCTAGGTTCATATTATTATTTTTAATTAAAACTAGATTAACTTACATACAAATTCCCTATAAATAAATAAATAAATAATTAAAATACATTAAAAAACAAATGAATAAATACATAGTTTTGTGAAAATTAATAAGCTTATAAAATTACTTTTAAAATTAAATAAGCTTTTAAACTAAAAATTGATGAGCTTGTAAAACAGAATTATAAAAAATTAAGATCATAAAAATAGTTTATAAATATAAATATTTAAACATAAAAACAAAAGAGATAACACCAAATGAAATAAATAAATTAAAATTTGGCTAAAATATTTAAATTTAAATAACTAGAAATAGAATATTTTAATAATAGATCTTCCCTATAAAGGTTTAAGGGGGTGGAACTACGAGGTCATCTGCCAAAAAAAACTAATTGCCCCGCTACGCGGGATTTAGAATTACCTGGTGCTAGACTCAGTTTGAAATAACAATAAGCTATATTAAACGGGGAAGAAGCTATATTGGCAACCCTGGGAGGACGGAGATCATATGCAAGTGTCATGATTTAATTTAAGAAATGTTTATTTAGATTATTAATTATAATCTCTACTTAGTATAAAACGAAGTCCCCGACTCTTGGATGACACGGGTAATCACAAGAACCATTGGATGGATTTAATGCGGTTTTCACCATTCCGTAAAGGATTTCTCGAGGAAGGATTCTGCAAAAAAAAAAACATTCATTTATGTCCAAAGGAAGCCGAGCTAGTAACGATTTCAGTGAATCGAGTCGAAGAAAAACTGCCGTCCGTGCGCCTTTTAAGCTTACGCTGGGTAAACCGTTAAAAATGTCTATATACTATGACTGTAAGAATTGTTCAGCATGAAAAGTTCTACAAAAAAGCCAGGGACAGCATAGCTCTATCTTTAATACATCATCGCCCACTATAAGAGTTTTTACGTTTTCATTTCTTCCAACAATCTCTATTCAGTGGAAATTTAAATTATTAGCTTTAGAACGAGTTTACCAGCTAGCGAGTGAGCTTATCACACCCAGCTTCGGCCAGCATCAAACTTTCGAGTCGTGTCGAGTTAAGACTTCAGAGAACAGTATAATGTGTTTGAAGTTTCGCTGTTCACCTCGGGTGCATTCTACAGAAGTTAAAGTAGCGACGAAACTTCCTCTAGATCAGTCAGTATTTAGACTGGCTTTTCTATACGCTGTGCCGTCCCCGTGGTGTTGGGGTAGCACGCCTGCCTCTCACCCGGAGGCCCCGGGTTCAATTCCCGGCTCCGTCAGGTATTTTAGAAACTGACGTGAGGGCTGGAACGGGGTACACTCAGCCTCGTGAGGACAATTGAGTAGCTGTCTGACAGTGAGGCAGTGCCCCGATCACGAAAACCAAGATTGACAGCCGAGGGGACCCGATGCGCTAATCACGCGTGTCCCTAATATCTGCAGGCCAAATGGCTGGGCAGCGGTCGCTTGGTAGGCCTAGGCCCTTCACATACTGTAGTGCCAGGGGTTATTTTATAATTTCCTATACGCAAATGAGAGTGACCTGCGAAGTCATCCAAGGACACAGTCACTATACTAAGATAGGCTGTGTTAGCCTACATGTCTCTGAAAGCCTTTAAATAAAAACAAATAGATGATAACTTACTGCTGCATGGGGGTAAATCAGCGGAACATTCACTCACCTGAAAGAAGAGAAAAATAGTTCAATTAATATGATGGCAGAACAAGATCAGAAAATAATAGAGTACAAAGTCTAAGAAAACTATGACAAGTGGACAGAAATGATGATGATGATTGTTATTTTGAAGGGCCTAACGTCTAGATTATCGGCCCCTAATGGTTTGGGTGATAGTGAAAGATGAGATGAATAGGGCTCGGATTTTTAGGTAAATAAATATTTTTTTTATGTAAATAGATATTTTAAACATTTTGTCTATAAATACATAAATTCCTGCTTTTCACTTATTAGCACATAAAACGACATAAAATTTACATTTTTTTAAAGATCAGTATGACAGATCATTCAGTTTATTGTATTTTTGTTCTGTGTTACAGTGGAACTTGGATAAATCGAACCTCAAGGGACCAGTAAAAAAAATTCGAATTATCCAAAAATTCGAATTAAGAAAGTTCTTTGAAAATGGCAGCGAAAATATATTGTATTGCGTTTACATAATGATTTACGTTCAACAAAGCAGATTAACAGACAACGGTACCTTATAAAGACTGTATCGTGAACAACCTCAAAAGTTTCAAATGAAAAAGAAAACCAATATGTACTATTCACCTATTTTACGACAGAAGTAATCCAGCAATCTAGTTAAGCCTTAGAGAAATCTACTGTTTTTCAGAATGGTTTGAGATTTTAACCTGTTTCTTACAATTAAGTCTCTCAGCCATCACAAAAGAATCTAACAAATGTAAGGAATGGAAAACAGAACCACTTACGTCATTTCTACTTTAAAGCAAACCGCATAAGTTCTGTGATGTGGTTTGTTGCTTGGGGCTGCACTCGGAACAGTTTTTTTTTTTGGGGGGGGGGGGGGGGAATTGTCCCAACTGTTTGGCTTCCGATCGACTTTTTATACTAAAAACTTCGAATTATCCAAAATATAATTCGAATTAACCACGATTTCTTAGCATTGATTGTATATAAAATGCTAGGGACCAAGAGAACAATTCTAATTAAAGAAGATTTCGAATTATGGAGCTGCAAGTGACAGGAACTGTACAGTCAAGATGGTTGTCAAGAGCAGGAGCAGGAGAAGGAGAAGAAGGAGAAGGAGGAGAAGAAGGAGAAGGAGAAGGCGGAGGAGAAGGCGGAGGAGGAGGAGAAGGCGGAGGAGGAGGAGTAAGAGTAGGAGGAGGAGGAGGAGGCGGAGAAGAAGGAGGAGGAGAAGGCTGAGGAGGAGAAGAAGGAGAAGGCGAAGGAGGCGGAGAAGGCGAAGGAGAAGGAGGCGGAGAAGGAGTAGGAGGAGAAGGAGGAGGAGAAGAAGGAGGAGGAGTAGGAGGAGGAGGAGTAGGGGGAGGAGAAGAAGGAGAATGAGGAGGAGAAGGAGGAGGAGAAGGCTGAGGAGGAGAAGAAGGAGAAGGAGGAGGAGAAGAAGGAGGAGAAGGGGAAGGAGAAGGAGGAGGAGAAGAAGGAGGAGAAGGGAAGGAGAAGGAGAATGAGGAGGAGGAGGAGAAGGCTGAGGAGGAGAAGAAGGAGAAGAAGGAGGAGAAGGGGAAGGAGAATGAGGAGGAGAAGGAGGAGAAGGGGAAGGAGAAGGAGGAGTAGGAGAAGGACAAGGAGGAGTAGGAGAAGGACAAGGAGGAGTAGGAGGAGAAGGAGGACAAGAAGGAGGAGAAGAAGATAGTTATTGAGGTTTTAAGGGGCGCTACAGCGAGGTCATCTGCCCCTAAGAAGAAGAAGATGGCTTACACACGAGGTGCTGTTGGCATGTCAAGGTAAACAATAAAAATAAGAAATCCCCTTAAGGCCATCCCCGAGTCACGTAAGGGAAGAAGACCATAGCGTGCTCAATCCATTATGCAAGTTGACGATAGAAATCTGGCTGGCACTTGTTGTGGAGTGTTTAACACCATTAATATTATCTTGCCTTGCTTCCCTTCCTGGTGTTTGCCGGTAGAGCTGATAATGGCCTAGCTTCTTTATCACATCCGATAAGCCCGAGCCTCATTCATCACCCAGCAGGTGAGAGCAGCCCAGCTTAAACACCAAGTCATTTTAGGGGCAGACGTCTCTCGGCAACATTCACCACCACCAACAACAACTAACTATTTGGTTTCTGTAGTCAATTTATTCGAAGAAGAGTCCATTGCAGGTTCCGTGCTGACGTTTTGTAATTAAGTATAACAAACTTAAAGTTTCCGCCTAATCAACACTCATTTATTATTTCGTTAGCTTATGGGTACATGTTTCGGAATTAGTACAATTCCTTCTTCAGCCCTTCACAATTCATTTTAGTCTTTTTAGTCTATGATGTTTCCGAATATGAATTATGAAGGGCTGAAGAAGGAATTGTACTAATTCCGAAACATGTACCCATAAGCTAACGAAATAATAAATGAGTGTTGATTAGGGGGAAACTTTAAGTTTGTTATACTTAATTTCTGTAGTCAATTCATTTATTTATAATAATTTTATTAATGCAGCCAATGGCCATATACTTTTCTTTTCAGGACAGGTCAGGGAAAGGATATTCGAAGGAAATCGGCCGTGGACCTATTGAAAGGAACCGTCCCGGCATTTGCTTGGGGGTGAAAATGGGAAACCACGAAAACCATTTTCAGGACGGCCGAGGTGGGATTTGAACCCACGCTCTCCCGATGCCAGCGAGGCACGAGATAGCGCGTTAGCGCTCTCGGCCACCACGGCCGGTAATTTATTTATGCATGCATTTATTTATTAATTTTACTATTTATTTTATTATTTCATTCATTTTTTCATTCTATCTTCTTTCTTTCTTTCTTTCTTTCTTACTTCCTTTATTTATTTACTAGCTATTACCCGTGGCTTCGCCCGCAATAACATTTGGAATCCCGTTATAACATTAGTTATATAGATAGCTAAGCATGGGTCCTAGTGGAAAATAATTCTATCACCTGAAACCAAAAATGCATGGGACGAAAAAAAAAACATCAAAATATCATGTTGGTTTCGGACCCTTAAAGACGTGAAAAATATAATAAAAGTATTAAAAAAACTATTTTTTTTAAATTTCATTCGAATCAATTTTTATGTCATTCCTGGGACTTTTAAAATTCCGGCCAAAAAATACAAAATCATTAATAACTCCCTAAGTATTCGTCGTATGATGAAATAGCAAGAGACAAAAAAGATGTAATGTGTTATTATCTACAACATGTAACGTGTTTTTCGAGGGCATTTTACGCCACTGGCATAAGTCAGTAGGAAGCCATCCTATATTTATTTACGCGGCAAATTGTTCAGCCAAGAGAAGTTTTCATGTAACTTATTATTATTATTATTAACTTATTATTATTATTATTATTATTATTATTATACCGACAGTAGTGGGTACGCTGGCTAAAGCGCAGCATTAGGCCATGGGGCCAAGCTCTCTGCTGACTCGGTAGACGCGTGGGTTCGAGCCCCACCGTCGGCCGTCCTTGAAATGGTTTTCCGTGGTTTCCCATTTTCAACACCAGGCAAATGCTGGGACGGTACCTTCTGACAGGCCACGGCCGCTTCCTTCCACATCCTTGCCCAGTTTCATTCACCATCATTCATTTCATCTCTCATTAACTCCTCTCATGAGGTTGGCGTCAGGAAGGGCATCCGGCCGTAAAAACCAACGCCACAAAGACTTCCATCGCATCTCATCCCCGACCCCGTTGGAAAACGGGAATAATAAGGGGTAGACATACATACATTATTATTATTATTATTATTATTATTATTATTATTAAGGTATTTCTTTGGAGCATTTTTATGAAATTATAAGTAACGTAATCAGATAGGTTTTCTATGTTATAGAAAACAAGCAAATTATTACGAACAACATTATCGTAAGAAAGTTATATGATTACGGAATTTTACGGAGTTTTGTCAGTTAGGGAGAGAGATGAGTCACGGGGAATTCGGCTACAGGCTTAATCTTGTCGTGTAGCATGACGCAAGCTGGGTTGCAGCTTCAAGAGAAGACGAGGTGGCCGAGTGTAATGACCCGGAGGTGGGGATGTAGCGCGTGGTGGCACAGCCAATCAGTGGAGACCGGGCGACTGGAAGACGGCTCCGTAGAGGGGATGCGACGAGTGCATATATGGTTTGCGCGCCGTGGAGGCAAGGCGACTATCTTTGTAAAACTTAACCAGTGTGGTTGTACGTGTGGTTGGTTCCGATGTTCGGACCATAAGTTATCATATCTACAAGTATCTCATCAACTAACGAAGAAGATGACGACGACCAGGAGGCTGTGGGAAGCTCTCTACAATATCCAGTACGAGGAAAATGCTACGGCGATTTCCAGTGGTAAGCGCGAATGACTCAGAACTACGCAATCTCTCGTCTCTTTGTTTAATATTCAGTATTTCAGTAACTTCATAGCTTGGGAATAAGAGTAAAATCAGTAATTTATCCGACTCCGTTTTCACGTAATTCTCTAGCGGTAATATTCAAATCGCAACGCTCCAATTTAAATTCAAACTTATTATTATTATTATTATTAATTTTGCGATACTCGTTTTATATAATAAATTCATTTCTTTTAACCATGCAATCTTTGCTTTCAGTAGGTAGCATTAGATATAGACCAATTCCTTCTCCTGATACAATTGTTTGTTGGGTTAATGATCAAATCATACCACGATCTGAGTGAAAAGATTCCTGAAGGTGTTCTACCAGAGCTAGGTGTTGTTAAATATAAATTTAGATTTCAACATAGCGTTGAGGTCTTGGCGCCCATTAAAACAACATATCTTAGTCAGAGTAAATATTTCAAAGTGCAAGACAGAGCTAGTAAGAAACCATTACATTTGTCACGCAACAGTGAGGGCAATAGAAACCGTTTCACTTGTACGCTCAACGTGGAGCAAGCAAAACCGTTACAAACATAGGCCATGTATAATTTTACACTCGGACATATTACGTTTCCCCCCTCCCCCATAATTTCACCCCTCCCCATGGGCCCCTTAAATTGGATTTAAGAAAAAACGTCAAACACCTGTTTAGTTATTTTTTATGCTGATTTTATTCGGCTGAGTTCCAAACTCCTCGCCTATGTCGTTTAAGAGATACACGCTCCGTTAGGAATCCTTCAACCCCCACTTTTCACCCCTTTCACCTCATAATATACACCACATCGAAAAACCTTCAGACACATGTCTTCTTATTTTTAATGATGAGTTTATATGCCGAGTATCACATCCCCCAATGAAGGCAATCGGGAGATATTGCTATTCAATGAAAAGCAGGTCTACCCCCTTAACACCCCTTTAGAACCTGAATATCCAAAAATCCTTTCTTAGCGGGCATTTGCGGCCCTTGAGGAAGCTGGATACCAAATTTCATTCCAATCCGTTCGGTGGTTTCTGAGATTTCGTGATGAATGAATGAGTCAGTGAGTGAGTGGTATTTGAGCTTGATATAGTAGATTTATTCATTTCCATCATTCTGTCCATACTTACTTAAATATTTTTTTATTTAGTCAATTTACCCTCTAGGTTGGTGGTTCCCACGGACTCAGCGAGGGAACTCACCACTACCGCCTCTCTGGACAGTGTCCTGGAGCTTGGAACATCTGGTCGAGATGGATACAACTGGGGAGGTGTGATCAGCACTTCGCCCAGGCGGCCTCACCTGCAAAATGAAGAGGGGCCTTCATGAGGGATGGGAAGGGATGGAAGATTGGGATGGATAGGCTAGGAAGAGGGAAGGAGGCGGCCGTGGCCTTACAGTAGGTACCATCCCGGCATTTGCCCGAAGACGAAGTGGGAAACCACGGAAAACCACTTCGAGGATGGCTGAGGTGGGAATCGAACCCCCTCTACTCATTTGGACCACCCGAGGCTGAGTATACCCCGTTCCAGTCCCCATACCACTTTTCAAATTTCGTGGCAGAGCCGGGAATCGAACCCAGGACCTCCGGGGCGGCAGCTAACCATGCTGACCGCTACGCTACGGAGGCGACAATAATTTATTTTACTATTTAATTATTTCATTCATTCATTCATTCTTTCTTTCATTGGATTTCGATGTGGTTTTCACCATTCTGTCGAGGATTCCTCGAGGAAGGTTTCTGCAGAAAAACATTCATTTATGACCAAAGGAAACAGAGCAGTAACGATTTCAGTGAATTGAATCGAAGAAAATGCCTGTTTCGAGTGAAGATGTGGTTGTTGTCGGGT
Source organism: Meconema thalassinum (assembly GCA_946902985.2). Classification (NCBI taxonomy): domain Eukaryota; kingdom Metazoa; phylum Arthropoda; class Insecta; order Orthoptera; family Tettigoniidae; genus Meconema; species Meconema thalassinum. The sequence goes on along the minus strand of OX336395.1, from coordinate 150,009,706 downwards.
ACAATAAGTGACCAAGTAAACTGCTCTCAACAGGACAGCGCAAGACTCAAGCTGATAAGTAGCCTGTACAATACAATCTGAATTGACAATTTACAACAACCACATATTTACTCCAAACAAGCGACTTCGGTGGCGTAGTTGGTAGCATACTGAGCTTCTATGCCCAAGATAGCGGGTTCAAACCCGACCGATGCCGTCGGATTTTTTTAAGAGCGTTAAAAATCCCTCAGTATGCCTTCCTTCGGAGGGGAAGTAAAGCCGGCGGTCCTATGTCATAGATTTATGGCATGTTAAAGAACTTTCCACTAATTACACCTGTGTGAAACTAAATTGTATAGGTTAATAATGTAAACAACGCTCTTAGGTTGCTACGTTCGTTGCCAAGAGCCGACTGCGGTGGCGTCTAGTAGCTAAGTTCTGAACTAGGCCTAGTAGTCGTTGACGGTGGCGTTTGGTGGCAAAAGTAGGAACTATTTGAAAAATTCAAAGTTGCAGTCCATACTTGAATTTAAAAAAAACAGATACACTAATACAGTCATCACAATTAACACAGGTTATCAGACAGATTCTACACACACCCAAAGTACACGGGGCTACATGACCGCGTTGTCGCAGCCCCTAAACTAAGGAACCAACCAACCATTACTCCAAACAAGCAAATTCCGGAGACCAATCACCACTTCCAGTATCTTAACAAAATATCACATAGACCACAAGTAACAAATACTAATGAGTTGCATTATCTCAACTAATACTGCAACAACATAAGTGTACATATTGTAAATATTTTCACCCATACTTTCAGACATAGATTGTATATCCTAAGTGTAATGGATCTGATGATGATCGCTTGACGATCGAAACTGGTCATCCTAGTCTATAAGGTGCGTTCAAAAAGTGACGAGCCGGAGGCATAATTACAGAAACCAGTACCTGTATGTTAGAAGTATTGGCCCTGGCTGTTGGGGCACTTTTCTCACTGTGACACGAGGCGGTGAATGGCTGTCTCATAAAATTCCCTGGGCTGCGATGTGAACCAGTTCCGCACGTACAGCTGGGCGTCGGCGTCCGAGGTGAATCGTTGGCTCCGCAGGGCCCTTTTCAGGGGACCAAACATGGCGTAATCACAGGGAGAGAGGTCCGGACTGTACTGAGGGTGGCCGAGAACCTCCCATTTGAATTTCTGCAGGAGTGCCGCGACTGTGTTAGCCGTATGTCACTCGGTGGTCCTGGGTAATGAGTGCATCAACCAGCTGGACGTTGTCATCGGTAATGCAGGGGGGTGCACCAGACCGGGCATCATCGGCTAACGACAGCCGTTCTTCCCTGAAGCGCTTGTGCCACGCCTTGACCTTGCAAGGTACATGCAGTGTTCGCCGTACACTTGTGACATTCGGCGATGAATGTCCGTTCCCCCTACTCCTTCCGCTGTCAGAAACCGAAAAACACCTCTTTGCTCTTCGGTTGATGCCTCCATGTCACTGTTTGCAATGCGACTGGCAGCGTTGGACGATTGATGAATGCTGCTGCTCACTTTGTATCGTCACGTGACGTGCACGCGTGCCCTCTAGCGACGGGCTGTGACCTTCCACGCTCTGGTCGGAACCACACCTCGTTACACACGCCACGATTAGGCGATGATGTCACCGGTTTGCGCATTGTAGCCTCCAGCTCGTTACTTTTTGAACGCACCTTATATTAATTAATCTCATATATATTAGGATTAGGGAATAAGCCATCTCATTTGGGTACAACAGTGTTGACCGACTGAAAAGCACCAAACTTTTGTTTGTTTATTAGTCTAGATAACCTAGATGTTAGATCCCTGAAAACAACAACTGTCAACATAACCTAGCTGCTGCATCTAGATATGAACTCAAGATACTGCGCGCTATTTACAGTATGTGAGCAGACCGAAGTTGTTTACGACGAAGAAGTAAAATTAACTCGCAAGCCTCACACTATACTGTACTGTACTTACCATATGCTACAACAAGTAGTTAGCTTGTAATACTTCCATACACCAATCATAAAATTGAATGGATACTCCGTTTAAACCAGGGGTGCACAACCCACGGATAAATATTTTATACTATTTTATGTTCGACCCCGACTATTATATGTACTATAATGAGGCTCATTATAACACAATTTTTCATTATGAAACAGTTTCTCCCACCAGTCCAAGAAACAGTTGTTTGACCAATCAGATAATTACTGTAGATGCGCTGAGTTCCACGGCCTTCTAATTTAAATTTCACTGCCTGGCCTACTGTCGACCAAAGTATTATGTGCACTCGAGTTTGAAGGTTGTTTGTGAAGTGACCAATAGACCTACATAAAATCCAATAACATCATTTTTTTCGTTCTATTTTACGTTAGATCATGTAGGTTTGGAATTTTTAATTTATATATTTTTTTTTATCGCAGTTGGAACACAAAAAGTGCACGTTTTTAAGCGTGTTTCAACCATGCGTCACATTTAAGAATTATTATCTCAAAAACCCGTCATCAGATCGAATCCAAATTTGAACACAATATACATTGGAATGTTGTATAACTGGTTTATTAATTTCAAAATTGTGTGTGTCCAAGAAACAAAGTTGTTATCATTTTTGTAAGGTAACTTTTTTCGGCTCGGGGTGGTTGGAAAATGTAGTTCTTGGTTGCATTGTAATCCTCATACATCGAAAAGTTATGCTGTATGACTGTGAAATACGTAAATTAATTCACTTATTTTATATCGGTTTGTATGTCAACGGGGAAATAACACATGTTTCACCAGCTAGCCGCTCCGGCAAAAGCTGTACAGCGTTGCCGAAATGGTGCCCACACGCATCATGGCGCGTCTCGCTCGGAAGTGATGGGCTCCATATCAGCAACGTTGTACAGCAATTCCCGGAGCGGCTAGCAGGTGAACCATGTGTTATTTCCTGGTACAAATACAAGCCGATATAAAATAAGTGAATTAATTTACGTATTTCACAGTCATACAGCATAACTTTTTGATGTATAACGATTACAACGCAACCAAGAACTACATTTTACAACCACCCCGAGCCGAGAAAAAGTTACCTTACAACAATGATAACAACTTTGTTTCTTGGTCACACAAAATTGTGAAATTAATAAACCAGTTATACAACATTCCAATGTATATTGTGTTAAAATTTGGATTCGATCTGATGACGGGATTTTGAGATAATAATTCTTAAATGTGACGCATGGTTGAAACACGCTTAAAAACGTGCACTTTTTGTGTTCCAACTGCGATAAAAAATATTAAAATATAAATTAAAAAATCCAAACCTACATGAACTAACGTAGAATAGAACGAAGAAAATGTTGATGGTATTGGATTTTATGTAGGTCTATTGGCTACTTAACCAACAACCTTCAAACTCTAGTACACATAATACTTTGGTCGACAGTAGTGTCATAGTAGGGTAATCGAGGAGGCCATGGTCAAATACAAGGCATTCTCTGCGTCTCATGCGGTCTGTTCTTCAGTACATAAAACTGGCGAAATCTCGACAGATATTTATGAATATTTATGTTCGAATATAAAATAGTTATAATAATTATCGTCGAACATAAACAGTCGTATGCAACTCGCCTATAATGGTAATTAAGACAATCGTATGGAAATTATAAAACTCACATACGTTCGTTTTATAAACATACTCGTGTCTTTATTATTGCCATTATCGTTGCATAATGTACTATTATACCAACATTGAACCTGATATTGACCGACTATTGAAAAATAATCAATGCTAAGCATCACATTAGGAGCATTAGGCAACTACTTGATTTGATGGTCAGTTTGACCATATTCGGAGGGGAAGTAAAGCCGGCGGTTCCATGTCATAGATGTATGACATGTAAAAGAACCTACCACTACAATTAGTAGTGTGTAGCCAATTTGTAGGTTATATTTGGTTCGTTAGGAGAGCTCTATCAAGTTCCAACGTTCGCCGCTAGGTGACAGTAGTCTGGCAGCCAGCGTTGGAACTACTTGAAATTGAACTTGCTCGGAGCCTAAGGGCGTACAATTAAAAATACCCTGCTATGGCCATTGGCTGCAATTCAAATATAAATTAAATAATTGAAACATTCTCAATAATAATAATAATAATAATAATAATAGTCAACAACAAAAAGAAAAGTCAACCCCTGGCACTATACAGCCCATGACGGGCTAAGGCCGACCAAGCGACCGCTGCCCAGCCATTTGGCCTGCAGATATTGGGGTGGCACGTAATCAGCGCGTCGGGTCCCCTCGGCCGTTAATCTTGGTATTCGTAATCGGGGTGCTGTCTCACTGTCAGACAGCTACTCAATTGTCCTCACGAGGCTGAGTGCACCCCGTTCCAACTCTCACGTCAGTTTTAAAATCCCTGACGGAGTTGGGGATCGAACCCGGGGCCTCCGGGAGAGAGAAAGGCGCGCTACCCCAACACCACGGGGCCGGCAATAATAATAATAATAATAATAATAATAAAACATAGGCTGTTTTACGACAAAACAAATATACAGGTTTGGAGAGAAGGCCAGAAAATAAATCCCCTTTAACACCAGATCGCCCCAAGTCTGCACTTTTAAATACCTTGGTGAAATTAACAGGACTTAATCGAATCGCCAATGAAGACAGAATCACTAAGCTCCAGAAGGCCTACAGGATAACGTGGGCCCATTACAACAACAAATGCCAAATTACGACATTATAAAACAGTTATTCTTCCGGAAGCAACATACGGTGCTGAAACAATAGTAATCGATGGTCATTCCAAGATTAGGGAACTGGAAAAGCAGGAACGAAAAATTCTCCGGAAGATCTACGGAGCAATCAACAGAAACGGCATTTAGATGAAGAGACCTAGTATTGAACTCTATCAAAACACCATTACGATAGCAGGCGAAATTAGAAAACTCAGAGCCAAATTTTACACTCACATCCACAGGATGGCCACCTCCAGATTGCCTAAGAAACTACTCGGTATCATAACACAGAGTAAATGCGACACAGAATGGCGAAAAGAGGTACAGAGAGACTTACAAGTAAACAATATAGAAAATTTCCAAGACCGAACTGAGTGCCAGACGAAAATCGCGAATGTTAGGCTAAGTTTGAACCAAGATCATTACGACAACCTGGGAAAAAGTGGACGGATGAGAGGAAGAGGGAGCATTCCGCGAGAATGAAGAGGATTTGGAAGGAGCGGAGGAGACACACCTCCAAATGACATCAAGTTATCAAGTTTAATCGCTCTCCTGTAGGGGAATTTTCGCTTAAATAAATAAAATAAATAGTAATGATAATGAGAGAGATTTATTTTTCCCTGCAGGGTGAACTCATCCAATAGTGGATTTATTCATCTCGTGTTATTTCTTAGGGGTAATATCGTGTTGACCAATTGAAGAGCATTACAATATCATAATAAATAATTTACTTTCGAGTGGTTAAAGTTGTTGTTGATTCATTTAGCGGCTTTGCGACATCGTGGTCATGTACCCCGTGTACTTGGGCGAGTGTGTAGAATGTCTGATAACCTGTGTTATTGTGATGGCTGTATTAGTGTGTGTATTTGTAATTCAGATGAGGACTGGGAAGGAGGTGGCCGTGGCCATATTTAGGAACCGTCCCGGCATTCGCCTGCAGTAGAAGTAAGAAACCACGGAAAACCACTTCCAGAATGGCTGAGGTTGGAATCGAACTCGCCTCTTGTCATTTTTGCCTCACGAGGCTGAATGAACTCTGTTCCTGCCCTCATACCAGAATTAAATTTCTTGGAAGAGCCAGGAATTGAACCCGTGTCTCTACGGTGACAGCCAAGAAGTGGTTATAATAAGGTGACGCCCATTATGTCCAGGGTTTTCTCAACCCTGGTTTATTCACGTTCCAATTTGGGCCAGTTTCACCTAGAGGTGACTACAAGCTTGACAAGCATGCGTGATCAATGTTTTTGTACAACAACAACAACAACCACCCTGGCACTATACAGCCCATGAAGGGCCTAGGCAGACCAAGCGACCGCTGCACAGCCTGCAGATATTGGGGTGACGCGTGATCAGCGCATCGGGTCCCCTCGGCCGTTAATCTTGGTTTTCGTGATCGGGGCGATGTCTCACTGTCAGACAGCTACTCAATTGTCCTCACGAGGCTGAGTTCACCCCGTTCCAAACCTCATATCGTTGTGTACAGGAATGCAAAATTTCCTTACGACACCACACGGTACAAGTATGCTTGAACAAGCGCCAGTTGGTGCTTGCACTATGACGAGCTTGGACGACGATGCTCTCGCTGCTTTTTGCCTTGTCCACAAGAGGAAAACGCGAACGAAGAAGCGTTAAGTGTACTGCAAAGAGTGGTTATTGAAGATACAGTAAATACCTATTCCCACGTTAATTTGCTGAGCGAATTGAAGACATATCCGCGTGATTTGCATAATTATATCAGAATGAATGAAGAAACTTCTGATCCTTTTGTCAAAACTAACACCTTTAACTAAAAAGAAGAATACGATCACGGGCGGATATGCTCTGCGGTAAGCCAAGGCTTTCCTAGCTCGAGGCACAGTGTTGCCAACTCTACACCGTAGCCACTGAGAGCAAGCAGTGACACTGGACAGAACTGTGTGCAGCTGTGCAACACTGGACACTTGACAACTGCGTGACACGCGAGCTGGCTGCCAGGGTGGGACATTGGAGTTCACATGAAGTGATAGAGGAAGTATGCTATTGGTTAAGAACCGTCAGTTATTGGTCAGTAGAGAACAATAGTTATGGACGGTTGACCTTCAGATCACTAGACATAGTCCAAATGATGTCACCACCTGTAGAGCTCACTCACGACTAAAGTTGGCTTGCACAAGCTGGCCCATCCGTGGTACTCACGCTCCGTTTCGCTTGGACAAAAGCGGCTTGTACAAGCTTGCATGATTTCAATTCAATCCTCCTTCAAGCTACTTGTACAATTAAAATTCTTGCGCAGAATTATCCTACAGACGTTAAAGCCTGCTTGCACAACAAGATTGATCATGCTTGCTTGTCAAACTTGCAGTTGCGTGTGTAGCCATCTTAATACAATGGTTTAAGAGTAAGGGGGCGATGCACATCAAGGTCAAGCCAGCTTCTCTGGAATTAATTACGAGCGAAGGAAGACAGACGAGACGCGAAGAGACGTGCGGGGAAGGATATTTAAAGAGCCCCAGTAATTGGCTGGCAGCTTCTTCCAATTACTACTCGTCCACTGACAAATTGCCAACGCACGGTTGCTCCGCTCTGCGACACTCTAAGCAGATTTGTATCTGAGGGACTTCCCTCTCTCCCTCCACAGCTAACACAATTACCTTGACATCCAATTCGGACGTAACCACCATCACACACCATTCAACTGACTGTGTGAGCGCCTTCGGTGGCGTAGTTGGTAGCATGCTGAGCTTCTATGCTCTAGATCGCGGGTTCAAACCCGACCGAAGTCGTCGGATTTTTAAGAGCGATAAAAATCCCAAAAACAAGCAAGCTTGTAGTTTAACGTGACCGTTAATCGCGAGATCATGAGCCACGGGACCTCCTTTTTACGTGGAATCCGAACCACAGGACATGGCATTTCACTTCGAAAATCTCGCATGCATTGCCCGGGAATCGAACCCGGTCCACCTTGGTGAGAGGCATACAGCTTAACCGCTGCGCCACAACGCCCCTCGATAAAAATCCCTCAGTATGCCTTCCTTCGGAAGGGAAGTAAAGCTGGCGGTCCCATGTCATGGATTTATGGCATGATAAAGAATCTTCTACTGTGAAGCTGAATTATAGGTTATATTTGACTAACGCTCTTAGGTTCCAACGTTCGTCGCCAGGAGCCAACTGCGGTGGCTTCTAGTAACAAAGTTCGGAACTAGTTGGTCGCTCACGGTGGCGTTTGGTAGCAAAAGTTGGAACTACTTGAAAATCGAATGTCTGCGGTCCTTACTTGAATTGCAAAACAGATCACGCACACTGATACAGCCTTCACCGGTTATCAGACAGATTCTACACAAACCCAAAGTACACGGGGCTACATAACCGCGTTGTCACAGCCCCTAAAATGAGGAACCAACCAACGATTTGGAAGATTTGGTATAAACTACACCTTCTTACTTCCTCTGGTTTAGGAGCTTGAGTTTTGTGAATATTTGAATTATTGGAATTTACAACCTATACGAAATTTATAATTTCGAGATAATCGCATTAAAGAAATGGCCTGAATATTCAGTCAATAATCGAATCATTTCAAATGTTCCAATAATAATAATAATAACAAACATAAAAAAAATGAGAAATGAAAGGAAAAACGGGAAAATAAAGAAAACAAGTGAGAAAAACTCAGCAATTTATTTTCTAAGTTTAGACGTGTATTGTGTGGGGTTTCACTTAGGAACGCCAATATAGACTCATCAGCGGGCTTCCTGGAGTCCATGCCTGACGATGAGTCTATCTTGGTGTTCCTAGGCGAAACCGCACACAAGACACGCCATAAACCTTGAAAAATTGCCGAGTTTTAATTCTTTGGCCGTGAAAGCCAATATACCAAAACAAGAGATACTTGTGTTGAATGAAATGTATTAATAAGGATCCAATCAGGCTGAATGGGGAGGGGTTGGTTGGTTCTTAAGTTTAGGGGCTGCGACAATACGGTCATGTAGCCCCGTGTACTTTGGGTGTGTGTAGAATCTGTCTGATAACCGGTGTTAATTGTGATGGCTGTATTAGTGTGTGTTATCTGTTTTTTAATTCAAGTAAGGACTGCAGTCTTTTGAATTTTTCAAATAAGTTAGTTCCTACTTTTGCCGATAAACGCCACCGTCAACGACTACTAGTTCAGAAATTAGCTACCAGACGCCACCGCAGTCGGCTCTTAGCAACGAACGTAGGAACCTAAGAGCGTTGTTTACATTCTTAACCTATACAATTTACCTTCACACAGGTGTAATTAGTGGAAGGTTCTTTAACATGCCATAAATCTATGACATGGGACCGCCGGCTTTACTTCCCCTCCGAAGGAAGGCATACTGAGGGATTTTTAACGCTCTTAAAAAATCCAACGACTTTGGCCGGATTTGAACCCGCGATATTGGGCATAGGAGTTCAGCATGCTACCGACTACGCCATCGAAGCCGCCAACATGTGGGAGGGGGTTAACCCCGATCCGACCCCTTGGATTCGGCCCTTGCATCGAATAACTCGTCCACTGGACATATTTCTTTACACAGATTGCTGGAATATTCGGGTACTTGTCGAATAATTCAAATATTTGAACTGTTCGATTGGTATAAATAGGCTAATCGACTATACGAAATACTCGAATGTTCGAAGTTGGTTGGTTGGTTCCTCAGTTAATAATAATATTATCGTATGGGCTCGGGTGCCGGGTTCAAGCTTAGTTATTTGACACCCAAAGGGTAGCTTGCATGTCGAATTTCCTTGTTCCTTGAAGCACTATGAAAGTCAAGGAGGTTAGATATGTAAGCTCCTTGAACACTATAGCGCTTTCTAGTAGAGAAATGAGGAACTTTATGTTGGCGGAAACTCCCGAGATTAATTTTGCCATTATGAACACGGCCTACTGAATTCAAGTGAGTTCTTTGACATGCCAACTTCGTATGGCATGCGTGACGTAAATTTTTGCCGCCTTTCGAAAATCACTTACCACTGCCAGGAGGGAACCTGCAAACTTGAGGTTAGTAGACCGACACGTTAACCACTCACCCATCGTGGCAAGCGGTTCCTCAGTTTAGGGGCTGCGACAACGCGGTCATGTAGCCCCGTGTACTTTGGCTGTGTGTATAATCTGTCAGATAACCAGTGTTAATTGTGATGGCTGTATTAGTGTGTGTTATCTGTGATTCAAGGAGAAGGACTGCAGACGATTAATTATATTTTTCAAGTAGTTCCTACTTTTGCTAACAAATGCTACAGTCCACGACACCTAGCTGCGGACGTGGCTACTAAATGCCATCGCAGTCACCACCCGGCAGCGAACGTTGGAACTAATATAGCGTTATCAAACTAAACTACACATTTTAGCTTCACACAAGTGTAGTTAGTGGAAGGTTCTTTTACATGCCATAAATCTATGACATGGGACCGCCTGCATTACTTCCCCTCTGAAGGCTCGTGTAAAATGCGACGACTTCAGCCGGGTTTGAGCCCGCGATCTTGGCCATAGAAACTCAGCATGCTACGAACTACGCCACCCAAGTCGCTAAACCTAGTAAGTAAGTAGTGCAGTATGCCGCCACATGTGGATCACAGAGCTCCAAGCGTTCTGTGTGTAGCCTAAATGGTTCGGAACAAACACCTGAAGACCGTTAAGCAGATGCGTAAGTCATCTGTACAATGACAACTTGCAGGATTTCTTTGGCGTGAATCCGAGCGTTTAGTCGTAAAGCTAAATTTAAATCCTTTGTTCAGTAACTTAAGTGACCATTTAACTAACATTTCAATTTAAACTTAGAACTACGGCTAAAAGCATGGAATTAAACTTACGACTTCAACACAAAGGACAAGTTTCAATAGCCAAAGGTGTAACAAATAATCATCACTAGGGTTCGAATGTGTAAGACCTAAAAATAGTCCGTTTAGGGGGGACGTATGTAAAAATGAGTAAAAATGGTATTTTTTTTATTCGCCCATGATTTACCATACGGTATTAAGAAGCAGGCAAGTATCACGGAAAGCTAAGGTTACTATTTATAAAAGTGTCATTCGACCAGTGGTTACATATGGAGCCGAGACTTGGGTATTAAATAAAACAGAAGAAAAAAGGTTAATGACATGGGAAAGAAAGGTACTTTGGGCCAGTTAAAACGGAGCTGGGATGGTGCATTAGAACAAATCAGGAGCTTAGAGACCTGTACAGGATATAGTAACAGTGGCGAAGACTGCTAGAGTGCGTTGGCTTGGACATGTCCATCGAATGGAGGAAATAAGAAAAAAGGAAAGGAAGCTTGTAGTTTAACGTGACCGTTAATCTTGAGATCATGAGCCACGGGACCTCCTTTTTACGTGGAATCCGAACCACAGGACATGGCATTTCACTTCGAAAATCTCACATGCATTGACCGGGAATCGAACCCGGACCGCCTTGGTGAGAGGCATACAGCTAGACCGCTGAGCCACCACGCCCCCGGAGGAGGAAATAAGAGAACCTAAGAAAGTGCTGGAGGGGCATCCAGGAGGTATACGACATAGAGGTAGGCCAAGAAAGCGGTGGATCGAGGAAGTGGAGGACGATCTACGTACCATGGGAGTCAGGAGATGGAGGACCAAGGCAATCGACAGAAACCTTTGGAAGAAGACCAAGCTTCTGCAAGGAACGTAGCGTCAAGGAGTAGGTAAGTAAGTATTACGATTTTAATTCCATAATATCACAGTTCAATACCATCTGTAAATGTGAGAAAAAAGTAGTATATGTAACTGCTTGTATACTGCCACACCCACTTCTGTAGGAAGAATGTGAGGATAATCTGACATTATCAGATGATGAAATTGGAAACAAGGCTCATCAAAGGAGAAATTCAATGAGGAAACAGCTGGAGGAATGAGAGGAATCAGAGGAAAATGGATATGGTCTGCACTAATTCATTAGATGAGCAGCAATACAATATAAACAAACTCAAATCTTTGATTAAAGTTTTCAATAACTTACATTTTGTAAGTTTATTGTACCTTTTCTCCTACATCATTAAAGATAGTGATGACACTTTGTATGTTGCTGTAAATAAATTTCTGGAACAATTTTTTTAAGTACATGTTTTGGATTTTAAGGGGTTATATTTTTATTTTTTATTTTTTTCAAATTAGGTCCATCAGATTTTGAAGTGCTGTTAAAAATAAAGTAAATAAGATATCAAAAATTTGATCCACAGATATCTATAACCTGGTCTGTAAATATTACATATCAAATTTTGTTACTTACAATGTGATGGTTTTGTAGCAAAGTTACATATTAAGGGTACATGTTTTAGAAAATTTAAATATTCCTAGCTGAAGGACCATTTGAATTATCACCACGAAAATCAACACAGACATGCCTAGCACACTGATAATTATGTGATGAAAATTATACGGCATTATCTTTAAAACTCTGGGAGTTACAATGTTTCTTTTACTGGAGTACAATTTTGCATACGCCCCCCCCCCCCTAACAAATAATCATCACTAGGACTCGGATGTTTAAGACCTAAAAATAGCCCGAATATGCAAGGAAATATGACTCAAAAATTACGATATATGACTCAAAAATGACAAAACATTACCTTAAAAATTATGAAATATAACTCAAAAATTACGAAATATGACTCAGAAATGACAAAACATTACCTTAAAAATTATGAAATATGACTCAAAAATTACGAAATATGATTCAGAAATGACAAAATATGACCTTAAAAATTACGAAATATGACTCAAAAATGACAAAATATGACCTTAAAAATTACGAAATATGACCTTAAAAATTACGAAATATGACCTTAAAAATGACCAAATATGACTCAACAAATGACAAAACATTACCTTAAAAATGACGAAATATGACTCAAAAATGACAAAACATGACCTTAAAAATGACGAAATATGACTCAAAAATGACAAAATATGACCTTAAAAATTACGAAATATGACTCAAAAATGACAAAATATGACCTTAAAAATTACGAAATATGACCTTAAAAATTACGAAATATGACCTTAAAAATGACCAAATATGACTCAACAAATGACAAAACATTACCTTAAAAATGACGAAATATGACTCAAAAATGACAAAACATGACCTTAAAAATGACGAAATATGACTCAAAAATGACAAAATATGACCTTAAAAATTACGAAATATGACTCAAAAATGACAAAATATGACCTTAAAAATTACGAAATATGACTCAAAAATGACAAAATATGACCTTAAAAATTACGAAATATGACTCAAAAATGACAAAATATGACCTTAAAAATTACGAAATATGACCTTAAAAATTACGAAATATGACCTTAAAAATGACCAAATATGACTCAACAAATGACAAAACATGACCTTAAAAATGACGAAATATGACTCAAAAATGACAAAACATGACCTTAAAAATGACGAAATATGACTCAAAAATGACAAAACATGACCTCAAAAATTACGAAATATGACTCAAAAATGACAAAACATTACCTTAAAAATGACGAAATATGACTCAAAAATGACGAAATATGACTCAAAATGACAAAACATAACCTTAAAAATTACGAAATATGACTCAAAAATGACAAAACATGACCTTAAAAATTACGAAATATGACTCAAAATGACAAAACATGACCTTAAAAATTACGAAATATGACTAAAAAATGACAAAACATGACCTTAAAAATTACGAAATATGACTCAAAAATGACAAAACATTACTTTAAAAATGACGAAATATGACAAAGCATGACCTTAAAAATTACGAAATATGACTCAAAAATGACAAAAAATGCCCTTAAAAATGACGAAATATGACTCAAAAATGACGAAATATGACCTTAAAAAATACGAAATATGACTCATAAATGACAACATGGCCTTAAAAATGACGAAATATGACTAAAAATGACAAAACATGACTCAGAAATGACAAAACCTGACCTCAAAAATTACGAAATATGACTCAAAAATGACAAAACATTACCTTAAAAATGACGAAATATGACTCAAAATGACAAAACATAACCTTAAAAATTACGAAATATGACTCAAAAATGACAAAACATGACCTTAAAAATTACGAAATATGACTCAAAAATGACAAAACATGACCTTAAAAATTACGAAATATGACTCAAAAATGACAAAACATTAAATTACGAAATATGACTCAAAAATGACAAAAAAAATGCCCTTAAAAATGACGAAATATGACTCAAAAATGACGAAATATGACCTTAAAAAATACGAAATATGACTCAAAAATGACAACATGGCCTTAAAAATGACGAAATATGACTAAAAATGACAAAACATCACTCAAAAATGACAAAACATGACCTTAAAAATTACGAAACATGACTCAAAAATGACAAAACATGACCTTAAAAATGACGAAATATGACTCAAAAATTACGAAATATGACCTGAAAATGACCGATTTAAATATGGCCTTTCTTTTAATTATAAATCCAAGCGACAATCCCTTCGAGATTAAATTGTTAGCTAAGTTCTTTATTCCTATTTTCAAATTAATTTTCTGAATATACATGATTAAGTGGTTTTTCTGTAAACAGTAGTTCCCGTTCGGTAAGTTGAGGATGATTGCACATCTACAGCTGCCGTCAAACCACCGAAATATGACTTTCTTACCAAAAACAAATGCTCAAAATAAGACCTAATGGAAAAAATGTTCGAAATATGCATTTATGTTCGACCCTGACTATTATATGTCAGAAAACTGTACTATAATGAGGCTCATTATAACACTATTTTTCATTATGAAACAGTTTCTCCCACCAATCACAGCTCAAGAAACAGTTGTTTGACCAATAGCATATCACCTGCGCTGAATTCCACGGCCTTCTAATTTAAATTTCACTGCCTGGCCTAGTGTCATAGTAGGGTAATCGAGGAGGCCATGGTCAAATACAAGGCATTCTCTGCGTCTCATGCGCTCTGTTCAGTACATAAAACTGGCGAAATCTCGACAGATATTTATGAATATTCATGTTCGAACATAAAATAGTTATAATAATTATCGTCGAACATAAACAGTCGTATGCAACTCGCCTATAATGGTAATTAAGACACACGTATGGAAATTATAAAACTCGCGTACGCTCGTTTTATAAACATACTCGTGCCTTAATTATTGCCATTATAGGCTCGTTGCTTAATGTACTTTTGCCATCGATGTGTCAGTCTCCCCAGACCTTCCTGAAACCATTCTTCCAGAGTGCTGCGTACCCGTGCCCGGCGTCTCTAAAAGCCTCAGTTATTAAAAGGGACGTAGATCCAATAACTTTATTATTATCTTTCTTTCTATCTGTCTTCGATTTGCTTACGTAACCTCAAGATGGCGTCTGTGCGAATTTCGAAAATTATTGTTTTATTTCTTGTGTTCTAATCATGCGATACAAATCAACATTTGCATAATGAACGTACACAATAATCATCATCTAATAGTACATAACTCTATGGCCTACATATATTAAAATCCAACATGGCAACCATCCGAAATATTTAGACGGTTCTCAATATCTATTAATCTACTACAGCAATCAAACTGAAATTTTGTAAGTGTATAGAGGCAATAAGCATAAGTTCACCTATGGGACGATCAATAACATGGCGAGCACAAATCCAACATGGCGGCGACGCGAAATTTAAATATTCAAATGGACATTTCTTGTGTTTTAACCATCTGAGTGCAGTGAAACTTCATAGGGTATATGTTTATACAAATTTTAATCGACTGGCATCTAATTCATTTAAATTATTTTCATAACCACAAGATGGCGGCTGAGCGAAATTTTAAAATCCCGCTTTCATTTCTTGTGTCCTAATCATGCGATTGAAGTTTGAATAAAACACCTACACAATAATCTTCATGTAATAGTACTGTACATAAATCTAAATCTAAGGCCTATAATATAAAAATCCAACATGGTGACCATCCAAAATATTTAGACGGTTCTCAATATCTACGAATCTATTACAGCAATCAAACTGACAATTTGTATGTTGATAGATGCAATTAATATTAGTAGGATATATGAAAATAGGCTATTTATTTCTTCACGGAACTACTTGTTAAAATTCATATCAAGCTCCTACGAATGTTCCATTTAGTCAGCTATTTTTTTCGCGCGTCTTTTGTTACCCGAATACCTTCAGTCTTCTAGGAAGCGGAATTTTGAAATTCCGGATGCGCGGTGACTCACGTATTTTTTTTAACAAAGGTATTTTTCAAGAATGAAACGCTAGACTGAAGGTTGAATCACAAGATAGGTGATTGGAATTTCAAGTCATTGTTCTACACCACATTTTACGTCAAGCTGACTCATGGCCACCTGACACCAGGCAGCCTGGAGCTTTACAGTACTCTCCGTTTCCTAATAACAATTGAAGGTCTGTACAAACCAGGGTAGGGGAGTAAGAGTTCTCTCACGTTCCTCGTTAACGAACGGCTCGCCTTTGAAAAGTGCAGTGCCACTTCGTCCAGGTACCATTTCATTCAGCAACAAATTTCCTTGAAAAAACGTGCCATTTCGTCCAGCTCGGTTTTACAAATTATTACACAATTTAATGAGTGCCATCTCGTCCAGACGAAATGTTGACAAGTGTTGAGGCAGTGCAGGTAGTCGGAGGTCAATGGCCCCTGTGCTTACGTGCACAACCACAGGTTGTGGGTAATTCCCTTAGGGCTCCCTCCCCAAAGCCCTTCAAAGCCCCCATGTCATTTTAATGAATCAACAAATATTCCTGCTTGATATATGATACGATATTTATTTAAACAGATATATTAGTATTGCAAATTTGGATATATTTTAATTATCACCTTCCCCCAGGGGCTCACATCTAGTGGGATGTGGGTTGGTGACCACGGGACCCCAGCTGAATTTCAATTGCACTTTGTGAGTGTTTGGAATCTGAAATGCGCGTTTTTCATCTACATTGCATCGTGTATTTTCAATTTCAATTGAATTTTGTAAGTATTTTGAATTTCACTTGCATTTTGTAAACATTTCGACTCTACATTGCATTTTGTATGTATTTTGAACCTGACGTATATTTTGTGCGTATTATTCAATCTATTCCTTTTGTGAGTATTTTCGATCTAAATTCCGTTTTGTAAGTATTACCGCTCTCCATTTTATGAATAGTTTAAATCTGAGTTCCTTTTTTGTAAGTATTTTCCTTCTCACTTAATTTTCGTTCTAGTTTACACTTCATTGTCATTTTCGCTATCACCCAAACCGTTAGGGGCCGATAACCTAGATGTTACGCCCCTTAAAACAACAGTAAACATCATCATAATTATCACCTGATTTGTGAAAATATGTGTTTCTATTCTCACTATGTTGTTTACATTATAAGCATTACATTGTAAAATATAGTTGACTGGTGGCAAACGAGCGGAGCGAGTGACGTCTATTATTACAAACATCAAAAAATTACTTATTTCTAATAAGAAACGCAATGAAATGAAACAGTTTTTGCAGACCTGTCAAACTGTCAATCATAGGTGTTTGGACGAAATGGCACTATAGTGCGCGACAAACAATTGGAAGCCTGAAGGTCAAGCGGCCCTCCGCTCCGCTCTCCTCCCCTCGCCAGGCGGTCTTGCCATGCTATTGCACGATGCCTTCTGAGGAGTGCTGGATGCGAGAACGTACATGACAACACCGCACCGACTACCCGTGACCTTCAGGCTTCCAATGGTTTGTCCCGCACTATAGTGGGCCGGTAGAGAGTCAACCCACCTGCCTCTGTTCGTGGAATCTGGACGAAATGGCACCTGGACGAAACCCTTTGAAATCTATTGATATCGCGCCAGGAGATGGCAGTTGGGTTTGAACTGCAGATGTCTTCCCGCTCACTGCGTATCGCGCATTCAAAAAACATTCAGTTGTTCACTACTTCCTTCACTCACCCAGCACATTCCTTCTGTCTTTTCCTTCTTTTTTTGTTTCTTTGTGACTGGCTGCGTGTCGTCTGTTACGCCTAAGGTTGTGGAATCAAATCCCGGCGCAGTTAGGTGGCATCTGAGAGTGCTTAAGTGCGAGGGAGTCAGGTCAATAAATGTATTGGCACGTTAAAGATCCCCTTCAGGACAAAATTGAGGCATCCCGGCGTCTCTAAAAGGGGCGTTAAACCAATGACATTAGAATAATTCTCCTGTCTATTTCGTTGTAGTCTGTACTCTGCAAATGTGAAAAGTGGAAAGGAGGTTTCAGTGACATTTTGACTGACAGCTCAACGACAGATTTATGACAAACGGCAGTAAGCAGAATAGCATTAGTTATTGAGGTTTCAAGGAACGGAACGAAGGAAGATTGCAGTTTTACGTGACCGTTAATCTTGAGATTATGGGCCACGGGACCTACTTTTTTTGCGTGGAATCCGAACCACAGGACATGGCAATTCACTTTCAAAATCTCACATGTATTGACCAAGAATCGAACCCGGTCCGCCGTAGTGAGAGGCCAACAGCTTGACCGCTGCGCCACCATGCCCCAAGGAGCGGAACAGTGAGGTCATCTGCTCCAGGAAGGAAGGAAGATAACAGTACACACACACATGAAGCCCGGTAACAACCACTACCATGCGGGAAGGCGATATATTTAGGTTTGGAATAGGTGGGCCACGCATGCGTACTGCAAGACCCCTTGCTTCCCGTGGAGCGTGTTGAGTTGAACTGCCATCTCCTTGCGCGATGACAATTGCTGGGTGGATATGTTAACATTCCCATGGCTGCCTGGAGCTAAGGCTTTCCCAGCGCGAGGCACAGAGTTGTCAACTTTCCACCGTAACCACTGACAACAAGTAGCGAGACTGGACAGAACTACGTGCAGATGTGCAACACTGGACACCTGCGTGACACGCGAGCTGGCCGCCAAGGCGGGACTTCGGAGTCCACGTGGAGTGATAGAGGAAGTACGCTATTGGTCAACAACCGTCAGCTATTGGTCAGCAGTGAACAATGCCAATTGTCGGCACGTGCTAATGTACTGCCTAACGTTTGAGTCGCCGCTCGTTAACGAAGAAACCGAGAGAACTATAACAGTTACTTTTTACGGTAACGAAACGGTAACGCAGTTAATTTTTAAGATGAGTAACTATAACGACGTTACGAGTAACAATATATTATATTGTATGGACTATTGAAGAAGAACACCAAGGGATGACACGTTGGTTTTGTAGTTATCAGGTTTTCAAAAGTCACATAGGTGAACTTCTAGTAGGTACCTTTATCACCGTAAAAAAATTCCAGGGTGATATCGGTAATAGTTCCGGAGATATTGAATGCCGGTGAAATATTTCGCACAGCCGCCATGTTGGATTGGTGAGACGTAACAAAATTTGAAGGGCACGGTCGGGGTCGCTCGGAATAGTGCTATGAACTTACTGAGTTTCATTGAAATCGCTCCAGCCGTTTAGAAGTTATTAGGGGGGGAGGGGCTCACACCATCTCACACACGCGCACACAGACAGACACACGGACAAAAGGTGATCTCATAAGCCAAATTTTTTCATAAATGAAAATAGGCTAAAAACAGTCTTCCTCCCCCAAACTAATCTCTGAAGTTGTAAACTATTGCAGTGATACTCTGAAGTCGTAAGCCCTAAATTACAGAAGAATCGTAAACTAATATGCGGGAACGACCTACGAGTGTTCTACTGTGATGATTAAAAGCTGTTACTACAACATAAACTATTGTTTGTTACTAATGTGTACAAAGATCTATTTATATACATACAGGGCGCCCGAGATATTCTCCGCAGTGGGTACGAGAAGCTGCGAGTGGTTGAGTCATAAGTTTAGTTGGCTGCACTGTGTCCTTGAAAGGGGGACTCCCGCGTGTAGGCTGTCAGTGTGTATCGCGATAAGCGAGCGAGCCTGCATGTCTTCAGTGTGTATTACAGTAAGCGAGCGTTCAGATAGATTATTGTAAGAGTGCAACAGCATACAGGCGGTAATGTTTACTACTGAAATGGGAGTTATTTTTGTGGTGGAATACGTTTTTCGCGAAGGCGATCGGTTTACAGAAAATATAAAATTAAGATTTCAGACGTGGTTTCCTAATTCAAAGTGTCCAAACCGCGATACCGTTCGGGATTTGGTAAGTAAATTTCGTGTGACTGGTTCAGTTCACAATGTACCGGGAACAGGCAGGCCTAGGCTTTTAACAGACGGAAAACTTGATGAAATCTCCGATATAATGCTGCGTAGTCCAAGTAAATCAACACGAAAATTAGCTCAACAAACAGGAATCTCTAAGTCGACAGCACATAGAGCTGTAAGAGACAAGCTTCAGTTGTTCCCTTATAAAGTTACCAAGGTTCATGAATTAAAACGAACTGATTACGGAAAAAGAGTGATGTACTGTGAATGGTTCCAGCATTTGTTATGAATGGCTGTGGTGAGTACAAAGTTTACTGTTTATTTGTTATGATTAGGGCTCGGATTTTTAGGTAAATAAATATTTTTTAAATGTAAATTCATATTTTAAGCATTTTTCTATAAATACATAAATTCCTGCTTTTCACTTATTAGCACATAAAAAGACATATTTTTTTAAATCAGTATGCTAGATCTTTCAGTTTTTGCATTTTTGTTCTGTGTTACTTCATCGGGGAAGAACCTGTGAGCTATCTAATCTTCATGCAGAGCGTATGTCAGCTTGCAACTGTGTTATTCTTAACTTGTCGCCCCGTGCCACTCACTGTGGAAGCCGGGGATTTCCTTGTCCATAGCCATATTGCACCACGTGCTAGACCTCCCCCTATCCCAGCTACCTGGAACCAGTGTCACTCACATGCAGTTCATTTCTGGCACTGTGAAGTGTAAGGCAGTTCTACGATCCCTAAAGTTAAAACAACTACAAGTTATCGTCTGTTGCAGAATTTAAAGATAATTTTACTTCTGATGGGGGCATTCTGTTGTGCCAACCATGTGGGTAAGCATTCATGGCTGAACAGCGATCTCAAGTTACACCACACCTCAAGGGCAAGAAACATATTGCCGCAGTTTCGCGCCTTCAGAAGAAGTGTTTCGCGATAATCGTCGGTCATTTGTGATGGACAACCTGAAGATGTATCTCGTTGTGTATTTTAATGCTTCAGCAGTCAGTGAAGGAAGCTTGTAGTTTAACGTGACCGTTAATCTCGCGATCATAAGCCACGGGACCTCCTTTTTACGTGGAATCCGAACCACAGGACATGACATTTCACATCGAAAATCTCACATGCCTTGACCGGGAATCGAACCCGGCCCGCGTTGGTGAGAGGCATACAGCTTGACCGCTGCGCCACCACGCCCCAGCAGTCAGTGAGACATAGCATAAATTACATTCGTGAGTACTGCATATTGTTTATCGTTAGTTATTGTTGTTTTAAGGAGTGGAACTACGAGGTCATCTGCCCCTCTTAACACAGATTAAAGAATACAAATTTGGAATTGAATTTAAAATTTAGAGGTGGACACCTAAATTTGAAAAAGATCTAAAATTAATAAAACAAAAAATTAAATAAAAATAATAATTATAAAAATAAACAAAAAATTACGGAAAACATATTGTTTATATTCACATAAATAAACTTAATTATAATTACATATTTTTACTTTTTTGTCACATATTCCAGGTATTTTGAATACATAAAAAATAAATATTTTCCCGATTTTTAGCACCTAAAAATCCGAGCTCTAGTCATGTTGCAGGCAGCAGCCGTGCTACCAACGTAACTGCTGTAGCTAGCTCTCGCAGACGCATGTAGGCGCTGCGGAGAACATTCCCGGACTCACTGTAGAAATAAATATTAATAATCTATATATTTAAAACACTAAGCTGTTTTTTGTACACACGAGATTGTGAAAACGACTTAACCGATTGGCTTCGTAGAGCACTCTAACGAAAGCTCTTGGCCTCGAGATTTGCAGAGTGTCCCTAAAATAAACAAATATATTACGGTATATTTTTAAATTAATATAGAAAATAGCAGAAATCTTTCCCCTCACGCATGCGCACAATCCGCCTGGGGTCATGACAAAATGGCGGTGAGAAGTCCATTAAAATGTAAGTTATTTAATAAGCTTCCATGTAATTGAAAACATACATTAACCAAGTTCTGACAATAAAATATAATAACAGTATGAACGTATACGAATGTGCAACATTGATTTATTTGGATAATGAAATGGATTAGTTCCTTCAGACAGCGGCTTTTGAATATAATGAATAGCTGCGTCTGCTGCTGTACATGAGTGCGCGAGTAGCTATGTGGTTAAGACGACTGACTGTTGTTCCTAGATGCACCGGTTCGATCCCCGTCCTCGCCAATATTTTTAATTTTTTTTACCACTGAAATATTGTTTAATCAAGGAGTATTAGTAAGGTTTTATGTCTGTTAAAGATACATATTTCTACATTCCCTCTAAATACGTTTTATTTCCGTTTTACCATTGCATTGCAGCATGTGATCAAAAGAGCAAACTGTTGCCCGCAGTACACCGTTTAAATATCTGCAATCAGTTCCTACAACTGACAACAGATGGCAGTACATCGCCCATATAGTTCCAGTAACTGACAGCAGATGGCAGCACCATTGCATCGATATATTAAAAACACAAGACATAGCACGTTTTCACGTGATGGAAAATTATAAAGGAGGGGAATATTTAAGAAGGGAAATGTTGAGGAACATTAACCGACAATTGAATGTGTAGGCTAGGTTGTTTATGTACCTTAATATTGCAATTTCCTCCCAATGCTTCGCTGGTCAAGCTATTAGAGTCCTAGACTAAAAGTTATAATTATGCACCGTCGATATACTCTTAAATTATTAAAGAAAAAAGTAGTTTTCCAGGCACTCGCGCGTGTCCACAATTGCTTTCGCCATGAGAGACACTTGGCAAATATAATTCGTTTGAAGGGCTCCGACATCGTGGTCACTCAGCCCCGTGTACTTGGGTGTGTAGTAGGCTAGGTTGTTTATGTACCTTAATATTGCAATTTCTTCCCAATGCTTCGCTGGTCAAGTTATTAGAGTCCTAGACTAAAAGTTATAATTATGCACCGTCGATATACTCTTAAATTATTAAAGAAAAAAGTAGTTTTCCAGGCACTCGCGAGTGTCCACAATTGCTTTCGCCATGAGAGACACTTGGCAAATATAATTCGTCTGAAGGGCTCCGACATCGTGGTCACTCAGCCCCGTGTACTTGGGTGTGTACGTATGAAATTTTCTCTGATAACCTGTGTTATTGTGATGGCTGCATTACTGTGTGTATTTGTAATTAAGGTGGTAAATGGCAAGGAGACGGCCAAGGCCTTAAGTTAGGAACCATCCCGGTATTTGCCTTAAGTGGAAGGGGGAAACCACGGAAAACCACATCCAAGATTGTCGAGGTGGGAATTAAACCTTCTTCTTCTTAGTTATACCTCAAGAGACTGAATGTGCCCCGTTTTTGCCCTCAGACGAGAATTAAATTTCTTGGCAGAGCAGGAAATGTAACCCGGGTCTCCGGGGCGATAGACAAGAATTGGTGGGCCTCCATGTGTTAATACGATTTTTGACATGCACGGGACATAGAATTCAAAAACTGCCTCCTTTAGGGTGACTGTCGAAGTGAGTATT
The DNA here is from genome assembly GCA_946902985.2 of Meconema thalassinum. NCBI lineage: Eukaryota > Metazoa > Arthropoda > Insecta > Orthoptera > Tettigoniidae > Meconema > Meconema thalassinum. The sequence continues at coordinate 149,986,338 of OX336395.1, read as the reverse complement.
GAGTATAGGCCTATGGTCATTCCAGTAGTTGGTGAAGTGATTCTATGTTCCCCTTCAAAATGTACTGCCATAACCTATAACAGGTGATGGAAATTGCTTATTTAGAGCAGTTTCGTACTGTTTATAACAAAATGAAGAACGTCATTCTGAGCTGCGTTTTCAAGCTATTGCAAAAAATTTCGCTGGCAGGAACAATTATAAGGAATTTATTTTAAGCGATCAGTCTCATCGCATTCTCCTCACCAACCAACTTGAGTATGACAGTCTCTGGACGGTCATGTTGAACTTCATTGTATAAGACAATTGTTTAATGATTATTTGTTTAGAGTACTGAGTCTAACTACGCAGTTGATTTCGGCAATGGAAGTATTATTTGCCATTTAATATTTAGCGGCTCCGTTATTGCAGGAACTATAGTGTTATCGAATAATACGAAGCCACATTTAAAATCCAATATAAATAGGCCATTTCAGAAACAATTCCAGATATTATGCAGTACAGTGTACTCATTTCTCTTGCGTAAAATCTATGCGTGGTTACTTTGGTCTTTACTGTTGTGAGGGTAAAATTGATCTGCTGGAATATAAAATATTTGCCAAGCTGCAACAATGTAATGATATTAATTTAAAAGTCATTGAACTTATATCCAGTAGTTCAAACACATACATCAGCGTTAACAGATTGGATACTGAAGATGAAAGCCAGCTACTTCATTTCCCTATTATTGAATTTTTCAATTCCTTGGAATTAAGTGATTCGCCTCCACATACTCCGAACGTTTGAGCCGTAGTTATGCTCCTTAGAAATCTGAACGTTTCCCAAGGACTCATATTAATATATTAATTGTAAGAAATATGTAAGAAATTGCTTGGATTCGGATATAATAGGTGCAGTAATATTAGGCAGAGAGCTCAAATCCTACGACTTGATTTAACACCTTCCGATAAAACACTTGCAGGTACAGTACATTTTCTTTTAATAGGCAACAATGTCCTATTCGATCGGCCTACTTTATCACAATCAATCAAGCTCAAAGAGAAACTCTTGAACGTATTGGGCTATTTACCTCATCACGTTTTCAGTCATGACCAGCAGGATAGTGAAGGTACAAAAAAGGTCCTGTATGGGATGGTAAAGAATAAGAGGCGGAAGGATCCTACGGATTATGTTAGAATGGTGATCAAAAGGGGAAAAGAGATAGAAAATAGGGAAGAACTGAAGAAAATGTGGAAAGAATATTTTGATGAACTCCTGAACCAAAATGGAAACCACGGCGAGGAGGAAGAAATCGGGGAAGAGGTACAGTAGATGAACTGCAAACAGAAAAGGACTTAACATGGAAAGACGTGGAAGATGCAGTGAGGAAGATGAAAGGAGGGAAGGCACCGGGTGTGGATGAGTTGAGTGTGGAGTTGGTGAGAGCTGCAGGAGAGGTGGGGATACAATGGTTGTACCGACTGATGAAGACAGCATGGAAGGAAAGGAAGACCCCAGAGGGCTGGAAAAAGGGAATAATTGTCCCGATCTTCAAGAAAGGTAGTAGAACAGAATGCAGAAACTATCGGGGAATAACACTGATGAGTCATTGTGCAAAGTTGTTTGAGAAAGTTTTGGAAAGCAGAATTAGGACAAGGATAGAAGGAGGGATGAGGGAAGAACAATCTGGCTTCAGAGCAGGAAGGTCCACAGTGGATTTGATTTTTGCTATAAGGCAGTTACAAGAACAGCACTATGAGTATGGAACAGATCTACTGATGGCCTTCCTGAACATTGAGAAAGCATATGACAGTGTATGCAGAAACAAAGTATGGAAGTCCCTGGAGGATAGAGGAATAGAAAAATGGACTATAAGGAGGATAAAGGAGATGTACAAGGGAAGCGTGAGCTGTGTGAAAGTGGGAGGAGAGAGATCGGACTGGTTGGAACAGAGAAACGGCCTGAAACAAGGAAGTGCACTGTCACCGTTACTTTTCATTGTGGTGATGGATGACATAATGACCCGAGTGGCACAAGTAATTGGGGAAGGAAAGATGAAAGCAATGGTGCTTGCAGATGATTTGATGATTTGGGGAAACAAGGAGGAGGAGGTACAGGAACAGTTGGACGTGTGGGAAGGAATAATACAAGGTTATGGGATGAAATTTAGCATAAATAAGAGTGAGATGGTGATCACAATAAGGAAGAAGGAAAGAACCACAACAGGAATAACAATTGGTGGGGAACAGCTGAAGGAAGTGGAGAGTTTCAAGTATCTGGGTAGCCTGATGCAAGAGAATGGAAGAAACGATAGAGAAATAAATGAGCGGGGGAGACAGGCAGAAGCATTCCGGAGGAGTGTGAGAAGCATGTTATGGAGCAAGGATGTCCCTCAGAACAGCAAAAAGATCATATATCGGACGTACTATGTCCCTATCCTGACGTATGCCTTGGAGGCCTGGGTTATGAAAGGAAGGGTGAAGAGCAAAATACAGGCCAGTGAGATGAGGTTCTTGAGAAGCAGTATTGGAGCTACAAAGAGGGACAGAATAAGAAATGAGAGGACCAGAGAATAAATGAAGGAGGAGCCATTACAGGATGGTATAGAGAAATCTAGACTTAGATGGTATGGACATGTAAAACGAATGGAGGAGAAGAGGATACCCAGGAGGATACACGAGACGAAGTGGGAAGGAAAGAGACCAAGAGGGAGACCGAGAGACAGGTGGCTGAAGGGGGTGGAAGAAAGCGTGAAGAAGAGAGGAGAAGACTGGACAAGGGTGGAGGCTGAGAGATGGTGGGAAGACAGAAGACGTTGGAGAGGCTTGTGTTCCAAACAGACCCGGCCAGTGGCTGGAAACTGTGCAATATGATGATGACCTCATCACGTTTTCAGTCATGACCAGCAATATGTTGCAATGCTGAGAGTGCTATCTTTTGACGCCCTTAAAGTTTCAATAGTGCTAAAAAGTAATCGTACAAAGAATGTAACTTATATAAGAAGCTTCTTCAGTAATTTTGTTTTCCATTGTCCGTCATGTTTTGACGGGTTTCATCTAGTATCCAGTTTATTTCAGGTAATTTTTCGCATATTCCAGTAATTGGACAGAATGTTGTGTTGATCGACTGAAAACTATAGTGTTGGTTGGATCCTCAGTTTAGGGACTGTGACAACGCGGTCATGTAGCCCCGTGAACTTTGGGTGGGTGTAGAATCTGTCTGATAACCCGTGCTAATTGTGATGGCTGTGTTAGTGTGAGTTATCTGTTTTTAATTCAAGTAAGGACTGCAGACAATAATTTCAACTACACACATCAAAAAAAGTTTTGCATCACCTCGGTTCCCAGATCTCCGGCATATAGACGTTGACTGTGTATATTGTATCCAAGATACAGTCCCTTTGACTGTTCATAGATGTCACAAAAACTGCTCAAAGATGTAAACAACCATGCATGAGCAGGGCCTATTAGACGGAGGGGGTACGACAGCCGATCAGTTCCAGTCATTCCACCATGACGAAGGTACGCTGCTCATGTTGTCTGTAGTTCTACCATGCCTAGAAGGTCAATACCGCAGTTCGATCGCGTCCGCATTGTTACTTTGTGTCAAGAAGGGCTCTCAACAAGGGAAGTTTCCAGGCGTCTCAGAGTGAACCAAAGCGATGTTGTTCGGACATGGAGGAGGTACAGAGATACAGGAACTGTCGATGACAGGCCTCGCTCAGGCCGCCCAAGGGCTACTACTGTAGTGGATGACCGCTACTTACGGATTGCCGCTCGGAGGAACCCTGACAGCAATGCCACCATGTTGAATAATGCGTTTCGTTCAGCCACAGGACGTCGTGTTTCAACTCAAACTGTGCGCAATAGGCTGCATGATGCGCAACTTCACTCCCGACGTCCATGGCGAGGTCCAGCTTTGCAACCCCGACACCATGCAGCGCGGTACAGATGGGCCCAACAACATGCTGAATGGACCCCACGGAATTGGCATCACGTTCTCTTCACCGATGAGTGTCGCATATGCCTTCAACCAGACAATCGTCGGAGACGTGTTTGGAGGCACCCTGGTCAGGCTGAACGTCTTAGACACACTGTCCAGCGAGTGCAGCAAGGTGGTGGTTCCCTGATGTTTTGGGGTGGCATTATGTGGGGCCGACGTACGTCACTGGTGGTCATGGAAGGCTCCGAAACGGCTTTACGATACCTGAATGACATCCTCCGACCCATAGTGCAACCATATCGGCAGAATATTGGAGAGGCATTTGTCTTCATGGACGACAATTCTCGACCTCATCGTGCACATCTTGTGAATGCGTTCCTTCAAGATAACGACATCGCTCGACTACAGTGGCCAGCATGTTCGCCAGACATGAACCCTATCGAACATGCCTGGGATATGTTGAAAAGGGCTGTTTATGGACGTCTTGACCACCAACCACTCTGAGAGATTTACGCCGAATTGTCGTTGAGGAGTGGGACAATTTGGACCAACAGTGTCTTGATGAACTTGTGGATAGTATGCCACGGCGAATACAGGCATGCATCAATGCAAGAGGACGTGCTACTGGGTATTAGAGGTAGTGGTGTGTACTGCAATCTGGACCACAAATGCTGAAAGTCTAGCTGTATGATGGTACAACATGCAATGTGTGGGTCTCATGAGCAATAAAACGAGCTGAAATGTTGTTTGTGTTGATCTCTATTCCCTTTGTATTTAACGGTTCCGGAACTCTTGGAACCGAGGTGATGAAAACTTTTTTTGATGTGTGTAGTTCCTACTATTGCTACCAAATGCTACCGTCCACTACACCTAGCTGCGGACTTGCCTACTAAATGACATCGCAGTCAGCACCTGGCGGCGAACGTTGGGACTAATATAGCGTTCTCAAACTAACCTACAAAGTTTAGTTAGTTAGTTATTGTTGTTTTAAGGGGCGGAACTACTAGGTCATCTGCCCCTCCTAACACAGATTAAAGAATACACATTTGGAATTGAATTTAAAATTTTGAGGTGGACACCTAAATTTAAAGAGACCAAAAAATAATAATAATAATAAAAAAAAGAAATTCAATAAAAATGAACAAAAATTACCGAAAAACCAATCATTATCATTCAAATACGCACAAGTCGTTGAGTCAATGTTCACTGGAGAATTTAGATTGTTGGCCCCAACCCACTCTCACTTATAAAGCGGATAACGCGATCCCCAGCCACCGCGTCATCGGCTAATATAATTTTGAGTGTCATCTGCAAACCAAGGTTTCTTCGTAAGTCAGCAAGATCCACACACTCAACCTACAAAGTTTAGCTTCACACAAGTGTAGATAGTGGAAGGTTCTCTTACATGACATAAATCTATGACATGGGGCCGCCGGCTTTACTTCCCCTCCGAAGGAAGGCATACTGAGAGATTTTTAACGTTCTTAAAAGATCCGACGACTTCGGCCAGATTTGAACCCGCAATCTTGGGCATAGGAGCTCAGCTTGCTACCAACTACGCCACCGAAGTCCCCAAACAATATTCTTAATAAGGTAACAAAATTGTATGAACCACATATGGTGGAGTTTTTTCAATGTACTTTAATTGAGAGTATCTCAGTCTTTTACAAACATTATACAAATTTTGGCCAGTCACATTCTGAGTAGTTCATGCGACATGACCACATATACTATGCTTGGATGTTGGGTTTAAGAACTTTTTTTTTTTTACTTGTAGCCTCCTGGGAGGCCGAATGCAGGTCTTTCTATAATAGTAAACGCCCGTGGGCGACCTGCGCGTCCAAATGAGGATGAAATAATGATGAAGACGTCACTTACACCCAGTCCCCGGACCCGAGGAGTCAACTCCAGGAGATGAAAATCCCCGATGATCCGGCCGGGGATTTAACGCGGGACACTCTGGCCCAAGGCCTAGCACGCTAACCAATTCGCCATACGGCCGTATGGTTTAAGAACTGATCCGCACATTCTGATACCCCAAGAACAGCTGATTCAGCAAGAGTGAGCCGACAAGTGGGGCCTGACTGGCAGTGTATCGAGGTTGGAAGGATCAATAGCCATTAAAGATTTTCTTTTTTCACCTCATTATTCATCTACAAGCGGAGGAGTGCGTCAGGCCTCGGCAGCCGGCACAGTTCATATCCTCGCCGCTAGATGGGGGCTTCATTCATTCCATTCCTGACCCGGTCGGAGACTGGAAGCAGGCTGTGGATTTTCATTTTCATTTATCTACAAGCAGCGTCTTCTACTGGTACGTTTTTCACCTCATTATCCACCTGGAAGCGGCGTCTTCTACCACTACGTTTTCCACCTCATTATCCACCTCGAAGCGGCGACTTCTACCACTACGTTTTCACCTCATAATTCATCTGGAAGCGACGTCTTCTACCACTACGTTTTTCACCTCATTATCCACTGGAAGCGGCGTCTTCTACCACTACGTTTTTCACCTCATTATTCATCTGGAAGCAGCGTCTTCTACCACGACGTTTTTCACCTCTTTATCAATCTGGAAGCGGCGTCTTCTACCACTATGTTTTTCACCTCATTATCCACCTGGAAGCGGCGTCTTCTACCACTACGTTTTTCACCTCATTATCCACCTCGAAGCGGCGACTTCTACCACTACGTTTTCACCTCATAATTCATCTGGAAGCGACGTCTTCTACCACTACGTTTTTCACCTCATTATCCACTGGAAGCGGCGTCTTCTACCACTACGTTTTTCACCTCATTATTCATCTGGAAGCAGCGTCTTCTACCACGACGTTTTTCACCTCTTTATCAATCTGGAAGCGGCGTCTTCTACCACTATGTTTTTCACCTCATTATCAATCTGGAAGCGGCGTCTTCTACCACTACGTTTTTCACCTCATTATCCACCTGGAAGCGGCGTCTTCTACCACTACGTTTTCCACCTCATTATCCACCTGGAAGCGGCGTCTTCTACCACTACGTTTTTTACCTCATTATTCACCTGGAAGCGGCGTCTTCTACCACTACGTTTTTGACCTCATTATCAATCCGGAAGAGGCGTCTTCTACCACTACGTTTTTCACCTCATTATCCATCTGGAAGCGGCGTCTTCTACCACTACGTTTTTCACCTTATTATCCATCTGGAAGCGGCGTCTTCTACCACTACGTTTTTCACCTCATTATCCACCTGGAAGCGGCGTCTTCTACCACTACGTTTTTCACCTCATTATTTATCTGGAAGCGGCGTCTTCTACCACTACGTTCTTCACCTCATTATTCACCTGGAAGCGGCGTCTTCTACCACTACGTTCTTCACCTCATTATTCACCTGGAAGCGGCGTCTTCTACCACTACGTTTTCCACCTCATTATTCACCTGGAAGCGGCGTCTTCTACCACTACGTTTTTCACCTCATTATCAATCTGGAAGCGGTGTCTTCTACCACTATGTTAATAAACCAAATTAAGGCGAGTGACTTGGCCAGTTTCGTAAGGTATATTTCTAAAGAAAATTCATTTACACATTTCACCAGTATTATTTCGTAACTTCTTCTTCTTTCTCTGTTAAGGTCTTCTGAGGACCACGAACCTATTTCAAAGTTTAGTCCTTTGTTGTTCTTTCTTCTTCATCCGGTGCTCCTTCATCTTTTCGCTGTGTGTCTTCTTTTTCTCTTCTGGCCAATTTGAGCCTGTTTTCTTATATTGCCTTCCTTGGAGTCCTTCCATTCCCAATACCTTTTTTTTTTGAAAATTTCTCTCTCTAGTGCATCTTCTTCTCATACATTGTCTCTTTCTAAATCTTTCTTTTCTTCTTGAAATCAGGCTGTTGTCGATTTATTTTTCCAAAGATATTTACATAAACTGTACGGTTAACCTGCTATCATTCATTCTACGGTATATTCATTTTTAGAAACAAGTTTTCTCTAAGGTAGTGTGTAAAATTTAATTTGTATGTGAACTTTACATTTTAAATCAATTTTTTTATGGATATTCATTTCACTTTATCGTGTTAGACTATTAACGCTGATGAAGATATTATTGTCTTATAGAAACATGTACGTCTAAAGTATTTTATTAAACATCATTTCATAGTATTGACAAGGCGGAGTACTCAATACATATTAATAAGGTAACACTGAAAAGTGGCTTCAAAGTTATCTTAACCCTTAACCCACCTGCCATAAGGACAGTTTATGCTTTCAAAGATGCTGATAGTTGAACTTTAAGCCAAATTTCGGAGATTGTTCATGCCGAAGTGCTAGTATTTCTAAAAAATCAAATATTATATACTATCTACTTGACGTGAAAAAAGTAGGTTGGCTCAGGCAAGAAAAGCATTTCTACAAAAAAGGAATCTGCTGACATCGAATATAGATTTAGGTATTAGGAAGTCATTTTTGAAAGCCTTTGTCTGGAGCGTGGCGCTCTATGGAAGTGAAACTTGGACTATTGGTGCAGCAGAAAAGAGGAGAATTGAAGCATTTGAAATGTGGTGTTACAGGAGAATGATGAAGATCAGATGGGTAGATAGGGTTACAAACAAAGAGGTATTAAGACGAGTGGGAGAGGAGAGATGTTTCTGGCGACTGCTAATGAAGAGAAGAGATAGGTTGGTAGGACACATACTAAGACACCCAGGAATAGCAAGCTTAGTTATGGAAGGAAGGGTCGAGGACAAGAACTGTAGGGGTAGACCAAGGTTAGAATATGTTAAACAGATTGCCTCGGATGTAGGGTGTGGTAGCTATGTAGAGATGAAACGATTAGCTCAGGACAGGGAGGCATGGAGAACTGCATCAAACCAGTCAAAAGACTGAAGACTCAAACAACAACAACTACTTGACGTAATGTGTTGGATAAAATTTAAAAAAAAAACTAAAACATTAACAATTAAAGTGTAAAAAGAAATATAAATATAGAATTAAAAATCATAAAAATAAAATTACAACAATAAAAGAAATATAAAATTTAAAATAATAAACATAACTATAAAATAATTATGAAAATAATTGTAAAAAACAATTCGAAATTAGTTAATTAATTCATTCAATAAAAATATCAAAATTAAATATATAAGAACTTAAATTGAAAATTAAAAATTAATGTATAAACATTAATATTAGAGAAACAAAAAATGACATTATCTATACTAATATAATAAAGCTGACGAGTTTGATTGTTTGTGTGTTTAAACGCGCTAATCTCTTCAACTATCAGTCGGATTTTAAAAAAACGTTTTGTATATGATAGGCAGATTCAAGACGAATAATTTAGGCTACACCTCTCGGGTAACCTTAAAGATTGATTTTTGTTCAGTAAGTCGGAAGAACAAGCGCTCCCGAACAGCTTCAATAATACCTAAATGCCCGTTGCTCACGGTAAAATTTTCCTTCAAATTTATTGTACAATAATTTAATTTTATGTTCGACCGTCACTATTATGTGTCAGAAAACTGTATCATAATGATGGTCATTATAACACTGTTTTCCATTATGATACAGTTTCTCCAGCCAATCAGAGCTCGTTCATTGACCAATTAGGTAACGATACCTTCGCGCATGCGCTCAAAATCCAACATGTCGGACATAAACACAACATCGAACTATAATAAATTACCGACATGGAATACGCACCGTCCATATGTTCGCGTAAATAAACTGGCGAATATGAGACAAGAAATAGCACTGTACCTTAGAATCACCAACACTAATTTCTACACAGCGCATTTTCTTGAAACGACTCCGGTGACAATATTACTGAGGGGCGGCAGATGTAAACATATGGCCTGTATATGGCATTGCAAGCACACAGAGCGCATGCATCGGTCGGCCAGAGAGCTTGGAACATGGAGATATGCTACCTAGCGCACCACCCGATCACAAAATTCTAGTTACTGAACAGATATTTCTGAATATTTGTGTTAAAACATGTAATAAAGTTATAATTATCGTCAAACATAAACAGTCGTATGCAACTCGCCTATAATGGTAATTAAGACACTCGTATGGAAATTATAAAACTCGCTGAAGCTTGTTTTATAAACGTACTCGTGTCTTAATTATAGCCATTATAGGCTCGTTGCATAATGTACTATTATAAAATGTATGTTGCTCACGGTCAAATTCAAGTTTTATAAAATCTTTGATAAAACTTTCCATAAAATAGGACATGTTCTATTCCGTAAAATTAATTTTACGAAACGAACCAATCAGGGAAGCTGGCATGAAGATGATGCTGGCGCCACGTGGTGAGAAGATTGTGAAGCTCGCTTGGTGCTTCCCGATCCTTATCCTTGAGCGCTCCAGTTCTGCACTTCGAAAATGGCAGACTCCGGCTGGACTAAGGAAGCTGTTAGTGCTTTCTGGACGAGTACCAGAAATATCAGTTTGTATGAGGTTAAAACGCCCATATACCACAATAGAAATGCAAGAAGGGAGGCAGAAATCTCAATCGCCGAATATGTTTCACAAATTCGACCGAACACAAGCCAGGCTGATGATGTGAAGGCGAAGATAAACGGGCTTTGAACTCACTCGCAGTCTCAGTTCAGGAGAAATGGCTTGCCTCATGTTAGTGTCCTGTCGAATAATTTTGGGACCAACAAGACCTAGGAGTTTTTAAAAACTGCTTTACTCCATTCTTAGAAAATTCCTATATGGATTCTGATCTTCTAACCTCAACTCATTTTCGACCAAGACAGCATTCTTCTACTCTTCTCTTCTTTTTATCCATTCCCGAGTCCAGGACTTCCTAGCATTTCTTTTCTTCCTTTTTACCACTGTACGACATATAATTGTAGCTAAAGCAGTAATTTTTGCAATTTTTGCTTTGTTTGTTGGAGCCATACTCTCAAACCAATGTGTGTTGAACAGCTGATTCTTGGTTCAGAAGTTTATCGATAGATGGCGATCCTGATACATCCACGGATTTTATAAAATAATTTTACCGTGAACAACACAGCTTGCTTTCGTCAAATTTTTATAAAATTAGTTGTAAAATAAATTTTAAGAAACATTTTACCGTGAGCAACGGGCATATTAGTCTATTGTTGCCTAGCAATGCCGGCTGCATCACGTCGCCCCTACCAGTGTTCTGGTGCAGAATTGCGAGCTGCTTATAAATTGCAGTCACGGGGAGTAATTAGTGCAAAAAGATTTCTTAGGCCCTTTAAAACAGTTATCATCATGACAATAGTATGCCTCTGTATAAGGGCGATTGTGTTGGTGCAGTATACTGAGGTTATCAGTTGCAATGAGTGTTGGTGCTTTCCAATCCTTATCCTTGAGCGCTCCAGTTCCGTAGTAGTATTCATTATCATCCATAAAACAAATAAACCCACCGGGCGAAGCCGGGCACTACTGCTAGTTAAGAATAAAATGAAATGTTTAAACTAAGGTAAAAATAGTTTTGCCCTATAAATGGTTAAAGCTGTTCTATCCCACGAGTGAGTAACGCCAGAGACGAGTAATGCCTGTGGCAGCAAGAGCATGTTGTTACGCACTTGACCTCCGAAGCAAACTAACTTGTGTCCTCGAGGCGGTGTGTTACAACACACAACTGAGCATCAGCACGCGATTCTACAACAAACAAACCAACCAACCTCATTTATTGGACTCGGGCGACATTAAGTTAAGAGTACGTATTTAACAAACCAGAAAAGAGCTTTCAAGGCACAAAGGGTAAAGCATTCTGGCGGCCAATAACACTGGGAAACAAAAACAGTGATGATGATTAATATTATTGTTTTAACCCTTTATAGGGCAGAATATTATCCAACAAATTTTATTTGTATTTATTTATATTTAATTATTTTAACCGAATTGTAATTAAGATGTTACTAATTTCCATTTTTGTTCATATTCATTTTTATTTTTTTAATATTATTTTTACACACATCAAAAAAAGTTTTGCATCACCTCGGTTCCCAGATCTCCGGCATATAGACGTTGACTGTGTATATTGTATCAAAGATACAGTCCCTTTGACTGTTCATAGATGTCACTAAAACTGCTCAAAGATGTAAACAACCATGCATGAGCAGGGCCTATTAGACGGAGGGGGTACGACAGCCGATCAGTTCCAGTCATTCCACCAGGACGAAGGTACGCTGCTCATGTTGTCTGTAGTTCTGCCATGCCTAGAAGGTCAATACCGCAGTTCGATCGCGTCCGCATTGTTACTTTGTGTCAAGAAGGGCTCTCAACTAGGGAAGTTTCCAGGCGTCTCAGAGTGAACCAAAGCGATGTTGTTCGGACATGGAGGAGGTACAGAGATACAGGAACTGTCGATGACAGGCCTCGCTCAGGCCGCCCAAGGGCTACTACTGTAGTGGATGACCGCTACTTACGGATTGCCGCTCGGAGGAACCCTGACAGCAATGCCACCATGTTGAATAATGCGTTTCGTTCAGCCACAGGACGTCGTGTTTCAACTCAAACTGTGCGCAATAGGCTGCATGATGCGCAACTTCACTCCCGACGTCCATGGCGAGGTCCAGCTTTGCAACCCCGACACCATGCAGCGCGGTACAGATGGGCCCAACAACATGCTAAATGGACCCCACAGAATTGGCATCACGTTCTCTTCACCGATGAGTGTCGCATATGCCTTCAACCAGACAATCGTCGGAGACGTGTTTGGAGGCACCCTGGTCAGGCTGAACGTCTTAGACACACTGTCCAGCGAGTGCAGCAAGGTGGTGGTTCCCTGATGTTTTGGGGTGGCATTATGTGGGGCCAACGTACGCCACTGGTGGTCATGGAAGGCTCCGAAACGGCTTTACGATACCTGAATGACATCCTCCGACCCATAGTGCACCCATATCGGCAGAATATTGGAGAGGCATTTGTCTTCATGGACGACAATTCTCGACCTCATCGTGCACATCTTGTGAATGCGTTCCTTCAAGATAACGACATCGCTCGACTACAGTGGCCAGCATGTTCGCCAGACATGAACCCTATCGAACATGCCTGGGATATGTTGAAAAGGGCTGTTTATGGACGTCTTGACCCACCAACCACTCTGAGAGATTTACGCCGAATTGTCGTTGAGGAGTGGGACAATTTGGACCAACAGTGTCTTGATGAACTTGTGGATAGTATGCCACGGCGAATACAGGCATGCATCAATGCAAGAGGACGTGCTACTGGGTATTAGAGGTAGTGGTGTGTACTGCAATCTGGACCACAAATGCTGAAAGTCTAGCTGTATGATGGTACAACATGCAATGTGTGGGTCTCATGAGCAATAAAACGAGCCGAAATGTTGTTTGTGTTGATCTCTATTCCCTTTGTATTTAAAGGTTCCGGAACTCTTGGAACCGAGGTGATGCAAAACTTTTTTTGATGTGTGTATAATCTTAAAATTAAGATTATAAAATTATTATTATTATCATCTTAATTTTAAAGGCTTATTCATTTTTAATTTTTGCAAGCATATTTAACCTAATTCTATTTTTATCGTTGTTTATGTTTTACTTTTTAATTGTAATTGCCTTTATTTTAAAATCTCCAATTATAAATTACGCCTTGTCAAACGCTTAGAAGTTAAATACGGTAATTAAATTAAAAGGTACATGTTTCTGTATAACAATGATACCTTCGTCAGATCGCGTTATCCGCTTTATAAGTGAGAGTGGGTTACGGCCAGCAATCTAAATTTTCCAGTATAAATTGACTCAACGACTTGTTCGTTTTTGAATGATAATGTTTTGTTTTTCCGTAATTTTTGTTTATTTTTATAATTTTCAATTTTTTATTTAATGTTTTTGTTTTGGTTTTATTAATTTTTGTCTTTTTAAATTTAGGCGTCCACCTCAAAATTTTAAATTCAATTCCAAATTTGTATTCTTTAATCTGTGTTAAGAGGGGCAGATGACCTCGTAGATCCACCCCTTAAAACAACAATAACTACTACTACTACTACTATACCTTCGTCAGCGTAGATTAAATAAAAAGAATCTTAAAAACGCATCCCGAGTACGAAGTGGGGCTTTGCTTTTTTTCAGAGACTCCCTTCAGTGTACTGTAAATATAGTGCAAGGCACTGATAAATAAATATAATAGGCTATAATAATATCGTATGGCCTCGGGTGCCGGGTGCAAGCTTTGTAATTTGACACCCAAAGACTAGCTTGTATGTCGAATTTCGTTGTTCCTTGAATCGCTATGAAAGTCAAGGAGGTTAGATATCTAAGCTCCTTGAACACCATAGCGCTTTCTAGTAGAGAAATGAGGAATATTGTGTTGGCGGAAACTCCCGAGATTAATTTTGCCATTATGAACACGGCCTACTGAATTCAAATGGGTTCTTTGACATGCCAACATCGTATGACATGCGTGTCGTATTTTTTGCCGCCTTTCAAAAATCACTTACCACGGCCAGGAGACCGACTCACTATCTACTCACCCACCGTGGCAAGCTATAAATAAATATGAAATGAAATGAAATAAAATCAATTGTTCATATAACCTCAAGATGGCGGCTGTGCGCAATTTTAAAATTATGTTTTTATTTCTTGTATATTAATCATGCGGTAGAAGTGAACGTTTGAATAATGAACCTACGCAAAAATCGTCATAACTCTATGGCCTACATTTATAAAAATCCAACATGGCGAACAACCAAAATATATAGACGGTTCTCTATATCTAGGAATCTATTACAGCAATCAAACTGAAATTTTGTATGTTGATAGAGGCAATTAACACAAGTAGGATATATGAAAATAGGCTGTATAGCTCTTCACGGAACTGCTTGTTAATTTAAAGGTTCTACTTCCTATTGCCGATTTTTCATTGGAGTTCCGAGTGAGAATTTCACCAAGATCTTACCGGGTGAGTTAGCCGTGGTCGTTACGGCATGGCTGCTGGCAGTCGCTCACATCCGGGAGGCAAGGAGGTTCGAATCCCCCCGCCGGCAACCTTGAAGATGGTTTTCTGTGGTTTCCCATCTTCCTTCCAGGCAAATGCCGGGGTTGATCCCTAACTATAGGCCACAGCCGCTACCTTCCAACGCCTCGTCCTTACATTCAAACTTTCCTCCCCGACAACACTCCACACGCGACGGTGCTTGTAGCTCACCCATCGGGTGTCCGCCTAGAAGCAGTTACAAACTGGCGAGCCAAACATGTCCTCGGAAACTCCCGGCACTAAACGCCATACGCTAAAAAAAAACAAGATATTTAAATTTAAATTGAAACATTCTGTATTACTGTATAAGTACAGTGGGCTAAATGACCACGATGAATCAAAGCCTCTCAAATTTAACAACAAGAATTAAGATGACTTCCGACGATGGAATAGAAGACATTTCCATGGATTGGCCACTGAGTTGAATGTCAGCGGAATAACATGGTGTGACCTTTATGTCTGGAGCTTCACCTCCCACAGAGGCAGGGAGTTAGCACAGGGTAAATAATCAAGTTATTGGCCTTCAACGTTTCAAGGTTTGAACGCTCTGCAGAGCACCGCCCCCAGGCCAGTTACTGAGCTTGGGAAGTCGTGGACATCAGCCCTATGTTCTTGACTAGGGCGGATCGAGATGACAATAATATTCCCAGTTCTCCAAGAAGTCCTTTGTTGGCATTTCGAGACAGGGTTTCGGCTGCACATAGATCTACTAGCTTCAGAACTGTTTCATTATTATTATTTTACATTTTAATGTTGATGTTAGTGTTTAGATTTTTAGCCTATTTTCATAAAAAAAAGGCTTATGAGATCACCTTTTGTCCGTGTGTGTGTGTGTGTGTGTGTGTATGTGAGGATTTTTGTGTCCCCCCCCCCCCTAATAAAATTTAAACGGCTGGAGCGATTTTAATGAAACTCGGTGAGTTCATAGTACTATTCAGCGCGACCCCGACCGTGCCCTTCAAATTTTGATACGTCTCACCAATCCAATACCGATATCACCCTGGAATTCTGTACGGTGATAAAGGGAACTACTAGAAGTTCACCTATGTGACTTTTGAAAACCTGGTAGCTACAAAACCAGCATGGCGGCCAAGCGAAATTGCAACATTTAAATAGACGTTTCTCGCGATTACCAACCAAACGCAATAAAACTTGGTACAGTATATGTGCATACACATTGTAATGCACCGACATCTAATTTCGTTCAATTGTTTACATAACCTCAAGATGGCGGCTGTGCGAAATATTTCACCGGCATTCTATATCTCGTAAACTATATCCGGTATCACCATGAAATTTTGTACGGAGATAAAGGGCACTACTGGAAGTTCATCTATGAGTCTTTCAAAAACCGGTTAACTACAAAACGAACATGGCGGCCAAGCGAAGTTGAACGTTTTAAATAGACTTTTCTCGCGATTATTGATCCAAACGCAATGAAACTTCGTACAGCAAATGTTTATACACATTGTAATGCACTGGTATCTAATTTAGTTAAATTGTTTATATAACCTCAACATAGCGGCTGTGCGAATTTCGAAAATTAAGTTTTTATTTCTTGTGTTCTAATCATGCGATCGAAATCAACATTTGCATAATGAACGTACACAATAATCATCACCTAATAGTACATAACTATGGCCTACATATATTAAAATCCAACATGGCGACCATCCGAAATATTTAGACGGTTCTCAATATCTATTAATCAACTACAGCAATCAAGCTAAAATTTTGTAAGTGTATAGATGCTATAAGCATAAGTTCACCTATGGGACGTTCAATAACCTGGCGAGCACAAATCCAACATTGCGGCGACGCGAAATTTAAATATTCAAATGGACGTTTCTTGCGTTGTAACCATCCGAGCGCAGTGAAACTTGATGCGGTATATCCTTATACAAATTTTAATCGACCGGCATATAATTAATTAAATTATTTTCATAACCACAAGATGGCGGCTGAGCGAAATTTTAAAATCCCGCTTTTATTTCTTGTGTCCTAATCATTCGATTGAAGTTTGAATAAAACACCTACACAATAATCTTCATATAATAGTAGGCTACATAAATCTAAGGCCTATATTATAAAAATCCAACATGGTGACAATCCAGAATATTTAGACGGTTCTCAATATCTACGAATCTATTACAGCAATCAAACTGACAATTTTTATGTTGATAGAGGCAATTAATATTAGTAGGATATATGAAAATAGGCTATTTATTTCTTCACGGAACTACTTGTTTTCATTATCATTTTCATTATCTCAATCTTAATATTATAAAATTATTGAAATTGGAACTTTCATAAGCATATTTACTACTAATTTTATCATGCATATTTATTTATAAATATAATATATTTGATTCTTTACTTTTTAATTTTGATTGTTATTATTTTTAAAACAATATCAACCACCTTAGGTCAAGGAGATAAATAAAATTTGGTTTCAGAAATATTAACACTTATAAAGAAAATTCGGTGAAATATGTCTGAATGATACAATCATCATCATCTTTAACAATATAAATTGTGGAAGATGACCTCGCTGTTCCGCTCTTTAAAACAACATTGACTAACGAACTAGCAATATAAAGTGTCCTGGTTAATATACTGACCGCTGACCTATATAGGGTTAACCAAGGCTAAGTTCGGTCAATCGAGTTTAACGGTTAATCCAGTGATTCGATAATCCAGTGGTTCGGTCAGGGCCACCGAGAGGATTTAAGGGCCCCTATGCAAAGTCTTTCGGGCCCCTCTAGAAATAGTTTAATTATTACCATCCACTACTAGCTATTCCGGAAAGATAACGTCATTTTGAAAAAAGCTTCTGATGCACAGTCATAATTTTTTTAAGCATACACATCTTATTTCTTATTTATTCGTTACGGCCAACTATGGACCACGTTTGACAGCTTTTGCAGTATTTGTTGTCTTCACTCTCTGCCAATATCTCTTCATCCTCTTTCGTCTTCCTTCTTCTGTTCCTCCGTGTAAAGCTGGGTTTTCCTAGGCGCGGAAGCGGAGAGCGGAGTCAGCTCTCCTCTGGTCATATGTAATTTTAATGGTACTTATTTTCCTATAGAAGCGGAGCGGACCGCCGCTGGACGAGCGGAACTCGCTCCTCCGCGTTCCTCTGCTCCGAAAGCAGACGAGTCCGCTGTCGGCTGGCGGAGTGGCTGGACGTCTGTACAACTTGTGTGTAGTTTTATTCAATTGTGTCCCTTGTGTGTTTAGTATAAAGTGTGTGGACCATGAGTGTGTGTCGGTTTACTGCTTTCTGTTATAAACCTGAGATTTCAGTTCTTCTTCATATTTTATTTCTTGGTATAGGTCATAGAACTCGTTTTTGGTCAATCAAAAGTACTGTTTGAATCTAATTTCGTCATCAATTAAATGGTTATTTATAAGAATTTTAAACACTCCCTCATTTTCACGCGTTTTAAATATGTCACTTGCACATTTTCGATCCTTCACTAAATGCATTAGTAACTCTTCCTCCTCCTCAATTTGTTCCAAGTCTATATTCCACGTCCATATCGACCTCACTTTATCACTCCTAGTATACACATGAGCAACCGTTCCGCTCTCCGCCAGAGGACAAGTCCGCGTCTAGGAAAACATAATTCATCTAGCTGATGACTCACGAGAGGAGAACCAACTCCGCTCTCCGCTTCCGCGCCTAGGAAAACCCAGCTTAAGATCTTCCTTTCCTCACTGACAACTCCCCTGTCTCCTGGAAACCTGTAAACTCCTTAACCAGTCGTCTAAATCGCTCTCAGTCCATTATGTCTTCTTCTTTTCACCCCCATCCGATCCAAGTCCAATCTCACTTCCCGAAACCATTTCGGCTCCATCTTCCACTTCCTGAAGAATTCAAAAATCCATTGTTCATCCTCACCAAGTGTCCATAAAACTGTATTCTCCTGTTTCTCATTAGGGCTACGACTCCTTCTGTCTTCAGGTATAGTTCTTTGTTAGGTTTGCGTCTCCTCTCTCCATCCTTGATATTTGGGCCTAGGATTTTTCGGAGCATTTTCCTTTCCCTCTTCCGGATGTCTTGGATGCCAGCATATCTAATGTTTCTGCTGTGTACAGACATTCAGGTTTGACAACAGTATCTAAGTGTCGGAATTTAGCCCTTTTCTTAGAAAACATTTTAGTTTTTTTTTAATGAAATTAATCCTGCAGTGCACAAAATGATTTGGGATTTTAATACAGTTAACATGCATAGGGAAATATTTTGCAATTCTGTAAGTCTTCACTTTAATTACCAATAGGCCTAGGTAATGAAAAATAGGATAATTTTAAAACTCCGCATCAGTTAGCAGATTCAATACTAAATTGTAGTAGATTATTCCTAACTCAGTCTTTAATACTCTTTAGCGGCTTCGGTGGCGTAGTTGGTAACATGCTGAGCTTCTATGCCCAAGATCGCGGGTTCAAATCCGGCCGAAGTCGTCGGATTTTTTAAGAGCATTAAAAATCCCTCAGTATGCCTTCCTTCGGAGGGGAAGTAAAGCCGGCGGTCCCATGTCATAGATTTATGGCATGTTAAAGAACCTTCCACTAATTACACCCGTGTGAAGCTAAATTGTATAGATTAAGAATGTAAACAACGCTCTTAGGTTCCTACGTTCGTTGCCAAGAGCCGACTGCGGTGGCGTCTGGTAGCTAAGTTCTGAACTAGTAGTCGTTGACGGTGGCGTTTGGCAGCGAAATTAGGAACTATTTGAAAAATTCAAAAGTCTGCAGTCCTTACTTGAATTAGAAAACAGATAACACACACTAATACAGTCATCACAATTAACACTGGTTATCACACAGATTCTACACACACCCAAAGTTCACGGGGCTACATGGCCGCGTTGTCGCAGCCCCTAAATTTAAGAACCAACCTTTAATACTCTTCTGGAGTAGAATAAGGTGGTACATTGAAACTTCTCTTTTGTAATTTTCAGAATCGAGGAACTTCTTTTACCAAATGAATGGTTTCTGCCAATACTTTCCCACGTCTCTGAAGTGTTGTCTGCCTCATTTCGCTTGACAGTTAAAAGATGGTAACATGAGAGATCTTCTGCAGAGCTGTAGACAAATCGTCATCCTTACTCTGAAAAGCCTTTTACATAATCCAAAGTGGCTACAACAAACTGAAACTAACGGACCCTCATTGTTTACGGGCCCCTATGCATTTGCCCCCTTGTCCATCCGTCTCTGCGGCCCTGGGCTCGGGTAATCGGGTGGTTCAGTTAATCCAGTGTTTCATTTTATCGGGTTACGGATAATCAGAACTTCATCCCACTAGGAGGCCCTGGGCTCGGTTAATCGGGTGGTTCAGTTTATCCTGTGTTTCATTTTATCGGGTTACGGATAATCGGAACTTCATCCCTCTCGGCGACCCTGGGCTCGGTTAATCGGGTGGTTCAGTTTATCCTGTGTTTCATTTTATCGGGATACGGATAATCGGAACTTCATCCCTCTCGGCGGTTCTGGACTCGGTTAATCGGGTGGTTCAGTTAATTCAGTGTTTCATTTTATCGGGTTACGGATAATCGGAACTTCATCCCACTCGGAGGCCCTGGGCTCGGGTAATCGGGTGGTTCAGTTAATCCAGTGTTTCATTTTATCGGGTTATGGATAATCGGAACTTCATCCCACTAGGAGGCCCTGGGCTCGGGTAATCGGGTGGTTCAGTTAATCCAGTGTTTCATTTTATCGGGTTACGATAATTGGAACTTCATCCCACTAGGAGGCCCTGGGCTCGGTTAATCGGGTGGTTCAGTTAATCCAGTGTTTCATTTTATCGGGTTACGGATAATCGGAACTTCATCCCACTCGGAGGCCCTGGGCTCGGGTAATCGGGTGGTTCAGTTAATCCAGTGTTTCATTTTATCGGGTTATGGATAATCGGAACTTCATCCCACTAGGAGGCCCTGGGCTCGGGTAATCGGGTGGTTCAGTTAATCCAGTGTTTCATTTTATCGGGTTACGATAATTGGAACTTCATCCCACTAGGAGGCCCTGGGCTCGGTTAATCGGGTGGTTCAGTTAATCCAGTGTTTCATTTTATCGGGTTACGGATAATCGGAACTTCATCCCTCTCGGCGGCCCTGGGCTCGGTTAATCGGGTGGTTCAGTTAATCCAGTGTTTCATTTTATCGGGTTACGGATAATCGGAACTTCATCCCACTAGGAGGCCCTGGGCTCGGGTAATCGGGTGGTTCAGTTAATCCAGTGTTTCATTTTATCGGGTTACGGATAATCGGAACTTCATCCCTCTCGGCGGCCCTGGGCTCGGTTAATCGGGTGGTTCAGTTAATCCAGTGTTTCGTTTTATCGGGTTACGGATAATCGGAACTTCATTCCTCTCGGAGGCCCTGGGCTTGGGTAATCGGGTGGTTCAGTTAATCCAGTGTTTCATTTTATCGGGTTACGGATAATCGGAACTTCATCCCACTAGGAGGCCCTGGGCTCGGGTAATCGGGTGGTTCAGTTAATCAAGTGTTTCATTTTATCGGGTTACGGATAATCGGAACTTCATCCCTCTCGGTGGCCCTGGGCTCGGTTAATCGGGTGGTTCAGTTAATCCAGTGTTTCATTTTATCGGGTTACGGATAATCGGAACTTCATCCCACTAGGAGGCCATGGGCTCGGGTAATCGGGTGGTTCAGTTAATCCAGTGTTTCATTTTATCGGGTTACGGATAATCGGAACTTCATCCCACTAGGAGGCCCTGGGCTCGGTTAATCGGTTGGTACAGTTAATCCAGTGTTTCATTTAATCGGGTTACGGATAATCGGAACTTCATCCCACTAGGAGGCCCTGGGCTCGGTTAATCGGGTGGTTCAGTTAATCCAGTGTTTCATTTCATCGGGTTACGGATAATCGGAACTTTAGTGTACACAAGATATGTGCACCTCTACTTTCTGGCCAACGCCCCGATAACAGTTGAGGAAGGAGGAATTGCGGGATAGAGAGGAAGCTAATGCCATTGTGTGGAACGATTCTGTTAACTTGATAGTGTATGCGAGCTGACTCTGCTCTGGACAAGTGGCCTCTATGAAAAGTAATGTCGTATTCCGCCGCTGCGGCTTGATTACATCAATAAACTCTCTTCCCGTCCGGAACCTATCGGCGCTGCACAAGCATCAAGTTTTAAACACACAGCAGACTACTCTGAGTTATAGATTACTGGCATATGTTTATCTGAGAGCACGACAAACCAGGTCAACATGGCGCCTCGACATTTAATGGTGCCGTCCTTCTTAATGGGTTTTTAATATCATATACACTGGCATCCTGTGCCCAAAGAACCCGTCAATAATAATAATAATAATAATAATAATAATAATAATAATAATAATAATATTAAAACAGTTAAGACGAAACAGGTCACGAAACAGTTTAAATACCTCGGAGAGATCATTAGCAACAATGGACTGGACAAAGAGTCAATGGAAAACAGAAGACTTAAACTAGAAAAACTCAACTTCTCCACTAAAAATATATACAACAAAAAGAACCTCTCCCTTAATGCCAAACTACAACATTACAATGCTGTGATAAAACCGGTGATCTTATATGATGTGGAGACGGGAAATTTGATGAACCTCGAAAAGCTTCTGAAGATTGAAAGGAGGATATTGAGGACGATTTACGGCCCAAAAGTGGTACAGGGAACCTACAGACTAAGATCAAGCAAGGAGATATATGAATGGGTGGAAGATCTGGAAACAACAATTAGGAAAAGACGTTTACGTTTCTATGGACATATGGTTAGAATGGATCCAACAAGATTAAATAAACACATTTTTAATAAAATATATAATCTGAATAGCAAAGGGGGTAACACCAAGCAGATGAAGGAAGAACTCCGGAGGGTAGGAATTACAGATGACTACTGTCGAGACAGAACACAATTCAGGGAAATACTTTCCAACATAAAGGTTCTTGTAGGAGAAAAGAGAGAACTCAGGGGAGGAAGATGGACAGCAGAGTGAAAGGCGCAACACTCTGAAAGAATGAAGGAAGTGTGGAGGAAGAGAAAGGAAAAAAGAACTATGAGAAGGAAATTAAATGATATTTGCGTGGTCCTTAGTTTTGGCCGGTTCGCATAATGTAACGTAATGTAATAAAAATATTAAAATAATTCATGCTTTTGGGATAGATTGCCGTGTGAAAACACAGTATAAAATTCTAAACCTTTCGAAAGAAACCTTGCCTCCTTTTTCAATAGAATTAAAACAATGTGGCCAAACAATTTGTGTCAATGAGCTTACAAAAACTAGAGAAATTCCCCTGTTCGTCACCAGAGAGCAGTTTTTTCCCGAGATTACACGCAGACACCACAGCAGCTCAAAGTGACATATAGTACAGTACAGCTGGAATGGTTTTGTTCCAAAAACCGTGCTATGGTTGGCATTTTGTAAATTGTTAGGAACGCACAAAAGAACCTTAACTCTAAATTTCGGAATAATTTGTAGTATCATGTCGGAAAACTAAAAAAAAAAAAAAAAAAAAAATGAAAAGCGTTTTTCTCTGAATCTACGTAATTTAAAGAAAATTTTTTAAACAAAAAATGTCGAGGACATTTGCACCTACAATTTGTCTCATTGAGGTCATGTCATACGTTTTGAAATGCAGAAGCTAGGTGGCGCCGAAGTTTCCAAAAAAGTGTTTTTTCACTTTTTGTCCTAGAAAAAAAATGTTTATTTTTTCATTAAAGAGTGAAACAGAAATGTGTTCCTCTAAAAATTGTCTGCAACATTTATTTAAACGCTTGTTTCCTCCGACTTACCGTTCCAAAGTTATAGCGCAACAAATGCAACGTTGCGTAGTCAAGGCTACTATTGTTACTGCGGAGGGAGAGAGCGGTGGGCATAATTTAGACCGGGACCGGTACTGGGTTCTGTAATTATGCCTCCGGCTTGTTACTCTTTGAACGCACCTTATTAAATGAGGTTAAATTATATTTTTCAAATTTTACATGCAGAAACATAACAATAATTCTCGTAACAGTATATATGGCCCGGATAGTGGCGCCAAAACAATCATTTAAATTGTTTTGAACAAGGTAGCTGTTGACCAAGGTGTCCCTAAACTCTAAAACATGGAACAACAATAACGTGAGCTATGAGATTGTGCTGCACCAAAATAGGTGGATATTCCCCCTTATTGTATACAGATTGTTCCGACCGACGTAAGCCAAAAATTGTCACGCGAGGACTAGCGCCATGGGTAAATCTGACCCAACCATAAATAACATAGAAATAACTTGAGTGTTCCAAAAGCTATGGGCATGTTTCTTTTGCAGGTCCAAGACTAGGAATGAAGGTACAATAAGCGACGGGAAATTAGTGCTGTCCAAAACGAAAATAGAGACCATTATTTAAGCCACGGATCTAAAATACCCAAGCGCCAGCGGTAGCAAAAGTAAGAACTACTTGAAATTGATCGTCTGCAGTCCTTATCAGAATTAAAATTAACACACACTAATACAGCCATCACAATTAACACCGGTTATCAGACAGATTCTACACACACCCAAAGTACACGGGGCTACATGACCGCGTTGCCGCAGCCCCTAAACTGAGGAACCAACCAACCAACCGGTACCTTTTTCGCTGATTTTACTGTCTTTCAATTGGATGAAAGCTATAATTTATAATCCAATGATGTATGTATGTATGTCTACCCCTTATTATTCCCGTTGTCCAACGGGGTCGGGGATGAGATGACATTGAAGTCTTTGTGGCGATGGTTTTTACGGCCGGATGCCCTTCCTGACGCCAAACTCATGAGAGGAGTTAATGAGAGATGAAATGAATGATGGTGAATGAAACTGGGCAAGGATGTGGAAGGAAGCGGCCGTGGCCTGTCAGAAGGCACCGTCCCAGCATTTGCCTGGTGTTGAAAATGGGGAAACCACGGAAAACCATTTCAAGGACAGCCGACGGTGGGGCTCGAACCCACGCATCTACCGAGTCAGCAGAGAGCTTGGCCCCATGACCTAATGCTGCGCTTTAGCCAGCTTAGCCACTACTGTCGGTAATTTATAATCCAATAATAATGGTTAAAATTGTCAAGCGAACTTACTGGTTGAGGTTTTATGAATATTTGTATTCCCCAATCTTGTTTGGTTGGTTCTTAAGTTTAGAGGCTGCGACAACGCGGTCATGTAGCCCCGTGTACTTTGGTTGCGTGTAGAATCTGTCTGATAACCGGTGTTAATTGTGATGACTGTATTAGTGTGTGTTATCTGTTTTTTTTTAAATTTAAGTACATAATGCAACTTAGAATTTTTCAAATAGTTCCTACTTTTGCCGCCAAGCGCCACCGACAACAACTACTAGGCCAAGTTCAGAACTTAGCTACTAGACACCACCGCAGTCGGCTCTTGGCAACGAACGTAGAAACCTAAGAGCGTTGTTTACATTCTTAACCTATCCAATTTACCTTCGCACAGGTGTAATTAGTGGAAGGTTCTTTAACTTGCCATAAATCTATGACTTGGGACTACCGGCTTTACTGATGGATGTTAACGCTCTTTAAAAAATCCGACGGCTTCGGCCGGGTTTGAACCCGCTATCTTGGGCATAGAAGCTCAGCATAATACCGACTACACCACCGAAGCCGCTTTCCCCAATCGTATTAAGCCATTATTGCAGATTTTAGTTTTACTTTTAATTATTTTATTTGTACTCTGATTAATCTTATTTTGGCTCACAGCTTTTAACCCAGAAACGCCTATAAGTATGAAAAATATCAGTCTTAGTTCCTAATAAAAAGGTTAAAAACTTAAAAAAAATGGAAATTTTTTAGGAATCCTTCCTCAAGTGTCCACAATTACTGAAATATGCTATAAATCAGTAGTACAGATCCCTCCTGCGGCGCTCACAAGCGACCGATCGTGACAAATGAGCATTCAAATGAAAGAGAATAGACATTAGCAGTGACGAATTGCACTCCAATTTCATAACTATCTATAATTTCTTTAAAAAACTACTTAAAAATATACGAAGTGTGCGATTTGCAGATACTGTTGCTGTAGGAAAGTACGCTCCATAATTGCTGTCAACTTAACATTTTGGCCGCTGTGACGCCTGTTTCATGTCATTTTAACATTCTGAGGTCTTTCCTTTATCACTCTACATGGATTTCAGGAACAGTAGATCAAAGGAATGTGTACTCAAATCGTATAATTTCATAAATTAGCAGTGACAAATTGCATTCTAATTTTATAAATATCAATTTTTGTAAGAAGTGAGTGATTTGCAAATACTGATGCTCTAACATGCTACAATTATGAGTTGTCGTCTAAACCCTTAAAACTATTAAACGTTAATTATTTTACAGGTTTTTCTTCTGCATTCTAATATCGATCATTTCGAATGGTTTTCAGAAACAGTAAATCAGTAGATTGAGTACTCTAATCGTATCACCGGTGAGTATTACAAATAATGTTGCTGTGTCATGCTGAAATTATGAGTTGTCGTCTAAAACCTTAAAACTATTGAACGTTAATTCTCTTACGGTTTTTCTTCTTTCATTTCGCATCGTGTTCAGAAACAGTAAATCAATGGATTGAGTACTCTAATCGTATAACCGGTGAGTGTTACGTCGTCTAAAACATTAGAACTATTAAACGTTAATTCATTTACAGTTCTTTCTTCTATCATATCCCATGGTTTTCAGAATCAGTAGGTTAAATCAATGGATTGGGTGCTCAAATCGTATGAGTGTTACTGCTAAGCTTTCAATCAATGGACTCAGCACAAACATGATTTAAGCTCATCCGTCTAAACAATGGATTTATTATATTCCAGGTTTGTTAATATGCCGCGATACAGGATTTTCTTCTGCATTCTAATTCCACAAATATAGATTTTTTGTAAGAATTGTGCCTTTTGCAAATACTGTTTCTCTAACATGCTGCAATTCTGAGTTGTCGTCTGAAACCTTAAAACATTGAACGTTAATTCTCTTACAGTTTTTCTTCTATCTGGTTTTCAGAATCAGTAAATCAATAGATTGGGTACAGGTTTTTCTTCTGCATTCTAAAACAGTAAATCAAAGGAATGTGTATTCAAATCGTATAATTTCATAAATTAGCAGTGACGAATTGCATTCTAATTTCATAAATGTCAATTTTTGTAAGTGTGCGATTTGCAAATACTGATGCTCTAACATGCTGCAATTTATGAGTTGTCATATAAACTCTTAAAACTATTAAACGTTAATTATTTTACAGGTTTTTCTTCTGCATTCTAATTTCATAAATATCGATCATTTCGCATGGTTTTCAGGAACAGTAAATCAATGGATTGAGTACCCTCAATTCTTTTACAGGTTTTACAGGTTTTTGTTCCATTCCCATGGTTTTCAGAATTAGTAAATCAATGGATTGGGTACTCAAATCGTATAATTTCATAATATCGAATAACCGATAAGTGTTATGATGATTCAATTTTCAGTGATTGCCTTCTTAAGTTAGGGAACGTATAACTTGACATTCTGACTGAAATGTACCCAATAACCAGTGAGTGTTAAGGCTAAGCTGTCAATCAGTGGACTCAGCACACAAATGGAATCAACAGTGACGAATTGCATTCTAATTTCATGAATATCAAAGAAAGAAACCAGCCACAGCACGCTCTCATGCTGACGCTCCACTCGGGAAAGCGAAAGCACCCCTGTAGGTAACGTGCAAAGGAGTTTAGCGTTGAGCGCTACACACAGGACAAAGAAAGCTGCCCTGCAGGCAGTGTGCGAAGGAGTTTAACGCTGATCGTTGAATTTAGGAGCAGGGAAGCCTCACTGTAAGCGGGGCGTGAAGAAGTTTTCCAACGAGGGCTGTCCTGATAAGGGAGAAAGAGACTCCTCAGCCAACAAGATAAAGCAGGAAATCTTTACCAAGATGCTTTCTGTCCAAAGTGCACCCAGAAGCAACAAAAAGGAATTCTGCCCGATATGTCAGAGGCAATGCACTAATGAGGACAGCACAATCGAATACGATAGGTGCAGAGAAAAGGCCCACGAGAACTGCACTGACCTCATTGGTCAGGAAGTCAAAGACCTTGAAAGAAAGAACAGGATACTGATATGGCTGTGTGGACATGAAAAAAAAAATCCTGTAGGGGTGGTAAACGCCGCCCTTGCCGAAAAGGTCGAGGACCTAACACAATACAGTACATCAAAACCCGACTTCAGGAAAACAGGGAAAATCAGATCAAAGAAGCAGTATACAATGCTCACAGAAAGAAACCAGCCACAGCACGCTCTCATGCCGACGCTCCACTCAAAAAAGCGAAAGCACCCCTGAGGGTAACGTGCAAAGGAGTTTAACGCTGAGCGCTACACACAGGACCGGGAAAGCTCCCCTGCAGACAGTGTGCGAAGGAGTTTAACGCTGATCGTTGCACTTAGGAACAAGGAAGCCTCACTGTAAGCGGGGCGTGAAGAAGTTTTACAATGAGGGCTGTCCTGATAAGGGAAAAGGAAGCTCCTCAGCCAACAAGATAAAGCAGGAAATCTTGACCAATATGCTTTCATAAATATCGAATAACCGGTGAGTGTTATGATGATCCGATTTTCAGTGATTGCCTTCTTAAGTTAGGGAACGTAGAGCTTGGAATTCTAACTGAAATGTAAATAGTGTTCTATAATCATTTGGTTGAAATAAAAACATAACAACCTTTCTCCTCAAGTCTCTCATTAAAACCTTTTGGGAAAAGTGTGGTTTATGAACATGCGAGATTTCTCGCGCGGGTCCGTTAGTCTCTATAATTTAATACTTTGCTAGTACACCGCTATGAATGTTCTTGATTAACTGTGAAAATTTGTAAGTTTCTGGGTGATGTGGTTACATAAGAGCGAAGCTTGTATTAAGCAGTTGCATTGTTGCCTAATCTACACTACCAGGTTCCCTTAAGGGGGGGACCAACACCTTTAAGCTCCAAAAAATGACATCTTTCAAAAATATCATATTTGAATAGAACAACAATTTCTCTTTCATTCAGTGAAAGAATTGGTATGACTGACATCTCCCAGTGAAAATTAAATTTCCTGTCAACGCCCATTTTAATGAGCAATCTCCATTCCTCAAAATTGACCCTTTTAGAATATTCACTTTATCTATCGAATTATGTTGAGAGCACTGGCATTATAAAATTTGCACAAAATTTAGCTGGAATATTTTGGTCTAATAGTTGTTGTTGTTTGAGTCTTCAGTCTTTTGACTGGTTTGATGAAGCTATCCATGCTTCCCTGTCCTGAGCTAATCGTTTCATCTGTACATAGCTGCCACACCCTACATCCGAGGCAACCTGTTTAACATATTCTAACCTGGTTTACCCCTACAGTTCTTATCCTCGACCCTTCCTTCCATAACGAACTTTGCTATTCCTGCGTGTCCTACCAACCTATCTCTTCTCTTCGTTAGCATTAGCAAAGGAAACTAGATTTAAAAGAAATAAGGGACTATGACTGTAGGAAAACACTGAGAAATCCGGTGAGGAAGGACCAGTTTATGCGGCAGGGGAATTTTAGAACATCCCAACCATGTGAAACTTCCGTCACTCAATTCCCGTAAGTTCACATTTTTCCTTCCGTTTCCCTAATAACTCATGAACTTACAAAGATATTTCAGTGAAGTTTTGTAGTCACATTTCAACGATAGTTATCAACAAAATGTACTAGAATGGTTGCCCTAACCATTATAGTTTATTTATAATAAATTATTTACTAAGAACATTTTATAGATTTTTAGACCCATTATTTAAAAAATCTCAAAATAATATTTCTTCTTGAAATATTTCAATCATTCTAGTACATTTTGTTGCCATGACATCTTGGACCACATTAAAAAACAATAATTAAAACGGGCTTCAAGTGTTAACATTTTAGTATTAACCCTAATTATTTATTTGCCAGCGTTATTGGCTGAT
Organism: Meconema thalassinum; assembly: GCA_946902985.2. Taxonomy (NCBI): domain Eukaryota; kingdom Metazoa; phylum Arthropoda; class Insecta; order Orthoptera; family Tettigoniidae; genus Meconema; species Meconema thalassinum. Next base: position 149,956,522 of record OX336395.1, on the reverse strand, counting down.
GCTATAATTACGCTGGCGGACAGAGTAGTATTGGACGCCATGTGGGTCGAACAGATACACGATAATTCCATTAGAGGCCGTCTCCCCCTTATACAAGAAGTCCCACAAGAACGCGCCTGCACTGCATACAAACGTGTTGTAACGTCACATCCGCCTACCCCCAAACCTTCATTATCGTATTAATACACGGGATTGAATACAAGGGTTGAGTTCACGGTAGCAATTTGTATTCACTATATGGTCAGGAAAGGCTAAATTACAAGGGGTGTTTCAATGCAAAGGGCAACAAGATCTAACAGACGTATAACCCTTTATAGAACGGACTTTTTTTTTAAATTTCATTTGTATTTATTTAAATTTTCATTCTAACACCAATTTTGATTTGAGTTATTTTAATTTTAATTATTTTAAATTGAATTATTCTTCAATATTAATAATACATTTTTACCGGATGAGTTAGCCGTGATCGTTACGGCATGACAGCTGGCAGTCGCTCACATCCGGGAGGCGAGGAGGTTCGAATCCCCCCGCCGGCAACCTTGAAGATGGTCTTCTGTGGTTTCCCATCTTCCTTCCAGGCAAATGCTGGGGTTGGTCCCTAACTATAGGCCACAGCCGCTACCTTCCAACTCCTCGCCCTTACATTCCAACTTTCCTCCCCAACGGTACTTGTAGCTCACCCATTGGGTGTCCGTCTCGAAGTAGCTACAAAAACTGGCGAGCCGAACATGTCCTCGGACACTCCCGGCACCAAAAGCCATACGCTAAAAAATTTTTTTTTGTAAAAATATTTTTTTAAATAATTTTTAATCTTAAAATCTTATTTTTTTAAATGTTATTATATTTTTTTATATTTTTCATTGCAATTTAATCTTTGTATTCGTCTATATGAGTGGTTATGTTGGACTGTGATTTCTGTTTCTTTTCTTTTTTTTACATCGAGTTAAGCCTCTATGGACTGCGTGGTAACAACGAACTTCACTTTAGTGTCTAGGTCTTGTTCTTGTTCCGGCTTTGACTTCCTGTCAGTATCTTCTGACCCCAGCGACGAGTGCCTGTTTATGTTCTTCGGACAAAGGTCCTCTCCGTTTTCCGTAAGTTGATATCATTTTAAAACCTTGGTAGTTGTTCATGTTCACCAATCTTCTAAATGTGTTCCTGTCAAGAATTTCTCGGTCTAGAATACCAATTTTCCTGAGATCTTTTTCGCATTCCTCGAACCATCTCAGCCTTGTTGCCTTAGACTTAATGAAATGCCATAATATTTTCGTTAAACGTTCATCATTCATCCTCAAAAGGTGACCGTAAAATAGTAGCCGTCTCTTCTTAATTGATGCTGTGATAGGGTCTATGTTGTTGTACAAGTCCTCATTTGCTCTCATTCGCCACTGTCCATCAACCCATCTATTACCTAGGATTTTTCTTAATGTCCTGCACTCTCATTTTTTCAGTTGGTCAGCAGCACCTTTACTATTCATGGTCAAAGTTTCGGAAGCATATAATCCCTCAGGTTTTACAACTGTGGTATAGTGTCGGTACTTGGCCCCTACTCATAGACATGTTGTTATATATATGATTTCTAGTTTATCATCTTGGCTTACAGGATGATAAACTAGACACCGGCTGCGAAAGTCTACGATCTAAAGATATGATTTCTGTTTTATTTTATTGGTTATTTTTAATATTTTAAATATATTTATGAGTTAAAATTTTATCAAGTGCCATAGTTCAAGGGAGACAGAAATATTATTTGCCTTTTCAGAAATATAAACACTTCTACAAGAACATTTGTTGTAATTAGGCTGAGAGATTGAACCATTGAAAATAAAAACTCTTCGGTATACCCATATCAACCAACATAAATACAACCATCATGACCAACATTACATACTTCTCGCTTTCAAAATAAAAGATAATCCAAAATGGCCATTATTTTCCACTGCCTACTTCACTCACACAGCAGGGGGATAGAACACGCCGACGATCGCAATGGCCGCGAACGCGATTATCTAGTTGTGGGAACGGGATCGGGCTGATGCTGTTGGAGGGAAAGTTGATCGCGATAATGTAATACTGTTGCGTTTAGATGATGATGATGATGATGATGATGATGATGATAATTGTTGTTTTAAGGGGCCTAACATCAAGGTTATCGGCCCCTAATGGTCTGGGTGATAGCGAAAATGTCAATGAAGTGGAAACCAGAACGAAAATTAAGGGAGAAAGAAAATACAAAAAGGAACTCAGATTGAAACTACTCACAAAATGCAAAGCGGTAATACTTACAAAAGGGAATTTAGAACGAAAACACTCACAAAAGGTATAGATTGAAAAATACGCACAAAATTCAGGTTAAGTTCAAAATACGTACAAAATGCAAGTGAAATTCAAAATACTTACAAAATGCAAATTAGATTGAAAATACGTACAAAATGCAATTGAGGTTCAAAATACTTACAAAATGCAATTGAAATTCAAAATACACAATGCAATTCAGATTGAAAGTTCCCATTTCCAATCCAAAATATTCACAAAGTGCAATTGAAATTCAAATGCTTACAAAATGCAATTGAAAATGAAAATGCTTACAAAATGCCCGGTAGTTTCAAACTACACATTTGGATAGACAATACTTAGATTGAAAATTCTTACAAAGTGTAATTTAGATTCACAATACCCCAAATTGCAATTGATAATCTAAATACTTACAAAATGCCGATGATACAAAATTCAATTTAGATTGAAAATACTTGGAAAAAGCGGTTTAGGTTGAAAATACAAAATGCAATTGAAATTCAAAATACTCACAAAAGTCCCGGCTCGGATATTGAAAGACTTACCAAAAAGCAATTTAGATTGTCAATCCTTACAAAATGCAACTGAGGTTGAAAACACTCGCAAAATGCAATTTAGATCGAAAAAACGCACAAAATGCAACGTAGATTGAAAATACCTACAAAATGATGTTGAAGCAAAAAAAATGCTAGGGAATGTAGATACACGGGGTGGGGGGCAATTAACAAAAACAGTGCGAGAAACTTAAAGAGGAAGGGAAATTTAATAAAAAGAAAACAAGAGGTCTGACCCCTCGAAGAAGGAGGGTATCAGGAAAGATGAGGCAAGGGCCAATTAAGGCGGGAAAGTGAAAGACTCCCTAGGCCTCGGATACACTAATACCGTCGGGGTCGTAAAAGAACAAGAGTTGACCAAGGAGGTCGACAGGAAGGAAGACAGAGAGGAGCCCGGCACAAGTAAGTGGAAGCAATGCCGGACTCAGCTGGGGTCCCGTGATCGCCAACCCACGTCCAACTAGATGTGAGCCCCTGGAGGATGTTGTGTTTAGACGTCCCAAATTAATCTGGATCGGGGCCGGTCTTAACGGGGTATTAGGAGTTCTGGGTTAAATACCGTACTGTTGCCCGCAACATTTTTCGCCATGCGGATATAGTTTGCATGGCTTTGCGGATAGCGGATAAGCTGCGGATAATGTTTGGAGTAAATTTGCGGATAGCTTTTAGAATACAATCCGAACTTGTTGAATATCATGGGAAAAGTTGGGTAATTGTGAGCACCCATGTTTTTCGAGTTGGTAGTACAACTATCAACTGCTGCCCATGCTGTCATCGTACCTATCAGATAGGGACAGTCAGCATGATGCCAGTTGCTATGTGATGATAGCCGTGAGGCTTGGATGAAGAAACTTGACACGTTGCATGTTATTTTCTGTAGCCAGCAAATAAGAAGGTAAGCCTACCGTTGTGATTCAATTATTTAAAATTAAATGCAGTTTTAAATGCCAGTTTTACAGTGTTTTTGCAGGTATTTATTTTTCAATATAATAGATTAGTTTACTGGGATTCAGTGAGTTACATTTTAAAAGCAGAGTGGGGTAATGGTGCGCAGAACATACGATACAAGTAAATACAATGCGAAATTAATGGCAAAATATTTAGTGTTTGTTCTCCAGATGGCAAGAAATTATACGCGGAAAACGGAGACAAACTCCTACCCAGCAGAAAATATGCAGAAAGCTCTACGTGCAATTAGGGATGATGGGAGGGAAATAAGGGAAGTGGGGAGACGTTTCTACATTTCCGAGTCAACCGTATGAAAGCAGTTGCTGCAAAATAATGCGGATAACAGTCGTGCGGGGCGGATGCAGATAACAGTCGTGCGGATGCGGGGCGGATGCGGATAACGTTTTGTTTATCCGCGCAGGGCTCAAGTTATAAACCAGCTGATACAAGGAACTCCCCCACCATCCACATCATCATCTCCTGTCAGCACAATACAACGACCACATAAAAAGAACTTTTGACAGACGATGTTATGTCTCAATATATCTTCATTCAAGAGTCTGACAAAGACGAATACATCTCAAAGAAGACACACTCCGTCGCAAAGACACGGTCAAAGAGATGGAAGGAAAGAAAGGCTCGCTCGCTTAGTTCGTCATTACAGACCCATAACATCAAAGAACACATATAAAACTCGTATAGTCGGAGTAAGCTGACTTTGAACACTAATAAGAAAGCTATTTATTCTTTGAAGGAAATTTATCGACCAGTGTAACATACAATATGTTTACGTACCTACGTGATTGCTCTGAATTCACGCTGCTATAACATACCATAACTTGACCCATTGTGATGGTTATACTACCGTGTGTAAGCTATTTCTAATTGGGATAAGGGTTTGGTTGGAGGCGGCCACGGCCTTAAGTTAGGAATAACCTGGGCATTTTCCCGGAGTAGAAGTGGGAAACCACGGAAAACCATTTCCAAAATGGCCGAGGTGTGATTCAAACCCACCTCTTCTCCTCAATTTTGCTTCACGAGGCTGAGTGTACCCCGTGCCAGGCTCCCCTTCTCAAGATGAGAATTAAATTTCTTGGCAAAGTCGGTAATCGGTAACGGGGCGACAGACAAGGTAACGAGTAAGTGGCACCAACTATTTTTATAGAGTCCTGCATTGCGACCACGAGGGCACCTGCAGCAAGTTCGAAGATCGCAGGATCGAATTCCAGCGCTATTCTGATGTGTTTTTCCCCGAGTTTAAAATTTAACCATTTTAAACAGTTTTTATCCCCGATTCGACTATATATAAATCAAGGAAATGTTTTTCATGACAACTGTTCAATTTTTATTTAAACTGTCATCAGCCACTGTTCTTGTCCTTAACCCTTCCTTCCATAACTAAGTTTGTTACTCTTGGGTGTCTTAATATGTGTCCTACCAACGTATCTCTTCTCTTCATTAGCAGTCGCCACAAACATCTCTCCTCTCCCATTCGTCTTAATACCTTTACTTTATATACCCATCTGATCATTCTCCTGTAACACCACATTTCATGGGTCCGCTAGTATTTATTTATAAAATTCCTTCACTGAAATGGACTAGAAGTAGTGGCGTAATTAGAATTTTCTTATGGAGGGTGATGAGCGGAGTCAAATCTCATCTAATTGCGCTTTGGTTTTGTGTTCTCTACATTTTCCTTTGTGTTTTTATGTTTTAGTTTTGGGTTTCTTTTCTGCTTTTGCTTTACAATTTTGCTCTTGTTGCTTTTGAATTTGTGCTTGTTTCCTGCTGTTGCTCTTTAACATTTATACTTTTGTTTCTTGTTTTTGATTTTGTGTTTCTTTTCTGCTTTTGCATATTTTGTTCCCTATTTTGTGCTTGTTTTCTGCTTTTGCTTTTTAATTTTTATCCTTTTGTTTCTTGATTTTCGATTTTGTATTTGTTTTCTGCTTTTGCTTTTGTTTTCCAATTTTGATTATATTTGATTTTGTGTTCGTTTTCTGCTTCTGTTTCTGAATTTTGCTGTTTTTGTTTTTGATTTTGTGTTTGTTTTCTGATTTAGCTTTTTAATTTTGCTCTTTTTGTTCGTTGTTTTTGATTTTGTGTTTGTCTTCTGCTTTTGCTTCAGTTTTTGAATTTTGCTCTTTGTCTTTAGTTTTTGATTTTGTGTTTGTTTTCTACTTTAGCTATTGTTTTTGAATTTTGCTCTTTTTGTTTTTAGTTTTTGTGTTAGTTTTCTGGTTTTGCTTATTTTGTTCTCTATTTTGTGCTTGTTTTCTGCTTTTTAATTTTTATACTTTTGTTTCTTGTTTTTTATTTTGTGTTTGTTTTCTGCTTTTGCTTTTGTTTTTAAATTTTGCTTATTTTTGATTTTGTGTTTGTTTTCTGCTTCTGTCTTTGAATTTTACTAGTTTGGTTTTTGTTTTTGAATTTGTGTTTCTGCTTTTACTTTTGAATTTTGCTCTTTTTTGATTTTGTGTTTGTTTTCTGCTTTTGCTTTCATTTTTGAATTTTGCTCTTTTTGTTTTAGTTTTTATGTTTGTTTTCTGCTTTTGCTTTTGTCTTTCGCTTTGTGCCAGGGGGGGGGGGGGGGGGCAAATAAGACAATCAATGAAAGCTAACCTAGGCTACACATGTTTTCATGTTTGATTTCGATATCATCAATGTGCAAAAGCGCGGAAATGGACAGTTTTGGTTGGCCTAACACTAAATATTTTACATAAGTAAAGGTACAGTAAATGTTATCAAATTATAAACGTACATAAACCAGTCGTTTGTCAACAATCCGAAAATTGGCTATTTTTTTTCTTCAAAATATTTTGTTATATTAAATTAAATTTGTTTTAAATTATTTGGCTGTAGGGGACGGGGGGACGATTGATCCCCCTAATAATCCCCGTAGTTACGCCATTGACTAGAAGAGTTCGGTTATATTTAAAAAAAAAATTGAAAAACAATATTTTCCAAGGCGTTAAACCGTACCAACCCAGTTAAGAAGTAATGTTCAGAATAGCCTAGTGTGGAGAATCAGCCTGTATGATCTCTCCCACCTGTTACTGGGCCGGATATGACGTGAGAGCAGCACGGGAAATGCATTCATTCTCTGTCGCTGTGTTCGGTGAGATAACGTGCCGCTCAGAATAGCTACCTTCTGCTCTTGCCAATTACAAACACCCCCGTCCCTGTCTGTAATCATAGCCGTAAATTCAATATTTTACAGGGGTAGCAGGGATTACCAGGAGGGTCTGTTGGTATTCCATACCAAGGTAATAAGGGATGCACGGGAGTCCTCACGCAGGAAATTAAAAATAAATTACACACATCAAAAAAGTTTTGCATATTGCAATGGAGCACATTGGGGACGGACTTATTTCTTAAGCAGTGCCCACGCCTGCTCTGCACAATTGAGATCAGGAGAATAGGCAGGCCATTCCATTCTGTGAATACCATTCTCCTTAAGAAAGGGATTTACTTTTCAATTTTGCTCTTGTTGCTTTTGAATTTGTGTTTGTTTTCTACTTTTACTTTTGAATTTTGCTCTTTTTGTTCTTTGATTTTGATTCTGTATTTTTTTTTCTGATTTTGCTTTTGAATTTCACTCTTTTTGTTTTTTTAATTTGTGTTTCTGCCTTTGCTCTTGAATTTAGCTTTTTTGTTTTTAGTTTTCGATTTTGTGTTTGCTTTCTGCTTTTGCTTTTGAATTTTGCACTTTTTGTTCTTTGATTTTGTGTTTTTTCTGATTTTGCTTTTGAATTTTGCTTTTCTTATTTGTTGTTTTTGATTTTGTGTTTGTTTTCTGCTTTTGCTTTTCTTATTTGTTGTTTTTGATTTTGTGTTTGTTTTCTGCTTTTGCTTTTAGTTTTTGATTTTGTGTTTGTTTCTGCTTTTGCATTTGAATTTCAGGCTATTTTTTGTTTTTTGGTTTCGAATTTGTGTTTTTGCTTTTGTTTTTGAATTTTTCTCTTTTTGTTTTTAGTTTTTGTGTTTGTTTTCTGCTTTTGTTCTTTTTGCTTTCTTTGTTTTGTATTAAATATTGTGTTTGTTTTCTGCTTTCCTTTTTAATTTTGTGTTTGTTTTTTGTGCTTTTGCTTTTGTTTTTGAATTTTGCTTTTTGTTTTTGATTTTGTGTTTGTTTCATGCTTTTGTTTCTTGCTTTGTGCGGGGGGCAAAATAAGACAATCAATGAAAGTTAACCTGGGCTACACGTTTTCATGTTTGATCTCGATAGCATCAATGTGCAAATTGTCAGCATGACCTTTAACTACAGGTGCCAGAATAGTATCACTGTAACGTATGCCTAAACGGCTTCGGTGGCGTAGTCGGTGGGCTTCTATGCCCAAGATCGCGGGTTCAAACCCGGCCGAAGCCGTCGGATTTTTAAGAGCGTTAAAAATCCCTCAGTATGCCTTCCTTCGAAGGGGAAGTAAAGCCGGCGGTCCCATATCATAGATTTATGGCATGTGTTAAAAAACTTTCCACTAATTACACCCGTGCGAAGCTAAATTGTAGGTTAGGTTAAACATTTGACAAACGCTCTTAGGTTCCGATGTTCGTCGCCAGGAGCCGACTGCGATGGCATCTGGTAACCAGTTCTGAACTAGTAGTCGTTGACGGTGGCGTTTGGTGGCAAAAGTAGGAACTACTTGAAAAAATTCAATGTCTGCAGTCCTTACTTGAATTGAAAACAGATAACACACACTAATACAGTCATCACAATCGCAGCCCCTAAACTGAGGAACCAACCAACCAACGTATGCCTATCATACGCCCTGGGATGTACACAAGAGGGGTTCGGCGACCATACATGATGCCACCCTAAAACATTGCACCACCTCATTGGTCCCTGTTGGTATCGGTCTTGGATGTATTGGTCGTGCATACGATCACAGGGTCGGCTCCACACTAGCTCAGATCTATCCCCATTGACACAGGCGAGTGTTGGTTGGTTCCTCAGTTTAGGGGCTGCGACAACGCGGTCATGTAGCCCCGTGTACTTTGGGTGTGTGTAGAATCTGTCTGATAACCGGTGTTAATTGTGATGGCTGTATAGTGTGTGTATCTGTTTTTTAATTCAAGTAAGGACTGCAACTTTGAATTTTTCAAATAGTTCCTATTTTCGCCGCCAAACCCCACCGTCAACGACTACTAGGCCTAGTTCAGAACTTAGTTCAGAACTTAGCTACTAGACGCCCCCGCTGTCGGCTCTTGGCAACGAACGTAGAAACCTAAGAGCGTTGTTTACATTCCTAACTTATAGAATTTAGCTCACACAGGTGGAAGGTTCATTAACATGCCATAAATCTATGACATGGGACCGCCCGCTTTACTTCCCCTGCGAAGGAAGGCATACTGAGGAATTTTTAACGCTCTTAAAAAATCCGACGGCGTCGGCCGGGTTCGAACCCGCTATCTTGGGCATAGAAGCTCAGCATACTACCGACTACGCCACCGAAGCCGCCCTCATTGACACAGCCGATATACACGCTCGCAAGAACGAGTGTTGGGTTTGAGGCCACTACGACTCTTAGCCAGCAATATGCAAAATTTCTTTTGATGTGTATAGATAACTCTAACATTCTATTCTATTCCCAGAGAAATGCCAGTCTAAAAGCACACGTAAACAAAGCCGAAATGGAGACACGTGTCACTCTAACCTTCGTGAGGGTGAATCCCTTGTCATCACACATCATACCTCCCTTCCTCCCTGTAACTCAAGTCCATGGGGACTCAGTCCATTAGTCTCCTTGGTAACTTTCCCCAACTTTTCACATCACGCCATTTTAGGAACGGAAGCACAACAGTAGGAAGATATCCTGCTCACAAGATGACCAACAAAAACGAAATAAGGACTTGTTGAATTGTGCCGGACATTAATTGATCTTCAGGTAATGTCGACGTTCTATAAACATAAACCAAGCAAACAGAAGATTCGGCGTTCGCCGGGTAACTTGAATGGTGAGAAACAGATTGACCATGTTGCAATCTCTAGAACAGTGGTTCCCAACCTTTGCCAGCTGACGCCCCCCCCCCCCCCCCTTTTTCAGATAAGGGTGATCATCACGCCCCCCACCCCATCTGTCGCTTCTATAACCTCTTCGATAAACTGACGTGGAGGATATAGAACTAACCCAAATACACTAAATAATGGAATAATTATTTCTGAAAAAATAATATGAAGTACGAGCTTTAGGCTATATCCAGTACATACTTTTTTTCTTTTTGTCGTGTTGTCTCCTGAGAGGCCGAGTGCAGGTCTTTCTAGTCGACGCCCGTGTGAGACCTGCGCGTCGGGATGAGAAATGGAATGGAAGAAGATAATTGGGCAAGGATGTGGAAGGAAGCGGCCGTGGCCTATCAGAAGGTACCGTCCCGGCATTTGCCTGGTGTTGAAAATGGGAACCCACGGAAAACCATTTGAAGGACAGCTGACTGTGGGGATCGAACCCACGCGTCTACCGAGTCAGCAGAGAGCTTGGCCCCATGACCTATCGCTGCGCTTTAGCCAGCGTAGCCACTGCTGCCACTTTTACAATACATCCTTAAATTAGTCAACAAATGTCAGTGAGAGGGTTGACACTGTTTTCCCTTGGTAAGATTCGGTAAGTTTGGTTTGATATTTGACAGAGCACAGCGGAGATCACTTGCAACATTACCAGTGCTTTTGACGATTGACTTGGCGCGACAATCACTTGGAGAGATTCGAAAAACGTTTATTATACAAAATTGTAATATTCGAGTTTTAAAACATCGGAAATCTCTTCAGCCCCCCCCCCCCCCTCCTGATAAAGCCCCACGCCCCCAGGTTGGGAACCCCTGCTCTAGAAGAACAGGGGCGTGGTGGCTCAGCGGTCTAGCTGTATGCCTCTCACCAAGGCGGTCCGGGTTCGATTCCCGGTCAATGCATGTGAGATTTTCGAAGTGAAATGCCATGTCCTGTGGTTCGGATTCCACGTAAAAAGGAGGTCCCGTGGCTCATGATCTCAAGATTAACGGTCACGTTAAACTACAAGCTTTTTCTAGAAGAACAATGAAAGAGATTATGAACGTTAAACAAATCTAGGCTTTTTAGTAGGTCAAAACTATTGTACCCAATACGCTATGCCTTAACCCTGAAAAAAAAAAGCTAAAGATTAAGGGGGGATATAACTTACATCTTTCAGGGTAATTTTTAAATTTTTTTGATGAATTATTTGAATGGTGAAAAACGAAATGAAAATGTCTTCAATACTTTCAGAGATGTGCCCCTAAATGTTAGTTGTTGTCGCTTAAGTTGTCTCCTTAAAATCTACCCTTATAGGTATTGTTGAAGCTCGTTTCCGAAAACTTTATTTTCACACAGTGTTTACTTGATAACTCAATTACTATTCAAAATATCTCAATGAAATTTTTCATGATAATCAGTTTACTAATATGAACACAACATACACCAATTTATTTATTTTTGTATCAAGCTTACTGCCCATTTAAGAGAATATGTTTTACCCAACAAAAGTAAGAAAAATCCATTTACAGAAGAATATGAAAACAATCCTGAATATGTGTATCAATTATTTTGGTGTACAGTAGAACCCCTCGTCAGCTCTCGGCTGATCCGTCGCTCCGGTTAATCCGACCGTGCTCGAGCCGAACTCACGCCGACTCGTGGCGGTGACTCACTACCCGTCACGCCATTGTTATTTACTGTATTGTTGTTTACAGATATTTGTTATTATCGCTTGTCCGTTATAATTAGACTTGCCATATTTTTGGTGAGTGAAGCCCGTACACATTAATATGGGATGGCCTTACGGGGAGGTGTGGGGGGGTATGGTATGGAATACCCCCCCCCCCCAGTAGAGCGTGGCGTCCGAGAAATTTTTTAACAATTAGAAGCAAAATTGTGAGTTTTAAGCCTTTTCTTAAGCCTCGCAAGTGACGGGAGGGAGGGAATCCGGCACCCTAAATTGTTAGTTCTACACACCTTTTAAAAATAAAAAAGGATTTTTTTGTTAAATAATAATACCATTTTTCCTTTTTAATGACAATTTTTTCTGATCTACCATCTAGAAAGAACGCCATGAATTAGCAGTTTGGGCTATTGTTTTGTGTAATTCTTTTGAATACTTCTGACCTCTTTGACGCTGTGCGCGCCAGTCAACGATGTTGATTGTTGAAAAGTAACCGATTTATATATGATTCTTAAACACATAAATTCATTACTTTTTACATCTTACAGCCGTTTTCTGGGACATTGATAAAACTGGGCGGGACACCGGGACAAGAGAAAAAATACCGGGACTGTCCCGGTCAAACCGGGATGTATGGCAAGCCTAGTTATAATGCTCCGTCTTCATCTGTCGTGTCATTTCTGTCGTTGTCCATGTTTTGTACAGTACGTACTGCACTGAGAAGATTTTAGCGCTTACTGTTCGTTGGTGGTGCTAAGCGAGCAACAGCGAACAGGCGGCCGGACATATCTCTCTCCCGGTCAAGATACAATAATGATCATGGAATATAACCAAAGAACCTCCAGTAACAACGCCGTCAGAACTTTATCAATTTTAATAACTGATTCTGTTTGCCTTTTTTAAAGCGGCAAGACGCCAAAACTTCAATTTGGAGGTTATAATTATTGGCGTGCCCTTGTGTGAATTATTATTATATTCGTTCAGCCCCCTAAGGGACGTGGAACCATTTAATAGCACTAGAATTCATCTTTTTGAACTTCTTATTCGCCCAAAATTTCTTCATTCTTTCACTCTGTGCCTGCCGTCTTTCTTGTGTCCATGAGTTTTGGAGTTTCAAGCGTTTCTCGGATGGATTCTTGGGTGTAAATTTGTGGGTGCTGATCCTTGTTGTAGTCACTGGATCAATGTCGACTTCAGTAAGGTCCATTTTTGTATCTACTAGCCAGCAAATTTTGTTTTGTCGGTTCCCATTGATAATAAGAAATATTTTCTTAGTCAGACGTAAATCATCCATTCGTGTTAAATGTCCATAAAATTTCATACGCCGTTTGCGTGCGACTGAAGAGAATCGCTCAGTTAATGCATATAGTTCTTCCGAGCTTTTTCGCATCCATATACCCTCTTGAAACTTGGGCCCAAATATCTTCCTTAGTATCTGTCGTTAAATTTTCTGGATGACCTTGATGTGAACTGTGAGTGAAGATGTCTCAGTTGCGTAGATTGCCTCTGGTAGGACAACTGTGTGTGAAATAATTATCTTTAAATATAAATTCAAGAAATGTTTGTTTTGTTGCTTTAAAATGTGTAAACCCAAATTAATAGCATAACTTGGAATAGTTTGTCAGTTGTTGAAAAAGGGGAAATTCAAAAGAGATGTATTGTGTATACTATTTATTCTGTGGAAAATTACATATTGTATCTGTAAACCCATCATCATCATCTTCATTTCCCCTTTTCCAGTTGAAACTGGGTGGGGGAAAATATGGTTCCTCTCCACTTTGTTCTGTCGTTCCACCATTCCTCTTCCGACACGGTGTTCCAATCCAGGTTCCGTTTACTACTGCTATTCTTCACCGAGTCCATCCAACACATTCTTGGTCTTCCTCGTCCTCTCTTCCCTGCCATCCGTCGTTCCAGTGCTCGTCTTGGTAGCCTTACTTCATTCATCCGTTTGACATGTCCAAACCATCTCAATCTGTTTCGCTCCAGTTTGTCATTTAGTTTCTGTACTCCCAGTTCTTTCCGTATATCTTCATTTCTCACTCTGTCCCTCCTCGTTTTCTGGACCATACTTCTCAGGAATCTTATCTCAGCTGCCTGTACTCTGCTCTCATCCCTCTTAGTCATTGTCCAAGTTTCTGCTGCATATGTCATTATAGGAACATAATATGCTTTGTACATAACTTCTTTAGCCTTAATTGGTATATCCTTGTTCCATACTAGTCCCCGTACCTGTTGGTAGAAAGCACTCCCGAGCACGCTAAATAAATAAATAAATAAATAAATAAATAAATAAATAAATGTGGATCAAGAAATGGAGGGACACTGCAGCTATGTCTAGAATTTGATTTTCTAAACAAAAATCTATAACTGACTTTCTTCCTAAGTATTTTTTTTCCTAGTGTACAGGCTACCTTCAATTGTTACAGTACTGTAAATACATACTGTACAGTATTGCTCATTTTCGATATGTAATATTAAAAGCGTTTGTGCGGTTTACTGTATTGCAATGTTTATACTGTAGACAACAATATGCATACGTACAGTAGTCATTTTTAGAGCCCTGCGCGGATCAACGAAACGTTATCCGCATCCGCCCCTCATCCGCACGACTTTTTTCCGCATTCCCACGTTTGTTATCCCAATCTACTGGCATTACAAAAATAATTTTAATTAGATAAAGCATTAATTACTAAAGCGATATATTTAGACATTTGAGAGGAAAAAGTCGTTCCCCTTGGCCATGTGCTATGTTTAAAATGAATGTTATACAGCCATAATTGCAACCCGTTCCTTTTTCGAGTGTTAAGCTATGTATTCACACAACTGCCAGTTCTCCTAAATACTTTGTTCGTATCATTTTAAGCGTTAGCTTGCCACGGTGTGTGAGTGGATATCGTGTCGGTCTACTAACCCCAAGATTACAGGTTCGCTCCTGGCCGTGGTAAGTGATTTTTGAAAGGCGGCAAAAATATGATACGCATGTCATACGATGTTGGCATGTCCAAGAACCCATTTGAATTCAGTAGGCCGAGTTCATAATGGCAAAATTAATCTCGGGAGTTTCCGCCAACACAAAGTTCCTCATTTCTCTACTAGAAAGCGCTAGCCTATAGTGTTCAAGGAGCTTAGATATCTAACATCTAACCTCCTTGACTTTCATAGTCAAGGAACAACGAAATTCGACATGCAAGCTACCCTCTGGGTGTCAAATAGCAAAGCTTGCACCAGGCACCCGAGGCCATACGATATCATTATTATTATTATTTTAAGCTTTTACCACGAATAAGGTCTTCCCTTCCTTTATAATTATGTTCCAGAAAATCTCAAGGAAGCAACGCAAACAACGATCAGTGATACACGCTTCTTGATCTGTCGGCCATGTTTCTCCACATTAAACCGTGTCGACGCATGCGCGAGAGCCATAAAGCGCATTTAAGTAATTGCGAACCCGAATGGCCTCGTGAAATGCATCAACGATAATCACGCATTAACTCCCGCATTTAAGTTAAATAGGAATTAACTAACTAATCGTTAGCAAAGAGTTGGTGAAAACGGTCCTTATAATGATATTAAACAAGTTCGGATTGTATTCTAAAAACTATCCGCAATTTTTCTCCCAACATTATCCGCAGCTTATGCGCACACCCATGCAAACTATATCCGCACCCGCACATGACTAATAGTACATTATGCAACGAGCCTATCATGGCAATAATTAAGACGAGTATGTTTTTTCCATACGAGTGTCTTAATAACCATTATAGGCGAGTTGCATACGACTGTTTATGTTCGACGATAATTATTATAACTATTTTATGTTCGAACATAAATATTCATAAATATCTGTCAAGATTTCGTCAGTTTTATGTACTGAACAGCGCGCATGAGACGCAGAGAATGCCTTGTATTTGACCATGGCCTCCTCGATTACCCTACTATGACACTAGGCCAGGCAGTGAAATTTAAATTAGAAGGCCGTGGAATACAGCGCAGGTGATATACTATTGGTCAAACAACTGTTTCTTGAGCTCTGATTGGTGGGAGAAACTGTTTCATAATGAAAAATAGTGTTATAATGAGCCTCATTATAGTACAATTTTCTAACATATAATAGTCAGGGTCGAACGTAAATAAATTATTGAGTTCAGAGATTGTTTATTTTTATGAAAATCCGTATTTTTCTGTACTTTCTGATAATCCGACTTTTTTTTTTTTTTTTTTTGGGTTCCGACCATACCCTCAGTCCCAAAGGTGAAGGATTACAGGGATTCAACTGTACGTTGTAGCTGTGAGTGTTACCAACAGCTCAAAAGAACATTCATGTAAATATGTTAAATCTTCAAGTACTTATCGTGTAAAAGCTTTTAAAACAAATAGATGATAACTTACTGTTGCGTGGGGGTAAAGTCAGCGGAACATTCACTCACCTGAAAGAAGAGAAAAATGGTTCAATTAAAATGACAGAAACAAGACCAGAAAATAATACAATACGAAGACCTGGTGGATTTAACTAAGAAAACTATGACAAGTGGCCAGAAACAAATCATATCTGCCAAAATACGGTGCTGACACATGGACTGACAGAATCTTTATGTAAACGGTCTTGGGGAAAGAGTTCACGATGAAAATTAATAAATGTAAAATAAAAATATTGGAATGCAGCCGGAATAAATCAGAAACCTCTATGAACATTAAATTGGCAGGTGGAAAGCTAAAGGAAGTAGGAGACTTCTGTTACTTAGGAAGCAAAATAACCAGTGATGGACGAAGCAAAGAGGATACAATAACTAGGTTGGCTCAGGCAAGGAAAGAATTTCTACAAAAAAGGAATCTGTTGACATCGAATATAGATTTAGGTATTAGGAAGTCAGTTTTGAAAGCCTTTGTCTGGAGTGTGGCGCACTATGGAAGTGGAAGCGTTTGAAATGTGCTGTTACAGGAGAATGATAAAGATCAGATGGGTAGATATGGTTACAAACGAAGAGGTATTAAGACGAGTGTTTCTGGCGACTGCTAATGAAGAAGAGATAGGTTGGTAGGACACATATTAAGACACCCAGGAATAGCAAACTTAGTTATGGATGCAAGGGTAGGTCGAAGTTAGAATATATAAACAGTTTGCCTCGGATGTAGAGTGTAGTAGCTATGTAGAGATGGAACGATTAGCTCGGGAGAGGGAGACATGGAGGCTGCATCAAACCAGTCAAAAGACTGAAGACTCAAACAACAACAACATTCAATAGTTTCAATAAATTGTCAAACGATCATCATCAGATCCTTTACACTCAGACAATTAAATCTAAGCCAACACGTATGTGGCTTAAGGGACACTAGGTCTGAGTTTTTCAACTTCCACATTTATTATCAGAATGAGTTGAAATTTAAACTGCATACATGGAATAGTAACACTAAGTCACATACCGAATTTGAAAACAATTGGATGAAATGTAATTGATTTTTTACTAATTATATTATTAAAATATACCGTGTGATCAAAATGCTCCATGCGCATTAGCAATAGTGTCAAACGCTTGATATTTTTATTACATATATATAAAACTATTCTAAATATTATAACATTAAGACATTTCAGGAAAGTGACACATGTATGCTGTCAGATTAATTTTTTCTTTATGTGCCATCATGTCTTATGGATTTTGATAATTTTTCATAGTTTTTTAATTTTTTGGTCTGTAATTTACAAACAGGCTGGAGATATTGCAATGTTATCTTGCAACACATGTGTTTCTGAATTTCCAGTGATTTTTTTAGTAAAATTGGTGAATACCTCATGCACATGGAACATTTTGATTACCTAAAAACGATGTTTGGAGATAAAAGCATTCTTATAAAATCGCATACTATATTAACCAGTTTGGCTCACCCAATGAAACTTTTGTGGAAAAAATGTGAAAAATACAATGTTTTGTTGTAGAGATAAAGAGCATGGAGACCTTTCGTTTGAGTTAACCTACGACTTTCTAGGATTTTTAGTTTTAAAAGTATAGCCTACTTTCTATGATTTGCCTTCCATCTTCTTTTTAGGCAGAGGAGATTTAAAAATGTCGCTGAGCGTTTAAAAATGACGGTGCATGAAAATTGTTTTACTGAAATGATACACAGGTGTCTATAAGATATATATATATATATGGGAAAAACAAAAAACAGTTATTTTGTCATTTTTGCCTAAAAACTCAGCCCTAGTGTCCCTTAAGCTATTTACAATAACATACCTGCCAACTTTACAAAACCAAAAATCAGGATGATATGAAAATCAGGAAAATTCAGGAGGAGCAAATAGTACATATCAGCTCAATTAATTGGCAAACTGTGCATCAATATCAATGATGTAAATAAGCATTCGGCATGTATTATCTCTTTACTTTTAACACCAAAATCTTTTTTTAAATTCCTTTTTTTGCTACACTTTACATTTTCTTGGTGCTTCCTTGTTCCCATGTCTTTTGAAATAACACTTTTTCCAACATGTGATATAAAAAGAAACACATTGCATTGACAAACAGTACAAAATGCAAATAAATTGAACTTTGCTGGATTCAATCATGAGCACGGAAAATGTTCCAAAAACTGTTAAAAAAAAACAAATGTATTTTTTGTCCATAGTGAAGAATCAAACACCGAGCAAAAACACTAAAATGTAACGAAAATGTTGCAGAAAAGTCAATAAACAACCCCTAAGACTGAAACTAACCCCATTAACAAATTCAGGTACTCAAATAACATTCATTACCTGCCCATTATAAACACTTCCAAAAATTACTGGAAAAAGATTTGAAGTTCGCCAATAATTTACAAAAAAAATCCGGAGGATAACTTAACCCTAGAATGGTAACGTTCGTCTCCACACCGAAATCGGGATTCACTACTGCTTCCCCCACTTCTCCCTTTTGTGCAATCCTCACCAGAGTTTGGCTGTGCTAAAATACAAAGCAAATTAGTCAACCCCCCCACTCCCCCCCCCAAGAAACTAGATTAGTCAAAATCTATAACCCCCCCCCCAAAAAAAAACAATCAAAATCAGTCAAAATTTGTCAAAAAAGCTAAATAAGTAGAAAAACGAAAACATATTTAAAATCTAAAAAGCAAAAAATGTAATTAGTCAAAATACCAAAAACAAATCAAAATAAGTCAAAAAAGCTCAAAAAGGCCAAAAAACACAAAAAATAAAAATGAGTCAAAAACCATAAAACAATCAAAATTAGTAAAACTATGTCAAAAAAGCTAAGTAAAAAAACGAAAAGATACTTAAAATGTAAAAAAACGCAAAAATCAAAATTAGTCAAAATAAGGAAAACAAATATCAAAATTTGTCAAAAAAAAGCTAAAAAAAAGACCAAAAAAGAACACTAAAAATCAAAATGAGTCAAAATCCATAAAACCCCAAAGAACAATCAAAATTAGTTAAAAATTGTCAAAAAAGCTAAATGAATAAAAATACATAAAATCTAATAAAAGCAATAAATCCAAATTAGTCAAAATACCAAGAGCAAATATCAAAATAGCCAAAAAGCTCAAAAGGTCAAAAAACACAAAAATCAAAATGAGTTAAAATTCATAAAACCCAAAAAAAAATCAAAATTCGTCAAAATTTGTCAAAAAAGCTAAAAAGAAAAAAAACGATAAAATACTTAAAATCTAAGAAACGCAAAAATCAAATTTATACAAAATACCAGAAACAAATACCAAAATTAGTCAAAAAAGCTCAAAAAGTCCAAAAAACCACAAAAAATAGTCAAAATCCAAAAAGGAAACAATCCAAAAATATTAACAAAAATAATAAAAAAATATTCAAAAACAGTCTCCATTCTGCTAGTCTAGAGAGTGAAATAAAAGTTGACGTAAATGGTATTTATTATCATTTCCTACAGGGTCATTATCTACGCGCGCCCCGATAAACACGGCAAGCTAAGCCGACTGTGTCTGGCGCAGATCGCGGGCGCGCGTACCCGGCTCAGCCGGTGGTGGCACGCACTTTCACACTTTTACCAAACATGTTCAATAATGAGTACTTACAGTGCTCATGAGCGATGCTGTTAGATAATGACCATGTATATAATACTGCAGTTTCCTGAGGTGCTTCAGAGGCAAAAAAATTAATTGACGAACGTCCTACTTTATTTTCCATCATTTTTTTTTTTACCTCTCTATGATCTGAATAGAAGTATTCTTTGGCTTCGCTCGCGCCATCTGTCAACGCGGCGAGCGTAAAAAGAGGTTTGTTTTTTTGTTATTTTTAAGTGCTTACGTAATCATTACGTTTATCCCCCTCGGCGCACGTCATCAAAGTATTCAAGTTTCGAACCCCCCTCTCAATAGCGCACTAGGTTGTATAAACAGAATTATCAACATAAATGGTCCACCCTGTGTGTAATTCCATGATAGGACTGGATGATATAATATTTTATGACATGTTACAGCACGATTGCTTGCGTCAGCGACTCATTATTCTGAAAAGAGAGTGAGGAGTCCATTGCAGACAAATCCAATCTCTCATTGAAAACTAGCCTATCACATAATGGAGTTGGGGGACGGTAGCAATCCAATTACCATACTAGGAATCTCCTCGTCTTACGTCACATACACGTCATATGAGGGCAGACGAGACAGCCCACGTCGCGCCACTTCGCTTCGCTTGCTAAGGGAAAATTCCACCTACGTAAATCTATAAGTAGATGATTTTCAGTCACTCAACACGGGGACAAAGGTTTCAAATATAATTATGGACAAACACACAATACATAAATAAAAAGTCTTTCTCTTTTATATAAATTGTCTATAAATTAACTTATGATCCAATATTTAAATAGCCGGCCCCTTGGTGTTGGGGTAGCGCGTCTGCCTCTCACCCAGAGGCCCCAGGTTCGATTCTCGGCTCCGTCACGGATTTTAGGAACTGACGTGAGGGCTGGAACGGGGTGCACTCAGCCTCGTGAGGACAACTGAGTAGCTGTCTGACAGTGAGGCAGCGCCCCGGTCACGAAAACCAAGATTAATGGCCGATGGGACCCGACGCGCTGACCTCACGTCACCCCAATATCTGCAGGCCAAATGGCTGGGCAGCGGTCGCTTGGTAGGCCTAGGCCCTCATGGGCTGTAGTGCCAGGGGTTATTAATATTTAAATCAATTATTTATCCTCCATTCTCATTTGTCACTTCAATCCATATCATTAGGGGGCGATTACCCCATATAAGTTAGGCACCTTAAAACAACAATTATCATCATCATCCTTCATCAGCACATAACCTAAAACAAGATGTTCAGTAAAGAACATATAGCCTACTTTCTACTAAATGCATGGATATAACTCTTTGTCCTTTTTCAAGGAGTATAATTATTGAATGTTGGTTGTGGTATATTATACGTTGATTGATTGAATCTCACCTAAATTATAAATACTCACACTAATACAGTCATCACAATGACACAGGTTATCAGACAAAATTTAACACTCACCTAAGTACACAGGGCTAAATGACCATGATGGCCAAGCCTCTCAAATGAAACAACAACAACAGCTTCCTACCCAAATCCTTCCTCGTATAAAAGCACACACAGTAGTACAGACATCACAGTGACACAGGTTATCAGACAACTTCTACACACACGCAAGTGCACGGGGCTACATGGCCACGATGCCGCAAAGCCCCTAAAGAATCAACAACAACAACAGTCTGTACCGCGGGTCAAGGACAACGAATTTTAATCGCAGTAGTAGAGTGTTGAAATATATGGTGTTACAAGTATAAATAATATTTCCGATTGCAAATACACATTGTATATGCTTAACATTAAAACGTGTGAGTAGTTATAAATCAATAAATAAAAAACAAATCAAGTTAAAAAAAATTGAACCCGTTTGGTTTTGATCCACGAATCTCAAAGTTAAGAGTTAAAAACACTAGCCCACTGCTACACATGGCCAATGCTAGTATTGCGTAAAAACTGGTTTAGTATAACTGTAGAGCATATTTTGTCTTGGAAAGAACGATATCATTAGCGTTTTCTGACGTTTTATGAACCATTTGATACTAAATTTGTATTATTTTGTTCAGTACATTCATAAAAGGATATCAATCTACTGAAATAAGGACTAGCGAGCAAACAATAGCCTCCATTTTGATCCAACGGGACGGCACGGTCCAGCATGATACGGCACGGTCAGTCTGAACTCTTAGTCACTCCTACGGAATAATCTCTCTATATAAAGCCACATGTACACATCATGAGAATCATAAATCAAAGGGTACTTCCCGACCACCTACAGAGCTGAAATTTGCAATGTTGGTAGAACGTTGGTAGCAACCGGTCGAAAAAATACGAAATGTCTAAATTTTGCATTTGGGACAACATTAGGGGGCTTCAATCTAGCAAAATAAATTTCAAAATTTACATTTCAAAACCTAGGATCTTGATATGCATTATATACATGCATTGTGAGGTTCTGATTAATAATCAGTTGACAGAATGGAGCTATTTTCATGCGTAAGGGAAAAATTTACGATTTTAGATTTCTGGCCGAAAATTTTCTAAGTTTTTTTTACCTGTTTGAGCCGAATGAATTTTCAAAATTTGAGAACTTAAGAATACTTTCATTCGATTTATTAGGTCTTTTTAGGTCGAGAGCCGTGATGTTATTTTGCCTTTTCTTTTGGGAACATTTTTTATCTGCTTCGGGTGATAGAATTTTTCATGCCTTCTCTTTTCTATATATAAAGCCCCATGTACACATCATGAGAATCATAAATCAAAGGGTACTTCCCGACCACCTACAGAGCTGAAATTTGCTATGATGGTAGAACGATGGTAGGTCGAAAAAATACGAAATGTCTAAATTTTGCATTTGGGACAACATTAAGGGGCTTCAATCTAGCAAAATGAATTTCAAAAATTACATTTCAAGACCTAGGATCTTGATATGCATTATATACTTTGCCTTTTTTTTTTTTCGTCTATTGGATTCCTTCCAATATGATCTGATTATATGTTGTAATATTTATAGAGGGGTTTTGTGTGGTGGGAAACAATATGTGATCAATATGCGATTTTGAGTCTAATTTTATACTCTTCGTGCCGTCTGTATAATGTGAGTTACTGTCTCGGTAGGACTTTTTAAGAACGTATAGTACCTATTATTTTCCGCGGTGTGCCATAATTCTGTTAACGGATTTTATTTTTCGTCAATTGAATAATTCCGTTTGCAGTACTTGACGGCTCTTAGCCGTCTTTTTAAGGAACAGCAACTTGAATTCACAGATTAATGTGACGAATCCTACCGACTTGCAGAATATTTATTTTTATTTTCTGTATTAACTTTATTGTTGTATTGCAGAGACGTATTTAATATAACTGGTTTGTTATTGTAGCTTAGATTGATTAAAGTTGGTTTTGTTTCTGTCACTCTAAATCATGGCATGATACATTTTACGTACTTTCATTAATAATATTCACTGCGGATACGCAAATAGCTACCTCACTTCATATATTTGAAGCATACATTTATTTTTTATTTTTTTAATAATCGGAGGGCAAATTTTGAACGGCTCAATATTGTAGAAAGTTTATTTACATTTTACCATATAGAAACTGATATTCAATATATATTTTTAGCCTATTTTCATTTATGTAAAGAATAGGCTTATGAGATCACCTTTTGCCCGTGTGTATGTCTGTGTTTGCGTTTATGATTCGTGCATAAGTCCCCCCTAGTGAAATCTAAACGGCTGCAGCGATTTCAATGAAGCTCGGTCATTTCATAGCACTATTCCAGACGACCCCGACCGTGCCCTACAAATTTTGTTACGTCTCACCAATCAACCATGGCGGCTGTGCGAAATATTTCACCAGCATTCAATATCTCCGAAAATATTGAGGATATCACCCTGGAATTTTGTACGGTAATAAAGGGAACTACTAGAAGTTCACGTATGTGACGTTTGAAAACCTGGTAACTACGAAACCAACATGGCGGCCAAGTGAATTTGCAACTTTCAATTGGCGATTCACGCGATTTAACCAACCCAACGCAATGAAACTTGGTACAGTATAGCTTTTTACACATTGTAATGCACCGGCATCTAACTTCGTACAATTGTTTATATAACCTCAAGATGGCGGCTGTGCGAAATATTTCACCGGCATTTTATATCTCTGTAACTATTACCGGTATCATCCTGAAATGTTGTACGGAGATAAAGGGCACTGGAAGTTCACCTATGAGACTTTCAAAAACCGGTTAACTACTAAACGAACATGGCGCCATGCGAATTGGAAAGTTTTAAATAGACTTTTCTCGCGATTTAATGATCCAAACGCAATGAAACTTTGGTACAGCAAATGTTTATACATATTGTAGTGCACTGGTATCTAATTTAGTTCAGTTGTTCACATAACCTCAAGATGGCGGCTGCGCGAATTTTAAAATTAATTTTTATTTCTTGTGTCGTAATCATGCGATCGAAGTGAAAGTTTGAATAATGAACCTACGCAATAATTTTCATTTAATGGTACATGACTCTATGGCCTATACATATAACAATCCAACAAGGCGACAATCCGAAATATTTAGACGGTTCTCAATATCTACGAATCTATTACAGCAATCAAACTGAATTTTTTCATGTTCATAGGGGCTATGAACATAAGTTCACCTATCGGACTTTCAATAACTTGGTGATCACAAATCCAACATGGCGGTGACGCGAAGTATAAATATTCACATGGTCGTTTCTCGCAATTTAACCATCCGAGTGCAGTGACACTTGGTACAGTAAATCCTTATACAAATGTTTATCCACTGGCATCTAATTTTTTTCAATTGATTCCATAACCACAAGATGGCAGCTTTGCGAAATTTTAAAATCTCGTTTTTACTGCTTGTGTCCTAATCATGCGATTGAAGTTTGAATACTACACGTACACAATAATATTCATGTAACAGTACATAACTCTAAGACCTACATATGTAAAAATCCATAATGGCGACCAGCCGCTATATTTAGTCGGTTTTCAATATCTACGATTCTATTACAGCAATCAAACTGAAATGTTGTTTGTTGATAGTGGCAATTAACATAAGTAGGATATATGAAAAAAGGCTGTATAGATCTTCTCGGAACTACTTGTTTGGACTTGAGGGCACGTGCAAAAAAAAATCTGGAAATTGGACAGGCAACAAATGTGTGGGACATCGTACACTGAACGCACTACAAACCTCTGGAAGAATTATAACAAAGCAAAACTAAAATTTTATTCACACCATTAGCATAATTTTTTTGGTAGGTGACATCCACGAATCAACTAAAAAATTTACATCAAAGGAAACTATGCATTCAACATATTCGTCTTTATATTTATTACAAAGTCACAGCAAACTTAAAAACCTTAAATTCAGAACGATATGTTTAAACTCTTCATCCCATTAATTTCCCTAAAAGTATACGGTTCTTCAAACGCACCGGGGGATTGGGGGCAGAGCCCCCAACGAGCAAAGCGAGTATTCGATTATAAAATGCTAATATCCTACAGGACACTTCCTTGAGGACAGTTTAAACCACCCTCTGTACGATAAGCGGATTTAGTGAGGCCGGGCTTTGTTGAATCGTAAGTTACGCTTAGGCTATAATACTTGCACGATTCATACATCCACCATCTTGAAACTATTTTTCTGATGACCTTTTAGTTTAGGCAAAAGACGCTTCCCACATTAAGGTATATTGTTGCAAAATTTGTTGTAGATTGGATGATAAGGTTAGTCGTAAATTGATTAAAGCTTAGAACATTTGGGTGGGCGCCATTTCAATTTCGTTATGATGACGGCAATATTACAACAAGACACTGAGTTGTCCTTGACTAGTGCTACTTCTGTACCAAAGTTGGTTTGATTTGGTTTCGTCGTGATTGAATTGATAGGGGGGATCGATTTGCACACATTTTAGCCTATTTTAGATAAAATGGCTGCCATCTTCAAACTATTTGGATGATGGCCTTGTAATTGTTATTGTTTTAAGGGGGCGGAACAGCAAGGTCATCTGCCCCCAAGCGATGGCCTTGTAGTTTGGGGGAAAAACTCTTCCCACATGAAGGTATATTGTTGCAAACTTTGATAGAGATCTGATGATTAGGTTAGTTGTAATTTGATTTACATTTGAATGACCGCCATTCCGTTTCCGTCAAGATGGCGGCGATATAAAACATGACACTGAGGTCCCCTTTGCTAGTGCTATCTCTCTCTGTACCAAATATGGTTCGATTTGGTTTCGTCGTGTTCGAATTGATAGGGGGGACAGATATACACACACTCATACACAAACAGACTGACAACTATTGGCCTGTGTAGATCTCGTAAGTCTACTTTCATTTTTTGCAAAAATCGAAAGTGGGCTAAAAACCGTAACACTTCTTATTGGTAGAAAGCTTAGTTCAATTCCACATTGTACGTTTCCCAATATTTATTGATTGGCCAGTGTTCTGTGAAACTAAATTTTGCTCTCTTAAACTGAGATTACTTTTAAAATATAAAGTGTTACGCTGTATTTTGGGAGGGCAGTTGTTGTAAGTCTACAAACTGTATTTCACGACCAGTAAATCACAAATTTAACATTTTTACTACGTATCTCTTCTTCTTCTTCTGCTTCTTCTTCTTCTGTCGTTTAGGCCGACTGTGGACCGCGTTAATTCTGGATCTTTATTTTTGCCCAATACTCCTCCATTCTATCGCTCTGCATTCTCCTTCTTTCTTCAGTCCATGGTGCCTGGATCCGGGATGTACGATGACTCTTGAAACCCGTGAAATTCTTAATTTTGGCTTTGTATGTTTCCCTGTTGTTGATTTCAGCTTCAGATGCTGCCATTCTTCTAGGTCCTTCTTCACCTCCTGATACCAGCGAGCTGTGGTTTTCCTGGTCGCAAGGAATTTCATTATCCGGTTGGTTAATCTACCTGGGTCCATTCTATTTATATGTGTCCAAAGACCATGGCTCTTCTTTTCTGGATGATGCCTGAGATTTTATCCAATCTGAGGTATAATCCTAAGTTCCCTTTTTTCTTCATACGACCCACGTTCTGTTCTTTTAGGTTCAAGTATCTCTATAAATCGAATTTTCGATAAATCGATTTTCTTTTGACATCCCCTAACGATTTGAGATATTGAGGTTCAATAGGTATTTGTGATCAGTTCTTTTGTAAAAAACATTTACCATTTAGGAAAATTACTGCATTGATTAAGAGATAATAATTAATTAAAATGTACTGAAACAGGAATCCCTGTATGCCAGCGAATGTCTAGTATTGAATTACAAGCTTGATAAATTGCAAGTATAAGAAATAAGAATAATAAGGAAAATATTAGGTCCTCCAAAATTTGCAGAGTTTTGGAAATTAAGAAGTTACAATGGAATTCACCAGAACATAGCAAACATATCAGAAACTATAAGGAAAAGAAGATTGATGTTTCTTAGACATATTTACAGAATAGATGACAATAGACTAACTAAATGAATTTGGATATATTGGCTTTCACGGCCAGTGAATTAAAACTCAGCAATTCTTCTAGGTTTGTGCCGTGTCTTGTGTGGGGTTTCTCTCAGGACACCAAGCTGACTCATCGGCCCTATTGAAAACCAATACACCATAATTTTGGAAGCCTTCATAGGGAGGTTTTGGCTGCGTGAGCTCTTAGTTCTTTGCTGTAAAGAGGTGCAGGTGCGCTTCATAAAAAGAGAGGTAGCGCGCAGTTCGCTACTCCTGTGGGGGTCCCGGCGGGGACATCAAGAGCCCGCTGATGAGCCAGTTTGGTGTCCTAGGCGAAACCCCACACAAGATACGGCATAAACCTAGAAAAATTGCTGAGTTTTAAATGATATTTTTTAAATATCTTTGGGAAAAGAAATCAACCACCATCTGGATTCAATAAGTCAAGAAAGATCTGGAAAGGAACAACATAACAGAAGAAGAATTATTGAAAAGATATATTTTTAGGACGAAAGTGTTGCAACTGGAAGGATTCCGAGGGAGGAAGGAAAATAAAACCGGTGCAAAGTGGACTGAAGACAGGAAAAAGAAGTATAGTGCAACAATGAAGGAATACTGAAAAAAAAGGAGGAAAGAACAACTAAGGAGGACGAATTCAAATTGTAACGTGGTCCTTAGAAGGCCGTAACGCAAGAAGAAGAAGCTCCTTCAATCAATATAAACTCAATTCAAATGTTAGTACATGTTTGGATCCAACAATGGGACATCCTTCAGAAAATTTAAAATCGAACATTAAGAAACTAATCTAATAAAATAGTTGAGGAACGAAATTAATTAAAATATATTCAGGATGAAATGAAGAAACTGGAAAACAATCAATAAGAACGATGAGAAGAAAAATGAAAATCCACAGCCTGTGGACCGACCGGGTTAGGGAACGAAATGAATGAAGCCCCCATCTAGCGGAGAGGATATGAACTGTGCCGGCTTCTGAAGCCTGTCGCACTCTTCTGAGACACTGATTAAATGAATGACAAATGAAATGAAATGATAGTGGAGAGTGTTGCTGGAATGAAATTCTGGGCAGGGAAAACCGGAATACCCGGAGAAAAACCTGTCTGCCTCCGTTTTGTCCAGCACAGATTTCACATGGAGTGACCGGGATTTGAACCACGGACCCAGCGGCGTGCCGCTTAAGCCACGGTGGTGACATATACATTTAAAAATATACAACAATAAATAAATTAAAATCTGTTTGTTTGAGTCTTCAGTCTTTTGTGTGGTTTGATGCAGCGCTCCATGACTTCCTGTCCTGAGCTAACCGTTTCATCTCTACGTAGCTACCGCACCCTACTTCTGAGGAAATCTGTTTAACGTATTCTACCCCTACAGTTCTTGTCCTCGACCCTTCCTTCCATAATTAACTTTACTATTCCTGGGTGTCTTAGTATTTGTCCTACCAACCTATCTCTTCACTTCATTAGCACAAACATCGCTCCTCTCTTAATACCTCTTCATTTGTAACCCTATCTACCCATCTGAACTTTATGCCTCGCTGGCATCGGGAGAGCGTGGGTTCGAATCCCACCTGAAAATGGTTTTCGTGGTTTCCCATTTTCACCACCAGGCAAATGCCGGGACGGTTCCTTTCAATAGGTCCACGGCCGATTTCCTTCCAATATCCCTTCCCTGACCCGTCCTGAAAAGAAAAGTACATGGCCATTGGCTGCATTAATAAAATTATTATTATAATTCTCCTGTAAAACCACCTTTCAAACCCTTCAATTCTCCTCTTTAATGCTGCTCCAACAGTTCAAGTTTCACTTCCATAAAGCGCCACGCTCCAGACAAAGGCTTTCAAAGTTGAATTCCTAATACCTAAATCTATATTCGATGTCAACAAATTCCTTTTCTGCAGGAATGCTTTCCTTGCCTGAGCCAACCTACTTTTTATATCCTCTTTGCTTCGTCCATCACTGGTTATTTTGCTTCCTAATTAACAGAAGTCTCCTACTTCCTTCAGCTTTTCACCTGCCAATTTGATGTCCATAGAGGTTTCTGATTTCTTTCGGCTGCATTCCAATATTTTTGTTTTACATTTATTAATTTTCATCATGAATTATTTCCTCACGACAGAATCCATACCATTTAAAAACTCATTCAAATCCTTTGGTGTGTCGGCTAAGATGACGATGTCATCAGCAAATCTCAGAATTGAAATTATTTCTCCTTGAATCTTCACTCTTACATTGAATTTTACTCCAATTTTTTTTCATTGCTTGTTCAATGTATAGATACAAAAGTATGGGTGATAAGTAGCAGCCTTGCCTTACACCTTTCTGAATTCCAGCTTTCAATTAAAATCTAAAAGATAAATATTTGTGTAAGATGTAAAATAATCAAATCAAATAAATCAATTTGAAATTACTGTATATAAAATAGATTGTCTTACAAATAATTTGATTAAATAATAAAGGTTCCAAATATTATTATTTTTTAGTCGGTTTACCCTCCAAGTTGGCATTTCCCTCGGATTCAGCGAGGGACCCCACCATCACCGCCGCCAGCGCAGTGTCCTGGAGCTTGAAACACCTTGTCGGGGGATACAACTGGGGAGGTGGGACCAGCACTTCGCCCAGGCAGCTTCACCTGCAAAGCGAACAGGGGCCTCATGAGGGATGGGAAGGGAGGGGAAGATATGGAGGGATAGGCAAGGAAGAGGGAAGGAGGAAGCCGTGGCCTTACGGTATGAACTATCCCGTCATTTGCCCGGAGACGAAGTAGGGAAACCATGGAAAACCACTTCGAGGATGGCTGAGGTGGGAATCGAACCCTCTCTACTCATTTGGACCACCCGAGGCTGAGTAGACCCCGTTCCAGTCCTCATACCATTTTTCAAATTTCGTGGCAGAGCCGCGAATCGAACCTCGGACCTCGGGGTGGCAGCTAAGCACGGTGACCACTACACCACGGAGGCGACTCTAAATATTTAAATATATTTTTCAAAAACACCCTAGAGATGCAGTTTCCAAACTGGTCAATGGAGGGGTTGGTTGGTTGGTTCCTTAGTTTAGGGGCTGCAACTACGCGGTCATGCAGCCCCGTGTACTTTGGGTGTGTGTAGAATCTGTCTGATAACTGGTGTTAATTGTGATAACTGTATTAGTGTGTGTATCTGTCTTTTAATTCAAGTAAGGACTTTGAATGTTTCAATTAGTTTGTACTTTTGCCGCCAAACGCCACCGTCAACGACTACTAGTTCAGAACTTGGCTACTAGACACCACCACGTTGTTTACACTCTTAACTTATATAATTTAGCTTCACACAGGTGCAATTAGTGTAAGGTTCTTTAACATGCCATAAATCTATGACATGGGACCGCCGGCTTTATTTCCCCTCCGAAGGAAGGCATACTGAAGGATTTTTTTGTGAAGTTCAAAAAACTGACAGTCTTTATTGGTGGTATCTTTTCCGACCACATAACACCTTCACGACACCTGCACCGGTTGAGACTGAATACACTGTGAATCCATTGAGCAAGAGAAGAAAGGTTCTGGCTGCAAGGCTCATCAATAGCGAGCGAGCAACACGGCACGTTCCAGAAATACTCAGCTATCGGTGAGGTATGTATTCATTCAACAGGTCAGGACACCGCACAGTGCTGTCGCCAAGAGACGAGCACCCTGCTTGGCAACTAGCTAATCACAAACACCGACAATCAAAGGTGCCGCACCGCACACAGACTATACTCGGCATTAGGTAAAGCCCTGCGCGGATGCGAATAGGATAAACCCGCGGATATCCGCAATATTTTTCACCATGCGGATATAAAGGGTGTCTCAAAAAATGCACTAACACTTTGAATGACAATAAAATGATTATTTATGAACATAGAGACAAGTTTAAGGGCTTCAATTATAGAAGAGACATGTAATTAAAGACTCATGTTCGAAAATGTTCAAATTGATCACCGTCAGTGTCCAGGAGTTCGACAAACCGCCACCAACGCACCGGACCATTGCTCGCATCAGAGATAAATTTGAAGCAGATGGAACCGTCCATAACGTCAACATGAAACGTTCTGGACGTCCGCGGACATCCTCCAGTCCTAGAAAAGAAGAACAGGTGCAGGAAGCCTTCACTCGATCCCCGCCGAAATCACTACGACAAACGGCACGAGAGACACACATCTCAAAAGATAGCGTCCATCGCATCATGAAGCGTCTGCCCTGGAAATCCTACATTCCAACACGAAATTGGAAATTGACAGGCAAAGTCACGAAATTTCAAATGAACTTTGTCGTAACGTTTGCGAATCCATTGCTTCGCGAAGCTTTATCTGGACACTGACGGTCATCAGTTTGAACATTTGCGACCATGAGTCTTTAATTCCATTTCTCTTCTATAATTGAAGCCCTTAAACTTGTCTCTATGTTCATAAATAATCATTTTATAGTCATTCAAAACGTTAGTACATTTTTTGAGACACCCTGTAGTTTGCATGGCTGCGCGGATAGCGCATAACCTGCGGAAAATGTTTGGAGTAAATTGGCTGATATTTTTTTTAGAATACAATCCGAACTTGTCGAATATCATTACCCGGATGTTTTGACATATCATATTTTACCGTTATGTTTTTAGCCTACTTTTCACATTTTGCAAAAATGAGGAAAAAGTAGACTTATGAGATCGATCCGGGAAAATGTGTGTCTGTCTGTCTGTCTGTCTGTCTGGCTGTGAGTGTGTTCCCCCCCCTCAATCAACTCCTAAACGGCTGCAGCAATCAAAACCAAATTTAGTATGAGTCAAGATGTGCACCGGAATATCTCACGTCCATATTTGAAAATGATGTCAGTGCTACCAACTGCTGAAAAAACTCACTAGAAATTTGAGCTCCATGTTGGATATCTTGCAAGGTATGCATGGGAGCTATTCCAAAATTGGCACACATGTAGATAAGACTATTTCAGTTTAATTTCCAGGAGGCCAACCATGACAGTGTTGCCAAAATAATGTTAAGCCTTCTGATAGGTTCAATGTTTAAATGCATATAACTTCTACACTATCAATTGGATTTCAACCAAATTTTGTATGTAATATGTGTACATAAACAGATATGACTGAGCGTATTCTTAAGGCCACCAGGGCTGCCAACTGTTAATAATTGCTCTCTCTATTTTTTTTTTCATTCAAATACCTATATATCAGAAAGTATGCAAGCCAACAGCTTTAAACTATGCACACGTATATTCTGACATTTTAGATTAATTTGGAGTAACTTATATACGTCAGTTCTACCAACATGATTATAAACCTGCTGATAGTACCAATTTTTAAATACATGTAACTTCTATACTATCAGTTGGATTTCAACCAAATTTCGTATGTGCTATGTGTACCGTAACAGATATTACTATTAGTATTGTTGAGAGCAATCAGGGCTGCCAACTGTTAATAAATGCTGTCTATATTTTTTACCCTAATATCAATATATCAGAAAGTATGCAAGCCAACAGCTCTATACTTTGAACACGTATATCACCTGACATTCTAGATTAATTTGGAGTAATTAATACAAGGCAGTGCTGCCAACATGATTCTATGCCTGCTGATATGTCCAATTTTAAAATACATGTAACTTCCATACTAACAAATGTATTTCATCCAAAATTGGCACAACAAGATATCATAATATTTCAGATTATTTCGGACCAGCACACGCATGATATTGTGCTGATAGATCCAACGTCTAACTGCATGTAACGTCCATTGGACTTCAACCAAATTTTGTATTCTGTACCTTAAGAGATGGAACTAAGAATATATTCAGTCACCAGGGCTGCCAACTGTAGTGATCTATTAGGCTACATTATACCAGGTATATATTGATCTAATTAGATATTTCGATATTACCAACTTAATTTCGTCATTATTCTAGATAGGTTCATATTCTGTAGAATAATCATTGGCATGAAAAGTAGGCTGTACGGAACTTCTTGTTTTTTTTTGTTTTTGTTTTGTTTTGTTTGTTTTCTTCATGACAAATTTAAGTTGATGATTTACACTAACCTCATTCAAATTATGTCATTAAGCATAATTAACACTCCGAACTGAAAGGGGTTGCAATTCTGGCGATAAACATTTATTTTAAACATAGCACAGGACATACAAAGCCTAAGGGAACGACTTTCTCCTCAAATGTCTAAAGGTGTCGCTTTAACATTAAATTTTATCTAATTGAAAATATTAGATTCGGATAACGTTTTATTTATCCACGCAGGGCTCTAGGCATAGGCGGCTTCGCCCAAGATCACGGGTCCAAACCTAGCCGAAGTCGTCAGATTTTTTAAGAGCGTTAAAAATCGATCAGTATGCCTTCCTTCGGAGGGGAAGTAAAGTCGGCGGGCACATGTCATAAGATTTATGTCATGTAAAAGAACCTTCCACTAACTACACTTGTGTGAAGCCAAAATTTGTAGGTTAGAATAAATAACGCTCTATTAGTTCCAAAGTTCACCGCCAGGTGCTGACTGCGATGCCATCTAGTAGCCAAGTCTACAAGCTAGGTGTCGCGGACGGTAGCATTTGGTAGCTAAAGTAGGAAATACTTGAAATTACTGTCCGCATTCCTTACTTGAATTAAAACAGATAACACACACTAATACAGTCATCACAATTAACACCGGTTATCAGAGAGATTCTACACACACCCAAAGTACACGTTGTCGCAGCCCCTAAACTATACTCGGCCATAGGCGGCTTCAGTGGCGTAGTTGCTAACATGCTGAGTTTCTCCCAAGGTTGCGGGTTCAAACACGGCCGAAGTCATTGGATGTTTTTAAGAGCGTTAAAAATCGATCAGTATGCCTTCCTTCGGAGGGGACGAAAAGTCGGCGGGCCCATGTCATGTTAAAGAACATTGCACTAACTACAATTGTATGAAGCTAAAATTTGTAGGTTAGATTTGATTAACGCTCTAAGTTCCAACGTTCGTCGCCAGGTGCGGTAGCGGTGGCATCTAGTAGCCAAGTGCGTGGCTAGATGTCGTTGACGGTAGCATTTGGTAGCAAAAGTAGGAATTCTTGAAATTGATCGTCTGCAGTCCTTACCTGAATTACAAATAACACACACTAACACAGCCATCACAATTAACACAGGTTATCAGACAGATTCTGCACACATCCAAGTAACTAATAGGCCTATACGTCAGTGCTGCCATCATTATTCTAAGCCTTCTGATAGGTCTAATTTTTAAATACATGGAACTTCTATACTAACAAACGGATTTCATCCAAAATTGGCACAACAATAGATCATAATATTTCAGATTATTTCTGAGCAACACATGCATGACATTGTTGCCAACATGATTTTACGAACACTGATAGATCCAATGCATAACTATATGTAACGTGCATTGCTATCCATTGGACTTCAACCAAATTTTGTATGTGCATTCTATAGACAAGAGATGGAACTAAGAATATATTCAGTCACCAGGGCTGCCAAATGTAGTGCTTTATTAGGGTACACTATGTCCGGTATATTTCGAACTAAAAAAAAAATTCGGTATTACCAACTTAATTTCGTCATTATTCTAGATAGGCTAGGTGTATACAGATTAATCATTGGCATGAATCTCAAATTTTTAAGAAAAGTAAGCTCTTTAGTTCGTCATGGAACTGCTTGTTTGTGATTCAGATGAGGATTGGGGTCGAGGCGGCGGTGGCCTAAGTTAGGAACAACCCCGGCCGGCATTTACATGAAGCAGAAGTGGAAAACCATGGAAAATCACTTCCAGGATGACTGAGGCTGCTCTCAGTTTTGCCTCACGAGGTTGGCTGTACCCCGTTCCAGCTCCAGCCCGCAGCCCAGAATCAATATAAAAGGAAGCTGCAAGTGATAATTTTACCACGGTCTGGGGTTAAGTGGTTTTACAGGGTGAAGTGAAAAACAAGCAAGAGTTGATCAGCGTCAAGTGGTTGGAGTAAATGAAATCATTTCGAGAGGTGTGTGTGTGTGTGAACTGTGGGAGAGTGGAGTGGCAGAATCGATACGTGAGGACGTGGGCGTCCTTGCCCGGCTTACTACTGCAATGCTCCTCTGACATTACCATCACCGCACCGCATAACTCTTGCTCTGAGCAACAGGTAACTTATGTCACCCAGGGGCGTATATAAGAGGGGGGTGGGGGCACATATATTATTTGTTTATGAATTAAAACATAAAAAAAACACTGATAGTCAGTCTGAAAGACTAGACTTTATATCATTTTAAATGCTACAAATGCTGCGTGAACTCAAAGCCCGTTAGCAAAAAAAAAAAAAGATAATAATAATTTAAAAAAATTAAAAAAGCAAGTGCAAACCAAGGTCAAAGGAGTTAGCTGGCTGGATGACGTCACGCTCACCGGAGCGCGCGGGGAAAGGAAGAAGCTCAAGCAGTACTATGACGTCACACACCTCAGCGCATTCTCGGTACATTTCGTCCCGTCACCGTAACGTAACGCCAGACCCCAGCGAAGTCGACATAATCATTAAAAATGATAAAACCAATATAATCATGTACTATTGTTACTAAGCGACGTATGGCAACGTTGCAAAGCAAGGCGAAGGTAGAGCGATGTAAACAATGTGACGATCAGTTTGCTCTGATCTTGTGTCTAACAACATAACCTCTTATTACTCTCCAGTGCCTTCGCTCTTATGAACCTACCAAGAACAGCAACAAGTGCCCTTGAAGCGGGTGACAAAAGTGTTTTCCCTAACGTTTATACCCTTATCAAACTTTTGGCAAATTTGCCTTTCTCTGTAGCTACTGGTACTGCCGAACGGAGTTTGAGTTGGTTGAAAACATACGTAAGAAATTCTACTTCTGAAAACAGACTCAACGGTCTAGTATTGGGTAATCTATTCACAGAGACATACATCTCACTGACGATGAAGTTATGAACCGATTTTGCAATGCTTCAAGAAACCTTGACTTTATATAATAGTGTGAGTTGTAAATCAAAACAGTAACATTAATTCTTTCCATGTAAACACTATCAAGTGGGCAATATGATTGTATTAATGAAAAGTAACATAAAATGGTCTTAGTTGTGTTTGACATTAACCAAACAAAACATCACAATAAATTGGTTGTAAAAGTAATGCCAGATAGCTTTAAAACTCATCATATTGCACTAAATTATACAAACGTTTCCCGGGGAGAACCCCGGACCCCCTATTATTTGGGCCTGTGAAATGCCCCCTAATTCCCGGTTGGGCACCCCCCGAAATAAAACCCTATATATGCCCCTGATGTGACCGCAATTATCTCATCCACTGAGTTTAGCGACAATAATGCCTAATTATTAGATCCAGGATTTCCATGACATTTTTTTTTCTTTCATTGGTAAGCCCTATTCATTAATGAATTTTAAATACAGGGTCATTGAAGAAGGTTGCAGCAATTTCAAAAAATCATATCTACCGTTGTTAAGTGAGATAAATTAACATTTCGACCTGAAAACTAATCAGGAACTCATCGAGTTTTAGTTTTAGATGTGACTGAACTCTGCCTGTGACATTCAGCCGATGCGCAGAATGAGTGCGCGACAGGAAGCTGCCACGCAACTGTTTCAGTAGTGTGATTGCAATGGCGACAGTTCAGCAGAAAGCACAGTGTGTTGGGGTTAGCAGAGTTTAAATCTATACTAATATAATAATCTATACTAATATAAATAATAATATCGTATGGCCTCGGGTGCCTGGTGCAAGCTTTGTTAATTGACACCCAGAGGGTAGCTTGCATGTCAAATTTCGTCGTTCCTTTGAACGCTACGAAAGTCAAGGAGGTTAGATATCTGAACTCCTTGACACTACAGCGCTTTCAAGTAGAGAATGGAGGAACTTTGTGTTGGCGGAAAATCCCGAGATTAATTTTGCCATTGAACACGGCCTACTGAATTCAAACGGGTTCTTTAACATGCCAACAACGTATGACATGAGTGTCGTGATTTTTGTCGCCTTCAAAAATCACGAACCTGCAATCTTGGGGTTGGTAGTCCGACACTATAACCACTCACCCACCGAGGCAAGCTTATACTAATATAATAAAGCTGAAGAGTTTGTTTGTGTGTTTAAACGCACTAATCTCTGGAACTACCAGTCGGATTCGAAAAAATCTTTTTGTATCTGATAGCCTGATTCAAGATTCAAAAAGAACAGTTTAGGCTATGTAGCATTACGCTACACCTCTCAGGTAACCTTAGAGATTGATTTTTGTTCCGTAAGTCGGAAGAACAAGCGCTCCAGAACCGCTTCAATAATACCTAAGTCTATTGTTGCCTGGCAATGCGGGCTGCATCACGTCGCCCCTACCAATGTTCTGGTGCAGAATTGCGAGCTGCTTATAAATTGCAGTCACGGGGAGTAATTAGTACAAACAGTTATCATCATGACAATAGCATGCCTCTGTATAAGGGCGATGGTGTTGGTGCAGTGTACTGAGGTTATTAGCTGCAGTAAGCGTTGGTGCTTTCCGATCCTTATCCTTGAGCGCTCCAGTTCTGTAAAACAAATAAATCCAACGAGCGAAGCCGGGCAATACTGCTAGTCTTTTGTAACTGTTAAGCGCACTTTCCGACGAGTTTATGGTAGGGATCCCCCCCCTCATGCTAATATCATTAGACGGTGGTATGAACGGTTTCAGGAAACTGGCAGCGTCGACGTGATGAAGTCCCCCGGACGCCCTAGAACGAGTGACGAACCAAGGGAGCGCATATAGAAACATTATAACTAGGGCTCGGATTCGAGCATATTTGCATATTTTTTCCTGAATAGTACACATTGAAAGAAGCCTTTCGGTGGTATTTTCACCTCTCTGGGACCAACAGAATTGAAATTTATCGAGCATATAAATGCATAAAACCGCGGTTTTCAGAATAGAAGCATATAAATGCATATTCTTGTGGTTTTCGTCTAAATATTTTGTTTTTCTTCGAATTCTCCCCGGAATTCGGGCCCTGACAACCCTGAAGGTTCGAAAACAGAAATA
Source organism: Meconema thalassinum (assembly GCA_946902985.2). Lineage (NCBI taxonomy): Eukaryota > Metazoa > Arthropoda > Insecta > Orthoptera > Tettigoniidae > Meconema > Meconema thalassinum. The sequence continues at coordinate 149,918,524 of OX336395.1, read as the reverse complement.
ATTATTGAAACGCATATCTGGTGCGAATAATAGAACCGCAGGTTTTTAACCTTTTGTGAGGTCGTTCTCGTCATTGAAACTTTTATTGACTGATTTAAGAAAATCATTCAAAACAGAAAACATTGAAAATTTCTTGTTGTACAGACCAATGCAGATCTACTTCATTGACTCGCCTAATTCTGAACATTTTGTAAATGAACTTTTAAACTGTATCTTTTATAAGAGCACTTCTCTTATATATACACTTGTAAAACTTGAATGCGAGTATATTGCAGTGTATCATTCATACAATCAGAAAATAAAGCTCGTACTTAAAGGTATGTTATTGTTTTTTTCGTTTCACTTTCCTTTCTATGGTTTTTAAAGGTGTTTTTCGAGCATATTCTGCATATTTAACCGCATATAATGGGGGTTTCGAGCATATCTATCGAGCATATAATGGGTTTTTCGAGCATATCTATCGAGCATAAAACACATGGTCTTCGAGCATATCTGGAGATTTTATCGAGCATATCGATCCGAGCCCTAATTATAACGTATGAAAATAACTTTTTGAGTTGGTTAATTTAACAAAAAATTACTCGTTTTAATATCTCAAATAGTTCCTGAACTATGATTTTGTGAAATTGCTACAACCTTTATCCATGACCCTGTAAATGTGATTCAGAGTTGGTTGGTTCCTTAGTTTAGGGGCTGCGACAACGTGTACTTTGGGTGTGTGTAGAATCTGTCTGATAACCGGTGTTAATTGTGATGACTGTGTTAGTGTGTGGTGTCTGTTTTAATTTAAGTAAGGACTGCAGACGACAATTTCAAGTAGTTCCTACTTCTGCTACCAAATGCTACCGTCCACGACACCTAGCTTTCGGACTTGGCTATTAGTTGGCATCACAGTCGGCACCTGGCAGCGAACGATGGAACTAATAGAGCATTAGTCAAATCTAACCTACACATTTTGGCTTCACACAAGTGTAGTTAGTGGAAGGTTATTTTACATGCCACAAATCTATGACATGCGACCGCCGGCTTTACTTCCCCTCCGAAGGAAGCCATACTGAGGGATTTTAACGCTCTTAAAAATCTGATGACTTCGGCCAGGTTTGAACCAGCGACTTTAGGCATAGAAGCTCAACATTCTACCAACTACGCCACCGAGTGTGTTTTAGAGTAAAAGGTGCTGAACTCAGCATATTTCTTAGGTCAATTGTTTTCTCTAATTTTTGTGGGTTAGGGCATTTTTTAGTTTTTTTTAAAATTGCATTTAATGCATTTGTCAATACCTATAGGGGTCTATTGCATTTTTATTTTTTTAAGTTTTCAAAGGTATTCATGTACGAGGGCAGATATAAAAGTATTTTTCCTATCTTTTTAGCATAAAAAAAGCATACAGGTAATTACAAATATACGTACTGTTCTAGGTACCTTGCATTATTTCTCCAGATAGTCTCCACAGTTGTTCAGACATTTGTTCCATCACTGCACTATAATGTGAGATGACCCTGTGGTAGAATGCAGCCGGCTGACTGTGGAACCATCGTCGGACTGCTGTCTTAGCGTCATCGTTGCACGTGAACCGCTGTGCTGCTAGGAACTTCTTCAGTGGACCAAAAACGTGGAAATCACTAGTGGCGAGGTCCGGACTGTATGGTGGCTGGTCCAGACTCTCCCAGTGAAATGACGGCGGTTCTAGTTGCCACATGTGGTCTCGCATTGTCATTTCTTAATAAGTTATTTACTTCACTTACTTCTTAACTTTTGGTAACTTCATTAAATAAACTTTATCTTTACTAAACTGTACTATTTTACTCTACGTGATTTTGAATTTATATCAGAGTAAAATGTTTGCAATTTTAAGGGCATTTTATAAATTTTATGGGGCAGTTTTAGGTGATAAATGCATTTTAGCCTATTTTCATTTATGAAAAAAATAAAAATAGGCTTATCCCTTTGTCCGTGTGAGTGTCTGTCTCCCTAATACAATCTAAACGGCCGAAGGGATTTGAATGAAACTCTCGGTAAGCACATACTACTACCTCGTCTGACCTCGACTATGACATTCAAATTTTAATACGTTTCACCAATCCAACATGGCGGCCGAGCGAAATATTTCACTGCATTCTATATCACCGCAACAGTAACATAAAATATCGCTCTGAAATTTGGTACGGTGATAAAGAAGGGTACAAGAAGTTCATCTGTGTGACTTTTATAAAACTTTTAATTTTATGTATGTATAAAAATTGAAATAATAATAATAATAATATATAGGCTATATATATATATATATATATATGTAATGAAGCCTCCGTGGCTTAGGCGGCAGCACGCCGGCCTCTCACCGCTGGGTCCGTGGTTCAAATCCCGGTCACTCCATGTGAGATCTGTGCTGGACAAAACGGAGGCAGACAGGTTTTTCTTCGGGTACTCCGGTTTTCCCTGTCTACATTTCATTCCAGCAACACTCTCCACTATCATTTCATTTAATCTGTCATTCATATAATTATAGCCCCCAGAGGAGTGCGTCAGGCCTCGGCAGCCGGCACAGTTCATATCCTCGCCGCTAGATGGGGGCTTCATTCATTCCATCCCTGACCCGGTCGGAGACTGGAAGCAGGCTATGGATTTACATTATATATATAATACGCTAAGGTGTATGTTTTCCAAACTCAAGCTCCTAAACCAGAGGGAGTTAGAAGGTGTGGTTTGTACCAAAATCTTCCAAATCGTCTCAATAATACAGGAAAAATCTTGCATTTCTTGAAAAGTCAACGGAAATATATTTATTTGTTTATAAGGTGCTTTTAAAGAAATAAACAAGACGATAGCCCCTGGCAGAACTGTGTAGCGTACAGCCCGCATAGCACTAGTTCCCGGCGGGTAGTCTGTACATATGGGGCGCGCAAAACTCACAATTTGTTTAAAAAGTGCGTTTAAACAAATAAACATATTTATAGAAGCCCGCATAACAGTAAAGCCAGGCGGGTGGTTTATATACATGCGAGAGTTCTCGCACGGGTCCGCTAGTAATTAATAATTGAGTCGTCCAGTTGCAAAACTCGTTTAATCCAATTGTGAATAAGAATCATTTTCATGAGAAACGTTTCTCTGGACTTTGCCTCACGTATATTTTGTGTTTGTTGTTTTCTACTTTTTGCTTTGTGTTTTTGGTTTTGTGTTTGCTTTGTGCTTTTGCTTTTGAATTTTACTTTTGGTTTTTCTTTCTTGGTTTTGGTTTTGTGTTTGTTTTTTGCTTTTGCTTTTCTTGAATTTTGCTTTTTGCTTTGTGTTTCTAGTTTTTTGTTTTCTGCTTTTGGTTTTATTTTTGAATTTTGCTTTTGTGTTTCGTGTTTTTGGTTTTTGGTTTTGTGTTTGTTTTCTGGAAAATCAAAATAAAACAAAATAAACAAAATCAAATCAAAATAAAATAAAACAAAATAAACAAAACAAAATCAAAATAAAAGAAAACAAAAATAAAACAAAACAAATTGAAACAAAATAAAGTAAAATAAAATAATAAAATAAATAAATAAATAAATAAGGAAGCATAGTTTATACATGAGAGGTTTTTGGGAAAAAGAAGAAAGGGCCAGAGTAAAACATGAAAATTGATTGCGTTGTAACGCTCTCCTTATGGGAAATCTCTCCCTATATTATTCTGCAAAGGTCCCATTCCAGTTTTGTACCGAAAATAATGTCCCATTAACACCAGCCTACACATATGAGGTACCTACAGGTTCAGCATAACCCAATGCGTAAGCGAAACGCACTCACTTACTCTTTAAATGCCTCACAATTAAATAAATACCTTAAAGCATGTAATGAAATAATGAAATAATGAAAGAATGCAACACGGTAACCATGGTAACAGAATCTCACAGGTCCATCTATTTCTGTAAGACACAATGCAATTCCAATTATTACAACTGTGAAAGTTTCCAGACGGTTATAAGGTTATCACGGAACCAAATTAAGCTGTAAAATTCATCAATACATACAGTAAAATGCGCTTAAGGGGTCAAGGGGCACTATAGATTTTTTTCACGCAATTTCCACGTGTGAGTGTGGTACGAAAGGTCTTTTTCACCCGACTATAAAGGGTCTCCGAAAACCACATTTAAAGGCTCTTAAATTAACAGTGTCTGTGATATTCCCAGAAAACTAACTTCGCTCTGATATATCTATGAAGGAATGACTAACCCCTAACTACTGCACCAGTAGCTGAATTGATAAAGTCTGATTATTCATATCGAGGATAAATCAGTCATAGCATTCATGATTGAGATTTTGCTAAGTGTACTCTTTAAAACTAGAATATTCGCGGGCGAAGCCGCGACGGGTAATGCTAGTAAACGAATAAATAAATAAATAAATAATTTTACGACATGATCCTTATTCACAAGTGGGTTTTGCAACTGGACGACTCAATTTATTCCTGGAATTTATTAGCGAGCCAAGCCTCTTCAGTGATAATTTGTCATGGGGGCAATTTATAATCTGAGGGGACAGAAGGTAAGTTGCCCCACCCCTCCAAAGGGTCAGATTGTAGACTGCGTGGAGTACAATCGATACGAGAGAGCGTATACGTGGGAGGTCTACTGCAATGTTCCTCTGGCATTACCACGCTATTGGCTCAACCAACGCGAGTAACACACACTTATTTTATCCTGCGTAACATTCAACACACCGCGACGGGACGCGTTTCACACATCTACTGGAATTGTGCTCCGTCAGAGAGTGTGTTCAAGGCCTTCGAAAATCACGGAGGTTATTCACATTCACTCTAGGCCAGGGGTTCTCAAACTTTTATGCCCCCCCCCCATCTTTACTTTTCTTGTTCTATTTTTTTCTTTCGAATTTGGCCAACTGTGGACCGCAAAGAACTTAAGACTTTTTGGCTTTTCTTCTTTTCTCCTCCAAGAACCTCTTCATACGTTCGCTTCTTTTCTTTCTCTCCTCATCGGAAATTATCCGATTGGGCCTCCTCATTGTTGGTATGTCCTGAAATGCTTTCATACTGTCTACTCTTTGACATCAAATATAGATTTAGGTGTTAGGAAGACATTTTTGGAGGCCTTTGTCTGGAACGTGGCGCTCTATGGAAGTGAAGCTTGGACTATTGGTGCAGCAGAAAAGAGGAGAATTGAAGCGCTTGAAATGTGGTGTTACAGGAGAATGATGAAGATCAGATGGGTAAATAGGGTTACAAATGAAGAGGTATTAAGACGAGTGGGAGAGGAGAGATGTTTCTGGCGACTGCTAATAATAATAATAATAATAATAATAATAATAATATCGTATGGTCTCGGGTGCCGGGTGCAAGCTTTGTTATTTGACACCCAGAGGGTAGCTTGCATGTCGAATTTCGTTGTTCCTAACCTCCTTGAACACTATAGCGCTTTTGGGTAGAGAAATGAGGAACTTTGTGTTGGCGGAAACTCCCGAGATTAATTTTGCCATTATGAACTCGGCCTACTGAATTCAAATGGGTTCTTTGACATGCCAACATCGTATGACATGCGTATCGTATTTTTGCCGCCTTTCAAAAATCACTTACCACGGCCAGGAGCGAACCTGCGATCTTGGGGTTAGTAGACCGACACGATATCGACTCACCCACCGTGGCGACTGCTAATGAAGATAAGAGATAGGTTGGTAGGACACATACTAAGACACCCAAGGATAGCAAGCTTAGTTATGGAAGGAAGAGTCGAGAACAAGAACTGTACGGGTACACCAAGGTTAGAATATATTAAACAGATTGCCTCGGATGTAGGGTGTGGTAACTATGTAGAGATGAAACGATTAGCTCAGAACAGGGTGGAATGGAGGACTGCATCAAACCAGTCAAAAGACTAAAGACTCAAACACACACTCTCCTTCTAAACTCTCTTCTGTTGTGGACCATCTGTAGTGTAATTCCCACTTCTGCCGCATACCTTTTCACCTCATCTACCCATTTAGATGTGGCCTTTAACCCCACGATGTAGTTGAGGATCCTTTTGGTCAGTCTGCATTCATCCATTCTTAGGCCCATTCTTACAATCTCCAGTCAAGTGACTGTAAACTCTAACTGGCAGTCGGCTTTACGGTCGGAGTAAAGTCCCGGTAAACATTCGATCCTTCTTACCATGTTCCGGTTAATGTTTACGGTAGGTTAGCAGATCTGCGCATAATTTTCAACAGTTGGTACATATTTCTGGTTCGATTTGCAGATTTTTTAAATACCTCTCGATAGTTGGCATGAGTGGATCTGCGTCAGGGAGTAAATAATAAATATATATCTGATCTGTGTTCTTAACGCAATCTGTTTGTTACGTTACGATTATATGGAAGGATAATTATCTCCAAATGAGACAAATAAAGGCCTCGAGAGGAAAAGCTTCGTCAAACGGAATTGTCTAAAAAAGTCTTGATCATCTAACTCCTCGTAATAATCACATTGATTCTTATATACTTTTCGTCTCCTCCTTTGAACAGCATCAGCATTTACGAAACCCATGAAATTACGGATAATTCTAGGCATATTGACGATGTATGTAATCAGCTGGCGTTGAGATTATAATAGAAAATCTGGCAGTAAAGCAGTTTACGGGAGGAGAATCATCCGGTAAAGTTCACTGCCGGTTAAGACTTATTTTACTGTCAGTTTGTCGCTAACCAGGTATTGTAAGAATCAAGTTCCAGTTAACTTGCCGTAAAGGTGCCAGTTAAGATTTAACCGGAGATTGTAAGAACGGGCCTTAGTAGGTGTCCGTAGAACTTCAACCACCGTTTCATCATTGTTTCCGTGATCTGTGGTCCTAGTATTTTCCGCAGAATCCTCCTTTCTTTCCTTTCTAGTTCTTAAAGCTTTTCTTACCGGCCGCGGTGGCCGGGAGCGCTAACGCGTTACGTCGTGTCTCGCTGGCATCGGGAGAGCGTGGGTTCAAATCCCACCTCGGCCGTCCTGAAAATGGTTTTCGTGGTTTCCCATTTTCACTACCAGGCAAATGCCGGGACGGTTCCTTCAATAGGTCCACGGCCGATTTCCTTTCATAATCCCTTCCCTGAACCGTCCTGAAAAGAAAAATACATGGCCATTGGCTGCATTAATAAAATTATTAAAGCTTTTCTTGTTCTTTATTACGACTGAATGTTTCACTGTCACTTTCATGGGGTGTCTTTTTACCAGTGCTAATAAGCCACTAATCCATGGGTAATGGAGTTAATTGTATCAGTTTATTGTAAATCGGGCTAACCACTGAACATGCACTAGAATTCACCTGTTCACTCACTGTCTTTGAACTGGCTGCAAAGGCCTGTCTGAATTCAAGTCGACAATGGCAGAAATAGAAGAATCTCTTCTTGTAAGGAAAAGCAATGCTTTCACCGGTTCAACGTTTGACAATATGCGGCAGAGTTGATTGTCATGCCTTTCGGCATAATATCCACGTGCACCACACCCTCAATTTCAAAGAACACTGTTGCCATTACCTTTCCTGCTGAAGGTTGGACCTTGGTCTTCGTTCGTTGTGGTGACGTGGTGTGCACCCAGTCCATCGATGTTCTCTTTGTTTCGGGTGTGAAGTGGTGGACGATGCGGAGTTGAAAGCAACTGCATCCAGGAGGATACAAAGCGCTGGTGGTGATTTCTACGCATCCGTAATCGAAACGTTGGTTGCCCGTTCCGAGAAACGTTTACAGTCTCTTGGAGACTATGCGGAAGAGTGAAGTTACATTGTATGTTGTCATAGCCGTGTTGCCTATGTGTATGTGGTTTAATAAAGGACAGGGGCGGATCTAGGGGAGGGCGAGGAGGGCGACCGCCCACGGCCCCGCGGTCCGGGGGGCCCCGCGCAATGGATTTTTTAAAATTTAATTAATTTATTTATTATACTTTTCAAACTAATTTATAATTCTTTTTTTCAGTGCAGCTATGACCTCCCTTGACCGTTTAGCAAGTTTAGATTTCAGTGAAATAATAGAAGACTTCAGCCGGAAAAAAGTGGCAAAGTAATATCATAACGAACAGAATAATAGAATAATAGAATATTCTATTTGTTATGGTAATATTTTAATATTTTATAGTTTACATAATCTTCTTCAAGGGGACATAAAGGGTTTCTTTATTATTATTATTTTAAAAAATGTACTGTAGTGTATTCAAAATATTGTAACTATTATTTATTTTATTATTATTACAAAACTACTTTCGATTTGATTCGATATTTATTTATTTCCTATCTTTGTGGGCCCCAACTTATCATATCGCCAAGGGCCCCGCAAGGCCTGAATCCGCCACTGATGAAGGGCCATAACTGGGAAGTGTAACTTACTTATTGATTCGCCATCGTTAGGGATCCTGATTTATGCTTGAAGTATGGCTTCAAAGCGGTGAAATAAAAAAGTGAGGTGTGAGTGTGCGTAATAACTGTGCACAAATATGGGGTTAAATAATGATCACTAGAGAAACATTTGAAGGAACAACAATCAATTTATTCTAGTTTTTTTTTTGTTTTTGTTTTTTGCGGGGGAGTTTAAACAGAGCATTGTTTCAATGATTTAGTATCTTGTGAATCATTTATATTAAATATTTCTTATTTTCTATCAAACGCCAGTTAGTAATAATAATGATCGTGTGGCCTCCGGAAGAGGCCGAGTGCAGGCCTTTCTAGTTGACGCCCGTGGGCGACCTGCGCGTTGTAATGAGGATGAGGTGATGAACACGTCACACACACCCAGTTCCCGAGCCACGGGAATTAACCCCAGGAGATTAAAATACATGATGGCTCGGCCGGGAATCGAACCCGGGGCACTTCTGGTCAAAGCCTACCACGCTAACCATTTAGCCACGGAGCCGGACACGGCAATTAGAGGAACTACAGTATTTCAATTAATTTTGAAGTACAGTACAGTAAATCTATATATCTCTTATATAAAAACAAGTGTCCTGACTGACTGACTCATCATCGGCCAGCCAAAACTATTAAAGCTAGAAACATGAAATTTTGGGAATATGTTCGTTGTAAGTCGAAAATGCCCACTAAGGTCGGGTTTTTGGATATTCAGTTTCTAAAGGGGTGTTAAGGGGGTACACCTGCATTTCATTGAATAACAATATCTCCAGATTGCTTTCATTGGGGGATTTGATACTCGGCATATAAACTCATCATTAAAAATAAGAAGATACGTGTCTGAGGGTTTTTCGATGTGGTGTATATTTTGAGGTGAAAGGGGTGAAAAGTGGGGGTTGAAGGTTTCCTAACCGAGCGTGTATCTCTTAAACGACATAGGCGAGGAGTTTGGACCTCAGCGGAAAAAAATCAGCATAAAAAAATAACAAAATAGGTGTTTGACCGTTTTTTCATAAATCCAATATAAGGGGCCCATGGGGAGGGGTGAAAATATGGGGAGGGGGGAGGAATCGCAATATGTCTGAGTGTAAAGTTATACATGGCCTATGTTGTAGACAATAACACATTACATCTTTTTTGTCTCTTGCTATTTCATCATACGACGAATACTTAGGGAGTTATTAATGATTTTGTACTTTTGGCCGGAATATTCTAAGTCCCAGGAATGGCATAAAAATTGATTCGAATGAAATTTCGAAAAATAGTTTTTTTTAATACTTTTATTATATTTTTCACGTCTTTTAGGGTCCGGAACCAATATGATATTTTGATGTTTTTTTTCGTCCCATGCATTTTTGGTTTCAGGTGATAAGAATTATTTTCCACTAGGACCGATGCTTATCTCTTATATAAAAACAAGTGTCCTGACTGACTGACTCATCATCGGCCAGCCAAAACTATTAAAGCTAGAAACATGAAATTTTGGGAATATGTTCGTTGTAAGTCGAAAACGCCCACTAAGGAAGGGTTTTTGGATATTCAGTTTCTAAAGGGGTGTTAAGGGGGTACACCTGCATTTCATTGAATAACAATATCTCCAGATTGCTTTCATTGGGGGATTTGATACTCGGCATATAAACTCATCATTAAAAATAAGAAGATACGTGTCTGAGGGTTTTTCGATGTGGTGTATATTTTGAGGTGAAAGGGGTGAAAAGTGGGGGTTGAAGGTTTCCTAACCGAGCGTGTATCTCTTAAACGACATAGGCGAGGAGTTTGGACCTCAGCGGAAAAAAATCAGCATAAAAAATAACAAAATAGGTGTTTGACCGTTTTTTCATAAATCCAATATAAGGGGCCCATGGGGAGGGGTGAAAATATGGGGAGGGGGGAGGAAACGCAATATGTCTGAGTGTAAAGTTATACATGGCCTATGTTGTAGACAATAACACATTACATCTTTTTTGTCTCTTGCTATTTCATCATACGACGAATACTTAAGGAGTTATTAATGATTTTGTACTTTTTGGCCGGAATATTCTAAGTCCCAGGAATGGCATAAAAATTGATTCGAATGAAATTTCGAAAAATAGTTTTTTTTAATACTTTTATTATATTTTTCACGTCTTTTAGGGTCCGTAACCAATATGATATTTTGATGTTTTTTTTCGTCCCATGCATTTTTGGTTTCAGGTGGGGTTTTTGGATATTCAGTTTCTAAAGGGGTGTTAAGGGGGTACACCTGCATTTCATTGAATAACAATATCTCCAGATTGCTTTCATTGGGGGATTTGATACTCGGCATATAAACTCATCATTAAAAATAAGAAGATACGTGTCTGAGGGTTTTTCGATGTGGTGTATATTTTGAGGTGAAAGGGGTGAAAAGTGGGGGTTGAAGGTTTCCTAACCGAGCGTGTATCTCTTAAACGACATAGGCGAGGAGTTTGGACCTCAGCGGAAAAAAATCAGCATAAAAAATAACAAAATAGGTGTTTGACCGTTTTTTCATAAATCCAATATAAGGGGCCCATGGGGAGGGGTGATAATATGGGGAGGGGGGAGGAATCGCAATATGTCTGAGTGTAAAGTTATACATGGCCTATGTTGTAGACAATAACACATTACATCTTTTTTGTCTCTTGCTATTTCATCATACGACGAATACTTAAGGAGTTATTAATGATTTTGTACTTTTTGGCCGGAATATTCTAAGTCCCAGGAATGGCATAAAAATTGATTCGAATGAAATTTCGAAAAATAGTTTTTTTTAATACTTTTATTATATTTTTCACGTCTTTTAGGGTCCGGAACCAATATGATATTTTGATGTTTTTTTTCGTCCCATGCATTTTTGGTTTCAGGTGATAAGAATTATTTTCCACTAGGACCGATGCTTATCTCTTATATAAAAACAAGTGTCCTGACTGACTGACTCATCATCGGCCAGCCAAAACTATTAAAGCTAGAAACATGAAATTTTGGGAATATGTTCGTTGTAAGTCGAAAACGCCCACTAAGGAAGGGTTTTTGGATATTCAGTTTCTAAAGGGGTGTTAAGGGGGTACACCTGCATTTCATTGAATAACAATATCTCCAGATTGCTTTCATTGGGGGATTTGATACTCGGCATATAAACTCATCATTAAAAATAAGAAGATACGTGTCTGAGGGTTTTTCGATGTGGTGTATATTTTGAGGTGAAAGGGGTGAAAAGTGGGGGTTGAAGGTTTCCTAAACGAGCGTGTATCTCTTAAACGACATAGGCGAGGAGTTTGGATCTCAGAGGAAAAAAATCAGCATAAAAATAACAAAATAGGTGTTTGACCGTTTTTTCATAAATCCAATATAAGGGGCCCATGGGGAGGGGTGAAAATATGGGGAGGGGGGAGGAAACGTAATATGTCTGAGTGTAAAGTTATACATGGCCTATGTTGTAGACAATAACACATTACATCTTTTTTGTCTCTTGCTATTTCATCATACGACGAATACTTAGGGAGTTATTAATGATTTTGTACTTTTTGGCCGGAATTTTCTAAGTCCCAGGAATGGCATAAAAATTGATTCGAATGAAATTTCGAAAAATAGTTTTTTTAATACTTTTATTATATTTTTCACGTCTTTTAGGGTCCGGAACCAATATGATATTTTGATGTTTTTTTTCGTCCCATGCATTTTTGGTTTCAGGTGATAGAATTATTTTCCACTAGGACCGATGCTTATCTCTTATATAAAAACAAGATGTTCAGTAAAGAACATATAGCCTACTTTCTCCTAAATGCATGGGTATTGTTATAACTCTTTGTCCTTTTCAAGGAGTATGATTGAACGTTGGTTGTAGGAGCTTGTTGAAATACAACGTGCTATAGGGATATTAAACATGAATATGAGGTGCCCTTTGCTAGTGCTACCTCTGTACCAAATTTCGTTCAATTCGGTTTCACCGTGTTTGAATTGATAGGGGGAATCGATTTGCACACATACTTGGTCACCATCTGCAAACTATTGGACTGATGTTCTTGCAGTTTGGTCAGAATATGTTTCCAACATAAAGATATGGTGTTGCAAAATTAGGTAGAGACTAGATTATTAGGTTGGTCGTAATTACATTTTAGCTTTTAACATTTGGGTGGCCGCGATTACGTTTCCATCAAGATAGCGGTGATATAAAACACGACACTGAGGTGCCCTTTGCTAGTGCTACCTCTATACCAAATTTCGTTCCATTTGGTTTCAGCGTGTTTGAATTAATAGGGGGAATCGATTCTGACGCAAAGATGGCCGCCATCCGCAAACTATTAGGCGAATGACCTATTAGATTGGTCAAAGGATGCGCCCTCCATAAAGGTATGTAGTTGCAAAATTTGGTAGAGATCGGATGATTAGGTTAATCGTAATTTGATTTAAGCTTTGAACATTCGTGTGGCCGCCATTACGTTTCAGTCAAGATGGCGGCGATATAAAACATGACACTGAGGTGCCCTTTGCTAGTACTACCTCTGTACCAAATTTCGTTCCATTCGGTTCCACCGTGTTCGAATTAATAGGGGGAATCAATTTTGACATAAAGATGGCCTCCATCCGCAAACTATTAGGTGAATGACCTATTATATTGGTCAAAGGATGCTCCCTCCATAAAGGTATGTAGTTGCAAAATTTGGTAGAGATCGGATGATTAGGTTAATCGTAATTTGATTTAAGCTTTGAACATTCGTGTGGCCGCCATTACGTTTCAGTCAAGATGGTGGCGATATAAAACATGACACTGAGGTGCCCTTTGCTGGTGCTACCTCTGTGCCAAATTTCGTTCCATTCGGTTCCACCGTGTTCGAATTAATAGGGGGAATCAATTTTGACATAAAGATGGCCGCCATCCGCAAACTATCAGGTGAATAACCTATTAGATTGGTCAAAGGATGCTCCGTCCATAAAGGTATGTAGTTGCAAAATTTGGTAGAGATCGGATGATTAGGTTAATCGTAATTTGATTTAAGCTTTGAACATTTGTATGGCCGCCATTACGTTTCCGTCAAGATGGCGGCGATATAAAACATGGCACTGAGGTGCCTTTTGTTAGTACTACCTCTGTACCAAATTTCGTTCCATTCGGTTGCACCGTGTTTGAATTAATAGGGGGAATCGATTTTCACACAAAGATGGCCGCCATCCGCAAACTATTACGCTGATGACCTATTGGTTTGGTCAAAGGATGCTCCCCCCATAAAGGTATGTTGTTGCAAAATTTGGTAGAGATCGGATGATTAGGTTAGTCGTAATTTGATTTAAGCTTTGAACATTTGTGTGGCCGCCATTACGTTTCCGTCAAGATGGCGGCGATATAAAACATGACACTGAGGTGTCCTTTGCTAGTGCTACCTTTGTACCAAATTTCGTTCAATTCGCATTCACCGTGTTCGAATTGATAGGGGGGGACAGACATTCAGAGTACACACACTCACACACACACAGACACACAGACACACACACACACAGACTCACACACACACATACACACACACAGACAGACACACTTTTTTCGCCCTGTGTTGATCTCATAAGTCTACTTTCATTTTTTGCAAAAATCGAAAGTAGGCTAACAAGTGTCCTGACTGACTGACTGACTGACTGACTGACTCATCATCGGCCAGCCAAAACTATTAAAGCTAGAAACATGAAATTTTGGGAATATGTTCGTTGTAAGTCGAAAACGCCCACTAAGGAAGGGTTTTTGGATATTCAGTTTCTAAAGGGGTGTTAAGGGGGTACACCTGCATTTCATTGAATAACAATATGACACGACTATGACGCGAGCGAAGCCGCGGGTACCTGCTAGTATATATATAAATCAATTTTACGTGATAGATTGATTGTCTGTCTGTCTGTCTGTGGGTATGTCTCCTATGCGTTCATATACCATTCATCTGATTGCGATGAAACTCGGGTGAGATGTTGAGTACACTCCAAGGAAGGTTTCTGACTTAGTAAATCCATTTTACAATAGGTAGCGCACGCGTAGATTCATCAAATGAGCGACGATGCGCGAAGCGTTTCAACAAAGTCCCGTATGTGTTCATATACCATTCGTCCGATAGCGATGAAACTTGGGTGAGATGTTGTGTACACTTACGTGAAGGTTTCAAAATTAGTGAATACATTTCACAGTAGATAGCGCACGAGTAGATTCAACAAATGAGCGACGACACGCAGAGCGTTTCAACCAAGTCCCGTATACAATCATATACCCTTCGTCCGATAGCTATGAAACTTGCGTAAAATGTTGTGTACACTTCAGGGAAATTTTCTGGCTGAGTAAATCCACTTTACAATAGGCAGCGCACGAGTAGATTCAACAAATGAGCTACGACGCGCGAAGCATTTCAACAAAGTCACGTATGCGTTCATATACCATTCGTCCGATAGCGATGAAACTAGGCTGATATTTTGTGTACACTCCAGGGAAGGTTTCTGGCTAAGTACATCCATATTACAATACGTAGCGCATGAGTAGAGTCAACAAATGAGCGACGACATGCGAAGCGTTTTAACCAAGTCCCGTATGCATTCATATACCATTCGTCCGATAGCTATGAAACTTGGGTGAGATGTTGTGTACACGTCATGGAAGGTTTCTGGCTTAGTGAATCCACTATACAATATGCAGCGCACAAGTAGATTCAACAAATGAGGGACGACGCGCGAAGCGTTTCAACAAAGTCCCGTATAAGGTCATAAACCATTCTGCCGTTAGCGGTGAAACTTGGGTGAAATATGGTGGACACTCCAAGGAAGGTTTCTGGCTTAGTAAATACATTTCACAGTAGGTAGCACACGAGTAGATTCGACAAATGAACGACGACACGCGGAGCGTTTCAATACAGTCCCCTATGTCTTCATATCCCATTAGTCCGATAGCGATGAAACTTGGGTGAGTTGTTGTGGACACTTACGTGACGGTTTCTAACGTAGTAAATGCATTTTACAGTAGGTAGCACACGAGTAGATTCAACAAATGAGTGACGGGGCGCGAATCGTTTAAACAAAATCCGGTATGCGTTCATATACTATTCATCCGATTGCGATGAAACATTGATCAGTTATTGTGTACCCGCCAGGGAAGGGGACTTAGTAAATCCATTTCACAATAAGTAGCGCACGAGTATATGCAACAAATGGGTGACGACACGCGAAGCGTTTCAACAAAATCCCCTATTCGTTCATATAACCTTCTTCGATTGTGATGAAACCTTGATGAGTTATTGTGTACACGCCAGGGTAGGGTTTCGACTTAGTAAATCCATTTATCAATAGGTAGCGTACGAGTAGAATCAACAAATGAGTGACAGCGCACGAATCGTTCAAACAAAATCCCGTATACGTTCATATGCCATTCATCCGATTGCGATGAAACTTTTGAAAGTTGTTGTGCACGCTCCCACGAATGGTTCTAAATTAGAAAATCCATTTTACAATAGCTTAGAGGCAGTTAACGGAAATTGAAAAACATGTTGTGTATCCAAAAGCACTTCAAGAAACAGAATTTCAACGCCAGCACTTTCTTTGATTGGCATTGCAACGCAAGCCGGGTACAGCTTGTAACATCTATAAAAATTAATGTTACTTGATAGTATGTATGTGGGTGTGTGGGTGTGTATGTCTCCTATGCGCTCATACACCACCCATCCGATTGCGCTGAAACTTGGGTGAGATGTTGATTACTCTCCAAGGAAGGTTTCTGGCTTAGTAAATCCATTTTACAATAGGCAGCGTACGAGTAGATTCAACAAATGAGCAACGACGCGCGAAGCATTTCGACACTGTCCCGTATTTGTTCGTAAACCTTTCATCCGATTGCGATGAAACTTGGGTGAGAAGTTGTTTCCACTCCAGGGAAGGTTACTAACTTAGTAAATACATTTCACAGTAGATAGCGCATGAGTAGATTCAACAAATGAGTGACGACACGCAAAGCGTTTCAACAAAGTCCCGTATGCATTCATATACCATTCGTCCGATAGCTATGAAACTTGGGTTAGATGTTGTGTACACTTTTGGGAAGGTTTCTGGCTTAGTAAATCCAATTTACAATAGGCAGCGCACGTGTAGATTCAATAAATGAGCTACGCCGCGCGAAGCGTTTCAACAAAGTCACGTATTCGTTCATATACCATTCGTCCGATAGCGATGAAGCTTGGGTGAGATATTGAGTACACTCTAAGGAAGGATTCTGGCTTAGCAAATATACTTTACAATAGGTAGCGCACGAGTAGATTCAACAAATGAGCGACGACGCGCGAAGCGTTTCAACAAAGTACCGTACGCGTTCATATAGGCCTGCCATTCGTCCGATAACGATGAAACTTGGCTGAGATGTGGTGCACAGTCCAAGGAAGGTTTTTGACTTAGAAAATCCATTGCACAATAGGTAGCGCACGAGTAGATTCAACTAATGAGCGAAGGCACGCGAATCGCTTCAACAAAGTCCCGTATGTGTTCATATAGGCCTACTATTCATCCGATTGCGATGAAACTTGGGTGAGTTGTTGTGCACACTGCAGGGAACGTTTCTAATTTAGTAAGTCCATTGTATAATGGGTTGCGCACGAGTAGTTTCAACAAATGAGTGACGGCGCACAAACCGTTTCAACAAAGTTCCATCTGCGCTCATATACCATTCATCCGATTGTGATGAAACTAGGGTGAGTTGTTGTGCACACTGCAGGGAAGGTTTCTGACTTAGTAAATCCATTGTACAATTGGTAGCGTGCGAGTTGATTCAGCAAATGAGTGACGGCGCGCAAATCGTTTAAACAAAATCCCGTAAGCGTTCATATGCCATTCATCCGATTGCGATGAAACTTTGATGATTTGTTGTGTATACGCCAGGGAAGGCTTTCGACTTAGTAAATCCATTTTACAATAGGTAGCGCACGAGTAGATGCAACAAATGAGTGACGACGCGTGAAGTGTTTCAGCAAAGTTCCATCTGCGTTCATATACCATTCATCCGATTGCGATGAAACTTCGGTGAGTTGTTGCTCACTCTCCCACAAATGTTTCAAAATTAGTAAATCCATTTTACGATAGCTTAGAGGCAGTTAACGGAAATTGAAGAAAAAATTGTGTATCCAAAAGCACTTCAAGAAACCAAATTACAATGCCAACACTTTCTTTGATTGGCATTGCAACGCATGCCGGGTACAGCTTGTCTCTCTATAAAAATGAATGTTACGTGATAGTTTGTATGTCTCCTATGCGTTCACATACCATTCATCCGATTGCGATGAAACTTGGATGAAATGTTGAGTACACTCCAAGGAAGGTTTCTGGCTTAGTAAATCCATATTACAATACGTAGCGCACGAGTAGATGCAAGAAATGAGTGACGACGCGTGAAGCGTTTCCACAAATTCCCGTATGCGTTCATATACCATTCATCGTATTCGATGAAACTTTGATGAGTTGTTATGTACACTTACGTGAAGGTTTCTAAATTAGTAAATCCATTTGACAGTAGGTAGCACACAGGTAGATTCAACAAATGAGTGACAGCGCACGAATCGTTTGAACAAAATCCTGTATGCGTTCGTATGCCATTCATCCGATTGCGATGAAACGTTGGTGAGTTGTTGTACATGCTCCCACGAATGTTTCTAAATTAGTAAATACATTTTACGATAGTTTAGAGGCTGTTAACGGAAATTGAAATAATATTGTGCATCCAAAAGCACTTCAATAAACAAAATTTTAACGCCAACACTTTCTTTGAATGGCATTGCAACGCATGCTGGGTACAGCTTGTTACTAATAAATCTTCTTACCAGCATTTCGTTGGTATTTAGCATTTTAAGGTGAAATAACACATTTCGCAAAATAACTTTATTTCGCGATATATCGCAGCTTCAATGTCAAAACAAATGACTTATTTGGGGTTAATATATCGTTGCGATATACTGACTGAAGATGTAAGACTAGATTTGGAAATTAGCAGAAGAATACAACTCGGGAGTGCTTTCTACCAACAGGTACGGGGACTAGTATGGAACAAGGATATACAAATTAAGGCTAAAGAAGTTATGTACAAAGCATATTATGTTCCTATAATGACATATGCAGCAGAAACTTGGACAATGACTAAGAGCGATGAGAGCCGAGTACAGGCAGCTGAGATGAGATTCCTGAGAAGTATGGTCCAGAAAACTAGGAGAGATCGAGTGAGAAATGAAGATATACGGAAAGAACTGGGAGTACAGAAACTAAATGACAAACTAGAACAAAACAGATTGAGATGGTTTGGACATGTCAAACGGATGAATGAAGAAAGGCTACCAAGACGAGCACTGGAAAGAACGGATGGCAGGGAAGAAAGGACGAGGAAGACCAAGAATGCGTTGGATGGACTCGGTGAAGTATAGTATTAGAAAACGGAACCTGGATTGGAACACCGTGTCGGAAGAGGAATGGTGGAAAGAGAGAACAAAGTGGAGAGGAACCATATTTGCGCCCAATCGGTGTCAGCTGGAAAAGGGGAAATGAAGATGAATGAATATCACTGCGATAAGATATATATATTTGCTGAAATATTTCGCGGATATCGTTTAAACCAAAAATCTGGAACTCTAGCCGTCGTACAATGCTCTACCGTAATGTTCCGCTGACATTACCAAGTTATTGACTTCAACTCCGTATAACTCACCATTCTTTCCCCCGCCAATAACATGTGCAACAGGTAACGTTCAACAAAGTGGCACCGACCTCCATTCGTCAACACAACCCTAGGAAATTAATGCACAGAGAGCTTCGAATAAGGGCGCACCGTGTTAACTGTAACAACGTAATACAGGGTTATTCAAAATGAATGTCGGGGTTACAAAAATTCATAACATACAGTGCAATTGACGTAGGAAGATGAATCGTGTTTTATTGTGAACTGTAACTCAAAAAGTTTTTTTACATGCATTACAAATGCTCGATATGTGCGCCTTTGGTCACTCTACACACATCAACTCGAAAGTCCATCTCTTTCCACACACGTCCCAACATGTCAGTCGTGATGGTGTCGAAGACGGCTCGGATACGCTGCTTCAGTTGCAGAATATTCGCGGGTAGATGAGGAACAAATACCTGATACTTTGACATAACCCCACAGGAAGAAGTCACACTGTGTTAAGTCTGGTGACCTTGGTGGCCAGGGTAAGAGCATCTGATCATGTTCCATTCCACGTCCAATCCATCGTCTTGGAAGTTATTGATTAAAAAAATGCTCTAACATGCAGTTCCCTGCTGCCTCTTGTAGTCGATTTCTTAGGACTACAGAGATAAACATCCCTGATCCGATTCACGTCTGCTTCTGACACGCGGGGATGGCCAAGGCTTTTCCCTTTACACTAAAGCAACCGGTATTCACGAATTGCACATATCATCTGCGAACGTGGTAGGAAAATGGCGCTGGACTCTGGTAACGGACCGGTTTGATGAAATTCGAGAGTACAAAACGCCTTCTCTTTACCGCTGACAGTCATTTTGTCAAATACTGCTGTTACTGCCATCTGGTGGTTATACATGGTACTAAATCGATGTAGAACAAAACTTTGAGAGTTAGTGTAACAGTTACTGGAACAATAACAATGGTATGTTGTCCACTGTTTCTACAAAACATTCACGAAACCCCGACAATCATTTTGAATTACCCAGTATAACTGTAAAGACTCTACTTTTAACACTAACGAAACATGCCACGGTGAGTGTGTGGTTATCGGGTCGGACTACCAACCCCAAGCTTGCAGGTTCGCCAGGGCTTCCATCCACTCACTCGTCCAAAAATAGTGAAATAGTGAGTGTTTATTCTTCAAAAAAGTGAAAAAAGGTGAGTTTTTGTATGAAAAAGTGAGTAAATTCATAGCATTATTCGCATTTATGGCCGTATATCTAGTTCATAATTTTAACTTTTGTTGATATATGTAGGCGCAATTAGTGGGGGCCTTGGGTGGCTAAGCTCCCCAAAACCAACCATAGCCCCTCCAAAATGTGACAACATTGTATTGAAATAGACAAAATTTTTAAGAATGTGTATCTGAAAAACAAATTAGCCCCCCGAAAATATCAACCGAATTGTGCCTATGTTAATATCTCTGAAAACTGTTTGTGATTTTTCATGTAGTTAGAGGACACTTGGAAATAATGGATAGGAAAATCAATGTATCACTCAAGAAATTTAATTTGTAAAACAAAAATATAAATGTGTACTTTTGTTAAAAAACGCTTTGTTAAAATTTTCGGCGATCGCTGCACGGCTCCGGCTGTGGTATTCCACCATGGAAGCTATTTATGCTTTCTGGCCGCCTGGCTCGCTGCTGGCAGCGCGCTCAGGCACAAGGTGGCAGAAAAATGAACTACCCATTCATGGGTATGGTCGTTTCTAGCAATCTGATTGTGCACGAGACCATTTTTAACGCAGAATGTGACCAGTTTTGTAAAAAGAAAGTGAGAACAGTGAGTAATTTTATAAAATAGTGAGAAAAGTGAGGCTGCTTTGAAAATAGTGAATAATAGTAAGAAAAGTAAGTCGCTGGAAGCCCTGAGGTTCGCTCCTGGCCGTGGTAAGTGATTTTTGAGAGGCGACAAAAATCACGATACGCATGTCATACATTGTTGGCAGGTTAAAGAACCCATATGATATGCTGTCCAGATAACGTGAAAATCTCTTCAATATCCTTTGCAGTATAGATTATGATAAGTGTTTGTATCTTTCTAACAGTGTAAAATTGGTAAACCTGGAATGACGTCGCATTGGCAAACGACGATCAACCCATGCTGCCAACCTTTAAGTTTCATTATACAGTGAGAACCTTCCCTATAGAACAAAGCCATGGCTGTGGGACGGGCGGGGTATGATTGATTAGTCACCGCCAGTTGCCGATTACACAAGGGTTGGGCGGGAAGCCTCGAATGCTGCCATTGCATTTATTACATACGCAGCTGGCAAGATACAGGGTCATTATCTTTGTGCGGAGCGAGTGAACCTCGCAATACCCCGCTCCGCTGACTCATATCGTCAGTTCACACATGTTTCGTCATTCACATGGACGTGTATCTGCAAAGCTTGGACGTTGGTGTTGCACGTTTAGTGTATTGCGATTACTGTGATTATTGATCATGCCTAGACACCAATTCACATTGCGCGAACGTGTGTATATCCATAATTCGTATATGAAAAGTAGAAAGTCTTGTTCTGAAACAAGACAAAAATTAAAATTTCCAATCAAGTTTCCAGGAAGATCTGTCCCTAATGCCAGTACAGTTAGGAGGCTCGCTAAACGATTCAAGGAAACAGGCTCCGTAAATAATAAACACATTATTGAACATGATTGGTAAAAGTGAGTGCCTACCACCGACTGTTCACCTCGGTATTTCTGAATTGCCCGCTATCTGCGCCAGTCAACGCCAGCTTAGCTTGCCGTGTTTATCGGGGCGCACATAGATAATGATCCTGTATCTTAGTTGAGATAATTAAGACTTGGGGTTAAGTAACAAGTAATCTTATTGGTTTTACGTCCCTTTTAACTACTGCGGCTTTTAGAGACACCGGAGTACCGGAATTTTTCCCCGAAGGGGATCTTTAACGTGCCAGTAAATCTACTGACACGGCTCCCTTGCATTTACGCACCCTCAAATGCCAGCTGTCTGCGCCACGATTCAATCCTACTACCTTGGAAACAGCAGGCGAGAACTTGTGGTTAAGTACTGTAGCCTATCTCGTATCCCGTGAACATGGTTAAGTAAAGAACGGTCTGTTAGTTAATCAGCCCGGAGGCTGGTTGGATCCTCAAAAAGCGCTACTATAGTTATGTGAGCTGAAAACCACAAAAACCAAAGGGAGCACTATAATGAGGCGTACTAAGCAAGGTGAGGAGTGAAGTAGTTTGTCATTCCTTTCCTCACTGAGTCGGTACAGCAATACCAACCCTACGATTAGAGCCTTTCACAGCATTCACCGACACTAGTTGTGCCCTGAAGGCCATTACTCAGCACCAGTCATACCTTAGTAGCTTCCATATCACAGCAATGAATGAGACAGATATCGGTGAAAAGCCACATTTTACTCTAGCCTGTGCCAACAGACAAATCCAAATATACTGCATCCATTAAGAGCTAGTAAACAGGCATAGAAAAAAACAACGAATTTTCCTAGTGGTATATTGGTTTTCACGGCCGGTGAATTAAAACACAGCAATTCTTTTAGGTTTGTGCCGAGTCTTGTGCAGGGTTTCGCCTAGGACACCAAGCTGGCTCATCGGCGGTCTCTTGGTGTCCCCGCCCGGACCCCCACAGGTGTAACGAACTGCGCGCTACCTCCCTTTGTATTGAGTGCAACTGCACTACTTAACTACGAGAACTAAAAGCTCAAGCAGCCTTAACATCCCTATGAAGGCTTCCAAAAAGATGGTATATTGGCCGGGCGGGGACACCAAGAGCCCGCCGATGAGCGAGCTTGGTGACCTAGGTGAAACCCCACACAAGACACGGCACAAACCTAGAAGAATTGCTGAGTTTCCTAGTGGAAACTTATCTTCTCAAGAAGAAGTCTTACAGTTCAATGTGTTTGACAGTTTTATGTGTTTGTAAGTTTCAGCAGCGTTCTATTTTTACTTTCGGGGGAACCTCAAACAAAAGGTATACAGAAACAATCCGCGTACTCTGGAGGCTTTCGGGAACAAAATAACTGCACTGATACCAAATATCACTGAGGATGAATTACAGTGAGTGTACCAAAACTTATCATGTCGATAATCAAGTTCTTCTTACGCTCGAAGCATCAACTTCCTATCAAAGTAGGTATTTTTAGACTACATAATAGCGTGCTAGTTTGAACAGCATGTAATGTAATGTAATTGGACACAATTTTCGTTCACCGACTAAAAAGCTTTCTTTATGTTCGACCCTGACTATTATATGTCAGAAAACTATATAATAATGAGGCTCAGTATAACACTATTTTTCATTATGGAACAGTTTCTCCCACCAATCAGAGCTCAAGAAACAGTTGTTTGACCATTCAGATAATTAGATGCGCTGAGTTCCACGGCCTTCTAATTTTAAATTTCACTGCCTGACCTAGTGTCATAGTAGGGTAATCGAGGAGGCCATGGTCAAATACAAGGCATCCTCTGCGTCTCATGCGCTCTGTTCAGTACATAAAACTGGCGAAATCTCGACGGATATTTATGAATGTTTATGTTCAGGTCAGCGTGGACCGGGAAGGAGACGAATAACTTGGATGGATAATTTAAGAACGTGGTTTGGGCTGTCTTCCACGGAACTCTTCAGGATTGCACAGGATAAGAAGGTGTTAGCCATGGTGGTAGCCAATGTCCGTATCGGATAAGGTAGAAGAAGAAGAAGAAGAAGAATGTTCGAACATAAAATAGTTATAATAATTATCGTCGAACATAAACAGTCGTATGCAACTCGCCTATAATGGTAATTAAGACACTCGTATGGAAATCATAAAACTCGCCTACGCTCGTTGCATAATGTACTATTAATAACCTATCAATCTGTTAAATTGCACCACTGATGCGAGCTCGCAGTTCTGGTAGGTTTGTTGGTCGAGACGGTGTAAACACGGAATCTTTCAAATAACCTCACACAAAACAAGTAGGACTAGTTCCGTGAAGATGGTCACGATGATGATGATGATGATGGTTGTTGTTTTAAGGGGTCTAACATCTAGGTTATCGGCCCCTAATGGTTTGGGTGATAGTGAAACATGAGATTATAATGAAAAGTATAACTGATACTAAGTACAGACTTACATAGTAGAAGAAGAAATGTTACAAATAAAAGATAAGGCAAATAAAGGACAGGAAGAAAAGGAATGCCTTCAACCCTCAGAGAATGAGGATTGAGGGACTTGGAAGGAAGGAGAGCCATGAAAGGCAGATAGGAAAGGGGAAAATAGGCGAGGGCCCGCCCCAAGGTCAGAGGAAAAAGGGGACAAAAAGGACCCAGCTCAGGAATATCTCGGGGTCGCCAACTCCCGAACTCACCAGCTGTGAGCCCCTGAGGGTGTAGCAATATCCAGGGTGCACCAGAAGTGGTGGGCCTACGTACACTCTGCCTCCTTGAGGGCCTTGAGCGGAAGGCAGGAGAAAACATGAAATGAAAAAGAAGGCTGACCCCTCGAAGAATGAGGGTATCAGGAAAGAGTCAAGGGCCAATTAAGGCGGGAAAGTGAAAGACTCCCTAGGCCTCGGATACCCTAATACCGTCGGGGTCGGAAGAGAACACGAGTTGACCAAGAGAGTCGACAGGAAAGAAGACGGAGAGGAGCCTGGCACAAGTAAGTGGAAGCAATGCTGGCCTCAGCTGGGGTCCCGTGGTTGCCAACCTACGTCCTACTAGATATGAGTCCCTGGGGGGAGTTCCGTGAAGAACTATACAGCCTATTTTCATATATCCTACTTATGTTAATTGCCTCTATCAACATACAGCATTTCAGTTTGATTGCTGTAATAGATTCGTAGATATTGAGAACCGTCTAAATATTTCGGTTGGTTGCCATGTTGAATTTTTATATTTTCAGGCCATAGAGTTGTGTACTATTAGATGACGATTTTTGTGTAGGTTCATTATTCAAACGTTCACTTCGATCGCATGATTAATACACAAGAAATAAAATCTAAATTGTAAAACTGTGCACAGTCACCATCTTGAGGTTATGTAAACAATTGAATTAAATTAGATGCCAGTGCATTACAATGTGCATGAACATTAGCTGTACCAAGTTTCATTGCATTTGGATGGTTAAATCGCGAGAAAAGTCAATTCAAAAGTTTCAACTTCGCTTGGCCGCCATGTTCGTTTTGTAGTTAAGAGGTTTTTGTAAGGTGAACTTCTAGTAGAGCCCTTTATCACCGTACATAATGTCAGGGTGAGAGCAGTAATAGTTTCGGAGATGTAGAATGCCGGTGAAATATTTCGCACAGCCGCCATGTTGGGTTGGTGAAACGTAATAAAATTTGAAGGGCACGGTGGGGGTCGGCCGAAATAGTACTATGACCTTACCGAGGTTTAGTGAAATTGCTCCAGCCGTTTAGAAGTTATTAGGAGGGACACACACACAAACACACATACACACGGAAAAAAGGTGATCTCCTAAGCCTATTTTTTCATAAAATGAAAATAGACTAAATCGCATGGGGTTAGGTCGGGAGAGCGTGGAGGCCATGACATGAATTGCCGATCATCAACCCCACCACAACCGCTCCATCGATCTTGCAATTTCCTATTTAAAAATTCACGAACATCCTAATGGATGTTATGACAGACTGATATGAATGCATTTCAAGCACAACATACGCTTTCCCGGCGTCAGTCACCATCTTGCCTAACTGCTCACTCTTGCACTCTCGTGGTAGAAATCGGAAATGTGGCTGCTACAATACAAAACATTTTGAGTTTTTATATATGTCTGTTAGCCTCCGTGGCTTAGGCAAGACCAACTACAATCCTCAGACCTTAATGTACAAAAAACATGGCGGCGATGGTTGCCCTACCAATAGCTAAGATCATGTCATCGGGCTTGTCACAGTTCGTGTAAATTATTATTTTTACTCACCTAAGAGCATAAAAGATATCACAAGACGAGACTAGGTTCCGAAGAAATATGCATCAATAATTTAGACTTACCTGAATTAATTTATCTATATAGTGCTGGCCTCGAATTATAGGTCTCTTCGTCTTCGCCCAAGGGGCAGCTACAATAGTCTCACTGTTTCTGTGGTTGAATAAGAAGCTTTTTGGCGAGTTATCACAATTTGTATTTAAGTTCAGTAATTATAGATTAATTTTATTAGTATAAAATCAAACAGATTCTGAAGTAGGAGAGAAGAAAGTACCCGGTTACTGAAGTGCTGTCCCAGCACATGCAGAGTATTTGTGTACACAATCGGAATGAGAATAGTTGCCTGAAATAATCGAACCAACGCTATAGAGATACAATTCAATTAAGACCTCTCGTGGAATTGTCTAAAATCTCGGGTAAAACGAATTAGTTGATTGAAATATGCAAAGAAGTCGTCGAGTGGATATCTGAACATAATTATGGAGATTACCACACACAAAGGACGCGATATGTTACCATCTAACCTATTAAACATTCGCTGTTACCGTTTGGAATAGTTGTACGCTGGAAATAGTTGATTTAGTAAAGTAATGTAGGTAGGAAAGCACCATCTCCCTCTTACGGAATTATCGCGCCACACGGCACACCATCTCGCAATGTAAGTACATAATTGGCAAGTTACTCACAATACTTTATTACACACATCATAATTAAAAATAACTTGCAAGCTGTAAGAATCACAAAAGTATGAATAATGACGGAACACAATGAGTTCACTGCTTGGCACAGGGGAAACATCTTCCTTAACCAATAAAACAGAAGTTCACTGTAGTATTTGGCGTGTATACAAGGCAGTGTAGAACATCTGCCAGACTAGCAAGGATTTACGGAGGCACATGAAAAGCTGAGCGATCAAGATAACTTCAACGGTTTGGTCTTGACGTAGATGCTCATTGCGTTTTCCCTTTACGTACTTAAGTTCGACACTACAGGTACTGAAGTGTTCTAAGCTATTATTATATTGTCACTAACTAGCAAATCATTGCGGTGTATATTCTTGAGACACTTCTATTAATGCTTTAGTCTTAGGTACTTCAACATCTGCAGTAAATGACACAATGCCATCGGTCGACTGAACAATCATCACACAAACGAACCAGTCCAAAATAAGCGTATTATCACGTCATATTTATACACGATTGCAGTACATTAACGCGAACTGGACTTTACAGACTTACTGAAGACACTACAAAATACAGATGAGCAATAGTTTATCCCAACTTTCATCAAACGAAGCTAATCAAAGCTAATATTGTATCCCAGCAACGAATGTAAACAAACAATATATCGGGCTTCCGCATACGCCTTTTTCACACTTTCGATACCTGCATTAAGCTCTGAGTATTGTAGTTGGTCTTGGCTTAGGCAGCAGCACGCCGGTCACTCACCGGTGGGTCCGTGGTTCAATTCCCGGTCACTCCGTGTGAGATTTGTGCGAAGGTAGACAGGTTTTTCTCCGGATACTCCGTTTTTTCCAGTCACAATTCCATTCCAGCAACTCTCTCCACTATCATTTCATTTGAGGAGCCTATTTCCAAAAGTCGACATCTGACATTTTTTACAAAAAGTAGATTTTTTAAATTTCATATTCCTCTTGGAGAAACGCATCAAATGGATGGTGGTAGATGTTCCAAAACACGATATCTGTGGTTAAAAATCAATATTAAAGTTTGACTTTATTTCCAAATCTCGACATCTGTTTGTTAAGTTATTTCCATAATCCGACATCTGCACTTCGTTCCTAAATCCGACATTTTGCATAAGAAAGTTGATGCAACTTCCAAAGTGTGTTCCAATACTCGACATTCCTCTTGCATTACTTCGAGGCAGTGTTTCCCGCTAACTTTTGATTGTAGTACTTAGCAGTGTCCGGCGCCAATTAACTTCTTTCTAAGTGTTTCCGCCAGTTTGTTCTAATGTGACAATGCACTGTTTCAACGCGGTATTTGTTGGCTCTATACTTCAGTCACCAGTTGACATCTGATTAGTTTGGTGCTGTTCTACAAAGCAATGGATAATTCATTAAAAGTATCTCCTTCTGTACCTGGTCGTGGGAGGAAACATTCCCGTGACCCCGAAAACTGGGCTAAGAATAAGAAGAAAAGAGAAAGGTGAGCATTTCGTTACTAATTCGTTTAGCAATAATTATCATATAATCGTTACAAATAATGCGTTCTTGAAGCAGAATCTAGATAAATATTACATTTTCAGATACTCTGCTTCACAACCCCCAAAAGTACCAATATGCAGTCACAAGAAGGGAGCATTTCAGTGCCAGACGCAGATAACTAGGGACATCACACATTTTAATAACATATTCTACAGCACGCCAAAATAGCTTCCTGTGTTTATGACAGACATAATCATCTTGATCTTACAGGTATCGCAAAAGTTAATTTGGTTTCTGACGGCTGTGGGGGTCAAAATAAAATAGTATTATGGTTGGAATGGTTTCCTATTGGCTGAATAATGATTCCCCCGCACAAGTTAAAGAAGTGGAGATGGTATTTCCCGTTGTAGGCCACTCCTTCATACCCCCAGACCGAGTCTTCGGGAGAATTGAAAGGGAGTTTAAAGTGCGAGACACTATTGTAAAACCAGAAACCTACACTCAAATTTTTAAGCAGTTTGGCACAGTGAACACGTTAGGTGTTGATTGTCCGGTGTATGACTGGAAAGGTAGCGTCCAATCTTCTTTTAAAGCAACAGGGTCATGGCATTTCAGAATTCAATCCTGCAAGAGATTCGTGTTTAGGAAAGTAAAATCCTCTACTCTTCTTCGTGGAGAGCAAAATTATAGGAGTGACTTAACTGATTTCAAAGGGATAACTAAAAAGGGAAAAACGGTAACTTTTGAGAAAGTTCAGTTGTCTCTTGGAGTAGCCGTCAAAGAAGAGAAGATGAATAATGTGAACAAACTACTAACACTTCAATACGGGGAAGAGTGGAAAAATAATGAAGAACTTCAATATTATAAGAAAGTCATGGATCCAGAAAACATGACAATTGATGTGGAAGACGATCTTGTTTGTGAACCCCATGAGGAGGATGACGACTTGAGAATCTAATCTGTGTGACTTATTGCTCCTTGTGTATTATTATGTTAGTGCATACTATTTTTTATCTAATTTGCTAGAAACTTGTGTTCACTGTAAATTTTGTGTGTTTATTAATTTAGGAGTGCATAACAACATTATGTGGCTTAAAATCCTTGCTAAGCAAAATCCATGTTTTGTTCCAAAACTCGTCATATGCTAGAAGTTCGTTCCAAAATACGATTTTCCATTAACGTACTTCCAAAATCCGACATCTGCGAATTTTAATGTTAAATATCTCCTAAACGCATTGGTGAATCTACCTCTGGACCTATTTTTTATGTTTATGGTATGTTTATGTTAGAGTTAGTATCAAGAATAACATAACATTTCCTGAATTTTACCGTTTAAGCGTTTTTTTCGTTTTTCTCAATAACTTCAAAAAGTCAGATGTCGACTTTTGGAAATAGGCTCCTCATTTCATGTAATTCGTTTAATCATTGCCCCAGGGGAGTGCGACGGGCTTCGGCAGCCGGCACAGTTCATATCCTCGCCGCGAGATGGGGGGCTTCATTCCATTCCCTGACCCGGTCGGTCGACTGTAAGCAGGCTGTGGATTTTCATTTCTATATTTCTGTTCAGTTTTGTGATAATATGTCAATTAATGTACCTGCAGTGAATTTATGAAATTGCTTCAATAATGTATAATAACCCTGTATTTACAATGATTGAGAGAGGGCAGACGGCGAGGTTTTATCGTCAGTAACTAATTTAATGTGACGCGAACTATAATAATTTGCGTCATAGTCCGCAGTCAAGGAAGGTCGCACAAGCTTGCCAGGAGAATTAATTTGTAGGAAGCGCCATTGGAATTTCAATGTCAGAACTAAACAGTGTTGATCGTTATTGGAACGGCTCCAGACGGCCATGAAATATAAACGGCTGAAGGGATCTACAATATTACCGTCGCGACGCCGGATGTGGATGGCTAAGACAGCCTGACAAATGGTAATGAACAATAAATTCAGCCATAGTCTACGGTCAGACCACAGGGTGTACACAAAGTGTGTACAAGGAACCACAGGGATCTGTTAGGACTGGAACAACGCAAAATGGTGACCCTGATAAATACATACTCGCGCTAAATCAACCAAAATGTTTCTAAAGCAGTGCGGTATTCCCTGGCCGCCGGGCTCTAGGGTGAGTTCTACGGGGCCCAGCGCCTCATTTACCAATGAGCAGATCTGAAAATATTCACCAGAATGGCCCCCAAAGGGCCTGTGAAACATTCGCGAATTTTGTTCATCATGATGGGACGAAAGTTACCAACCAAATTTTCTTGATATTCCGTAGAATATACGATTGATCGATAGTTAATTAATTAATTTATTTATTTATTTATTCATTCATTCCTTACTTTCACTTCTTTCTTTCTTTCTTTCTTTCTTTCTTTCTTTCTTTCTTTCTTTACTAATTTTATTTCTTTCTTCCTTTCTTTCTTTCCTTCTTTACTAATTTTGTTTCTTTCTTTCTTTCTTTCTTTCTTTCTTTCTTTCTTTCTTTATTTATTAATTTCCTTCTTTACTAATTATGTTTATTTATTTATTTATTTCTTTCCTTCTTTACTAATTTTGTTTCTCTATTTTTTTCTTTCTTTCCTTCTTTAATTTTGTTTCTCTATTTCTTTCGTTTTTCTTTCCTTCTTTACTAATTTTGTTTCTCTATTTCTTTCTCTTTTCTTTCCTTCTTTACTAATTTTGTTTCTCTATTTCTTTCGTTTTTCTTTCCTTCTTTACTAATTTTGCTTCTCTATTTCTTTCGTTTTTCTTTCCTTCTTTACTAATTTTGTTTCTCTATTGCTTTCGTTTTTCTTTCCTTCTTTACTAATTTTGCTTCTCTATTTCTTTCGTTTTTCTTTCCTTCTTTACTAATTTTGTTTCTCTATTGCTTTCTTTTTTCTTTCCTTCTTTACTAATTTTGTTTCTCTATTTTTTTCTTTCTTTCTTTACTAATTTTCTTTCTTTCTTTCTTTCTTTCTTTCTTTCTTTCTTTCTTTACTAGTTTTATTTCTTTCTTCCTTTCTTTCCTCCTTTACTAATTTTCTTTCTTTCTTTCTTTCTTTCTTTCTTTCTTTCTTTCTTTACTAATTTTGTTTGTTTGTTTGTTTGTTTGTTTCCTTCTTTCTTTCTTTCTTTCTTTCTTTCTTTCTTTCTTTCCTTCTTTACTAATTTTCTTTATTTCTTTCTTTCTTTACTAATTTTGTTTGTTTGTTTGTTTCTTTCTTTCTTTCTTTCTTTCTTTCTTTCTTTCTTTGTTTCTTTCTTTCTTTCTTCCTTTACTAATTTTATTTCTTTCTTTCCTTCTTTACTAATTTTCTTTCTTTCTTTCTTTCTTTCTTTCTTTCTTTACTAATTTTCTTTCTTTCTTTCCTTCTTTACTAATTTTCTTTCTTTCTTCGTTACTAATTTTGTTTGTTTGTTTGTTTCTTTGTTTGTTTGTTTGTTTCTTTCTTTCTTTCTTTCTTTCTTTCTTTCTTTCTTTCTTTCCTTATTTATTTATGTATTTGTTTATTTTACAGATAATGCAGCTCAGTTGGGATCTACAGTATTCTGCAAGAAAGATGTTAGTATAGCGACAAAACTCCCCCTACATCGCTCAGTATTTACATCATCAACCTTGCTGTATAGAAGTGAGAGCTGGATACCTGACACATTGCTGGGACAAATAGATGGGAGCAATTCGTAATGAAGAGATAAAGGCTAAGTTAGAAATGAACATGCTAGATGAAGCTGTTCGTGTGAGGCTACTCACGTGATGGAAGAGGAGAGACTACCTAAAGAGGTTTATGAGTTTGGCTGTAGAGTTATTTATTTAATCGTATGGTGAGTACAACAAGGAATTCATAAGTCCAGGTCCAAGTTCTTCAACCACACCACAGCACTTTCTGATGGATGAATCAGGTCACTGGGTTTTCCGGAGTAGGCATGAAGAGGGCAACGTAGGATGACATGGTCCATGGTCTGCTCCTCTTCACGGCATTCACACATTAGAGAATCCATCCAGCCCCACTTATGGCGCAAGAAATTACAGCGCCCATGCCCAGTTCTCAGTCTGCTGAGGCGACATCATAGTTTTCTTGGGAGGTCAAATCCATTAATTTTCCGAGTTGGATTTATCTCATGGGCATTAGTACCAGATGTTGAATTTGACCACTCTTCCTGCCCAGCTCCGGTTTAGGTTAAAATTGTCCCTCAAGAGTCGGCCGGCCAATACACTTGCTGGTCTCCTAGATCGAAGTCGTTGTGGCGATGGGTAACAAAATTCCTGGTGAACTGGTAATGAGGGAGATATCTTTGCTTCTCTCAGCAGAGCTTCCTTTCTCCTCAGGTGGGGTTGTGGGATATGGCTAAGAACGGGTAACCAGTGGCGAGGTGTAGACTTGACAGTACCAGATATGCAGCGCATGGTTTCATTCAACTTAGTATCTACTTTATACACATGTGCACTTTCCAGCCATACAGGGGCACAGTATTCCGCTGCAGAGTAGACAAGAGTGTAAGAGAAGCAGAAGTAGAGACATAGGAGGCGATGGTTATATTCAATGTTCAGTGTGTTTCAAGGTGAGAGGTGCAGAAATAGAGAAGGCCACAGCGTTAACTGCTAATAGGGGCTCATGGAAGCTACAACCAAATGCAGCTAAGACGGAAGTAACTACTTTCCACCTCAATAATAGACAAACAAGGAATTTCAGATCCAGTTTGAGGGAAAAAATACTACAACATAATAGAAACCATAAATTTATTGGGGTCATTCTGGACAGAACCCCTAGCTTCAAACATCACTTATCTGGAACAGCTGCCAAGATCAATACTACAGAGCATCCAACGTTTAGAAAAGACTGTGGAGCCTTATGGCGACAGTGTTGCTAGGAAGCGCTGACGTCATACGTTATGTTCACCCACTTCGAGTACTGTTCTTTCATAAGTTAGCGACACAACACAACCCCAGCAGCTACCTGAAGTACAACACGCACAGGAAAGAGCAGTTTTGCAGGTGCTAACGGATTGGACCAGCATTCAGGATACTATGCGAAGAGAACCAATAACGACATTCATTTCGTTGTGATATGACGCATTACTGATTCACAGATGTCGAGAGCACAACCCTTCTTTCCTTCTCGGATGTACTGTATGCTGACGATGTTAACAATTTTTACGCCAGCAATACAGTTGATCATCACCTTTTTTTTTGTTATTATATAGTTAGGCTATAATTTAGTCCCTTTCAATTTTATTCTTGTTTTATTTAGATTCATTTTTGTACTATTGTATGAGTTAGCCGTGCAGCTGTGAGCTTCCACTCGGGAGATAGTGGGTTCGAACACAACTGTCGGCAGCCCTGATTCGATTGAACAGAAAATAAAACAGACACACAATAATAACACCAATGACGGATAATGCTTCAGAACTTATGTTCCCGACGTAACTGAGCACGTGCTCCACTCCGGGCGAGCATGCAGCTCAGGACAAGGCTCTTCCTTACAGCGTGCTAACCTCGAAAATTTTTAAATTACTAAGACGTAATATAAACGATACTTGTATGCAATAACAAAGGTAATCAATTGGCAGATAATTGTAGAAAGATATTATGACGAAAAATATATAGCCTATGTTCAGAGTTCCTTCATGATAAAAGGTAAGGTAACAAAACCAGTGTAGGGAGGGAAGGGGGGGGGGGGGGTCCGTTGAAAGTAAAAGCCCATAAAACCAGAGTCTTTTCTAAACGCTGGATGCTCTATAGGAATAATATTTTGCAGAAATTTTGTGGGACTACTTGGGTCACATCAGCAATAACACTTGAGAATCTCTGCTCTTGTTCTGGTGTACCCTGTAGCAGAATACTGTGCCGCAGTCTGGATCAACAGCGCTTCCACGAGGCTTGTTGATGCGCATTATAACAGGCACTTTAAAGAATACGCCTACATTCTGGCTTCCAATCCTGAGCCATATTGAGCCTCCTTCCCTGCGACGAGAATGTTCATTTGTGCGTGAATTTATTCACGAAAATAACTGCTAGTCCTGAGCTCGCTATTCATGAAGACATTCCTGTCATCAACACAAAGAGACTGGTTGGTTGGTTCTTAAGTTTAGGGGCTGCGACAAAGCGGTCATGTAGCTCCGTGTACTTTGGGTGTGTGTAGAATCTGTCTGATAACGGGTGTTAATTGTGATGACTGTATTAGTATGTGTATCTGTTATTTAATTCATGTAAGGACTGCAGACTTGCGAATTTTTCAAATAGTTCCAACTTTTGCTGCCAACCACCACCGTCAACGACTACTATTTCAGAGCTTAGCTACCAGACGCCACCGCAATCGGCTCTTGGCAACGAACGTAGGAACCTAAAAGCGTTGTTTACTTTCTTAACCTATACAATTTAGCTTCACACAGGTGTAATTAGTGGAAGGTTTTTTAACATCCCATAAATCTATGACATGGGACTCCCGGCTTTACTTCCCCTCCGAAGGAAGGCATACTGAGGGATGTTTAACGCTTTTAAAAAATCCGACGACTTCGGCCGGATTTGAACCCGCGATCTTGGGCATAGAAGCTCAGCATGCTACCGACTACGCCACCGAAGCCACCCACAAAGAGACTCCGTTTCCGTCATCCTCCATTACAAACTTGCCAAGCCAATAACAATAAATATAATGTAAGTGATCGATGGACTAAATTATGGCAAACCAGTGCTACAAAGGAGCAACTGAAGATGCCCTGCATCAAAACCAGGTCACCAGGATTTGATAAACACAGGAAGATTTGGACCACTCTGAATAGAATACGAACTTATTGTGGTAGATGCGCCGATTCCCTTCATAAATGCTGTGATTGTGGTGTTGAACGTCAAACGGTTCAGCACATTGTCCAAGCGTGCCTCCATGGTGACCCGCAGGAGTTCCTCTTCGCAACAAATAAGGCTTTTGAATACATCACAAATCTGTTTGTAACTCAGTTGCCACGGTGGGTGAGTGGTTATCGTGTCGGATTACCAACCCCAAGATTGCAGGTTCGTTCCTGGCCATGGTGAGTGATTTCTGAAAGGCGGCAAAATTCACGACACGCATGTCATACGATGTTGGCATGTTAAAGAACCCTTTTTGAATTCAGTACGCCGTGTTCATAATGGCAAAAAAAATCTCGGGATTTTCCGCCAACACAAAAGTTCCTCCATTCTCTACTAGAAAGCGCTAGTGTCAAGGAGCTTAGATATCTAACCTCCTTGACTTTCATAGTGCTTCAAGGAACAACGAAATTAGACATGCAAGCTGCCCTCTGGGTGTCAAATAACAATGTTGGCACCAGAGGCCATACGATATTATTATTATTATTATTATTATTATTAGTGTATAGATTATTATGTAAATATGTACCGTATGAAAATGAAAATCCACAGCCTGCTTCCAGTCTCCGACCGGGTCAGGAATGGAATGAATGAAGCCCCCATCTAGCGGCGAGGATATGAACTGTGCCGGCTGCCGAGGCCTGACGCACTCCTCTGGGGCAATGATTAAATGAATGACAGATGAAATGAAATGATAGTGGAGAGTGTTGCTGGAATGAAATTTGGACAGGGAAAACCGGAGTACCCGGAGAAAAACCTGTCTGCCTCCGTTTTGTCCAGCACAGATCTCACATGGAATGACCGGGATTTGAACCACGGGCCCAGCGGTGAGAGGCCGGCGTGCTGCCGCCTAAGCCACGGAGGCTTCTAAATATGTACCGTATATAGACTATAATTATCTATGTGCAATGTGTTTCCAAAAGCTAAATAATAATGGAGGCGACTTGTTCGTAAACAGAGGCTTTTAGACTGGAAGCTGAGAGGCAAAACAGTCCCAAATGAATGAATAAAGAAATGAATGAATTAATTAATTAATTACAGATGTACAGAACCCCCACGGCGTAGTTGTGCGTGTTAAATCATTCACCACGAACGGGACAGCAAGTCCGGGGATAGGAGGTTCGAATTCCGGTACTGACAGCGGCTATTCTCAGCGTTGAGTCAGCACCAGATAACTGGCATCTACCTTTACACACAACAGCAAGTTGGGAAACACGAAACACTGCATGCGGTCATAGCATTGATTACATTCCCAGTTGGCAAGATAGTTGGCAAGATACCTTAGTTCAGAGAGTTAAGAATTGTCATGAAGTACTGTAGCCTGTCTCGTATCCCATAAATATAGTCAGGAATCGAATTTTCTTAGTAAAAACTTATCTTCTCAAGAAGGAGTCTTCCAGTAAATGTGTTTGTAGGTTTCAGCTGAGTGTGGTTTTTCACTTGTGGTGGAATCTCAAAAGGAAAAGAGGTATACAGAAACAATCCACTCTGTGCACATCAAAAATTACACCGAATATTGAGATATTGTTAAATGAATAGCAAGTATAACAAGTAGTTCCGTGAATAACTATACAGCCTATTTTCATATATCCTACTTATGTTAATTGTCACTATCAACATACAAAATTTCAGTTTGATTGCTGTCATAGAATCGTAGATATTGAGAACCGACTAAATATTTCGGATGGTCGCCATGTTGGATTTTATATACAGTATGTAGGTCCTAGAGTTATGTACTGTTACATGAAGATTATTGTGTACGTGTAGCATTCAAACTTCAATCGCATGATTAGGACACAAGAAGTAACAAGGAGATTTTAAAATGTTCTTGCGGTTATGGAAACAATTGAAATAATTTAGATGCCAGTGGATTAAAATTCGTTTAAGGATTTACTGTACCAAGTTTCACTGCACTCGGATGGTTAAATTGCGAGAAACGTCCATGTGAATGTTTATACTTCGCGTCGCCACCATGTTGGATTTGTGATCACCAAGTTATTTGAAGTCCTATAGGTGAACTTAAGTTCATAGCCCCCATGAACGTAAAAAAATCAGTTTGATTGCTATAATAGATTCGTAGATATTCAGAGCCGTTTAAATATTTCGGATGGTCGCCATGTTGGATTGTTAAATGTATAGGCCATAGAGTCATGTACCATTAAAGGAAAATTATTGCGTAGGTTCATTATTCAAACTTTCACTTTGATCGCATGATTACGACACAAGAAATAAAAACTTAATTTTAAAATTCGCACAGCCGCCATCTTGAGCTTATGTGAACAATTGAACTAAATTAGATACCAGTGCATTAAAATATGTATAAACATTTCCTTGCCAGATTTCATTGCGTTTGGTACATTAAATCGCGAGAAAGGTCTATTTAAAATTTTCAAATTCGCTTGGCCGCTATGTTCGTTTTGTAGTTAACCGGTTTTTGAAATTCTTATAGATGAACTTCCAGCAGTTCCCTTTATCACCGTACAAAATTTCAGGGTGATACCGCTAATAGTTTCAGAGATATAGAATGCCGGTGAAATATTTCGCACATCCGCCATATTGTGGTTATGTAAACAATTGAACGAAGTTAGATGTCGGTGCATTACAATGTGTATAAACATATACTGTACCAAGTGTTATTGCGTTTGGTTTGTTAAATCGCGAGAACCTTCTATTTAAAAGTCGCGAATTCGCGTGGCCGCCATGTTGGTTTTGTAGTTACCAGTTTTTCAAAAGTCACATAGGTGAACTTCTAGTAGTTCCCTTTATCACCGTAAAAAATTCTAGGGTGATATTGGCGATAGTTTCGGAGATATTGAATGCTGGTGAAATATTTCGCACAGCCACCATGTTGGATTGGTGAGACGTAACAAATTTTGAAGGGCACGGTCGGGGTCGTCCGGAATAGTGCTATGAACTTACCGAGTTTCATTAAAATCTCTCCAGCCGTTTAGAATTTATTAGGGACACACACACACCCCTCTCTCACACACACGGACAAAAGGTGATCTCATAAGCCTATCTTTTCAAAATTGAAAATAGGCCAAAAATGACATGTAATTAACATTACAGGTCTTCAAAACGTCAAGACTGTAAGACTAGTTTAACGAGTGTTTCTATAATTCAATATGCTTCCTTTTATGATAATTTAAAGAAAAAGTCTAAAATAAATTATATGACTATAAATGAGTAACTGCATTACTTCTTAAACATTATGCTGAAGATATATCGGCCTACAGTCCTACACTTCCCTGAATACTTTACTAATCTATACCAATATATAAAATGAGATGGTGTGTGCCTGTGTATTACTCAATCACGCAAGAACCACCGGTCCGATTTACATTAAATTTGACATGGAAGTAGCTGATTTAGCCGATTAACATATAGACTACTATTGATTTCGATACTTTGCACTATTTAAAGATGACAACCATTTTAGTGACGTCACTACACCTTTTAGTTTCTAACTTTCATATTTCCATTTCAAATAAAAAGAGAACGCTAACAAATAGCAAACTTGTGATGGTATATACGAGGTTTAAAATTTAATTTTCTATCCGAAAGGTCCTTATCACGTTTCGTGTATCTCCAACGGTTAGCGAGTAAAACCTAAATTTGTGCTATAAAACACGGTCAACGCCGAGTGGTGTAGTTGGACAAAATGTTCCATCCTTACTCTCCCTCCACGCAGCACCTCGCCTATCCTCTGTTTTAACTGTCACCTTCACATTTTAATTTATTTATGGCCCGCAGCAAAGCACGGGTACTTCAGCTAGTATAGACCTATATAAAAATGTAATGATACGTGATAGTTTGTCTGTCTGTCCTTTATGCGTTCAAAAACTTGGGTGAGTTGTGACCACTCCCGTGAAGGTTTCTGAATTAGTAAAACCATTTTACAATACGTGGCTCGTGAGTCGTTTCAATAAATGAGTTATTGTTTCATTCAGTTTAGAGGCAGTTAACGGAAAAAGGAAAATAAATTCAAAAGCATCTCAAACAAACAAACTTACCACGCCAACACTTTTTTTGATTGGCACTGCAACGCATGCCGGGTACAGCTAGTATGAAAAATGAAAATCCACAGCCTGCTTCCAGTCTCCGACCGGGTCAGGAATGGAATGAATGAAGCCTCCAACTAGCGGCGAGGATATGAACTGTGCCGGCTGCCGAGGCCTGACGCACTCCTCTGGGGCAATGATTAAATGAATGACAGATGAAATGAAATGATAGTGGAGAGTGTTGCTGGAATGAAATTTTGACAGGGAAAACCGGAGTACCCGGAGAAAAACCTGTCTACCTCCGTTTTGTCCAGCACAGATCTCACATGGAGTGACCGGGATTTGAACCACGGACCCAGCGGTGAGAGGCCGGCGTGCTGCCGCCTAAGCCACGGAGGCTTCGGGTACAGCTAGTAATTAATATAAATTTAGTTAGATGACCCTTCGATTTATTTTATTTTATTCTATGAATCAATTTACTGGCCCAAGTTCAAAATAGGTTAGCCACTGCTACCCTAAATCAAAACCTATTTAGGGATAACATATCGGAGCAGCCTATACAAGCTCGGCAATCATACTATTGATACCGCTCTGGAATCACAGTCAAGAGGAGTGGATCTCTAACAGCGACAGAACGAGAATCTCCGTGTCTGAGGAGACGTGTGTTGAATGTAAACCAGTCTGGAAGCGGAATGGACCGTATCGTCATGTGATAGGATATCGGCTCCACCAATGATATATGGAGATTGACAAGTCGAATTGGATTACCTTCAGCCAGAGAACTGATCTTCTTCTAATGGAACGACAGCGTCACTTGCCGAACGTGGATAGTGTTGTATCGCGGCTAGGCTATATTCTCGTGGGAGGAAATTTATGTGGGAATATTCCCGGTTGGTTTCTTTGGGAGGAGGAAAGGGGGACGATTTCCCTGCTAGGGATTTTTTTTTCAGTATTTTCTTTGCCTTACTTTAGCGGTGAGCTCAGTTATAGTGATATCATCGTTACTTCCGACTAGACATTTCGGTCTTACGCTAGAGCTGTCTAGCGGTCAGAAGTGAAATCAATCTAACCAGCCAATCACATGCAACCATTTAATCGATAAATCACGACAAATTGGGTTTCGGTCGCGATGTTGCCTGCTAAGTCGAACGAAACTCGATGTATCAATTTGAATGGCGGTCCGTGGTTGGTTGGGGGCTGCGTGGCGCAGTCGGTAGAGGCGCTGAGCTTCTAACTGAAAGGGAGTGGGTTCGATCCCCATCCAGGTAGTGGATTTTAGAAACAACCCTGCCACTTTCGGAAACACAAATGGCCCTGGGGTTCACTCAGCCTACACCAAAAATGAGTACCAGGGTAATTCCTGGGAGCAAAGGCGGCCGGGCGTGGAGCTGACAACTCCATCCCATCCAGTGCTGACGTCTCAAAAGAGTGGAAGCCTCTATCTTCCACTACTCCCAGGGCCCCCATGGCCAGTACGGAGTTGGCTTTGCTTTGGGTGTGGTTGGTTAAAATTATATTGCTTACCACGGTGGGTGAGTGGTTACCGTGTCGGATTACTAACCCCCAAGCTTGCAGGTTCGCTCCTGGCCGTGGTAAGTGATATTTTTTTAAAGGCAGCAAAAATCACGATACGCATGTCATACGATGTTGGCATGTTAGGAAACCCATTTGATTTCAGTAGGCCGTCTTCATAATGGCAAAATTAATCTCGGGATTTTCCGCCAACACTAAGTTCTTCCTTTCTCTACTAGAAAGCGCTATAGTGTCAAGGAGCTTAGATATATAACCTCCTCGACTTTCATAGCGCTCCAAGGAACGACAACAATTCAACATGCACGCTGCCCTCTGGGTGTCAATAACAAAGCTTGCACCCGGCACCCGAGGTCATACGATATTATTATTATTATTATTTCACTTCTGACCGATAGGTAGCTCTAGTGTAGCACTGAAACGTCAAGTCAAAAGTAACGATAACATCACTTCATTTCATACATTTGGAAACTGATGAACAATTCTGAAGAAAGAGAGGTG
The DNA here is from genome assembly GCA_946902985.2 of Meconema thalassinum. Taxonomy (NCBI): domain Eukaryota; kingdom Metazoa; phylum Arthropoda; class Insecta; order Orthoptera; family Tettigoniidae; genus Meconema; species Meconema thalassinum. The sequence goes on along the minus strand of OX336395.1, from coordinate 149,877,537 downwards.
GTGGGAACCCCAGATATTCATTTGAACCTCTCCCATCATCATTGGGGTTCGGAAGTGAGCCAAGGAATCAAACCCGCAACATCTAGGTCAGGGGTTCCCAAACTTTGTCTGTCACGCCCCCCTTCTGAAATATGAAATGTCTAGCGCCCACCTCCTCCCCCCCCCCCCCTTGCCCCTTATTCTTATTTTCTTTCTGATCACTTTTCATATCCTCCTTCCCACAAAAAGAAAAAAATAACAATAACAAGATCTACAGTATTTGGTGCTGTCCAATTACTGCAACTGCCACTTACAATAATAATAATAAATTCGAATCTTGTTCTTTATTAGGAATCGTAAACATGGCGGCTTCGGTGGAGTAGCTGGTAGCATGCTGAGCTTTCAAACCCGGCTGAAGTCGTCGGATTTTTTAAAAGCGTTAAAAATCCCTCAGTATGCCTTCCTTCGGAGGGGGAAGTAAAGCCGGCGGTCCCATGTCATAGATTTATGGCATGAAAAAGAACCTTCCACTAACTACACTTATGGAAGTTAACATTTGTAGGTTATTTTGATAACGCTATATTAGTTCCAACGTTCGCCACCAGGTGCTGACTGCGATAGCATCTAGTAGCCACGTCCGCAGCAAGATTAGTGGACGGTAGCATTTGGTAGCAAAAGTAGGAACTACTTGAAAAAATGTATCGTCTGCAGTCCTTCTACCTGAATCACAGATAACACAAGTACACGGGGATACATGACCGCGTTGTCGCAGCCCCTAAACTAAGGAACCGGCCTTTATTAGGACTGAATATTTCTGATGGAGGGCAAGCACTATCACTATCGCTTATCTCAGTTAATAAGCCACTTATCCATGGGTAATGGGGTTACTTGTTTCAGTTTATTGTAAACCGGGCTAACCACTCCCACTGAACACTCACTAGAATTCACCTGTTCACCCACTGTCTTTTAACTGACTGCAAAGGCCTGGCTGAATTCGAGTCGGCAATGGCAGAAATAGAAGAATCCATTCTTGTAAGGAAGTGGCGGTCACATTGTCAAGCAGCTTATTCTCATTAGTGGTTGTTTGGGGGTGGCGAGTGAAAGGGAGCTGTGTGGGTAATGTTAGTCTACACCTGTCCTCAGAATTCCTGCTGGCAGGATCTAATGGCCAGTTCTTGTGAAATAAGACAGCAAAAGTACTAGTTTATTAGTCTTGAATGGTCATGGGAGCTTCCTGGTCATGGATATGAGGATAGCAATATTTGTTACACAATATGAAATATAAATATTTCAATCAGAGCTGGCGCCCCCCCCCTTATCACTCTCTGTCCCCCTCACTTTGAGGACCTCTCCTCTACGTGAGAGACAGGCCCTTGACCCCCAAACACCACGGGGTTGGCTTTCTGTACCTTTAATCTTGTATTATTTACACCACATATTGGTTTGGTAGCAGAACGAGAAGTTCATCATCAGTTTGATTGATAGCCATATAAACTTGTCTTACTATGGCACTCGTACGTTTTGTATTGATTTTGTATTGATTTCATTTATTTATTTATTATTTATTTATAGTACATCGTGGTAAATTACAATAAAAACTACGGTTCCGTATAAATATATGCACCAGACAATGAATACAGTTTTGAAAATAATAGTTGGGACAATCGAAAATCATCGTTGTATGGTGTGAAGTAAAATTGCTACCTTTTATGAAAATTGGTCTATTATTAAAGCACGGCCCGCAACCATACCCGAAATTCCCATTTTGACCCTCAAGCCCTTACAAGTTGGGGATCGCTGAGCTAGAGGAAGCAGAAACTCTGCTTGTTATTCCAGCGGAGCGGTGAGGGTAACCGCGAGACTCAGGTAGTGAAGCGCACTCAGTCGAGAGAATCATTGATCTCCCCGAGACCACTACTGCTGGCAAACAAAACACCAATACTCGTACATACCTCGCAATCCACACCAGACACACAAACCAGACTGCATTGATATCAGCCAGGGACACTTTTAGGTACACTAGATTTCATGAGAAAGCTGTCTATTGGAATGTGAACTTCCAGAAAATTTTGATATTATGGTTGGTTGGTTCCTCAGTTTAGGGGCTGCGACAACGCAGTCATGCAGCCCCGTGTACTTTGGGTGTGTGTAGAATCTGTCTGATAACCGGTGTTAATTGTGATGGCTGTATTAGTGTGTGTTATCTGTTTTTAATTTAAGTAAGGACTGCAGACATTCGATTTTCAACTTTTGCTACCAAACGCCACCGTCAACGACCAACTAGTTCTGAACTTGGTTACTAGATGCAACGCAGCCGACTCCTGGCGACGAATGTTGGAACCTAAGAGCATTAGTCAAATATAACCTATAATTTAGCTTCACACAAGTGTAATTAGTGGCAGATTCTTTATCATGCCATAAATCTATGACATGGGACCGCCGGCTTTACTTCCCCTCCGAAGGAAGGCATACTGAGCGATTATTAACGCTCTTAAAAAAATCCGAAGACTTCGGCCGGGTTTGAACCCGCGACCTTGGGCATGCTACCAACTACGCCACCGAAGCCGCTTTCGACATTATCTTCGCCTTTCACATCCCCCAGACCTCAAAACCACCGCCACTTCAAAAGTTTGTAAAAGCTTGTAGTTTAACGTGATCATAAGCCACGGGACCTCCATTTTACGTGGAATCCGAACCACAGGACATGGCATTGCACATCGAAAATCTCACATGCATTGACCGTGAATCGAACCCGGTCCGCCTTGGTGAGAGGCATACAGCTTGACTGCTGTGCCACCACGCCCCCAGACTTCAAAAGTTTATATATATAACTAGCAACCTGCCCCGGCTTCGTCCGGTATCTTTAACGGTTTAACCAGCGTAATCTTAAAAGGCACACGGACGGCAGGTTCCAGACGCAATTCAGAAAAGCCGAGGTGAACAGCGATACTCCAAACACATATACTCTTCTCTGAAGTCTCAACACGACACGACAGTTTGATGCTGGCCGAAGATGGGGTGAAAGGCTCACCCGCTAGCTTGTAAACTTGCTCTGAAGCTAGTAATTTAAATTTCCACTGAATGGAGATTGTTGGAAAAAATGAAAAAGTAAAAACACTTATAGGTTAGTGTTATTTTGCAACCAATCACTTTTAACATTTATAGGCTATACAAAATATAACCACTTAAAATCTCGGGGATGGAAAAGGGTTCAAAGTTCATGCTATTCTTCGGATAAGGGCGAAAAACGTATCTCAAAGTTTTTATAGCACCAACCATTGGCCAAACGGGTGGGGAAAATGGAGTTTTGAGAGAGAAAATCATTTTGAAAATTGAAAATACACGTAATTCCGTCTAGTCAATACTTTATGTTTTTTATTTATATACTAGTACATGTTTCGAGGCTTATTAAACAAGCAATCGTCAACAATATCTACAGCCAATACCCACAACAATAACATTGGACCATAATGAAACAATCAATATTCCAATATAAACAGTCAAATGCGACGTCTTGTTTTCACGCAAGAATAAGTGAAATTGACATGATAATATAAACTGGTATTTTATTCATCGGTGTGGCTTTAGAAGAACAATTTCTAATGCAAGTGCAACAAACATTTTAGAGTTTTATTTGTAAAAAAATTGTAAGGTTTCTTTTTAACGTCTGTAAAATTTGTAGGAGTTTTTTAACGTGTGTGCAACTATCTAATATGTTTTCATCACATTTCATCCACCATTATTCATTAATTTTCAATGTTCTTAGTGACTGGCCATTATCATACTAGCTGATGAAGGGGCAAATTTTCTATGAAAATAATAAGCCTCGAAACATGTACTAGTATATAAAAAAACAAAGTATTCACTAGACGGAATTAAGTGTATTTTCAATTCGCAAATTAACATTCGTCGATACGGACCAATCATGAACAAGGTTAACAATGTTATCAATCCCAAATAGAGTAAATCACACCATCCTTAACAGATGCAATATTAAAACCACTTAAAATGGTCCTGGAGTAGAAGCGGAGAAACCACGGAAAACCGCTTCCAGGATGTGTGTACTATTCTTGGTATATAAAGTTTAACAAGTAGTTCCGTGAAGAACTAAATAGCATATTTTCATACATCCTACTGGTCTTACTTAGGACACGAGAAATGAAAACGAGATTTTAAAAAATTGCACAGCCGCCATTTTTAAGTTCTCATAAAATTTCATTAAATTAGACGACACTATATTAAGGCTTGCATGAAGATATACCGTGCCAAGTTTCACAGCACACGGATGAAAAGCCGCGACAAAAATCCATTTAAATATTTAAATTTCGCGTCACCGCCATGTTGGATTGTTATATATCTAGGCCATAGAGTTATGTACCATTAGATGAAGATTATTGCGTAGGTTAATTATTCAAACGTTCACCTCGATCGCGTGATTAGGACACAATAAATAAAAACTTAATTTTAAAATTTCGCACAGCCGCCATCTTGAGGTTATAAAAACACTTGAACTTCATTAGATGTCAGTGCATTACAATGTGTATAACCATTTGTTGTATCAAGTTTCACTGCGCTCGGATCGCGAGATAATTCTATTTAAATGTTTCAACTTCGCTTCGCCACCAAGTTCGTTTTGTACTTAACATGTTTATGAAAGTCACATAGGTGAACTTCTAGTGGTACCCTTTCATCGTACAAAATTTCAGGGTAATATCTGTTACTGTTGTGGATATATAGAATGACAGTGAAATATTCCGCGCGGCCGCCATGTTGAATATTGTTGATATGTATGGGAATTTGAAAGCCGCAGTCGAGGTCAGACGAGGTAGTAGTATGCACTTACCGAGTTTCATTGAAATCGCTTTGGCCGTTTAGATTTGATTAGGGGTGGGGGAGACACACGGACAAAAGGTAATCTTAAGCCTATTTTTTTTTTCTTAAATGAAAATGGGGCCCCCTACTTTGTCTGCTAAAAACTGTCTGTCTGTCTATCTATCTATCTATCTATCTATCTATCTATCTATCTATCTATCTATCTATCTATCTATCTATCTATCTATCCTCTCAACTCCTAAACGACTACAGCTATCGAAACCAAATTTAGTAAGAGTAAAGGTTTATACCTGAATATCTCACGACCATATTGGAAATTGACGTCAGTGCTACCAACTGTTGAAAAATTGCAATTGAAATTTGAGATCCATGTTGGATATCTCAGAAGTCATACATGCGAACTATTCAAATATTGGCACACATATAGGTAATAACATTCCAGATTAATTTCCAAAAGTCCACACATAACAGTGTTGTCAACATGATTCTACGCCTGATGGTAGGTCCAATTTCTAAATGCATGTAACTTCTATACTATCGATAGGATTTCAACCAAATTTAGAACGTACTATGTGTACTACAACAGATATGACTGTGCGTATTTTAAAGAGCCACCAGGGCTGCCAATTTTTAATAAATGCTCTATGTTTTAACCCTAATATCAATATATCAGAAAGTGTGCAAACCAACAGCTCTAAACGTTGCACACGTATAGTACCTGACATTCTACCTTACTTTGGTGTAACTTATAAAAATCAGTGCTGCCAACACGATTCTAAGCTTGCTGATAGGTCCAGTTTTTAAATGCATATAACTTCTGTACTAACAAATGGATTTCAACGAAATTTCATATATGCTTTGTGAACCATAACAGTTATGACTATGCGTATTTGAAAGAACCAGCAGGGCTGCCAACTGTTAATAAATGCTCTCTCTATTTGTTTAATCCTAATATAAATATATCAGAAAGTATGCAAGCCATCAGCTGTAAACTTTGCACACGTATAGTACCTGACATTCTAGATTAATTTGGAGTAACTACTATACCTCAGTGCTGCCAACATGATTCTAAGCTTTCTGATAGTTTCAATTTTTAATTACATGTAACTTTTATACTAGCAAATGGATTTTATCCAAAATTGGTACTATAATAGATCGTAATATTTCAGAATAATTCTGATCATCACATACATGACATTGTTCCCAACATGATTTTACGCGCACTGATAAATCCAATATCAAACAGCATATAACGTCCATACCATCCATTAGACTTCAACCAAATTTTGTATGTGCGTTCTATAGACTACCTTAAGAGATGGAACTAAGAATATAGGCTATTCATAGTCACCAGGGCTGCCAACTGTAGTAAGTTACTCTATTAGGCTACACCATTTTAGATGTATTTCAAACTCCAGTACTTATAAATGTTAGTATTACCAACTTGACTTCGTCATTACTATAGATAGGTCTATATAGATTGCCATGAATCTTAATTTTTAAGAAAAGTAAGCTCTTTAGTTCGTCACGGAACTACTTGTTATGAAAATGAAAATCCACAGCCTGCTTGCAGTCGATCGACCAAATCAGGGAATGGAATGAATGAAGCTCCCATCTAGCGGCGAGTATATGAACTGTGCCAGCTGACGAAGCCTGTCGCACTCCCCCGAGGCAATAATTAAATGAATGACAGAGGAAATGAAACGACAGTGGAGAGCTGAAATGAAATTTGTGACAGGGGAACACCGGAGTACCCGGAGAAAAACCTGTCTGCCTCCGCTTTGGCCAGTACAAATCTCACATGGAGTGACCGGGATTTGAACCACGGACCCAGCGTGCTGCCGCCTAAGCTAAGCTACGGAGGCTCAACAACTTGTTATAAATATTGATATTTTTTTCACCACTTAAAAAATAAAATATTTTCAAGTTTTTAGCACATGCTAATCTGTTCCCTATTAATAAGTATAGACGTACATAATCCAGTCGTTTGTCATCAATCCCAAATTTGGTTTTATTCAAGATAAAAATTTCATCGAATTACGAAATTTTAATATTCGGCTCGGGGTGGTATTGATCCCCATAATCACCCACCATAGTTATGGTGATAATGGTAATTGTTGTTTGAAGGAGCCTAACATCTAGGTTATCGGCCCCTAATGGTTTGGGTGACAGTGAAAATGAAAGATGCTCAATAGAAACTTACAACAAAAGTTTAGTGCTTTTCAGTCGGTCAACACGAATGTACCCAAAAAGAGCTGGGTTATGCCCTAATCCTGAAATAAATTACATGAGATTAATAAATACTCTACGATGACCAGTTGCGATCGTCAAGCGATCATCATCAGATCCATTACACTTAGGCTATAACATCTATGTTTGAGAATACAGGTGAAAAATATTTACAATATGTACAATTATTCAGTTGCAGTATTGGTACCGCAACAGTAGTACAGTATATCTAATGTTAGGTGAAATACTAAAATGGTAATAGAAATCCGGAGTTTGTCTGTTTGGGGTGATTAGATGGCTGTAAAAAATCAACTATGGTTATACTGTAATAATAGAGGCTGATACTTATCCGGTTGTCTTCCTGGCTGGAACTTCGAGCAGTTTCGTGTTCACTCTAGCACCAGTTGTGGTCGACTGAATCCGGGTGTTAACTGGACGAAACTGTTTTTTTCCTTTCTCCCCCTTTTGTTTACTTAGGCAACACTGAAAAATGGCTTCAAACCCCACAATGGAACCTACAACTAAAACTAACTACTCTCTTACAAACTAGAAAAGGAAATAGGAAACGAAATGGAGAAGAATGTACATAAAAGACAGCAGAAAAGGAAATGCCTTCAATCCTCGAATAATGCGAGTTCAGGGACTTGGAAGGCAGGAGAGCCATGAAAGGCAGCAAGGAAAGGGAACGAGGAGAGTGTCCGCCCGAAAGGCAATGGAAAAAGGGTGAAAACTTGACCCAGCTCAGGAATCCCTCGGGGTTGCCAACTCCCGAACTCACCAGCCGTGAGCCCTTGAGGGTGTAGCACTATCCAGGGTGCACCAGAAGTGGTGGGGCTACATACACCTTGCCTCCTTGAGGGCCTTGTGCAGAAGGCAGGAGATAACATGAAAAGAAAAAGAAGGCTGACCCCTCGAAGAATAAGAGTATCAGGAAAGATGAGAAAAGAGCTAATTAAGGCGGGAAAGTGAAAGACTCCCTAGGCCTCGGATACCCAAATACCAAGGGAGTTGACCAAGGGAGATCTATAGGAAAGGTGACAGAGAGGAGCCCGGCACAAGTAAGTGGAAGTAATGCCGGACTCAGCTGGGGGCCCGTGGTCACCAACCCACGTCTCACTAGTCGTGAATCCCTGTGGGAACTACCATAGTTCGCCGCTGAGACCAAGCCCAATTCAGCTCCAGCGTGGTATTTACTTGGATGACGAACAAGACTGGCTCTGTGAGGTCAACAGCTGGTTATTCAAGGGTTGATAAGATAAGAAGAAGAATGGCATTATCTCAAAGGTAACGACGACGGACTGGAAACACCTCATCGAAGGAGTGGTCTAGACCAGGGGTGCCCAACCTTTTTTAACTAAGGGCCACATTGTAAATAGTTGGGGGACCTTGCGGGCCAATAACACCGGGGGGTTTGGGGGTTATGGAATTTTAAAAAAGATATAGGTGCAATATGGTGAGATTTGTGGCTGTCTGACCTTAGTTTTCTTAGTATTGTTGCAGTTTTCTATATATATTTGTTGTGGGTAAAAAATAAAACACTAAAAATAAATGTACATATTTTTAATAAATCATCATATATATTATTTCAGTAGTATAGATCCCTCCTGCGGCGCTCACAAGAGACCGATCGTGAAAAATGAGCATTCAAATGAAAGAGAATATACATTGCCAGTGACTCATTGCACTCTAATTTCATAAATATCTATAATTTCTTTAAAAAATGACTTTAAAAACTGTACGAAGTGTGCGATTTGCAGTTACTGTTGCTGCAGGAAGATACGCTCCATAATTGGTGTCCACTTCACATTTTGGCCGCTGTGACGCCTTTTATATGTCATTTTAACATTCTGAGGTCTTTCCTTTATCATTTTGCATCGATTTCAGAAACAGTAAATAAAGGAATGTGTACGTTTTCAGAATCAGTAGGCTAAATCAATGGATTGGGTACTCAAGTCGTATAACCGGTGAGTGTTAGTGCTAAGCTTTCAATCAATGGACTCAGCACAAACATGATTTAAGCTCATCCGTCTCAACAGTGGATTTATTATATTCCAGGTTTGTTAATATGCCGCGATACAGGATTTTCTTCTGCATTCTAATTCCAGAAATATCGATTTTTGTAAGAATTGTGCTTTTTGCAAATACTGTTGCTCTAATATGCTGCAATTCTGAGCTGTCGTCTAAAACCTTAAAACATTGAACGTTTATTCTCTAACAGTTTTTCTTCTATCTGATTTTCAGAATCAGTAAATCAATGGATTGGGTACGGTTTTTCTTCTGCATTCTAATACCGTAAATATCGACTTTTGTAAGAAGTGTGTTTTTGCAAATACTGTTGCTGTATCATGCTAGAGTTGTCGTCTACAACCATAAAACTATCATCATCATCATCATCATCATCATCATATAGGCCTCATAAATTAGCAGTGACGAATTGCATTCTAATTTCATAAATATAAATTGTTGTACGAAGTGTGCGATTTGCAAATACCGATGCTCTATCATGCTGCACTTATGAGTTGTCGTCTAAACCCTTAAAACTATTAAACGTTAATTATTTTACAGGTTTTTCTTCTGCATTTTAATTTCATAAATATCGATCATTTCGCATGGTTTTCAGAAACAGTAAATCAATGGATTGAGCACTCCAAATCGTATAACCGGCGTGTGTTACGCGTCTAAAACCTTAGAACTATTAAGCATTAATTATAATACAGGTTTTTCTTCTATCATTTCCCATGGTTTTCAGAATTACTAAATCAATGGATTGGGTACTCAGATCGTATAATTTCATAAATATCGAATAACCGATGAGTGTTATGATGATCCAATTTTCAGTGAATGCCTTTTAGTTAGAGAACGTAGAACTTGGAATTCTAACTGAAATGTAAACAGTGTTCTAAAATCATTTGGATGAAATGAAAACATAACCTTTCTCTTTAAGTCTCTCATTATAAACCTATTGGGAAATGTGTGGTTTATGAACAAGCGAGATTTTCTATTTTCGTAAATGTCTATAAATTATACGAAGTGTGCGATTTTCAGATACTGTTGCTGTAGGAAAATACGCTCCATAATTGCTGTCCACTTCACATTGTAGCCGCTGTGACGCCTGTTTAGTGTCACTTTAACATTCTGAGATCTTTCCTTTATCATTCTGCATGGATTTCAGAAACAGTAAATCTAAGGAATGTGTAATCGTATAATTTCATAAATTACCGGTGACGAATTGCATTCGAATTGCATAAATATCAATTTTTGTAAGAAGTGTGCGATTTGCAGATACTGATGCTCTAACATGCTGCAATTATGAGTTGTCGTCTAAATCCTTAAAACTATTAAACGTTAATTTATTTTACAGGTTTTTCTTCTGCATTCTAATTTCATAAATATCGATCATTTCGCATGGTTTTCAGAAACAGTAAATCAATGGATTGAGTAGGCCCTACTCTAAATCGTATAACCGGCGTGTGTTACGGCGTCTAAAACATTAGAACTATTAAACATTAATTCCTTTACAGGTTCTTCTTCTATCATTTCCCATGGTTTTCAGAATTACTAAATCAATGGATTGGGTACTCAAATCGTATGATTTCATAATTATCGAATAACCAATGAGTGTTATGATGATCCAATTTTCAGTGATTGCCTTCTTAAGTTGGGAACGTACAACTTCTGACTGAAATGTGTCGAATAACCGGTGAGTGTTACGGCTAAGCTCTCAATCAATGGATTCAGTACAGAAATGGAATCAACAGTGACGAATTGCATTTTAATTTCATAAATATCAAAGAAAGAAACCAGCCACAGCACGCTCTCATGCTGACGCTCCACTCGGGAAAGCGAAAGCACCCCTGTAGGTAACGTGCAAAGGAGTTTAGCGCTGATCGTTGCACTTACGAACAAGGAAGCCTCACTGTAAGCGGGTCGTGAAGAAGTTTTCCAACGAGGGCTGTCCTGATAAGGGAGAAGGAGGCTTCTCAGCCAACAAGATGAAGCAGGAAATCTTGACCAAGATGCTTTCATAAATATAGAATTACTGGTGAGTGTTATGATGATAGAATTTTCAGTAATTGCCTTCTTACGTTAGAGAAGGTACAGCTTGGAATTCTAACTGAAATGAAAACTGTCTTCTATAATCATTTGGTTGAAATAATAACATAACAACCTTTCTCCTTAAGTCACTCGGGTCCGCTAGTATATATATTATTTCAGTAGTATAGATCCCTCATGCGGCACTCACAAGCGACGGATCGTGACAAATTAGCATTAAAATGAACGAGAATAGGCATTAGCAGTGACGAATTTCACTGTAATTTCATAACTATCGATGATGATGATGATGATAATTGTTGTTTTAAGGGGCCTAACATCTAGGTTATCGGCCCCTAATGATCTGGGTAATAGCCAATTCACAATAATAGTGCGGAAATCTTAAAGAGAAAAGGATATATAATGAAAAGAAAAGAAGGCTGATTCCTAGAAGAATGAGGGATCAGGAAAGATGAGACAAGGGCCAATTAAGGTGGGAAAGGAGGAGACTTCATAGGCCTCGGATACCGTAATACCGTCGGGGTCGGAAAAGAACAAGAGTTGACCAAGAGAGGTAAAGAAGACGGAGAGGAGCCCGGCACAAGTAAGTCGAAGCAATGCCGGACTCATCTGGGGTCCCGTGGTCACCAACCCATGTCCCACTAGATGTGAGCGCCTGGGGGGGGGGGCATGAAATACCTAGCGCTCCCCAACCGAGCATATGTAGCATGTTCGCTCCGTGGAAAAGTTGCTGGTGATAATAGTAAGAATAATAATCTGGTTCTTGTTGACCACCTTCATAGATATGGCAATCCCAAACAGTGGCAACATGGTAACAAAACATGTCGAAAGGTTGTCAAAGTATAAAGAGATTTCGGAACTGATCAGGAAGCAATGGCACATGGCACAAGTCACGTGAGTTCCTATAATCATCTCCAGCACTGACGTGATTCCGAACAACCTAAAGGAATCTCTCACTCATTCACGACCTCACTGTGCCAACGTTACGATAGTCTTTCAAGTGTGAAGTTTTTGACCATCCGCCGTTTAAAGCAAACCAGCACTGAATGATTTTCAACTTTTTTCGAGAATTGGAGGTATGGTTGGGCGGCAACGCCTAGCCAAAAAGGAAAAACTTCAGGAGACTGTCAGACGTACCCATCTCAGTGGCGGCAGAATTCTTTGCAGAGGCCATTGGGAAGCTGGTGTAACGATACGACAAATGTTTCAATCATCTTGGCGATTATGTTGAAATATAAGTACAAAACAAACAAACAGTTGGTAATAAAATCAGTTTGGTATGTCAATCTGTTAATTTTATACAGTCCATCGGAGGTTGGGAAAAAAACAGCCCTCGTACATCTGGGATTGTAAATGTTTTCTCTCCAGGTAATATGCTGAGAATTTGTAAGCGCATGCGCAAAATAAACAATAATAATAGTAGTCTAATAATTCAAAAAATTCAGACATTGAAAAGCAAGAACGCCAAATTATTAGAAAAAAGTAAGGCCCTACTCAATAAAATGGAATTTGGATCAAGAGACGAACTGGGGACCTCACACAAACACTGAGACATTCTTTGGAAACATAATTACGATGGACAACAATAAACTAACAAAAAGATTATTTAATATAATTAATACAAAACATTCGACGATAAACAAGGGGAACCTGAATGAGATGAATATCGGAGAGAAGTCATCGGATTTTTAAGAGCGTTAGAAATCCCTCAGTACGCCTTCCTTCTGAGGGGAAGTAAAGCCGGCGGTCCCAAGTCATAGATTTATGGCATGTTAAATAACCTTCCACAACAATTGGTAGTGTGTAGCAAAATTTGTAGGTTATATTTGGCTAGTTAGAAACGCTCTATCAAGTTCCAACGTTCGCCGCTAGGTGATATTGACAGTAGCATCTGGTAGCTAAAGCTGGAACTACGTGAAATTGAATTTGTTGGGAGCCCTCGGGCGTTCAATCAAAAATGCCCAGCTATGGCCATTGGCTGCAATTCATATACAATAATTAGTTTGGAGAAAGAATGGAAGAAAACAGACGAAAAATCACTATCAAAATTGGAACCTCTAATCTTCGAACTTGCTGCAGCTTCCCATAGTGAATGTGGTGTCGATTTAACGCAGTACGTCGGGTCGTGGGGCTTCATTGTAAGTACACAAAGGAAAAAGGGGAGAATCCTGAAAAAGAAAGGACTGTTATTAAGTAAGTCGTCCTTTCCTCATCGTATTACTCTTGAAATGGCGCGACCCCCCTCCAGCAAACACCACAGCAGGAAGTTTTTACGATATCGAGCTCACACTGCTTAACATCAGTTCTTTCTTGAAACAACCTAAAACTTTCCTTGTTCCACTGACCACAGTACATTATCGATGAGTCAAACACTCAGATAGCAGAACATTTCCTTGTGAAGCTTCGAGGCCAATAAACTTTAGCCACCCATGTGTTTGAGTCTGTACGGTATTTACATCATAACTTGTGAGACTGCGGTGTCGTTTATTTTGGGCTTAGCGTGGTCACGTAGTTACCATGGCAACAGGAGCAAGCAGACTCTACTCGTTGGAAGCCTGTTGCAGCAACAAACACACAGCTAGTTACCATGGCAACAAGAGCAAGCAGACTCCACTCGTTGGAAGCGTGTAGCAGCAACAGACAGCTAGTTACCATGGCAGCAAGAGCAAGCAGACTCTACTCGTTGGAAGCGTGTTGCAGCAACAAACAGACAGACAGCTAGTTACCATGGCAACAAGAGCAATCACACTCTACTCGTTGGAAGCGTGTTGCAGCAACAAACACACAACTAGTTACCATGGCAACAAGAGCAAGCACACTCTAGTCATTGGAAGCGTGTAGCAGCAACAAACAGACAGCTAGTTACCATGGCAGCAAGAGCAAGCACACTCTACTCGTTAGAAGCGTGTTGCAGCAACAAACAGACAGACAGCTAGTTACCATGGCAGCAAGAGCAAGCACACTCTACTCGTTGGAAGCGTGTTGCAGCAACAAACAGACAGCTAGTTACCATGGCAACAAGAGCAAGCACACTCTAGTCGTTGGAAGCGTGTTGCAGCAACAAACAGACAGCTAGTTACCATGGCAACAAGAGCAAGCACACTCTAGTCGTTGGAAGCGTGTTGCAGCAACAAACAGACAGACAGCTAGTTACCATGGCAACAAGAGCAAGCACACTCTACTCGTTAGAAGCGTGTTGCAGCAACAAACACACACCTAGTTACCATGGCAACAAGAGCAAGCACACTCTAGTCGTTGGAAGCGTGTTGCAGCTACAAACAGACAGCTAGTTACCATGGCAGCAAGAGCAAGCACACTCTAGTCGTTGGAAGCGTGTTGCAGCAACAAACAGACAGCTAGTTACCATGGCAGCAAGAGCAAGCACACTCTACTCGTTGGAAGAGTGTTGCAGCAACAAACAGACAGCTAGTTACCATGGCAGCAAGAGCAAGCACACTCTAGTCGTTGGAAGCGTGTTGCAGCTACAAACAGACAGCTAGTTACCATGGCAACAAGAGCAAGCACACTCTACTCGTTGGAAGCGTGTTGCAGCAACAAACAGACAGCTAGTTACCATGGCAACAAGAGCAAGCACACTCTAGTCGTTGGAAGCGTGTTGCAGCAACAAACAGACAGACAGCTAGTTACCATGGCAACAAGAGCAAGCACACTCTAGTCGTTGGAAGCGTGTTGCAGCAACAAACAGACAGCTAGTTACCATGGCAACAAGAGCAATCACACTCTAGTCGTTGGAAGCGTGTTGCAGCAACAAACAGACAGCTAGTTACCATGGCAACAAGAGCAAGCACACTCTAGTCGTTGGAAGCGTGTTGCAGCAACAAACAGACAGCTAGTTACCATGGCAGCAAGAGCAAGCACACTCTAGTCGTTCGAAGCGTGTTGCAGCAACAAACAGACAGCTAGTTACCATGGCAACAAGAGCAATCACACTCTAGTCGTTGGAAGCGTGTTGCAGCAACAAACAGACAGCTAGTTACCATGGCAACAAGAGCAAGCACACTCTAGTCGTTGGAAGCGTGTTGCAGCAACAAACAGACAGCTAGTTACCATGGCAGCAAGAGCAAGCACACTCTACTCGTTGGAAGCGTGTTGCAGCAACAAACAGACAGCTAGTTACCATGGCAGCAAGAGCAAGCACACTCTAGTCGTTGGAAGCGTGTTGCAGCTACAAACAGACAGCTAGTTACCATGGCAGCAAGAGCAAGCACACTCTACTCGTTGGAAGCGTGTTGCAGCAACAAACAGACAGCTAGTTACCATGGCAACAAGAGCAAGCACACTCTAGTCGTTGGAAGCGTGTTGCAGCAACAGACAGACAGCTAGTTACCATGGCAACAAGAGCAAGCACACTCTACTCGTTGGAAGCGTGTTGCAGCAACAAACAGACAGCTAGTTACCATGGCAACAAGAGCAAGCACACTAGTCGTTGGAAGCGTGTTGCAGCAACAAACAGACAGACAGCTAGTTACCATGGCAACAAGAGCAAGCACACTCTAGTCGTTGGAAGCGTGTTGCAGCAACAAACAGACAGCTAGTTACCATGGCAACAAGAGCAATCACACTCTAGTCGTTGGAAGCGTGTTGCAGCAACAAACAGACAGCTAGTTACCATGGCAACAAGAGCAAGCACACTCTAGTCGTTGGAAGCGTGTTGCAGCAACAAACAGACAGCTAGTTACCATGGCAGCAAGAGCAAGCACACTCTAGTCGTTGGAAGCGTGTTGCAGCAACAAACAGACAGTTAGTTACCATGGCAACAAGAGCAAGCACACTCTAGTCGTTGGAAGCGTGTTGCAGCAACAGACAGACAGCTAGTTACCATGGCAACAAGAGCAAACAGACTCCGCTCGTTGGAAGCGTGTAGCAGCAACAGACAGCTAGTTACCATGGCAACAAGAGCAAGCAGACTCTAGTCGTTGGAAGCGTGTTGCAGCAACAAACAGACAACTAGTTACCATGGCAACAAGAGCAAGCAGACTCCACTCGCTGGAAGCGTGTTGCAGCAACAAACAGACAGACAGCTAGTTACCATGGCAGCAAGAGCAAGCACACTCTACTCGTTGGAAGCGTGTTGCAGCAACAAACAGACAGACAGCTAGTTACCATGGCAGCAAGAGCAAGCACACTCTACTCGTTGGAAGCGTGTTGCAGCAACAAACAGACAGACAGCTAGTTACCATGGCAGCAAGAGCAAGCACACTCTACTCGTTGGAAGCGTGTTGCAGCAACAAACAGACAGACAGCTAGTTACCATGGCAGCAAGAGCAAGCACACTCTACTCGTTGGAAGCGTGTTGCAGCAACAAACAGACAGCTAGTTACCATGGCAACAAGAGCAAGCACACTCTAGTCGTTGGAAGCGTGTAGCAGCAACAAACACACCTAGTTACCATGGCAACAAGAGCAAGCACACTCTAGTCGTTGGAAGCGTGTTGCAGCAACAAACAGACAGACAGCTAGTTACCATGGCAGCAAGAGCAAGCACACTCTACTCGTTGGAAGCGTGTTGCAGCAACAAACAGACAGACACCTAGTTACCATGGCAACAAGAGCAAGCACACTCTACTCGTTGGAAGTAGCACTAAATAAGGATTCTAAAGCTAACGACTGTAGCAAAGTGTGGAGCAGGATAAAGTCTTACTGTAGGGTGAGCAGAAGTGGTGGGGGGAGCTCTATTAGTGATGAAATATGGATTGCATATTATGAGAATCTGTTAAATGCTGAAGATAATTGGAGGAAGAGGGATGAGTTTGGCGTCCCGAGGGGGCTGGAGGCCACTCTGCCTATGCTGGACCTAGTCATATCGATAGAGGAAATTAAGGAAGTAATGACAAAAAGTAAAGGAGGGAAGTCAGGTGCTATTTCGGGGATAACAAATGAATTTTGGTAAGAGTTGAGTAGCAATAGGTTCATGATGGACAGCTTGGTAAAAATCTTTAACAAAATCTTTGAAGGAGGTAGATTTCCAAGGGCGTGGCAGGAGGGGATAATTTGTCCAATATATAAGAAGCGTGGGGACAAACTAGACCCAGGCAACTATAGAGGCATAACTTTGCTTGATAATTTGAGCAAAATGTACACCGGGGTCTTATCCAAGCGTTTAATAGCATGGGCAGAGGGCTGTTCGGTGTTCTCGAGACTCCAGACAGGGTTCAGAAAAGGAATGAGGACCAGTGACAATATAATGGTGGTTAAAACGGTGATGGACAAGTACATAAGAAGGAAAAGAGGTAAGCTGTATATCACAGCTATTGATTTGGAGAAGGCGTTTGATTCAGTGAGCAGGGGAGCTGTCATGGCTAAACTGGAAAAAATCGGGGTGTCACATAAAATGATACGAGCAATTGAGAATGTGTATTCCGAAGTGGAATGTGCAATTAAAACTAAAGATGATGTAATTGTAGGAGAGATAACGTCTAATATAGGACTAAAACAGGGATGCAAATTATCCCCGGTGCTTTTTTTGCTATTTATCAACGATATTTTCGATTCAAAGGGCTTTGAGCAACGGTCCAACCCTTGCTTGGACAATTATGATATCCCGGGCCTAGCTTTCGCTGATGACATCCTTCTGCTTGCTCTAACACCCTATAATATGCAATATAGTATTGACGAGATTGTGAGATACTGTGAGGACTGGAACTTAAAAATTAACCCGAGTAAGACCAAAGTTATGGTCTGCAAAAAGGGAGTTAAACTGGCTAAGAATGAAAAGTGGGTCATGTATCGGTCTCAGTTAGAGACGGTGAAAAAACTTGAGTATCTAGGGACGATAATGGCGAGTAATGGTAAATGGACCGAACAAATTAAAAGGGCAAAATCGAAAGGGCTAGCGGCATTGGCGAATGTTAAAGTGTTAGAGCGTAGGTTACCGAATCTTGACTACAAAGTGTATAAGAATGTGTTCAACGCACTCATCGTTTCAAGAGCACTCTATGGAGTGGAAGTATGGGGTTTAGAGGAAGGAACGAAAACCCTGGACAGTATTGTAAGTAGGTTTGCCAAGATAATTTTGGGGCTACCTAGTTGCACGGCGAATTGTGGAGCGAGAATGTTGTGTGAGGATGTAAGCATTAGACAACATATCATAAAAAAGGGTCATAAAGTCTTGGATTCGTTTAAAAGCAGGTGGAGGGGGGGAAATGCTTAAGGTAGCCTGCCTGCACCAAATGAAGCATCAGCAAGAGGGCTACTGGGTGGACGGGGTAAGAAGTGTACTGGAAAGATTAGGAATGGGTTATCTATGGGATAGGGACTTACAAAGAGAGGAAGGTAGGGTGTGTAAAAAAGTGTGCAGAAGGGTTAATGACGTAGAGTTGCAGGTGCTAAGGGAAGAGTGCACCAGTAGGAGAACCTTAACGGAGTTCTGCGAAATAAGGAACTTTATGAGCATAAAGCCTCAATGCCTAATGAAAAGAGAAATGAGAGGGATAATTTGGTGGTTAATGGGGGTGTATAAGAACAAAGCGTTGAGAGAAGTAGGAAAAGAGGACATTTGCCTGTTTTGTGGGAAGGTTATGGGTGCGGCGCACCTGATCAGGGAATGCAAGGAAATTAAAATGATAAGAGCAAAGTTTGTAGACAAAGCAGATCTAAACAGAATAGAAAATGAAAATGAGTATCACACTTTAATTAAATTACTAAAAGGGGAATGGGGGAAAGCAGGTCAATTAGCAAAATATTTTAATACCATCAGGGCAATGTGGAATAAGAAAGCGTCGGATGAGATTCAGAACAAAGATGCATGTAAATTAAGCATTCAAGTACAGGAGATGGCTTCCTAAGCTATAAATCTTGTTAAAGCCTAGGAGAGCCTATCTGTATTAACTAGGTAGCCTATACGATTACTACCGTACAGCCACATATTGCTGTCTGTAGATTTTTCCTGTGAGTTTGATGGGTTTTTTTCCTTACCACAAAACTTATCAGACTCTTACAGTCAGTAAGGGCTCGATAGGGAAATAAAAGTAATTCTTTCTGTGAGGTGTCTCCCATGGAGAACTGTCAAAAAATGAAGAACACTGTGTCCACATTTATGATTAAGAAAGATCTTTGTGCAGTTTCCATCAGAAAAGTTGCCCAGTGATATTGTGAATGAAGATAACTACTGCAAAACATTATTAAGTTTTGAAATAACAAGGAAGCTATGAAATGCCGAATGGACATTTGGTTTAATTATCTAACGCCATACTGTAAATTTATGTTATCTATGTGTTTATTGTCTGTATGTCACGATATGACTCTCTGAGTTAAAGTGACAATTAACAAGTAGACTTGGTTTAAATAAATAAATAAATAAATAAATAAATACTCGTTGGAAGCGTGTTGCAGCAACAAACAGACAGACAGCTAGTTACCATGGCAGCAAGAGCAAGCACACTCTAGTCGTTGGAAGCGTGTAGCAGCAACAAACACACACCTAGTTACCATGGCAACAAGAGCAAGCACACTCTAGTCGTTGGAAGCGTGTTGCAGCAACAGACAGACAGCTAGTTACGATGGCAACAAGAGCAAGCACACTCTAGTCGTTGGAAGCGTGTTGCAGCAACAGACAGACAGCTAGTTACGATGGCAACAAGAGCAAGCACACTCTAGTCGTTGGAAGCGTGTTGCAGCAACAGACAGACAGCTAGTTACGATGGCAACAAGAGCAATCACACTCTACTCGTTGGAAGCGTGTTGCAGCAACAAACACACACCTAGTTACCATGGCAACAAGAGCAAGCACACTCTAGTCGTTGGAAGCGTGTTGCAGCAACAGACAGACAGCTAGTTACGATGGCAACAAGAGCAATCACACTCTACTCGTTGGAAGCGTGTTGCAGCAACAAACACACACCTAGTTACCATGGCAACAAGAGCAAGCACACTCTAGTCGTTGGAAGCGTGTTGCAGCAACAGACAGACAGCTAGTTACGATGGCAACAAGAGCAAGCACACTCTAGTCGTTGGAAGCGTGTTGCAGCAACAGACAGACAGCTAGTTACGATGGCAACAAGAGCAAGCACACTCTAGTCGTTGGAAGCGTGTTGCAGCAACAAACACACACCTAGTTACCATGGCAACAAGAGCAAGCACACTCTAGTCGTTGGAAGCGTGTTGCAGCAACAGACAGAGAGCTAGTTACGATGGCAACAAGAGCAATCACACTCTACTCGTTGGAAGCGTGTTGCAGCAACAAACACACACCTAGTTACCATGGCAACAAGAGCAAGCACACTCTAGTCGTTGGAAGCGTGTTGCAGCAACAGACAGACAGCTAGTTACGATGGCAACAAGAGCAAGCACACTCTAGTCGTTGGAAGCGTGTTGCAGCAACAAACACACACCTAGTTACCATGGCAACAAGAGCAAGCACACTCTAGTCGTTGGAAGCGTGTTGCAGCAACAAACACACACCTAGTTACCATGGCAACAAGAGCAATCACACTCTAGTCGTTGGAAGCGTGTTGCAGCAACAGACAGACAGCTAGTTACCATGGCAACAAGAGCAAGCACACTCTAGTCGTTGGAAGCGTGTTGCAGCAACAAACAGACAGCTAGTTACCATGGCAACAAGAGCAAGCACACTCTAGTCGTTGGAAGCGTGTTGCAGCAACAGACAGACAGCTAGTTACCATGGCAACAAGAGCAAGCACACTCTAGTCGCTGGAAGCGTGTTGCAGCAACAAACAGACAGCTAGTTACCATGGCAAGAAGAGCATGCAAACTACTCGTTAGAAGCGTGTTGCAGCGACAAACAGACAGCTAGTTACCATGGCAAGAAGAGCATGCAGACTCTACTCGTTAGAAGCGTGTTGCAGCGACAAACAGACAGCTAGTTACCATGGCAACAAGAGCAAGCAGACTCTACTCGTTAGAAGCGTGTTGCAGCGACAAATAGACAGCTAGTTACCATGGCAACAAGAGCAAGCTGACTTCACTTGTTAGAAGTGTGTTGCAGCAACAAATAGACAGCTAGTTCAATACCACGTCCTGTGGTTCAGAAGGAGGTCTCGTGGCTCATGACCACGAGATTAACAGTCACGTAAAACTACGGTATAAGTAGTTAATGCGGTTTAAGTTGAAAATACTTACAAAATGCAATTGAAAATCAAAATACTCACAAAAATTCCGCTCCCGTATTCAAAGACTTACTAAAAAGCAATTTAGATTGTCAATCCTTACAAATTGCAATTGAGGTTGAAAATAATCGCAAAATGAAATTAGATTGAAAATACTTACAAAATGTAGTGTAGATTCAAAAAATTCAGAAAATGTAATTTAGAAACACAGGAAGCCAATTCACAAAAACAGTGCGGGAATCTTAAAGAGAAAAGGAACTACAATGAAAAGGAAAAGAAGGCTGATCCCTAGAAGAATGAGGGATCAGGAAAGAAGAGAGAAGCGCCAATTATGGCGGGAAAGGCCTCGGATACCCTAATACCGTAGGAGTCGGAAGAGAACAAGAGTTGACCAAGAGAGATCGACAGTTAAGAAGACGGAGAGGAGCGCGGCACCAAATAAGTGGAAGCATTGCCGGACTCAGCTGGGTCCTCTGGTCACCAACCCACGTCCCAGTAGATGTGAGCCCCTGGGGGGGGGGGAGCATGAAATACCTAGCGCCCCCCACCCGAGCGAGTATGTAGCATGTTCGCTCCGAGGAAAAGTTGCTGGTGATAATAATAATAATAATCTGGTTCTGGTTGACCACCTTCATAGATGTGGCAATTTCAAACAGTGGCAACATGGTAACAAAACATGTCGAAAAGCTGTCAAAGTATAAAGAGTTTTCAGAACTGATCAGGAAGCAATGGCACATGGCACAAGTCACGACAGTTCCTATAATCATATCCAGCACTGACGTGATTCCGAACAACCTAAAGCAGGCCTGTCCAGCCATGCTACTGGTGGCTGTGGCGCCACGGCTTGCCACGAGACTCGCTCCGTGGCAGACTAAGCCCCGTTCCATCGCCACTCCCGCCAGCTTCTCCTCTCACTACTCTTGCTGGAGAGGAGAAGACGGACTTGGGAATTTAATTATTTAGCAGTATCCGCCCCAGCGCCAGCGGACGGCAAGTGAATGTGTTTGATATGCCGCACTTTTTTTAAGCTACTGATTATTGGTCATTAATGTCCCATTCAACGCCACGCACAACGTTGCCCGTCCTTTCGCCAGCTCGCTACCTCCACATATCACACCTTACTACGCGCAGCTGAAATGGCTGAAACTCCACGAGCGCAGGCAGTTGCCATTCTGACACATAAAATATTACATACCAAGACCCCATTATATCTCTACAATGCCTTTACACCAATACATTCTGTTTATAATCGAGAAAATAGATACACAAAATTAACACTCCAGATTCCTATACACCGAACCATGAAGTTCAATAAATCTTTTGTTTGTACCGCCTCACGCCTCGTCAACACCTTCGATTTATATAAGTTCGTCAACATTGCAAGCACAGCAGCTTTCAAAAGACATCTTTCATCCTGCTTCTTGGAGCAGTATACCTCTCACATTGATTACTGCATTGTGTTAAAATACTTATTTTAAAGTTCAATTATAACACAAGGGCAATAGCTGACAACCTGCCTATTTTAATAGCTTTTCTTGTACAGTATATGGTGTTTGTTTTTCGGGCTGATAGTTTGTATGCACTCTCACTCTTTTGTATATAATTTTTCCATTATCATTAGTATTAGTATTATTATTATTATTATTATTATTATTATTATTATTATTGTATTGTTACTATCCTTTTGTTGTTAGACTATGATTATTTTTATTGTGAATGTAAGTGAAATGTTTTATTTTTATAAGCCCTAATCTTATTTTATGTAGGGCGCTACTGTAAAGGAGCTCTTACGCTCTAAGTGTGGCCGTGAAAATAAAATCAATCAATCAATCAATCCACTACCGAAACATCTTCCTCGCTTGCAGCCATGCCTCAACCCCCACACAACCCCCGTACGGAAACGCCACTGTGGCATATTCCCTGAACAGGCCTGTCTCAAGAAATCTCTCGCTGAGTTGAAATTAGACCCAGGACTTTTTAAGATAAAGCACAAGACAGTCATACTTTCTACGTGTCGCTTAGTGAGGCTGTTCTTGGCTAATCAAGCCTGAAGGAGTGAAGGGAAAAGAGTAAATCTACCAAGTAATGCAATCACCGAGAATTTGCTCCTTAATATGTATATCTGGGATTGTAAATGTTTTCTCTCCAGGAAATATGCTGAGAATTTGTAAGCGCATGCGCAAAAAAATAATAATAATAATAATAATAATAATATGATAATTGTTGTTTTAAGGGGCCTAACCTCTAGGTTATCGGCCCCTAATGGTCTGAGTGACAGGGAAAATAACAATGAAGAGGAAACCAGAACGAAAATTAAGTGTGACGTAAAATACTTACAAAAAGGAACTCATTGAAACTACTCACAAAAGGAATAGATTGAAAAATACGCACAAAATATAGTCTAGGTTCAAAATACGTACAAAATGCAATGTAGAGTCAAAATACTTACAGAATGCAATTGATATTCAAAATATTTACAAAATGCAAATGAGATTGAAAATGCGTAGGCTACAAAATGCAATTGAGGTTCAAAATACTTACAAAATGCAATTGAAATTGAAAATACACAATGCAATTCAGATTGAAAAGCTCCCATTTCAAATCCAAAATATTCAAAAAGTGCAATTGAAATTCAAAATCCTTACAAAATGCTTACAAAATGCAATTGAAATTCAAAATACTCACAAAAGTCCCATCTCCTATATTGAAAGTCTTACTAAAAAGCAATTTAGATTGTCAATCCTTACAAAATGCTATGTAGGCTGAAAACACTTGAAAAATGCAATTTAGATCGAAAAGACTTACAAAATGCCACATAGATTGAAAATACCTACAAAATGGAGTGTAGATGCAAAAAAAATCGCTAAAGGGAATTCAGATACACGGGGAGACAATTAACAAAAACAGTGCGGGAATCTTAAAGAGAAAAGGAAATATAATGAAAAGAAAACAAGAGGTCCGACCCCTCGAAGAAGGAGGGACCACGAAAGATGAGGCAAGGGCCAATTAAGGCGGGAAAGTGAAAGACTCCCTAGGCCTCGGGTACCCTAATACCGTCGGGGTCGGAAAAGATCAAGAGTTGACCAAGGGAGGTCGAAAGGAAAGAAGACGGAGAGGAGCACGGCACAAGTAAGTGGAAGCAATGCCGGACTCAGCTGGGGTCCCGTGGTCGCCAATCCACGTCACACTAGATGTGAGCCCCTGGGGGGATCAAAATAAACAATAATAATAGTTAAGTACAAGTTTTACGGGCTTGTAGGCCGTGGTCCAGACTGGATATCTCCCGACGTTTCACCGGAAACTGCGTCCGGCATTTTCAAGGGCACCGCTCCTTTCCTTGGTCAGCAGTGGAATGAGGAAGAGGCTTGAAATAATGGGTCGGGGTGGGTTTACAATTTTTCCTTCTTAAGAGACCACATTGATGCGCTTGGTTTCCACGTAGGTGGGTGAACCCTTGAAAATGCCGGACGCAGTTTCTGGTGAAACGTCGGGAGATATCCTGTCTGGACCACGGCCTACAAGCCCGAAAATCTCGTACTTAATCATGAACGCCGGCCAAGAAAGCCTAAGCTGTTATAATAATAATAGTAGTCTAATAATTCAAAAATATCAGGCATTGAAAAGCAAGAACTCAAAATTCTTAGAAAAATATTCGGCCCTACATAAGAAAATGAATTTGGATCAAGAGACGAACTGCAGACCTCTATAGTCTCTCAAACACTGTACGCAGGAGGCGGTTGACATTCTTTGGGAACATACGAGGGCAGATCAAAAAATAAGATGCACTTCCCAGTTATGGTCATTTATTACACCACCTATACAACAGCAACACCCCTATAACGACATACAATGTAGGCTAAGGTCACTTTTCCACATAGTTTCCAAGAGACTCCAAATATTTCTGCGAACGCACAACCAACTTGCCGATGCCTGATGCATAGAAAGTTCCTCCAGCGTTCTGCAACCGCACGGAGACGGCGGCCTTCACCTCGTCATCGGTCTGGAAACGTCGACCACCGAGCTCCGTTTTGAGCTTACCGGACAGATGAAAGTCACACTGTTGACATTTGCACGGGTCCTAGACGTTGCGGGCCTGCCCTCGCGATATTCGTCCGTGATATCCGTGCGTCCGGCTTCGAATTGCTGACACCACTTTACGATCCCTTGCCGGGAAATGGCCCGCTCACCATACAAAGCACTAATTTCACGATGAATGTCCGTGCAATTCTTCCTTTTGGCCCATAGGAATCGGATTGTTGCACGCACCTCATATTTGGAGTCAACGTCCAGTCGACGCGCCATTGCATTTGGCCGCTATTCACACCATACAAGACGAGACACCACAGCGACCTGCCTAACAGATGTTTGGGCAGTGTCTGTCCCTTTCTCCGCTATGCCTACGTTTGCGACACACAGCGCGCTGTTGCAGCGCGTTAGTGCAACTAACTTTTTGATCCACCTTCGTATTTAGGATGGACAACAATAAACTAACAAAAAGATTATTCAATATATTTAATACAAAACATTCGACGATGAATTGGAGGGAGGAAACGAGGGGAACCTGATTGAGATGAATATCGGAGAGAAGTCGACGGCCGAAGTCATCGGATTTTTAAGAACGTTAAAAATCCCTCAGTATGCCTTCCTTTGGAGGGGAAGTTAAAGCCAGCGGTCCCATGTCATAGATTTATGGTATGTAAAAGAACCTACCACTGCAATTGGTAGTGTGTAGCAAAATTTGTAGGTTATATTTGGCTAGGTAGAAACGCTCTATCAAGTGCCAACGTTCGCCGCTAGGTGTTATTGACAGTTGCATGTGGTAGCCCAAGCTGGAACTACTTGAAATTGAATTTGTTGGGAACCCTCGGGCGTTCAATCAAAAATGCCCAGCTATGGCCATTGGCTGCGATTCATATACAATAATTAGTTTGCAGAAAGTGTGGAAGAAAACAGAGGAAAAGTCGCTGTCAGCGCCAGGATTGGAATCTCTAATCTTCGAACTTGCTGCAGCTTCCCATTGTAGTTGTGGTGTCGATTTAACGCGCTACGTCGTGTCGTGCGGCTTCATTGAAAGGAAAAATGGGAGAAACCTAAAAAAAAAAGGAGTGTTATTAAGTAAGTCGTCCTTTCCTCATCGTATTACTCTTGAAATGGCGCGACCCCCCTCCAGCAAACACCACAGCAGGAAGTTTTTACGACATCGAGCTCACACTGCTTAACATCAGTTCTTTCTTGAAACAACCTAAAACTTTCCTTGTTCCGCTGACCACAGTACATTATCGATGAGTCAAACACTCAGATAGCAGAACATTTCCTTGTGAAGCTTCGAGGCCAATAAACTTTGGCCACCCATGCGTTTGAGTCTGTACGGTATTTACATCGTAACTTGTGAGAATGTGGTGTCGTTTATTTTGGGCTTAGCGTGGTCACGTAGTTACCATGGCAACAAGAGCAAGCTGACTCCAATCTATGGAAGCGTGTGGCAGCAACAGACAGACAGCTAGTTACCATGGCAACATGAGCAAGCAGAGACTACTCGTTGGAAGCGTATTGCAGCGACAAACAGATACCTAGTTACCATGGCAACAAGAGCAAGCAGACTTCACTCGTTGGAAGCGTGTTGCAGCAACAAACAGGCAGCTAGTTACCATGGCAACAAGAGCAAGCTGACTTCACTTGTTAGAAGTGTGTTGCAGCAACAAATAGACAGCAAGTTCAATACCACGGACCACGAGATTAACAGTCACGTAAAACTACAAGCTTATTTTTAGCCTACTTTCGATTTTTGCAAAAAATGAAAGTAGACTTATGAGATCAACACAGGGCGAAAAAAGTGTGTCTGTCTGTGTGTGTGTATGTGTGTGTGTGAGTCTGTGTGTGTGTATGTGTGTGTGTGAGTCTGTGTGTGTGTGTGTGTCTGTGTGTGTGTGAGTGTGTGTACTCTGAATGTCTGTCCCCCCCTATCAATTCGAACACGGTGAATGCAAATTGAACGAAATTTGGTACAAAGGTAGCACTAGCAAAGGACACCTCAGTGTCATGTTTATATCGCCGCCATCTTTACTAAAACTGAATGGCGGCCACTCAAACGTTCAAAACGTAAAATCAAATAACGACTAACCAAATCATCCGATCTCTACCAAATTTGGTAACAACATACCTTCGTATAGGATGCGTCTTGTGACCAAATTACAAGGTCGTCCGCCATACCATTTCAGGATGGCGGCCGTGCGAATTATGCAAACTTTATAATCCATATCATGGGACCCACCAGTTCCGATTATCGAGCCGAGAATCGTTTTAACTGTTCTAAAGGAAGAGGCACGTTCGAAATTAAAAGTTTATTTTGTAATACTATAGTGCAGACGTGATTTTAAAAAGCTGAACTGATTCAGTAATAAGACAAGATGGCAGCGGATATCTTGTGCCGGACTTATATTTCACTAATTTGAGTATTGCATGCAATATAGCGTACTGATAAAAAATAAATAAACTTTGTATGAAATGCTTTATATATAAATAATATACTCCAGTGATGAAATCGTTTAGTATAAATCATTATTTGCTAACAAGTTCTATGTAAGTCATTTTAAATAGAACGATATTCGTTGACACAATTAACTCAGTGGTAGAGCGTTAGCCTATCGCTCAAATGCCTATGGTTCAAACCCGATCAGAGCTAGGTTTTTTGCTTGAAATGTTATATGTTTATTGTTTTGTAATGACTCAGATGTTATAAAATTAAGCGTTATATTGTGCACATTATGGTGTAAAATATATATTTAATTAAAACATAATTCGCCAGCAGATTTACTCGGGACATCTAGCTGCCAAAAAGGTAACTTCCAGATTTTATTGAAAAGTTTCTTCTTCTGGCCGCTAGAATGCACTCGCTCTGTTAGGATTATATTGTTCGATATTTCACCAATAGATGTCACGACTAGTCTACGTGGGGATCCATTGATTACTATACCATTATCATTCTATGCGCATCGAATTTGAAGAATGACAAGATGATACTACGATACATTTTAACTTTTTATTTTAAAGGGTTTGTAACAGCCTATTTTGCGTTACTTGAAAATGTTATTAAGCGTTATATTGTGCACATTATGGTGTAAAATATATATTTAATTAAAACATAATTCGCCAGCAGATTTACTCGAGACATCTAGCTGCCAAAAAGGTAACTTCCAGATTTTATTGAAAAGTTTCTTCTTCTGGCCGCTAGAATGCACTCGCTCTGTTAGGATTATATTATCGAAAATATCCACATAGTTTGTATACACACGTCTCTGTAGGGTCATGGAAAGATTTGTTAATTCAATTAGGGTTGTGAAAGCCATGCACAACCAGACGTGTAAAGACATGCCTCAACTCAAAGTTGGATGTTGCCCACGGCAGGTCGTAATAATAATAATAATGTTATTGGTTTTACATCCCTTTTAACTACTGCTGATTTTAGAGACACCGGGGTGCCGGAATTTTGGCCCGAAGGGGATCTTTAACGTGCCAGTAAATGTACTGACACGGCTCCCTCGCATTTGTGCACCCTCAAATGCCAGCTGACTGCGCCAGGATACGAACCTGCAACCTAGGGCCCAGCAAGCGAGAACGTTACCGCTGAGCCACGCCGCCAGTCCGGTCGATTATGTCTCCAGAACCATAACATTCTTGATATACTTCTCATCTTTCTTTCTTCAATGATGGTAGCAGTTTTTATCTTGGTTGTGGCGTTTGGTAGAGGTAAATCGTTTCTAAGGTCTTCAACAAAGAATAGTTCTATTATACTCTTTGATAATAACAACGAGTTATAACTATACTCATACATTTAGGAGAAAGTAGGCTATATGTTCTTTACTGAACATCTTGTTTTTTAACATCTGGAGGAAGTGGGAGTCAGGATCCTAGTATGGCCTCTTAAGAGCCCTGATCTCAATCCCATTGAAGATATTTCGGATATTCTGTGGAGAAATATTAGACAGCAAACGTGTTAATAATAATTGATAATAATAATAATTATTATTGTTAATACTTAGTTACTAATCAATCTTTTAGAACATGTTTACTGTCTAATATTTCTCCACAGAATATCCAAAATATCTTCAATGGGATTGAGATCAGGGCTCTTAAGAGGCCATGCTAGGAACCTGCCTCCCACTTCCTACAGATGTTGAAAAAATATAATTATTATTATTATTATTAGACTATTATTATTGGTGTGTTCACTTGTGTTTCGTAATTAGTCAGTTCAATTCCAAAGTTCCAAAAAACTTCAAATATTGATTTTTTTAATCTTTAGTGTTGTTATTGTTGTTACATTTGAGGAGGAACATCGTGGTAATTTATCCCCGTGATATTGTGGTGTCTGTAGTAGTGTATTTATAATTCAGGTGAGAATTGGGAAGTAGGCGGCTGTGGCCTCAAATTAGGAACCATCCCGCCATTAGTCTGGAGTAGAAGTGGTGAAATTTCTGCTCGGTGCTTAGAAGCTAGCATTCTTTGCTGTCACCACGGGAGCCATGGTTCGATTCCCGGCTCTGCCAAGAAATTTCATTCTGCTCCAGGCAAATACCGGTATGGTACCTACTCAAATCCTACCTCAATTACAAGTACACACACGAGTAAAGACATCACAGTGACACAGGTTATCAGATGAATTCTACACACACCAAAGTATACGTGGCTATATGACCACGATGTCGCAAGGTCCCTAAATAATCAACAACAACCAACAACAACAGAAGTGGAAACCCACTTCCAGGATGACTGCAGTTTGAATCGAACCCACCTCTTCTCAGTTTTTACCTCGCGAGACAGAATGTATCCCGTTCCAGCCCTCAGACCAGAATTACATTTCTTGGCATAGCTGGGAATTGAACCCGGACCCACGTGGTGATATCTTTAGTGTATAGCTTTGAAGCCATTTATCAGTGTTGCCTTGTTGTTGTTGTTGTTGTTGTTGATGATGATGATGTTTGATGCAGCATTCCATGCCTCCCTGTCCTGAGATAATCGTTTCATCTCTACAGTGATGCCTTATTAACAATTAATATTGTAACTTTCAGTCGGTCAACACAAAATAATTCCAATTACTGGAATATGTGAAAAAATAAACTGAAATAAATAACATGTGATTATTTCTACAGTAGTGGCCATAATATTACACTCAACAGAGAGATTCTATCCGAGGGTTTGAGGTGCAGTAGTGGCCATAATATTACACTCAACAGAGAGATTCTATCCGAGGGTTTGAGGTACAGTAGTGGCCATAATATTACACTCAACAGAGAGATTCTATCCGAGGGTTTGAGGTACAGTAGTGGCCATAATATTACACTCAACAGAGAGATTCTATCCGAGGGTTTGAGGTGCAGTAGTGGCCATAATATTACACTCAACAGAGAGATTCTATCCGAGAGTTTGAGGTACAGTAGTGGCCATAATATTACACTCAACAGAGAGATTATATACGAGAGTTTGAGGTACAGTAGTGGCCATAATATTACACTCAACAGAGATATTCTATCCGAGGGTTTGAGGTACAGTAGTGGCCATAATATTACACTCAACAGAGAGATTCTATACGAGAGTTTGAGGTACAGTGGTGGCCATAATATTACACTCAACAGAGAGATTCTATCCGAAGGTTTGAGGTACAGTAGTCGCCATAATATTATACTCAACAGAGAGCTTCTATCCGAGGGTTTGAGGTACAGTAGTGGCCATAATATTATACTCAACAGAGAGATTCTATCCGAGGGTTTGAGGTACAGTAGTGGCCACAATATTATACTCAACAGAGAGATTCTATCCGAGGGTTTGAGGTACAGTAGTGGCCATAATAATATACTCAACAGAGAGATTCTATCCGAGGGTTTGAGGTACAGTAGTGACCAT
Source organism: Meconema thalassinum (assembly GCA_946902985.2). NCBI lineage: Eukaryota > Metazoa > Arthropoda > Insecta > Orthoptera > Tettigoniidae > Meconema > Meconema thalassinum. Next base: position 149,846,459 of record OX336395.1, on the reverse strand, counting down.
AATATTATACTCAACAGAGAGATTCTATCCGAGGGTTTGAGGTACAAGAGTGGCCATAATATTATACTCAACAGAGAGATTCTATCCGAGGGTTTGAGGTACAAGAGTGGCCATAATATTATACTCAAGAGAGAGATTCTATCCGAGGGTTTGAGGTACAGTAGTGGCCACAATATTATACTCAACAGAGAGATTCCATCCGAGGGTTTGAGGTACAATAGTGGCCATAATATTATACTCAACAGAGAGATTCTATCCGAGGGTTTGAGGTACAGTTGTGGCCATAATATTACCCTCAACAGAGAGATTCTATCCGAGGGTTTGAGGTACAGTATTGGCCATAATATTATACTCAACAGAGAGATTTTATCCGAGGGTTTGATGTACTGTAGTGGCCATAATATTACACTCAACAGAGAGATTCTATCCGAGGGTTTGAGGTACAAGAGTGGCCATAATATTATACTCAACAGAGAGATTCTATCCGAGGGTTTGAGGTACAAGAGTGGCCATAATATTATACTCAACAGAGAGATTCTATCCGAGGGTTTGAGATACAGGAGTGGCCATAATATTATACTCAACAGAGAGATTCTATCCGAGGGTTTGAGATACAGTAGTGGCCATAATATTATACTCAACAGAGAGATTCTATCCGAAGGTTTGAGGTACAGTAGTGGCCATAATATTACACTCAACAGAGAGATTCTATCCGAAGGTTTGAGGTACAGGAGTGGCCATAATATTATACTCAACAGAGAGATTCTATCCGAGGGTTTGAGGTACAGTAGTGGCCATAATATTACACTCAACAGAGAGATTCTATCCGAGGGTTTGAGGTACAGTAGCGGCCATAATATTATACTCAACAGAGAGATTCTATCCGAGGGTTTGAGGTACAGTAGTGGCCATAATATTATACTCAACAGAGAGATTCTATCCGAGAGTTTGAGATACAGGAGTGGCCATAATATTATACTCAACAGAGAGATTCTATCCGAGAGTTTGAGGTACAGTAGTGGCCATAATATTATACTCAACAGAGAGATTCTATCCGAGGGTTTGAGGTACAGTAGTGGCCATAATATTACACTCAACAGAGAGATTCTATCCGAGGGTTTGAGGTACAGTAGTGGCCATAATATTACACTCAACAGAGAGATTCTATCCGAGGGTTTGAGGTACAGTAGTGGCCATAATATTATACTCAACAGAGAGATTCTATACGAGAGTTTGAGGTACAGTAGTGGCCATAATATTATACTGAACAGAGAGATTCTATCCGAGGGTTTGAGGTACAGTAGTGGCCATAATATTACACTCAACAGAGAGATTCTATCCGAGGGTTTGAGGTACAGTAGTGGCCATAATATTACACTCAACAGAGAGATTCTATCCGAGGGTTTGAGGTACAGTAGAGGCCATAATATTATACTCAACAGAGAGATTCTATCCGAGGGTTTGAGGTACAGTAGTGGCCATAATATTACAATCAACAGAGAGATTCTATACGAGAGTTTGAGGTACAGTAGTGGCCATAATATTACCCTCAACAGAGAGATTCTATCCGAGGGTTTGAGGTACAGTATTGGCCATAATATTATACTCAACAGAGAGATTTTATCCGAGGGTTTGATGTACTGTAGTGGCCATAATATTACACTCAACAGAGAGATTCTATCCGAGGGTTTGAGGTACAGTATTGGCCATAATATTATACTCAACAGAGAGATTTTATCCGAGGGTTTGATGTACTGTAGTGGCCATAATATTACACTCAACAGAGAGATTCTATCCGAGGGTTTGAGGTACAAGAGTGGCCATAATATTATACTCAACAGAGAGATTCTATACGAGAGTTTGAGGTACAGTAGTGGCCATAATATTACACTCAACAGAGAGATTCTATACGAGAGTTTGAGGTACAGTAGTGGCCATAATATTATACTCAACAGAGAGATTCTATACGAGAGTTTGAGGTACAGTAGAGGCCATAATATTATACTCAACAGAGAGATTCTATCCGAGGGTTTGAGGTACAGTAGTGGCCATAATATTACAATCAACAGAGAGATTCTATACGAGAGTTTGAGGTACAGTAGTGGCCATAATATTACCCTCAACAGAGAGATTCTATCCGAGGGTTTGAGGTACAGTATTGGCCATAATATTATACTCAACAGAGAGATTTTATCCGAGGGTTTGATGTACTGTAGTGGCCATAATATTACACTCAACAGAGAGATTCTATCCGAGGGTTTGAGGTACAAGAGTGGCCATAATATTATACTCAACAGAGAGATTCTATACGAGAGTTTGAGGTACAGTAGTGGCCATAATATTACACTCAACAGAGAGATTCTATACGAGAGTTTGAGGTACAGTAGTGGCCATAATATTATACTCAACAGAGAGATTCTATACGAGAGTTTGAGGTACAGTAGTGTCCATAATATTATACTCAACAGAGAGATTCTATACGATAGTTTGAGGTACAGTAGTGGCCATAATATTACACTCAACAGAGAGATTATATACGAGAGTTTGAGGTACAGTAGTGGCCAATAATATTACACTCAACAGAGAGATTCTATCCGAGGGTTTGAGGTACAGTAGTGGCCATAATATTAGACTCAACAGAGAGATTCTATCCGAGGGTTTGAGGTACAGTAGTGGCCACAATATTATACTCAACAGAGAGATTCTATCCGAGGGTTTGAGGTACAGTAGTGGCCATAATATTACACTCAACAGATAGATTCTATCCGAGGGTTTGAGGTACAGTAGTGGCCACAATATTATACTCAACAGAGAGATTCTATCCGAGGGTTTGAGGTACAGTAGTGGCCAGAATATTTTACTCAACAGAGAGATTCTATCCGAGGGTTTGAGGTACAGTAGTGGCCATAATATTACCCACTCAACAGAGAGATTCTATACGAGAGTTTGAGATACAGCAGTGGCCATAATATTACACTCAACAGAGACATTCTATCCTAGAGTGAGAGGTACAGTAGTGGCCATAATATTATACTCAACAGAGAGATTCTATACGAGAGTTTGAGATACAGCAGTGGCCATAATATTATACTCAAAAGATACGAGAGTTTGAGGTACAGTAGTGGCCATAATATTATACTCAACAGAGATTCTATACGAGAGTTTGAGGTACAGTAGTGGACATAATATTATACTCAACAGAGATTCTATACGAGAGTTTGAGGTACAGTAGTGGCCATAATATTATACTCAACAGAGAGATTCTATACGAGAGTTTGAGGTACAGTAGTGGCCATAATATTATACTCAACAGAGATTATATACGAGAGTTTGAGGTACAGTAGTGGCCATAATATTATACTAACAGAGAGTTTCTATACGAGAGTTTGAGGTACAGTAGTGGCCATAATATCACACTCAACAGAGAGATTATATACGAGAGTTTGAGGTACAGGAGTGGCCATAATATAATACTCCCCAGAGATGCTATACGAGAGTTTGAGGTACAGTAGTGGCCATAATATTATACCCAACAGAGATTATATACGAGGGTTTGAGGTACAGTAGTGACCATAATATTACACTCAACAGAGAGATTCTATACGAGAGTTTGATGTACAGTAGTGGCCATGATATTATACTCAACAGAGATTCTATACGAGAGTTTGAGGTACAGTAGTGACCATAATATTACACTCAACAGAGAAATTCTATACGAGAGTTTGAGGTACAGTAGTGGCCATAATAGTATACCCAACAGAGATTCTATACGGTGGTATGAGGTACAGTAGTGACGATAATATTACTCAACAGAGAGATTCTATACGAGAGTTTGAGATACAGCAGGGGCCATAATATTACACTCAACAGAGAGATTCTATACGAGTGTTTGAGGTACAGGAGTGGCCATAATATTATACCCAACAGAGAGATTCTATACGAGAGTTTGAGGTACAGTAGTGGCCATAATATTACACTCAACAGAGAGATTCTATACGAGAGTTTGAGGTACAGTAGTGGCCATAATATTATACTCAACAGAGAGATTCTATCCGAGGGTTTGAGGTACAGTAGTGGCCATAATATTATACTCAACAGAGAGATTCTATCCGAGGGTTTGAGGTACAGTAGTGGCCATAATATTATACTCAACAGAGAGATTCTATCCGAGGGTTTGAGGTACAGTAGTGGCCATAATATTACACTCAACAAAGAGATTCTATACGAGAGTTTGAGGTACAGTAGTGGCCATAATATTATACTCAACAGACAGATTCTATCCGAGGGTTTGAGGTACAGTAGTGGCCATAATATTATACTCAACAGAGAGATTCTATCCGAGAGTTTGAGATACAGGAGTGGCCATAATATTATACTCAACAGAGAGATTCTACCCAAGAGTTTGAGGTACAGTAGTGGCCATAATATTATACTCAACAGAGAGATTCTATCCAAGGGTTTGAGGTACAGTAGTGGCCATAATATTATACTCAACAGAGAGATTATATCCGAGGGTTTGAGGTACAGTAGTGGCCATAATATTATACTCAACAGAGAGATTCTATCCGAGGGTTTGAGGTACAGTAGTGGCCATAATATTACACTCAACAGAGAGATTCTATCCGAGGGTTTGAGGTACAGTAGTGGCCATAATATTACACTCAACAGAGAGATTCTATCCGAGGGTTTGAGGTACAGTAGTGGCCATAATATTACACTCAACAGAGAGATTCTATCCGAGGGTTTGAGGTACAGGAGTGGCCATAATATTACACTCAACAGAGAGATTCTATCCGAGGGTTTGAGGTACAGTAGTGGCCATAATATTACACTCAACAGAGAGATTCTATCCGAGGGTTTGAGGTACAGTAGTGGCCATAATATTACACTCAACAGAGAGATTCTATACGAGAGTTTGAGGTACAGTAGTGGCCATAATATTATACTCAACAGAGAGATTCTATACGAGAGTTTGAGGTACAGGAGTGGCCATAATATTATACTCAACAGAGAGATTCTATCCGAGGGTTTGAGGTACAGTAGTGGCCATAATATTACACTCAACAGAGAGATTCTATACGAGAGTTTGAGGTACAGTAGTGGCCATAATATTATACTCAACAGAGAGATTCTATACGAGAGTTTGAGGTACAGTAGTGGCCATAATATTATACTCAACAGAGAGATTCTATCCGAGGGTTTGAGGTACAGTAGTGGCCATAAAATTACACTCAACAGAGAGATTCTATACGAGAGTTTGAGGTACAGTAGTGGCCATAATATTATACTCAACAGAGAGATTCTATACGAGAGTTTGAGGTACAGTAGTGGCCATAATATTATACTCAACAGAGAGATTCTATACGAGAGTTTGAGGTACAGTAGTGGCCATAATATTACACTCAACAGAGAGATTCTATACGAGAGTTTGAGGTACAGGAGTGGCCATAATATTATACTCAACAGAGAGATTCTATACGAGAGTTTGAGGTACAGTAGTGTCCATAATATTATACTCAACAGAGAGATTCTATACGAGAGTTTGAGGTACAGTAGTGGCCATAATATTACACTCAACAGAGAGATTATATACGAGAGTTTGAGGTACAGTAGTGGCCATAATATTACACTCAACAGAGAGATTCTATACGAGAGTTTGAAGTACAGGAGTGGCCATAATATTACACTCAACAGAGAGATTCTATCCGAGGGTTTGAGGTACAGTAGTGGCCACAATATAATACTCAACAGAGAGATTCTATCCGAGGGTTTTAGGTACAGTAGTGGCCATAATATTATACTCAACAGAGAGATTCTATCCAAGGGTTTGAGGTACAGTAGTGGCCACAATATTATACTCAACAGAGAGATTCTATCCGAGGGTTTGAGGTACAGTAGTGGCCATAATATTATACTCAACAGAGAGATTCTATCCGAGGGTTTGAGGTACAGTAGTGGCCACAATATTATACTCAACAGAGAGATTCTATCCGAGGGTTTGAGGTACAGTAGTGGCCATAATATTACACTCAACAGATAGATTCTATACGAGAGTTTGAGATACAGTAGTGGCCACAATATTATACTCAACAGAGAGATTATATCCGAGGGTTTGAGGTACAGTAGTGGTCACAATATTATACTCAACAGAGAGATTCTATCCCAGGGTTTGAGGTGCAGTAGTGGCCATAATATTACACTCAACAGATAGATTCTATACGAGAGTTTGAGATACAGGAGTGGCCACAATATTATACTCAACAGAGAGATTCTATCCGAGGGTTTGAGGTACAGTAGTGGCCACAATATTATACTCAACAGAGAGATTCTATCCGAGGGTTTGAGGTACAGTAGTGGCCATAATATTACACTCAACAGATAGATTCTATCCGAGGGTTTGAGGTACAGTAGTGGCCACAATATTATACTCAACAGAGAGATTCTATCCGAGGGTTTGAGGTACAGCAGTGGCCAGAATATTTTACTCAACAGAGAGATTCTATCCGAGGGTTTGAGGTACAGTAGTGGCCATAATATTACCCACTCAACAGAGAGATTCTATACGAGAGTTTGAGATACAGTAGTGGCCATAATATTACACTCAACAGAGAGATTCTATCCTAGAGTTTGAGGTACAGTAGTGGCCATAATATTATACTCAACAGAGAGATTCTATACGAGAGTTTGAGGTACAGTAGTGGCCATAATATTATACTCAAAAGATACGAGAGTTTGAGGTACAGTAGTGGCCATAATATTATACTCAACAGAGATTCTATACGAGAGTTTGAGGTACAGTAGTGGACATAATATTATATTCAACAGAGATTCTATACGAGAGTTTGAGGTACAGTAGTGGCCATAATATTATACTCTACAGAGAGATTCTATACGAGAGTTTGAGGTACAGTAGTGGCCATAATATTATACTCAACAGAGATTATATACGAGAGTTTGAGGTACAGTAGTGGCCATAATATTATACTAACAGAGAGTTTCTATACGAGAGTTTGAGGTACAGTAGTGGCCATAATATTACACTCAACAGAGAGATTATATACGAGAGTTTGAGGTACAGGAGTGGCCATAATATAATACTCAACAGAGATGCTATACGAGAGTTTGAGGTACAGTAGTGGCCATAATATTATACCCAACAGAGATTCTATACGAGGGTTTGAGGTACAGTAGTGACCATAATATTACACTCAACAGAGAGATTCTATACGAGAGTTTGAGGTACAGTAGTGGCCATAATATTATACTCAACAGAGATTCTATACGAGAGTTTGAGGTACAGTAGTGACCATAATATTACACTCAACAGAGAAATTCTATACGAGAGTTTGAGGTACAGTAGTGGCCATAATAGTATACCCAACAGAGATTCTATACGAGGGTATGAGGTACAGTAGTGACGATAATATTACTCAACAGAGAGATTCTATACGAGAGTTTGAGATACAGCAGGGGCCATAATATTACACTCAACAGAGAGATTCTATACGAGTGTTTGAGGTACAGGAGTGGCCATAATATTATACCCAACAGAGAGATTCTATACGAGAGTTTGAGGTACAGTGGTGGCCATAATATTACACTCAACAGAGAGATTCTATACGAGAGTTTGAGGTACAGTAGTGGCCATAATATTATACTCAACAGAGAGATTCTATCCGAGGGTTTGAGGTACAGTAGTGGCCATAATATTATACTCAACAGAGAGATTCTATGCGAGGGTTTGAGGTACAGTAGTGGCCACAATATTATACTCAACAGAGAGATTCTATCCGAGGGTTTGAGGTACAGTAGTGGCCATAATATTATACTCAACAGAGAGATTCTATCCGAGGGTTTGAGGTACAGTAGTGGCCACAATATTATACTCAACAGAGAGATTCTATCCGAGGGTTTGAGGTACAGTAGTGGCCATAATATTCTACTCAACAGAGAGATTCTATCCGAGGGTTTGAGGTACAGTAGTGGCCACAATATTATACTCAACAGAGAGTTTCTATCCGAGGGTTTGAGGTACAGTAGTGGCCATAATATTACACTCAACAGATAGATTCTATACGAGAGTTTGAGATACAGTAGTGGCCACAATATTATACTCAACAGAGAGATTCTATCCGAGGGTTTGAGGTACAGTAGTGGCCACAATATTATACTCAACAGAGAGATTCTATCCGAAGGTTTGAGGTACAGTAGTGGCCACAATATTATACTCAACAGAGAGATTCTATCCGAGGGTTTGAGGTACAGTAGTGGCCATAATATTACACTCAACAGATTCTATACGAGAGTTTGAGATACAGGAGTGGCCACAATATTATACTCAACAGAGAGATTCTATCCGAGGGTTTGAGGTACAGTAGTGGCCATAATATTACACTCAACAGATAGATTCTATCCGAGGGTTTGAGGTACAGTAGTGGCCACAATATTATACTCAACAGAGAGATTCTATCCGAGGGTTTGAGGTACAGCAGTGGCCAGAATATTTTACTCAACAGAGAGATTCTATCCGAGGGTTTGAGGTACAGTAGTGGCCATAATATTACCCACTCAACAGAGAGATTCTATACGAGAGTTTGAGATACAGCAGTGGCCATAATATTACACTCAACAGAGAGATTCTATCCTAGAGTTTGAGGTACAGTAGTGGCCATAATATTATACTCAACAGAGAGATTCTATACGAGAGTTTGAGATACAGCAGTGGCCATAATATTATACTCAAAAGATACGAGAGTTTGAGGTACAGTAGTGGCCATAATATTATACTCAACAGAGATTCTATACGAGAGTTTGAGGTACAGTAGTGGACATAATATTATACTCAACAGAGATTCTATACGAGAGTTTGAGGTACAGTAGTGGCCATAATATTATACTCAACAGAGAGATTCTATACGAGAGTTTGAGGTACAGTAGTGGCCATAATATTATACTCAACAGAGATTATATACGAGAGTTTGAGGTACAGTAGTGGCCATAATATTATACTAACAGAGAGTTTCTATACGAGAGTTTGAGGTACAGTAGTGGCCATAATATCACACTCAACAGAGAGATTATATACGAGAGTTTGAGGTACAGGAGTGGCCATAATATAATACTCACCAGAGATGCTATACGAGAGTTTGAGGTACAGTAGTGGCCATAATATTATACCCAACAGAGATTATATACGAGGGTTTGAGGTACAGTAGTGACCATAATATTACACTCAACAGAGAGATTCTATACGAGAGTTTGAGGTACAGTAGTGGCCATGATATTATACTCAACAGAGATTCTATACGAGAGTTTGAGGTACAGTAGTGACCATAATATTACACTCAACAGAGAAATTCTATACGAGAGTTTGAGGTACAGTAGTGGCCATAATAGTATACCCAACAGAGATTCTATACGAGGGTATGAGGTACAGTAGTGACGATAATATTACTCAACAGAGAGATTCTATACGAGAGTTTGAGATACAGCAGGGGCCATAATATTACACTCAACAGAGAGATTCTATACGAGTGTTTGAGGTACAGGAGTGGCCATAATATTATACCCAACAGAGAGATTCTATACGAGAGTTTGAGGTACAGTAGTGGCCATAATATTACACTCAACAGAGAGATTCTATACGAGAGTTTGAGGTACAGTAGTGGCCATAATATTATACTCAACAGAGAGATTCTATCCGAGGGTTTGAGGTACAGTAGTGGCCATAATATTATACTCAACAGAGAGATTCTATCCGAGGGTTTGAGGTACAGTAGTGGCCATAATATTACACTCAACAAAGAGATTCTATACGAGAGTTTGAGGTACAGTAGTGGCCATAATATTATACTCAACAGACAGATTCTATCCGAGGGTTTGAGGTACAGTAGTGGCCATAATATTATACTCAACAGAGAGATTCTATCCGAGAGTTTGAGATACAGGAGTGGCCATAATATTATACTCAACAGAGAGATTCTACCCGAGAGTTTGAGGTACAGTAGTGGCCATAATATTATACTCAACAGAGAGATTCTATCCAAGGGTTTGAGGTACAGTAGTGGCCATAATATTATACTCAACAGAGAGATTATATCCGAGGGTTTGAGGTACAGTAGTGGCCATAATATTATACTCAACAGAGAGATTCTATCCGAGGGTTTGAGGTACAGTAGTGGCCATAATATTACACTCAACAGAGAGATTCTATCCGAGGGTTTGAGGTACAGTAGTGGCCATAATATTACACTCAACAGAGAGATTCTATCCGAGGGTTGGAGGTACAGTAGTGGCCATAATATTACACTCAACAGAGAGATTCTATCCGAGGGTTTGAGGTACAGGAGTGGCCATAATATTACACTCAACAGAGAGATTCTATCCGAGGGTTTGAGGTACAGTAGTGGCCATAATATTACACTCAACAGAGAGATTCTATCCGAAGGTTTGAGGTACAGTAGTGGCCATAATATTACACTCAACAGAGAGATTCTATACGAGAGTTTGAGGTACAGTAGTGGCCATAATATTATACTCAACAGAGAGATTCTATACGAGAGTTTGAGGTACAGGAGTGGCCATAATATTATACTCAACAGAGAGATTCTATCCGAGGGTTTGAGGTACAGTAGTGGCCATAATATTACACTCAACAGAGAGATTCTATCCGAGGGTTTGAGGTACAATAGTGGCCATAATATTACACTCAACAGAGAGATTCTATCCGAGGGTTTGAGGTACAGGAGTGGCCATAATATTACACTCAACAGAGAGATTCTATCCGAGGGTTTGAGGTACAGTAGTGGCCATAATATTACACTCAACAGAGAGATTCTATACGAGAGTTTGAGGTACAGTAGTGGCCATAATATTATACTCAACAGAGAGATTCTATACGAGAGTTTGAGGTACAGTAGTGGCCATAATATTATACTCAACAGAGAGATTCTATCCGAGGGTTTGAGGTACAGTAGTGGCCATAAAATTACACTCAACAGAGAGATTCTATACGAGAGTTTGAGGTACAGTAGTGGCCATAATATTATACTCAACAGAGAGATTCTATACGAGAGTTTGAGGTACAGTAGTGGCCATAATATTATACTCAACAGAGAGATTCTATACGAGAGTTTGAGGTACAGTAGTGGCCATAATATTACACTCAACAGAGAGATTCTATACGAGAGTTTGAGGTACAGGAGTGGCCATAATATTATACTCAACAGAGAGATTCTATACGAGAGTTTGAGGTACAGTAGTGTCCATAATATTATACTCAACAGAGAGATTCTATACGAGAGTTTGAGGTACAGTAGTGGCCATAATATTACACTCAACAGAGAGATTATATACGAGAGTTTGAGGTACAGTAGTGGCCATAATATTACACTCAACAGAGAGATTCTATACGAGAGTTTGAAGTAAAGTAGTGGCCATAATATTACACTCAACAGAGAGATTCTATCCGAGGGTTTGAGGTACAGTAGTGGCCACAATATAATACTCAACAGAGAGATTCTATCCGAGGGTTTTAGGTACAGTAGTGGCCATAATATTATACTCAACAGAGAGATTCTATCCAAGGGTTTGAGGTACAGTAGTGGCCACAATATTATACTCAACAGAGAGATTCTATCCGAGGGTTTGAGGTACAGTAGTGGCCATAATATTATACTCAACAGAGAGATTCTATCCGAGGGTTTGAGGTACAGTAGTGGCCACAATATTATACTCAACAGAGAGATTCTATCCGAGGGTTTGAGGTACAGTAGTGGCCATAATATTACACTCAACAGATAGATTCTATACGAGAGTTTGAGATACAGTAGTGGCCACAATATTATACTCAACAGAGAGATTCTATCCGAGGGTTTGAGGTACAGTAGTGGTCACAATATTATACTCAACAGAGAGATTCTATCCCAGGGTTTGAGGTACAGTAGTGGCCATAATATTACACTCAACAGATAGATTCTATACGAGAGTTTGAGATACAGGAGTGGCCACAATATTATACTCAACAGAGAGATTCTATCCGAGGGTTTGAGGTACAGTAGTGGCCACAATATTATACTCAACAGAGAGATTCTATCCGAGGGTTTGAGGTACAGTAGTGGCCATAATATTACACTCAACAGATAGATTCTATCCGAGGGTTTGAGGTACAGTAGTGGCCACAATATTATACTCAACAGAGAGATTCTATCCGAGGGTTTGAGGTACAGCAGTGGCCAGAATATTTTACTCAACAGAGAGATTCTATCCGAGGGTTTGAGGTACAGTAGTGGCCATAATATTACCCACTCAACAGAGAGATTCTATACGAGAGTTTGAGATAAAGTAGTGGCCATAATATTACACTCAACAGAGAGATTCTATCCTAGAGTTTGAGGTACAGTAGTGGCCATAATATTATACTCAACAGAGAGATTCTATACGAGAGTTTGAGGTACAGTAGTGGCCATAATATTATACTCAAAAGATACGAGAGTTTGAGGTACAGTAGTGGACATAATATTATATTCAACAGAGATTCTATACGAGAGTTTGAGGTACAGTAGTGGCCATAATATTATACTCTACAGAGAGATTCTATACGAGAGTTTGAGGTACAGTAGTGGCCATAATATTATACTCAACAGAGATTATATACGAGAGTTTGAGGTACAGTAGTGGCCATAATATTATACTAACATAGAGTTTCTATACGAGAGTTTGAGGTACAGTAGTGGCCATAATATTACACTCAACAGAGAGATTATATACGAGAGTTTGAGGTACAGGAGTGGCCATAATATAATACTCAACAGAGATGCTATACGAGAGTTTGAGGTACAGTAGTGGCCATAATATTATACCCAACAGAGATTCTATACGAGGGTTTGAGGTACAGTAGTGACCATAATATTACACTCAACAGAGAGATTCTATACGAGAGTTTGAGGTACAGTAGTGGCCATAATATTATACTCAACAGAGATTCTATACGAGAGTTTGAGGTACAGTAGTGACCATAATATTACACTCAACAGAGAAATTCTATACGAGAGTTTGAGGTACAGTAGTGGCCATAATAGTATACCCAACAGAGATTCTATACGAGGGTATGAGGTACAGTAGTGACGATAATATTACTCAACAGAGAGATTCTATACGAGAGTTTGAGATACAGCAGGGGCCATAATATTACACTCAACAGAGAGATTCTATACGAGTGTTTGAGGTACAGGAGTGGCCATAATATTATACCCAACAGAGAGATTCTATACGAGAGTTTGAGGTACAGTGGTGGCCATAATATTACACTCAACAGAGAGATTCTATACGAGAGTTTGAGGTACAGTAGTGGCCATAATATTATACTCAACAGAGAGATTCTATCCGAGGGTTTGAGGTACAGTAGTGGCCATAATATTATACTCAACAGAGAGATTCTATGCGAGGGTTTGAGGTACAGTAGTGGCCACAATATTATACTCAACAGAGAGATTCTATCCGAGGGTTTGAGGTACAGTAGTGGCCATAATATTATACTCAACAGAGAGATTCTATCCGAGGGTTTGAGGTACAGTAGTGGCCACAATATTATACTCAACAGAGAGATTCTATCCGAGGGTTTGAGGTACAGTAGTGGCCATAATATTCTACTCAACAGAGAGATTCTATCCGAGGGTTTGAGGTACAGTAGTGGCCACAATATTATACTCAACAGAGAGTTTCTATCCGAGGGTTTGAGGTACAGTAGTGGCCATAATATTACACTCAACAGATAGATTCTATACGAGAGTTTGAGATACAGTAGTGGCCACAATATTATACTCAACAGAGAGATTCTATCCGAGGGTTTGAGGTACAGTAGTGGCCACAATATTATACTCAACAGAGAGATTCTATCCGAAGGTTTGAGGTACAGTAGTGGCCACAATATTATACTCAACAGAGAGATTCTATCCGAGGGTTTGAGGTACAGTAGTGGCCATAATATTACACTCAACAGATTCTATACGAGAGTTTGAGATACAGGAGTGGCCACAATATTATACTCAACAGAGAGATTTTATCCGAGGGTTTGAGGTACAGTAGTGGCCACAATATTATACTCAACAGAGAGATTCTATACGAGGGTTTGAGGTACAGTAGTGGCCATAATATTACACTCAACAGATAGATTCTATCCGAGGGTTTGAGGCACAGTAGTGGCCACAATATTATACTCAACAGAGAGATTCTATACGAGAGTTTGAGATACAGCAGTGGCCATAATATTATACTTAACAGAAAGATTCTATACGAGAGTTTGAGGTACAGTAGTGACCATAATATTATACTCAACAGAGAGATTATATACGAGAGTTTGAGGTACAGTAGTGGCCATAATATTATACTCAACAGAGATTCTATACGAGAGTTTGAGGTACATTAGTGGACATAATATTATACTCAACAGAGATTCTATACGAGAGTTCGAGGTACAGTAGTGGCCATAATATTATACTCAACAGAGATTCTATACGAGAGTTTGAGGTACAGGAGTGGCCATAATATAATACTCAACAGAGATGCTATACGAGAGTTTGAGGTACAGTAGTGGCCATAATCTTATACCCAACAGAGATTCTATACGAGGGTTTGAGGTACAGTAGTGACCATAACATTACACTCAACAGAGAGATTCTATACGAGGGTTTGAGGTACAGTAGTGGCAATAATATTATACTCAACAGAGATTCTATACGAGAGTTTGAGGTACAGTAGTGACCATAATATTACACTCAACAGAGAGATTCTATACGAGAGTTTGAGGTACAGTAGTGGCCATAATAGTATACCCAACAGAGATTCTACACGAGGGTATGAGGTACAGTAGTGACCATAATATTACACTCAACAGAGAGATTCTATACGAGAGTTTGAGATACAGCAGTGGCCATAATATTACACTCAATAGAGAGATTCTATACGAGAGTTTGAGGTACAGTAGTGGCCATAATATTATACCCAACAGAGATTCTATCCGAGGGTTTGAGGTACAGTAGTGACCATAATATTACACTCAACAGAGAGATTCTATACGAGAGTTTGAGACACAGCAGTGCCCATAATATTACACTCAACAGAGAGATTCTATACGAGAGTTTGGGGTACAGGAGTGGCCATAATATTATACTCAACAGAGAGATTCTATACGAGAGTTTGAGGTACAGGAGTGGCCATAATATTACACTCAACAGAGAGATTATATCCGAGGGTTTGAGGTACAGGAGTGGCCATAATATTATACTCAACAGAGAGATTCTATCCGAGGGTTTGAGGTACAGTAGTGACCATAATATTACACTCAACAGAGAGATTCTATACGAGAGTTTGGGGTACAGGAGTGGCCATAATATTATACTCAACTGAGAGATTCTATACGAGAGTTTGAGGTACAGGAGTGGCCATAATATTACACTCAACAGAGAGATTATATCCGAGGGTTTGAGGTACAGGAGTGGCCATAATATTATACTCAACAGACAGATTCTATCCGAGGGTTTGAGGTACAGTAGTGACCATAATATTACACACAACAGAGATTCTATACGAGAGTTTGAGGTACAGGAGTGGCCATAATATTATACTCAACAGAGATTCTATACGAGAGTTTGAGGTACAGGAGTGGACATAATATTATACTCAACAGAGATATTCTATACGAGAGTTTGAGGTACAGTAGTGGCCATAATATTATACTCAACAGAGATTCTATTTCGAGAATTTGAGGTACAGTAGTGGCCAAAATCTTATACTCAACAGAGAGATTCTATACGAGAGTTTGAGGTACAGTAGTGGCCATAATATTATACTCAACAGAGATTCTATACGAGAGTTTGAGGTACAGTAGTGGCCATAATATTACACTCAACAGAGATATTCTATACGAGAGTTTGGGGTACAGTAGTGGCCATAATATTATACTCAACAGAGATTCTATACGAGAGTTTGAGGTACAGGAGTGGTCATAATATTATACTCAACAGAGAGATTCTATACGGGAGTTTGAGGTACAGGAGTGGCCATAATATTATATTCAACATAGATTCTATACGAGAGTTTGTGTACAGGAGTGGCCATAATATTACACTCAACAGAGAGATTCTATACGAGAGTTTGAGGTACAGTTGTGGCCATAATATTATGCTCAACAGAGAGATTCTATACGAGAGTTTGAGATATAATAGTGGCCATAATATTACACTCAACAGAGAGATTCTTTACGAGAGTTGGAGGTACAAAAAGGAAGGAAGATTGTAGTTTTACGTGACCGTGAATCTTGTGATTATGAGCCACGGGACCTCCTTTTTACGTGGGATCCGAACCACAGGACATGGCATTTCACTTCGAAAATCTCACATGCATTGACCGGGAATCGAACCGGACCGCCTTGGTGAGAGGCATACAAGTAGACCGCTGAGCCACCACGCCCCCTGTTTGAGGTACAGGAGTGGCCATAATGTTATACCCAAGAGAGATTCTATAGGAGTGTTTGAGGGACAGTAGTGGCCATAATGTCATACTCAAGAGAGATTCTATACGAGTGCATGAGGTAGCCTCCAGTTGTGGCCATAATACCATACTCAACAGAGATATTCTATAGCAGTGCTTGAGGTACAGGAGAGGCCATAATATTATACTCAACAGAGATATTCTATACGACTGTTTGAGGTACAGTAATGGCCATAATATTATACCCAACAGAGAGATTTTAAACGAGTTGAGTATACTATTATGGCCACTCCTGTACACGAATACTACACACACCCAAATACACGGAGCATTCTGTGATTAATAAGTAATGTATTTCAGGTTATTTTTAACATAGCCTAATCCAGTAATTTGAATGATTTTATAATTCACCGACTGGAAGCTACAATATTAACCAGTGGCGGCCGGTGGCTTGTAAAGCTGGGTGTTGCACCAACATTTCTGATGTCGCAATTTTATATGGGAAGTTTACACATGTAACAAAAATCAATTAACGTTAGATGAACTACATTTCTATAAAAACTGAAATACATGGGTTTTCCAAACTAACTGTACGTTCGACAAATAGACAAATTTTAATGGCTCTTTTGGGCTTCTTCCTATTGGAAGAATTTAAAACACAGCAGGTTGTCTAAGGTTGGGTCTCTATCTCCAGGATAATAAACATTCTCAACATAAAAACATGGCAACCGAAAAGTTTGTACGTTACGAAAAATGATATTACTAACAAAGATGGGCACATATTCTGCATAAGGATAGGTTTTTTTTACTATAGGTTGAACCCCATCAGAGGAACCAGCCATGAAGTGCGCTCTGTCATACGTCTGCGCAATTCATTTTTGCGGAGTTTCATTCAATTTCTGCTTCTTTAATTAATCCAGTAAACACGCTGCTAATGTGTGTGCATCATGTTTTGTTTGCCTCTTACTACGTAACTTATCGGTACACAACAGCCATCTGAAATATGTTTGAAATATCACTAGTTTCATCTGCTATAATGGCTAAAATTTCCGATTTCTTTATTTGCTTTGATACTTCTTCTTGGCAAACCACCAACATAATCTGTAAAATTTAATTTTCAATTGTTTTGGACGTTCCTTTGAAAACAGTTGCCCTTACTAAAATGACCTTTAACACAGCATCCAACTCAACGCTAAATTTAATTAGTTCTCTCAAAACACCTGGATTTGTTGATGTTACACTTTCATCATGATCACGCAAGGCCAGTTCGAAAGAGCCACAGAAACGAATACAGTTTATTACAATATTTAACACATACCTATTGTGCCTAACTTCTTCGTTATATTCCGCAATTTACCTTCTATAGACACTGTCCAATTGTGCAGCTTCGTTAACAGTTCCAAAAAGTGTCAATTTCAAACAGCTGAAGATTGGTTGGTTCCTCAGTTTAGGAGCTGCGACAACGTGGTCATATCCTGTACTTTGGATGTGTGGAGAATCTGTCTGATAACCGGTGTTAATTGTGATGGCTGTATTACTGAGTGTCATCTGTTTTTAATTCAAGTGAGGACTGCAGACATTGAATTTCAAGCAGTTTCTACTTTTGGCGCCAAAGGCCACCGTAAACGACTACTAGTTCAGAACTTGGTTACTACACGCCACCGCAGTCGGCTCCTGGCGACGAACGTTGGAACCTAAGAGCGTTGTTCAAATTTTTAACCTATAATTTAGCTTCACACAGGTGTAATTAGTGGAAGATTCTTTACCATGCCATAAATCTATGACATGGGACCACCGGCTTTACTTCCCCTCCGAAGGAATGCATACTGAGGGATTTTTAACGCTCTTAAAAATCCGACGACTTCGGCCGGGTTTGAACCCGCGATCTTGGACATAGAGGCTCAGCATGCTACCAACTACGGCACCAAAGCCACTCAGCTGAAGATTCATGTTTCTTTATTTTAGGGATTAATTTCCGTAACTCCTATTTTGGTCCACGCGGATTCTCCACCAAAAAACATGGAAAACAGAATAAAGCGTTTTTAATGTCGCATTCACATAACCAATTATTATTGCCTTAAATATATCCTTTAAACGCCCTCGTAGCCTATACTTATATTTTGGACAATACTTATCTGGTAATGGTCAACCGAGTGTTTTTACTGTGAGTTTATCGTCATCAGCGAGCTGGGAAAGCTGTCTAACTAGTAAATTACTTGCTCTATTAATTTTCACTTACACTCCACAATACAATTAATGTTTCAAACTAAACATTCCGTTTAAATAAAATACTAACTTACAAGATGCACAGATGATACATCTGGGTGCTATATCGGAAAGTGGCGCGAAAGGCAAACTAACAAAACACTGAATTTTGCTAGCCTGAAATTTCGTAGTGAATGCATAGTAGTGAATCAACCAAACAATAATAATAATAATAATGCACGGTTATGTATCTGCCTGGAACAAAAATACTCAATCAACTAAATACAGAACTAATCGCAACCCAAATCCCGCAAGAACAAGAGCAAACATAAACCGCTACAGTACACCAACAATACGTCGCAAAATAGTTCAGTCACTTATCTACTGTACTTATAGCATAGTGGCGTTCTTAGGCTCGCTTCACAGAACAATTGACAAAAATATTAAATGAAGTTATGATGAGAAAACATCTAAAAATAATTGGGTGTGAACCAATGTCTCCCTATGAAATTCCGATATTTGTACTGTAGCGGGTGGTGTAGCATTCCCTAGTGGTGTGGGAAAGAAACTACCCTTCAGGGGCGGATGACCTCGTAGTTCCGCCCCTTAAAACAACAGTAACTAACTAACTAACTAACTAACTAAACTACCCTTCGCGGGGTAAGAGAAATCGAGGGTGTTGTCATTTCCAAAGAGTGGTGTAGTCTAACGGTGCCATTTGGAACTGAGTGTTGCCAGGGGGCTGGCAGCTCGTCTGCAACTCCCTACTACCCATGCTGGCCAGCAAGCATGTACAAGCTTGGCCTCGTCCCTGCCGGCCGCGCTGTCTACTTGGGAGTCGCAACAAGAGAGCTAACCCCCTGGAGTTTGATTTGAAGGCGGCAGCTTTTATAGGTACAGTGTGAAGCATTACGATAAATAATAACAAAATATCGATGATTTAAACACATTTTTGAGTGCATTAGATCTATAAAACTAAAACATTAAAGGAAAAAAAACGACGAATTAGTTGTAAAATTATTGGGAGTTGTGCAACGCTGCAACAATATCACCAGCCGCCCTTGATATTAACACATGAAATGTAAATTAAAAGAAGACTACTACTATACAAACTGGAAAGTTGGCAACCCTGCTTCTCACCTCTATTGTTCGATGAGCTTACGTTTAGTACCGACATCGATCGCATGGCACAATACCTAAGCTCTCTCAAAAACTCTTCCAATGAATGTTTTATGTTTGACAACCGACTTGGAGCCCACGACAGAGAATCCATTAAGATAGTAGGAAGGGTAATACCCTCTTAAGTGTTCCTACTCTGGTCTAAAATTGGAACGGACTATACTTCGCAGTCACGGCCGATGAGCTTTTGAAAGGCTTCTAGTTGGATCTCTTTCAATACGTTCCTTGGCGAGTGTATTCTATCTCACAGTAGTTACGGGTGATGGCAAGAACATAATAAGAAAATAAAGGAACCAAGTTAATTTTCTGACAACCGAAGAAAGAATGCAAAAAAAGTGTAAGGGTATATATTTTATAACACATGTTTTAAAAATAGGCCTGTCACTGTTCGCTATGTTTGCCAATTCACACGTTACTCTGTCTTCTCATACGTTCTTTCCGGATCAGCTGTGTGCGGAATGGTGAAGGAGGCCATGGAAGCACTATACTGGTAGTCACCACAAGACCTAAGAGGTCTCTTTGATATTCTGGTGAGTGAGGAATGGTGAAGGAGGTCATGGAGGCACTATACTGGTAGTCACCTCAAGACCTAAGAGGTCTCTTTGATATTCTGGTGAGTGAAGAATGGTGGAGGAGGTCATGGAGGCACTATACTGGTAGTCACCTCAAGACCTAAGAGGACTCTTTGAAGTTCTGGTGAGTGAAGAATGGTGGAGGAGGTCATGAAGGCACTATATTGGTAGTCACCTCAAGACCTAAGAGGTCTCTTTGATATTCTGGTGAGTGAAGAAAGATGGAGGAGACCATGGAGGCACTATACTGGTAGTCACCTCAAGACCTAAGAGGTCTCTTTGATGTTCTGGTGAGTGAAGAATGGTGAAGGAGGTCATGGAGGCACTATAATGGTAGTCACCTCAAGACCTATACTGGTAGTCACCTCAAGATCTAAGAGGTCTCTTTGATATTCTGGTGCGTATAGAATGGTGGAGGAGACCATGGAGGCACTATACTGGTAGTCACCTCAAGACCTAAAAGGTCTCTTTGATAACCTGGTGAGTGAAGAATGGTGCAGGAGGTCATGGAGGCACTATACTGGTAGTCACCACAAGACCTAAGAGGTCTCTCTGATATTCTGGTGAGTGAGGAATGGTGAAGGAGGACATGGAGGCACTATATTGGTAGTCACCTCAAGACCTAAAAGGTCTCTTTGATAACCTGGTGAGTGAGGAATGGTGAAGGAGGTCATGGAGGCACTATACTGGTAGTCACCTCAAGACCTAAGAGGTCTCTTTGATATTCTGGTGAGTGAAGAAAGGTGGAGGAGACCATGGAGGCACTATACTGGTAGTCACCTCAAAACCTAAGAGGTCTCTTTGATATTCTGGTGAGTGAAGAATGGTCAAGGTCATGGAGGCACTATACTGGTATTCACCTCAAGACCTAAGAGGTCTCTTTGATATTCTGGTGAGTGAAGAATGGCGAAGGAGGTCATGGAGGCACTATAATGGTAGTCACCTCAAGACCTAAGTGGTCTCTTTGATATTCTGGTGAGTGAGGAATGGTGAAGGAGGTCATGGAGGCACTATACTGGTAGTCACCTCAAGACCTAAGAGGTCTCTTTGATATTCTGATGAGTGAAGAATGGTGAAGGAGGTCATGGAGGCACTATACTGGTAGTCACCTCAAGACCTAAGCGGTCTCTTTGACATTCTGGTGAGTGAAGAATGGTGAAGGAGATCATGGAGGCACTATACTGGTAGTCACCTCAAGACCTAAGTGGTCTCTTTGATATTCAGGTGAGTGAAGAATGGTGGAGGAGGTCATGGAGGCACTATAGTGGTAGTCACCTCAAGACCTAAGAGGTCTCTTTGATATTCTGGTGAGTGAAGAATGGTGAAGGAGGACATGGAGGCACTATAGTGGTAGTCACCTCAAGACCTAAAAGGTCTCTTTGATAACCTGGTGAGTGAAGAATGGTGAAGGAGGCCATTGAAGCACTATACTGGTAGTCACCTCAAGACCTAAAAGGTCTCCTTGATATTCTGGTGAGTGAAGAATGGCTGAGGAGACCATGGAGGCACTAAACTGGAAGTCACGTCAACACCTAAGAGGTCTCTTTGATAATCTGGTGAGTGAAGAATGGTGAAGGAGGTCATGGAGGCACTATAATGGTGGTCACCTCAAGAACTAAGAGGTCTCTTTGATATTCTGGTGAGTGAAGAATGGCTGAGGAGACCATGGAGGCACTAAACTGGTAGTCACCTCAACACCTAAGAGGTCTCTTTGATAATCTGGTGAGTGAAGAATGGTGGAGATCATTGAAGCACTATACTGGTAGTCACCTCAAAACCTAAGAGGTCTCTGATATTCTGGTGAGTGAAAAATGGCTGAGAAAGTCATGGAAGCACTATACTGGTAGTCACCTCAAGACCTAAGGGGTCTCTTGAATATGCAGGTGAGAGAAGAATGGTGAAGGAGGTCAGGGAAGTATTATATTGTTAGTCACCTCAAGACCTAACAGGTCTCTTTGATATTCTGGTGAGTGAAGAATGGTGAAGGATACCATGGAGGCACTATACTGGTAGTCACCTCAAAACCTAAGAGGTCTCTTTGATATTCTGGTGAGTGAAGAATGGTCAAGGTCATGGAGGCACTATACTGGTATTCACCTCAAGACCTAAGAGGTCTCTTTGATATTCTGGTGAGTGAAGAATGGCGAAGGAGGTCATGGAGGCACTATAATGGTAGTCACCTCAAGACCTAAGTGGTCTCTTTGATATTCTGGTGAGTGAGGAATGGTGAAGGAGGTCATGGAGGCACTATACTGGTAGTCACCTCAAGACCTAAGAGGTCTCTTTGATATTCTGATGAGTGAAGAATGGTGAAGGAGGTCATGGAGGCACTATACTGGTAGTCACCTCAAGACCTAAGCGGTCTCTTTGACATTCTGGTGAGTGAAGAATGGTGAAGGAGATCATGGAGGCACTATACTGGTAGTCACCTCAAGACCTAAGTGGTCTCTTTGATATTCAGGTGAGTGAAGAATGGTGGAGGAGGTCATGGAGGCACTATAGTGGTAGTCACCTCAAGACCTAAGAGGTCTCTTTGATATTCTGGTGAGTGAAGAATGGTGAAGGAGGACATGGAGGCACTATAGTGGTAGTCACCTCAAGACCTAAGAGGTCTCTTTGATATTCTAGTGAGTGAAGAATGGTGAAAGTGACCACGGAAGCACTATACTGGTAGTCACCTCAAGACCTAAGCGGTCTCTTTGATATTCAGGTGAGTGAAGAATGGTGAAGGAGACCATGAAGGCACTATACTGGTAGTCACCTCAAGACCTAAGAGGACTCTTTGATATTCTGGTGAGTGAAGAATGGTGAAGGAGGTCATGAAGCCACTATAGTGGTGGTCACCTCAAGACCTAAGAGGTCTCTTTGATATTCTGGTGTGTGAAGAATGGTTGAGGAGATCATGGAGGCACTATAATGGTGGTCACCTCAAGACCTAAGAGGTCTCTTTGATATTCTGGTGAGTGAAAAATGGCTGAGAAAGTCATGGAAGCACTATACTGGTAGTCACCTCAAGACCTAAGAGGTCTCTTGAATATGCAGGTGAGTGAAGAATGGTGAAGGAGGCCATTGAAGCACTATACTGGTAGACACCTCAAGACCTAAGAGGCCTCTTTGATATTCTGGTGAGTGAAGAATGGTTGAGGAGATCATGGAGGCACTATAATGGTGGTCACCTCAAGACCTAAGAGGTCACTTTGATGTTCTGGTGAGTGAAGAATGGTGAAGGAGGCCATTGAAGCACTTTACTGGTAGTCACCTCAAGACCTAAGCGGTCTCTTTGGTATTCTGGTGAGTGAAGAATGGTGAAGGAGGCCATTGAAGCACTATACTGGTAGTCACCTCAAGACCTAACGGTCTCTTTGATGTTCTGGTGAGTGAAGAATGGTGAAGGAGGTCATGGAGGCACTATACTGGTAGTCACCTTCAGACCTAAGCGGTCTCTTGGATGATCTGGTGAGTGAAGAATGGTGAAGGAGGCCATTGAAGCACTTTACTGGTAGTCACCTCAAGACCTAAGCGGTCTCTTTGGTATTCTGGTGAGTGAAGAATGGTGAAGGAGGCCATTGAAGCACTATACTGGTAGACACCACAAGACCTAAGAGGTCTCTTTGACATTCTGGTGAGTGAAGAATGGTGAAGGAGGCCATTGAAGCACTTTACTGGTAGTCACCTCAAGACCTAAGAGGTCTCTTTGATATTCCGGTGAGTGAAGAGTGGTGAAGGAGGCCATGGATGCACTATACTGGTAGTCACCTCAAGATCTAAGCGGTCTCTTTGATATTCTGGTGAGTGAAGAATGGTGAAGGATACCATGGAGGCACTAATCTGGTAGTCACCTCAAGACCTAAGAGGTCTCTTTGATAATCTGGTCAATGAAGAATGGTGGAAGAGGTCATGGAGGCACTATAATGGTAGTCACCTCAAGACCTAAGAGGTCCCTTTGATATTCCGGTGAGTGAAGAATGGTGAAGGAGGTCATGGAGGCACTATACTGGCAGTCACCTCAAGACCTAACAGGTCTATTTGATATTCTGGTGAGTGAAGAATGGTGAAGGAGGTCATGGAGGTACTATACTGGTAGTCACCTCAAGACATAAGAGGACTCTTTGATATTCTGGTGAGGGAAGAATGGTGAAGGAGGTCATGGAGGCACTATACTGGTAGTCACCTCAAGACCTAAGAGGTCTCTTTGATATTCCGGTGAGTGAAGAATGGTGAAGGAGGTCATGGAGGCACTATAATGGTGGTCACCTCAAGACCTAAGAGGTCTCTTTGATATTCTGGTGAGTGAAGTATGGTGAAGGAGGCCATGGAAGCACTAGACTGGTAGTCACCTCAAGACCTAAGAGGTCTCTTTGATATTCTGGTGAGTGAAGAATGGTGAAGGAGGCCATGGAAGCACTATACCGGTAGTCTCCTCAAGACCTAAGAGGTCTCTTTTATATTCTGGTGAGTGAAGAATGGTTGAGGAGATCATGGAGGCACAATACTGGTAGTCACCTCTAGACCTAAGAGGACTCTTTGATGTTCTGGTGAGTGAAGAATGGTGAAGGAGGTCATGGAGGCACTATACTGGTAGTCACCTCAAGACCTAAGCGGTCTCTTTGATATTCTGGTCAGTGAAGAATGGTGAAGGAGGTCATGGAGGCACTATACTGGTAGTCACCTCAAGACCTAAGAGGTCTCTTTGATATTCCGGTGAGTGAAGAATGGTGAAGGAGGCCATGGAAGCACTATACTGGTAGTCACCTCAAGACCTAAGAGGTCTCTTTGATATTCTGGTGAGTGAAGAATGGTGAAGGAGGCCATGGAAGCACTATACCGGTAGTCTCCTCAAGACCTAAGAGGTCTCTTTGATATTCTGGTGAGTGAAGAATGGTTGAGGAGATCATGGAGGCACTATACTGGTAGTCACCTCTAGACCTAAGAGGACTCTTTGATGTTCTGGTGAGTGAAGAATGGTGGAGGCGGTCATGGAAGCACTATACTGGTAGTCACCTCAAGACCTAAGCGGTCTCTTTGATATTCTGGTCAGTGAAGAATGGTGAAGGAGGTCATGGAGGCACTATACTGGTAGTCACCTCAAGACCTAAGAGGTCTCTTTGATATTCCGGTGAGTGAAGAATGGTGAAGGAGGTCATGGAGGCACTATAATGGTGGTCACCTCAAGACCTAAGAGGACTCTTTGATAAACTGGTAAGTGAAGAATGGTGGAGGAGGCCATTGAAGCACTATACTGGTAGTCACCTCAAGACCTAAGAGGTCTCTTTGATATTCCGGTGAGTGAAGAATGGTGGAGGAGGCCATTGAAGCACTATACTGGTAGTCACCTCATGACCTAAGAGGACTCATTGATATTCCGGTGAGTGAAGAATGGTGAAGGAGGCCATTGAAGCACTATACTGATAGTCACCTCAAGACCTAAGAGGACTCATTGATATTCCGGTGAGAGATGAATAGTGAAGGAGGCCATGGAAGCACTATAATGGTAGTCACCTCAAGACCTAAGAGGTCTCTTTGATGTTCTGATGAGAGAAGAATAGTGAAGGAGGCCATGGAAGCACTATAATGGTAGTCACATCAAGACCTAAGAGTTCTCTTTGATATTCTGGTAAGAGAAGAATGGTGGAGGAAGCATTATACTGGTAGTCACCTCAAGACCTACGCGGTATCTTTGGTGTTCTGATCAATTAAGAGGATAGCGCACTAGAAAATACGAGGGACGTACGGAATATATACTTACCATTTTATTTCAGAAGGAAGTGAGAAAACATTGACAACGGTGAAACTCCGATCGCGTCAATACAATCCGAGAAATGCATTAGTTCCAGCCACGAATGTTTACGAAACAAACCCTTTGGTGTCTGAAAATGAAACAAGGTAACGAGTACGATATATTCACGTACATATTTCCAGAAGTGGATGCTTTAACTGATTAAACAACGGCTGGCGACTAAAAATAGCAAAATAACGAGTACGGAGAGAGGGATATTTGTATTGATCGGTTTGCACGTACAAAAATAGATTTTAATGTAACCAGCTTTTTAATGTTACTCCTCCCCGTAATTCTGACAACCACCACTGTTTTATTTCCCAGTTGGTAGTGTGGTTAAAAGGAATTCATTCCGTGATAATGTGAATTAGATGGGGTGGTCTTTTTTTTCCAATGAGCGGTTTAGGAGTTTGAACAAGCGCAGAGGATATTAATATGCGCTGAACATATTACAGCTAGCAACTACACTACTGTACTGTCCGAGAGTAAACAATATTAAACTATTAACTGCCCAAGAGAAGGTTTCCATCTCGAGTGTGTCCAATTATATTAGTCGGAGAATCTTGGTTGGTTGGTTCCTCAGTTCAGGGGGTGCGACAACACGGTTATGTAGCCCCGTGTACTTTGGGTGTGTGCAGAATCTGTCTGAGCCGGAGGCTGGAATGCCCAAACCGGTGACGACATCGGCTAATTGTGGCGTGTGAAACGAGGTGTGGTTCCGACCAGAGCGTGGAAGGTCACAGCCCGTCGCTAGAGGGCACGCGTGCACGTCACGTGACGATACAAAGTGAGCAGAAGCATGCATCAATCGTCCAACGCTGCCAGTCGCATTGCGAACAGTGACATGGAGGCGTCAAACGAAGAGCAAAGAGGTGTTGTTCGGTTTCTGACAGCGGAAGGAGTAGGGGGGTAGGGGGGTACGGACATTCATCGCCGAATGTCACAAGTGCACGGCGAACACTGCTGACCCTTGCAAGGGTCAAGGCGTGGCACAAGCGCTTCAGTGAAGGACGGGTGTCGTAAGCCGATGATGCCCGGTCTGGGGCACCCCCCTGCATTACCGACGACAACATCCAGCTAGATGATGCACTCATTACCCAGGACCGCCGAGTGACGGTGAACGCCATAGCCGCCGTGGTCGGATTGAGCGTCGGAAGTGTGCACACCATCATGAAGGAACGACTGCACTTGCGCAAAGTGTGTGCCCAATGGGTGCCCCACAGTCTTCAACCACACCAGGAAGCATGTCGAATGGCCCACTGTCTTGGTCATCTGCAGCGCTATGCGAGGGAAGGGAATGGGTTCCTGGCACGAGTGGTGGCTGGAGATGAGTCAAGATGTCATCACTTCGAACCAGAATCCAAACGACAAAGCCTCCAGTGGAAGCATCCAGGGTCACCACCACCCAAAAAAGGCAAGGCATGCTGACGTTCTTCTGATACACTTCATGCCGCACGGGACAACAGTGAATGCCCAGCGTTACTCGCAAACCTTGACCACCCTTCGCCAAGCGATCAAAACGAAACGACCAGGCAATCTCACCCGTGGGGTCATTCTGGTCCACGACAATGCACGACCTCATACGGCCAACACAGTCGCGGCACTCCTGCAGAAATTCAAATGGGAGGTTCTCGGCCACCCTCCATACAGTCCAGACCTCTCTCCCTGTGATTACGCCATGTTTGGTCCCATGCAAAGGGCTCTGCAGGGCCAACGATTCACCTCCGACGCCGACGTCCAGCTGTACGTGCGGAACTGGTTCACACCGCAACCCAGGGAATTTTATGAGACAGCCATTCACCGCCTCGTGTCACAGTGGGACAAGTGCCTCAACAGCCAGGGCCAATACTTCTGACATACAGGTACTGGTTTCTGTAATTATGCCTCCAGCTCGTTACTTTTTGAACGCACCTTATATATTAAAATAATTGGGAAGAAATTTCACATTTTACTAAAATTGAAATAGGTCTAACTTGTTAAGTAATGCTACGACAACATTTGTTGGCTTAGGACAAAATGCACATTTCGCATTATTCGTTGAGCCCCAATTTGATTAAGTCATCCGTGGAACTCAGCGTAGGTGCGATGGTATCCTTATCTAATTGGCCAAACAACTGTTTCTTGAGCTCTGATTGGTGGGAGAAACTGTTTCATAATGAACAAGAAGTTCCGTGACGAACTAAAGAGCCTACTTTCCTTAAAATTTAAGATTCAAGATAATGATTAATCTATATGGATCTATCCAGAATAATGACCAAATTAAGTTGGTAATATCGAAATTCCAAATTAGTTCGAAATACTGTATACCTGGCATAATGTAGCCTAATAGCGCACTACAGTTGGCAGCCCTGGTGACTGAATATATTCTTAGTTCCATCTCTTAGGGTACAGAATACAACATTTGGTTGAAGTCCAATGGATAGCATGGACGTTACATGCAGTTAAACATTGGATCTAACAACGCGCGTAAAATCATGTTGGCAACAATGCCATGCATGTATTGGTCAGAAATGATCTGAAATAATATGATCTATTGTTGTGCCTATTTTGAATGAAATCCATTGGATAGTATAGAAGTTACATACATTTTAAAATTGGACCTATCAGCAGGCATAGAATCAAGTTGGCAACACTGACGCATATTAGTTACTCCAAATTAATCTAGAATGCTAGGTACTATACGTGTGCAAAGTTTAGAGCTATTGGCTTGCATACTTTCTGATATATTGATATTAGAGTAACAAAAATAGTGACACCATTTATTAACAGTTGGCAGCCCTGGTTGCTCTTAAGAATACGCATAGTCATATCCGTTATCGTACACATAGCACATACGAAATGTGGTTAAAATCCAAATTATAGTATAGAAGTTGAGAAATGAAAATCCACAGCCTGCTTCCAGTCTCCGACCGGGTCAGGAATGGATTGAATGAAGCCCCCATCTAGCGGCGAGGATATGGACTGTGCTGGCTGCCGAGGCCTGACACACTCCTCTGGGGCAATGATTAAATGAATGACAGATGAAATGAAATGATAGTGGAGAGTGTTGCGGGAATGGAATTTTGACAGGGAAAACCGGAGTACCCGGAGAAAAAACTGTCTGCCTCCATTTTGTCCAGCACAGATCTCACGTGGAGTGACCGGGATTTGAACCACGGACCCAGCGGTGAGAGGCCGGCGTGCTGCCGCCCAAGCCACGGAGGCTTCTAGTATAGAAGTTATATGTATTTAAAGTTGGACCGCTCAGCAGGATTAGAATCATGTTGGTAGCACTGACGTATATAAGTTCCTCCAAATTAATATAGAATGTCAGGTACTACACGTGCGCATAGTTTAAAGCTGTCGACTTGCATACTTTCGGATATATTGGTATTTGGATAAAAGAAATTGAGAGCATTTATTAACAGTAGGCAGCCCTGGTGGCTCTTAAGAATACGCTGTTTTATCTGTTTATGTACACATAGCACATACGAAATTTGGTTGAATTCCAATTGATAGTGTAGAAGTTATATGCATTTAAAAATTGAACCTATCAGCAGGCTTAGAACTATTTTAGCAACACTGCCATGTATGGCCTCCTGGAAATTAAACTAAAATTTATTATCTATACGTATGCCAATTTTAAAATAGCTTCCATTCATACCTTCCAAGATATTCAACATGGAGCTCAAATTTCAATTGCGATTTTTCAGTAGTTGGTAGCACTGAGATCATTTTCAAATACGGCATTGGGATATTCAGGTATAGATCTTTACTGCTACCAAATTTTGTTTCGATTGCTGCAGCCGTTTAGGAGTTGATAGAGGGAGACACACACACAGCCAGACAGACAGAAGGACAGACAGACACACATTTGCCCGGATCGATCTCATAAGTCTACTTTTTCCTCATTTTTGCAAAATGTGAATAGTAGGCTAAAAATAGTGTTATAATGAGCCTCATTATAGTACAGTTTTCTGACATATAATAGTCAGGGTCGAACCTAAAAAATATTATTGTCATGTCAGCTGATTCGGATAAAACGTGCGGATATGAATAAAAGTCATGCAGATACGGCGTGGATGTGGATAACAATTTGTTTATCGGCGCAAGGCTCTATTTATAAACTCAAATCCTCTGGTGAGTCGGCTAAGATGACGATGTTATTTTAGGGCATAACATAAAATAATAATAATAATAATAACAGAATGAATATGGATTTCATCCCACAATTTGAAATAACAATAACTTCACAATAGCTCTCGTAAAACTGCAGCAATTACTGGATGAAATGTAGTATTTTTTGCTGTCGCTATACTTTTTGCGGAAATGGCACAGTTATTGTTGGCTACAATACATTACATTGGCTGGGAAATGGGGATGAGTGATGAACTCATTGGAACAAACACACATCCCTAATGCATTCCCAATAATTCTTCCCGTTCAACACGCGCATGCGTACGGTATTTGTTTCTTGCACTCGGGTGCTGGCAAAATCAACATTAATAAACTAGCATTTCCGTCTGGATACAGTTCAGAGGTGTGTAAATTATTAAACTCGATGGCAGTTTAATACAGTGGAAATGTTTTGCTAAGTGCTGAAATTATTACAGATGTTAAATTAATAGTCTTAATAACATTTGATAAAGAATCTGACAGTAAACTAATTGTTTACAGTTTCCACTAAAAGATGATGATGATTGTTGTTTTAAGGGGCCTAACATCTAGGTTATCGGTCCCTAATGATCTGGGTGATTGCGAAAATGACAATGAAATGGAAACCAGAAATAAAAGTAAGCTGTACTGAAATTACTTACAAAATGGAACTCGGATTGAAATGGCTCACAAAATGTAGAGTGGAAATACTGACTAATTATGCCCGTTGCTCACGGTAAAATTTACCTTCAAATTTATTGTACAATAATTTAATTTTATAAAATTCATGTTGCTCACGGTCAAATTCAAGTTTTATAAAACCTTTGATAAAACGTTTCATAAAATAGGACATGTTCTATTCCGTAAAATTAATTTTACGAAACGAACCAATCAGGGAAGCTGACATGAAGATGATGCTGGCGCCACGTGGTGAGAAGATTGTGAAGCTCGCTTGTAAACAAACTCTTCGAAAATAAAACATGGAGGACGGTTGTCGTTTGGGGGTAAAATTTACAGTCGATTCGCATTATTAACGCAAAGCGGTCATGAAACTTGCTTTAAGTACATTTGAAAATATGCGTGGTACTGAATGAATTAATTCCAATCAATATTTAAGATATAATTGTAATAATTGGATATTTAACCATACGCGCTGATAAGAAGTGCAACAAATTGCTGTATCGTCAGTTGGAAAAGTGTGCTAGTGGTATCGCGCTCGCTTGCTGATCAGAAGATCCCGGGTTCAAGGCTATCCAGGGGCGAAAATTTTTACTTCCTTTTAATTTCCTCCTTACATCGTACAGCAATATTGCAACATTGTTTTGTGTTTTCTCCCATTTAAAATTTTTATTTTCCCTAAATACTGTAACCATGGACGGATACCATTCGTGATAACTATTAGAATTTAAATAGTTAAATATTTATCCCAGAATAATAATAATAATATGACACGTTCTGTATTTACTGGATATAGCTAGGAGTTTTTTAAAACTGCTTTCCTCCATTCTTAGAAAATTCCTATATGAATTTTGATTTC
This sequence comes from Meconema thalassinum, assembly GCA_946902985.2. Lineage (NCBI taxonomy): Eukaryota > Metazoa > Arthropoda > Insecta > Orthoptera > Tettigoniidae > Meconema > Meconema thalassinum. The sequence continues at coordinate 149,814,568 of OX336395.1, read as the reverse complement.
TAACCTCAACTCATTTTCGACCAAGGAGAGTATTCCTCTACTCATCTCTTCTCCATTCCCGAGTCCAGGACTTCCTAGCATTTCTTTTCTTCCTTTTTTACCACTGTACGACATTTAATTGTAGCTAAATTAAGCAGCAATTTTTGCAATGCTTGCTTTGTTTGTTGGAGCCATACTCTCAAACCAATGTGTGTTGAACAGCTGATTCTTGGTTCAGAAGTTTATCGGTAGATGGCGATCCTGATACATCCACGGATTTTATAAAATAATTTTACCGTGAACAACACAGCTTGCTTTCGTCAAATTTTTATAAAATTAGTTGTAAAATAAATTTTAAGAAACATTTTACCGTGAGCAACGGGCATAAAGGTACTTTAGAAGAAAAAATACTCACGAAAGTCATTTAGATTGAAAAAGATGCACAAAAGGTAGTTTAGGCTCAAAATCCGTACAAAATGCAATGCCGATTCGAAATACTCAACAAAAGGCAATTAAAATTCAAATTACTGTACTTAACTAGAAGTTCCGTGACGAACTAAAGAGCCTACTTGTCTTAAAATTAAGATGCATGCCAATGATTAATCTACTGTATATGAACCTATCTGGAATAATTACGAAATTAAGTTCATAATATCGAAATGTCTAATTAGTTCGAAATATACCAGGTATTATGTAGCCTAATAGAGCACTACAGTTGGCAGCCCTGGATGGTGAATATATTCTTAGTTCCATCTCTTAAGGTACAGAATACAAAATTTGGTTGAAGTCCAATGGACGTCACATGCAGTTAGACATTATGTCATGCGTGTGATGGTCAGAAATAATCTGAAATAATATGATCTATTGATCTGCCAATTTTGACTGAAATCCATTAGTTAGCATAAAAGTTAAATGCATTTTAAAATTGGACCTATCAGCAGGCTTAGAATCATGTTGGCAGCACTGACGTATATTAGTTACTCCAAATTAATCTAGAATGGCAGGTACTATCAGTGTGCCAAGTTTAGAGCTATTGGCTTGCATACTTTCTGATATATTGATATTAGGGTAACAAAAATAGAGACAGCATTTATTAACAGTTGGCAGCCCTGGTTGCTCTTAAGAATACGCACAGTCATATCTGTTATGGTACACTTAGCACATACGAAATTTGGTTGAAATCCAAATGATAGTATAGAAGTTACATGTATTTAAAGTTGGACGCCTCAGCAGGCTTAGAATCATGTTGGTAGCACTGACGTATAGAAGTTACTCCAGTGTAATATAGAATGTCAGGTACTATACGTGTGCATAGTTTAAAGCTGTCGGCTTGCACACTTTCTGATATATTGGTATTTGGATTTAAAAATAGAGAGAGCAATTATTAACAGTTGGCAGCCCTGGTGGCTCTTACGAATACGCTCAGTCACATCTGTTTATGTACACATACTACATACAAAATTTGGTTGAAATCCAACAAGTATAAAATTGTACCCCAAATGACAGGAAGGTTACCGTCCCCATAGACAATAAAATGTTTAAAATATGCATAAAATGATGAAAAACAAAGTTAATTAAGCTCCAATTATAAAATACTTTCTCGCAATAAATGAGGACTGATCCTTCTACGAAAACGTGCATATTCTGCCTATTTTCGCCTATCCCCAAGTTTGCCCGATGAAATCTACCTCCGCCTTCCGGCGTGCCGAGAGGACTTTTTATATTATACTTGTGGTCACACTGTCCTTATGCAAGGTTTCGACACTGATGTGTAACAACTATGTAACGGTCTGTTACTTCTTCACGCAAAATTTTATCTCCCGCAGAGATTTTGGTTGGTTCCTTAGTTTAGGGGCTGCGAAAACGCACTCATGTAGCCCCGTGTACTTTGGGTGTGTGTAGAACCTGTCAGATAAACGGTGTTAATTGTGATGGTGGTATTAGTCTGTAATTCAGGTACGGACTGCAGACGGTCAATTTCAAGTAGTGGTTCCCAATTTTACTACCAGATACTACCGTCAATGACACCTACTGTGAACTTGATTACTAGATGCCACCGCAACCAGCAACTCGCAACGAACGTTGGAACTTCCCCTCCAAAGGAAAGCATACTGATGGATCTTTAGCGCTCTTAGAAAATCCGACGACTTCGGCCGGCTATGAACCCGCGACCTTGGGCATAGAAGTTCAGCATGCTACCTACGTCACCGAAGCCGCTTCAGACTTAGTCAGATGGAAAACTGAATGTGATCTCGTGCAATGGCGTTGTCTTGGGAACGTCTGAAGGCTCATCCGTCATCAATTTAGTAGTGTTGTCATGGCAACCTCTGATGGCTCTTGGCATTTTCTTCTAATTTCGAAATCATTTTGCTCATCCCTTGGTGTAATGGTGGGTCATATCAAAATTCTTTCAGACAAAAGTTTTAGGTAATTATTAGGGGAATATTTTCCATTTTGTACGATTCTGACATTGTGCCTATTAAGAGAGATATGATTAATGCTTTCCAAACAAAAACACTATTTCCCACCCCTTGGGTCAATGGTTGGTGCTATCAAAAAACTTTTCAAACATAAATTTTTGGGCCTTGAATGGATTCGATATCTCAAATATTAAGAGAGTTATGGCGATATTTCACTTTTAAAAAAACATTTCCACCCCCTTCGACCGATTGTGCTCATTAACGAACTCGACCAGATTTTATAGGGATACATATTATGTAAATAATTCAAAGTGATTGGTGCAAAATTTCGGTAGTTATCGTGTTCACAAGAAAGTGGTGTGTATGTATATATATACATAAATTATATATACACATTTGAACTAACGGTGGTTTTGGGGTCTGGGGGATGTGAAACGCGAAGATATGTCGAAATTTTCCGGAAGTCGAAACATGGTACCCATTGCAATAGTTAGCTTTCTAATGAAATCTACCTATTACTTACAAAATGCAATTGAGATTGAAAATGCTTACAAAACGTACGGTAAATTCAAAATACTCACAAAATGTAATTTAGAGACATCGGAAGCCAATTCAGAAAAACATGGCGGGAATCTTAAAGAGAAAAGGAACTCTAATGAAAGGAAAAAGAAGGCTGATCCCTAAAAGGAGGAGGGATCAGGAAAGATGAAAGAAGGGCCGATGAATGAGGAAAGGAAGAGACTCCCTAGGCCTCGGATACCCTATTACCGTCGGGGTCGGAAGAGAACAAGAGTTGACCAAGAGAGGTCGAGAGAAAAGAAGACGGAGAGGAGCCCGGCACAAGTAAGTGGAAGCGATGACGGACTCAGCTGGAGTCCCGTGGTCGCCAATCCACGTCCCACTGGTTGTGAGCCCCTGGGGGGGGGGGGGTCCACTAAAAGAGAAGCCTTGTTCGCCACCCGTTTATTCTAGTTTTCGAGTGATTTTAGACCCGAGAGATTGGAAGTCTTTTATTACCGATTGTCCACTATTAAACTGTTCAAAGATTCCTGGGCAATGGATTGAAATCACCTGATTTAGAGGATACATTCCAAAGTCAATGATAAAAAAATAAAAAACACGGACCCAGCTCTGATGTCCCTCAGAATCAACAATTTTGAAAATATCCAGATGCAATTCATTGTAGGAAACGTTGCAAGTCCACAGAGGAGAAAACATTACTAAGTAGGGTAATGAAATTAAAATCAAATAAGAGATGGCACCACTACCGCGGCTGCGTCATCGGCCCCGAATCGCCACAGTCGAAGCCGAGAATTCACCTTGTCTGTCATAAGCCAAGGCGATTGGACGCATGCGTGAAGGCCAAGAATTTCACATTTTTCTTGATTCTTTAAAAAATATACGGTAACATAGTTTTCTAAAGACACTCTGAAACGGTTTTCGCTTTGCTCCACGTTGACTGGTCCAAACTGTTGGGTGACAAATGTAACTGTTGACCTTTGCCTAAGCTATGTTGTTTTCATGGGCGCCAAGACCTCAACGCTATGTTGAAATCTAAATTTATATTTTACAACATCTAGCTCCGGTAGAACACCTTCAAGAATCTATTCACTCAGATCGTGGTATGATTTGATCATTAACCCAACAAACAATTGTATCAGGAGAAGGAATTGGTCTATATCTAATGCTACCTACTGAAAGCAAAGATTGCATGGTTAAAATAAATGAATTTATTATATCAAACAAGTATGCAAAATTAATAATAATAATAATGAATTTAAATTTAAGTTGGAGCGTTGCGATTTGAATATTACCGCTAGAAAATTACGTGAAAACGGAGTCGGATGAATTACTGATTTTACTCTTATTCCCAAGCTATGAAGTTACTGAAATCCTGAACACAAAAAAAGAGAAACGAGAGATTGCGTAGTTATGAGTCATTCGCGCTTACCACTGGAAATTGCCGAAGCATTTCCCTCGTACTGGATGTTGAAGTGAGCTTCCCACAGCCTCCTGGATGTCGTCATCTTCTTCGTTAGTTGATGATATATTTGTAGATATGAAGATTTATGGTCCGAACATAGGAACCAACACGTACAACCACAACGGTTAAGTTTCACAAAGATAGTCCTCTGCCTCTACGGAACATCGGAGCCACTCACTCGTGCAACCATACTGGTGAAATTTTCCAAAGATAGTCCTCGTTTCCACGGCGCGCAAACACTATATGCACCCGCCGCATCCCCACTCTGCAGCCGACTTCTTCACGCTCGCTCACCACTGATTGGCTGACCCCTCACGCGCTACTCCCCTCCTCTGGCTCATTACACTCGGCGGGAGGAAGATGTCGTTTGCCGGTCCAGGCCAATTCGCCTTTTCCTGACGCTGCAACCCAGGATTGCGTCACGCTTCTCGACAAGATTAAGCCTGTATCCGAATTCCCAATGAGTCATCTCTCTCATAATACCCTAACTGACAAAACTCCATAAAATTCCGTAATCATATAATTTTCTATGATAATGTTCGTAATAATTTGCTTGATAGTGTTTTCTATGATATAGAAAACCTATCAGTATGTTTATAATTTTATAAAAATGCTCCCAAAAACTACCTTAATAATAATAATAATAAGTTAATAATAATAATAAATTAACATGAAAAATTCTCTTGGCTGAACAATTTGCCGCGTAAATAAATATAGAATGGCTTCCTACTGACTTATGCCAGTTGCATAAAAAACCCTCGAAAAACACGTTACAACTCTGCAAATCTACAGGACAAGAGCTTTCGTGAGAGTACCTCGTTCCAGCCCTCAGGCCAGACTTAAACCTCTTGTCAAAGCCGGGATTCGAACCCGGACCTCTGGGGAGAGAAAGATGATGGTGATGATGATAATTGTTGTTTTAAGGGGCCTAACATCGAGGTTATCGGCCCGGGAGAGAAAGAAGAATGCTAGGCAATGCACCAAGAGGTAGTAATGAATTAACAAGGTGCAGTATTCAGATCATATTTTTCAATAATAGAAATCTGATATTTAGGTGTCAAAATTTGGTATATTCCGGTGTTATCTCACAATCGAAATTTCTTGTAATATCGCGTGAGCAAACAGACAAATTTCTGACAAATAACAGCTTGAAACATAATATTCTTGTTTTATGAACAGCGTACTGGATATATAATATGTAACACTTACGCACAACGCCTCACTCGTCCTCACAGCCCACACTTACCTGAAAAGAGAACACATAATTGTTAGGAAAATATAATCAACGGTGAATTAGTAGTAAATAATAGTCAAATAATAATAATAATAATAAAATATTAAGACTCGAAGATAATTCAGATGTAAACTTAGCTCAATCATATATATTATTTCAGTAGTATACTGTAGATCCCTCCTGTGGCGCTCACAAGCGACCGATCGTGACAAATGAGCATTCAAATGAAAGAGAATAGACATTAGCAGTGGCGAATTGCACTCCAATTTCATAAATATCTATAATTTCTTTAAAAAATGACTTTAAAAATGTACGAAGTTTGCGATTTGCAGATACTGTTTCAGTAGGAAAATACGCTCCATAATTGCTGTCCACTTCACATTTTGGCCGCTGTGACGCCTGTTTCATGTCATTTCAACATTCAGAAATCATTTTACATCGATTTCAGAAACAGAAAATCAAAGGAATGAGTACTCAAACCGTATAATTTCGTTATAAACCTATTGGGGAAAGTGTGGTTTATGAACATGCGAGATTTCTCGCACGGATCCGCTCGTTTACATCTTATTATACTCATATAATATGCTAAGGCGTATGTTTCACAAAACTCAAACTCCTAAACCAGAGGGAGTTAGAAGGTGTGGTTTGTGCCAAAATCTTACAAATCGACTCAATAGTACAGGAAACTTCTTGCATTTCTTTAGAAGTCAACGGACATATATTTATTTGTTTATAAAGCGCTTTTAAACAAATAAACAAGACTATAGCTCCTGGCAGAATTGAGTCGCGTATAGCCCGCATAGCACTAGAGCCGGGCGGGTAGTCTGTACACATAGGTCGCACACAACCCATTTGGTCCGCTAGTAATAATAATATCGTATGGCTTCGGGAGCCAGGTGCAAGCTTGCATGTGAAATTTTATCGCTCCTTGGTGCGCTATGAAAGTCAAAGAGGTTAGATATACAGAGGTGCCAACTATTACGGATTGTCCGTAATTATTACGGATTTCAGCTCACGATTACGGCATTACGGTCGAAGGGGAAATTATTACGGAAAAGTGACATCACGAAAAAAATACATATCTATGAAGAAAAAAAAAAGAAAAAAAAGAAATGCTACAGGGTGTCTACCGGTAACGAAAAGTAACGAAAAACTAGCTAATTTTAGAAACGGGTAAGGAAAGTAAAAGTAGCTAATTTTTATGTCTGCATAGTTGGAGGCAACGAAAATTCGCCGAGGTCGGTTTATATTCGTCTAAACTCGCGCCACTTGGCTCACATATTGCGATGGAGCCGATTGCGTATGCTATATTTCCCCGTGCCCGACCTCAAGGAAATGCATACTGAGGATGCCTTGAGTGATATACATCAGTCCAACGTATAATTTCGGTATCGAGAAGAGTTTTTAGTTTTGTGTGAACTATTTTTATGTATTATTAGGAAACCTGACTTTCCGCGAGACGTTTATTCGCGAAAACTACCTCTCATTTCTGTTATTGATCTCTAAATTTGGAGACTATCTCAAATTGAAGTCCAGAAATAACGTGAAATAACCTAATGTCGCAATCTTGCGAAATGATACAGTTTCGAAAAAAGAATCCCGAAAATGCTTCGAAATACATTTATTTTAAAAATCTATCCGTCTCAAAAATTTGCGACATCCAGTATGGTTATTTCGAAATTCCGTTATGTAGACTTTTCCTTCGAACTTTGGTTCCATCGGATAATTTAACCGATTATCTCGAAAACTTGTATAATTCGTGATTCGAATTCGAAAGAAAATGTGCCCTCGTGTCGTATTATTCATGCAATCCTATCAGAATAATTCGTAATATTCGATACCTACTTCGAACGTTCATCCTCCGACCTTACATGCTCAAGACGGCCGGCTGACTGCACGGCTTGCCTGCGGGAATCTCGCCAAACTGACAGAGATCGATGCCAGTTGCGTAAAATCATAAAACACGTGCCCATTCGCGAAATAGTGACCACGAGGGCTGCGGGAATCCTGTCAAAGGTGATTGGGCACCCATCACGAAACATCCCGAAGCTTACTCGCCATTTTTCCCATGACTGTATACTCAAAAGCGCACGGGGAGCAAGAAGTGCGTCAACCCTTTTAGAAATGACAGTCTACGTAGCATCGCGATACTCGTATCTCCTCGTGATCCACCGTGAACTCCCAACCACAGCATAGGGACAGCGGGAATAATGGCGCCGACCATACTTCATGTAGATAGCTGCTCGTGAATTTTAACCATGCACAACCTCTAACTTGCCTCCGCCATTCTGCCAGGCGACAATCGTTGAACGGCCGGGTGCGGCGCCGATTGCATATTATCGCGTTCTCAGTGACCAACCGCGAGGACATCGTGATTCTCGTATAACGACCGAAAGCGGCAGCGATTGCAATACAACGCGATATTTCTCCGCATTCGATGACTAGAAAAACTGGACTCTTGAGCAAGTGGCGCCGATTGCGTAGCCTAATTATGCTATAATTGCAAGGACAATGGAAATCTCGTCGATCGGCTAAAAGTGCCACCAATTATGTAAATAGCGACTTTTCTCCGTGTTCTATCGTGAAAACTACGGGAATCTCGTCAAACGGCTGAGGCCAGCGCCGATCGTGTAACATTTCAATATTTTTCTTTGTCTTAGAATGAAGGTTTCCTATTCATCTCTTGATTATTTTGTTCAAGTTTGGTCAAGGAAAGTGAACATGACAAACTTGAAGAGGAATTTGCTGTTTATCAGTGTGGTACTTCCCTGAATATATTTTACAAGGACCTAGAATTGATTTAAACTGGGACAAAATTGCTCAGCTTGAAAACGGAAGTGGATAGTTCAAGTATAAAACTTTAAGTAATGTGGTATTTGCAATATTACTTGTACCTCACAGTAACTCACCCACAGAGAGAATTTTCAGTGTTAGGAAATATCAGACAGAATTCAGACCTACATTAAGCACATCTACACTGGAATCGCTTATGATTCGGAAGGCGAAAATGTCATCGTAGGGGGAAGTATGTTACAAGAAAACTTTCACGGAAAACCAGTTACTGGGTGCAAAATAAGCTACAAGGAATTTTTTATCACAGAACTAGAAGGTACTGTGCATATTTTATTGTGTAATATGATATTCTTTACAGTAGGTTGCTTCCGGATAGGGCAAAGGTGGTGCCATAATCGAGAATGCAGGAGCAATCTTTGGATTTGACGTGAAAATTTTTCAGTGGGTGGGGGGCAATATAAGGGATTACTGATAACCCACTTCAAAGGTTGGCACCTCTGTATGATATATAAGCTCCTCACACTATAGCGCTTTCTAGTAGAGAAAGGAGGAACGTTTTGTGTTGGCGGAAAATCCCGAGATAAATTTTGCCATTATGAGCACAGTCTGCTGAATTGAAATGGGTTCTTTAACATGCCAACAACGTATGATATCCATACCGTGATTTTTGTCGCCTTTCGAAAATCACTTACCACGGCCAGGAGCGAACCTGCAAGCTCGGAGTTGGTAGTCCGACACGATAACCATTCACCCACCGTGGCAAGCAATCAACAAATGAAGGCGACTCGCAAAGAGCGCGGTCCCAAAATGGATGTACAGTAAAGTGAGGTTGGTTAGTTAATTAGTTATTGGAGTTTGTAGAGGCGTAACAGCGAGGTCATCTACCCCTAATGTGAGGTTTCTGAACAGTGTAATTTACATACATTGTATTTCAGTACAGATGGTTCCTTGCTAAGGCCGAACCAGCCTGTAACTTAAAATGTAACCGGTCTATGCCGTGATAATGATGTGTAGAAATAACACAATAGACTACATAATAGAATTAACAAGCCAGATAGAAAGGGAGTTGGGTGATAGATAGATAGATAGATAGATTTTTATTAATTCCATTTGATCAAATACATGCATTCAATACATTTTTGATATAGGACACGTCAGAATTTACATGCATAAAATAAAAGAACTAACAGGTATATATTACTAAGATTAAAACTATTTATAACTTATTATAATAGCAAATCTTAATAGATACAATCTTATTGCACAACTATTTACACCTCACTCTATTATCATAATATGAAAACTTAATTCTATAAATACAACAACATACAGCTAGGTATTAAAATTAAATTAAAAAACTAAAATATAGTTATAGATTCCATCACTCCTATACGCTAAAATATTCAACTACTGAGTAAAAACAATGGCACTGCAGATAAGCTTTCAACATTCTATCAAAGGTTTTTATTTTTGGGGCCAGTTTTATATACTGGGGTAGTTTATTGTATAATTTAACTCCAGTGTGAAAAGTTCCTTTTTGATATATGCTTGTGTGTGTGTGTGAAATATGAATGTTTTGATTTTGTCTTGTGTTATGCCTATGAACATCATTGTTTGTTTTAAGAAAAACATCTTTATTCATTAAATTCTTTTTAAAAAACATAATACTTTCAAAGATATATATGCAGGGCAGTGGGAGAATGTTTAAATCTTTAAACAGAGGTCTACATGATTCTCTAGAGTGTACATTTGCCATAATTCTAATCGCTCTCTTTTGTATCCTAAACGTGCTTAGTACATCTGGCGACATACCCCAAAATATGATCCCATATCTTAAGTATGAATGGAAATAAGCAAAATAAGTATTTCTTAATGTGTGCATGCTAGTGCAGGTTTTCAAAATACGTAACGCAAAGCACATCGAGTTCAGTTTAGTATTCAGATATTGTATATGTTTATTCCATTTCAAGTCTTGTTGTATCCATAGTCCTAAAAACTTTGTTTCTGATTTATTTTCTATTTGATGACCATTTAATGTTATATTGGGCATCGCAGGATTCCTATTCTGTATAGTGTGGAAATTTAGACATACTGTCTTTTTATAGTTTATTATGAGGCAATTATCTTGTGACCATTTGGTTAACTCTCCTGTAACGGAGTCAGCAGACTGCTGTATGACCTGTTTAGTTTCACCTTTTATTACGAGTGTTGTATCGTCCGCAAACAAAGTTTGGTTTCAGGAGAAATGTAGGAACACGGGAAGCTGTACTAAGTCTTAGGCTGATTTTGGAAGGAAGAATAAGGAAAGATAAGAGAACGTTCATGGCATTTGTAGACTTAGAAAAGGCTTTTGATAACGTTGATTGGACTAAATTGTTTGACATTTTGAAATCTATTGGAACATGACGAATAGAAGGAGAAAGTGAGGAGACTCCTGAAGTTCAAGCGCGCCCAGCCAGGCAGCGCTAGAGTGGGTAAGTTCCACACTGCCGGCGTCAGTTGGTTTTAGGGATGGTGCTAAGGGAAACGAATTACTTTGTAACTAATACTCTTTTAAAAAGTAATTAGCGGTTACAATTAAAATAGCACCGCAGGGCAAAATGGAAAATATAATTCATGGAAATAAGAACTACGGTCTTCATTACATGTTACGGAATGCACAGATTCCTGGAGTATAGACACGGATAAATAAAAAACATAGGCTAATCCCCAGCATATTAAAACAAGCACACATAAACTATTTAAAGTAACACTCTACTTACCAATTCATTTTCTTGGCTACAGTACTGGACTTTCAAAAGCTTGCGTGAACACTTGGCGGATGTTCGAGATTGCAAATCTCGGCTGATTTCCTTCGTTCTGAAGAAGAATCGGCACCCAAAATAAACAAGTCTGGGGATATTATCCATGACACGCTGAAGACAGCAGCCAGCTCTTGAAGGATCAACTGAAATTGTTTCTTTGGAATCAATACAATCATAAATATTTCGCTCCACATCGATTTTGAGTTTAATTTTCCGGTAATTACTTTCTCGGCCTGGAAAAGAATGCCACATACACTTCTCGATGGACGTGTTAGATACACTTCATTGTTCATCTTAGGGCACCTTTTTAGCCTACTTTTCACATTTTAAAAAATGAGGAAAAAGTAGACTTATGAGATCGATCCGGGAAAATGTCTGTCTGTCTGTCCTTCTGTCTGTCTGTCTGTGTGTGTGTCCCCCACTATCAACTCCTAAACGGCTGCAGCTATCGAAACCAAATTTTGTATGAGTAAAGATCTATATCGGGACATCTCAATGTCATACTTGAAAATGATGTCAGTGCTACCAACTGCTAAAAAATCCCAATTGAAATTTGAGCTCCATGTTGGATATCTTGGAATGTATACGTGGGAACTATTCCAAAATTGGTACACATATAGATAATAATACTTCAGTTTAATTTTCAGGAGGCCATACATGACAGTGTTGCCAAAATGATTCTAAGCCTACTGATAGGTCCAAATTTTAAATGCATATAACTCCTACACTATCAATTGGATTTCAACCAAATTTCGTATGTACTATGAGTACATAAACGGATATGACTGAGCGTATTCTAAAGAGCCACCAGGGCTGCTAACTGTCAATAAATGCTCACTCTATTTTTTTAATCCAAATACCAATATATCAGAAAGTATTGGAGCCCACAGCTTTAAATTTTGCACACGTATAGTGCCCAACATTCTAGATTAATTTGGAGCAACTAATGTATGTCAGTGCTACCAACATGATTCTAAGCCTGCTAAAAGGACCAATTTTTAATTACATGTATCTTCTATACTATCAATTGGATTTCAACCAAATTTCGTATGTGCTATGTGTACCATAATAGATATGACGGTGCATATTCTTTAGAGCAATCGGGGCTGCCTACTGTTAATAAATGGTGTTTATATATTTTACCCTAATATCAATATATCAGAAAGTATGCAAGCCAACAGCTCTAAACTTTGCGCACATATAGTTCCTGACATTCTAGATTAATTTGGAGCAACTTATGTATGTCAGTGCTACCAACATGATTCTAAGCCTGCTGATAGGTCCAATTTTAAAATTCCAGTAACTTCTATACTAACAAATGGATTTCATCCAAAATTAGCACAACAATACATCATAATATTTCAAATAATTTCTGACCAAAACATGCATGACATTGTTGCCAACATGATTTTAAATGCGCTGATAGGTCCAATGTCTAACTGCATGTAACGTCCATGCTATCCATTGGAATTCAACCAAATTTTGTATTCTGTACCTTAAGAGATGGAACTAAGAATATATTCAGTCACCAGGGCTGCCAACTGTAGTGCTCTATCAGGCTACATCATGCCAGGTATATTTCGAACTAATTAGAAATTTCGATATTACCAAATTCATTTCGCCATTATTCTAGATAGGTCCATAAAGATTAATCACTGGCATGAATCTTAAATTTTTAGAAAAGTAGGCTCTTTAGTTCGTCACGGAACTTCTTGTTTAGTTTCTTTGTTGCTTTCTCTTAGCAACAATTTAGTCGTATTTCCGTTTATTCCTGATGAAGAAAGACATGGTTTCTTTCGAAACGCGTCGACTTTGAATAAATAAAACACGGCCTAAGCCCAAAATTCTACATTATGGATAAAATGGTATTAACTTAGTTGCGTTTGACATTAACCATACCGTACATAAAACATCACAATAAATTGGTTGAAAAACTGAATCCAGATAGCTTTTAAACATCATTTTGCACCAAATTATACAAAAGTTTTCCGGGGAGTACCCCAGACCCCCTATTCTTTGGGCCTATACCATGTACCCTACCCCCCTGCCCCCCACCCCCCCCCCCCCAAAAAAAATCTATATACGCCCACGGTTCCCATTTCCGGGTTTTTCAGTTTTGAGTGCGAATAGTTCGTTTAATAGTTGTAAAACAGTAAAGAGAGTATGTTTTGTGTAGGTTTTAAGTTGAATTACATTTTATGTCAAGCTGAGAAGTGAATTTGGTATAGCTTAAAGTGTAATTTTTGGTCTGATCTGTTTCCTCTGAATTTGGTTAATTAAAGCTTAATAATTGAGTTTAAATACCGGTTTGGTGACCCATCGTCCCAGGCAGATACTGTAGGTCACTTAGCCATAATTTGAAGTTATTGTGAAGTTATGAATGCATTTGCGGTAGCACTGCCGGAGACGTAATCGGGCTAGGCTATTGCGTTTTTAAATTAGCTCCCGTTTCAGGGTTTTTAGGTTTTGAGTGCGAATAGTTCGTTTAATAGTTGTAAAACAGTAGGGAGAATATGTTTTGTATAGGTTTTAACTTGTATTATGGCTTATGTCGAGCTGAGAAGTGAATTTGGTTTAGCTTAAAGTGTAGTTTTTTGGTCTGATCTGTTTCCTCTGAATTTGGTTAATTAAAGCTTAATAATTGAGTTTAAATACCGGTTTGGTGACCCATCGTCCCAGGCAAGCCGGTAACGCCTGTAACTACTCAGGCAGATAGGTCACTTAGCCGTAATTTGAAGTTATTGTGAAGTTATGAATGCATATGCGGTAGCACTGCCGGAGACGTAATCGGGCTAGGCTATTGTGTTTTTAAATTAGCTCCCGTTTCAGAGTTTTTAGGTTTTGAGTGCAAATAGTTCGTTTAATAGTTGTAAAACAGTAGGGAGAGTATGTTTTGTATAGGTTTTAACTTGTATTATGGCTTATGTCAAGCTGAGAAGTGAATTTGGTTGAGCGTAGAGTGTAGTATTTTGGTCTGTTCTGTAGCCTGGATTTATTAAGTTTATTGTGCTGCTGGCATGATTAAAAGCTGTAGGATTTGATGTAGAGTGCTAGGATTGCTTGGGAGATGTGATGGTGATAGGGAGAGGAGTGAGGGGATGGGTTTATGGAGTTGTTGCTGTTGCTTGTTTTTCAACTGCTGTTTTTTGATGGCGTGCTTGTAGTGCCTACAACCCTGGTGCCAGGTACACGTTGTTGGACATTATCGCTTGCAGTGCCTGTAGCGGCGGGACCACAAACTAGCGTGCTATAATGGCGGAGTCCTCACACTAGGTCCTTCTATTCGTCATGATTGGAATCAAGTACAGGGATAGGAGGGTGATCTACAGTCTATACAGGAACCAGACAGCAGTCATTCGAGCTGAAGGACATGAGAGAGAAGCTGATATTCAGAAAGGTGTTAGGCAAGGCTGCAACTTATCACCCATACTTTTCAATCTTTACATTGAACAAGCAATGAAGGAAATTAGAGAAATATTTAATGTGGGAGTGAAGATTCAAGGAGAAATAATTTCAACTCTGAGATTTGCTGATGACATCGTCATCTTGGCCGACAAGCCTGAGGATTTGAATGAGTTTTTGAATGGTATGGACTCCGTCTTACGGAAAGAATTCATGATGAAAATTAATAAATGTAAAACAAAAATACTAGAATGCAGCCGAAATAAATCAGAAACCTCTATGGACATCAAATTGGCAGGTGAAAAGCTGAAGGAAGTAGGAGACTTCTGTTACTTAGGAAGCAAAATAACCAGTGATGGACGAAGTAAAGAGGATATAAAAAGTAGGTTGGCTCAGGCAAGGAAAGCATTTCTACAAAAAAGGAGTCTGTTGTCATCGAATATAGATTTAGGTATTAGGAAGTCATTTTTGAAAGCCTTTGTCTGGAGCGTGGCGCTCTTTGGAAGTGAAACTTGGACTATTGGTGCAGCAGAAAAGAGGAGAATTGAAGCATTTGAAATGTGGTGTTACAGGAGAATGATGAAGATCAGATGTGTAGATAGGGTTACAAACGAAGAGGTATTAAGACGAGTGGGAGAGGAGAGATGTTTCTGGCGACTGCTAATGAAGAGAAGAGATAGGTTAGTAGGACACATACTAAGACACCCAGGAATAGAAAGCTTAGTTATGGAAGGAAGGGTCGAGGACAAGAACTGTAGGGGTAGACAAGGTTAGAATATGTTAACAGATTGCCTCGGATGTATGGTGTGGTAGCTATGTAGAGATGAAACGATTAGCTCAGGACAGGGAGGCATGGAGAGCTGCATCAAACCAGTCAAAAGACTGAAGACTCAAACAACAACAACAACAACAACAACAACAACAACAACAACAACAACAACAACAGTATCATCATTAAATTTCTTCAACAGAGCTGGTTAAAGATGGACTAATTAAAACCCAACCACAGTGCTTAAACTTAACCCTTTATCGGGCAAAAGACTGGGGGTATAAAATAAATATATTTATTTTGCATATTTGTATTTAGGGGTGTTAGATGAGTAAGAATATGGAACAATTTTATGGGTGTGGATTCTATTTTATGAAATATGGGGTGGAAAATTATTATCCCACTGCCCATACCCGACAGTATGTTTTCTTAAATGAGCAATGGGGTAATAATTTCCCACCTCCAAATTATGATGATACTGTGTTTATCACTCAATAATGAGGTTTATTTAACAGGATATAATATATAAAAACACCCATCACGCTCTATGATTAAAAAAAAAACGTAACTCCCACGCAACATAAGGTCAGTGACCTATATCATCTTTGCCGAAAACTGCACAAAAAATATAAAAGTGATTTTGGAATGTTAAAAGTTAGTATATTCTAATATAATTCAATAATTTTAAAATAGTATTTACTAAAAACACAGAAAATTAATTTTAAAAGTCTTCTATTCTATGGCAAACACCCTGAGCAGGATAATTATTTCCATTCTAGGTGAAATATATTTATTCAAGTGACCAAAACCATTATTAACATTGTATTTTAGTTATATACCAACGTTTACAAATCTCGTATCTTCAATAAAAACACCTTCTTCTGTACAACAATGCATTTCTTTCACTCAACACAACCGAACTGGCGAGCACGTGAATTAAGTTTGTTGTCCCGAAAGGGTATTTAATTAAATATGTAGATTCCCTTTTCTCAGCTTCCAAGCGGGACAGCAGTTCCACTCAGGTTCTCCTCGAGACTGGTATTTCTTGAATCAACTGAACACGAAGATTCCCAAATGAATGTTATTTATTATAAGTCGACCGACAAATAATACATTCACAATAATTTATATACAAGGCGTGTAGCCTGACTGCTCCGCAGTCTTGTTAAACAGAGTTACATCACTCAAAGTTACAAGTGAAGAAGAGGAAGAGCTGCCCTTGTGCACCAAGTTAAATACTGGATGATCCATAGTGGGGGTTGAGAGTTTCTCTGAAGGACTAGCCAATCAGAAGTTTACTTCGTTTGGGAGGGAGTTGTCTCTCTGAGTGGGAGAAATAATGATACGTAAAATATTGAAGGTTAGTTAAAATTCCTTCTAGAAGCTTCAGAACTTCGTCATAAATGACTCTCAAGGTTTTTCTTATGAAAGAGAGCTGTTTACTGGAGGTTTCCATGTCTTTAAATGGAGACAGCTTGTTTTAGATTATCTGACTGGGATATCTTGTTTTTAAATGGTTAATGCTTGTAAAGGAAACGAGGGATTACAAGATTTGGCTTTTAGCTTTATGACTTGGTGAGGCGCTTTCATAAATGGTATGTCAACAGGTTTCAACAGGCTGGTCTTCCAATAATAATAATAATAATAATAATATAACTTAGAAACCAAACTCATTGGAACCCATAGTCCTAGGTTCAGTATTGGACAGGGAACATGATTCCTCCCCCCTTAGTGTTTTGCTGTCCTCAGCAACATTTACATTTTTCTTACTTCTAAGTTTTACAGATTTACATAAATGACACAGTTTTTGTCTAAATATAAACAAAATGATACATAGTATAATTAATACAAAAATTATATTAATGGATGTAAATTGCTTCTTCGTGATATAGGTTGTAGGAATTGGCTTCAAGTCTAATTTCAATTTGGTTATATCAAGATGGGAATTAAGGAAGTTTATTTCACTCTTTATTATGGGTGTGTCATGAATATTCAGGATTGGGAAGTTGTGAACATAATTAGTAGGTTTTTGTTGCAGCGTTATGCCTGTACTAGACATGGGGCAAGATTCGTTTGAAAACACTATTTGTGGACCTGAGAGTTTCAGAGAGCTTTGAGTCTCTTTGCATGTTTGTAAAATTATCTCAGGTGTTCTGCTAAAGAACAGAATGTGTTCCTTATTTATAGGTTGGAATATTCTTATATCATTTCTTATGGAAGCATATTCACATCCGGCAGGATTTGTTAGATTACAATTGGTAATTCTAATATTATAGTACATACATACATATGACTGTGTGTTTTTCACACAAGGTGAACTGGACCATTTTAATGTGGGTCCCTGTAAGTAATATTTTTCAGTCGGGATAAGGATTGCATTTTCAATGGTTGGTACAGGGGTGACGTCATACAATTGATATTGGCTTCCATCCGTGATTGGCATGGAGAGGATTACAATCATTTCCTCATCCATTATAATTACCTGGGTTTTTGACAATTTTAAATTTTCGAATTGATGATATTGATCTGCATGAATCATACTTTTGACAGGGTAAATAGATAGCAAATGTTTTACCAAGTTTGTTAAGTCTTTTCTGGAGAATAATTTTACATTTGTCATTTCGTTAAATGAGAGAGAAATAGTTTCTTGCAGCACTTGCACTATTTTGTTATATTTATTGATGCACATTAAAACATATTGAAGGTCTTCCAGTAGGTTGATCTTGAAATCTTCTGTCTGGAGAATACCCTGAAGTACCCTCATGTTGCTGGTAACATGATTCATTTCATCGTAAAATTTTTGAGCAATTGAGTTTGCAAAAGATACCAATTTATTTATATGTTTAATCTCATTATTACGGCTTTGTTTTAAAGTGTCTAATTGACTTTGTAAATTATCCAAATCATCTTGGTCCAAATTACCAGAGATGAATTTAATTACTTTTCCTAAACCGTTAATTAAACCTCTCCTAGTTCTATTAGAAATGTTTGGTATTAATTTATTTAATTAATTCATTTATTAAATAGGGAAAAGTATTATTACTTTTTAATACTAAACTGGAGACAGTGTCATCAATATTCTTATATGCCTCTTTTAAAGTAGTAAGGTTGAAATGAAACATGAATTTGTGGTAGTTGCTAATTATTACAACGGGTCCCATAGGATCGGCGTAGAATCCTGGAGTTTTTACGGGTTCTGTGTGGATGATGGCATACCCTGGTAGGAATCTGCAATGGGAAGAATTTTCCTCTTAGGTTTTATATCACGGAAGTTTCGGACATGAGTTTTACCGTTTTTCATTTTACAATAAACTCGGTTTTCCTCGATTTTGGTTATTGTGCCTTCATTATATAAATTTTTTGATTTCCTATTTCTGGTTAGGGGATCCAAAACATAAACTACCTCACCTATTTTATAGGGATGTTCAAAGGTGGAATCCCTTGGATCGGGCTTTCTTTCATTTAAAACTTTAATTTGGTTTGCCTGTCTTTGTATGTATTCATTAATTTTTGGTGATGGGGAGAAAATGTGGTCCAATGCTTTGTAGTATGGGCCATATAGGACATTAAATGGTGGTTGCTTGGTTGCTGTGTGAATTGAGGAATTGTAATTTGTGATTGCAGTGATTATGAGCTGTGGCAACGGGGTAAATTTATCATTATCTCTCGAAATTCTTAATTTTTCGAGGAGGGTGGAATTCAATCTTTCCACGGGTGAATTTGAGGTTGAGTTCAGAGGTGTGGTGGCGTGATACTCAATGTTCATAGCTTTACAGTACTCTGTAATTAAGCTGTTTTCAAATTCTCCTCCTTGATCATGAGTGATTCTTTTGGGATACCCATGGTGTGAAAAATAAATTTGTAATTGGTTCAAAACTGCCATAGCTGTACCATTAGCTAATACGTAAGCTTGTCCGTATTTAGAAAATACGTCCAATATCGTTAAAATGCGGTTCTGTTCAAAATGAAAGGTGTCAATGTGAATCTGGGCAAATGGGTGGTCTGCTACAATAGGTCCTTGATTTGGTACCTCATTAGGGTGCCTCTCATACTTATTTCTTTGACACAAATTGCATTGGTTAATTAGATTCCTGATCTGTTCTTTTAGATGTGGCCAATAGTACTTGGTTCGAAGGTGCTCATGTGTTTCAATAATACCATTGTGATTCATTGAATGGTATTGCAATATCAGCTGTTTTTGAGTTTCCGAGCATTCTATGTCCTCTAAAAATTTGGATGTCCTGATAATTATTAATTCTGAAGTGAATAATCTCTGGCATACTCTGATAAACGGAATCTCAAGAGTTACGTCATCAAAGTAGGCGGCGTACCTATTTGAGGTATTTATGACTTTAAGATCGTCATAGAGATTTTTCTGCGTTACAATCATGACGTGGCAGGTAAATTTCTTAAATAATTTCTGTTCTAGAATCTTTGGAAATTCTCCGTTTTTTACTATGATTTGGTTACGGTTCTGGTTCAAATTTCTTTCTGATATTTTTAAAGTGAAAATTGGGTCTTCCTGATTGGAATGTACAGTTTCATTATCCATTTCACGTTGGTATGTATCATCTCCTGGGATGGCTACATTAGAAACTGTTTCCTCATTTATATTCACTTGTATTCGTGAAAGTGCATCCGCGACATAATTAGTTTTTCCCTTGACATATTTTATGTCAAAATCAAACTCTCCTAACTTTATTTTCCAGCGATAGAGTCTTGAACTGGGATCTTTAAGAGAGAATAGCCATTGGAGCGGACGATGATCACACTCTACAGTGAAGTGTCGTCCCCATAAATAAGGCTTAAAATGTTTGCTACTCTCTACTATGGCTAACAGTTCTCTTTCTATTGTTGAATAATTTCTTTCGGCGGGATTTAAAGTTTTGGAGTAGTAGGCAATAGGATGTCCTTTCTGTGTGAGAACACTGCCTAATGCGAAGTCTGAGCTATCTGTGGTTAACACGAATGGTTCCTCAAAATCTGGGTAAGCTAATACTGGCGCATTTATTAACAGGGTTTTTAGGGTTTCAAATGCAGATTTGTACTCGGGATTTTCTGCATCTATTTTGGTTCCTTTTTTCAAGCAGCGGGTTATTGGATATGCAATTTTGGCAAAATCTTTCAGGAATTTCCTGTAAAAGCCCGCAAGGCCAAGAAATTGTTTAATTTCTCTCGTGGTCTTGGGAATGGGGTAGTTTTTTACTACTTTAATTTTTTCAGGGTTTGGCTTTACACCTTCTTGTGAGACAACATGCCCTAGGAAAGCTACTTCTTTGTGAAGAAATTCAGTTTTATCAAGCGGTATCTTCAGGTTCACCTCTCGTAATTTTTGCATTACAAGGGTAAGGTGTTGTCTATGTTCCTCTAGGGATTTGCTGTATATGATGATGTCATCAATATACACAAAACAGAACTTGTAAAGAAAAGGGCGTAGGACGTTGTCCATTACACGCTGAAAGGTGGCGGGAGCATTTTTAAGACCAAACGGCATTCTACAATATTGTAGATGGCGATTATCTATAGTAAATGCTGTCTTTTCTATAGATCTAGGATCCATCTCAATTTGATGAAATCCTTGCGCAAGGTCTAGAGTCGAGAAATAGGAACTGTGTCCTAGGTTATCTAGGATCTCTTCTATCCTAGGAAGAGGATATTTGTCTTCAATGGTCTTTTTATTTAGCTGCCTGAAGTCTATGACCAATCTCCATTTCTTTTGTCCTGAAGCATCTAGCTTCTTTGGCACAATCCATACTGGATTACTATATGGAGATTCACTGTGGGTAATTATCCCCTGCTTAAGAAGTTTTTCTACTTCTTCGCTCAATACTTTCTTTAGCGCGGGAGGATATCGGTAATTTTTCTGATATACCGGATCCTCATCGGTAGTTCGAATGAAGTGCTTTACTGCATTGGTGAATGTTAAATCACACCCTGGATAGTAAAACACATCCGCGAATTCAGAGCATATTTCTGATATGACACTTCTTTCTATGTCATTCATATGCTGCGTGCGGAGATATTCTTGAATCTCGCACTCCGAAATAGAATTTATTTCTAATGGTTGTATTGAGATATTTTCCAAAGGTTCAACTAACACTGGTTTACTAAATTCTAATTTTAAATTCGTTTCTGCAGGATACAAGACCTGATAATTCTCAGCATGTAGGATTGCATCTGCAAAATACATTCCTTCATGTTCGAACTTTGGGATGTATACATCTCCTTGTTGAATGTTAACAGGGATTGCAATTTTGTGCATGTCTGATGAAGGTTGAAAATTTATTTGTTTGTTGCCTGAGTGAAAATAAAATGGTATGTCCTTATTATTCAGGGTAACTAGGTTTGATTTATAATCTATTTTTGCACCTAGCTTTACAAAATCTGCTGTGCCAATCAGCGCATCGAAATAATCGTGCCACTGCATGACTCTAAAATTTATGGGCGTGTCAATTTCGTATTCTGAAAAAATAGGGAATTGTATGTTATCTTCACCTATTGTTTCAGAGTGAACGGATTGTATGCAGAATGGTTCTTGGAACAAATACTCTGCGAAATATTCATATGCTATTGCGGGATTCATTATTGAGTTGCAAGCTCCACTATCTATTACGATTTTAAATCCGAATAGGGTGATGAACGGTAATTTTGGAGCATTTTTTATATTATTTATGTCTTCGCATGAGATGACTGGGCCAAGTGAAAATCCTACTCTTGTTCCTCGGGATTTTCATAACTATCCTGAAGTAGTGATGGGTGGATTGAATCGTATTCGAACTCATACTCTTGGGGTTGAGGTTCTTGGGAATATTCCGCTGATTGTGTTTCTGGGGAATATTCTTGTGGCATATAGCTTAGCTCATTAGTCTCCTCTGCGTGTGCATTCACGTTCCCTCTTATAGTGGACACTCCTGACATCGGTTTTGGATATGTCTGATTATTGGGTGTGAAACGCCGGGCAATGTTATTTGGTGTAGGATAAGGCCTACTGAATTGTTTGAAGGGTTGTTGGTTCTGTGGTTTCAAGATGTGTGGGTTCGGTCCCTGAAAAGGTCGAAAGTTTGGTTGAGGATTAGGGTTCCTAAATTGTGGGTTCGGTTGGGTAAAGAAAGGTCGGGCTTGTGGAAAATATTGATTTTGAGGCTTGGGAAATGCAAATGGATTGTGAATGGCATGGTTTAGTGGTTGTATTGGACCAAAAGGAGCAATCCGATTAGGTGGTGTTAGTGGTGTTTGTTGGGGTGGCTTATGACTGGGACCAATATTGGGAGGATACTTCAGTGTTCCTCTCAACTGATCCATATAGCTCTCGTGATCTCTGTCATGATCGTAAATTCTGCAAGTCCTCAGTGCATGGCTAAGGTCGGTTACTTGGGAGTAACGTAAGTAGGCTCGGTACGGATCTAGGATACCGGCTTTAAAGGTGTTTAGGCTTAAATCATCTAATTCTCGTAATTTAAGCTCCAATATCTGATCATGATAATTGAGTTTACACAAACTCTTACACTGTAAGACTAGAGCATCTAGTCTGTCATGGTATTCAGTGTAGCTTTCGCTTCTTTTCTGAAAGCAGTTTGATATTTCCTGCACTAGCAATCTCTCATCTTTAACGTCTCCAAATTTTCTGATTAATTTCTCTTTAAGTTTTTCATAGCTACTGTTTGCGTCAAGATCCAAAATGCTACTCGCTTCCCCTTTTAATTTCGACTTTATGACGTTAAACAGAAATTCGTTAATGATGTTAGCATTTGTAATGGCAGGAGCTCTCTTGTGTGTGTTTAAAAAACTATCACATCTTGCTAAAAAGTAATCCAAGCTGCAAGATACGCTCCCATTAAATTCAGGTAATAACTGAATCTGGGCATATTCAAATTTTGATAACAATTCCGTCTCCGGCATTGTTAAGTCAGTGATTAATTGCTTATTTTAATTTAAAATAATTTAAGATTATTTATTTATTATTAATTGATTAAAGATAAATTATTTATTATTATTATTATTACTGATTATGAATTATGGATTAATTCAAAAGAATAATGGCATGCGACACTTGTTCTAGTTTAAAAAAACGCGCACTCACTTTCTTTTGAAAGGCAAAATAAGTTATTATTAGTGCTCTTCTTTAAAATTTGAGAAATGAACTATGTTGTATACAAGCAATATGAAAGGTACACAAAAAAACAGGGTATTATGAATGTACTCACAGCCAGGAAATGATGATCAGCATGGACTGCATTCCGGTCTGCGTAGTCGGTTGGCTTCCTTCTGCGATGTCGTGCTATCGAAAGGCCCTCTTGGAGTTGTCGGTGCGCACGTACAGCAGCTACGGATGGCGATAGATGGCGGTCAGAAGGCGCTTGTTTCAGCGTTGCCGGCTCACCTCCTCTCGTTCCGTAGTCGGTTGGGTTTCTTCAGTGTCGTTCGAGCGACCGAAAGGCCCCTTAACAGAGTTGTCGATATACTCGGACGGCGGTGGCGGTTGGTTACTGTCGAAAGGCGCTTAATTTCAGCGTTGTCGGCTAGCTTCCTCCCTTAAAGCTGGCTGGTTAGTTATGGACGAAAGGCCTCCAGCGAGGTTGTCAGTACCACTTCTTTCCAGTCGGCTTGGTTCAGATGATCAAGATGACTTCAGTATTCTCGGGATGATACTGGCTTTCTTGGATTGGTAACGAAAGGCGCCACTTGAAGTCTTGGCTTCTTTGAGCGTTGTCAGTATACCTGGTCCAATCAGCACGTAGATCTGGTGGTGATCATGTATCAATCCCGGACGGGCCCCCAATTAAGTTTGTTGTCCCGAAAGGGTATTTAATTAAATATGTAGATTCCCTTTTCTCAGCTTCCAAGCGGGACAGCAGTTCCACTCAGGTTCTCCTCGAGACTGGTATTTCTTGAATCAACTGAACACGAAGATTCCCAAATGAATGTTATTTATTATAAGTCGACCGACAAATAATACATTCACAATAATTTATATACAAGGCGTGTAGCCTGACTGCTCCGCAGTCTTGTTAAACAGAGTTACATCACTCAAAGTTACAAGTGAAGAAGAGGAAGAGCTGCCCTTGTGCACCAAGTTAAATACTGGATGATCCATAGTGGGGGTTGAGAGTTTCTCTGAAGGACTAGCCAATCAGAAGTTTACTTCGTTTGGGAGGGAGTTGTCTCTCTGAGTGGGAGAAATAATGATACGTAAAATATTGAAGGTTAGTTAAAATTCCTTCTAGAAGCTTCAGAACTTCGTCATAAATGACTCTCAAGGTTTTTCTTATGAAAGAGAGCTGTTTACTGGAGGTTTCCATGTCTTTAAATGGAGACAGCTTGTTTTAGATTATCTGATTGGGATATCTTGTTTTTAAATGGTTAATGCTTGTAAAGGAAACGAGGGATTACAAGATTTGGCTTTTAGCTTTATGACTTGGTGAGGCGCTTTCATAAATGGTATGTCAACAGGTTTCAACAGGCTGGTCTTCCAATAATAATAATAATAATATAACTTAGAAACCAAACTCATTGGAACCCATAGTCCTAGGTTCAGTATTGGACAGGGAACATGATTCGTGCACTGTGGAGACCACTGGGATATATGCTTCCCACCTTTGGTTTCTGATGACAGTATACATCAAATTAAGGGGTTTTCAATATTTATCTGCATCTAGCTTGTGGATGCTTGTGGAACTGCCTGAAATGAAAGGGGTGGGAAGATTCTCTCCCTAACACCGTTCTATAAATACATGGTGGGAAGATATTATCCCAAGGACCTATAAAGGGTTAATCCATACGATTCACCGTCAATATCCACCGTCACTTCAAATCAATTACGTAAGTTCGTGAAGGAACATTACATTAATGGGTGTGTTACAATATGTATTAATTCAGCCAACATTACACGGTTATGACACCTTTAGTTTATAAAATAATGAATAAATGCTCACACGTTCTCAATATACCGTATAACAATCACACAGTTGATCGCGTCATCAGCAACAGCTTCTCGGAAAGTCCACTTACAGAAGCACATTAGTATACGCACTTAGCCTTTAGCACTATCCAAGATGAACCACGCATGAAAAAATAACTCCCTCTCGGCACACCGGAAGGCGGAGGTACAGGTCGGAAGTTTGTTGTAGACGAGTGAAAAATCATAATGAAAGCCTGGAGTCGTTTTACTACTCAGCTGCCCCATGCAGTCCGATGATGGGCAAAACTATCTCACGCTGCTGCTGAAATACAGTCATTGGCAAATATAATGGTGTTCTGTTCGTAACTACGTAACGTGTACTTCCGCGTCACACAATACTTCGACGTGGACTGTACGGTACCTTTCTGCACGGTGGTGTCGTCACATGCTCAAGTCTGGAATGTCATTACATGAGACCGGTTGTGACAACTGTGAAGCGAGAGAGCGATAGAGTGACTGTGTACAGGCTCACCCGCAAGCTTCAGGGTCAAGGGTAATCGTCTAAAACAAACGTCCGGCTTGTAGATTTCACGGCGCAAAGAGGGTTGGTTGCTTCCTCAGTTTAGGGGCTGCGACAACGCTGTCATGTAGCCTCGTGTACTTTGTGTGTGTGTAGAATCTGTCTGATAACCGGTGTTAATTGTGATGACTGTATTAGTGTGTGTTATCTGTTTTCAATTCAAGTAAGGACTGCAGACATTGAATTTTTTCAAGGAGTTCCTACTTTTGCCGTCAACGACTACTAGTTCAGAACTTGGTTACCAGATGCCACCGCAGTCCGCTCCTGGCGACGAACGTCGGAACGTAAGAGCGTTTGTCAAATGTTTAATCTATATATAATTTAGCTTCTTCTTCTTTCTCTCCTCAACCTGGTGGTTGGTGGGTAGCATGAATATCTTAGTCCAAAGGTCTTCTATCCTAAGCCCACTGTTTGATCGGGTAATACGGACATCTTCCTCCGATGTCATCAAAGAACTCTGCTCTTGGTCTTCCTCTTCCTGCCTTGCCTTCCATTTTCCCTTCAAGCAGTGTGATGCACCATGGTGAATGCCGGACTAGGTGGCCTATCCAATTATTTCTTCTTTTTTTGATTGTTTCTGTCCGATTGATGGTTTCTTCTGCTCTTCTTAGAACCTCTTCATTAGTTAGCCTTAGGATCCAAGGTATCCGTAGCATTCGTCGCCAGCACCACATTTCAAATGCACATAATCGTTTCTTGTCAACCTTCAATAGTGTCCAGGTTTCGCAACCATAGGTCGCAATGCTCCAAATGTAGCTTTTAATGAAGTGCTTCCTGACTTGTTGGGATATGGCTTTGGATGTCAGGAGACTTCTCTTCTTGTTGAAAGCTTCTTTAGCCTGGGCTATTCGAGGGCGAATATCCTTTTCACATCTCCCATCAGAAGTAATAATGCTTCCCAAGTACTTGAAAAGATTTACTTGAGCCAATCTTTCTCCTTCCAACCATACCTATACATTACTGTTCTGACTACCATCTCGACTACATTTCATTATCTTCACACATGTGCAATTAGTGGAAGGTTCTTTAACATGCAATAATCTATGACATGGGACCGCCGGCATTACTTCCCCTCCGAAGGAAGGCATACTGAGGGATGGCGCAAAGAAAAATGTTTCGAATTCACTAAATTTGTCAATTATAGTATACTTATAAAAGTTCCACATGTTCAGATAATTCCGTAAGAAAAACATTTGCTAATCTCTTGGCGTAAAGATTGGATCATATCAAAAATTCTTTCAGAATTCAGTTTAAGGAAATTATTAGAGGACTGTTGACTGATATAATCTGTTTTCATGTTGTGCCTATTAAGGTAGGTATGATCGTTTTTCTCTCTCAAAACCCAATTTTTCCCACCTCTTTAGTCAATGGTTGGTGCTATCAAAAATCTTTACCGAGAAAAGTTTTTTTTTTTTTGCCATTATCCAATGAATAGTACGAACTTTGAATGGATTCGATTTTTCACATACTAATTAAGGGGGCTCATACACTGGGAGTGGGAGTTCTCGCACACAGTTAACAATTAAATCATAGCTTCACTAATATGTAACATAGAATTATGAGAACTTACAAATTTATCGTAATGTTACGTGTTAGCCCTAGTAGCATGTTCGTTAATTGGACTTCAGTGGATAAAAGCACAACACAGTTTGGCCCTTTAAAGAAATATAAGTTTTATTGCAGGTCTAGCAAGTTACAGTACACCACACAATAAACAAATACAAGCAATTAGTATCTCACTCTAGTTTCCCACTTGTTGGGGACACTTCCCTTTCACTCGGTCATACAGTTAATCCTACCGTAATGAGGTCCGTGTCCTCGGCTAGAAATACCACAACTCTTCCACTTGTAAACAAGCCACAGTCTGACACTCACTTGTTCTTGAGTACACACTATCTCGCCGTCTGCAGGCTAGGAAAACAGTCCACTGGGTTTCGTAATCCACACGGCTCTTCGCCTCGATACTGTCGCACAGGTAAAAGCACGCACACGTTCTGAACACAGTTCATCCTCACCGGCCAGGGTCGCTCTTATATATCGGAGCTGGTAACCCAATGGATGTTTCCAGAGCAGTCCAGGATTCACAGCTTCTCGAGAATTCCATCACTAGTTAGGTCACGAACATTCTGGACGGTCTCTTTGTTACTGCAGTCTTCTTGTTGCGCAAATCCTGGTAAACACAGGGGCAGGGGGTAGCCCGAGGCGGACTGTGACTCACGCAGCGAGGTGATGAACTAACCGCGCAGCCGTAACAGTAAATACATAGGGATTTTATCTCTATATACAGTATATAAAAATGAAAGTTTGTCTGTCTTTTTCTGAATTTCGACGGAAATTTGCGTTATTAACGCGTTTCAGACTGTTTTATGACGGATGCGCGCGAAAATAATTGTTTGTCTGTCTGTATGTGTCTGTTCGTTTGTCTGTCTGTGGACAACTTTGTTCCCTTATAACTCGAGAGCAGATGGGTGGATCAACGTAAACTTTGGTACAGAAATCCATAAGAGGCACGTCACTAATCATTGATGTAACTCTTCTCTGTACCTCTCATACAATGGGGCCTACCCCCTTAAAATACATGCTGAAATAGACGTAGACGGGCGAGACAAAGCTCATTTTCAGCCCCTCAATGTGAGAAAGGAAACTCGGAGGTCCTGAAGAGCCTCCGAAAACCACATTTTAAGGCTGTTCAAAATACATGCTAAAATAGACGAAATATAAAAATTATCCTAGAAGAACGACCAAAGCATATGTTGAGACACAAAATTCAGGAGTCTATAATGGGTTTCCGAAAACCACATTTTAAGGCCCTTAAATTAACAGTGACTGTGATATTCCCAGAAAACTAACTTCGCACTGACAAACTTATGAAGGAATGGCAAGCCCTTAACCATTGCAACAGTAGCTCAATTGATAACGTCTGGTTATTAATACCAAAGAGCGTTCGAAGAGCGGGTAAGGTAGTTTCATATATAAAGGCGAACAGTATATAAAGTATTGCGTGATTTATTGGTAACAAAATATTTGTGGTTCTTTAAAAGTCATGAATCACAAAAAACACGATTTAACAAGAAATACCAGTCTGGATGGAACTGTAAAGAAAACTCATGAATACGGAGGATGAACCTCATTCATGAAAAAAAAATCCACAGCCTGCTTCCAGTCTCCGACCGGGTCAGGAATGGAATGAATGAAGCCCCCATCTAACGGTGAGGATATGAAATGTGCCGGCTGCCGAGGCCTGACGCACTCCTCTGGGGCAATGATTAAAGGAATGACAGATGAAATGAAATGATAATGGAGAGTGTTGCTGGAATGAAATTTGGACAGGGAAAACAGGAGTACCCGGAGAAAAACCTGTCTGCCTCCGTTTTGTCCAGCACAGATCTCACATGGAGTGACCGGGATTTGAACCACGGATCCAGCGGTGAGAGGCCGGCGTGCTGCCGCCTAAGCCACGGAGGCGTTAACCTCATTCATGAAATTATATTTAAAATAATTAAGATATAGCCTACTTGGAAAATTTAACAAAAACTACTTTCGAAAGACAAATTAAATATTTTTAAACAAACATACTATTTACAATGTAACATTAATGGTGGTTCTTTCTCGGTATTCATGCGTTTCCCTTATATAAAAGAAAAATCATTCCATTCAGACTGGTATTTCTTGTTAAATCGGTTTCTTTTTGTGATTCATGACGTTTAAAAAAACACAAATATTGTCCTATCAATAAATCACGCAATACTTATATACTGTTCGCTTTTATATATGACATGAAAGCCCTATGTATTAACTATAAGTTTGTAAGTTCTCATAATTGTATGTTACATATCAGTGATATGATTTAATTCTTAACTGTGTAAAAAATACTCTCACTCGCGGTGTACAGTATGAGCCCCATTAAGTTATGGCGATATTTCATTTATTTTTGGAAAAAAAAGACCCCTGTTTCCACCCCCCTTGGTCAGATATTGCCTATTAACGAACTCGACCGAGTTTTCAAACAGTTATAGGCCTATGTTATGTATAAGTCTCAAAGTGATTGCTGCAAAATGTCAGTAGGGTCCACAAGAAAGTGATTATACAGGGTGTCTTTTATGTACCTTTGGAGAATGATAGGTCGTGTAGGGGACGGGTATAGAAGTAATTTGAGATAGGGAACTTGGGGTCGTAGCAGTCTCCTTAAGCCCTAAAATAAGGGTTGATTCAGGCTCTCCACCCTGTAAGTTAGGCAACCGACACAAGCCTCTATTACCATTCTCAATCCTTTAACTCTTGGCAAGATTCATTTCCCTATGTGGCGCTGGCGTAATGGATAGCGTTGCGGTGTGAAAGGCTGGTAGTCCCTGCCAGCGCCATATGGTGGAATGAATCTTGCCCAGAAATAAAGGATTGAGAAAGGTAATAGAGGCTTGGGTCGGTTGCCTAACTTACAGGGTGGAGAGCCTGAATCAACCCTTATTTTAGGGCTTAAGGAGGCCACTCCGACCCCAAGTTCTCTATCTCAAATTGCTTCTATACCCGTCCCCTACACATCCTATCATTCTCCAAAGGTACATAAAAGACACCCTGTATATAAACTTTTGAACAGACTGTGGTGGTTTTTTTTTTGGGGGGGGGGGTCTAGGGGATGTGAAACGTGTGGTGTATTCTTGGAATACACGGTACGAGAGAATATAATTTTTAATGCTTTTGCATGTTCATTCCTTCCTCTTTGTCAAACACCAACAGTGATCATCTATTTTCTCTTTGGTGATCATGTCGCTTATATCTTTGGTGAGTCTGTTCTAGATATATATCTTCCATGACCCTCCTAGCGTCATCTAGCAGCGAATCTCTGAAGCTCCTCAATTTTTCCTGGTGCAAGAGGACTTCTTTTTTCCATCTGGCCACCAGATCTCGTTACCATCGCCAGCTATTATCTCCATGAGCAAGAGAACTTCGTCTACTTTTTCACTCACCATGCTGTGCTAGTATCGCCTGCTATCAACTCTTTGAAGACCATCTCCTCAAGAGAATTTAATTTCTTATGTTGGTTATGCTGATATGTATACCTTTTGTTCCCTACCCCCACTCTTTTCCCTTCCTAGGACCCTCTGTGCTTCGCTGAGCAGGTCTCACTTCTTCTAAGTCGGCAGTTGACTCGGTCAGTCAAGGCTCAACTCGAGCCAGTCTCCTCAATCCAAGAGACACTCTCTAAGCTCTACGCCATGTTGGCACATTAGGCATCCGTCAAAGGAAACTTCACCTTCGACATGCAACAAAGATAAGTACCTACTTCAAGTTTTAACCTCATCTTCATGGTTTTAACTTCTACATGCTTTCAACGATATTTTATAGACAGCGTGAGATTATTTATTTTGGGGCAAAAATCATTCTTCGCGGGATTTGCCATGTTGAGCTTTTGTTTGTATAAGCCAACCTTACTAGAAAGGAGCTTTTCTTAAGCTATTTAAATGAGAAATCTTCTCACCACGTGGGATATTATCCAATACCCGCTGTCTATAAATTACAAAGCAAGTTCCTCCGCTGGATTAACTTTGGCTCCATTTTTCTATTAAGATCGTTCTGGAACCTTCCAGATCCTGTACTTTATCTGCAAGTCTTGCCGTCAGGTATTTTTCACTCACTTGTGAGAATACTATTTAAAATGAGGAATCTTCCTTATAAATTACTGCAATAGCGAACTTTCTTCCACCGTTGGAATGTTCTATGGCGCATTTAATTGTAATTCACAACTTTCTCAAGAAATAGACTCTCGCCTACCTAGTGCAACCAGTTATTTTCATAATTGCAATAACTTTCTTTTCCATAAACTTTCGTGTCTCTACAGTGAACTTTTCATCTATTTAAAAGACTATAGTGATAACTAGTGCTTGTCCCACTTTTCTACCGCGTCGCGATCGTCCGTTTCTTTTACCAAAATTACTCCCCAAGGTATAATTTTTTATCATTATCCTTCTTGGAAGCACTTGGTCGCCTTTTCAGGAACTCCATAATTTCGAAAACTGGAATTACCAAACCTGATTCAAATTATTGGCATTCTTCGAATTACTTTTCAAAAACGAATTTCTTGGAACAGACATACAAGAAATCTGTTACTCTCAGTCTTGCCAGACCACCACCCTTCCCCATAGTAAGCAGACGCATGCTTGAGAGGGAATATACTAAAGCCACTCTCTTGCAAACCGCCCAAGTTCTAGCTGTGTTTCCCGTCCGCTTAGACCAAGCCCTTCCCCACTTTAGGTATCCAAGAGCGGATTTGCGGTGGCAACCGCCTCTAAGTGCATTTAAGTTTAAATTTATAACTTTTGTGTGACTCTCCTCCTATTTTTCTATCCTTTTTCTCCAGTCCGAAACCTATCTCCTTTTCTTAATCATCTTCCCTTGGTGGTTAGGTTATTCCTTAGCCAATAATCTACCCAACGTGAAGATATGTCTAAATATTCCGGAAGTCGTTACATGGTGCCCTTTGCAATAGGTAGCTTTCTAATGAAATCTACCTAAAAGACGATAAAACCAGGTAGTTCCGTGACGAACTAAAGAGCCTACATTTCTTTAAATTATAGAGACCATTTATCAACAGTTGGCAGACCTGGCGACTCTAAATATATTCTTAGTTCCATCTCTTAAGGTTCACAATGCAAATGCAAAATTTGGCTGAGATCCAATAGATAGTATGGAAGTTACATGCATTTAAGGATTGGACCTATCAGCAGGCATAGAATCATGTTGGCAACACTCTCACGAATGTGCTCCGGTAAATAAATCTGATGTAATATCATCTACATGTGTGTCAATTTTGGAACGATTCCCATGCATATCTTCCGAGATATCCAACATAGACCTTAATTTTTAATTGTGATTTTTCAGCAGTTGGTAGCACTGACGTCATTTTCAAATATGGCCTTGCGATATTCAAGCATAGCTCTTTACTCATACCAAATTTGGTTTCGATAGCTGCTGCCGTTTAGGAGTTGATAAGGGGACACACACACACACACACACACACACACACACACACACACACAGACAGACAGACAGACAGACAGACAGACATTTGCCCGGATCGATCTCATAAGTCTACATTTTACTCATTTTTACAAAATGTGAAAAGTAGGCTAAATACTGTGCACCTTGTAACCTTGTAGCCTATAGTACACCTTCAAGCTACACTACGATAAAACCAGAATAAACTCCTCGACAATAATATTCCAGTTCCGCACAGATAACCTATCGTGACCGCAACGCCTAATTGCCATTGTGAGTGATAAACTGGAGCAAGGAGACCGACAGCGATACAACAAACACGTTAGGAAAATCCTCGTACCTTGGGACACATTTCTTTTATTAAAAGCATTGTCATATTATTATTACTAGGGACCGGATTTTTAGTTTTTTTAGCCTATTTTCATTTATGATTATTATTGATTATTGTTGTTTTAAGGGGCGGAACTACGAGATCATCTGCCCCTAATTTATGACAAAATAGGCTTATGAGATCACCTTTTGTCCGTGTGTGTGTGTGCGCGTGTGTCCCCCCTAATAAAATATAAACGGCTGGGGTGATTTCAATGAAACTCGGTAAGGTCATAGTACTATTGTGTCCTTCAAATTTTATTACGTCTCACCAATCCAACATGGCGGCTTTGCAAAATATTTCACCTGCATATCTCCAAAACTACTACTGATATCAACCTGACATTTTTTACGGCGCTGAAGGGCACTACTAAAAGTTTATCTATGTGTTTTTCAAAAACCTGAAAAGTACAAAACGAACATGGCGGCCAAGCAAAGTTGAAAAATTTAAATAGACAATTCTCGCGATTGAACCATCCGAGTGAAGTGAAACATGGTGCAGCGAATGTTTATACACATTGCAATGCACTGACATCTCATTTAGTTCAATTGTTTACATTATCCTCAAGATGGCGGCTGTGCGAAATTTTAAAATTATGTTTTTATTCCTTGTGTCCTAATCATGCGATCTAAGTCAACGTTTGAATATTGAACCTACGCAATAACGTCATCTAATAGTACATAACTCTATGGCCTACATATATAAACATCCAACATAACAGCCGTCCGAAATATTTAGACGATTCTCAATGTCTAATAATCTATGACAGCAATAAAACTGAAATTTTGTATGTCGATAAAGGCTATGAACATAAGTTGGGACTTTCAATAACCTGGTGAGCACAAATACAACATGGCGGCGACGCGAAATTTAAATATTTAAATGGACGTTTCTCTCGATTTAACAATCCGAGTGCAGTGAAACTTGGTACGGAAAATGCTCATATAAATTGTAATCCACTGACATCTAATTTATTTCAGTTATTTATATAACCACAAAATGCCGGCTGTGAGAAATTTTTAAATCTCGTTTCTATTTCTTGTGTCCTAATCGTGCGATTGAAGTTCCGATAATACACCTACGCAACAATCGTCATGTAATAGTACATAACTTATAATTAGTCTGTATGACAAACATGCCCCTAAACATTCCATCAAAGTTACTCGCCCAGCATGCCCATGGTTAAATGATAACATTAAAAGTTCGATGGCACAGCGTGATGCACTGTTCCGGCGTTTTAAACGTACCCGTGACGAAACTGATTTTGAAAATTATCGTGTGCTCAGAAATCGTATTAAGCAGCTCGTAAGAAACGCCAAATTCTCCTACATACAAAGCGTGACAAAGAAGATGAATACAAGGAATGCCTGGAATAATATGCGTTCTCTAGGAATAGGCAAACAGCAGAAACAGACACATATACCAGACATACCACTTGATGAGTTAAATGAATATTTCAACACCCCATGATCCTTTTCACCCACTACCTGACCACCCGCTCTTTACTTTCCATCCGGTTACGGCAGACAAAGTAAAAAAGGTACTATATTCCATAAAATCAAAAGCGAGGAGTTGATAATATTCCCATATCCTTCACACATAATATCATCGGTGCCGTTCTACCAATTATTACTCACATATTCAACCATAGTCTTACAACTAACACCTTTCCCTCCCTATGGAAACAAGCCAATGTCATCCCTGTTCCTAAGAAAACCGAACCTTTATTTCCATCTGACTATCGGCCAATGTCCATTCTACCTGCACTTTCAAAAGCCTTCGAGCGTCTGGTTCATGTGCAGGCTGAATATTTGAATATCCGTTCTCTTTTAGACCCTCTGCAATCAGGTTTCAGGAAGGGACATAGCACCGCAACAGCATTACTCAAAGTGACTGACGAAATTAGACACGCAATGGACCAAAAACTGGTGATAATCCTCACCCTTCTCGACTTCAGCAGTGCTTTTGACACCATAAATACTCAGACACTATTGAAAAAGCTGGAATTGTATTACTTCGATCAGCAGACAATTAACTTTTTCGCATCATACCTGAATAATCGCCAGCAACGTGTTGTAACCCAGGATAAAACTTCTCAGTGGCTAACCAGAAAGTCAGGCGCCCCACAGGGTAGTGAACTAGGACCCTTGCTTTTTGTACTATATATCAACGACATCTCATCTAATTTGAAAAATTGCAAATATCACCTATATGCAAATGATTTACAAATATACTCCCACTGCAAGACAAATGACATTCCATTGACAATTGAAACTATCAACGCTGACCTTCAACGACTTGGAAAATATTCTCAGGAAAATTCCCTTCTTTTGAATCCCTGCAAAACACAAGTTATCATAATTGGCTCTCAAAAATTTTTGACGTCACTCCGAGATCAAATTATTCCCCCAATTGTACTGAACATCAATGACATTCCATACTGTCCTACACTGAAAAATCTAGGTGTGATAATAAATCAGACTCTTAACTGGTCTGAACATGTACAGAGTGTATGCAAGAAGATTTTCGCAACGCTTCACTCCCTCAAAAGGAAAAAAGACATTTTACTATTTAAAGTAAGAATCCTGCTCATACAGACACTAATACTTCCTATTCTTGACTACTGTGACGTTATTCTTGTAGACGCAACCAAAACACTAACCTTGAAACTTCAATGAGCTCTCGACTCTTGTATACGATTTATCTACGATCTGAGCTATGATAAACATATCACTCCCTATTATTGTGCTCTTTCCAGGCTGAAACCTGAACTACGTCGATCATATCACATTCTTATCCAGATTTTCCAATTATTGTCTGACAATAGACCACTATACTTATCAAATAAATTCAAGTACTTGTCTTCTTTCCATGGTAATAATACACGCTCTGGTTCTTCCCTCTCCATTCCTATTCATCGCTCCTCTATATACAACAACTCTTTTCGTGTGGTGGGGTCTAGGCTGTGGAATACTCTTCCAGCGAGTGTCAGGGGCACCACCTCACTATCTAAATTCAAGAACACCTGCTGGGACTGCCTGCTGAACACTGCTGACCGACAACAAGTGTGACTGGATGAGTGAATGAGAGTGTGAAAGTCATTATCAATGTCAATTATTATTGTTTAATTTTGTCAGCTATATAGCTGTCATATGTTTATTGTATGGTATGGTATTAATGTGGTTTAGTGTAAGAGAGGGCAAAGAGCCCTAACTGCGCCACCAATAAAGGCAATAATAATAATAATAATAATAATAATAATAATAATAATAACTCTATGGCTACATATATGAAAATCCAACATGGCGACCATCCGAAATATTTAGAGGTTCTCAATATCTACGAATCTATTACAGCAATCAAACTGAAATTTTGTATGTTGATAGAGGAAATTGACATAAGTAGGATATTAGTTCTTCTCGGAACTAGTTGTTAAAATTGTCATTTTAGGTTTTCAAAAACGTAAAATAGTTTTCTTTTAAGTTTTTAATAGGTAGAATAGGTTTAAAGATAGGTTTTTATGTTTAAAGGTGTAGCAAAAGTTGACATGAAACTGCGCAAAGCTTACCATTAATGCCTAATTATTAGTAGAAAATCTGATTGTAACGAAAGTGTAAATATTTTACAATGATAAACCTTTTATCAAATCATCACCGAGCAATCCACACGCATAAGCAATATTTTCTTTCCTTAAATATGTTATTTATTCAAATTCAATAAACCAAGGATGTCAGAGGTGATTTTCACACTCTAGCCCGTTTAATTGAAAAATGAAAATCCACAGCCTGCTTCCAGTCTCCGACCGGGTCAGGAATGGAATGAATGAAGCCCCCATCTAGCGGCGAGGATATGAACTGTGCCGGCTGCCGAGGCCTGACGCACTCCTCTGGGGCAATGATTAAATGAATGACAGATGAAATGAAATGATAGTGGAGAGTGTTGCTGGAATGAAATTTTGACAGGGAAAACCGGAGTACCCGGATAAAAACCTGTCTGCCTCCGTTTTGTCCAGCACAGATCTCACATGGAGTGACCGGGATTTTGAACCACGGACCCAGCGGTGAGAGGCTGGCGTGCTGCCGCCTAAGCCACGGAGGCTTCTAGCCAGTTTAATTAACTTTGTTTATTTAGAATATAGGGAACTTGCAAATAATACGATATAAGCTGAAAAAAGATGGTCATTTTTTGAATTTTCTGGCAGGTAGGATTTCTATCGATTGACTAGAGCTAGGAATAAACAGTGTCTTGTGGTTTACTTATATATAAAAATTATGGACAAACAATTCAAATAAAGTACAATAAATGGAACAAAACTATAATTAGGTATTTTTAGGTACTCATATATCATTTAGATTTTTTAGGTACTGCAAAATTCGTGACGATGATGATGATGGTGATGATGATAATTGTTATGTTAAGGGGCCTAACATCTGGGTTATCGGCCCCTAATGGTTTGGGTGATCGTGAAAATGTCAATAAAATGACACTAAACCTAAAACAAACTGGAAGAGGAAATGGAAAACAAACAAAAAAAGAATAAGGGAAACAAAAGACAGAAAGGAAATGCGCTCAACCCTCGAAGAACGAGAATTAAGGGACTTTGAAGAAAGGAGAGCCAGGAAAGGCAAATAGGAAAGGTAAAGAGGAGAGGGACCGCCCCAAAGGCAATGGAATAAAGGAGAAAAACCGGACCCAGCTCAAGAAACCCTCGGGGTCGCCACCGCCCGAACTTACCAAACGTGAGCCCTTGAGGGTGTAGCACAATCCAGGGTGCACCATAATAAGTGGTGGGGCTACACACCCTGCCTCCTTGAGAGCCTTGAGCAGAAGGCAGGAGATACAATGAAAAGAAAACAAAAAGGTTGACCCCTCGAAGAAGGAGGGATCAGGAAAGATGAGACAAGGGCCAATTAAGGCGGGAAAGTGAAAGACTCCCTAGGCCTCGGATACCCTAATACCGTCGGGGTCGGAAGAGAACATGAGTTGACCAAGGGAGGTCGAGAGGAAAGATAACAGAGAGGAGCACGGCACAAGTAAGTGGAAGCAATGCCGAACTCAGCTGAGGCCCCGTGGTCGCCAACCCACGTCCCACTAGTTCTGAGGCCATGGGGGGACTGCAGAATTCCTTTGAGTGTGATTCGGATAAGTATTAAAATATTTTTGTGCCGTATTTAGAAGTAAGTAAGAATCCGGTCCCTAATTATTAGATTTCCTGATAGACAACCCATTGAAGTACAATAAAAGCATTCCTAGTATATTGGCTGGATACACAAAGGGAACAGGGCAGTGGCGTAAATTTAGGGGATTATCAGGGGGATAAATCCTCCCCGAGCCAAATAATAAAAAATAAAAAAACGGCATTTGTTGAAGTTCTTAATTTTGAAAATAAATAATTTCCCCTTTTCCAGCTGACACTGGGTGGGGGCAAATATGGTTCCTCTCCACTTTGTTCTGTCGTACCACCATTCCTCTTCCAACACGGTGTTCCAATTAAGGTTCCGTTTTCTAATGCTGTTCTCCACCGAGTCCATCCAACGCATTCTTGGTCTTCCTCGTCCTCTCTTCCCTGTCATCCGTCGTTCCAGTGCTCGTCTTGGTAGCCTTACTTCATTCATCCGTTTGACATGTCCAAACCATCTCAATCTGTTTTGCTCCAGTTTGATATTTAGTTTCTGTACTCCCAATTCTTTCCGTATATCTTCATTTCTCACTCTGTCCCTCCTCGTTTTCTGGACCATACTTCTCAGGAATCTCATCTCAGCTGCTTGTACTCTGCTCTCATCCCTCTTAGTCATTGTCCAAGTTCCTACTGCATTTGTCATTATAGGAACATAATATCCTTTGTACATAACTTCTTTAGCCTTAATTGGCATATCCTTGTTCCATACTAGTCCCCGTACCTGTTGATAGAAAGCACTCCCGAGTTGTATTCTGCTAATTTCCAAATCTAGTCTTCCATCTTCAGTCAGTTCACTTTCGAAGTATTTGAAGTGTTTCACCACTTCCAATTCCTTATCTCCGACTTTGATTATTCCTTTTCCTTCTTTCTCACCTCTGCTTATCACCACTGTTTTACTCTTCTCCACATTTATCTTCAATCCCCATTGCTCAATCTTTTCATTTATTACGTTTAACTGGTCCTCGCCCCAGATCACAAATAACAAATAAAAATAAATACCGGTACATAAATAATACCAACGAAAGAAAAATGGTTGGATTATGTAAGTTTAAAGCATTCCTTTTTACTCGTGTAAAATATTTAGAATTACCATAACTTAACACTTTATGAATGAGCAAAATGAGCCAGGTTGTATTGGTAAGCGGGCTCGACGCGACACAGTTCTGGCAGGGGCTAACGCCTTGTTTATTTGTTTAAACGCAACTTTATAAACAAATATACATATCACCGTTGACTTTTCAAGAAATACAGGATTTTTTTCCTGTACTTTTGAGACGATTTGGAAGATTTTGGTTAAAAAAAACGCACCTTCTAACTCCCTCTGGTTAAAGAGCTTGAGTTTTATGGAACATACACCTTAGCGTTAACATAAATAATATGTAAGTAATTGCGTGTAATTTGCCACCAGGAAAAAGTGCAGATCAGGCCTTGGCGGTACAGGGTATGTGAAGACCGAATGACGCTGGCGGTCAAAGGTTATACCTATTCCCTGCACATATACGAGGACTAACGACAGGTACAACAGCTATTACCGAATATGTTTATGATGCTGCTACTTTCTTTCCGGTCTACTAAGTCAACAACAAAAAAGAAAAAACGATGCCGGGCTTTCGAAACCTTTGAATAGGTGACAGGAGAGGAATTATAATTTTCGGTCATACTGTGTCTAATTTAATGAAGCCGTAGTATTTGTTGTGAGAAGAGGCATTAATCATCATCTTCAGCAACAATTTGTGTCGTCTACACAACAAATGCCAAGGACATGACATGACTTCACCCAACAACATACTTGGCTATAAAAGAAGCTAATGTGATGAAGATGGATATGTGTAGCCCATCTGTCTCGCAGGGCTACCAACCATCCATTCTTGAAACACATTGATAGTAATCTTTATATGGCCTCTGGGTTGGTATTGCGGCGACTCCGGTTCCAAAAGGTCCTAGGTCTGATTACTGATTCTGCTAAGAATTTTAACTCTGGTCTGAGGGTACTCCGTGGTCCCACACTGACATGTGAGAGTATTCTTTACGGCGAGACCACCTTGCAATAATAATAATAATAATAATAATAATAAAGTTATTTCTGGCCAAAAAAAAAAAAAAGACCAACAGAAGAATTATACAGAAATACTGAATCTATCACAGTTCTTTACACACATCGCCACACTGAACAACACCAGACTGACTAAAAGAATAGTCAACATAATTTCTACGTCGAAATTGGGTACTTCTTGGTACAAAGAAACTAAGGAAGACTTACAACAATTACATATCACCGTAGAAGACATTCATGACCGCAGCATTCGTAGAGAAAGAAATCAGAAACCATACATTTGAATTTAGATCACAACCAAAATGAAATGGTCGCCTCCGTAGCGTAGCGGTCAGCATGGTTAGCTGCCGCCCCGGGGGTCCTGGGTTCGATTCCCGGCTCTGCCACGAAATCTGAAAAGTGGTATGAGGACTGGAACGGGGTCTACTCAGCCTCGGGTGTTCCAAATGAGTATAAGGGGTTCGATTCCCACCTCAGCCATCCTCGAAGTGGTTTTCCGTGGTTTCCCACTTCGTCTTCGGGCAAATGCCGGGATGGTACTGCCCCCGTAAATTGAATTATATTGAGACCACGATGGCTGTATTGGCATAAATGAATCAAGTTATGGATGTCATAGTTGTGACGTGTATATTCATGACGTAGGCACGGATGACGCAGATTTCATGCAAGTAGGCTGGTGGAGCTGAGATTCTTGGTGACGTCATGATTTTGTTCGAGAAAGATCTGAGATTTACGACGCAGTCGCAGGAAACAAGGTATTGTGCTAAGGAAGAAGTTACGCTATTGGAGGAGAGACTCGAACCAATGAACGATAGTTTGGAAGGAAGACGGAGATTGCTGAAACTACGATATTTAATTACTTTTGGCATGCAGATTTGTGGAAATCTATTTTCAGTTATGGCATTGATTTGGAATTTTGAAGAAATTAATTTTGAGTTTTTGAAATTTGAGAATCCGTCAAGTATAGCCAAAGTTAAAACTTCTAGCAATGACGGAGGAACGAACTATGGAAGGGATGGATACGCCCCTTAAGAAGTTGATAAAAGGTCGTGCACAGGAGAGAGGAGCTCATATCTCTCATACCGCTGATACCGCATATATATTTCTGATGTCAGATAGTCATTATCGAGTGAATAAGTGAAGCAAGTTGTCTTTGGCGTGTGGTTAAAGCCCGGCGCATCGAACGAACACGGAGCAGTTCCATTTTACGCTGTTCGAAACTAGGTGAAGTTGTAACGCTCACATTAACGTTTCTACGAGATAAGATATAAAGAGTTAACTTCTGCCTTTATTATAATTCAATTGGGCAGTACAACATTGAGGTGTGTAGAACATTTGAACAATTTCACAGTTATACTTTGAAAGATATTGACATTTTAAGGCTGCAGACAAAAGTGATTTTCTCGCCACCTGAGAAGCACTTTTAAAATTCTACATTATACACTACGGCTGACACGTGCATCGCAACCGTGATCTTGGAGAATACGTTCGGTAATACAACGATACATTCTACTATGGAACATTATAATCTTGCAGTGCTTTCAATGATTATAACAGAAGTTGAGATGGGAGGCTAAGGCTTTAATGCAATTGGGACATATATCGATGGAGTGAAGTAACAGCATGGAACTTCGTTAATCGTCATTCTACAAAAGCGAGCATGTAGTGAACATCCAACTACACTCATGCATCGTGAACCCATCGCTGAATTATATCAAATGACAGTGGAAATATCATCATACTCCACGATTATGAATATTTCTGCGGAAATAACTGCAATAAACTTCATGGCGAATTACGACAGGAACTTCAGGGAACTTTCAAGAGAGGCCAGGGTGGACCCGGCTCATAAAGAAGAGTTTTGCCAGAAGGATGTCTTTCGTATACATGGAGCAGTGCAATTTCCGGAGGAGGAAGCAGTTCGATTCTCCGAGGACGCTGATTCCAGGTTCGAGGTCGGAGCACATCTTCACGCTGGTGAAATGGAACCAACAGCAGTTTTCTTTGAAAACTTTCCTCTAGAACTTCAATCAACAGATAAGGTAGTCGTGAACGTTTCTTGTATTATTTGAGTCATGTAGCGATATTTGAGCAACCATTTTCCCATATTTTTTTTTGTCCTATCTTTTGCCCCATTTTCTTGATTAGCATTTCTGTACTCAGTACACTTCGATGATTTATGCCTTTTTCTACGATTTGTTGAGACATTGTTATGTCATTGGCATAGTTAAATAATTTTGGATCAGTTGAGACTGATAATTTAGATTCTTTCATTAATTTGCATATTTTTGTAGTCACGATTTGACTGTAAAGTTAACGATTTGCTATGGCAGATTTGAATTCAGACAGCGTGTCATTTTATTAAAGTAATTCTATTCAGTAAATTACTTTGACCAATTTTCTGTCATCCTCAAGAAAGAAGAATGATTAAAGATTTTAGAGCGTTAAAATCTAATACGTTATCGACGATCTTTGAAATACTAGTCGTCTTATGAACATGATTGCATTATAGACAATTTTATGAAATATGAACTTTGATTACGATTTATTGAATACACTATAGTAATGAACATTTGATAGGAATTTTTCTCAATTATAGATTGGAACAATAATGTTTGCATTCCACAGTCTAATTGTATTCTATTCGACTATTTATGCAGTTTAGATGAACTTTGATTGAAGATAGTATTTTTATACTGCGTTACTTTGAAGATATTAATCTCAATTTTGATAGACCAGGGAGGAGTGTCTAATCGTATTTGCTATTAAATTTATTTGTGATTGGCAAATTTTTACTTCATATCGATTCATGAATGAAACCCACGAAGGTTAAATAATAACAGACATTAATACAATTGATGAATATAAGAATTTTTGAAGAGGAACAATGGATGTATAATCGTTAGTTCAGTGGACCTGTAAAAGTCGCTGATGAGTAATGCCCTTGAATAATGAAGGAGGTTCCCACAGTAATAAATGAAGTTGTTGAATTTATGAGTGGAGGTTTTTGTATGTAATTTGGAAGATTTTGATGCCATATATATGAAGATATATGATGAATTCTGGGCCTATTTTTGTGCAATTTTGTGCGTTTTGAGCGAAGTATTTTTCCGCTGAATGTATTGTCCTGGTTCTTTGAAAGTTATTCATATGAAGATACTGTTAAAGGTAACAAGAGTGTTAAATAATTTGAGATGAAGATTTTGAATGGAGGTTACCGTCACAAATATTAATAATAATTATTAAA
This sequence comes from Meconema thalassinum, assembly GCA_946902985.2. Lineage (NCBI taxonomy): Eukaryota > Metazoa > Arthropoda > Insecta > Orthoptera > Tettigoniidae > Meconema > Meconema thalassinum. Next base: position 149,770,863 of record OX336395.1, on the reverse strand, counting down.
CCTTATTAAACCTGAATTTGACAGTTAAATATAACTAACCTTCATTGGTCGATTATATCAACACAATTTAAGTAATTATCAACCGGATAAACGTGTGGTTTAATGTATTTCTTGTATAAATAATATAAACAATATAAATATTGTAAAATAATTTTGTAAATATCTTTGTTAAATAATATGAAATGAAAGGGATTAATAGAGGCGTGTATAAAATTTTCAATTGTCGTTTGACATTGCTATAAACAATTTATTATTGTTATAAATAATTAATGAACTTTTGTTATTAACATTTAGAGTTTTGTTATTATACTCTAAACAACGCTAATTAAACAAGTGGTTTGAACAATTAAACATGATTTGGGATTATTAGAGTATTCCACTGGTGTTTGAATGGAGCATTTAAAGGATTTGCGTGATAATATTTCAGTTGAGATGTGGACATTTAACGTGTTTTGAAAGGAGAGCTAAGCTCTGATGTAACTCGCTTATGCTAGGGTTGAACGGACAGGGTGAGTCCACTTTGACGATGCAGGTGCATTGCAGCTGGCCCGGACAACTGTATGATAGAGGCCAAGGACGTTTACATAATAGCCTTGTGGCTATAAATAAAATATGAAGTATATAAACACGCAAACCAATTGATATATGTGTCTCGTCCCAAATCCCGTTTCCATTCCAAGTGCATTATTAATTAAGTTATTTTGAGCTTGAGAAAGCTGAAACATTGTATGTAGAGTATACAAGTCCGACAGGAGGACATGGTTATGTGGTCGATGGCTTCTGATTGCCACGTGGATTTTGTTGTTTATTTTTGTTAAATTCATTCTTTATGTGAAATAAATTATTGTGCAGTTTAAAGTTTCTCGTCTTCGTTCTGGTTCATTTTTAATATCATGGTGGAGGTTATTGTGAGGGCATACTTTAAGTGATCCAGTTGACAACCCAGTCCCCGAGATAAATTTAAGAGGTAAGTAAAGGTAAGTATGAACCCCCGTATATTTTGGTGTGTTCCACAATAATTTTCTTGTTAACTATTGTGCTCTAATCTCGATAGTATCTGTCAGTGCCATTTTCATTGATGTAGCTGTGCCGGTGCGTTTGATTATTGGCAATCCGATTGAGGGGGCGGATATCTGACAGCCTACTATCCTGAGATCGGGGACAGTACCTTCTTCAAGGCCACGGCCGCCTCCTTCCCTCTTCCTTGCCTATCCATCCTGACCATCCATTACCTTCCCTCATGAGGCCCCTGTTCGCTATGCAGGTGAGGCCGCCTGGGCGCCAATCACACCTCACCAGTTGTATCCACTCCAATTAGAACTTCCCAGCTCTAGGACACTGCCCGTAGAGGTGGTAGTGGTGAGTTCCCTCGCTGAGTCCGTGGGTTCCACCAACCTGGAGGGTAAACGACTAAGAAAAGAAGAGAAGAGAAAAGACCAAAAAGAAATAGGCGAAAATGGACAGGTGAAGAGTAGAAGGCACACAGTGAACGGATGAAAGTTTTTTGGGAAGATAAAAAGAGCCACCACCAAAAGCTAGATTTTTGTGTTTTTAGCGCTCTCCTTAAAAGGGGAATGTACGCAAATAATAATAAAAATGTTATTGGTTTTACGTCCTTTTTAACTACTGCGGGTTTTAGAGACGCCGGGGTGCCGGAATTTTGCCACAAAGAGGATCTTTAACGTGCCTGTAAATCTACTGACACGGCTCCCTCGCAATCTCAAATACCAGCTGACTGCGCCAGGATTCGATCCTGAAAACGCTAGAAACAGCAGGCGAGAACGATACCGCTGAGCCACGCAGCTAGTCGAGACCAGTGGCTAGCATTCTTGGTTGTCACCTCAAAGGTCCGGGGGTTAGATTCCCGGATCTGCCAAGAAAAGTAATTCTGGTCTGAGGGCAGGAACGGGGTACACTCAGCCTCGTGAGGCAAAACTGAGAAGCCATCCTGAAAGTGGTTTTACGTGGTTTCCCCACTTCTACTCCAGGCAAATGCCGGGATGGTTCCTAACTTAAGGCCACTGTCTCCTCCTCCTCCTTCCCAATCCTCACCTGCATTACAAAAATACACACCACTACAGACACCACAATAACATTGGTTATCAGAAGAATTCTTCCGACACCCAAGTATACGGGGGCTAAATGACCATACAGTAAATGATAAAAACTCATTTCATAAAAAAGGAAAATTGAATAGCAACGCTTACCAACAAAACAAATTTCAACGTGAGAAATAAATGTCCCAGAAAACGAGAACTCCTGTTGGTCAAAAAATTCAATACAGATTTCCATAAAAATTCACCTACCTACAGTAATTGAATACGGTATGTGCTCTACTGACAGCTGACAACGATTTAGATTTTGGAATATCCATGCTAAATTATAGAAGAAAATTACACTTCGTTTTAGCAGTCAAATGACTAACTACAAAGCAATTAAATTTAGCTATTAGTTTTAGGTGTGCGGCTTCTGTGGCGTAGTTGGTAGCATGCTAAGCTTCTATGCTCAAGGTCTCGGGTTAAAACCCGGCCGAAGTTGTCGGATTTTTTAAGAGCGTTAAAAAACCCTCAGTATGCCTTCCTTCGGAGGGGAAGTACTGTTGAGCTGCGGTCCTATGTCATTGATTTATGGGATGTAAAAGAACCTTCCACTAATTACACCTGTGTGAAGCTAAATTATATATAGTTTAAGAATGTAAACAACGCTCTTAGGTTCCTCCGTTGGTTGCCAAGAGCCAACTGCGGTGGCGCCTAATAGCTAAGTTCTGAACTAGGCCTAGTAGTCGTTGACGGTGGCGTTTGGCGGGAAAAGTAAGAACTATTTGAAAAATTCAAAGTTGCAGTCCTTACTTGAATTAAAAATCAGATACACACTTTAATACAGCCATCACAACAAACACCGGTTATCAGACAAATTCTACACACACTCAAAGTACACGGGGCTACATGACCGCGTTGTCGCAGCCCCTAAACTTAGGAACCAACCACCTTGTGGTGTTGCGGCTAGCATTCTTGGTTGTCACCTCAAAGGTCTAAGAATGCTAGCAACTACGCAAACTATAAAATGGCTTCTAATGAAACGAAGCTTTTAGTTTTGCGTGACCGTTAATTATGCGATCATGAACCACGATACCTCCTTTTTACGTGGAATCCGAACCACAAGACATGGCATTTCACTTCAAAAATCTAAGCCTTGGTGAGAGGCCAACAGCTTAACCGCTACGCTACCACGCCCCTTGGCTTCTAATATATCAATACATTGTCAGGCTAGTAGGTTATTTGGGTGGGTGTTAACGACCAGCGAGATACATAGGAAAGTTAGTGCGGTGTTGCCACGTTCACCTACCAAGGGAGAACTTCACTTCTACACCAGATCCGCACATGGAGGGGAAGTAAAGCCGGCGGGCCCATGACAAAGATTTATGGCATGTAAAAGAACCTTTCACTAGCTAAACTTGTGTGAAGCAAAACTTCTAGGTTAGGTTTGATTAATGCTCTTAAGTTCCAACGTTCGTCACCAGCGCTGGTTGCGATGGCATCTAGTAGTAGCGAAGTTCACAGCTAGGAATCTTTGACGGTAGCATTTGGTAGCGAAAGTAGGAACTAATTGAAATAATCGTCTGCAGTCCTTAGACTACTTGAATTAAAAACAGATAACACACACTAATACAGTCATCACAATTAACACCGGTAATAATAATAATAATAATAATAATATCGTATGGCCTCGGATGCCGGGTGCAAGCTTTGTTATTTGGTACCCAGAAGGTAGCTTGCATGTCGAATTTCGTTGTTCCTTGAAGCTCTATGAAAGTCAAGGAAATTAGATATCTAAGCTCCTTGAACACCATAGCGTTTTTAGTAGATAAATGAGGAACTTTGTGTTGGCGGAAACTCCCGAGATTAATTTTGCCACTATGAACACGGCCTACTGAATTCAAATGGGTTCTTTGACAAGCCAACATCGTATGACATGTGTGTGGTAAATTTTTGCCACCTTTCAAACATCACTTACCACGGCCAGGAGCGAACCTGCAAGCTTGGGGTTAGTAGACCGACACGTTAACCACTCACCCACCGTGGCAAGCATTAACACCGGTTATCAGACAGATTCTACACACACCAAGAGTACACGGGGCTACATGACCGCCTTGTCGCAACCCTAAACTATGGAATCAACCATTCAACCAGATCCGCACATACTGGATCTGTTTTCACGCAGAGCTGTAGTCACCACCTTCAATATGCATTATTATTTTATTATATTATATTATTATATTAAAATACATTTCACCGTTTGTTTTTTGTTTTGGTAATGAAAAAAAGGCATATAATAATTTAAACAAAGGATAGGAAATGTTATGGAACATTTCTGGAAAAATGCGATTTTACCTTATATGGGTGGTTTAGAGATTTGGAGAGAACTACGAGGCTTACAGACCCCGCTCTGCGCTTAATTTAAACGAAATTAAATAGCCTACAAATTATATTTTGCAAGTTCTACTCGTAGGATCAATGGTTTCGACACAATTTCGGTCCAAAAAAGGTCTAAATCAAAAAAAATTAAATTTTTGGAAAAACTGGCCTATTTTCAAAGTGTCGTAATTCGGTTACCAATTGACCTACAGAGCTCCGGTTGGGCTTAATTTGTCAAACATTTTATGCTCTTAACAAATGGATAGAATAGCTTTCGACGAAGAATGCATGGATTAGGAGATACAGAGCAGAATCTGAAACAAGTCCAAAAATGTCGCGGTGTTTGGTGTGTCAATATTTTCCCACTACTTTTTGAGAGTTGCAAACTTGGGTATACATAGCCCTAATGGGTCCAAACAACATACTAAAAAATCAGAGATACATCATGTTTTGCGAATTTATTGTCACTTTTGACTGGCCTAGTAGGTCAGTTGTGAGCTCCAAGGAGGGGATCTAATGTATGCATGCATAATAATTCTACTGTAAATAACCAATTTCCACTTTTCACACGCGTCATCAAACCGTCAAAGACGAAACAGTTTAATGATTTTTTTTTCATGACAGCTCCCACCTGATGAAAGCGTAACCAAGTCGGCTTCCTGTCTCGTGAACAAACAATATTGACCCCAAGTAGATGAAAGGCCAGTGCAGGATATGGCTATTATAGGACTTTTTAAGTGTTCGTACGCACAAAGGGAGACAGGCCTGGAATACACCACTTCACTACTGAAATAGCCGGGGTTGGGGAAATAACTTCTCAAAAGAAACTACGTTAGTTACCGTTATTTAACAAACAAGTAGTTCCTTGAAGAACTAAGTAGTCTATTTTCATATATCCTATTTATGTTAATTGCCTCTATCAACATACAAAATTTCAGTTTGATTGCTGTAATAGATTCGTAGCTATTGAGAACCGTAGATAAATAATTCGGATGGTCACCTTGTTGGATTTATATATGGCCATCGAGATATGTACTATTAGATAACGATTATTGCGTAGGTTCATTATTCAAACGTTCACTTCTATCGCATGATTAGGACGAAAGAAACAAAAACTTAATGTTAAAGTTTCGCACAGCCGCCATCTTGAGGTTAGGTAATCAATGAACTGGACGAGGAATCCCCGCATCATTGGATAGGGCGACGGAGGAGCATTGAGTGGCCACCACGCTCCCCGAACTTTACTCCAATACATTTCTTTTTCTGGGTAGTATTGAAGGATAAGGTTTTTTCCAGAAAATCCCTCACAGAAGAATTTCATCGATAATGCGTATGAGGAAATTCGTTCTAACCGGGATTTGTGTCACAGTGTCGGGGACAGATTGCAGGAATGCATCAATGCCAAAGGTGTACATTCTGAGCACCTACGGGATTAAATTAAATTAAATACAGCTGTATATGTAACTGTACTGTATACCTACTTTTGGGCCACCCTGTATTATTAATTTCATTAGTGTTATCGTAATTAATTAACCTCTTGAAACTTAATTAGTGCGTACACGTCAAAACAAAAACAAACTGTTTGTTGGTGGATTTCATGCCGTGGGGTTTTCACAATAATATGAAGAGCATGCAGGTCGTTTGGGTCAGAGCTGCCATGTTGTTGTTTCATTTGAAGAGTTTGGACATCGTGATCATATAGCCCCGTGTACTTAGGTGAGTGAGAAATATTTGTCTGACAATTTATTTTCTGCGATGGCTGTATTATAGTGATTTATTTATTTATTTATCGTATGGCTTTTAATGCCAGGAGTGTCCGAGGACATGTTCATTCATTCATTCATTCATTCATTCATTCATTCATTCGTTTACTTGCAATTGGGGTGTGTTCCCCGGTGGCAAATTAGATATACATAACAAATAAATAACTGTACATAACAATTCACTAACAATTAAACTGGAGTATTTACACAAATAGTCAGTCTTTTCTTAAACACACCTATATGTTTGGGGAAAGGCTCTAAGACTGCGGCAGGTAGAGTGTTCCAATTATCAATGGCACGGTTTACGAAATAATATTTACCATAATTTGTTCGCTGTGGTCGGCCCTTACCTTTCAAAGGTTGATCGCTCCTACCCATGTAAGTAGGCTTTTCCATATGTTTGCTAAGCTCACCCCATTCTGGTTGATTTGTATGCGAGTTGCACATAGCGCAGAGTCTAGATTTCATCCTCCTAGCCTCAAGTGATTCCCACACAAGTTCCTTTAACATACGGCTCACAGTGCTCCTGGGATTAAAGTCACTGAGCACAAATCTAGCGGCCTTTCTTTGTACCATTTCCAACTCATTCATGAGCCCTACTTGATATGGATCCCAAACCGCCGAGGCGTATTCCAGAATAGGTCTTACAAGTGACAAATATCCTAATTCTTTAGCAAAGGTACTACTTCCTTTTAATACCCTCGCTACAAAGTGCAGGGATTTGTAAGCTTTAGAAACTACACATCCTATATGACTACTCCAATTCATATCATTTCTTACGAGAACGCCCAAATATTTGCAAGAATATTCTTGTACAAGTATTTCCGAGCCAATGTTATATTGAATATCCTGCCTTCGCACTTTCCCTATTTTTAAGAGACTACATTTTCTTGTGTTTATTTTCATTTTATTTTCAATCGCCCACTTATAGACCAGGTTCAGGTCATCTTGAAGCACTGCATTGTCTTGTGAGTCATGTATCTTTCGATATATTACACAATCATCCGCAAACAATCGACAGTCACTGCGAATCTCATTTGGTAAGTCATTTATAAACGCCAAAAATAACAAAGTTCCGATTACGCTGCCCTGAGGGATACCCGACGTTACGGTAATTTCATCCGAGAATTGGCCTTCAACTTTCACTTTCTGGGAACGACCCGTCAAAAATTCTTGGATCCATAAAATTACTCTTCTATCAATCTTCGTCGAAGCTAATTTATGGAGTAGCATGTCATGCGGCACGACATCAAATGCCTTTGGCGTCGACTGAAACTCCATCGTCTAACGATTCGCTAATATCTTGAAAAAGTGATAGCATCTGACTCTCGCATGAGTAACCTTTCCGAAATCCATGTTGCCTATCATTAAACCATGATAATGTTTCCCACTGTTCCCTCAAGTAGTCGCAAATGAGATGCTCCATCTGTTTACAAACGATGGACGTAAGACTAACCGGCCTGTAGTTGCCCAATTCAAGTCTGCTCCCTCCCTTAAAAATTGGGACTACCGTAGCTCTTTTCAAGTCATCCGGGATTTGCGCATTGTTTATGGACACATTAAACATCACCTCTAAGTAACGTGCCACGGTCCTACCTCCTAGTTTAAGTACTTCACTAACAATATTATCAGGACCCTTCGATATATTGTAACGTAATTTTCGAATTAGCTTTACAATTGCTGACTGGTTTATTTGGAGACGTGGAGCCCCTGATTCACCGTTAAGGTCCAACACACAGCTATTGGATTTATTGAACACACTACCATAAAATACATTTAATTCATTAGCAATGGCTTGCTTCTCAGTAATTAATTTACCGTCACTGGACATTATCATCGACAAATTATTTGAATTTCCCTTTCTTCTCCAAACATAACTGTATTTTTTTTTCCACCCATCACCTCCCGAACCAAGTAAACCTTGCATATAATTGTCATGAGCAGCCCACTTTTTTAAGACGAGCTCTCTTGATAAGGACTTAAATTTCAACATATACTTGTCACTATCATGTCTTTTATTGTATAATTTCCTAATTTTCCGTTTAAGACTCCTGATTTCCCGTGTGTAATACTCAGGATCTGGGTTTTGTTTCAGTAATTTAAATGGAACAAATTTATCAATAGCGCTATTTAAAATTTTCAAAAAGTTAGTCCACAGGATATTAATGTGATTTCCTTCCGATGCCCATCCTACAAATAGCTCATTAAAATACCCCTGAAATTTGCCCTGATCCGCCCTGAGATACTGGAATATGATCTTATTTGCTACATCAGAGTCTAATTTTGTAATGTCACCGTATCTAATATTTAATTCAACCCCATAATGGTCACTAATTTCTGGTACTTTCAGACAGTTAATATACAGCTCTACAGGCCTTACGAGATAAACATCTAAGGGATTATTGCCTCTAGTTGGGAAGTCAACTACTTGGGAAAATCCCCCTCCCTTAAGAATTTGTTTGCAGCGCTCTGAGCTTGACCACAGCTAGTTGACTCACCAGACCAGTCTACTTTGGGGAGGTTTAAATCTCCGGGAATTATTATGCTCTTTTTCATAGCATTACCCGTACAAGTTTTATCATACAGTGTGTCGAGAAGCGAAAAGTTATCTTTCGGTGCTCTATACGCCTCTATCACCTGAAGAGGGAATTTATTCCCTTTATCCAAAATTTGTACACATAACATTTCATGATCCGTATCAGCCCACTTTAAGAAACTAGCTATATTTTTGCGCACACATATAAATAGCCTACCACCTCGCTTCCCCCGGTCCCTTCTGTACATTTCGTAGGTCCCTTGAATTATTTCATTACTATTTATATCCTCATATAACCAAGATTCAGTAGCAATGACAATGTCCGGAGAATACGTCTCTACAAGATTCCAAAATTCAATTAATTTATTTCCTAAACTCTGACAATTAACCTGCAGTAATCTTAGAGTCTTACCTCCGCAGCAAATATCCCGAAATAGCTCCATCTGTTCCCGTCAGCTGGCAACCTCTGGACCTGCTCCTCCTCACAATGGCCGGCACGAACCGATGACCCTGTCATGTAGGCTCCCTAGGTTGAAAGCGCCCCGTCGATTTAAATGCAGCCCGTCTCGGGCGAAGTCACGGCCACCAATCCAGCAGTCAGCATCTACGTACACTAATCCCAGTTGTGCACAGACCCAGTCCATGCGGTCATTTACAGTCTTAACTCGCCTTAACGGAGCATCTCCCCTCCGAACAATGCCACTCATTATAATTTTTGCATTTCTAAACTTGCTTTTAGCTTTTCTGCCTAGTTCGTAGAGCTCCCCCATGATGTAATCAGCTGTAGCCCTCTTCTTCAAATCGTTCTTCCCAACATGGAGCAACAACACTTTAACTTTGTCACAGTCCTCTACATTTGCTTCTTCTACTTGTTTGGCAAGCTGGTCAAGTTTAATCCCCGGATAACACCGCACTTTCGCACCTGACTTCCTCGAGATATTCGCACTCCATCGTATCATAGAATCACCCATTATGATAACGTCATCCTCAGTTTGCTCCTGCACGCCCCCTTCCACACTGATCCCAGTAGAAAGCCGTTCAGTCTCATCCTTCACCGTATCCTCGGATTCACGAAGCTTTGTTCTAAGTTCCTGTATTATTTGATCCCTTTCTTTGATTTGCACCCTCAAACAGTCCGGCGTATCACATACTTTACAAAACCAATTCCCGACATCACAATCCTCCTTCTTGACCTTAATACAGCCGAAGTGAAACCATTTCTCACGTAGTCCACACTGAACATCGTTCTTCACTGTTTTACTGCACGTAGAACACTTTAATGCTGCCACTGGACCATTTGCCTGATTCACATTTGGAGTAACAGGGCCTGGATTCACTTCCACTCCACCAATAACTAACAACGCAGCTATCACTAGGGCTATAAACCACAAGTTACTAGGCCCCGTACGCACACACAAACACCGGAAATCCCGACTACCCTTCGCATACCACAGCCCGATCCTCGCGCGATAACACTCCAGAGAACAACCCATTTCAGCACACCTGAGAGCTCGGGAAAAACACGACCTTTCACTTTGACTGCCAACAAGAAACTTCGGCTCGCAAGAGACTGTAGCTGCTTCAAGCGGACACCCATAGGGTGAGCTACAAGTTCCGTTAAATTTCAAGTAGTTCCAACTTTCGGCACCAGATGTCACTGATACCTAGTGGTGAACGTTGAAAGTTTGATAGAGCGTTCCAACGAAATCTAACCTAGAAATTTAGCTTCACACAAGTTTAGTCTGTGGAAAGATCTTTTACATGCCATAAATCTATAACATGGGAACGCCGGCTTTACTCCCCCCCAAGGAAGGCATACTGAAGGATTTTAACGACTTTGGCCGGGTTTGATCCCACTATCTTGGGCACATCAGTTCAGCATGCTACCAACTACGCCACCGATGCCGCTATTATAGTGATGATAATTGTTGTTTTAAGGGGCCTAACATCTAAGTTATCGGCCCCTGATGGTTTAGGTGATTGTGAAAGATGTAAACTAAAACTAACTACTACCTTTTATACTAGAAGAAGAAATGGAAAGAATACGGTAAATAAACGACAGGAGAAAAAGATATGCCCTTAACCCTCGACGATTGGGGGACTTGGAAGGAAGGAGAGCCATGAAAGGCAGATAGGAAAGGGAGGCGGGGGGGGGGGGGGAGAGTCTGCCCCAGAGGCAATGGAAAAATGGGAAAACACGGACGCAGCTCAGGAATCCCCCAGGGTCGCTAACTCCCGAACTCACCAGCCGTGAGCCCTTGAGGATGAAGCACTATCCAGGGTGCACCATGAGTGACGAGGCTACACACACCCTGCCTCCTCGAGGGCCTTGAGCAGAAGGCACCAGATATCGAGGAGAGAAAAGAAGAGGTCTGACCCCTCGAAGAATGATGGATCAGGAAAGATGAGAGAAGGGCCAATTAAGGCGGGAAAGTGAAATACTACCTAGGCCTCGGTTACCCTAATACCATCGAGGTCGAAAAAGAACAATCATTGACCAAGAGAGGGCGAAGGAGACATGTAATTAAAGACTCATGTTCGCAAATGTTCAAATTGATCACCGTCAGTGCCCAGACAAAGCTGATAACGCGAAGCAATGGATTCGCAAACGTTACTACAAAGTTAATTTGGAATTTCGTGATATTGTCTGTCAATTTCCTATTTCCTGTTGGAATGTAGGATTTCCAGCGTAGACGCTTCATGATGCGATAGACGCTATCTTTTGAGATGTGTGTCTCTCGAGCCGTTTGTCGTAGTGATTTCGGTGGGGATCGAGTGAGGGCTTCCTGCACCTGTTCTTCTTTTCCAGGACTGGTGGATGTCGGTGGTCGTCCAGAATGCTTCTTGTTGACGTTGTGAACGGTTCCATCAGCTTCAAATTTATCTCTGATGTGAGCAATGGTCCGGTGCGTTGGTGGCGGTTTGTCGAGCTCCTGGACACTGACGGTGATCAATTTGAACATTTGCGAACATGAGTCTTTAATTACATGTCTCTTCTTTAATTGAAGCCCTTAAACTTGTCTCTATGTTCATAAATAATCATTTTATAGTCATTCAAAGTGTTAAAACATTCTTTTGAGATACCCTATATATGTGTGCCACTTTTGGAATAGTTCGCATGCATAACTTCTGAGATATCCAACATAGAGCTCAAATTTCAATTGCGATTTTTCAGCAGTTGGTAGCACTGACGTGAGATATTCAGGTGGAGATCTTTACTCTTACCAAATTTGGTTTCAATAGCTGCAGCCATGTAGGAGTTGATAGGGGGGGGGGGACACACAGACAGACAGACAAACAAACAGAAAGACAAACAGACAGACAGACACACACACATTTTCCCGGATCGATCTCATAAGTCTACTTTTTCCTCATTTGTGCAAAATTGAGATCAGGAGCATGGGCAGGCCATTCCATTCTGTGAAAACCATTCTCCTGAAGAAAGGCATTGACAATGCCAGCTCAGTGCGGATGAGCGTTATCGTCCATGAAAGTGATGATGATGATAATAATAATTGTTGTTTTAAGGGGCCTAACATCTAGGCTATCGGCCCCTGATGGTTTGGGTGATCGTGAAGATGAAAATGAAATGACATGTAAACTTAAAACTAAAACTAACTACCAACCTACATACTAGAAGAAGAAATGGAACACTAAAGGAGAATAAGGCAAATAAAGGACAGGTGGAAAAGAAATGCCCACAACCCTCGAAGAATGCGGATTGAGGGACTTGGAAGGAAGGAGAGCCATGAAAGGCAGATAGGAAAGTGAAAGAGGAGAGGGTCCGCCCCGAAGGTAAGGGACAAAAGGGGAAAACGGACCCAGCTCAGGAATCCCTCGGGGTCGCCAACTCCCGAACTCACCAGTCGTTAGCCCCTGAGGGTGTAGCATTATCTACGGTGCACCAGAAGTGTTAGGGCTACATACACCCTGCCTCCTGAAGGGCCTTGAGCACAAGGCAGGAGGTAAAAGGAAAAGAAAAAGAAGGCTGACCCCTCGCAGAAGGAGGGAATCAGAAAAGATGAGACAATGGCCAATTAAGGCGGGAAATGAAGAGACTCCCTAGGCCTCGGATACCCTAATACCGTCGGGGTCGGAAGAGAACAAAAGTTGACCAAGGGAGGTCGACAGGAGAGGAGACGGAGAGGAGCCCGGCACAAGTAAGTGGAAGCAATGCCGGACTCAGCTGGGGTCCCGTGGTCGCTAACCCACGTCCCACTGGATGTGAGCCCCTGAGGGGCCATGAAAGTGAAATTTGGGCCGAAATTGTCAGCATAACCTTTAACTACAGCTGCCAGGATAGTATCCCTGTAACGTATGGCTATCATACGTCCTGGGATGTACACAAGAGGGGTTCGGTGACCATACACGATGCCACCCCAAAATATTGGACCACCTCATTGGTCCCTGTTGGTATCGGTCTTAGATGTATTGGTCGTGCATACGTTCACCGGGTCGTCACAGCCGATATACAGTGAGTAAAAAAAAAAAAGAATTCATACACTACATTTTACCTTGTTGGTGTCTATAATTTGTATGGCAGCATTATGGTATTCCATAGGTTTGTATAAGGACCTTATGGCAGCGTATTACACACATACATATTCTAGCAACGTGAACACACTAAAGTCTGTTCACCGAGTCGAGATAGTGCGCGTAAATACTTGCACGTGGTCACTTGACTGCCTGGACAGGGGAACACTTCAGTTCACGTCATCGGCTCTGCCGTACAGGGGTAGCCAAGAAGCTCCGAGATCATTAGTCATGCCGTAGCCATAGACAAGACGAGACTTGCAGCACTTTGTGCCGAGCTGCACTGTAATACAGTTGCCTGGCATAATGAATGAATGAATGAATGAATGAATGAATTAATTAATAATAATAATAATATCGTATGACTTCGGGTGCCGGGGGCAAGCTTTGTTATTTGACACCCAGAGAGCAGCTTGATGTCGAATTTCCTTGGAACGGCCAGGAGCGAACCTGCAAGCTTGGGGTTGGTAGTCCGACACGTTAACCACTCACCCACTGTAGTAAGCATTAAATACATAAACCGTAGTCGGTAGCATGTTGAGCTTCTAGCGGGTTCAAACCCGGCCGAAGCCGTCGGATTTTTTAAGAGCGTTAAGAAACCTCTCAGTTTGCCTTCCTTCGGAGGGGAAGTAAAGCCGGCGGTCCCATGTCATAAATTTATGGCATGTTAAAAAAAACTTCCACTAATTACACCTGTGTGAAGCTAAATTGGATAGGTTACGAATGTAAACAACGCTCTTAGGTTTCTACGTTCGTTGTCAAGAGCTGACTGAGGTGTCGTCTAGTAGCTGAGTTCTGAACTTGGCCTAGTAGTCGTTGACGGTGGCGCTTGGCGGCAAAAGTAGGAACTATTTGAATAATTCTAAGTTTCAGTCTGTACTTAAATTTAAAAAAAAACAGATAACACACACTAATACAGTCATCACAATTAACACCGGTTATCACACAGATTCTACACACACCCAAAGTACACGGGGCTACATGACCACTTTGTCGCAGTCCCTAAACTTAAGAACCAACCAACCAAAAACATAAACGAACAAAAAATAAACCGCGCTGTAGCATGTAACCGATAAGTCATCCCGCTTCACATGTAGGCTATACACAGCACTGAAGTTGGCGTACGTTCAACAGGCACAGCTCTATGCGCCCCTTGCGGGCAGCCCTGCAATCACGTGTACTTCCACCACGGCCGACTGAATACGAGCTGCGCGCATTCAGTCGGCCGTGACTTCCACTATCTCAACTCGGCGAACAGACTTTAGTTAATAACGAAAAAAAAAAAGGCATATTCGTAGGCAAAGAAAGTATTCATACGCGTCCAATGTTTGTAACCATTGGGCTGCTACGCGCCCTTCCCCCGTCTTAGGGCGTGACGACAAGTGAAGGTCGACTCTCCGTAGTGTTCTTAGATGAGACTGTTTACTTTACATCTGACAGTGATACAAAATGTGTCGGAAATCACAAGAGTTGAGTGCCGCCTTCAAAGACCATGTAATTTCATTATTTAAACAAGGATTTAGCTATCGGAAGATGGGAAGCTGGTGAAACGATCACGTGCGACTGTCAAGTTCAAGAAGGGATCGACCGATAATGCAAAGCGACAGGGACGACCAAGGGTCATTTCGCAACCTGAATCTCGCTAATTGGTTCGTGAAGCCTTAAGAGAACCCTAGAATTAGTGCACATGAACTAGGGAAACAGCTTGCTTCACGTTCCGGGTAGATTGTTACACCTTAAACTATCCGGAATCGGCTCCATGCAGCAGGCATTAACGGCAGAGCAGCGCGAAAGAAGCCTTTCATAAGTGAGATAAACCGTGGGAAGAGGTTGGCATTCGCTAATGAATATATAAACATGGGGTAAGACTTCTGGAAGACTATTTTATTTTCGGACGAAAGTAAATTGAACATGGTTGGATCTGATGGTCGACAGCTCGTTTGGAGAAGACCAGATACAGAACTGCAAAGCAAAAATGTACTACCAACAGTGAAGCATAGAGGAGGCCACGTCATGTTATGGGGCTGCAGGAGTTGGTGAACTGGACGTAATTGAAGGTAAAATGAATACTCAGGGCTACATCAATGTGCTCCGGGTTAATTTGTCTAGGAGTGTTGTATGTTCAACATGACAACGACCCAAATCATACAGCAAGAATAACGCGAGAGTGGCTGTTGCACAACGCCCGAAAAGTATTTCCCACGCTACCACTATCTCCGGACGTTAACCCCTTTGAAAATTTATGGACCCATTTCGAAAATACAGTAACATCCGAAAATTAAAGTGTTCCTCCAAATCACAACTAGTAGACAATTTACGAAAATGTAGGTCTGAAATTACACCAGACTTGTTAAATCCATGCAAAGGAGGCTTCAGGCCATTATAAATGCAAAAGGTTGGCATACCAAATATTAATTGCGTTTGTATAATGTAGAAAGTCTCATTATTGTGGTGTGTATGAATACTTTTTTGGTACCCCAAGAATGGTTTTTGTTTCATGTTGTAATACGTATTGTGTTTGAAAGGTTTTCGTTTTTCGGTAATGAATAATTGGTACTTTTCGTTCTACATAATGCAAACATGACGTTCTCGGGCCATATATATAAACCAACATTCAAAAATAACATGGTGTATGAATACTTTTTTTTAGCCAACTGTACAAGCACGCAAGAACGACTAATGGGTTAGAGACCACTACGACTCTTGCCCTGCAATATGGAAAACTTGTTTTGATGTGTGTAGAATAAATAATGACGGAGGTATGAGCAATAATTAAATAGCTTAAGAAACTGATGTTAGAGAGGGGGAAGGGGAGAGCATAAGGGGGAGGAGCGGGGAAAGGAAATACTCCTCATTAGGCCCTAACACCTGACAAAAATTCAGCGAGTCTCCAATTCTTCCGACAAAGTATCAAGCATATACTGATTGAATGCCGGATGTACCATCAATGGCGACAGCTCCATCGAATACCCAGAGAATTGGAAGTGACACTATCTTCTCCAACACTGGGTCCTCAAGTCATTAAATTCATTATAGACAGTGGATTGTACCTCCAGATCTAATCCTCGTCACAATGTTTGTACTCTTATGATTCCTCAATACATTTAATGTAAAAGCCTATAAATGTAGTAGCGAATAGACCTCGGAGTTAAAGAGACTTTAAACACGCATAATAAAAAATAAACAAGTGGAGTTCAGAATCCCAGGGAGATAATGGATGGTTGGTTCATCAGTTTAGGGGCTGCGACAACGCAGTCATGTAGCCCCGTGTACTTTGGGTGTGTGTAGAATCTGTCTGATAACCGGTGTTAACTGTGAAGACTGTATTAGTGTGTGTTATCTGTTTTTTATTCAAGTAAGGACAGCAGACATTCGATTTTCAAGTAGTTCTAACTTTTGCTACCAAACACTGCCGTCAACGACCAACTAGTTCTGAACTTTGTTACTAGATGCCACCGCAGTCGGCTCTTGGCGACGAACGTTGGAATCTAAGAGCGTTAGTCAAACATAACCTATAATTTAGCTTCACACAAGTGTACTTAGTGGAAGCTTATTTATCATGCCATAAATCTATGACATGGGACCGCCGCCGGCTTTACTTCCCCTCCGAAGGAAGGCATGCTGAGGGATTTTTAACGCTCTTAAAAATCCGATGACTTCGGCCGGGTTTGAACCCGTGACCTCGGGCATAAAAGCTCAGCATGCTACGCCGGGAAGCCACCAAGCAAGGAGAGTATACCATTAGGCTACGTATTTCTGCAACGGACGTCACTAATGCTCAGAGTGTTTATTTTTTACAGTACTTGCTCAATCTGGCGACCCTGACGGACCGAGGAGGAAGTGAGTGTGATAAGGAGAATTGCAGCGAGGATTTCCTCCAGAAATATCGTCACTCATACGTCATTCAAGCATTAAGAAACCGTTATTATTGTTCTGTAAAGATGACCAAGGTATAGTGTAATATGTAGCCCTCGGATTTTTAGGTGCTAAACATCGGGAAAATATTTTTTAATGTATTAAAAATACCTGAAATATGTAACAAAAAAGTAAAAATATTTAATTATAATTTAGTTTATTAATGTGAATATAAACAATATGCAGTACTCACGAATACAATTTATGCTATGTCTCACTGACTGCTGAAGCATTGCAATACACAACGAGATACATCTTCTGGTTGTCCATCACAAATGACCAACGATGAAACTGCGGCAATATGTCTCTTGCCCTTGAGGTGTTGTGTAACTTGAGATCGCTGTTCAGCCTTGATAGCTATCCCACATGGCTGGCAGAACACAACGCCCTCATCAGAAGTAAAATAATATTTTAATTCTGCAACAGACTTGTAGTTATTTTTACTTTGGGCATCGTAGAACAGCCTTACACTTCACAGTGCCAGAAATGAACTGTATGTGAGTGACACTGGTTCCAGGTAGCTGGGGGAGGTCTAGCACGTGGTGCAATATGGCTATGGACAAGGAAATCCCCGACTTCCACAGAGAGTGGCACGGGGCGACAAGTTAAGAATAACACAGTTGCAAGCTGACATACGCTCCGCATGAAGATTAGATAGCT
Organism: Meconema thalassinum; assembly: GCA_946902985.2. Classification (NCBI taxonomy): domain Eukaryota; kingdom Metazoa; phylum Arthropoda; class Insecta; order Orthoptera; family Tettigoniidae; genus Meconema; species Meconema thalassinum. The sequence goes on along the minus strand of OX336395.1, from coordinate 149,753,041 downwards.
CACAGGTTCTTCCCCGTTGAAGTAACACAGAACAAAAAATGTAATAAACTGAATGATCTAGCATACTGATTTAAAAAATGTAAATACTATGTCTTTTTATGTACTAATAAGTGAAAAGCAGGAATTTATGTATTTATAGTAAAATTGCTTGAGATATGTATTTACATAAAAAAAAATATTTATTTACCTAAAAATCCGAGCCCTAGTAAGATGTTACAGGAAAGGTAACTATTAATAAAAGCAAGGAAGCTTGTAGTTTAACGTGACCGTTAATCTCGCGATAAGGAGCCACGGAACCTCCTTTTTACGTTGAATCCGAACCGCAGGACATTGTATTTTATTATTTTATGTTTTCAGTAGTGGCGAAGTTAGACCTTATGGCCCTCTCTTACACTTAACCACGCAATTTGCTACCAGGTCATATGAGTCAATTTTGTAAATACAAAAAATTATTATGGTGGAAAATAATGGGTAAATTAATTATTATTATTATTATTATTATTGAAACAGCGCACAATGTGCAAACCACAAAAGTGAGTAACGTACTGTACATTATTCCAATCCCAATGGGGTTATTGATATGTGTCTTTGTCGGCAATGTTGTGCATGATATCGAGAACAACGTTCGCTGGATGGATCACACACACATTCTTCAGTTGGTTCGTGGAATCGCTTGTTTTGGCAGAACTTGTAGTGAAAGCCATGTGTAGCGTATCGAGTCACTATGTGTCGGAGTTCGTAGTTTGCCTGTTTCCATTCGTTAAGGTGCGTATACACTTGCGCGCCGCGCCGCTCGCGCGCAGCAAGTTCGCTAGATTAGTACGGGGTTTCGAAGCTGCACACGCGCGGCGCACGACGATCCATCTCCTGTCGGTTTTTTTCCACGCGCACTTTGAGTGTTCGCAGTTCAGATTTGGACGGGATTGTGAGAAGTTCGTTGTTTCTCGCGCGCATCTGATTGCAATATTTGTGCGTTTTGAGTGGTGATTATGGAGTGGTCAGACGAATCTGTGATAAAATTTTCGATGCTTATCGCAAAAAGCCTCTTCTGTGGGATCCTCAACATAAGGATCATTTTAAGAAACCAATAGACTAAAAGCAGATGCCTGGAGGGAAATTGGAGCTGAGATGGATATATCTGCGGACCAATGCAAGAAGGTGATATCTCTGCTGTCTTCCTACCGGCGTGAGAAAAGTAAAATAAATCGCAAGGCGGAAATACGTATCTTCTTTGGAAATGTGGGGTCCAATCTTCTGCAGCAGATTCTCAAAGTCAGAAGGTGACATTCGAGTAAAATTCGTATACTGGCCGCTTATTTCTTGTGACTTCAAGTCCATTATTAGCTCCGCACCATTCCTTTTTTTAAACATGTCAGTGTGCCACCAACGTCGTCGTCGTTGTTAACAGCCGCACCACTCATCACCGCAATCGCGAGGTTTTCCTCGTGCGGCGGAGACATGATTATATTTACCACACTCCAAACTGACTAGTGAATGTTCGTGGGTTTCCTATGGATCGCGAGAGGTTCGTTTAAATAATAATTCTGGTCGAGCAACACACGCGCCGCGCATGCACCGCGCGCAGTGCGCGGCGCGTAAGTGTATACCCACCTTTAGTCATTATGGCGTCAGTTAAGTAGAAATCATACCAGATAGCGTTTTGCTTTTCTTTGAGAATTTGAAGGGCACTCTCATAGGCCTCGGTGTGCGGCAGTAGCATCTACAGTCTAATGTCTTCTATGAAAAACATTTCATTTGTGAAGACGTAAGTCAGTCTGGACAGCGCTGTCTTCCCGATACCCAAGATTATTTTCTTATAGCGGGCTTTGACTTTCTCTATTGTTAATAGGTCGTTATCTTTTAGTTTGTCCCAAATTATGTGGATTCCGTAAGTCGCTATGGGTGCTATGGCCGTTTTAAATAATGTCATAGCCGTTTTTATGCTAATACTAATATTAATAAAAATGCACTTAAATAATGATAATAATAATAATCACAATGTCCTGTCCAAAAATACTAAACTACGTCATTATGAAACTATTCTGAAGCCATTACTTATGTATGCAGCCTAAACCTATCCCTAAATGCTAATAAAGGACTCCTCGATGAACAGGGGAAAAAAGAGCGCAAAATCGTTAGAGGTATAATGGGATCAAATTACAAGAATTGCATCCATTATAAAAAAAAACCAACAAAGACGTCTACAGTGAAATAGAGAAAATTACAGAAACGATCCGTAAGAGGCGGGCACGGTATTACGGTCATCTCAAACGAATGGACGGAATCAGGCTGATAAACAGATTTTTTTTTTTTTACTCCAAACCCAAAACCACAATGCCCTGGTGTATAAATACCAGAGACGACCTCAAAATGCTGCATCTAAAACCGGACGACGCCTTCAATAGAGATCTCTTCCGCAAAAAGATACTGACTAATGGGCTAACCTGAGATGAGACATCGAACCCGAAAAGAAGACAAGGTACCCACTTGGACAGCGGAGCGCAAGATGGCCCACTCACAGAGAATGAGGGAATTCTGGGCTCTGAGGAAAGCGAAGATTATTGCCAAGTGTAGCAAGACTTAACGTGGTCCTAGATTGCCTCAACGAATTATATATATCACAATGTCACAGACCTTTCTATAATATCCTAGATATAATCCTAGCTCTGTCATACGTCCTACCATCCATCAACATTCACACGGGGTAATCAGCAGTACTCAACAGGTAATCGCAGCATGCGGCCTTAAATTGCTTTGTTATAGAATTTCTGATATCGGCAGGAGTTGAATTCCATAGTCGAGACCCAGCCACAGCAAAAGAGGTGTTGAACATGGAAGAGTGGTTGATGGGGATGGCGAGGGAAGAGCCAGATCGAGTGCTTCTTGTTATGATATGAGGACAAGTAACTAAATTTTGATAACATGTACTGTACGTGGGGGGGTTTTCATGCAGAAATCGATAGATGATGTCGGCAAGTGAAATTTACGGCGTTCATCAGGTTTAAGCCAAGAGAGAGTATGGTAGCTTAGGGTTATGTGGACATCGTCGTATCTTAGATTGAAAGCAACCCGAAGACAAGAGTTCAATGCTTGTTGGAGTTTCATTGTTTATCCATTAGTCACGTCAACGAGAACGATGTCACAGTAGTCCAGAATCGGTAGTATTAGTGTCTGGATGGGTTTAATCTTAATGTCTAGTGGTAAAACGGTCTCATGGCGCACGAGTTGGTGTAGGGAAGCGTAGGCCTACATCTTTTTACGTGTATTTCTTATATATGGCATTTCACTTCGAAAATCTCACATGCATTGACCGAGAATCGAACCCGGTCCGCCTTGGTGAGAGGCAAACAGGTATCAATTAATGACGGCTATTATGTATGTTCCATCTTGTTCAAATAGGTAATGTTAACGTTTATTATTTACGATACCGCCTACTACACTTTTCCATTCGTCTCACAGCATCTTTGTTTTGTTTCTCGTCTGTCGCTTTCCTATCGCATATTCTCTTTATAACATTATGCGGCTTCGGTGGAGTAGTTGGTAGCATGCTGAACTGTTGTGTCCAAGATCGCGGGTTCAAACCCGGACGAAGTCATCGGATTTTTAAGAGCGTTAAAATCCTTCAGTATGCCTTCCTTCGGAGGGGAAGTAAAGCCGGCAGGCCTATGTCAACAATTTATGGCATGTAAAAGACCCCTCTACAAATTAAACTTGTCAAAAAAGTCAACCCCTGGCACTATACAGCCCATGACGGGCTAAGGCCGACCAAGCGACCGCTGCCCAGCCATTCGGCCTGCAGATATTGGAGTGACGCGTCATCAGCGCGTCGGGTCCCCTCGGCCGTTAATCTTGGTTTTCATGATAGGGGTGCTGTCTCACTCTCAGACAGCAACTCAATTGTCCTCACGAGGCTGAGTGCACCCCGTTCCAACCCTCACGTCAGTTTTAAAATCCCTGACGGAGCCGGGGATCGAACCCGGGGCCTCCGGGTGAGAGGCAGGCGCGCTACCCCAACACCACGGGGCCGGCCCAAATTAAACTTGTGGGAAGCTAAATTAATATTTCCTTTATTAATGCAGCCAATGGCCATGTACTTTTTCTTTTCAGGACGGGTCAGGGAAGGGATAGCCTATTGGAAGGAAATCGGCCGTGGACCTATTGAAAGGAACCGTCCCGGCATTTGCCTGGTTGTGAAAATGGGAAACCACGAAAACCATTTTCAGAACGTCCGAGGTGGTATTCGAAGCACGAGGTAGCGCGTTAGATTTCGTAGAAACGCTCTATCAAAGTACCAATGTTCACCACTAGAAGTCAGTGAGATCTGGTAGCGAAAGTTGGAACTACTTGAAATTGAACGGAACTTGTAGCTCATCCCATGGGTGTCCGCTTCAAGCAGCTACAGCCTCTGGCGAGCGGAACATGCCTTCGGACACTTCCGGCACTAAAAGCCGGCCTACAATAAATAAAATAAAATTTATAACATTGAGTAGTTTCGCTAATTTACCTAGGCTCCTCCATTCCCTATTAAGGGATGTTTTCACCAACACTTTACTAACGATTAGTTAGTTAATTTCTATTTAACTTTCCCCCCAGGGGCTCACATCTAGTGGGACGTGGGATGGCGACCACGGGGCCCCTGCTGAATCCGGCATTGCTTCCACTTACTCGTGCCGGGCTCCTCTCCGTCTACTTTGATGTCGACCTCACTTGGTCAACTCTTGTTCTCATCCGACACCGACGGTATTAGGGTATCCGAGGCCTAGGGAGTCTCTTCCTTTCCCGCCTTAATTGGCCCTCGTCTCATATTTTCTGATACCCTCCTTCTGTGAGAGGTCAGCCTTCTTTTTCTTTTCATATTATCTCTTGCCTTCTGGTCAAGGCCCTCAAGGAGGCAGGGGGTATGTAGCCACACCACTTCTGGTGCACCCTGGATATTGCTACACCCTCAGGGGCTCACGGCTGGTGAGTTCGGGAGTTCGAGGCATTCCTGACCTGGGTCCAGTTTTCCCCCTTTTATCTATTACCTGTGGGGCGGACCCTCTCCTCTTTCACTTTCCTATTTGCCTTACATGGCTCTCCTTCCTTCCAAGTCCCTCAATCCGCATTCTTCGAGGGTTGAGGGCATTTCTTTCCCTCCTGTCCTTTATTTGCCTTATTCTCCTTTTGTTTTCCATTTCTTCTTCTAGTATATAAGTTAGTAGTTAGTTTTAGTTATAGTTTACATTCCATTATCATCTTCACGATCACTCGAACCATTAGAGGCCGATAACCTAGATGTTAGGCCCCTTAAAACAACAATTATCATCATCATCATCTATTTAACTTAAATACGGGAGTTAATGCTTAGTTATCGTCGATGCATTTCACGTGGCCATTCGGGTTCGTAATTACTTAAATGCGCCTTACTGCACTTGCGCATGCGTAAACTAGGTTTCCCCCTGGAGAAACATGGCGGACAGATCAAGAGGCGTGTAGTACTGATCGTTGTTTGTGATGCGTCCTTGAGATTTTCTGGAACATAATTACTGTATAAAAGAAGGGACATACAGAAGACCTTATTCGTGGCCAACGCTTAAAATGATATGAACTAAGTATTAAGGAAAACTGGCAGTTGTGTTTAATTAACTAAATACCGGGTGAGTTAGACGTGGTCGTTACGGCGTGGCTGCAGACAGTCGCTCACATCCGGGAGGCGAGGAGGTTCGAATCCCAAACAAATGCCGGGGTTGGTCCCTAACTATAGGCAACAGCTGCTACCTTCCAATTCCTCGTCCTTACATTCACACTTTCCTCCCCAGACAACACTCCACAAGGGATGGTACTTGTAGCTCACCCTATGGGTGTCCGCATAGAAGTACCTACAAACTCTGGCGAGCCGAACATGCCCTCGAACACTCTCGGCACTGAAAGCCATACGCTAAAACAAAAACAAAACAAGAAAGCTAAATAGGACATGCCGTCTCCGTTGTCTTCGTAGCATAAGTGGTTGCGTTGCAGACTTCGAGTTCATTATACAGAGCTGGAAGGAGTTCGAATCCCAATTTGGCAATTATTTATTTTTAAATTTCAGTATTCTTCTATCTTGGTATTAAACATGGATCGTCTTTTATAATTTCATTGTCATGAACATATTTTATATTCATATGGATGAAAGTTCGTGTGAAACTCAGAAACAAACCACCTTTGCAAGATGCGATGTAGTGTTCGGCTTTTTCCCTCCACTTTAACGATGCTTTAGAGAGTTGAGTGGTCAGAATTGCTCACTTAACGTAATTCCTTGTTAGTGGTAAGTTAACGAACGTTTCTGTTTGATGAAATGTTCGTGCAAAGTTAAATAACCTTCAACTTAATGCTGAATAAAGAGATAGTTGACGTTGGTGAAACCGATATTAAGTAATGTTATTAAAGTGTAATATTAATTTTCACATTCTAACCAGTTTTTGCATCACTCATCTACAAATTATGCTTTTATTAGGCCAGTATTAATTTCGTTGCTTTCCTGAGCAGATGCACTGCACCCATAATTCCGGCGTCAAGAGTCGATTGACAGGCCCTAGCCTCCCGTCAAAAGTCGATTGACAGGGCCTAACCTTCCGACAAAAGTCGATTGATAGGCCCTAGCCTCCCGTCAAAAGTCGATTGACAGGCCCTAGCCTTCCGTCAAAGCACAAATGACAGGCCCTGGCTCCCGTCAAAAGTAGATTGTCAGGCCCTAACCTTCCGTCAAAAGTCGATTCACAGGCCCTAGCTCCCGTCAAAAGTCAATTGTCAGGCCCTGGCCTTCCATCAAAGGTCGAATGGCAGGCCCTAGCCATCCGTCAAAAGTCGATTGTCAGGCCCTGGCCTTCCATCAAAGGTCGAATGGCAGGCCCTAGCCATCCGTCAAAAGTCGATTGTCAGGCCCTGGCCTTCCATCAAAGGTAGAATGGCAGGCCCTAGCCATCCGTCAAAAGTCGATTGACAAACCCTAACCTTCCGTCAAAAGTCGATTGACAGGCCCTAGCCTCCCATCAAAAGTCGATCGACAGGCAGTAGCCTCCCGTCATAACTCGATTGATAGGCCCTAACCTCCCATCAAAACTCGAATGCTAGGTTAATTCCATTTGGAAAGATGAAGTTTTCATTCAGTATGAACAATATAGGCCTAGTTGTCGGCGTCACGTACGAGTGTTGGCACGCGAATAGGAAGCACTGCCGACTCGTTCCCTCGCCAGATAAGATATTGTACCACATTCCCCAGGTCGGCGGCAACACCACGCAGTGTCGAAGGTCGCCTTATTAACATGAGGTGGCCTTGTACCAGCCAGGCTCTGGAATAGAACAATCACTTTCCAACTCGACTCTTCACCTACCACGAAGGTGGATGCATCCGCCTCCTGGCCCAAAGATCTTAGAATCGATCCCCGGTAAAAAAAAAAAAGGAAAATATTTATGGCCGTCGGAGTCGAACGACAAACCTCTTGTTTTAAATTAGGCGACTATAAGACAAAATCCATTGAATTACGGTCACACATCGCCCAAATCGAGCTCTTGTTTCTCTGCGAGAAGGCAGTGCGAACTAGATGTCATCGCCTAGATAGCTCAAATTCAAAAGATTCTTTTGATTGCTTTATTCAACAATTCATGAGAATTTAGACCAGAAAGGTTGGAAGTCGTTTTATAGACTACTGATTGTTCACTATTGAACTATTCAAAGATTCTTGGACAATGAATTGAAATCACCTTATTTAGGGGATACAGTACATTCCGAAGTCAACGAAGAAGTAAGGTCCTAGCTCAGATGTCCCTCAGAATCTCCAATTTCGAAAAGAGAAAAATAGAAGCGTTTGAAATGTGGTGTTACAGGAGAATGATGAAGATCAGATGGTTAGATAGGGTAACAAATAAAGAGGTACTAAGACGAGTGGGAGAGGAGAAATGTTTCTGGCGACTGGGGGCGTGGTGGATCAGCGGTCAAGCTGTCTGCCTCTCTCCAAGGCGGACCGGGTTTCGATTCCCGATCAATGCATGTGAGATTTTCGAAGTGAATAGCCATGTCCTGTGGTTCGGATTCCACGTAAAAATGAGGTCCCGTGGCTCATGATCGCGAGATTAACGGTCACGGTAAACTACAATCTTCCTTTGTTTCTGGCGACTGCTAATGAAGAGAAGAGTTAGGTTGGTAGGACACTATGAGATCCAGGAATAGCAAGCTTAGTTATGGAAGGAAAGGTCGAGGACAAGAACTGTATGGGTAGACCAAGGTTAGAATATGTTAAACAGATTGCTTCGGATGTAGGTTGTGGTAGCTATGTAGAGATGAAACGATTAGCTCAGGACAGGAAGTCATGGAGCGCTGCATCAAACCAGTCAAAATATTGAAGACTCAAACACCAACACACATTCAACTTTTAATGAGAATTTAGACCAGAGAGATTGGAAGTCTTTTTATACTGATTGTCCACTATTGAACTATTCAAAGGTTCGTGGGCAATGGATTGAGATCACCTGATTTAGAGGATACATTCCAAAGTCATTGAAAGAAAGAAAAAAAAAGGTCCTACCTCAGAATCTCCAATTTCGTAAATTTCCAGATGGAATTCCTTATGGGAAACGTTGTAAGTCCACATTAAGTTACCACTGTCAGATTTTTTATTACGGATACTCGAGTTTAGGCCTTAATTACAAGCAAACCAACATACCTATTGAAAATGACTTATACCAATATTGTCCTTGTTTAATTCTGCGTTAGACTATATAAGCCAATTATTGTCAAGTTGATTTATTTATTTATTTATTTATATATTTCTTCTTCTTTCCGATGATGCCTGCTAGGGACCACGTGCCAATTTCAATTCTTCACACTCGGTTGTTTTCTCTTCCGTTCCCTCCAGTACTCCTTCATCCGTTCACTATGTTGCTTCTTTCTGTCCTCGGACCACTTCGAACCAGGTTTCTTTGGCAATCTTCCTTGGAATCCTTTCATACTTAATACCCTTTTTCTAAAGATCTCTCTGTTCACCGTTTCTTCTTCACTTATATTATTTCTTTCTAAGTCTTTCTTTACTTCTTGAATCCAGCTAGTTGTTGCCCTTTTCTCCCAAAGGTACTTGAATATCCTTTTTGTTAATCTGGAATCATCCATTCTGTAAATATGTCCAAAAAATTGCAATCTCCTTTTTCTTATCGTTTCTGTTATATTTTCTATGTTCCTGTATATTTCATCATTAGATCTTAATTTCCATACTTCTGCTGTTTTCACTGGGCCTAAAATTTTCCTCATGATTCTCCTTTCTAGTACTTCAAGTTTATCTAATCTATAGTTTAGTACCAGACATTCACTTGCGTATAGGCATTCCGGTTTCACCACTGTAATGTAGTACCTTATTTTAAGATTTTTAGATAAGCACTTTTTGTTATAAAAATTCTTAGTGATACCATATGCTCTTTCCATCTTGTGTACCCTTTCTTCTACCGAAGATTTTTCTAAACCATTTTCTTGAATTATTTCTCCCAGATATTTGAATTTCTTTACTTTTTCCACTGGGCCAATATCTGTTGCCAAATATTTATTTATTTATTTGTGGTTGTATGAAAAATTGTCCGTGTTTTTGACATCTTTTCGAGGAACCGCTCATTTAAAACTAAATACATGGAAAACTACTTGGCTGAGAGTAATGACATTTTTATATCTTATAGGCACAAGTATTGGTAGAGAAAATCTCAAGTTTGATTTTTTCCAACTACCCAATAAAAAGTTTTTATACTTTTTCTGACGTAACGTTTTCTCAGCCCAGGATAAACGAACAGCAGGAAACGTGGTCTCATTTTGAAGCTCTCATTCGTGATTATCGGAAACTACGACCACTGTAAACGTACAGTGTGATGGGAGATAATGAAAATATTCTAGAAAGAATAACGTAGAAGCTGATCTAACTGAAACAAGATATAAGATAACATACCGTAACATTACACGGGGGCGAGAAACTCGACCTCTAACATTTGTAACGCTAATAGAATGTATACAAGACACTCCAAGTTTAATACAACACGCAGACCTATAGACAGGCGGATCAAATTCACCACCAGCGAACGTCGGAAGCAACGAGCAAACCAAACGTGAAAGCTAAGACGAAGATTGCAATGCAGTTAGTACAGGAACCTCCAAGAATCAGCAAAGTCTGACCACATTATCAACTCTAGTTACTGTATTTTGTAGTGTTTGCTCGCGTGTTTAACCCAACTAACCTTTAAAAAAAAAGACTATCAATTAGGACATTTGAATAATAACAAAATAAATGATTTACCGTATTTATTTACTCGTGTCAGGAACAAAAATATTACAGAAGTAATTATGTACAAAATGGGCAACAAAAATGACAAAACTTGAACATTTAAGGCTCTAAATAATGCATGACCAAAACAGTAAACTCTCGATTATCCGCGGGTGGTTTATCCGCTTTGAGGATTAACCGCGGTGCCTGTAGGAGAACATTTTTATATAAAAAAGGAAGATTTTGAAACCGAAAATTATTTCTGAAAAATTGAAATAAAGATACTAAATCCTTAAACGTAATAAAAATCGTAAATCGGCAATACAGTACAGTACTGTACTGTATATCGGTATATACACACTGTACGTGTGGACCGTTACTCATGATGCAGCATTAGGACCCATTGACAGGATTCTTCAATACCTTGAAGAGCAAGACGACGCATCACTTTGTGACAAGATGGTGTTGAGAAAACTCAAATCACAAATAAAGAAAAAGTGTTTCACTACCAAAAAGCAAAAGCAAATGACCGATTTATTTTGTTAAACAGTAAACAAGACTTTTTAATAACACACACATAACATCGACTGAGTTTTGTTATCATTACGTCCTTTTATTGTATAATAAACTTATTTAAAGCACTTGTGTGTTGTTTTTAGTGCCTTCGACCTTTGTTTAACCATTACCAGCAATTTTGCGGCTTATCCGCGAAATTCGATTATCCGCGGTATCCGCGCCAGTCAATTCCGCGGATAATCGGGAGTTGACTGTATTTTGCCATGTCACGTCCATTTGGTGTAGCCTTCACCAGATCCTCCATGGTGCACAGTATAGGACACAGACTGCACTAAAGCAGATGACCCATAGTGTGTTCTTCACCGCATTCACAAAGGACCGAGTCACAGCAAAAAAAAAAAAAAACATTTATGAATGTTGGACTTGGATCTGCCAACCCCAGATCGCAATCTGTTGAGAGACTTCCAAGTTGTCCAAGCCTCTGTATGTCCTGCTGGGAGCCTTCAGATGGAGCCATCCACTGAGGAATGTGGGGGCTTCTGGTCAACCAAGATGTAATCCTCAAAACCTGAGGTTTGTCAGTTAGGCACTCAGTTGTGTGAAGAAAGCTTCTTCAGGACTTCAGTCGAGAGTGGGCTGGTTGAAGGCTAAACAATGGATGTGCTAGAGACACATCAACCCTAGATCTCTCACATTTAGCGGCAACTTCTGTTCTAATATCTAGGGGTGCAATGCCTGCTAAACAATACAGTTTATCACATGGCGTGGGTCTCAGGCAGCCAGTGATGAGTTTCATTTAATGGAGTATCAACCAGGAACATAGTATATGTACATACCAGAATGGTCTATGATAAATAAATGATGAAAATCAATAAATGTAAAACAAAAAATGGAATACAGCCGGAAGAAAGAAATCAGAAACCCCGTTTGGTTGGTTGGTTCCTTAGTTTAGGGGCTGCGACAACGCGGTCATGTAGCCCCGTGTACTTTGGGTGTGTGTGTAGAATTTGTCTAATAACCAGTATTAATTGTGATGACGATGACTGTATTAGTGTGTGTTGCCAGTGATTCTGGTTGAAGGACTGCAGACGATTTTTTTAAAGTAGTTACTACTTTTGCTACCAAATGCTACCGTCCACGACACCTAGCTGCGGACGTGGCATCTAAATGCCATCGCAGTCACCAACTGGCGGCGAACATTGGAACTAATAAAGCGTTATCAAACTAACCTACAAATTTTGGCTTCCACAAGTGTAGTTAGTGGAAGGTTCTTTTTCATGCCATAAATGTTACTATGGTGTATCAAAAGAGTAAACAATATGGCCTTGACCTCAACATTAAGAAAACAAAATATATGATAATACCGCGAAAACCAGCATTGTCACAAGTCCTTTTAGTCGATGGACATCAGATTGAGCGAGTCAAGAGTTTGGTTTATTTAGGACAGAATATTAATGAGAATTGGGATCCTTCGGTTGAAATAAGATGCCGTATAGAGAAGGCTAGATCCATCTTTATGACAATGAAACAACTACTATGCTGTCGAGATCTCAGTATGACGCTTAAGAAAAGAATTGTGAAGTGTTATGTTGTCTCCACCCTTCTTTATGGTGTTGAAGCTTGGACCTTGTCCGTAGCTACAGAAAAATACTTGGGACACATGATGAGGAATCCAAAATACCGTCTGCTCCAAGTTATACTTCAGGGTAAAATTGAAGGACGGCGTGGACCAGGAAGGAGACGAATAACTTGGATGGATAATTTAAAAACGTGGTTTGGGCTGTCTTCCACGGAACTCTTCAGGATTGCACAGGATAAGAAGGTGTTAGCCATGGTGGTAGCCAACGTCCGTATCGGGTAAGGTAGAAGAAGAAGAAGAAATGTATGACATGGGACCGCCGACTTTGCTTCCCCTCCGAAGGAAGGCATACAGAGGGATTTTTAAAGTTCTTAAAAAATCCGACGACTTCGGCCGGGTTTGAACCCGCGATCTTGGGCATAGCATGCTACCAACTACGCCACCGTAGTCACTATAGTAGCATTTTGGCCAACCCCGACCGTGCCCTTCCAACTTTTATTACGTCTCACCAACCCACATGGCGGCTATGCTATGTCACCGACATTCTACATATATCTCCAAAACTAATAATGATATCACCTTGAAATTTTGTACGATGATGCGGGGCACTAATAGAAAAGACTTTAATAACCTGTTGACTATAAAACGAACATGGCGGCCAAGCGAAGGTGGAACATTTAAATAGACTTTTCTCGCGATTTTACCATCCAAACGCCGTGAAACTTGATACAGCAAATGTTTATACACACTGAAATGCACTAGCATCTAATTTACTTCAATTGTTTACATAAACTTAAGATGGCTGCTGTGCGAAATATTTCACCGGCATTCTATATCTCCGAAACTATTACTGATATCACCCTGAAATTGTATACTGTGATAAAGGGCACTATTAGAAGTTCACCTATGTGACTTCCAAAAATCTGTTAACTACAAAACGAACATGGCGGCCAAGCGAAGGTGAAACATTTAAATAGACTTTTCTCGCGATTTAACCACCCAAACGCAGTGAAACTTGGTACAGCAATTGTTATACACATTTGAATGCACTGACATATAATTTATTTCAATTGTTTACATAACCTCAAGATGGCGACTGGGCGAAATTTTAAAAGTCTTTTATTTTATTTATTGTGTCCTAATTATGTGATCAAGTCAACGTTTGAATATTGAAGCTATGCAATAATCGTCATCTAATATTGCATTACTCTATGTCTAACACATATAAAAATCCAACATGGCTACCATCCGAAATATTTAGACGATTAATATATATTAATCTACGACACCAATCAACCTGAAATATTGTATGTTGATAGAAACTATGGACGAGTTTAGTGCTTTTCAGTCGGTCAACACGAATGTACCCAAAAGAGATGGGTTATGCCCCAATCCTGAAATAAATTACATGAGATTAATAAAACACTAGGATGACCAGTTTCGATCGTCAAGCGATCATCATCAGATCCATTACACTTAGGCTACAAAATCTATGTTTGAAATGCAGGTGAAAATATTTACAATATGTACAATTATTTAGTTGCAGTATTGGTACTGCAACTGTCAGTGTATGCTAAATGCAGTATATATGTTAGGTGAAATGCTAAATGGTGATAGCTATCCGTAGATTGTACTTTAGAGAGATTATATAGTTGTAAACTATGGTTAAACTATAAAATTTTTAGGCTAACTACTTATCTGATTGTCTTCCGTATAACAGCTACTCGCAGTTTTCGTGCTCACTGGAACTCACTATGCGGTAGACTGCGGTGGTTATCTTAACGACTGGTTTTTCCCTGCTTTCTCCCCCCTGCTCCTACGTGCTGTGGGGAGTGATAGCAATGTGTTTATGCGAGGTGTTGCCAACCTAGATAAGATGTATGTTATTGAATGAGGTGGGTCTACAATTATTAAAGACCGTGGATTAGCCCTCGCCACGCGTGGAGCATAACCCATTCGAACTAAGCGTTGACGGTCTTATGAGGACGTCCCGGCACCTTTAATACTGCCGCGAATATGGGCCTTGGTTTATTGCAGAAGAAAAGTACATCGTACACCTGATCCAGATAACATTTACCTATTAATAACCCCCTAATTTCCCCCCTTTTTTATCTAGCTTGGCTGTGTCGCTAAATTGTGTTTTGTTTCCGACAGGGTGTGTTTTTTAGTAGCGTGAAGAGGGGTGAGCTCTCCATGAACGTGTGTTCATTTAGATTGTTGGGATTGTTTCGTTTGGCTAGGTGTATCTCGATTGCTTCCTTTATGTCAAGAGCTCTGCCTTTCGATTCGTGATGGATTATTTTAAGGTCCGACTCTATGTTGGTAAAGCTGTGCCCTGCGTCACACATATGTTCGCACACGGCTGAATGTGTTCCGTATCTTATCGCATTCCTATGTTCATTATAACGTGTGTCTACTCGCCTTCCACTCTGCCCGATGTAATTGGCTTGACAATCGGTGTCTTGGCACGTTATAGAATATACCCCTGACCTTGAATACGGGTCACGTTTATTTAGATTACTATTTAGGAGGTGCCTAGCGGTTGTGTTTTTCGTCGTGAAAGCTATCTTTATGCCTTGCTTTTTGAATAGGAATGCGATAAGATACGGAACACATTCAACCGTGTGCGAACATATGTGTGACGCAGGGCACAGCTTTACCAACATAGAGTCGGACCTTAAAATAATCCATCACGAATCGAAAGGCAGAGCTCTTGACATAAAGGAAGCAATCGAGATACACCTAGCCAAACGAAACAATCCCAACAATCTAAATGAACACACGTTCATGGAGAGCTCACCCCTCTTCACGCTACTAAAAAACACACCCTGTCGGAAACAAAACACAATTTAGCGACACAGCCAAGCTAGATAAAAAAGGGGGGAAATTAGGGGGTTATTAATAGGTAAATGTTATCTGGATCAGGTGTACGATGTACTTTTCTTCTGCAATAAACCAAGGCCCATATTCGCGGCAGTATTAAAGGTGCCGGGACGTCCTCATAAGACCGTCAACGCTTAGTTCGAATGGGTTATGCTCCACGCGTGGCGAGGGCTAATCCACGGTCTTTAATAATTGTAGACCCACCTCATTCAATAACATACATCTTATCTAGGTTGGCAACACCTCACATAAACACATCGCTATCACTCCCCACACCACGTAGGAGCAGGGGGGAGAAAGCAGGAAAAAACCAGTCGTTAAGATAACCACCGCAGTCTACCGCATAGTGAGTTCCAGTGAGCACGAAAACTGCGAGTAGCTGTTATACGGAAGACAATCAGATAAGTAGTTAGCCTAAAATTTTATAGTTTAACCATAGTTTACAACTATATAATCTCCCTAAGTACAATCTACGGATAGCTATCACCATTTAGCATTTCACCTAACATATATACTGCATTTAGCATACACTGACAGTTGCAGTACCAATACTGCAACTAAATAATTGTACATATTGTAAATATTTTCACCTGTATTTCAAACATAGATTTTGTAGCCTAAGTGTAATGGATCTGATGATGATCGCTTGACGATCGAAACTGGTCATCCTAGTGTTTTATTAATCTCATGTAATTTATTTCAGGATTAGGGCATAACCCATCTCTTTTGGGTACATTCGTGTTGACCGACTGAAAAGCACTAAACTCTTGTTTACTAAGGCAACACTGAAAATATGGCTTCAAACACCACAATGTTCACGGCTAGTCAAGACAAAGAAACTATGGACCTAGTTCACCTATGGGCCCTTCAAATAACCTGGTGATCACAAATCTAACATGGCGACGACGAGAAATGTAAATATTTAAATGGACGTTTCTCGCTATTTAACCATCCGAGCGCAGTGAAAGTTGGTACGGAAAATGCTTATACAAATTTTAATCCACTGGCATTTAATTTATTTCAATTGTTTTCATAACCACAAGATGGCGACTGTGCGAAATGTTAAAATCTTTCTTTTATTTCTTGTGCGCTAATCATGCGATTGAAGTTTGAATAATACACCTACAGAATAATCTTCATGTAATAGTACATGAACCCAAGACCTGTTGTTGTTGTTGTTCTTGTTGTTGTTGTTGTTTGAGTCTTCAGTCTTTTGACTGGATTGATGCAGCCCTCCATGCCTCCCTGTCCTGAGCGAATCGTTTCATATCTACATAGTTACCACACCCTACATCCGAGGCAATCTCTTTAACATATTCTAACCTTGGTCTTCCCCCCAGTTCTTGTCCTCGACCCTTCCTTCCATAACTAAGCTTTCTATTCCTGGGTGTCTTAGTATGTATCCTACCAACCTATCTCTTCTCTTCATCAGCAGTCGCCAGAAACATCTCTCCTCTCCCACTCGTCTTAATACCTCTTCGTTTGAAACCCTATCTACCCATCTGATCTTCATCATTCTCCAGTAACACCACATTTCAAACGCTTCAATTCTCCACTTTTCTGCTGCACCAACAGTCCAAGTTTCACTTCCATAGAGCGCCACGCTCCAGACAAAGGCTTTAAAAATGACTTCCTAATACCTAAATCTATATTCGATGTCAACAGATTCCTTTTCTGTAGAAATGCTGTCCTTGTCTGAGCCAACCTACTTTTTATATCCTCTTTGCTTCGTCCATCACTGGTTATTTTGCTTCCTAAGTAACAGAAGTCTCCTAATTCCTTTAGTTTTTCACCTGCCAATTTGATGACATGACCCTAAGGCCTACATAAAAATCAAATATAGCGACCATCCGAAATATTTAGAAGGTGCTCAATACCTACGAATCTATTACAGCAATCAAACTGAAATTGTGTATGTTGATAGTGATAATTAACATCAGTAGGATATATGAAAATAGGCTGTATAGTTCTTCACGGAACTGCTTGTTAGTTTTGTAGTATATGGATAAGGAAATGGAAAGATTATCACGGTGTCTATTACCCTGGAAAACGGAATACTCAGGGAATTTTAGAATCCTGGAAAACTCAGGGAATTATCAGGGTATTTCAATGACACACAGGGAATTTTAGTTTTACAAGGTTCAACCTTGAATAATTGGAAATTAAGAATTTACATTTTGATGGAGGAAAAGTATATTCTGATGATGATTGTTGTATGTTCGTACTGACGTTAAATCAGTAAGCTCTCATTTCTTGCAAGATAGAGCACACCAATTACAAGACTTGTGTATTTGTATATAAATGTGTAACTCTATGATTTTTGAGAGCATTACTATTAACAAGCTACATTCAATACTCGCAAGAAAAATAGATTTTCAGGATGACAAATTTAGAAATTGGCAAACTATAGAAAAATATCTTTACGACTTTGTCATGCTACCCTTTATTGTTCGAGCACTTTTTGAAATGCTCTTTAAGTACAAACTCCGTTTTATGTAGACTAATATATTTATTACTAGCAAACCACCTCGGCTTCGCCCGGAAACAGTTATGAATGCATTACATGATTAGCGCTTTTTTATGTCAATAAACTGCGACCTATATCCGTTTTAAGTCTCGGCATGATGGGTTAAAATCACTGACTGGACTATTAATTATATTATCATGGAGATGCATTTGGAACGTATTCTTGCCAGACGTAATTTAAAGAATGGCGAGATGCATGAAACACAAATCCTCCTTGCGTTCAATCTAAAAACCACGAATAAAGGGTGATTTATTGAAGATAGAGATATGCTCTCACGGACTTTTTGGTAGATCTTTGCATGCTGAACAATTCTTACACTCATAGTATATTGATATTTTTAACGGTTTGCCCAGCGTAAGCTTAAAAAGCTCACGGACGCCAGGTTGTATTTTCTTTCTTTCGACTTTTTCACTGAAATCGTTACCGCTTGACTTCCTTTTGTAACGATTCGATCCCATAGCGGTTATATTTAAAGGGTTATTCATTTATTATCATGTTATTATTATTATTATTAACTAGTACATCCATGAGATGATTTTTATATCAGATAATTGTAAGCGGTTTTGATTATTATATTCAATTAGATTTTTATTAACAATTACTTGTAAAGAGACGAAGTATTATATATTGCAACAAGACTGGCGATATGGACTAACCCTGTGCGTCACAAACTGAACGACGTAGTAAGAATTACACCACGGCTAACTGCGTCATTTTCCTGAGATGTTAAGAAACCCACTATGGGGTAACCAACACGCCATTTTCTACGGTATATACGCGTCAATATATATTGCAAGTTATGAGTCAAGAATGGAGAAGGCTAATCGAGAGGGAAGCTGTGACACCACGTGACAAGGAAGTCATTAGTATTTGTACCTGCAACATCGGACAAGAATGGCATTAATCTACAGCCTCAATGAAGGAAGGAAGTTGTAACCTTGCTTTCTGGGTCCTAATGGACTGAGCACCGAGAGTCGACACTGAACGATGTATTGCCGACATCTATATCAATACATAATGGGTTATATCCCTGATCAAGAGTCTTTCTACAGATGGCAACGTACTTAATGAGGATATTTCATAGTAAATGAGATATCACATCATTTTTTTAAACATAAGCGACGTAACATCGAGATTATCGATCATTTCTTAAATATGACGAGTCTTCGACTGGGTGAGCCAACAATTCAATAAAACTATCGTCTCTATTATAATTTAACTTCATTTAACTTTCAATTCATTTTAATATTCATTTTCTTTTAAATAATTAATTGCCGCATTGAGTAATTTTAAATTCAATTGTGTGACTATCACTATTCTGTTTTATTAGTATTTTGTTCTTGAGTAAATAAATTCATTTCCTTTAACGTAATGCCTATTTCTTTCATTGTAGTTGGTACTTTAAGGCAATCATACTCCTTGATTAAATACGGATTGGTTAGATGACTTTGTCTCACTACGGCCCGGGTAAGTGGTTCTCGACTCTACTGCTGATAGCCGAGGTTAAATCAATAAATTTCGATTCACTATCTTAAATAGGAATCTGGCGCTCAACAACTTATTATATTACACTATCACAGGTAAGGTCACACCACAGTGTATATTATTTATTCATATCATGTTTGTTTTATTGAACCACAATAGTCATCACCACGTTTAGTTAACTCATTAAAAATGTTACATTTGGCGCCACAAAGTAGGACACGAAAACCATTCGGTATTTAGTCAGAGGAGTGTATAATTTCAGTGCAAATTGTCAGTGCTTTTGGGGGACAGTGAAGTGAAGTGAAATTTTGGAAGGGCAATTGTTATACGGTGTACTTCGAGATGTCGGAGGAGGAACAGAGGCAGTTGAGAAGTAGGGATGCAGTCAAGAAAGTTAATTATAAGGAGGTTGATAGCGGTAGCGATGTTGAGAGCGTAGAGAATAATACCAAGATGTCGGAGGTAAATCTTGAGAGTAATCCTGAAAATAATCCTGAGGTTAACCCTGACACGAATTCAGAGGAAAATCTCGAGACGAATACAGAGGTACATCCTGAGACTAGTGGTAGTCTAGAGAAAGAAAAGTCTATAGAGATTCCTGAAGATCCATTAACTGTGTTTATGAGGGAGATGAGAATTAATAGTAGGGAGATGAAAGAAGATATTGGTAGGCTAAATCAAAATATGGAAGAGAGTAAGAAAGATAATTTAGAAAGTAGGAAGGAATTCAATGATAAATTTGAGAAATTAGATAAAGATATGAATAAAAATAGTGAAGAGAATAAAAGAAATTATTTGGAATTCAATGGTAAATTTGAGAAATTAGATAAAGATATGAATAAAAATAGTGAAGAGAATAAAAGAAATTATTTGGAATTCAATGGTAAATTTGAGAAATTAGATAAAGATATGAATAAAAATAGTGAAGAGAATAAAAGAAATTATTTGGAATTCAATGGTAAATTTGAGAAATTAGATAAAGATATGAATAAAAATAGTAAGGAGATGAGAGAAGAGATGGGTAGGCTAAATCAAGATATGAGTAAAATAAATCAGAAGCTGGAAGAGAATAATGTAAAACTAGACAGTGTGGTTAAAGTCAATGAAGAATTAAGTATGAAGTATGATATGCTACAGGAGAGTATTCAGGGGGTGAAACAGGAAATCAGAGGTGAAATTAAGGAGGAGGTAGAGATGAAGGCTAAAGATATTATTAAGACAGTAGATAAGAAATTAGAAGCAGCAGAAAGTAGGATTCAGGAAAGAATAGTAACTGTGATTGAAGAGAAAATAGCAACTCAAGGTGAAAGTTTTAGCAAATTGGTAGAAGTGGAAACTAGGCAGGTGGTAGAGACTTTAGGGGAAACTGCAGTAGAATCAGTAAAGACAGCCTGTAAGGAGACTATAATTGAAAGTAGAATGGAGTCAGACGAGATTTTAGGTGAAAGCAAATTGGAATTAGCGGAGATTTTAGGTGAAATCAGATTAGAGTCAGACGAGATTTTAGGTGAAAGCAAATTGGAATTAGTGGAGACTGTAATTGAAAATAGATTAGAGTCATTGGAGATTGTAGGTGAAAGCAGATTGGAATCGGAGGAGATCTTAGGTGAGGAACGGCAAATAGCGGAGATTTTAGGTGAAATCAGATTAGAGTCAGACGAGATTTTAGGTGAAAATAGATTAGCGTCAGAGGAGATAGTAGGAGAAAGCATAGTAGAGTTGAAGGAGATTTTAGATGAACGCAGGATAGCTGTAGAAGAGACTATAGAATGTAGTGAAAAAGAAGTGAAGAAGATGAGAGAAAAGATAGGGATAGAAGTAGGTAAGATAAAGAAAGTACTAAGCACCCAAGAGATTAAGATGCAGACAATCATAGATAAATTAGATAGGCAAACTAGGGAAGAATTTAGTCCTGTGATAGAGGAAGTTAATATGAAATTATTAGTGGCAGAGAAGCGTGCGTTAAGTCATAGTCAGAAGAACATAATTAGTAAACAGGTTAAGAGGAGGAGAGAGATAGATAAGAGGAGAAGCAATGGGCAACGGCTAAAGAGAAAATTAAATATTAGTAGTGGAGAAGTGAAGGGAAGACATGTAGGTAGATATTTTAGAAGTAAAATGAAAGAGAAGAGAATTAAGTTGTTAGTGGAAAAAGAAATCAGAATGAAAGAGAGAAAGAAAGCATATGATGTGCAGTGGCGTAATGAATTAGCCAGACTTGGGGAAATGATAGGAGGAAAGCCGAAGTATAATGTTACTGTTGATGAATGTAGTACAGAGGAAGTAGAAACTAATGTAACACGGAAGGAATTATGTGGAATTCTAGTTAAAGATAGAATTGAAGATGAATGTGGTAAGAACGGTGAAATGCCAGTGAACGTATTTATGTAAATTTATATTACCGATAGTTACTCTTCCGTATGACTTAAATATTAAGTAATGAAGTTTAATATGACTTAAAAGAGGTAGATAAGAAACCTGCTGTGTGTAATTTTAATTCAGTCGTGAAGTTAGGATGGTAAGGGGCGCGTAGTGCCTACGCTTATTGATTTAGATTGACTAAAATCATTTAATTTGGAAGACAGAGGTTGTCGTGCTATTGAGCAATGCAGGTAAGTTGAATGTAGGTCCTTAAACTGCAGGTAAGTTGGATGAAGTGAGAATTAAATTTTAAAAATAGGAAGGTTATTACATAGGTAAGTAATCGAAAGAAAGTAATAATTATTATGGCAACCATAATTAAGAATATAATGGTAATAAAGATTTAATTCAAAAGTGAGTGAAGATAAGATGATACAGTGGTAATAAAACTAGTGAGTTGAAGAATTAAGTATTGATTTAATAAAGAAGTTTCAGTTGAGGACAGCGAGGTTATCAGCGGATATATGTTGAGAAATTTATAAGTGGTTTAGAATTGTTAATGGTAATGCGTTGTATGAATTAACCAACATCGGGTTGAAATGAGGAAGTAGTAACTAATTAGGACATCTGGTACTTGTTGACAGATATGTGTGTGTGTATGTGTGTATTTTCACGTAAATGGACGTGAGTTTGAAGAAGTAGGCCAACGAAGGTAATGCCGTTGAGCAATGTGGTTTTAAAGTTTTGGTAAGATGCCAAATGAAGTTTTTTAAGGAGGAAGTTTTGGTAAGATACCAAATGAAGTTGTTTTTTGAGGAAGTTTTTGGTAAGATGCCAAATGAAGTTGTTTTTTGAGGAAGTTTTTGGTAAGATGCCAAATGGAGTTTTAAGAAGTTTTTGGAGGATGAAGTAGGTCAGCGAGGTATATTCCGTTGAGTTATGAGTTTTTTATGGTATCTACGGGACTACGTGAAGTTAATAAGGGAGTTTTTTTTAAGTATATATGGATGTATGCACACAAGGTAATAAGAGATTACAAAGGTAAGATTGTCCAAGTTTTTGTTACAGTTACGCACGTTTTAAAGATATTACAAGGCTTGTTATTGAGCTAAACCACTTTGTAGTAAAAAGTTACTGATGACTAATAACGAATTAATGATGTGGTAGATCGTTGTCCTACACACAGGTTAAAATAAAGATGATAATAATAATAATTATATGGTTGGCATAATATTTTCTAGAAGTGAAAGGAATTTGTTATAATTCGACGTTTTGAGGATTTTAAAAAAATAAATCATTTTTTTAGTAGACAGGAAATTAAAGTTTTATTTATGTCATACGGAGTTAGTAAAGATAAGTTAATATTTTGAAGGAAGAATAAGTTGGTAAGATAAGTGTATACCTAAGGGGTAATAATGAAGTTACAATTAAAGGCAGGTGTAATTTACGCAGTTAATTTGGTAGAGCAGAGAGTGTCTGAACTGTGTTATAACTCAGGACTTGCTTTATGAAGTGATTATGGGAGAATATTTGCTAATTAAGAGTGTCGGTGTTATTGACTATCAACAGGAACACTGTCATTATTTTAGGAAGACAATAATTAGGAAAGCTAAGGGTGATGTTATTATTCCAAGGAATTAGTCGAAGCATGTAAGATTTTTTTTAGCTGAAATTTAGTGTGTTATTGGTCAGTAAGAGGTGACCTGTAACAGTAAGAAGATGTGGGATTATACCACGAATAGGGAAGTTTTTGTATGTGACGTATGAAGTCACGATGAGTTTTGAGAGATTCTGGTATAGCAAGAGTGAGCTATAGTCCAGGCGGTCAGAACAAGTAGGAAGTGGTGTTTGGAGGACACGGTACTTAATTAAGAGTTTTGAGAGAAAACTAAGGGGGGTTTTTAGGCATTCAGCAAAAAGTCAAATCATGAATAGACTAAGTTCAAAGTATAAGAGCATTAATATTTTGTGGAACGAAATATTTATTCCGAGGAGTTTGTCAAGTGTTTTTGTGAAATAGTTTAGTGATATACGTAATTCAGGTATTGAGTAGTATTTTGTCCAAGTCTTAATCATTTTGTTATGGTAAGTAAGGAATGACGTTACGGTAAAGTTATATCTTGACGCTAAGTTAAATTTTATAAAGTGAACGAGAAGTCAGATTTTATGTTTATTGGTGATTTTGAAAATCCAAGTTATTGTTTTCGAGAAGTAGTAAAGAGGAATTATGGTTTTATGAGAAGTTAAGAAGTCGTGGAGACTTAGGAAGTATTAATTTGGAAGGAGGCGGCCGTGGCCTAAGAAAGAATTAAGCCACGAAGGCAGGTGAGTAGTAACTTGGATATTTAAATGAACTGTTTAATAACTGCTTTGAGGTATTTCGATGTCATTATGTATTTGGGGAAATATTTACATGTATGACATATGCACTGAAATAGGAATTGCCTTGAATATCTTGCTAAGTTATTTTTTTTCTTCAATTATTGAAATTTTACTGCATTTGAGTAATCCCTTTATAAAGACGAAAGGAATATTGTATTGTTTGCATCCTATTATCGTGTGCTGTAATAGTTATTATGGGTTAATCAGCTGGTATTACAACAATGTACTTCTACGCCAGACTGATATACAAAAACTACGTTCAAAAGAGATGAAGCCAAAATTGTATGTCATGCATACGATCACCGAAATATAAACGAGTGCAGCGTTGACATATATGTCAAAAATAAAAGTGAAGGGCATTTTATATGTATATTTTTTACAGCTCGTTTAATACATAAAGAAGAATGAACATTATGAACATTTGGAAGAATGAGATGAATGAAAGTTAAAATATGATTTTTTTGTGAAGAATACATTTATGTATATTTTTTTTTACAACATATATAAAGAAGAATGAACATTATGAACATTTGGAAGAATGAGAAATGATAGTACAAATATGTAAAGTGAAAAGAGTATGTTCTTGTATATCTTTATGTATTGTTGAAGGGTATTATTTGTATGTTGTCGTTATGGGGGTATTAATATTTAAATTTGTATTCATTTATGTAGGATGTGTAGTGATATAAATAATGTTACATTTTATTTTAAATTATTTATATCAGGGGCGATTGTAACGATTCGATCCCATAGCGGTTATATTTAAAGGGTTATTCATTTATTATCATGTTATTATTATTATTATTAACTAGTACATCCATGAGATGATTTTTATATCAGATAATTGTAAGCGGTTTTGATTATTATATTCAATTAGATTTTTATTAACAATTACTTGTAAAGAGACGAAGTATTATATATTGCAACAAGACTGGCGATATGGACTAACCCTGTGCGTCACAAACTGAACGACGTAGTAAGAATTACACCACGGCTAACTGCGTCATTTTCCTGAGATGTTAAGAAACCCACTATGGGGTAACCAACACGCCATTTTCTACGGTATATACGCGTCAATATATATTGCAAGTTATGAGTCAAGAATGGAGAAGGCTAATCGAGAGGGAAGCTGTGACACCACGTGACAAGGAAGTCATTAGTATTTGTACCTGCAACATCGGACAAGAATGGCATTAATCTACAGCCTCAATGAAGGAAGGAAGTTGTAACCTTGCTTTCTGGGTCCTAATGGACTGAGCACCGAGAGTCGACACTGAACGATGTATTGCCGACATCTATATCAATACATAATGGGTTATATCCCTGATCAAGAGTCTTTCTACAGATGGCAACGTACTTAATGAGGATATTTCATAGTAAATGAGATATCACATCATTTTTTTAAACATAAGCGACGTAACATCGAGATTATCGATCATTTCTTAAATATGACGAGTCTTCGACTGGGTGAGCCAACAATTCAATAAAACTATCGTCTCTATTATAATTTAACTTCATTTAACTTTCAATTCATTTTAATATTCATTTTCTTTTAAATAATTAATTGCCGCATTGAGTAATTTTAAATTCAATTGTGTGACTATCACTATTCTGTTTTATTAGTATTTTGTTCTTGAGTAAATAAATTCATTTCCTTTAACGTAATGCCTATTTCTTTCATTGTAGTTGGTACTTTAAGGCAATCATACTCCTTGATTAAATACGGATTGGTTAGATGACTTTGTCTCACTACGGCCCGGGTAAGTGGTTCTCGACTCTACTGCTGATAGCCGAGGTTAAATCAATAAATTTCGATTCACTATCTTAAATAGGAATCTGGCGCTCAACAACTTATTATATTACACTATCACAGGTAAGGTCACACCACAGTGTATATTATTTATTCATATCATGTTTGTTTTATTGAACCACAATAGTCATCACCACGTTTAGTTAACTCATTAAAAATGTTACACTTTGATCATAAATAAATAATTTTATACAGAAACCTTCCTAGAAATATCCTTTACTGAATGTTGAAAACCGCATCAAAATCCATTTGGTGGTTCTCGAGATTACCCGTGACATCCAAGAATCGGGGACTTTGTTTTATACTAAGTAGAGATATTTATTATGGCTGCTGCTGTTATACTCACGGAGTTTTCTGATTTATCCTGGAAAAAATCAGGGAATTCTCAGGGAAATCTGTTAGTTGGTTTTAGTAGACATCCTGAATATGTATTTACATAAAACTCCTAGCTCTAGTTATGATTTACTCCCCTGGACGTACAAACCATAACATTAGAAGTCACCATGAATTGAAGTCAAGTGCGTGACGAAAGTGAGTTCTTTTAAGCCAAGGTTGATTGTCAGGTTGCCAAAACGGTGAGCTTAGTCGTCTTTAAATGTGTATGACTGGCATACAGCAGTAAACACTCCCACAATGCCGTGTGTTAATGCTCGCCCCGCGTTCGGTCGCCCGAAACTAATGAACATCAGCTCTGGGCTTTATCACAACACCACCAAAAACAACATTCTAAATTTAAATATGGCAAATGGTAAATTTGTGAATAACTTTGGTTGGTTAGTTCCTCAGTTTAGGGGCTGCGACAACGCAGTCATGTAGTTCCGTGTACTTTGGGTGTGTGTACAATCTGTCTGATAACTGGTGTTAATTGCGATGGCTGTATTAGTGTGTGTTATCTGTAATTCAGGTAAGGACTGTAGTAGTTACTTTTGCTACCAAATGCTAACGTAAACGACACCTAGCCACGAACTTGGCTACTAGATGCTTCCATAACCAGCACCTTGTGACGAACGTAGGACATAATAGAAAGTTAATCAAATCTAACCTACAAATTTAGCTTCACACTATTGTAGTTAGTGAAATGTTCTTTTACATGCCATAAATCTATGACATGGGCCCGCCGGCCTTACTAGGAAGGCTGACTGAGGGATTTTTAACGCTCTTAAGAAATTCGACGACTTCGACTGGGTTTGAAAGCGCGATCTTGGGCATGGTTGGTTGGTTGGTTGGTTTCTTAGTTTAGGGTCTGCGACAACGCGGTCATGTAGCCCCGTGTACTTTGGGTGTGTGTAGAATCTGTCTGATAACCGGTGTTAATTGTGATGGCAGTATTAGTGTGTGTTATCTGTTTTAATTCAGGTTGGTAACGCAACCTGCACCTTGCGGCGAACGTAGGAACATAATAAGAGTGTTAATCAAATCTAAAATCAAATCTTAACCTACAAATTTAGCTTCACACAATTGTAGTTAGTGAAAGGTTATTTTACATGCCATAAATCTATGACATGGGCCGGCCGGCTTTACTACAAAGGCATTTGAGGGATGTTTAACGCTCGTAAGAAATCCGACGACTTCGACCGGGTTTGAAACCGCGATCTTGGGCATAGAAGCTGAGCATGCTAATAACTACGCCACCGAAGCCACCTACGTATATTTGTAATGACCTGTAGATATTTTTTAGGGCTAATAAATTACAATGTAATTATTATAGTTCATTTATCGCGACTTGTAAACATTAGGCTAAGTGTGTTTGATATTGAAATGAAAATGAAAATCCACAGCCTGCTTCCAGTCTCCGACCGGGTCAGGAATGGAATGAATGAAGCCCCCATCTAGCGGCGAGGATATGAAGTGTGCCGGCTGCCGAAGCCTGTCGCACTCCTCTGGGGCAATGATTAAATGAATGACAGATGAAATGATAGTGAAGAGTGTTGCTGGAATGAAATTGTGACAGGGAAAACCGGAGTACCCGGAGAAAAACCTGTCTGCCTCCGTTTTGTCCAGCACAGATCTCACATGGAGTGACCGGGATTTGAACCACGGACCCAGCGGTGAGAGGCCGGCGTGCTGCCGCCTAAGCCACGGAGGCTCCGTGTTTGATATTATTGTTGATAATTTTATGAAATCAGAGAGCAAGTCATCACTGCTGCTGGTTGCACAATGGGTTGAGTGCGCTCCGTGTGTACAGACTACCCGCCCGGCTCTAGTGCTATACGGCTGTACGCGACGCAGTTCTGTCATGGCGGGCTATCGTCTTGTTTATTGACGTGTAACATATTTCCACTCGGTTGCTGGATACTTATGTGGAAGTGATTTTGAAAAATGGGACGGAAGTGTGTAAGACGCACTGCCATATGGATCGCATCCCTCCTGGCTGCTTTGGCTGCGATCTAGCTGGCAGTTGTACCATGTGGAATGTATATCACATACGGATTACTTTAAGGTTTGGAGGCTCCATTACAGATATTTCTACAATAAATCATCTTCAATTTGTCGTTCTTTGGTGTGAAAATATTCATTATATCATATTTGCTGAAAACAATTACGATGTATTAAATCTTCACACTTTGCTGTATTCTTATTTAATGTAAGCACTCGATGTACTGTCGGCCATGTGGCTATGTGGAATCTATATCGCATCAACAAACGCTCCAAACAACGTAGGAATTCAGTATATTAACACCGACTACTAACAATAATAAATTGAAACTTGGTTGGTCTAAACGTATCACTGGGAGAAACACATTTAATATACCTTCTGCACACCTAATTTTTAATCGCGCCTATACTTGGCAGTGCGCTCTTTCGGCAAAAAGAGGCCATATTCAATAACATCGCTGGCATGGGTTCACTAACTGGCCGGTATGGAGCGCAGCTCGCATCCAGTCGGCCGTGAACCCGCATACCGTAGTTCAACTACTGTCGACCAAAGTGTACTCGAGTTTGAAGGTTGTTTGTGACGTAACCAATAGACATACATAAAATCCATTACCATCATCATTTTCGTCGTTCTATTTAACGTGAGCTCATGTAGGTTTGGAATTTTTAGTTTATGTTTTAATATTTTTTATCGCAGTTGGAACACAAAAAGTGCCCGTTTTTAAGCGTGTTTCAACCATGCGTCACATTTAAGAATTATTATCTCACAAACCCGTCATCAGATCGAATCCAAATTTTAACACAATATACATTGGAATGTTGTATAACGGGTTTATTAATTTCAAAATTTTGCGTGTCCAAGAAACAAAGTTGTTATCATTTGTGTAAGGTAACGTTTTCTCGGCTTGGGGTGGTTGGAATATGTAGTTCTTGATCGCGTTGTAATTCTTATGCATCAAAAAGTTATGCTGTATGACTTTAAAATACGTAAATTAATTCACTTATTTTATATCGGTTTATATTTGAACGGGGAAATACGACCTCGCCTCGCTCGGCAGTGATGGGCTCCATCTCAGCAACGCTGTACAGCTTACCCCGGAGCGGCTGGCTGGTGAATCATGCCTTATTTCCACGAACAAATACAAACCGATATAAAATAAGTGAATTAATTTACGTATTTCACAGTCATACAGCATAACTTCTTGATGTATAAGGATTACAACGCGACCAAGAGCTATATTTTCCAACCACCCCGAGCCGAGAAAAAGTTACCTTACAAAAATGATAACAACTCTGTTTCTTGGACACACAAAATTTTGAAATTAATAAACCAATTATACAACATTCTAATGTATATTGTGTTAAAATTTTCATTCGATCTGATGACGGGGTTTTGAGATAATAATTCTTAAATGTGACGCATGGTTGAAACACGCTTAAAAACGGGCACATTTTGTGTTCCAACTGCGATAAAAATATTAAAATATAAATTAAAAATGTCAAACCTACATGAACTAACGTAAATTAGAACGACGAAAATGATGATGTTATTGGATTTGATGTAGGTATTTTGGTTACTTCACAAACAACCTTCAAACTCGAGTGCACATAATACTTTGGTTGACAGTAGTTAAAGATAGATGTCACTACTGCAGATCCATTGGAGAAGGATTTGCGCTCCCGGGAGCGAGATTGCAATTTCTAGTTCACTTTTAGCATTGGAGAAGGACACAGCTTCCTGATTGGCTATTCTGAAGAAACACGTCTGCAGCAAAGGATGTGATTAGTCAGCGTAGTTATAGGGTGGAACCTATCAGCGATGTCGTTCCAGATTTGAAAAAACATATAGAACTCCCGCTGTTTTAACTTCGTAATTTCTTGGTACCCGTATAAATTGTAATGCGCGTTGATACAGTTGCATGATCATTGTTCCTAGGCCATACATGTCTCCATATCTTTTTAAATCAAGAAAAATCATTACCAGAATGTTTTTCATCGATTAACACCCCCTTTGTAGCCTACCATTTGGGTGTTTCTACAAATAGGGGACACTTTATGGTCCTATGGCTGTATAGAGTTTATTATTCTAACAACACAGTTCTATGAAAAATGTATCATTGGATATCTTACAAATAGACTAGATTTTAACAACATTTTGAGAATTGAACAATACAACAAAAAATACGCAATTTGTCATTAACATGGATGTTCCTAGTCATCACTTCCTAAGTGTTTGCTATTGCATCTATTGAAGTATGAGGTTTTTTTCATTATGAATACATAAATGTTGTGTGTTTAACTTAATGGGACGACATCGCTGATAGATTCCACGCTATATCTACGCTGACTAATCACATCCTTTGCTGCAGTCGTGTTCCGTCAAAATAGCAAATCAGAAGCCGTATCGCTCCCCAATGCTAAAAGTGAACTAGAAATTGCAATCTCGCCTCCTGGGACACACATATGGTACAAACCACACCTTCTAACTCCCTCTGGTTTAGGAGCTTGAGTTTTGTGAAACATACAGCTTAGCGTATTATATATATATAGATGAATGAATGAATGAATGAATGTTATTTCTTCTCAGTATGTCCATCATTTAATTGAAAAGCATTAAGTCAAAAATGGTCATTTTCTAAAGAATTAGTATTCTGAAGTATTGTCCCAAGGGCCTTGCAACGGCATAGGAAAGAATTAAGTCAGCCTTCAGCTACACACAAAACATTTTCATCTTACCAGCAGGAGAAAAAGCACGGAAGCTCACTGGCAAGGGAAAATCCATCACAAAGCATTTTTTTTGTGTGTGTTTAAGCCTTAAACCACTGATAAATGTAGTGCGATCAGAGGAGAAAAGCATTAAGGCAATGACTTGCTGCCTTTCAGCTCTGTATTCCGGTACTTAAATGTTGGCTGCACTGCAAGATTCCCGCGAGTTACAGTGCTATTGTAAATTACATATGTACAGGGATTAGGTGGTTTTTACGTTACAAATTAATTTTAAAATAAAATATCATGTGAAATATTCACTCTGGGTGACTTTATGCCACACTAAACTGACCACGGAGCTGAAAGACATTAAGTCATGTTTGCAAAATTGATTAGAAAAATATGTTATTAAATGAAAATTAATATAACGCTCTATATACCAATATAATAAAGCTGAAGAGTTTGTGGGTTTGTTTATGTGTTTAAACGCGCTAATCTCTGGAATTACCAGTGGGATTCGAAAAATTATTTTTGTATATGATAGCCTGATTCAATAGAAATAGTTTAGGCTATGTAGCATTAGGCTACATCTCTCATGTAACCTTAGAGATTGATTTTTGTTCAGTAAGTTAGAAGAACAAGCGCCCCAGAACGGCTTCAACAATACCGAAGTCTATTCTTGCCATGTAATGCGGGCTGTATCACGTCGCCCCTATCAATGTTCTGGTGCAGAATTGCGAGCTGCTTATAAATTGCAGTCACGGGGAATAATTAGTGCAAAAAGATTTCTTAGGCCCCTTAAAACAGTAATCATCATGACAATAGTATGCCTCTGTATAAGGGCGATGGTGTTGGTGCAGTATACTGAGGTTATCAGCTGAAATAAGCGTTAGTGCTTTCAAATTTAATTTCATTTATTCCGATCCTTATCCTTGAGCGCTCCAGTACTGTAAAACAAATAAATCCACCGGGCGAAGCCGGGCACTACTCCCAGCCACAAATATAACCTGAATAGTTGCTTCACAACATAGATGACTAATATAGTGTGTTTGTTAAGTTCTGTGCTGTCAATGACGTTTTATCTGTCTCCTGAAAAGTTGAGAAAACTGACTTAAAACTTTCCAGCTCCGACCGATTCAATTCTTTTATTATAGGCCTACCTCCATTAACGGTAAACGTATTTTGAACGGAATGTTTGCGAGTCCCGATGGATTCCGTTGAAGACAAGTTTTACTGTAATAATAAATTGGAGGGGGGGGGGGGGGGATGAATGTTTACGGTATTCTAACAATTTGGACTCTTCTGTATATTGGTTGCGAATTGGAATGTTCTGGAGTGGTATCAACAAATTTATCAGAACTTTTAAACACTCGTTCTGAAAGAACTGGAGGACCTGTCATGCCGCTGTCAAACAGTTTATACAATTCTGCATTTAAAAGTGTTTTGTTTACTTGCAGATGGGCTAAAAATCGTTTTCATTTCTTTTCTTCGAATCGAGATCACAGCAGTGGCGTAACTAGGGTTAGCTTCTAGAGGTCAGTCAAAATTATATTGATGGGGAAAAGTGAGCGAGGGCTCGGATATTATGACTAGGGGTTTAGGTGTTTTGTTTTTGTTTTCTGCTTTTCCTTGTGTTTCTGAATTTGGTTTTTACTTTATGCTTTATGATTTTTGTTTTTGTGTTTGCTTCCTGCTATTGCTTTTGTTTTTGAATTTTGCTTTTGATTTTGTGTTTGTTTTTTGATTTTGCATTTGGATTTAAATTTTTCTTTTTGCTTTGTGTTTTTTGTTTGTTTAGTGTTTGTTTTTTGTTTTGCTTTTGTTTCTGAATTTTGCTTTTTACTTTATGCTTTATGTTTTTTTGTGTTTGCTTCCTGCTATTCCTTATGTTTTTGAATTTTGCTTTTTGTTTTTGGTTTTGTGTTTGTTTCCTGATTTTGCATTTGTTTTTGAATTTTGCTTTTTGCTTTAAGTTTTTGGTTTTGTGTTTATTATCTGCTTTTGTTTTCTACTGTTTTGCTTTTTGCTTTGTGTTTTTGGTTTTGTATTTGATTTTGAATTTTGCTTTTTTATTTTCTGTTTTGATCATGTGTTTGTTTTTGCTTTGTGCGGGGGTCAAAATAAGGCAATCAATGGATGCAATCAACGATCTCGATAGCATTCGATACGTTTTATTTGCACCTATCAATGTGTGGCTCAACACTAAATATTTTACACGAGTAAAGATAAATGTTCTCAAATTATAAACGAACATAATCCAATCGTTTGTCAACAATCCGAAAACTGTTTTTTTTAATAAAACTTTCATCAAATTACGTTTATCTACAATCATTTGGTTCTGGGGTGGATTGATCCCCCTATTAACCCCCCTTGTTACGCCACTGATACGAAGGGTGATTCGTAAGTCATGACTAGGGCTCGAATTTTAGGTAAATATTTTTTTAATGCAAATACATATTTTAAGCATTTTGTCTATAAATACATAAATTCCTGCTTTTCCCTTATTAGCACATAAAAAGACATAATATTTACATTGTTTTAAATCAGTATGCTAGATCTTTCAGTTTATTGCATTTTTGTTCTGTTTTACATCAACGGGGAAGAACCTGTGAGATATCTAATCTTCATGCAGAGCGTATGGCAGCTTGCAACTGTGTTTTTCTTAACTTGTCGCCCCGTGCCACTCACTGTTGTGGAAGCCGGGTATTTCCTTGGCCATATTGCACGACGTGCTAGACCTCCCCCAGCCAGTGTCACTCACGTGTAGTTCATTTCTCATACTGTGAAGTGTAAGGTAGTGCTACGATGCCTAAAGTAAAAACAATTACAAATTATCGTCTGTTGCAGAATTTAAACATAATGTTACTTCTGATGAGGGCGTTCTGTTCTGCCAACCATGTGGGAAAGCAATCAAGGCTGAACAGCGATCTCAAGTTACACAACACCTCAAGGGCAAGAAACATATTACCGCAGTTTCGCGCCTTCAGAAGAAGTGTTTCGCGATAACCGTCGGTCATTTGTGATGGACAACCTGAAGATGTATCTCGTTGTGTTTTGTAATTCTTCAGCAGTCAGTGAGGTATACATAAATTGCATTCGTGAATACTGCATATTGTTTATATTGCCATTAATAAACTAAATTATAATTAAATATTTTTACTTTTTGGTCACATATTTCAGATATATTTAATACATAAAATAAAAAAGAAATATTTTCCCGATTTTTAGCATCTAAAAATCCGAGCCCTAATAATGACACATAATAAATGAAATAAAGTATACGGTCCTGAAGTTTTAAAACTTCCCATCTAAACCCTATTCTTTTTGTGTTTGATTTCAGTAACATTTGATGCGTTGTATTTGCACTTATTAATGTGCAAATGTTCGAAAATTAACAATTTTTGATATCTCTATCTCTACTTAGTATAAATCAAACTCCCCGATTCTTGGATGTCACGAGTAATCTGGATGGATTTTGATGCAGTTTTCATCATTATTTAAAGGATGTCTCGAGGAAGGTTTCTGTAAAAAATAATTCATTTATGATCAAAGGAAGCCAAGCAGTAACGATTTCAGTGAAAAAGTCGAAACCATAATCTGGCGTCCGTGCGCTTTTTAAGCTTACGCTGGGCAAACCGTTAAAAATATCAATGTTCAGCATGAAAAGTTCTACAAAAAAGTCCGGGACAGAATATCTTTAATACATCGCCCACTATAAGTGTTTATACGTTTTTGATTTCTTCCAACAATCTCCATTCAGTGGAAATTTAAATTACTAGCTTCGGAGCGAGTTTACAAGCTAGTAAGCGAGCCTATCACCCCAGCTTCTGCCAGCATGAAACTGTCGAGTCGTGTTGAGTTAAGACTTCAGAGAAGAGTATATGTGTTTTGAGGTTTGCTGTTCACCTCGGATTTTCTGAATTGCATCTGGGATCTGCCGTCCGTGCGCCTTTTGCTCGGCAAAGCGTTAAAGATATCGGGCGAAGCGAGGACAGGTTGCTAGAAATGTATAAATAATGTTATTGAACACCCCGCTATCTTGCTCGGTGGCACGGCGAGTGGATGAATTTTGGTTTAGTGACAAAAGATTGCTTTGAAGCCATTTATCGGAGTTGCCTTATTAACAATTCATATTGTAACTTTCAGTCGGTCAATACAAAATAATTACAATTACTGGAATATGTAAAATATAACCTGAAATAAATTACATGTGATTAAGATCATCATAGGCTATATATTATTCCAGTAGTCTAGATCCCTCCTGCGGCACTCACAAGCGACCGATCGTGACAAATGAGCATTCAAATGAAAGAGAATAGACATTAGCAGTGACAAATTGCACTCTAATTCCATAAATATCAATAATTTCTTTAAAAAATGACTTTAAAAAATGTACGAAGTGTACGATTTGCAGATGTATGAAAATACGCTCCATAATTACTGTCCACTTCACATTTTGGCCGCTGTGACGCCTGTTTCATGTCATTTTAACATTATGTGGTCTTTCCTTTATCATTTTGCATGGATTTCAGAAACAGTAAATCAAAGGAATGAGTACTCCAATCGCATAATTTCATAAATATAATATAAATTACGGAAAGAATTCATGATGAAAATAAATAAATGTAAAACAAAAATACTGGAATGCAGCCGAAATAAATCAGAAACCTCTATGGAGATCAAATTGGCAGGTGAAAAGCTGTAGGAAGTAGGAGACTTCTGTTACTTAGGAAGCAGAATAACCAGTGATGGACGAAGCAAAGAGGATATTAAAAGTAGGTTGGCTCAGGCAAAGAAAGCATTTCTACAAAAAAGGAATCTGCTGACATCGAATAT
Source organism: Meconema thalassinum (assembly GCA_946902985.2). NCBI lineage: Eukaryota > Metazoa > Arthropoda > Insecta > Orthoptera > Tettigoniidae > Meconema > Meconema thalassinum. The sequence goes on along the minus strand of OX336395.1, from coordinate 149,717,327 downwards.
AGATTTAGGTATTAGGAAGTCATTTTTGAAAGCCTTTGTCTGGAGCGTGGCGCTCTATGGAAGTGAAACTTGGACTATTGGTGCAGCAGAAAAGAGGAGAATTGAAGCATTTGAAATGTGGTGTTACAGTGGAATGATAAAGATCAGATGGGTAGATAGGGTTACAAACAAAGAGGTATTATGACGAGTGGGAGAGGAGAGATGTTTCTGGCGACTGCTAATGAAGAGAAGAGATAGGTTGGTAGGACACATACTAAGAAACCCAGGAATAGCAAGCTTAGTTATGGAAGGAAGGGTCGAGGACAAAAACTGTAGGGGTAGACCAAGGTTAGAATATGTTAAACAGATTGCCTCGGATGTAGGGTGTCGGAGCTATGTAGAGATGAAACGATTAGCTCAGGACAGGGAGGCGTGGAGAGCTGCATCAAACCAGTCAAAAGACTGAAGACTCAAACAACAACATAAATATCGAATAACCGGTGAGTGTTACAGCACACTCAGCATACAAATGACATTATCAGTGACAAATTGCATTCTAATTTCTTAAATATTACCCTTTGACGAATTGATTGCCGGCGGTCGAGATGGGTACTAACTTAGTCTTTATTTACTTGTGTCACACGTCAGCCTGCTTCGTTGACAGGTACAGTTGCGTGAGTAGGATAGGACTCCGATCCAGTACCCTGGTCATCGTTTAACAACTGTCCGTGGTGACATGAGCTCCTGTGACGCTTATCTGACGCAATGATGCTTGACTTATGTGCAGACCTCATTCTGCCATCACTGTGTCCTCCGCTGTACCGCGCGGGGCTCCTGCTACGATAATCAACAAACACTGGCGCAGCCACGCTCAGCGGCAATCAAATGTTAAATGGGTAATATCAATTTTTGTAAGTGTACGATTTGCAAAACCTATTGGGGAAAGTGTGGTTTAGGAACATGCGAGATTTCTCGCACGGGTCCTCTAGTATATATTATTTGAGTAGTATAGATCCCTCCTGCCGCGCTCACAAACGATCGATCGTGACAAATGAGCATTCAAATGAAAGAGAATAGACATTAGCAGTGACACATTGCACTATACTTTCATAAATATCTATAATTTCTTTCAAAAATGACTTTTAAAAAACTGTACGAAGTGTGCGATTTGCAAATACTGTTGCTGTACGTAAATACGCTCCATAGTTATTGCTGTCCACTTCACATTTTGACGCCTGTTTCATGTCATTTTAACATTCTGAGGCCTTTCCTTTATCATTTTCCATGGACTCAGCACACACATGACATTAGCAGTGACGAATTGCATTCTAATTTCATAAATATAGATTCTTGTAAGAAGTGTGCGATTTGCAAATGCTGTTGCTGTAACATGCCGCAATTACGACTTGTCATCTAAAACATTAACACTATTAAACGTTAATTCTTTTACAGGTTTTCTTCTGCATTCTAATTTCATAAATATAGATTTTTGTAAGAAGTGTGCGATTTGCAAATACTGTTGTTGTGACATGCCGCAATTATGACTTGTCATCTAAAACCTTAACACTATTAAACGTTAATTCTTTTACAGGTTTTTCTTCTGCATTCTAATTTCATAAATATAGATTTTTGTAAGAAGTGTGCGATTTGCAAATACTGTTGCTGTAATAGGCTACAATTATGAGTTGTCGTCTAAAACCTTAAAACTATCAACCTTTCTCATTATAAACCTATTGAGGAGAGTGTGGTTTATGAACATGAGAGATTTCTCGCACCGGTCCGCTAGTGTAATTTATTTCAGTAATTGGAATGATTTTTGTATTGACACGCTGAAAGCTATATTGTTAGCCTATGCCAGTTCAAAGATTTGAGAACCTCTCCTCTAGTAACATTGGTAGTACAGTCACCATAATTACACAAGTTATTAGACTAATTCCATATTCCACAAGCTCGCAGTATGAAGCCCCAAAATAGAAACAACAAAGCACAAACAAAGGAAGACTGCTACATTGTTCGTCCGTCGCTCGGTGTGAACTCCGCTTGCCGACGTCACTACGAAGGTCAAGTTGGTTAAAGGATGGTGTTAAGTAGACGAGCGATTGACATTGAGATACAGGTTAACACAAGTGCTATAGGCTGTTTGTGTGACGTACTCACGGTACTCTGCACAAGGTTCTGGGAACCTAACCCGCCACCTGTCGGTTGGCATTATTGTTGTTGTTAAAGTTATTTATTTATGTATTTATTTATTTATTTATTTAGCGCATGGCTTTTAGTGCCGGGAGTGTCCGAGAACATGTTCGAATCGCCAGAGGCTGTGGCTGCGTCTAGCGGACACCCATAGGGTTAGCTACAAGTTCCATTCAATACCAAGTAGTTCCAATTTTCGGTACCAGATGGAACTTTGAGAGAGCGTTCCAACGAAATCTTACCTAGAAATTTAGCTTCACACAAGTTTAGTGTGTGGAAGGATCTTTCATATGCCATAAATCTATGACATGGGACCGCCGGCTTAACTTCCCCTCGGAAGGAAGGCATACTGAAGAATTGTAACGCTCTTAAAAAATCCGAGGACTTCGGCCGGGTTTGAACCCGCTATCTTGGGCAAAGCAGTTCAGCATGCTACCAACTACGCCACCGAAGCCGCTTGTTGTTAATGTGGAGCTAACTGAATATTTGAACAAAACTCTTCAATTTCTTAATATCCTCATACCATCCTAATTCATGAATATATTGCTATGAAAGTTTTTCAACATGTTAAGTAAAACTCCCGATATACGAGTGGTGATCAGAAACTAAGGTTACAAGGCCAATATTCCCGGAGTGTCATCTGTTATAGAGAAATAAGAAGTTTGGGGGTTGGTAACAGTGGCGAGTTTCAGCCACCCACCACCTACAGCGCTCGTTGTGTGTAAACAATTAATGGCGATTCGTTTGGAAAACTGGTCTCGTGAAGAGATCCGCTCAGTTATACGAATTCTGTGGGCGAAACATGTAACCAAGGCCAGGACTTCACACGGAGGGCGTCATCTTTCTTCATGACAACGCGCGACCTTATACTGCCCAGAAGACCACCACGGTTTTCCTGGGACATCATTGACCATCCTCTCTACTGCCCAGACATCGCTCCAAGCGACTTTCACGTGTTTGCTCACTTGAAGGAGCAACTAGGGGGTCAACGACACGTTTCAGACGAGGAGGTGAAACACTTTGCAACAACGGGACTGAACACGCAAATACAGGATTTTTACCACGAGAGAATATTCAAATTCATTCCACGAAACGACACGACGGGGATCGAACCCGGTGACTGCCAAGAATGCTAGGCACTACGCAACGAGTGGGTCCCTGGAGGTAACAGATATGAGGGTAGCACGAAAGACTGCTGGGACACATGGGAGCAATGGCAGGAGGGTACTCGTAATGAACACGTTAGACGAGGCTGTTCGTAAGATGGTGGGGTCATGTGAAGAGTATGGGGGAGAAGGGATTACCTAAGATGTTAATGAACTCAGCTAGGAGGCGTGGTGGCGCTGCGGTCAAGCTGTTCACCTCTCAACAATGCATGTGAGATTTTCGAAGTGAAATGTCATGTCCTGTGGTTCGGATTCCACGTACAAAGGAGGTCCCGTGGCTCATGATCGCGAGATTAACGGTCACGTTAAACTACAAGCTTCCTTCCTTTTTCATTTTTCGAACTCAGCTATAGAGGGTAAGAGAAACAGAGGTACACATAGAGTGACATGGTTAGATTCAGTGTCCGACGATTTCACGGTGAGAGGCATAGAAGCGGAGGAGGCTACAGTGCTAACTGCTAATAAGGGACCATGCAGGCGACTTGTTCGCAAACAGAGGTAGACTAAGTAGATTGGACGCTGGTTAGTTGGTTCCTCAGTTTAGGGGCTGCACAACGCGGTCATGTAGCCCCGTGTACTTTGAGTGTGTGTAGAATCTGTCTGATAACCGGTGTTAATTGTAATAGCTGTATTAGTGTGTGTTATCTGTTTTTAATTCAATAAAGACCGGGTGAGTTAGCCTAGGTCGTTACGGCGTGGCTGCAGGCAGTCGCTCACATCCTGGAGGCGAGGAGGTTCGAATCCACCCACCGGCAACCTTGAAGATGGTCTTCTGTGGTTTCCCATCTTCCTTCCAGGCAAATGCCGGGGTTGGTCCCTAACTATAGGCCACAGCCGCTACCTTCCAATTCCTCGTCCTTACATTCACACTTTCCTCCCCAGACAACACTCCACACGCGACGGCACTTGTAGCTCACCAAACGGGTGTCCGCATAGAAGCAGCTACAAAACTCTGGCGAGCCGAACATGTCCTCGGACATTCCCGGCAATAAAAGCCATTCGCTAAAAAAAAAAAGGACTGTAGACATTGAATTTTCAAGTAGTTCCTACTTTTGCCGCCAAAAGCCACCGTCCACGACTACTTGTTCAAAACTTGGTTACTAGATGCCACCGCAGTTGGCTCCTGGCGACGAACGTTGGAACCTAAGAGCATTAGTCAAATTTAACCTATAATTTTGCTTTCCACAAGAGTAGTTAGTGGAAGGTTCTTTTACATGCCATAAATCTATGACATGGCCCGCCGGCTTTACTTCCCCTCCAAAGGAAGGCATACTGAGGGATTTTTAACGCTCTTAAAAAATCCGACGACTTCGGCCGGGTTTGAACCCGTGATCTTGGGCATAGAAGCTCCATATGCTACCAACTACGCCACCGGTCAGAAATGGAAATGAATGAATAATGAATGAAGACAATTATCTGATAACGGAATCAAATATTGCGGTGGCAATGAGAAAACACAACAAAGACGACAAAACAATTAAATATGTATGATGTAATGAAGTCTACTTGTTATTCTAGACACAGCCGTTGGATTTCCGAGCAAGAAATGTTTGTACGCAGAGTTATCAGTGAACCAACAGAACGCGCGCCAAGCGTCAATGGACTAGAGAAAGAGACACAGCCACTACATTATCAGTGTTGATAGCATTCCAACGCGTCACCCGAGTACTATCTCTTCACCTGTCTGTGTGTGCGATTAACTCACTATATGGAGTCTTAAAGAAAATACTGCACCTGTCTTAGCATAATGATACAGAGGTTTGTCGTTCACTGAGGTACGGCAACCAAGAATGCTTTACATTTGAGGTGTTCCCAATCAGACATATTATTCCTGCTTTGTGATTTCGTCCAAAAGTATAAATGGTAATAAAACAAAATGTACGGTATGTCACATTATTAATCAATCACAATTATTTATTTATATGTATGATGTATTGAACTCTACTTGGTATTCTAGATTCTAGATTAACGGCCGAGGGTACCCGACGCGCTGATCACGCGTCACCCCAATATCTGCAGGCCAAATGGCTGGGCAGCGGTCGCTTGGTCGGCCTTAGCACGTCATGGGCTGTATAGTGCCAGGGGTTGACTTTTTTTAAATTTATTTATCGTATGATGAATAAATAGGCTATACAGTAGAACCTCGGTAGTCCAAGATAATTGGGACCAAGAGTAGCTCGAATTTGGGAAATCTCGGATTACACAAAGTTACGAAATGTTAAGGCCTTTAATTTAAAATGAGATGCACAAGAACCTTGTGTTTAAATATTCTTACAGTAAACGGCATTATTTCATCAGTTATCGAATAATGTGTTGCAATTAGGCTTTGTTTCAGAAATAAAAACAATATTCTACAAAAGAAATGCAAATATGTACATATTTACACACATCAAAAAAAGTTTTGCATCACCTCGGTTCCAAGAGTTCCGGAACCGTTAAATACAAAGGGAATAGAGATCAACACAAACAACATTTCAGCTCGTTTTATTGCTCATGAGACCCACACATTGCATGTTGTACCATCATACAGCTAGACTTTCAGCATTTGTGGTCCAGATTGCAGTACACACCACTACCTCTAATACCCAGTAGCACGTCCTCTTGCATTGATGCATGCCTGTATTCGTCGTGGCATACTATCCACAAGTTCATCAAGACACTGTTGGTCCAAATTGTCCCACTCCTCAACGACAATTCGGCGTAAATCTCTCAGAGTGGTTGGTGGGTCAAGACGTCCATAAACAGCCCTTTTCAACATATCCCAGGCATGTTCGATAGGGTTCATGTCTGGCGAACATGCTGGCCACTGTAGTCGAGCGATGTCGTTATCTTGAAGGAACGCATTCACAAGATGTGCACGATGAGGTCGAGAATTGTCGTCCATGAAGACAAATGCCTCTCCAATATTCTGCCGATATGGTTGCACTATGGGTCGGAGGATGTCATTCAGGTATCGTAAAGCCGTTTCGGAGCCTTCCATGACCACCAGTGGCGTACGTCGGCCCCACATAATGCCACCCCAAAACATCAGGGAACCACCACCTTGCTGCACTCGCTGGACAGTGTGTCTAAGACGTTCAGCCTGACCAGGGTGCCTCCAAACACGTCTCCGACGATTGTCTGGTTGAAGGCATATGCGACACTCATCGGTGAAGAGAACGTGATGCCAATTCCGTGGGGTCCATTCAGCATGTTGTTGGGCCCATCTGTACCGCGCTGCATGGTGTCGGGGTTGCAAAGCTGGACCTCGCCATGGACGTCGGGAGTGAAGATGCGCATCATGCAGCCTATTGCGCACAGTTTGAGTTGAAACACGACGTCCTGTGGCTGAACGAAACGCATTATTCAACATGGTGGCATTGCTGTCAGGGTTCCTCCGAGCGGCAATCCGTAAGTAGCGGTCATCCACTACAGTAGTAGCCCTTGGGCGGCCTGAGCGAGGCCTGTCATCGACAGTTCCTGTATCTCTGTACCTCCTCCATGTCCGAACAACATCGCTTTGGTTCACTCTGAGACGCCTGGAAACTTCCCTAGTTGAGAGCCCTTCTTGACACAAAGTAACAATGCGGACGCGATCGAACTGCGGTATTGACCTTCTAGGCATGGTAGAACTACAGACAACATGAGCAGCGTACCTTCGTCATGGTGGAATGACTGGAACTGATCGGCTGTCGTACCCCCTCCGTCTAATAGGCCCTGCTCATGCATGGTTGTTAACATCTTTGAGCAGTTTTAGTGACATCTATGAACAGTCAAAGGGACTGTATCTTGGATACAATATACACAGTCAACGTCTATATGCCGGAGATCTGGGAACCGAGGTGATGCAAAACTTTTTTTGATGTGTGTACTTTAAAGTAACAGTCTGAGCAGACATTGTCTAGTTGGCGGGAGGGCGATAGCGGGCAGATTTGTAAACAACGCATGCGCGCATCTCCACCTTGGGTAAGCTATGCGTCTCACTGTCATCCACCTCGGATTAAACGGAGGCTCGGACTGCCGGGACTCGGATTACCGGGGTTCTACTGTATGTACAATCAGGGATAGATTTGTGACGGTACGCTCCGGTACGCCGTACCGAAACCTCAGATCGGGGGAAAAGTCGAATATAGGCCTATAACACAATTTTTAGAACTGTGGAACATTAGTTGTAAGTCAAGGTCAACTTGGTATTTGACTGGACTGTACTTCTAGCTGTACGCAAGGTGCTAGCTGACTCATCCGTCCCCTCCCTTGCCGCGCAACAGTGGAAATTGTAAAAATAAAACGAAGTATCCCAATACCAAGAACTTGCTTCTGTTGACAGCTGCAATCAAGACTGTTCCAGTGTCTTCAAGCGAATGTGAGAGAGGCTTTTCTCAAATGAACCTCATCATAACTGATTCCAGAGCGTCTTTAATAACACAAACTGTCTTCTCACTACTTTTCCTGAAGCTGAATGGCCCACCACTCACTCGTTTTGACCCTTCAAAGTACGTGGAATCTTGGCTACTTCGGGGACGGCACTCCGCTCTGTATACTAACAGCAAGGTGAGAGAGAGGAGGCAGATATATCGAAAAAAAAAACACTTTGTACAATTTTATAAACTGTGAGGTAAAACATGTACAGTACATTTTATAATAAATAATTATTTCAGAAAACTGTAAAGACAACATTATAAAACAAGAAATAAAAGATTGTTGGTGAACATGTGTGTATTTTCGAATCGAATACAGGGTCTTTCACATAAAATAAGAGCGCCAAGTGGCGGCTTTGTTAACCGAAGCTGTGGTCACCTTGGCCGAGCTTGTCGCGCGCCAAGGCCCCCTGCTTTAAGCGTGTGTACAATCCTATGATGCAGCGGCCTTGCTAGCGTGTGTACAATGCTGAAATCTTACTTTAGTTAGTTAGTTATTGTTGATGAAACCGAAACCCCTACTTGTGCTAATTTTGTGAGTGATTTATTCGGAGACCGTTCAAGATTCTCGCCAATGTCATCTAGCTCATCCTCTGTTAAAACTGTTCGTGTGCGAGCATGTTTTTATTGAGCACCGAGCCAGTAGTGTCAAACTTATTTGCAATTACGTGAATCTGTGCTAGTGAAGGTGGCACTTCATCAGGAAATTGTTGAACAAATGCATCACGTACCCGCCGAGCCGACTCGTACTTAAAATAAGTTTTACATAAAAAAATTACGATGTTGCAATGATAACTGTCTCACCATGTTAGCACTTGAGGTTTAGACTGGCGACTGAGCACCTGCACGCTTATTGCAAGGTCAAGTTTGGTAGTGTCAATCTGTTATTTTTATACAGTCCATCGGAACTTTAAGAAAAAAAATGCAGCCCTCATATGTACTATGCGCGCGGTTTCAATAGTAGAGCAGGGGGCCGTGGCGCGCCACAAGCTCGGCCAAGGTGACCGCAGCTCCGGTTAACAAAGCCGTCGCTTGGCGCTCTTATTTTATATGAAATACCCTGTATGTTTAATTCTTTAGATTACGTTAAAAATGAAATAATGTACATTGTTTGAATGGTAGCCTAGTTGGCCTACATTAAAATTTAACATAGGCCAACGGCTATGGTAAGAAAAATGTTGCTGCTTGTAGTCTCAATTTAATTTAAAATTGCAATCAAAATTTTGTCCACTGATTAATTTTTAAAGGTGTTCAGAAAAGCGTAAAAATATCGTTTTTAGAACTTTATATTTCAATATTCCATAAAGCCCCCTCCACCTCCCACCACCACCCGGTAGTCCACAGTACCGGAACCTCTTTTCTTACAATATATACAAAACAATGTGCACACACAAGTCCATAAAATCTCATATTTCTAGATCAAGATCTCTGACCCATTCAACCGCTGCAACTGATGCTTGATGAACATCCATCAACGTTCCATGGAACGCTCGGAGAGGGCAGTCAGAGACAAGGTGATGGATTGACTGTAAGGGGGCACCACAGTCACAAACTGCAGAGTTAGACCAGCCCCATTTATGCAGTAAATACGCACATCTGTCTTGTCCTTTGCGTATCCGATTTAAGATCCTCCATTGGCGTCTTGGAAGATCAAATCCATGTACCCGTTCAAAAGGGTTCCCAACTAAAGTAGATGTTTGTTGGTTACTGAAGAATGATCCCACTGGATTTTCCACGAGCTATTCACATTAAAGGAGGATCCTTCAAGGTTAATTTCTGTGCGCCGTGGTGGTTTCCTTGACTTCAAAAGTTGGTACACTATCTTGATGAATGGGCAAATAGGGATTCTGCTGGATTTTCTTCCTTGTTCTCAAGAGTGCCTCTGATCTTCTCAAGGCTGGAGGAGGGATGATGCAGAGGACAGGCAGCCAAAATGTGTTCGCGCAATCAACACCTGACATAACTGGAATAATAATAATAATAAACTAGTACTGTCATACCGATTAAGAACATGTACAATAAGAAGTGTCACTCCCGCAACACCAAAATGAAGCACTATCAAACGGTCATCCGCCCTGAAGCTTTATATGCCTCTGAATGCCTCATATTAAACAGGAAAGGACTCACGGACAAACTAGAAATCGAAGAGAGGAAGATAATGCGGAAGATATTGGGACCAATCAAGGAAGGGAGTAAATGCATAAGACGGCCCAACCAGGAGCTCTATAGTTACTCTGAAAGAATTACAGACGTGGCCAGGAAGAACATTTTATGGACAAGTCTCCAGGATGCATCCAACCAGGCTGACCAACCTGCTACTCACATACTGGCAAAAAGGGAAGACCAAGTCACCATGGCTGACAGAAGTGCACAAAGATCTGCTGGAACTGGGAGTTACGGAAAAAGACATAAAAGATCGAACGTCTCTCAGGAGTAAATTAAACCAAATGAAGTTCCAGGACCCCCCCCCAAGTAAGATGACAGGTCCCTCTGGACAGAGGAGAGAAGAGAACAACACAGTCAGTGGATGCGTGACTTCTGGGCAAACATCAAAACCACCTCCATACAAAATAGTTGAATATCGTGGTCCGTAGTTGGCCTATACGGAACAAGAAGAAGAATCTGGATGAAAAGAAAATTCCAATACTTAGGCCTATACCAGCACTCGGAGAAAATCTCAGACACATCTAGGAAAAACCGATTGAAATTTTACGAGCAATCAGTGACTGACCAAAAGGATTCTTAACCTTGCCCTGCCAATGGAAGTTGTAAAAGCTCTTCAGGAAATAGGCATCACAGATGGCAGTGTACTGACAGAGCTAAGAGAATTAGTCGATGATCACCGCTTTGCAGACCATCCAAGCACTATCACCAACAAAACCTGGTCAGAAGATCGCAAGAGAAGCCACAGCGAGAAGATGAAGAGATTTTGGGAGAAGAGAAAGGCAATGCCATCAGCTAAATAAGTTCAATCACGCTCATTAGTCGGGCGTGGCGAAGAAAGAATAGGCCTAATAATAATATTAATAATAATAGTACTGTGTTACAAAGGAATGCGTACAATCGAACTCATTAGTCATACTCTACAGAAGTATCGCATTTATCAGATTCGACATCATTTGTGATGGTTGAATAGTTTGATTGAGCTTTGAGTATTTTGTGAGAATATTGGTTGCATGGTATAGGTACGTAAGGCAGCAAATCTCTAATGTCATTCAGCTTAGCCCAGAGGTCCAGAGATTTCAGCGTCGTACATAATGTATTAAGTCTTCAGATTTAGGGCTGACCTTGTCCGGATAATAGCATTGTCTCTGTCGAGTTCGCCTTTCTGTTCCGCGCAGCTATCGGTCGAACCAAACAACTCTGTCCATTTTTAGCCTACTTTTCGCATTTTGTAAAAATGAGAGAAAAAGTAGACTTATGAGATCGATCGGGGAAATGTGTGTGTGTCTGTCTATCTGTCTGTGTGTGTGTGCTCCCCCCCCCCCCCATCAACTCCTAAACGGCTGTAGCAATCGAACCCAAATTTGGTATGAGTAAAGATCTCTATCTGAATATCTCAATGCCGTATTTGAAAATGATGTCAGGGCTACCAACTGCTGAAAAATCGCAATTGAAATTTCAGCTTCATGTTGTATATTTTGGAAGATATGCATGGGAGCTATACCGAAACTGGCACACATATATATTGTAGATAATAATATTTCAGTTTAATTTCCAGGAGGCCATACATGACAGTGTTGCCAAAATGATTCTAAGCCTGCTGATAGGTCCAATTTTTAAATGCGTATAACTTCTACACTATCAATTGGATTTCAACCAAATTTCGTATGTACAATGTGTAGATAGATAAGACTGAGCGGAATCTTAAAAGCCACCAGGGCTGCTAACTGTTTTTTTTTTGTGTAGCCTCCTGAGAGGCCGAGTGCAGGTCTTTCTAGTCGACGCCCGTGGGCGACCTGCGCGTCGGGATGAAAGATGGAATGGATGAAGATGAATGAAACTGGGCAAGTATGTGGAAGGAAGCGGCCGTGGCCTGTCAGAAGGTAGTCCCAGCATTTGCCTGGTGTTGAAAATGGGAAACCACGGAAAACCATTTCAAGGACAGCCGACGGTGGGGCTCGAACCTACGCGTCTACCGAGTCAGCAGAGAGCTTGGCCCCATGACCTAACGCTGCACTTTAGCCAGCGTAGCCACTACTGTCGGTTGCTAACTGTTAATAAATACACTCTCTATTGTTTATATCCAAATACCAATATATCAGAAAGTACGCAAGCCGACACCTTTAAACTATACACACGTATAGTACCTTACATTCTAGATTAATTTGAAGTAACTAATATACGTCAGTGCTTCCAACATGATTCTAAGCCTGCTGATTGGTCCAATTTTAAAATACATGTAACTTCTATAGAAATAAATGGATTTCATCCAAAATTGGCACAACAATAGATCATAATAGTTCAGAGTATTTATGACCAATACATCCATGACATTGTTGCCAACATGATTTTACGCACTGATAGGTCCAATGTCTAACTACATGCAATCCATTTGACTTCAACCAAATTTTGTATTCTGTACCTTAAGAGATGGAACAAAGATTATATTCAGTCACCAGGGCTGCCAACTGTAGTGCTCTATTTTGGCTAAATTATGCCAGTTATATTTCGAACTAATTAGAAATATTACCAACCCAATTTCGTCACTATTCTAATTAGGTCCATATAGATTAATCATTGGAATGAAAAGTAGGCTCTTTAGTTCGTCACGGAACTTCTTGTTCATAGTATATTAGGATTATTTCTACAACAACGTTCACTGTTACCCATCGAGACAAACGCTTAACCCTTTATAGGGCAAAAAATGTGTTTTTAAATTTTTATTTATTTTAATTATTAGACTATACAGTAATTATTAATAATGTAATTTTTTGTTTCTCTAATTATATTTATTTTTAATTTTAAATGTATGTTCTTATAGATTTTTTTTTATTGAATTACGGTAATTCATTAACTAATTTCGAATTGTTTTTTACAATTATTTTCATAATCCTTTTTAGTTATGCTCATTATTTTAATTTTTATTCCTTTTATTGTTGTAATCTTATTTTTATGATTGTATTTCTATATTTATATTTTATTTTTGCACTTTACTGTTAAGGTTGTTTAAAAAAAACTCATTACGTCAAGTATATACGTAGGTATATTTGATTTTTAGAAATACTAGCACTTCGACATGGAAATTCTCTGAAATTTCGCTAAAAGATTCAACTATCAACATCTTTAAAAGCATAAACTGTCCTTATGACAGGTGGTTAATATAGAGATCACTATCCCATAAAGGGTTAAATAAAAATTAAAAACCCTCACCTGTCGAGTTCGGCCATGTGGCCGTGTAATTTGTCTCCTATCGCTGATTGATAGTGTAATTGTGTAATGTTGGCATAGCCGTCAGTCTGAAAGACTAGATTTTATATCATTTTAAATGCTACAAATGCTACAAATGCTGACTCCCGGCACTAAAAGCCATATACTATAAAAAATAAAAATAAAAATTGGAAGAAAAAAAAGCAAGTGCAACCCAAGGTCAAAGGAGGTAGCTGGCTGGACGACGTCACGCTCACCGGAGCGCGCGGTGAAAGGAGGAAACTCAAGCAATACTATGACGTCACACACCTTAGTGCATTCTCGGTACATTTCGTCCCGTCACCGTAACGTAACGCCAGACCCCAGATAAAGGCGAGATATTCATTTAAAATGATAAAAATAAAAAATAAGGCCATTGGAGGACGTGGGCCGCTCCTAGCTGTAGAAGCCATCCTAGAACCATGCGCGGATTTAAAAAAAACGTTATCCGCATCTGCACGTTTGCTATCCCTAACTACTGGCATTACAACAATATTTTCAATTAGATCAAATATTAATGATGATGATGATAATTGTTGTTTTAAGGGGCCTAACATCGAGGTTATCTGCCCCTAATGAAATGAAATGGCGTGAAATGAAAGGATGTAGATAAAAACAGCTCACTGCCATGGATGAAACCAAAATGGTTTATATAAAACAGACAGTGAGCCCCAACAATTATGCCTTATTTGAATAAAAATAGTAAAAGGGGGAGGGTAAAAAAAACAATAAAACAAATGAGGTATAGTGAACAATAAAATAGATGAACGCAATAAAAAACATAAAACAGACTTAACCTGAATTAAAAGTCTTCACTCACATTAAAACTTAAAAAAATAACCACCCTCCCTCATGAACCGGATGACGAGGTCTACTGACGGCCCGTCATCACGGAGAAGAAGAGAGAGGGTATTAGGCAGTTTAAGAGTCCTTCGCAGATCGGCCAGATCCACACACTCCAAGAGAAGGTGTGCCACGGTTAGGTGGGCGCCGCAAGTACACACAGGGGAGTCTTCTCTCTTTAGCAAGTGGGAGTGCGTAGCAATCCCATGGCCGGTCCGGAGTCGACAGAGTACCACAGCTTCCTTCCGGAGAGATCGGAAGGAAGATGTCCACACCTTCGTTGTCTCCTTGATGCCTCTCAGTTTCCTCCCAATGCGACAGGATCGAATATCGCAACTGAGAGCGCGCATCACTAGCAGGCACCTTATACGGTAGCGAGGGCAGTGCGCCTGCCTCTCTCGCCGCCTGATCAGCAAGCTCGTTTCCCGCAATACCCATGTGGCTAGGAAGCCACACGAAGGTCACCCCGGTTCCAGCGTTACACGCACTGACGAGCAGGTCGTGCACACGCTGGGCCAGATAAAATATTAAAACAACACATTTAGTTTTGAGGAGAAAGTCGTTGCCTTAGGCTTTGTATGTCTTGTGTTACGTTTAAAATGAATGTTATACAGCCAGAATTGCAACCCTTTCCAGGTCGGAGTGTTGATGACATCATGTTGCTGGGCCAGGGGCTCCACTGCCTAAGTGCCCCATTCAGAAAAGTGGCCCTACGTAATCCGAAAAGCTACGCACGCCTATGCCAACATTACACTATCAATGACATAATTTGAATGAGATTAGCGTAAATCATAATCTTAAATTTGTCATGAAAAAAAAAGAAAGCATAACGGAAAAAAAATATGATATGGCATAAATAATATTAAACAAGTTCTGATTATATTCTAAAAACTATCCGCATATTTTCCCCAAACATTATCCGCAGCTTATCCGCTATCCGCATAGCCATGCAAACTATATCCGCACGGCGAAACATTTTGCGGATATCCGCGGATATTCGCATCCGCACAGGGCTTTAGCCATCACCCACCTCTGAGAAAGGCATGCCCTTCTAACTCACTATTACAAGGATCATGTAACTATAAGAGATTCGTCACTTTTGGTTATAGAATTTCCGAGAGAGAGCAACGCCTGAGGCTATGTACTGCTCCGGCAAGTCTGGCAACATAAAAAGTAAAAAGCCATATGAATGTAGCCTTTATTACACGTAATTGAACAGTTGTGTTCTGCGACGAGTTACTGACTATTGATGAAAATAACACAAACATAACTGCGCCTTTCACTAGGCGCTGAAATATACGTCCTGATAGGAAAATAATACATTTTGATATATATATCAATGTTGGCAATAGATTTGTTACGAAGGACACAGTTATGCCGTTCTAGAGCTTCATTCACCTTTAGGCTAATTAAACATTGCTCTCCTACTCTACAGAATTGTTGGGATATTCGATGAATATAAAGAAAACTGTCCAAATGCACACACTATATTGCCATAACCTCACTTTTTGCCTAGCATGCCGGTTGCCACCCACCCCTCTCCGCCCTAAACCACAAATTTTATTGCAATGCAAAGGAGAATGGGCAAGAAAACAAACAAGAGATGAAATGCACACATTTATTCTCTATATATTTTTATTCGAGAGTAGTCCATATTGCCCAACACATGGTCAACACCAGGAAGATGAAAATTGCCGTATTGTTCTTACTATCATTATAATTCTTACATCCCGGTGGTTGATAATTTTTCCTCCCTTGCGGTGGCATGATTGACTCTCAATTAAATTCAAATAAATAACTTAATCAAAATACCGAACAAATCAAAAAAACCAACACCACCACGAGGAAAATCAATCAAAACCGACTATTCTCGCTTCCGTCAGTCGGTATGATTTGAGTGTTCATGAGTGCCAACTACGGAACCTTAGTACTAAAATTAATTCTTCATTGGTTGGCAGAACATCCAGAGCAGAGCTTTACCGCGACCCACGCGCTCCCTATGATCTGTCATGTGTCACCCCCCTGCGCTATTATAGCTCGGCAAGTTCAAATGAAGCCCTGAATGAGGGCGCTGCGCGCTGCCGGCCCGAGCGAGCGAAAGAGCGAGGAGAGAAAGCGCGTGGAGAGCGGGGGGAGAAAATGGCACAATTGCTAAATCATCCTCACGTGTGCGCTACTCAGCGTCAGTTGGTTTCTGTTCAAGCCATACCTTTCCGCGGCAGCAAATAGCGGTAGATCCAGCAACATGATGACTAGAGGGGTAAGGGGAAGTAGGACCTTCTATAACTGCCGGACCTGAAACTGGGAGCAGGACTGAGGAAACATGGATGCCGATTGTGGTGTACATGCTTTGTTTATAGGTTGTTTGGTTTGGTTTGGTTTACGATGTGGTTGGTTGGTTGGTTCTTAAGTTTAGGGGCTGCGACAATGCGGTCAAGTAGCCCCGTGTACTTTGGGTGTGAGTAGAATCTGTCTGATAACCGGTGTTAATTGTGATGACTGTATTAGTGCGTGTTATCTGTTTTTTAATTCAAGTAAGGACTGCAGACTTTTGAATTTTTCAAATAGTTCCTACTTTAGCCGCCAAACGCCACCGCCAACGACCACTAGTTCCGAACTTAGCCACCGCAGTCGGATCTTGGCAACGAACGTAGGAACCTAAGAGCGTTGTTTACATTCTTAACCTATACAATTTAGCTTCACACAGGTGTAATTAGTGGAAGGTTCTTTAACATGCCATAAATCTTTGACATGGGACCGCCGGCTTTACTTCCCCTCCGAAGGAAGGTATACTGAGGGATTTTTAACGCTCTTAAAAATCCGACGACTTCGGCCGGATTTAAACCCGCGATCTTGGGCATAGAAGCTCAGCATGCTACCAACTACGCCACCGAAGCCGCCATGTTTACGATGTGATAGTGGTGTGAATAATTTCGCTTAGGAATCGTCTTCCTTGATTATTAGTGCTTATTGAGTATTGCGTAATGATATTACACGTTCGTGTAAGTAAATGTCTGCATTAGTGCTTCATAAAAACGAGATACCGGTACCTTCTGTTACCCTTGCAATGCCATCATTTCTACTGCCAATCAGTGGGTAAGTTGGTCAAATTATTATTCTGTTCAGGGTTTATAAATTACGAGATTTATGAGCAAGCATAGTAATAATTAACGTATTCCATTTTTAGGTCTGAGAAGATCTGAAAATTGATTACGCAAGAACATAACCTGCTTTTTAAATTGTCTGCAGTGTCCACTCATCCAGTTTTAAGCCTGCTAGTTCAATGATGTTGTTACGGCTGTGAGTTTGTGTCATCGCTCACCGCTTGAGTCACAACTGCCCCAGGGGCTGGGCTGTGGCATGCCTCCTGTATTGCGTGTGCCTTATGCAACAGGGCTACTAAGACAAAGGGATAGTCCAGAAGATTCGTGACTGGACCAGCGATGGAAACCTCGAGAAGCCGTGGACCCTGGATGGATCTAGAACCATTTATTGAGTCACCGGCCTGCTATATAAGAGTGACCCGTGAAGCAGTTGTGGTTGTTTTGTTTTACGAGCTAGTGTGAGCGTTTATTCTGAGCGACAGAAGTGTGGTGACTTGCGAAACCCCTAGTGTAGCGGCGAAGCGAGGAACATACAGGGGACTGCCGTGTTCTGAGTAAGTGTGCTTTCACTGAGTGTCAGATATTGTGGTGTCGAAATCCAGTGACATTGTTTCTCCCAGCTGGTGAACAGCGCGCAGCAAGTGCCCGTAAGTACTGTAGTAGGCGCACATTAGAAAGAAGTTGCATGTAGTTCTGTCAAGGCCACTAGGCTCATTAGCGGCAGGATTAACTTCTGTGGTCTGTTGCAAGTGAAAGGGGCCAAGAGCGCATAAGGAAGAGACTTGAGGAAACTGGAGAAGGCTCCTAATTGCTTGTATTTGCTGATTAGTGTAATTTTCTGGCCCCAATAAAGTTAATTATTTCTTTAAGCAGTAATTGGTGTTGTGCTTTGTACCCCCACCGTAATCCAGTTAACAAAAGTGCCACTAGGGGGTAGCACGTAACAACTGGTGTCAGAAGCCGGATTACGAACTCAAGCACAACACCTGACGGTCCTGGTTTCAAAACCCGAGCAGGTCATTTTCTCTAATTTTCCTGTGAGTGCATGCCCTTTACAAGGCAAACAACTAAAATGGAGGCGCAATTGGCAGCATTGCTAGAAAAGTTAAATGGCATAGAAGACGGCCAGAAGAATTTAACCAAGGACCTAACTGCCAAAATGGAAGACGGCCAGAAGAATTTAACCAAGGACCTAACTGCCAGAATGGAAGACAGCCAGAAGAAGATGGAGGATGGCCAGAAGAAGATGGAGGATGGCCAGAAGAAGTTAGCAGAGGACCTGAAGGACAGCCAAAATAAGTTAGCAGAGGACCTAACTTCCAAATTAGAAGAAGGCCAAAATAAGTTAGCGGAGGACCTGAAGCAGATGGAAGACAGCCAGAATAAGTTAGCAGAGGACCTAACCGCCAAATTTCTGGATGGCCAGAAAAATCTGGAAGAGTGTCTGCTGACGAAATTAGAGGAGAGCCAAAGGAAAGTAGAACAGGGCCTACGTGAGGAAGTCGCGGCAGTGGAGGAGAAGTTCAACACCTTGCAAGTGGAAGTTGCCGAGCTGCGCCAACGCCCGCTGATGGGGGTGGAGGAGAAATTCAACGCCTTGCAAGTGGAAGTTGCCGAGCTGTGCCAACGACCGCTGATGGGGGTGGAAGAGAGATTCAACGCTCTACAAAAGGAATTTGCTGAGCTGCGCCGACTCCCGCCGACAGGGATGGAAGATAGATTCAAAGCCCTACAAGAGGAAGTTGCCGAGCTGCGCCAACGCCCGCCCACCGTTACACCGGGAATATCAGGAACGGGACATAGCAGAGTGACGCCCCCAACCTTCGACGGAAAGGTCCCGTGGAGCACCTACTTACGTCAGTTCGAGGCGGCCTGTTCCATAAATAACTGGAACAACACAGAAAAGGCTACAGCTCTCATTGTAGCGCTGAGAGGTGACGCCCTTAACGTCCTTCAGGCCATCCCGACTGGATCCCAGGACTACGCTTCACTGATCGCCCATATGGAGTCCCGATATGGAGATAGCCATCTTCAGCAGGCCTACCAGATGCAGCTCCGGACCCGGGTACAGAAGAACGCGGAAACCCTGCAGGAGTTCGAGATGGACATCGCACGCCTCGTAAGGCTTGCCTACCCAACAGCGCCGGCCGACTTTCTGGAGCAGATAGCGACGCAGACGTTCACCGACGGGCTAAGGGACTCGGACACTCAACAGGCGCTGCGACTCGCGCGCAATAAGACCCTGGCAGATGCGCTGAGCCACGCACTTGAATTCGAGACGGCAAAACAGGCATCCAGAATGCACGCGCGGGTGCGTCAAGTGGACGTCGATGAACCAGCAAAAACCAACGAGACCAAGCCCCTGGCCGACGAATTGATGGAGGCGCTAAGCCGTTTCTTCGATAGTCGCGGCACCACCAGCAACGACACAGCCGGAAGACAACCGGAGAGGCGGCCGGGAAGAGGACTACCGACCTGCTGGGCCTGCGGTAAGAAAGGCCACCTGAACAAGGACTGCGGTGATCGCCGCCGCCGAGGGTATCCGACGGGAAATCAGTCGTCTGAAAACCGCGCGGCCCAGGGAAACGAGTATTAGCCAGCCTTGGGGGGCAAAGGTTGGCTTGTGACAGTCGTCAAGCCCCGGCAGTCCAAGTGCGTGTGACGAAGTTACGGAGGGACAATAGCAGCCTGATGGTCGACGGAGTCATCAACGGAGTGAGCTGGCCCATGCTGATCGACACGGGAGCATCGAGGACCATCGTCAATCCCACTGTGATCCCGAAGTGGAGAGTGCAACCCACACAAAGGAACCTCCAGCTAATAACCGCGACCGGAGAGACCGCACCGGTACATGGCGAAGCATCACTGGAGTTCGTCATTGGTCGACGGGTGATAAAGCATCCAGTGCTTGTGGCTGACGTATCAAACGAAGTGATCATCGGACTGGACTTCCTGGACCAGAACAACATCATCTTGGACCTGAGTACCAACACTCTGCACTTCGGAAGTGAGGAACTTGCTTTGCAACCAGCACACGAGGCCGTCACCGCACGACGAGTAAGGCTGAGAGAGGACGTCATCGTTCCTGCCAGGACGGATTTCAGCGCCGCCGTAATTGTCGACGGAACTGCTGAGGGAGTGGCGGCTGTCATCGAGCCAAAATATGAGGACATCCAGACAAAAGGATTGCTAGTTGCCAAGACCCTCATCAACACGACGTCTCGGCCGTACGTCCGCCTGTCCAACCTGAACGACTACGACATTACGGTTCACCGGGACACCAACCTAGGAGTCTGCGAGCCCGTTACCTGGATTGCCCGCATCACCGACACGACGGACGGAAACCTGCAGACGGACAACCGAAGAAGACGCACACTGCCAGAAGAACTACAGAAGCTGTACCAAGGATCCCAGGACCATTTAGACGAGGAACAATCACGCCAACTTCAGGACCTGCTACGCGAATTCTAGGATGTCTTCTCCGTGGGGAGCAAAGACTTCGGCAGGACAAGCTTGGTCCAGCACAGAATCGACGTTGGGGACAGCGCACCGATTAGGGCCCCATTCCGACGTGTCCCGCTCGCCAAGCAAGCCAAAGTCGACCGGATGGTAGAAGAGATGAAGGAGCAAGGGGTGATCGAGCCATCACATAGTCCTTGGAGTTCTCCGGTCGTGCTAGTGAAGAAGAAGGACGGTTCCACCAGGTTCTGCGTGGATTACAGGCGGGTGAACGACGTCACAAAAAAGGACAGCTACCCTCTAGCCCGGATCGACGACACGCTGGACACCATATCAGGATCAAGATGGTTCTCCACCTTGGATTTGAAGAGTGGCTACTGGCAGGTGGAGGTCCACCCTAAGGACCGCGAGAAAACGGCGTTCTCTGTGGGCAGCGGGCTCTGGCAGTTCACCGTCATGCCATTCGGTCTGTGCAACGCCCCTGCAACCTTCGAAAGGCTAATGGAGTCCATTCTGAGGGGACTACATTGGAAGACCTGCCTGGTATACCTAGACGACGTCATCGTTCTGGGGAGGAGCTTCGAGGAGCACTACAGCAACCTGAAGGGGATCTTGTTGAAGCTACGGGCTGCCCAGCTGAAGTTGAGCCCCAAGAAGTGTCAGCTCTTCTAGAAGCGGGTCCAGTACCTTGGGCATATCGTCTCCGAGGAAGGGGTGCACACCGACCCAGAGAAGACCGCAGCTGTGAGGGAGTGGCCAGTTCCGAAGGACAAGTCCCAACTACGAAGCTTCCTGGGACTCTGCACTTATTATCGTCGCTTCGTGAGAGGATTCGCCGACATCGCCAAACCTTTACATCGACTGACTGAGAAGGACCAACTCTTCACGTGGACAGCAGAATGCCACAATGCCTTCGAGCAACTCAAGCAGGCTCTGTGCACCGCGCCTATTCTGGCCTACCCCAGACCTGGAACAAGGTTCATCGTCGATACCGATGCCAGCGACTTTGGCATAGGGGGGATCCTGTCGCAAGTAGTGGACGGCGAGGAGAGAGTAGTGGCCTACTTCAGCAAGGCCTTGTCAAAGCCAGAAAGGAACTACTGCGTCACCAGGAAGGAGCTGCTCGCCATCGTGAAGACCATTGAACACTTCCACAAGTACCTGTACGGGCAAGAATTTCTCATCAGGACCGACCATGCATCCCTGCGGTGGCTCCTGAACTTCAAGCAGCCCGAGGGTCAACTCGCGCGGTGGTTAGAGAGGCTTCAACAGTACAACTTTGAGATTCAGCACAGGAAAGGCCAACTGCATTCTAACGCCGACGCCCTGTCACGAAGACCGTGCCCCGAAGACTGCACCTTCTGTGCCCGAAGGGAGGAGAACACCGGGATACAGTGCCGACGGACTACTGTGGAACTTCAGGGGAACTGGAGCCGCGAATCTTTCACGCGGGCACAAGCAGAAGATGATGACCTGGGACTGATAGCCGAATGGAAGAGGGCCTGTGTCCCCAGACCCGGGTGGAACATTGTGAGTGACTGCAGCCCAAAGTTTAAGTCCTACTGGGCACAGTGGGACTCGCTGATTGTAAGGGATGGCCTCATCTGCCGCGCCTGGGAGAGCACCGACGGGAAGACATCTCGGGAACAAGTCGTCGTTCCAAAGGCTATGACGGAGGAAGTCCTGAAGGAAGTCCATGGAGGATCATCTGGTGGACACCTAGGGATAAAGAAGACCCTGGAGAAGCTCAGAGAGCGGTTCTACTGGATCGGATGCCGAACAGACGTGGAGAACCACTGCGCGAGGTGCCACGATTGCGCAGCCAGCAAGGGCCCAGGACGAAGACGACGGGGTCCACTGAAGACCTACAACGTGGGCGGCCCCATGGAGAGAGTGGCCATCGATGTTGCTGGGCCATTCCCGTTAAGCGAGGCAGGGAACCGCTACATATTAGTCGTCAGCGACTACTTTACCAAATGGCCGGAGGCGTATGCGCTCCCTAACCAAGAAGCCGCGACGATCGCAGAGACCCTGGTGAAGGAATTCGTCAGCCGGTACGGAGTACCCCTGGAGCTGCACTCCGACCAAGGGAGGAACTTCGAGTCGCAGGTGTTTCAGAACCTATGCCAGCTGCTGGGAATCCGGAAGACAAGGACAACGCCGCTACACCCTCAGTCCGACGGGATGGTAGAGCGATTCAATCGCACCATCGAGAACCATCTCCGAATAGTTGTCAGCGAGCACCAGAGGGATTGGGACAAGCATCTTCCACTATTTCTCCTGGCCTACCGCGCCGCCGTGCATGAAGCCACCGGGTGCACACCAGCCCGGGCCATGTTTGGGAGGGAGCTCCGTCTACCCGTCGATCTTGCCTTCGGCCGACCTGGGAATGATCCGATCCCGGTAAGCCAGTATTGTCAAGAGCTGGTCGACCAACTGGAAGACGTGCACGCGTTCGCGAGGAGGAAACTGCGGATCGAGACCGACCGAATGAAGACCCGATATGACCAGCAGACGGAGGCCGGCGGATTCCACGAGGACGACCTGGTCTGGCTCTTCAACCCATTACGGAAGAAAGGCCTGTCACCCAAACTTCAGAAGTCCTGGGAGGGCCCGTACCGAGTCGTGAAACGGATCAACGATGTCGTCTACAGGATCCAGCGGAACCCGAGGGCGAAGATGAAGATCGTGCATCGAGATCGCCTGGTAGCCTACGGAGGGACACAGACGGACCAATGATTGATCGGGACGATCAGCCTTTTTAGGAAGGGGGTGGTGTTACGGCTGTGATTTGTGTCATCGCTCGCCGCTTGAGTCACAACTGCCCCAGGGGCTGGGCTGTGGCATGCCTCCTGTATTGCGTGTGCCTTATGCAACAGGGCTACTAAGACAAAGGGATAGTCCAGAAGATTCGTGACTGGACCAGCGATGGAAACCTCGAGAAGCCGTGGACCCTGGATGGATCTAGAACCATTTATTGAGTCACCGGCCTGCTATATAAGAGTGACCCGTGAAGCAGTTGTGGTTGTTTTGTTTTACGAGCTAGTGTGAGCGTTTATTCCGAGCGACAGAAGTGTGGTGACTTGCGAAACCCCTAGTGTAGCGGCGAAGTGAGGAACATACAGGGGACTGCCGTGTTCTGAGTAAGTGTGCTTTCACTGAGTGTCAGATATTGTGGTGTCGAAATCCAGTGACATTGTTTCTCCCAGCTGGTGAACAGCGCGCAGCAAGTGCCCGTAAGTACTGTAGTAGGCGCACATTAGAAAGAAGTTGCATGTAGTTCTGTCAAGGCCACTAGGCTCATTAGCGGCAGGATTAACTTCTGTGGTCTGTTGCAAGTGAAAGGGGCCAAGAGCGCATAAGGAAGAGACTTGAGGAAACTGGAGAAGGCTCCTAATTGCTTGTATTTGCTGATTAGTGTAATTTTCTGGCCCCAATAAAGTTAATTATTTCTTTAAGCAGTAATTGGTGTTGTGCTTTGTACCCCCACCGTAATCCAGTTAACAAAAGTGCCACTAGGGGGTGGCACGTAACAATATCAATCTTATCACGTACTTGGTGTGGATTCCTGTTTTTATAAACTACCAGAAGGCTTACCCATGCATATGCTAAAGTTGTGGTGATATTCCTCGAAACTGTTGTGTGCCTGGATGCAAATCCAATTATTATAATGATAAGCCATTGGTGCCTGTTTTCCAATTTCCCAAAGAAAAAGAACTTAGGGATAAATGGACAAGAAGCATTCATCGTGATGGTTTTGCTCCGACAGCTAATTCATCAGTTTGTGCCAAACATGTTGTCCCTGAATTTGTTATTACAGAAGACAAATTCCCTTGTGCAGATGGCTCAGAAGTAATTTAACAAACCAGTTGCCTCCAAAAAGAAAGGATCCAAAGGAACGCATGAACCAAGTTCTTGCCCGTGATGATCAACAGTATAGTGAGTGGAATGAAAGAGAGACAAGGAGAATTTAAAAATCAAATAGGCACTAGAAATGTGGGGCCTTTCACATTATTTACCAAAGATAGACATGTTTTCCTGTGAAAAATTGATGACAGTCCCAATGAATCACCTAAAATTAATACCTCCATCAGAATTTCACCATCCTTTTCTGTGGAAGTTTTCCACATCAATTTTCATCTCCCCAGCAGTCAGTTTCAGTGGTATCGAGTTCCCTTCGTACAGTTTCATTTAATCGTATCAATAGGACTAGCCTACATGCTTATTTCTTGTGTGTAAAGTAATTATTATTAGTTTTTTGTGTTAGATGTGCATATGCCATTTTGTCTACTGGTACCAGTATATTTTGTACCGGGTGAGTTAGCCGTGGTGGTTACGGCATGACTGATGGCAGTTGCTCACATCCGGGAGGCGAGGAGGTTCGAATCCCCCCGCCGGCAACCTTGAAGATGGTCTTCTGTGGTTTCCCATCTTCCTTCCAGGCAAATGCCGGGGTTGGTCCCTAACTATAGGCCACAGCCGCTACCTTCCAACTCCTCGTCCTTACATTCCAACTTCTCTCCTTCCCTCCCCAACGGTACTTGTAGCTCACCCATCGGGTGTCCGTCTCGAAGCAGCTGCAAAACTGGCGAGCCGAACATGTCCTCGGACATTCTCGGCACTAAAAGCCATACGCTAAAAAAAAGTATATTTTGTATCGATTCATTCGACAGAGTGCAATTTAATTACATGTATTCTTGGTGTGGGGAGAAATATTGTAAAATATGCATGCACAGGCCTCTATTAAATAATAAGATAATGTTTGCTCACCGAGAGTCATTTGTCCTGTCGGAATCCCTTCTATGCGTATGACAAACATAACAGATGGTATATTGGATTTCACGGACAGTGAATTAAAACTCAGCAATTCTAGTTTAAATAAATATAACACTTTATTATTCGTCTTCGACGACTTTCCCCAACGCTAGGAATTTCTCCGTGTTTAAATACTGCTAGCCTCTGTTTGCTCTCCGTCCTTCATTTCCTGAAAAAACCCTTATTATAGTCTACTAGCAACCCGCCCCAGCTTCACCCGGGAACAGTTATGAATGCATTACGTGATAAGCGCTTTTCATTTTCGAGGTCAATGAAGTACGACCTATATCCGTTTTACGTCTCGACATGATAGGTTAAAATCACTGACTGGACTATTAATTATACTATCATGGAGATAGCATGTGCAACGAATTATTGTCAGGCGTAATTTAAGAATGGCGAGGTGCATGAAACACAAATCCCCTTCCGTCCAATCTTAACTTGACTGTGTATTTTGCGAAACGGAAAGTTCACAGGCGAAATGAAGAAAAGCCGAGTTGCACTTCCAGGGAAACTCCAAACACAAACACTCTTCTCTGAAGTCTTAACACGACTCGACAGTTTGCTGCTGGCTGTATCTGGGGTAATAGGTTCGCCCGCCAGCTAGGCTGTAACTGGGGTGATAGGCTCGCCCCTAGTTAGCTCGTAAACTGTCGCCTCAGTAATTGAATGGAGACTGATGGAAGAAATGAAAACGTAAAAACACCTTATAGTGAGCTATTGAAGATGAGAGATAGGCTCTCCCGGACTTTTTTGTAGAACTTTTCAAGCTGAACAATTCTTACATTCATAGTACAGTATATAGGCCTATGATATTTTTAACGGTTTGCCAAGCGTAAGCTTAAAAAGCGCTCGGACGCCAGGTTTCTTTTTTCGACTTTTTCACTGAAATCGTTACTGTTTGGCTTCCTTTGATCATAAATATTTTCTACAGAAATCTTCCTCGAGATATCCTTCACAGAATGATGAAAACCGCATCAAAATCCATCCAATGGTTTTCGAGATTACCCGTGACATCCAAGAAACGGGGACTTTGTTTTATACTAAGTAGAGATTATCGTATGGCCTCGGATGCCGGGTGCAAGCATTGTTATTTGACACCCAGAGGTCAGCTTGCATGTCGAATTTTGTCGTTTCTTGGAACGCTATGGAAGTCAAGGAGGTTATTATATCTTGAAATTATAGCGTTTTCTAGTAGAGAATGGAGGAACTTGGTATTGGCGGAAAATCCCGAGATTAATTTTGCCATTATGAACACGGCCTACTTAATTCAAATGGGTTCTTTAACATGCCAACAACGGATGACATGCGTGTCGTGATTCTTGCTGCCTTTCAAAAATCACTTACCACGGCCAGGGGCGAACCTGAAAGCTTGGGGGTTGGTAGTCCGACGCGATAACCACTCACCCACTGTGGCAAGCACCTTTGATATATGAACAGATATGTTTTAGTTATGTACTGACTGGCGTATATTTAACTATTTTTGAGAACTCTATCAATCCGTTGCTAATACAGCAAATGCCTTTGCATTTTATCAACATTAACTACAATATTCTGGAATATCATGGGTCTTGTAATATCGCCAGGTAAGGCCTAGGAACACCGCTTATAGGAAAAGTTCTAAATGGAATTGCAGCAGACAGCGTTTCTGTGTGGCAGATTCAGATTCTGTAAATTTGAGCACTGAATTCACAATTACGCTGCGTATGCAAATGTAAAGAAGGGAAGCTAATGGGTCTATATATATGTGTGTGCGTGCAGATAGACCGAGGAGTGTTGGATGTTAAGCTCCTGGAAATGAGATTGAAGAGGAGCAGCTTGTTTAATCCACTCTGCAAAGTAATACTTTAGCAACCCCACCCGTTACGAGTTTGGTACAACACGGTAAACGAACAACCGATGCTGCTGTTTTAACACTCCAGTGGTCATGCGAAAAATGTGGTCGTGTCAAAAAAAAATCTGTCGCCAGGGGTCGCAATGATCACAATTGTGATCCATAATTATTGTGATTCGAGGAACTTCTGTGCTATTCCTGTTTATAAATGATCTTTAAAACACTGGAAGAAACGGTCATCATCACTGTCCACGTCTGGTTGAATTTCTACGTGTACTTCTTCAATTTCGTCCTCATTGCCAAACACTTCATTATCTTCCTCCTCACTGTCTGGCTCATTCAGCCATTGCTGCGTTTCCTCATAGTCATTTATTTTAGGGCGGCTTCGGTGGCGTAGTTGGTAGTATGCTGAACTTCTATGCCCAAGGTCGCGGGTTCAAACCCGGCCGAAGTCGTCGTTTTTTTGCGTTAAAAATCCCTCAGTAGGCCTTCTTTCGGAGGGGATGTAAAGCCGGCGGTCCCATGTCATAGATTTATGGCATGTTAAAGAACCTTCCACTAATTACACTTGTGAGAAGCTAAATTCTAGGTTATATTTGACTAACGCTCTTAGGTTCCAACGTTCGTCACCAGGAGCCGACTGCGGTGGCATCTAGTAACCTAGTTCAGAACTAGTTGGTCGTAGACGGTGGCGTTTGGTAGCAAAAGTTGGTACTACTTGAAAATCGAATGTCTGCAGTCCTTACTTGAATTTAAAACAGATAACACACACTAATACGGCCATCACAATTAACACCGGTTATCAGACAGATTCTACACACCCAAAGTACACGGTGCTACATGACCGCGTTGTCGCAGCCCCTAAACTGAGAAACCAACCAACCAACCATTCATTTTAGGCGTATCTGTACAGTATATAGTCACAATAAACCCATAAAACAGACTAGACAAATGTACGAAAATTGAGATTATACACTGTAATAGAAACACGAACAAACCTTTTGGGTCAAAATGATAGAGGCGTTAGACAGTTAGGCAGCGGTTCCCAAACTGGGTTCCGCGGAACCCTAAGGTTCCACGAAGGCACCGCAGGGGTTCCGTGATAAATCTTAAAAATCAAATTTAAAACTGATTTTTTAAAATAAAACCACACGAGGCTAACTATCAGATTGTCTCTTATGTGAAGTTAGGTGGTGTTCGTGTTGTATTCAAGCACCTATTCGCCAAAGAAATAGTCGGCTGTGTGCTTGGAGTGGAAGCGAAGTTTCAGAGATCCAATGATCTAACAACACTCTGTCCGACCGTATACATAAAATCGCAGACTATATCGAAGACGAATTAATTCAGAGACTGGAAAATTGTAAAGCATATTCAATGCAACTGGACGAGAGTACAGATGTCGCCGGACTTGCGATATTGCTTGTTTCCGTGAGGTATCCATTCAAAGAAAGTATGGAAGATTTGTTTCTATGAGCACCTTTGGAGACCAATGCAACTGGGGAAGAAATTTTTTTAATCAGAGATTGTTACATGCGTAAACATGATCTTGATTGGGAAAAGTGTGTTAGCGTAAGCATCGATGGGGCTGCAGCGATAGTGGGAAAATTGAAAAGGACTGTATCAAGAATAAAAAATATGGCGCCAAATTTTACCAGTAGCCATTGCATCTTGCATCGACATGCCCTTGTGGCGAAGAACATTCCATCAGACTTGACGGACGTTCTTAACGAGGCTGTAAAAATTGTCAATTATGTTAAGTCTTGCCCACTCCAGTGTAGACTTTTTGCAAAGGCTTGTGACGAAATTGGAAGTCAACATCAATCGCTTTTAATGCACACAGAAATTAGATGGATTTCAAGAGGCGCAAACCATGGATCACACAGGACATTCTCTTAAATATGGATGAAAGAAGAAAATGTAGAAACGACTCTTCAGAAGTAGGCAGAAATAACTACCGAATGCTAAAGAACCAGATTGATCGACTCTGTCGGGAGAAGAAAATGGAGTGGTGGCAGTCTAAATGCGAAGAGATCGAATTTCTGCAAAAACAAGGAAGAACAGATTTAGCCTACCAAAAGATCAGGGAAACAACTAAAAAACAAAAAGGATTCCGCACTAGACAGTTCCGTGATACACATGGGAATCCTATATCAGACCTGAATTACAAGAAGGAACACTGGAGGATGTATGTTGAAGATCTATACGCAGAACCAATTCCATTCCTTTTGCCAACACGTGGCGAGGAAGACAGGTCAATTGCAGAAGATAGAATTATTAGATCAGAGTTCGATGAAGCTCTAAAATCAATATCCATGGGTAAAACACCAGGTATTTACAATGTTCCTGCCGAACTAATCAAGAATAGTGGGGATAGTACACTTGAATGGATATTCAAATTGGTAGCAAGAATTTTCGAAGAAGGTAAATGGCCTCAGGAGTTTTACACCAGCATCATCATTCCAATTCCAAAGAAGACTGTACCAGTTGAATGTAGTGACTATCGGACCATTAGTCTCATCCCTCATGCATCAAAGATACTTCTGCAGATTTTAAGGAAAAGGATGGAAATATACATCGAACAGTATCTAGACAACTCTCAATTTGGTTTTCGAAAGAATATGTCTACACGTGATGCTATCGGGTCCTTGCGATGTCTTGGAGAAAAGATGTTATGTGTAAACAGAAACCTTTACGTGTGCTTTGTGGACTTCGAAAAAGCATTTGATAAAGTCAGCTGGCACAAGCTGTTTCCTCTTCTGAATCAAATAGGTTGTCCCCATCGATTAATCAGATTAATATTTGATGTGTATATAAATCAAACTGCTGTTGTTCGGCTTGGAAATGACGTATCAGAACCCGCTAAGATCCGCAAAGGTGTGCGACAAGGTTGTTTGCTGTCCCCTGGACTGTTCAATGCCTTCACTGAAGCTATAACTAAGTGGGCTTTTAAAGGTTCTAATATGGGAGTGAAAGTTGGTGGAAGACTTATCCAGAATATTAAATTTGCTGATGATCTGGCATTACTTGCAGTAAATCCGCATACATTAACAAACATGTTGCAATGTTTAAATGATACAGCTACAGAATATGGAATGAAAATCAATTTTAAGAAGACCAAGATTCTGGTGATAAGTAAGCATCAACACGAACTAAATATTACCATAAATAAAGAACCAGTACAACAGGTCAATCGTTTTAAATACCTTGGTCAGATCTTCACAGAAGACCTACGATGTGAAGTTGAAATCAGGAGCCGTATAGCCATGGCCAAGCAGGCATTCCGTGAAAAGCATTCTCTAATTTGTCAATGCTCGATGTCCCTCAGCCTTAGAAAACAAATGGTTAAGACCTACATATGGCCAGTTGCAATGTACTGCAGTGAGACCTGGTCAATGAATAGAGGTGACATTAAACGACTAGAAGCGTTTGAGATGTGGTGTTGGCGCCGAATGGAAAAGATCAGCTGGGTAGAGAAAATGACCAACATAACGGTGCTGGATCGAATAAAGGAAAAACGGCAAATGATCCGCTAGATATAAAGAAGGAGATCCACCTGGCTTGGCCACAGGTTACGACATGGTGGCCTGATGATCGACATACTAGAAGACAAAATACCTGGAAAACACCCTAGCGGGAGGCCACGGAACACTTTCATGAGATCTTTCCTACATAGCTCCTGGCCTACGAAATTATGAAATGGTCAAAAGGACAGCACAAGACCGAACAACGTGGAGAAGACTCATTGTAGGGGCAGACCAGTCGCTTGACTGAAAAACATGATGATGATGAGGAAGTCCTGACCAGATTTTTTGAGCTGCGCAACGAGCTTCTGGTTTTCTTCATAGGGAAATAAGACCTTTCCGCGCCTAGCAAACATGCTGAATTTTTACGCAACAAGAAGTGGCTCATTCGATGTGCTTACCTCGCTGACATATTCGGGAAACTGACTGAAGTTACTACATCTTTGCAGCGTAAAGATTCACATTCAGAGACAAAACAACATCATTCAAAACCAAACTCAACTTTTGGATCGAATGTGTAAATGAGAAAAACTTTGAATGCTTTTCTCAACTGGCACAATTTCTGAGTGAAAATGAGACGGAAATCGAAGCTGATGTGCCCAAAAGCATTTGTGAGCATTTAATAAATCTTTCGAAATCTATGACGGAGTACTTCCCAGATACCAGAATAATAGGATATCGAGTGGGTGCAAAATCAATTTGCCAACCGAAATAAACCTCACATGTCCGTACCTGACGATGAAGATCTTATTGAAATTCAATGTACCTCCGCTTTTAAAACGAAATTTGAATTAGTGCCGCTGAATGACTTTTGGGTAGGACTGATAGACATAATATCCGTCAGTAGCCGAAAGGCAATCCGAGCTCTGCACCCCTTCGAGTCCACTTATCGTTGCGAAGCAGGCTTTTCTGCTTAAGCTTACAACAAACACAAATGTTAAATGCTGCCCCGGATTTACGTATTCAGCTGTCGGACATAAAGCCCGATTTCAAAACTATTTTAAGAACGAAAATGAAACAATTTCATTCATCACATTAGAAATTAGATGGAAATCCAATTTTTATTGTTCTAAAATAAGTGTTCATATTTTTGTACCAAAATAAGGCTTGCATGTACATTTAAAATGTTTTCTCTTTGTTCCCAAACCTACCACGTTAGCGTTAGGCTATACTAACGCCCAGGCAATAAGAACAGATGAAAGCAGGAAGAACGTTGTGGGTTCACAATGCTCTGTAAAAATCAGGGGTAGAGTTAGGGTTCCGCGGGAAAATCATGACTTCTTAAGGGTTCCGTGACCGAAAAAGTTTGGGAACCGCTGAGTTAGAGGGTCCTCAACGGTATATATTGAGATAGGGAACCTAAGGCCGGAAATGCATATTTATTGAGTTATGGGCATACGAGATAGTTCCATAACCGTATACTCTAGTGCAGTGTAACATTTTTGTGTATTCACCACATCGAGATATAACCATACAATTAGGCCACCAGTTTAACCGTTTATAGGGAAACACTATTTTTTTGTATGTGGTTTTTTTACATTTTAATTTATTTTAATTATTATTATTAATGTATTTTTGTTTCTCAAATTTTAATGTTTATATTTATATTTAAATTTTAATTTATGTTCTTAAAGATCTAATTTTGATGTAATTTTTTATTTCATTAATTAATTTCGAATTGATTTTTACATATTTTCATAATTTTTTATAGTTACGTCAATTATTTTAACTTTTATATTTCTTAGATTATTTTAATTCTTTTTAAGCTATTCATTTCTATATTCAAATTTCATTTCTACATTTTAATTGTTAATGTTTTTAGTTTTTTTTAGTTTATCGAGTACATTGCGTCAAGTAGATACGTATATAATATTTGATATTTAGATGATGATAATTGTTGTTTTAAGGGGCCTAATATCTAGGTTATCGGCCCCTGATGGTTTGGGTGATCGTGAAGATGAAAATGAAATGCAAACTTAAAACTAAAACTAACTACTAACCTACATACTAGAAGAAGAAATAATGGAAAACTAAAGGAGAATAAGGCAAATAAAGGACAGGAGGAAAAGAAATGCCCTCAACCCTCGAAGAATGAGGATTGAGGGACTTGGAAGGAAGGAGAGCCATGAAAGGCAGATACGAAAGGGAAAGAGGAGAGGGTCCGCCCCAAAGGTAAGGGACAAAAGGGTAAAACGGACCCAGCTCAGGAATCCCTCGGGGTCGCCAACTCCCGAACTCACCAGCCGTGAGCCCCTGAGGGTGTAGCATTATCCAGGGTGCACCAAAAGTGGTGGGGCTACATATACCCGGCCTCCTTGAGGGTCTTGAGCAGAAGGCAGGAGATAACATGGAAAGAAAAAGAAGGCTGACCCCTCGCAGAAGGAGGGAATCAGAAAAGATGAGACAAGGCCCAATTAAGGCGGGAAAGGAAAAGACTCCCTAGGCCTCGGATACCCTAATACCGTCGGGGTCGGAAGAGAACAAGTGTTGACCAAGTGAGGTCGACAGGAAAGAAGACAGAGAGGAGACCGGCACAAGTAAGTGGAAGCAAGATTTTTAGTAATACTAGCACTTCGGCATGAAAATTCTCCAAAATTTGGCTTAAAGATTCAACTATCAGCATCTTTGAGAGCATAAACCACTATTCCATAAAGGGTTAAATAGGAACGGTTGATTTAGAACATAAATAACAAAATAGTCTAGACAACATCATTCCTGTAGTTAGTCACAATAATGATTCAATAGATCACAGTTTAACAAACTGTGATAATAACACAACCACCATAGAAGTGAGCAATACTAACTGTAAATAAGTTTGAGCGTTTTACAATCTTATGTAATTTAGTTGCTTGGCTCCTAAGTCTAGGGGCTGCGACAACGCGGTCATGTAGCACCATGTACTTTGGGTGTGTGTAGAATCTTGATGATGATGATGAAAATTGTTGTTTTAAGGGGCCTAACATCTAGGTTATCGGCCCCTAATGATTTGGGTGATAGTGAAGGATGAGATGAGAATGAAAACTATTATACTAACTACAGACTTACATACTTGAAGAAGAAATGGTAAACAAAGGACAGGAAGAAAAGAAATTACCTCAACCATATAATAATGAGGATTGAGGGACTTGGAAGGAAGGAGAGCCATGAAAGGCAGATAGTAAAGGGGAAATAAGAGAGGACCCACCCCAAAGTCAGTGGAAAAAGGGGGAAAACGGACCCAGCTCAGGATTCCCCCGGGATCGCCAACTCCCGAACTCACCAGCCGTGAGCCCTTGAGGATGTAGCATTGTCCAGGGTGTACTGGAAGGAGTGGGGCTACATACACCCTGCCTCCTTGAGGGCCTTGAGCAGAAGGCAGGAGATAACATGAAAAGAAAAAGAAGGCTGACCGCTCGCAGAAGGAGGGTATCAGGGAAGATGAGACAAGGGCCAATTAAGGCGAGAAAGGAAGAGATCCCCTAGGCCTCGGATACCCTAATACCGTCGGGGTCGAAAGATAACAAGAGTTGACCAACATAGGTCGACAGGAAAGAAGACGGAGAGGAGCCCGGCACAAGTAAGTGGAAGCAATGCCGAACTGAGCTGGGGTCCCGTGGTCGCCAACCCACGTCCCACTAGATGTGAGCCCCTGGGTGTGTAGAATCTGTCTGATAACAGGTGTTAATTGTGATGACTGTATTAGTGTGTGTAATCTGTTTTTAATTCAAGTAAGGACTGCAGACATTCAATATTCAAGTCGTTCCTACTTTTGCTACCAAAAAACACGGTCAACGACAACTAGTTCTGAACGTGGGTACTAGATGCTATAGCAGTCAGCTCCTGGCGACGAACGTTGGAACCTAAGAAAGAAAAACCCACAGCCTGCTTCCAGTCGACCGACCGGATCAGGGAATGGAATGAATGAAGCCCCCATCTAGCGGCGAGGATATGAACTGTGCCGGCTGCCGAAGCCTGCCGCACTCCCCTGGTGCAATGATTAAATGAATGACAGATAAAATGAAATGATAGTGGAGATAGTTGCTGGAATGGAATTTGTGACAGGGAAAACCGCAGTACCCGGAGAAGAACCTGCCTGACTCCGCTTTGTCCAGCACAAAGCTCACATGGAGTGACCGGGATTCGAACCACGGACCCAGCAGCGGTGAGGGGCCGGCGTGCTGCCACCTAAGCCACGGAGGCTCTAAGCTGTCTGATAACCGGTGTTAATTGTGATGGCTGTATTAGTGTGTGTTATCTGCTTTAAATTCAAATAGGGACTGCATCCGATAATTTCAAGTAGTTCCAACTTTTGCTATCAACTGTGTTACTAGATGTCATCAGAGTCGGCTCCTGGCGACGAACGTTGGAACCTAAGAGCGTTAGTCAAATCTAACCTATAATTTAGCTTCACACAAGTGTAATTAGTGGTAGGTCATAAATCTATGACATGGGACCGCCGGCTTTACTTCCCCTCCGAAGGAAGGCATACTGAGGAAATTTTAACGCTGTTAAAAAATCCGACGACTTCTGCCGGGTTTGAACCCGCGATGTTGGGGATAGAAGGTCAGCATGCTACCAACTACGCCACCGAAGCCGCGTTATATGAATACCTTAAAGATCCGGAATGACATACATTGTTGGTTCTAGTTATACAATGTAACACACCATATAAAGGAGTATTTAGCGCATGGATCGAGTTCTCAATATGGTAATGCAGATTTTTTTTCAGTGAAGGCTAGTTCTTTTGGATGTTCACGGTGAACTTGAAAGCTGTTCCACGAGCTTCGAAAACGAGCCTTTCACTTTCTATGCAATTTCAGGCAGATTGCATGATCGGTAAATAGCCTCTTTCTCCTCATTAACTCGTGCCGCCTATTGAATGTCCACTTACAGTCGTCCTGTGGGGTCCAGGACCTCTTCTGTTCTTTCCCCCCAGGCAGATCTTTCCACACATTAACTGTAGACAATTAGTACATTATGCAACAAGCCTATAATGGCTTCCATACGGGTGTCTTAATTACCATTATAGGCGAGTTGCATACGACTGTCCATGTTCGACGATATATATATATATATATATATATATCGTATGGTTGTACAAGTACACAAAAGTTTACAATTATTTAAATTGAAATGTCCAAATTTGACAACCATTCCAGAGCACTTGGTGTCACTTGGTGTAGAGTCTTCAGACCACCATCAAATGCACGGAGTGGGCACTCCTGAACAATGTGTTTTATAGTTTGGTCCTCCACTCCACAGTCACAGGCAGCAGATGTACGGAAACCCCATTTCTTCAAAGTGTGACCACACCTTCCTTGTCCTGTTCTAATGCGCTTCAGCTTCGACCAGGTTTGGCGTGGAAGTTGGAATCCCTCAACCTTCTTTGTAGGATCTTTAACCAGGTGAGCATTGTTGGGTGGATGCTCGTTCCAACGTTGTTGCCACTTGGAGGTCATGTTGAAAGAATTGATACCTTCTAAATCAACCCAGGGTGGCTTGCGTGATTTCAGACGTGTTGTTGGTGGATCTTGCAGGGCAACATACAACAGAGAGTTCTTATCAGAAGTGGCCTTCTTGAGCAAGCTTACCTTAGCTGCTTTCCTCCTTAGATCTTGCGGAGCGATATTAGCTAGGACTGGTAGCCATTGTGTGGGAGTAGATCTAACAGTACCAGTGATGACTCTCAGGGCCTCATTGAGTTGCACATCAATCTTGGTGGTATGAGCACTGTTTTCCCATACTGGGGCACAGTATTCACCAGCAGAATACACGAGAGCGAGTGCAGCAGAACGTAGAGCATTAGCGTCTGCACCCCCAGCTGCTTCCGGCAATCTTGCGAAGTAGATTCACTCTCGAGCCAAGTTTCTTCGATAACTTGATGCACTGTTGTTTGAATGCTAAGGACCGATCCAGAGTGATTCCAAGATATATTGGATTGTAGTTATGGGGTACTTCGATTCCATCAAAAGTAACATGCAGCTTCCTTTGGGCTTCTTTATTATTTAGATGGAATGCAGTAACCTGTCTTGTTCGGGTTGGGTTGAAGTCTCCATTTATGGAAGTAATCACTCAGTTTCGTCAGATCACTAGTTAGGGTATTCTCACAGTTCATAAGGTCTTTATTTTGGATAATTAATGCTAGGTCGTCTGCATACTGGATTTTCAAGGAATCTGTGTGAGGCATGTCATGAATATATAGATTAAACAAAATGGGTGCCAAAACTGATCCTTGAGGTAGGCCATTGTTTAATGTCCTCCACCTGCTAGTTTGCCCATTCAGGAACACCCTAAAACGCCTATCAGAGAGCATGTTATTCATTAAAAGTGCCAACTTTTGACATGGGATGATTTCAATAAACTTGGACATCAAGCCCTCCCTCCACACAGTGTCGTAAGCTGCTGTGAGATCCACAAAAACCGCAGCTGATTTTAGACCTCGTTGAAATCCAGCTTCTACTATAGTTGTCATGTTAGGACCTGGTCGCAGCAACTCCGTTGTTTCCTAAAGCCACCTCGTTCGATGGGGATGATTTGATCAACGGCCTCTTGAATGCGATTAAGCCTTTCTAGTAGCTTATAGGTCATGCTGAGTAGTGATATCGGTCGATAGTGAGAAGCATCAGATCCGTCTTTTCCCGGTTTGAGGATAGCCTGTTTGAACAGCTTTGGTAATTTTCCAGTTTTCAGAATCTCATTGAAAAATTCAATAAGCCACAACTTTGTTTTTGGTCCGATGGTTTTAAGAAACTCTGGATATATGCCATCAAAGCCAGCGGCTTTGTTTACCTTTAGCATACTCAAGGCTTTATCAAGTTCCTCAATGCAGAAATCACGTGAGTAGTCTGGGTGTGGTTTTAGTTGGGACTTCTTTATGTACAGTTCATTATTCACAGTTCGTGTCTGTTCTTTGTCTATTTTAGTTTTTGAAATATTCATCAGTCTGGATGCAACAGCATTAGCATTCACATGTGTAACTGTACTTGACAACCTGAGATCTGTACCAAGTTTTCTAATAATATTCCAGGCATTCCGACTAGAATTTGTGAAGTTGAGTCCTGCCGTTGTTTTATGCCATTTTTCTCTTCTGTTCTTGTTCAGAGCTCTCAATAGGTCATCAGCTGTTACCTTGTCGTGAGCTTCTTGATATTTGGCGTATAACTCATCGCATTCTTGGGACCATCCAGGAATGTACTCCTTCCGAAAACCACGTGGGATATATTTTCTGTTCGACGATAATCATAACTTTATTTTATAAAATTACATAAAAATGACTGATAGCCCAATTCCTTACTGATGTATTAATTATAATAAACTATGTATTACCTTAAGTCAATATTTAGTACATTGAAACTGTACCTTCTTCAGCATAGTATAGGATAAGTAACTGTGCAGTAACATACGAGGGCTGTTTTTAGCCTACTTTCGATTTTTGCACAAAATGAAAGTAGACTTATGAGATAAACACAGGGCGAAAACTTGTGTGTCTGTCTGTGTGTGTGTGTGTGTGTGTGTGTGTGTGTGAGTGTGTGTACTCTGAATGTCTGTCCCCCGTATCAATTCCAACACGGTGAAACCGAATTGAACAAAACGTGGTACAGAGGTAGCACTCGCAAACGGCAACTCCGTGTCATGTTTGATATCGTCGCCATCTTGACGGAAACGTAATGGCGGCCACCCAAATGTTAAAAGCTTAAATCAAATTACGACCAACCTAATCACTTGATCTCTACCAAATTTTGCAACAACATACCTTTTTGTGGGAAGCGTCCTTTGACCTGGCTACAAGGTCATCAGTCCAATGGTTTACAGATAGCGGCCATGTATGTGTGCAAATCGATTCCCCCTATCTATTCAAAACACGGTAAACCCGAATTGAATGAAATTTGTACAGAGGTAGCACTAGCAAAGGGCACCCCATATTCATGTTTAATATCCGTGTAACACGTTGTATTTCAACAAGCTACTACAACCAGCATTTAATTATACTCCTTGAAAAGGACAAAGAGTTATAACAATACCCATGCATTTAGGAGAAAGTAGGCTATATGTTCTTTACTGAACATCTTGTTTGAGTGAGAAAAAAAATCCACAGCCTGCTTCCAGTCTCCAACCGGGTCAGGAATGCAATGAATGAAGCCCCCATCAAGCGGCGAGGATATGAACTGTGCCGGCTGCCGAATCCTGTCGCACTCCTCTGGGGCAATGATTAAATGAATTACAGATGAAATGAAATGATAGTGGAGAGTGTTGCTGGAATGAAATTTTGACAGGGAAAACCGGAGTACCCGGAGAAAAACCTGTCTGCCTCCGTTTTGTCCAGCACAGATCTCACATGGAGTGACCGGGATTTGAACCACGGACCCAGCGGCGAGAGGCCGGCGTGCTGCAGCCTAAGCCACGGAGGCTCATCTTGTTTGAGTAAGGGCCGTATTTTTTTTAAAATTAACCGACCAATTTATTTTGAAACCACATTTATTTTTAGATTTTACATACCTTCCTCTATTTTTCTACATAGTTGCCTGGTTTATTTAGGCACTTGTCATACCTTAAAACTAAGTTCTGAAATCCCTCTGCATAAAAGTTTGCCGCCTGCTCTGACAACCAAGAATTCACGGCTGTTTTCACTTAGTCATCGTCGGCGACACTTGAGGAAAATCCATTGATAGAGTGGTTATCGTGAATCTTCGGTCCTCGTGAATTTTCGTGTCAATTGCAGTCACCAAGTCATATGAACATTTTCACGGCCACTTTTGAACTCGCGTACCCATTTTCGCGCTTTACCTTCCGTCATTGCATTATCACCATACACCTCACAAAGCTGACGATGAATGTCTGCAGCCGACTTGTTCTTGCACTTAAAAAGCGTATCAGAGATCGGTCCTCACACGCGGCGGGCGAATCAATAATCTTGAACATTGTAAAGATGCACAGTTCAGCGTACAGATTAGCTACACAGCTGCAACTGACGCCTGCAAGTTCGCAAAGGATGCCGGGAGGTAGCGCGCACGCTTGTTGGGGCGTGCGCACTAACTACGTGCTTTTAAAACATACGCCCCTTACTTAAAAACAGCGTCTGTGACTCGCTAAAATATGCAGTAAGACAGCGAAAACCTACAAGATTGCGACAGCAGCGCAACAGCGGCAATATTTGCAAACTATACTTAATAAAAAAATCTCATAACAGAGGATACTACAAATATTTTTGTTCCAAAAGCTCACAGAGTAAAATTTCAAAAACCAGATCTGTTACAAAAAATTTGTTAATAAAACATTTAAAAAAAACTTGATAAAACAGCGTTGAATTGACGAGATGTGTATGTGAAAATATGTGTGCAGAATAAATTAGGTTATAAATGATGGTTGATGTGTATTTGCTAGGCGGAGAGATATTCCAGAACTTTGGTAAATATTGATTGGTAGTGGTAGCTATGTAGAGATGAAACGATTAGCTCAGGACAGGGAGGCATGGAGATCTGCATCAAACCAGTCAAAAGACTGAAGACTCAAACAACAACAACAATACGAAAACATAATAACTTTGTCACACATATTTACCAACGTTCTCTCTACCTCGCAAATACGAACACATGAACCATTATTCATAACCTAACTTATTCTGCACATATATTTTCACACACACATCTTGACTATTGCCGTGAACATTTCAGAAATTCAAAAAATGACGTGAAATAGACAAGACCTGTTCTCTCGAGCGTCTGTGACTCGCTAAAATATGCAGTAAGACAGCGAAAACCTACAAGATTGCGACAGCAGCGCAACAGCGGCAATATTTGCAAACTATACTTATTTCCCGAGCACTCCTCCCTCGTACATAAAAAATAACAAAAAGTACTTCAGCTGCAAAATTTTAGAGCTGCAGCACTGCACAGTTCACAGCAACATAGTGCCCCCCGATTCGCCATCAGGATGGTCGCTGTTAGTCTCGAGATTCGAACCGTTCATTTTCGTAACTTCCAGCTTTCGCCTGCAGTCGTGGTGCGTGACTTTACATGCACGGCTACGGAGCAAGGCTACATTGGCAGGAAATATCACAAAGAGAAAGTGGCGGTATTACCCATCACATCAACTACATTATATGATCAAACAAACTCATTAGCCAATAAATTGAGAAACTAACCAATGAATGAAACGGGACTTACCTCTACAGAGATTACTGAAGTTAGCAGGAAGTAGTCCGGCTCCGTGGCTAAACGGTTAGCGCGCTAGGCTTTGGCCCGAAATGCCCCGGGTTCGATTCCCGGCCCAGCCATCAGGGATTCTAATCTCCTGGGGTTAATTCCCTTGGCTCGGGGACTGGGTGTATGTGACGTCTTCATCATCAGGATCACTTCATCCTCATTACGACGCCCAGGTCGCCCACGGGCGTCAACTAGAAAGACCTGCACTCGGCCTCTCCGGAGGTCACACGATCATTCATTCAACAGAAAGTAGAATTGTAGCCGACAGAACATTCTACACACATCAAAAAAGTTTTGCATATTGCGAGTCGTAGTGGTCGTTCTTGCGTGCGTGTATATCGGCTGTGCCCAAGATCGCGGGTTCAAACCCGGCCGAAGTCGTCGGATTTGTTAAAAGCGTTAAAAATCCCTCAGTATGCCTTCCTTCGGAGGGGAAGTAAAGCCGGCGGTCCCATGTCATAGATTTATGGCCTGTTAAATAACCTTCCACTAATTATACCCGTGTGAAGCTACATTAGGTTAGGATAAACATTTGGCAAACGTTCTTAGGTTCCGACGTTCGTCGCCAGGAGCCGACTGCTGTGGCATCTGGTAACCAAGTTCTGAACTAGTAGTCGTTGACGGTGGCGTTTGGCGGCAAAAGTAGGAACTAATTGAAAAAATTCAATGTCTGCAGTCCCACTCACACACTAATACAGTCATCACAATTAACACCGATTATCAGACAGATTCTACACACACCCAAAGTGCACGGGGCTACATGACCACGTTGTCGCAGCCCCTAAACTGAGGAACCAACCAACCAACACTCGCCTGTGTCAATGAGGATAGATCTGAGCGAGTGTGGAGACGACCCGGTGAACGTATGCACGACCAATACATCCGATACCGACACCAACAGGGACCGATGAGCTGGTGCAATGTTTTAGGGTGGCATCATGTATGGTCGCCGAACCCCTCGTGTACATCCCAGGGCGTATGATAGGCATACTATCCTGGCTCCTGTAGTGAAAGGCCATGCTGACAATTTCGGCCTTAATTTCACATTCATGGGCGATAACGCTCGCCCGCACAAAGCTGGCATTGTCAATGCCTTTCTTCAGGAGAATGGTATTCACAGAATGGAATGGCCTGCCTATTCTCCCGATCTCAATTGTGTAGAGCAGGCGTGGACACAGCTTAATAAATAAGTCTATCCCCAATGTACTCCATGGCAATAAGCAAAACTTTTTTTGATGTGTGTATGTGAAATACCACCGTCAAAACCCTATGGTTTTTCCACCACCGAAATGGTTTCCCATGGTTTCATATATTCAGTTCTAGACAAATGTCAGGACAGTGTTGCCATATCTCTCGAAATTTTAGGAAGGTCCTGCGTATTTTACATGAAATTGGAGAAAATATAAAAACATCTAGTAAAATCTTCCGAATTTGTGTAACTTGGTGCTCAGTTGTAACCATATTGAAAAAAATCTATGCTCTTCTATCTTACTTTCAAAAGTGTTAACGTAGGTGTAAGAGAGGGCCATGGCTCCTAACTTCTCAATAAATACGTAAAATTAAATAAGAAATTAAACTAAACATTTAAAACAAGTTAAAGTATAAAAAATAAAATAATAGAAATTATGAAAAAATTAGGCTACAAGAAAGACAAACTAACAGTCCCCTGTTTAGCATTTGCAGGCGACCTTGCACTCCTAACGTCCAGTGTGGAGGAAGCTAACCATCAACTATCCTCTCTGAACTATATACGGTAGCAGCTAAAGTAGGCTTAAAGATCGCCATCAACAAAACACAGTTTATCAGCAACATCAGAGATGCGTCCGAGTCAATCCCACTGGGGGACAAAGTAGTACAAAGGACTAACTCCTTCAAATACCTAGGAGAATGGATAACCCCAAACAGCAATGAAGACCTGGCAATGAACGACAGATGCACCAAACTGGAGAGAGCCTAGCACCTATGCAAGAATATGTACAAATCCAAATCCCTCTCAATGAATTTCAAACTCAGACACTACAGTACTGTAGTGAGACCATCAGTACTATATGCCTCAGAATACCTAAATATGGTCAGAAAAGGACAACTCCGGAAATTGGAGCTGAAGGGCCGGAAGATTCTGCGAAAAATCATGGGCCCTATTAAAGAGGAAGGCAATTATAGAATCAGTCACAATAATGAACTCTATGAACAAGTGCTGAGCATTACAACAGCCATGAGGAAGAGGAGGCTGTTCTTCTATGGTCATATTGTGAGAATGGATAATCAGAGGCTCACCTCCAGAATTTTCAACACTGTCTCTAGAGGGAAAGCAACTAACGCCAAGTGGTCGAAACTAGTCAGAAAAGACCTTGAACAATTGGATATTGACCCCAGTAACATCTATGACAGGAATAAATACAGGACTTTAGTCAGAACATCAGACTCTCTCCAGTCCGGCTGAGTGAAACTTTATAGGGGGTT
This sequence comes from Meconema thalassinum, assembly GCA_946902985.2. Taxonomy (NCBI): domain Eukaryota; kingdom Metazoa; phylum Arthropoda; class Insecta; order Orthoptera; family Tettigoniidae; genus Meconema; species Meconema thalassinum. The sequence continues at coordinate 149,673,966 of OX336395.1, read as the reverse complement.
TTGGTACCAACGCTAGCTTGCCTTGTAGTAAGTAGTACCTGCTGACAACGTTAAAAACGCTAGCAGTCATCGTGTACGACGATGTAGTTGAGTTGTACTTCTATAGAGGGCAGCAAAATCGGAAAATTAGCGAGTGTTCTTGTTAATGTTGTATATTTAATTAATATTTGAATATATATCAATAGTAAATACATATTGCAGTGCTTAGAAAGGAATACAATCGGTTTCGCACAATATTATACGAAGAAATTGAATTATATTGAATCACACATCGATTTTAGTCGATACACTGCGCTCGAAAGCGATATCAGATACTATCGATATCATTCAAACTAAGAGCTGGTTGTTCCAACGCTTCCCGTAATTCAAACGTGATATTTCTTAATTCGATTGATAGGAAGTACCGCACTGACAATTAAATAATACTGGTGTGTGATAAGTGCAGCTGTAATTTTGTCTTACAATTCATTTTTAATATTGTTATTGTAATATTGTAGTATATATGTTGTATATATGGGAAAGATCTGGTGATGACCTTCTTGGATATTGAGAAAGCATATGATAGTATTAATAGAAACAAGGTATGGGAAGCAATGAGAGCAAAAGCAGTGAACAAGGAGACAGTGGCAAGAGTGAAAGCAATGTACGAGGGAAGCAAAAGCTGTGTAAAGGTGGGAAGAGAGAGAACGGAATGGTTTCAACTGGAGAGTGGTCTGAAACAGGGAAGTGCCCTCTCACCCCTGTTATTTATAGTGGTGATGGATGAAATCATACGAAAAGTGGTAAATAGCATTGGGGAAAGGAAAATGAAGGCAATGTTGTTTGCTGATGACCTTCTGGTATGGGGAGAGGATGAGGAAGAAGTACAAGAGCAATTAGATGAGTGGGAGAAGGTAGTGTTATCATATGGGATGAAGTTCTCAGCACAAAAGAGTGAAGTGGTCATCACAACGAGGAAGAAGAACAGACTGGATATGGGCATAACACTTGGAGGACAGCAGTTGCAGAAAGTAGAATGCTTCAAGTACTTGGGAAGCATAATTGAAGAAAAGGGAGGCAATAGGATGGAAATAAATGAGAGGGGAAGGTGTGCAGATGGATTTTTCAAGAGTGTTAGGGGGATGATATGGAATAAAGATGTACCACAAAAATGTAAAGGAATCATCTACAAGACCTACTTTGTGCCAATTTTGACATATGGTTCAGAAACATGGGTGATGAAGGAAAGGGACAAGAATAAAATACGAGCAGTGGAGATGAAGTTCCAGAGGAGTAGGGTAGGAGTGACAAGAATGGACAGAGTAAGGAATGAGAGAGTCAGGGAGATGGTAAGAGAGGAACCATTGCAAAATAGAATAGAGCGATCTAGGCTACAATGGTATGGACATGTGATGAGGATGGAAGAGGAGAGGATACCGAAGATGATGTTTGGAATGGAAATGACGGGAAGGAGGCCAAGGGGAAGACCAAGGGACAGATGGACAAAAGGAGTTAAGAAGAGTGTGGAGGAAAGAGGAGTGTGCTGGGACACAGTAAATGACGAGAGATGGTGGATGGACAGGAAACGATGGAGAGGCTTATGTTCCAAGCAGACCCGACCAGCGGTTGGAAACTGCTCAAGATGATGATGATGATGAGTAGCCTACTCTTTCTATTTGTACATATCTGTGGGGTAGGCCTATGTCATGCCATGTGCTTTGTGGAAACATCCACAACTATTCTGATAGAGCCTATGTTTTCTTCTGTACTTGATATCACAGGGGGAAGAAATCGCCTATTATTAGACCAATTACTAAAATATGAAAGAAAGAAAGAAATATGAAGTAGTGGTGGGGGGATAGAGTAGGGGAAAGGGAGGGGTAGGTACGGGCCGGAAGGGGAGAGGAGCGAGTAGGCCAGGTCGGGGACGGATCGCGCTCGAGAGTGCATCTTCGCGCCATCTCATATTGTCAGTTGGAACTACTTGCGTCGAGCAATAGGTTGGTGTCAAAATTTTGCATTAAGTTGCAGCTCTACCCATATATCCTCCTTGCTCCAGTCACTAACAGCAAAAGCAGTGCGTCCAGGAGTAGGTGTGAAATGAACTGAGGAGCGGAAGGACATTCACAGTGCCAGAATGAAGGAATACTGGGCTAGGAGGAAAGCTGCCCGAGATAAGAACCACGTGGTCCACAGCCGGCCCAAACGGAACTAAAAAGAGAAAAAATAAAAGTATAAAAATGTTTGTTCTGTGGTTTGAAGCCATTTTTCAGTGTTGCCTAAGTAAACAAAAGTTTGGTGCTTTTCAGTCGGTCAACACGAATGTACCCAAAAAACATGAGATTAATAAATACATGTAATCTCATGTAATTTATTTCAGGATTAGGTTATAAGCCAACTCTTTTGGGTACATTCGTGTTGACCAACTGAAAAGCACTAAATGTTTGTTATTGATTAATTGAGGAGCTTTGCGACATCATGGTCATGTAGCCCCATGTACTTAGGCGTGTGTGTGTGTGGATTTTTTCTGATAATCTGTGTTATTGTGATGGCTGTAATAGTGTGTGTATTTGTAATTCATATGAGGAATTGGAATGAGGCAGCTGTGACCTTAAGAGCCATCCCGGCATTTGCCTGGAAAAGAAGTGGGAAACCACGGAAAACCACTTCCAGGTTGGCTGAGGTGGGAAACGAAGCCGCCTCTTCTCAGTTTTGCCTCACGAGACTGAGTGTACCCCGGTACAGCCCTCAGACCAGAATTAAATTACTTGCCAGAGCCGGGAATCGAACCCGGGTCTCTGCGGTGACAGCCAAGAATTCTAGCCACTACGCAACGAGGCGAACTGATTTAGAGTTTAAAAGGTGGCGTAGAAAATGTTTTATCAATCAGCTGTAATATTTCCAAGCATAAGGTACAATACTTTTAGTATGTATGGAGGACGAAGAATTGTGATACAGTAGAGTCTCGCAAACTCGGCACTCGGTAACCCGGCACTCCGGATTTCATGGCCACCCTGACAGGAGAAATAAATCATGATTTTTGTTTGTTTTTTTTGTGTTTCCGCACAGAGCGTTATTATGTTTTCTTTCGTCTTCTCCGTCAATGGAATTATCGACAGTTAAATACGACGCGAAACAAGTTGACCTACAGTACATAGTAAGAAGAGTAACGACGACCTGATAAATGCTGTAAATGCACAAACTGTTGGCAGTAAGAAGTAAACAAACGGTTCTCGCGCAGAGCGTTGCATTTATTTGATTGCGCATTCTCCATGACATGCAGCAAGGCATTCTGTTGGATGCAGATATTGTAGCGGCTGTCACAAGAAATTATGAAATCGACGATCATGATGAGTTGAAGATTGCGGAGTAGTGGAACAAAAAATCGCTCATACCGAGGGACTGAAACTACTCTTCGGTACTTTGAACAGCAAGGTGCATCCGCTATGGACATTCTGTTTCATCGCCGTCTTCGTCACGAGGCTTCAAGAAACAGGTTTCAAAGCGAAAAGCAAAAGAACATTGCTTATTTTTTTGCAAAAAAGTAAATGGTAATTTTCATTAAGTGAAAAAAGTATTTGCCTACTGGAATTGTTTTGTACATATACTGTACAGTGTACGTTCCATTTTTGAAAGCATTTGGTTATACCATCGGAGAACCTGGATAGCGACCATCGATTACTGGTAATGAACCTGAGAGGGAGTAATGAGAAGAAAGGGACTGAGAACCAGGAAAGACGTATAAGGATATGGAAACTGAAAGAAGGGGATAGAAGGGTCGAGTACCTCAAAATGGTAAAGGAAGGAATTCCAACAGATGAAGAAATAGGGGTGGAAGAGGAATGGGCTAGATTTAAGAAGACACTAGTGGGTGCAGCAGAAGCAGTATGTGGGAGGACAAGTAGTAAGAAGAGGTGGAAGGAAACACCATGGTGGAATGAGAAGACAAAAGATATAGTAAGGGAAAAGAATAGAGCCTTTAGGAGGTGGTATCAAAATAGGACGGTAGAGACAAGGGAAGAGTACCAGGAAAGAAAGAAGGAGGCGAAGAGAGTGGTGGCTGAGGAGAGAAGGAAGTGGATGGAAGAGTGGACAAAGATGATGGAGGAGGATAGTGAAGGTACAAAAAAGGTCCTGTATGGGATGGTAAAAAATAAGAGGCGGAAGGATCCTACGGATTATGTTAGAATGGTGAACAAAAGGGGACAAGAGATAGAAAATAGGGAAGAACTGAAGAAAATGTGGAAAGAATATTTTGAAGAACTTCTGAACCCAAATGGAAAAGATGGTGAGGAGGAAGAAATCGGGGAAGAGGAAGACGAACTGCAAACAGAAAAGGACTTAACATGGAAAGAAGTGGAAGATGCAGTGAACAAGATGAAAGGAGGGAAGGCACCGGGTGTGGATGAGTTGAGTGTGGAGATGGTGAGAGCAGCAGGAGAGGTGGGGATACAGTGGCTGTACCGAGTGATGAGGACAGCATGGAAGGAAAGGAAGACCCCAGAGGACTGGAAAAAAGGAATCATTGTCCCGATCTTCAAGAAAGGTAGTAGAACAGATTGCAGAAACTATCGGGGAATAACACTGATGAGTCATTGTGCAAAGATCTTCGAGAAAGTTTTGGAAAAGAGAATTAGGACAAGGATAGAAGGAGGGATGAGGGAAGAACAACATGGCTTCAGAGCAGGAAGGTCCACAGTGGATTTGATTTTTGCTGTAAGGCAGTTACAAGAACAGCACTATGAGTATGGAACAGATCTACTGATGGCCTTCCTGGACATTGAGAAAGCATATGACAGTGTATGCAGAAACAAAGTATGGAAGTCCCTGGAGGATAGAGGAGTAGAGAAATGGACTATAAAGAGGATAAAGGAGATGTACAAGGGAAGCGTGAGCTGTGTGAAAGTGGGAGGAGAGAGATCTGACTGGTTGGAACAAAGAAACGGCCTGAAACAAGGAAGTGCACTGTCACCGTTACTTTTCATTGTGGTGATGGATGACATAATGACCCGAGTGGCACAAGTAATTGGGGACGGAAAGATGAAAGCAATGGTGTTTGCAGATGATTTGATGATTTGGGGAAACAAGGAGGAGGAGGTACAGGAACAGTTGGACGTGTGGGAAGGAATAATACAAGGATATGGGATGAAATTTAGCATAAATAAGAGTGAGATGGTGATCACAACAAGGAAGAAGGAAAGAACCACAACGGGAATAACAATTGGTGGGGAACAGCTGAAGAAAGTGGAGAGTTTTAAGTATCTGGGAAGCCTGATACAAGATAATGGAAGAAACGATAGAGAAATAAATGAGCGGGGGAGGCAGGCAGAAGCATTTCGGAGGAGTGTGAGAAGCATGTTATGGAGCAAGGATGTCCCTCAGAACAGCAAAAAGATCATATATCGGACGTACTATGTCCCTATCCTGACGTATGCCTCGGAGACCTGGGTTATGAAAGGAAGGGAGAAGAGCAAAATACAGGCCAGTGAGATGAGGTTCTTGAGAAGCAGTATTGGAGCTACAAAGATGGACAGAATAAGAAATGAGAGGACCAGAGAATTAATGAAGGAGGAACCATTACAGGATGGTATAGAGAAATCTAGACTTAGATGGTATGGACATGTAAAACGAATGGAGGAGAAGAGGATACCCAGGAGAGTACATGAGACGAAGTGGGAAGGAAAGAGACCGAGGGGAAGACCGAGAGACAGGTGGCTGAAGGGGGTGGAAGAAAGCGTGAAGAAGAGAGGAGAAGACTGGACAAGGGTGGAGGCTGAGAGATGGTGGGAAGACAGAAGACGTTGGAGAGGCTTGTGTTCCAAACAGACCCGGCCAGTGGCTGGAAACTGTGCAAGATGATGATGATGACTGTACAGTGTACATATTATAAAAATAATTCGTACGCCTAGTTTTTCTAACTTTTCTTCTATAATTTACAGTATTGTTTTCCTTGATTTTTATACGGCAGTACAGTACTGAACTATATATTCAAGTACTGTTATTGTAGTGGCTTAATCAACTTGTGTTTCTGTTAAAAAACAAACAAATGTACTGCATTGTATTACCTTTAAACCAAAACAAATAGCTTATTTCTTCTTTTTAACACATTTCCCGATAACCCGGGATTTTCGCGAACTCGACCACACTTCGGTCCACATTAGGCCGAGTTTGCGAGACTCTTCTGTAATTGGATAAATGCCTGCCGTGTCTTGGGCGATTATCCAGCCATCAATGAAAGCATTGGGAAACGAGCATCTCCTCCTTCCTCTCCTACACCTTTTCTCTTGAAATTACCTCGCTCTTTGCAGCGTTTGTGATGGAATAATCAGCTTTCAAACTCGTCCAAAGCCTTCCAATTTCAGTGGCTAATGATAGTCAATTTGAAATAACGAGACGGTAGTTCACGACATCTGAATCTCTTATCCCCGCGGCGTTGTCATGCGCGTTAAATCGCGTTATTATGTTGTTGATACATTTAAGGAATTGGGACATCTTGGTCATCAGCTCCGTGTGTGAAATTTTTCTGATGACCTGTGATATTGAAATGACTGCATTAGTGACTATATATTTGTAATTAGGGCTAAGAGGCGGTGGATCACGAGGAGAAATGAGTATCGCAATGCTACGTAGTCATTTTTAAGAGGATTGATGCACTTCTCGCTCCCCGTACGCTTTTAAGTATACGGTCATGGGAAAAGTGGCGAATAGATTTCGAAATGGGTGCCCAATCACCTTTGACAGGATTCCCGCATCTTATAGCATGGATTGTGAACACCGTCGCGCCTGGTGACGAACGTTGGAACTAATATAGCGTTATCAAATCTAACCTACAAATTTTGGCTTCACACAAGTGTAGTAAGTGGAAGGTTCTTTTTCATGCCATAAATCTATGACAAGGGACCACTGGCTTGACTTCCCCGCCGAAGGAAGGCATACTAAAGGATTTTAACGCTCTTGAAAAATCCGACGACTTCAGCCGGGTTTAAACCCGCGATCTTGGGCATAGAAGCTCAGCATGCTAACTTACCCACTACGCCACCGAACTATACCAGACCCAAAACAACTGTGAACATGAGGGAGGAGCCAGATTCAGACACTCACTCGCGCCAGCCAATAGCATAGCGCGGCGTTGCCTAGTTAACTCAACAAGCTGGGCTCGCTGCACCGTACGAAATCGTTATTTCTCTCCGCGCACGAAAATATTATTCAATTATTTTGATGACCCTATGTTACAGAGCTAAACATTTTGAAACTGACTGTCCAAACCCCGTGACGATACGACTAGCCATTCGGGAGATAACATCTGCCCTTGAACTGAAGGCATAATTAGAGGAGGAATGATTTAGGTGTTGAAATATTTAGGTTCACTAGGGTAGATAACGAAGAGTGACGGTATTGCTGTATCAATTCAGTAGTGGAGCTTTAACAAATGCTGTGAGCTGAAGTTTTGAACTCATAACAATGTCCCTTAGCAAGCCCAGTGGCTGCCGAACAGTTTTACACAGCCAGGCAAGAAATATAATTTTCAGGGGATATGGCCTTTAAAAGAAGCTTTCGAATACAGAAGTACGTGAAAACACAAAATCTGATAACCTGTGTTATTGGTGTATCAGCAATTATGTTTTTATTTGTAATTGAGTCGAATAAAACTCATCTCTTCACAGTTTTACCTCACGAGGCACAGTGTAGCCAGTTCTAACCCTGGGACCAGAACTAAATGTCATGATTGAGCCGTGAATCGAATCCGGACCTCATGGGTTGTTGTTGATTGTTTTAGGGGCTTTGTGACATCGTGGTCATGTAGCCCCGTGTATTTGTGTGTGTGTGTGTGTGGAATTTGTCTGATAACCTGTGTCACTGTGAAGTCTGTATTAGTGTGTGTATTTGGGTAGGAAGCAGCCATGGCACGTTAGGTACCATCCCGGCATTTGCCTGGATTAGAAGTGCGAATCCACAGAAAAACCACTTCCAGGATGGTTTAGGTAGGAATCCAACTCACATCTTCCCAGTTTTGCTTCACGAGGCTGAGTGTACCCCGTTCCAGCCCTCAGACAAGAATTTAATTGCTTGGCAAAGCTGGGAATCGAACCTGGACCTCCTGAGCCACAGCCAAGAATGTTGGTTGCTACACCAGGAGGTGGACACGTGCACAAATAACGTTTGTGTGATATCTTATATCTGCCTTATATCACATTGTGCGCACTCCGTTGTGAACATAGATATTCGTAGGATTAGGCCCCCCAGCTCGTACATGTTCTTACATTCGGAGCGCCATGTGTTCACGGAACAGGTCATGCGTATACTGCGAGCGTAGAGCTGTATCATCTCCGCTGTGGCAACAGTGCTCAGCTGGACGCACGCTACTGGGCTAGCCCATGTTCACAGTTGTTTTGGGTCTGGTTATAGATGGCGAACACTTGTTGTCATGGTAACCACCGGATATCCGTGTCAGTCAGTCGTTTGTCCACGTTAATCACAGATAGACCCTCAGCCATATCCATTTTAATAATAATAATCCTTTACAAATGTAGGAAAAGACGATTGAAATGTTACGGGCATATCCTCAGGATGGGCAATCAGAGACTGACCAAAAGAATTCTTAACCTTGGCCTATCAATGAAAGTTAAAAACACCTGGCTGCTTGAACATGGAAAAGATCTTCAGGAAATAGGCATCACGGATGACATTGTGCAAGACAGAGCTAAGTTCAGAGAATTAGTCGATAATCACCGCTTTGCAAACCATCCAAGCACTATCACCAACAAAACCTGGTCAGAAGATGGCAAGAGAAGCCACAGCGAGAAGATGAAGAGATTTTGGGAGAAGAGAAGGGCAATGCCATCAGCTAAATAAGTTCAATCGCGCTTCTTAGTCGGGCATGACGCAGGAAGAAAGAAAGAAAGAAAGATGATGATGATAATTGTTGTTTTAAGGGGCCTAACATCTAGGTTATCGGCCCCTAATGGTTTGGGTCATCATGAAGATGAAAATGAAATGCAAACTATAACTAAAAACTAACTACTAACTTATATACTAGAAGAAGAAATGGAAAACAAAAGGAGAATAAGGCAAATAAAGGACACGAGGAAAAGAAATGCCCTCAACCCTCGAAGAATGCGGATTGAGGGACTTGAAAGGAAGGAGAGCCATGAATGGTTGATAGGAAAGTGAAAGAGGAGAGAGTCCTCCGCACAGGTAACGGACAAAAGGGGGAAACCGGACCCAGCTCAGGAACCCTCGGAGCCACCAACTCCCGAACTCACCAGCCGTGAGCCCCTGAGAGTGTAGCAATATCCAGGGTGCACCAGAAGTGGTGGGGCTACATACACCCTGCCTCCTTGAGGGCCTTGAGCATAAGGCAGGAGATAACATGAAAATAAAAAGAAGGCTGACCCCTCGCAGAAGGAGGGTATCAGAAACGATGAGACAAGGGCCAATTAAAGCGGGCAAGGAAGAGACTCCCTAGGCCTCGGATACCCTAATACCGTCGGGGTCGGAAGAGAACAAGAGTTGACCAAGGGAGGGCGACAGGAAAGAAGACGGAGAGGAGCCCGGCCCAAGTAAGTGGAAGCTGGGACCCCGTGGTCGCCAACCCACGTCCCACAAGAAAGAAAGAAAGAAAGAAGACACCTTTACAAATGAGAGGAATTTTTATTTTGCTTGCATCCGAGGGACGGACGGGATACAAATATAGAACAGGACATTATGGTCGTCACCCCACACCTTAGTTGTAATGGCGGCCAGCCCTTCACCTCCAAGGAGGGCAAAACAACCCCTTGATGATGATGATGAAGATGATGATATCACCCTGGCCATAGATTTTGTCTTAGTAGGGAATTCAAATTGCGCGGGAAGTTATCATAATTCACTCATGAGGCTGTATTGTCTACACCGTCCAGTCTGCAAGTCTCTGTTTGCGAACAAGTCTCCTTCTCGGCTTCTACACCTCTCAATTTTAAATCGGTCAACTTTTGCTTCTCTTACCCTTTATTGCCGAGTTCATTAACCTCTTTGGTAATAATAACAATATCGTATGGCCTCGGATGGCGGGAGCAAGCTTTGTTAATTGACACCCAGAGGGCAGCTTGCATGTCTATTTTTGTTGTTCCATGCCGCGCTATGAAAGTCAAGGAGGTTAGAGATATGTGCTCAAATCTAACCTCCTTGACATTATAGCGCTTTCTGGTAGAGAAAGGAGAAACTTTTGAGTTGGCAGAAAATCCCGAGATTAATTTTGCCATTATGAACACGGCCTACTGAATTAAAATGCGATCTTTAACATGCCAACAACGTATGATATATGCGTGTCGTGATTTTTGATGCCTTTCAAAAATCACTTAGCCTACCATGGCCAGGAGCGAACCTGCAATCTTGGGGTTGGTAGACCGACAAGATAACCACTCACCAACCGTGGCAAGCACCTCTTAGGTAATCTCTCCTCCCCCATTCTCTTCACATGTCCCCACCATCTGAGTAGCCTCATACGAACAGCTTCATCTAGCGTGCTCTTTTCTAACTTAGCCTTTATGTCTTCATAACGAGTACCTTCCTACCATTGCTCCCAGCAATCGTTCATGCTACTCTCATATCAGTTACCTCTAGCTCATGTATCAGATATCCTGAATGTGCCCAGCTCTCACTTCCATACAGCAAGGTCAGTATAAATACTGAGTGATGTAGGAAGAGTTTCGTGACTACACTAACTTCTTTCTTGCAGAATACTGTAGATCGCAACTGAGAACTCACTGCATTGGCATTTCTGCACCTCGACTCTCAGGCCGCTTCGGTGGCGTAGTTGGTAGCATGCTGAGCTTCTATGTGCAAGGTCACGGGTTCAAAACCGGTCGAAGTCGTCGGATCTTTTAAAAGCGTTAAAAATCCCTCAGTGTGCTTTCCTTCGGAGGGGAAGTAAAGCTGGAGGTCCCATGTCATAGATTTATGGCATGAAAAAGAACCTTCCACTTACTACACTTGTGTGAAGCCAAAAAGTGTAGGTTAGATTTTTTTTGTCGTGTAGCCTCCTGAGAGGCCGAGTGCAGGTCTTTCTATTCGACGCCCGTGGGCGACCTGCGCGTCGGGATGAGAGATGGAATGGATGAAGATGAATGAAACTGGGCAAGGATGTGGAAGGAAGCGGCCGTGGCCTGTCAGAAGGTACTGTCCCAGCATTTGCCTGGTGTTGAAAATGGGGGAAACCACGGAAAACCATTTCAAGGACAGCCGACGGTGGGACTCGAACCCACGCGTCTACCGAGTCAGCAGAGAGCTTGGCCCCTTGACCTAACGCTGCGCTTTAGCCCGCGTAGCCACTACTGTCGGTAGGTTAGAATTGATAACGCTATATTACTTCCAACGTTCGTCACCAGGTGCGACGGTGTTCACAATCCATGCTACATGATGTTCAGAAAAAATATAGTAGTTTAACGAGATTTGGGAGTTAATTAATTAATTTTTATTTATCGTATGACTTTTAGTGCCAGGAGTGTCCGAGGACATGTTCGGCTCGCCAGAAGCTGTAGCTGCTTCTATCAGCACCCATAGGGTGAGCTATAAGTTCCGTTCAATTTCAAGTGGTTCCAACTTTCGCTACCAGATGTCAATGATACCTAGTGGTGAACGCTGGAACTTTGATACAGCGTTCCAATGAAATCTAACCTAGAAATTTAGCTTCAGACAAGAGTAGTCCGTGGAAGGATCTTTTACAAGCCATAAATCTATGTCATGGGACCGCCGGCTTTACTTCCCCTCCGAAGGAAGGCATACTGAAGGATTTTAACGCTCTTAAAAAAACCGACGACTTCGGTCAAGTTTGATCCCGCGATCTTGGCCACAGCAGTTCAGCATGCTACCAACTATGCCAAAAAAATCATTAGTATGCCTTCCTTCGGAGGGGAAGTAAAGCACGCCGATTTATGGCATGAAAAAGAACCTTCCACTAATTTCACTTGTGGAAGCTAAAATTTGTAGGTTAGTTTGATAATGATAACACTCTGATAGTTCCAACGTTCGCCATTGGGTGCAGACTGCGATGGCATTTAGTAGCCACGTCCTCAGCTAGGTGTCGTGGATGGTAGCATTTAGTGGCAAAAGTAGGAACTACTTGAAAAAAAGAGACTGATAGTCAGTCTCAAAGACTGGACTTTATATCATTTTAAATGCTAGCAGCCAAGCACCAAGAAGGCAGTGCGTGAACAGAGTTTCAAGATTCTATTTTGTTTCTTCACTGCCTACTTGATTGTTCTCGCAATGCCTTCTTGAAATTCGGTTCTCGCACTGCCTTCTTGGTACTCGGCTGCTATATCGTACTATGACGTCACACACCTCAGTGCATTCTCGGTACATTTCGTCCCGTCACCGTAACGTAACGCCAGACCTCAGCGTAACGACGAAGTCGACAAGATCATTTAAAATGATAATAATCCTTGCAATGGGCCGTTCAAATGAAAAGTATTTGTAAGTTGCTGGTGTCATAGGCCTGTATGATATGTCAGCAATATCTAGTTTTAATTTTGTGTATTTGATTATGTAATGCTTATTATATACATATGTGTATTATTTATTACAACATTAAACAACCTTGATTAAAGAAAACAATGTTTTGGAACGTGTGTTCCGTTTTTCCATTCTTGAAATATGGCAACCCTACCGCTATCGTAAAACAAACGATGCAAAATTACAATATTTTTATAGATGTTTCTCGGAAAGTCCTTGTAGTAGGCAGGAGAATTTTAATGGAAAAAACAGTGGGATATATGAAAATAGGCTATTTAGTTCTTCACGGAACTACTCGTTTCTTGTTTTGTTTCACGTTCCAAATATTCCGTGTTTTTTATATAATTTGATAATATATTCCATTTCGCACCAATTTTCAAATGCCCCGCTTCAGAATTGATTGTAATACCTATAGCTTGTTTTCTGGTGATACAGGCGCAAGTTTGAAAGAGAAAATGATTTCTATGTCTGTGTCATATAGTTGGGTACATGTTATAGGTTTATTAGGGGCAACAAAATTAGTCCTTATGAAGTTAATACTCGGCACTTTCCCCGCCAATGCTTTTACGGAGAGAGTTTTTTCTGTCATGAATATCAAATGGAGAGATGATAGAAACAGAAGCATCATTAGTTTGATAAAACAAGAATTGTTCACATATTACAATTATGACGAGAATTGCAGTGAATTTTATCAAAGGTACTTACAAATAAAAAAAGACACGGATAGTCAGTCTGAAAGACTGGACTTTATATCATTTTAAATGCTAGCAGCCGAGTACCAAGAAGGCAGTGCGAGAACAGAGTTTCAAGATTCTATTTTGTTTCTTCACTGCCTACTTGATTGTTCTCGCACTGCCTTCTTGAAACTCTGTTCTCGCACTGACTTTTTGGTACTCGGCTGCTACATCGTACTATGACGTCACACACCTCAGTGCATTCTAGGTACATTTCATCCCGTCATCGTAACGTAACGCCAGACCTCAGCGTAACGACGAAGTCGACAAGATCATTTAAAATGATAATAATCCTTGCAATGGGCCGTTCAAATGAAAAGTATTTGTAAGTTGCTGGTGTCATAGGCCTGTATGATATGTCAGCAATATCTAGTTTTAATTTTGTGTATTTGATTATGTAATGCTTATTATATACATATGTGTATTATTTATTACAACATTAAACAACCTTGATTAAAGAAAACAATGTTTTGGAACGTGTGTTCCGTTTTTCCATTCTTGAAATATGGCAACCCTACCGCTATCGTAAAACAAACGAGCGCCGTCAAGTGAATGTAAAAGTGCGCTACGTTTCATTGCAGTGGTGGATACTGTTCTCCATACAAAACAAACCTAACGTGAGGCTTACGCTCCAGACCCCCTTGATTGTGGTGTTATCGGTAATTTTCGTCCACACAGTCGTCTAACCAAGGAGCGACCAATGGTTTCGTCTAGACCAGAGATTCCCAAACTGAGCGAAATCGCCAGTGGGTGAAACTCACAGAATGTGAATTCGATGGGCGATTTGAAAAAAAATGGTGAGCAAATAATTCAGTTTTGATATATAGAATATGACCGAGAAATGTTTGCCTATAAAAACAAGGAGTAAAATAACAAGAAGTTCCGTGACGAACTAAAGAGCCTACTTTTCTTAAAATTTAAGATTCATGCCAATGATTGATCTATATGGATCTATCTAGAATAATGACGATATTAAGTTGGTAATAATAGAGAACTACAGTTGGCAGCCCTGGTGACTGAATATATTCTTAATTCCATCTCTTAAGGTACAGAATACAAAATTTAGTTGAAGTCCAATGGATAGCATGGACGTTACATGCAGTTAAACATTGGATCTAACAGCGCACGTAAAATCATGTTGGAAACAATGACATACATGCATTGATCAGAAATAATCTGAAATAATATGATCTATTGTTGTGTCAATTTTGAATGAAATCCATTAGTTAGAATAGAAGTTACATGCATTTTAAAATTGGACCTATCAGCAGGCTTATAATCATGTTGGCAGCACTGACATATATCAGTTACACCAAATTAATCTAGAATGCCAGGTACTATACGTGTGCAAAGTTTAGAGCTATTGGCTTGCATACTTTCTGATATATTGATATTAGGATAACAAAAATAGAGACAGTATTTATTAACAGTTGGCAGCCCTGGTTACTCTTAAGAATCGGCATCGACATATCTGTTATGGTACACATAGCACACACAAAATTTGGTTGAAATCCAAATGATAGTATAGAAGTTACATGTATTTAAAGTTGGACCTCTCAGCAGGCTTAGAATCATGTTGGCAGCACTGACGTATATAAGTTACTCCAAATGAATATAGAATGTCAGGTACTATACGTGTGCATATTTTAAAGCTGTCGGCTTGCATACTTTCGGATATATGGGTATTTGGATATTAAAACATGAGAGCATTTCTTAACAGTTGGCAGCCCTGGTGGCTCTTAAGAATACGCTCAGTCATATCCACTTATGTACACATAGCACATACGAAATTTAGTTGAAATCCAATTGATAGTGTAGAAGCTATATGCATTTAAATTTTGGACCTATCAGCAGGCTTATAATCATTTTGGCAACACTGCCATGTATGGCCTCCTTGAAATTAAACTGCAATATTACTATCTAATCGTGTGCCAATTTTGAAATAGCTCCCATTCATACCTGCCAAGATATCCAACATTGAGCTCAAATTTCAATTGCGATTTTTCAGCAGTTGGTAGCACTGACATCATTTTCAAATATGGCCGTGAGTAGGTTAGTAGCAAGGCTAGTAAACTACAGAGGTTGCCTCAATATGGAGCTCTTAGGCGAGGGGATCGCGGAGGGAAGGGAAAGGACGTGACGTCACACGTTTCCTCGTAGCGCGCGAGATATGCAAGGTATTTCAACTTTCCCACACATTATATTGTATGGATTGCAGTGGTTTAAAAACGTGTTTTAAGCCCTTTTGTTTATAATCATGCCAGGCCAAAGATGTGCTGTGGTAGTTTGTCACAGTTATTATAAAGTTGGAAATGACGTGTCGTTTTTCACGATGCCTAAAGACGCATGCTTTCGCAATCAGTGGATTGCTGCATGTAAGCGAAAAGATCATTGTAACCCTCAAACAAGTAGGATATGTTCCCTCCACTTTAAGAGTGAAGACTTCGAAATAGACTATAGGGCCGAATTGCTTAATATAAAGCCAAGATTTCCAAGGTATCTAAAACCAAATGGTAAGTGAGCCTAGCTGGCCTACTCTTTAAGTTTTGATGACCTGCTAGGATGATTTTAAAGCTGTTAACATTTTTGACATATTTCGTACATGGTATCAGGGGCGTATATACATTTTTTCGAGGGGGGGGGGGGGGGCTGACACTATCGTGGAAAATTGTGAGTACTTAATGAATTTTCTATTATAGACTATGGAGTATGAATGGAAAATATCTAAATGGGCTACTTGTCAATTTATAAAGCAGAAAGGTAAACACTCATTTTCTTTTACAAATTGATAATTATTTCTTTAAAGTAGACTACTGTGAAATACATTGTATGTTGTACCCAAGTTGACTTTTTACGGGGGGGGGGGGGGGATCTGGAGCCTCCTCACCCCCACTCCCTTATATACGCCCATGCATGGTATTTTGTTTGTGGACAAGATGGAAAATTTCATGAGTAATTCTCTTTGCAGTGGTAAAAATTCTTTGCAAATATTCCAGAAAGCAGTCATCATTTCAATAAAATCCCTTCGACTTCTGTACCAAGATATGGCCCGTACTCCGTAGGCATAACACAAAGTATATTCTCACACATAGGCTAAATCAAGATGTACTGGAAAACCTCTTTTCACAATTGCGAACACGTGGTGGCTTACACACCATCCTTCTGCATTTACAGACTGAGGATGATTATTTTAGGAAAAAATCCAGGAGTTGTTCAAACGCAAACTAACACTGCTGATCCAGATTCAGATGAATATGTAGTTGCTAAAGCACTAAACAAAGCTGGCATAGTGTCTGAATCAAGTAACGTGCTTCCAGGACTAACCTTACGGAGCAATGTGCAACCAGAGTACTTCGTTGTCAATATCATGGAACAAAGTGAGGAAGATGGCAAGGCTTATGTTGCAGGTTATGTAGCCCACAAGTTCCAAGATAAATTTCCACAACTTGGGGAACTTAACCTATGGAATGTAAACTCAACACGATTATGCATTACCAACCTTGATTAAACCTTGTCTTACGGTGGTATGACCGATCCCTCAGAAACTTGGCTAAACCAGTATCGGCACATTTCAGCAAAATTCGTCACATTTCAGCAAAATTCGTCACATTTCACGAGGCAAGAACGTTCTAAGAAGAACGACAGATTTTGTGTCGAGAGAAGTTCCTGACGTACCGTCTGGTGGGGTTGAGGAAGCTGTGATAACAATTTTCTTCATCAGATTGAAACATTCCAATTCTATCTTGCATAAGAAGTGGTTATTGGAAGTCACTAACACCCACGATACTGCTACCGAGTCTAGGCGAATTTCCAAGAAATTCAAGAAGATCACAACCTATAATGTAAGTAGGCTACATTCAGTTGCTTTATCACCCATTTACCAATAATTTCATGAGAATAAACTGTTATTTGCGTACTCAACAGCTGATGTTGACAGTTTCGTTACGTTCCCCAAATGGCGCGTTAGGTATCTTGTGATGTCATCCGCCTTGTGAGCGCTGATTGGTGAGTGAAAATTGAGGCAACCTCTGTAGTTTATAAGCCTTGGGTTAGTAGTGCCGATTCTAACTCCCCCCACCACTACTCCCAATGCGAGCCGATAACTCCCGAACCCGTGGTCGGAGATTCACGAATGAAGTGTCGTTGGACTCGGGCTGACGGGGGCTTTGCTATGGACCACTTATTTCAACCCCTAAATAAAACCTACCCCTACTAGGGGGTGAAATTGTAATTTTTAGTGAAAGTCTCTTTTCAAATACGACATGTATAAGGTGCGCTGCTAAAATGAACTTAAATGTTGTTGCTCATATCGCGCATGCGTTTTTCTGGCTGCCGCTATGGATGAACATTTTTGTTTTTGTTTTTTACGCATGCGCACTTGGGATTTTTGTAAGAGGGCGAGCTCTTTGAAAAAAAATGATTGATAAGAAGAGGTTTTGGTGGTGAGGAGAGAGCCAGATAGTCGCCTACTTTCCTACGAAGTTTGTCGATATCTCTCAAACGCAAGGTCGGATTTGGACGTGTGACGTGTCAAATCGCTTGTCTCGAAGCCCTATACATGTTATTAATAGGTTAAAGTTTTGAGAATTGGGGAAACAGGCTTTTTGGGGGTAAAACTGTGATTTTAGACTTTTTCCGATATTTCACGAATGCATGGTCGGATTTGGTCCTATGACGTGTCAAATGGCTTGTCTCGAAACCCTGTGTATTTTGGTAATAGGTTAAAGTTTTTGAGAATGCTGGAAACACGGTCTTTTTGGGGTAAAAACGTGATTTTAGACTTTTTGCTATATCTCGCGAACCAAGTATGCTAGAGGCGTGTACGACGGGTCCAAGGACTCGGGCTGACGTTCTCTTTGCTATGGACCACTCGTTATATTTTTTTAAAAAAATTGGAAACTCGATTTTGAGGTAAACACGTGTTTTTTGTGATTTTTGCCGATATGTCACGAACCAATAACGCTAGAGACGTGTACGAGGTGTCCTAGGACTCGGGCTAACGCCCCCTTTCAAATGTGGTAGATATTTTTTTCGAAAAAATAATTCACAAAGGGCCTAACGCCGTACATGTTGAAAAAAAATCATTACCGTTACCTGTTTATAATGTTTATAAAGCGTGGTGGTTGAGAGAGACGATACGGCTGGGTATGTGTGTGTTTCAACGAACCTGTCGCTAACCACAAGGACCATGCTTAATAGAACAATCGCTATTTCGGCGGATCGGTGTATGACAGAGCGAGCGTGCGTTTTTCCTGATATTTTACCTTTAACGTGTAAACGGTGATGAGAACTTGATTCTATGTTGGTCGAAGCGAGTATCGAAAACAAACGAGCAGGAGGTGAAGGTCATTTGAGCTTATTGGAAGGCTCCGATCTGACTTGACAACAGGTGCAATGGAAAAAATGACCAAGACGCTTGAAGGTGAAATAATCTGACCATCGTGGTGGCAGGGAAGTGCGAAAGGCGTGCACACATGTGAAACCACAGGCACGCTAAACCAGTGACATCCTGTCTTGCTTCGTACGTGACAAAATGCAAGTCCATGTGACATTTGATCTACCGCAGGTGTTCACCTTGGACGTTATCTGTCCACGTGCATGATAACTGTTAACAAGTCACATCCTGTTTTGCTTCGTACGTGACAAAATGCAAGTTCATGTGAAATTTGATTCGCCACAGGTGTTCACTTTGGGCGTTAGCTGTCCACGTGACCGATAACAGAATGGTCAAAGCGTGGGAAAAAATGATTATACATGCAACGTAGCATATATAAAGACATGTCGTTATCATTTCCACTCTCACTTGGGTGGACTACCTTTGAACACATTGCATTGCGTGAAACACTTGGTCTTGTTTAACAGTTTTGGTGTTGGTGGAAAATACTTAACCTTGTTGTGGGGTAGGTATATACATATATATATTTATTCATTTATACATTTATTGATTAATATATATATATTTACAAGCAATTATTTATTGATTAGGTAATTAATGATTTTATTTATTTGTTTGCAGATAACCGGCATACCTTACATGTCTGAGGGAGAAGAAACCATTGCACTTTTGAGCCCACTAGAAGGGAAGAACAACAAGTCACTGCAAGTAAAGGTGAGATGATTTTTTTAAACTAACTTGTTTCATTTTTTTTGTTTTATGTTTTATTTTATGAAATGTATGTATTAACTTGAATTTAGGTATTTATAGCGGTTTATTTTATTTATTTTTAGAAACTTGGAAAGAATAGTCTTACCGACGTAGTAGTCGCTGAAAAAAAAAACGAAACGCACTAAAGCGAAACCACTGCCAAAGAGTGAACTGTTTAAAACTCAGGTAAGTCCAACTTAAAAATGCTATTCCATTTTACCACTACTGAAAACTCGTAGACAAAAAAAATTCATTACCTGTACATGACTGGGACAATGATTGCTTTCTTGATTAATGGCTATGTTGTTGTTGTTGACTGGGAAAAGTACAAGGCCATGTTGGATTTTCTAAAAATAAAAATAATAAATTTAATTTATGGGTGGTTCCCTATGGACTCAACGAATATTCACAGGTTTGAACATGATAATGTGAACAAAATGACATGACATTCATTTTTGTTTATATAATGGTTAAAGGGAGGGTGGGGGAATGTAAATGACTGTAGCTTTATAAAAAAGAAAATAAGTACATGAGTTACTGTTAGTGTCAACATACAGTTTATTTTTAATGGTGTTTTGATATATTAATGCCAATTAACGTTAACGTTTTATTTACAAGTATTGATTGATTGATTGATTGATTGAGTGATGGGTTATTTTGTTTGCTTTTAGGTGTCGTCATGTGCCATTAACGTAATGAACAGACAGTGAACAAGCATGCATTATGCTTTAAAGTACTCTGTGCTCTTGTGCAATGTTAATAACTTACAATAAGAAAAAGTTTTATTATAACACATGGCGTTAGTACCAAATACAATAAGTGAGCAAGTTGGTTTACCACGTGGGATAAATTTAAAATCAGAACATGATCGATGGTTAACATTTGAATCCTGGCCTGTAGGCTTTTTGTCGACGCATGAACTTGCAAAAGCCGTTTTTTTTTACTTGAACCGAGAAGATGTGGTGCGCTGTGTGTTTTGTCGTATTGAACTTTCACACTGGGAAGAAGGGGATGATCCCTTTAGAGACCATTTGCGATGGTCTCCTCACTGTCCTTACATGCTTGGAAAGCAAGTGGGTAACCTACCCGTGCATTCATTTTACCGAACCACAAGGCCTTTGGCTGCTACTTACGTTGCTGAATCACAAATAAATAATAATAATGATGTATTACCAGTCAACGGTAGTGTCGATATATGTGGTCCATATGCCATAGACAGTGTTGAATTGGCGTGTGCTTTTGAAAAATTGGGAGTTTGCAAGACTAAAGAACTAGCACACCCAGAGTACAGCTCTGTTGAAAAACGTTTCGAATCTTATAAAAATGTTTGGCCATTAATATTAAAACACCTTACCAAACAGCTAAGTGAAGCTGGATTTTTTTATACTGGTGAAGGGGATAAAACAATATGTTTTTATTGCGGATTTGCTTTAAAGGATTGGCAAATGACTGATGACCCTTTAGTGCAACATGCTCGTTGGTTACCAAACTGTAAATACATGGTGTTGCTTAAAGGTCAGGAATTTGTGAACACTATTCGTAAAGAAAAAGTGATTGCAGCACAAGACATAAAAGTGCCTTTAGAGTTAGAGCACGCGGAGCAAATACATAAGGCTGAAAGAAAAGACTTGTCTCACGAACAGATACAAAAGTGTGACCAACAATTATGTAAAATTTGTTATCAAGATGAACTAGGTGTTGTATTTTTACCCTGTGGACACATGATAGCCTGTGTCAAATGTGCATTAAAACTTAACACTTGTGCTATATGCAGAAAAGTAGTATCTGCTACAGTTAGGGCATTTCTTGCATAACTAGTATAATTTATTCGCCATGCATAGTGCAAAATCCCTAATTGCACAATATTATTAAAACTGTTTTAGAGTGTAATAGATATGCTTTTGTTTTGTTTATAGACTACTACAATGAATGTTTTGAATGCTGTGGGACAATCATGTGGCTTAGAGACAAAGAAGCTCAGCGAATTGCCAACGCATATTCCATTCCGCATTATCAAGATTCGGAAATTGAAAACAGCATATGGTGATCGTGTACTTTGTGTATGTGAAAACTTTGAGACATTTCTGCCTATACGGTTTAATGATATGTCGGAAAGTGTTTTTGATGAAGTCAATAATGCTGTGCAACCTGTACACTTAATTTATGAAGGTTTTAAAAACAATAGGTGCATGATTCGTTTTAATTAAATAAAAAAAGTCAAATAATAATGGAAGATATAAGTCATGGCAATGGACTGAAAGAAAAAATATGTGTATAGAATAATAATGTCTTAGTGTTTAGTATTGTCTTAAAAATATTATCATGAAACCAAAAAATGTATATAAAGTTTGTAAATAAATGAAAATAATGGTACAATGTTGTTTTATTTTCTATAGAAGTCAGAATATTTAACATTGCAGAGTATACATGATTATGACAATAAAAAGCACACTTAATACAAGTCTTTGCCTTTACGATAGTGTGTTATAGTTTTAAAAACAAAGCTTGTTGTAGATCTTTTTTCTTCCACGGTAAACAATAGGCATGAAAACGTTATTGTCCTGTTTTGGATCATTATCACTATCATAATCATAAGCTGCATGATCTATATCACTATTATTATAATCACTATAATTATCCTCAACATTATCCTCAACATTACTAAAACCAGTTAAATATTCCTGGTCCTCTTCCTGTTCCTCTTCCTCTTCCTCTACAGTGTCCTCGTGTAGAGTCTGCGTGGCTTTTGATAATGTTAAGGGTTTTTTGAACATTGAATTATTTTCAATAGTAGTATTGTTTTGTAGCACTTGCTTTTTAACATTTTCATGATTTTCTGTTGACAGCAACAGTGTTTCATGCAGTACACTACATTGATGATCACTGACACTTAAAACCACACTATTTTTGCTTTTTAGCTCACTGCGACATTGTTTTGAACGTTGTTTTGTACAACGCCAAATAACAGTTCCATTTTTATTGGTTCGTTTCACAATATATGAATATCCTTTATAGAATGCATGAGGCTTACCATACCTAGTCACAGATACTTCCATATCAACTGTCAAGCTTAGACTAAGCTCTAGTAAAGACAACTTGGTAATAAGAACAATAGATTAATGTGCGAGCATATATGGGTGCAAATGTGGGAGCAAAAAAAAGTGGGAGCAAAAAGTGGGAGCAAGAATTGGGAGCAAAAAAGTGGGAGCAAAAAGTGGGAGCAAAAAGTGGGAGCAAAAAGTGGGAGCAAAAAGTGGGAGCAAAAATTGGGAGCAAAAAGTGGGAGCAAAAGTGGGAGCAAAAGTGAGTGTAAAAGTGAGTGCAAACGTGGGTTCAAAAGTGAGTGCAAAAGTGAATGTAAAAGTGGGTGCAAAAGTGGGTGCAAGAGTGGGTGCAAAAGTGGGTGCAAAAGTGGGTGAAAAAGTGGGTGCAAAAGTGGGTGCAAGAGTGAGTGCAAAAGTGGGTGAAAAAGTGGGTGCAAAAGTGAGTGAGTGAAAAAGTGGGTGCAAAAGTGAGTGAGTGCAAAAGTGGGTGCAAAAGTGAATGCAAAAGTGGGTGCAAACGTGGGAGCAAAAAGTGGGAGCAAAAAATGGGAGCAAAAATTGGGAGCAAAAAGTGGGAGCAAAAGTGGGAGCAAAAGTGAGTTTAAAAGTGAGTGCAAACGTGGGTTCAAAAGTGAGTGCAAAAGTGAATGTAAAAGTGGGTGCAAAAGTGGGTGCAAGAGTGGGTGCAAAAGTGGGTGCAAAAGTGGGTGCAAAAGTGGGCGAAAAAGTGGGTGCAAAAGTGGGTGCACGAGTGGGTGCAAAAGTGGCTGAAAAAGTGGGTGCGAAAGTGGGTGCAAAAGTGAGTGCAAAAGTGGGTGCAAAAGTGAATGCAAAAGTGGGTGCAAAAGTGGGAGCAAAAACTGGGAGCAAAAAGTGGGAGCAAAAAGTGGGATATGAAGAAAGTAGGAGCAATTATGAGAGTAAATGTGAAAGGAAAAGTGGGAGCAAGTATGGGAGCAAATGAGAAAGCAAAAGTGGGAGCAAAAAGTGAGAGAAAAAAGTGAGAGCAAAAAGTTGGAGCAAATATGAGAGCAAAAAAAAAGTAGGAGCAAGTATGGGAGCAAATGTGAAAGCAAAAGGGGGAGAAAAAAGTGAGAGAAAAAGTGGGACCAAAAAGTGTAAGCAAAAGTGGGAGCAAATATGAGAGCAAAAAAATGTGGGAGCAAAAAGTGGGAGCAAAACGTGTAAGCAGAAGTGGGAGCAAACAAGTGTGAGCAAATATGGGAGCAGAAAGTGGGAGCAAATGTGAAAGCAAAAGTGGGAGCAAAAAGAGCGAGCAAAAGTGAGTGCACAAAGGGGGAGCAAAATGTGTGAGTAAAAAGTGGGGTCAAATGTGATGTTTTACTAAAACAATCCCCCCTAACCTAACCTAACCTAACTTGACTCAACCTAATTTCACCTAACCTAACTTCACCTAACCTAACCTTCCAACTCTCAGATCAAAAATTAAATTCTGGCTATAGTCGCGTTGGAATCCAAAACCTCTGGGATAACACCCAAGTATACTAGCCACTACACCGCGAAATGGGCAAATTATCATGCAACACAACACAAAAATAAAAAGTTTTCTGTAGTGTAACTCATTGGCTGACAATCATAGTTGAGAATTCAAACCCAAGACCTCAGGACTTTAGTTTTGAACATTATCAGAAATATTATTCCATTTACATTTTGCTGTTGCTTATAGTTATAAGAGTTGGCATTAATATGGGAGCAAAAGTGAAAGCAAAAAGTGGGTGCAAGCATGGCTGGTTGTAGAGACTTTCATATCAACTAATACACATAAATTAAATTTTAGTAAAGTGACTTGGCTAATAATAATAATAATATTAACAGTTTTAAAAAAAATCAAGGGGATTGATATTTTTCAGGGTGTAATTTCCAAAGTACTGTCAAGAATAATAATTACATGAACAGATTCCAAGAACTCTAGAGTGCTTTTAAGGTTAATGATTGGCTAGGAGTGAGATAGAGCTAGCTAACCTAAGTTAACCTCAGCTCAGTAAACCTAACCTTGTCACATGGCATGTTCTACAAGTATAGACTTGCTTTGAGACTGGCTATGACGTCACAGATGAATGGCGGTGGGACGCTGGCAAAAAGGACAATGTTTTTGGGTAATAAAAAGTCGTGTCCAGCCTCCCACCGCCATTCATCTGTGACGTCATAGCCAGTCTCAAAGCAAGTCTATACTTGTAGAACATGCCATGTGACAAGGTTAGGTTTACTGAGCTGAGGTTAACTTAGGTTAGCTAGCTCTATCTCACTCCTAGCCAATCATTAACCTTAAAAGCACTCTAGAGTTCTTGGAATCTGTTCATGTAATTATTATTCTTGACAGTACTTTGGAAATTACACCCTGAAAAATATCAATCCCCTTGAATTTTTTTAAAACTGTTAATATTATTATTATTATTAGCCAAGTCACTTTACTAAAATTTAATTTATGTGTATTAGTTGATATGAAAGTCTCTACAACCAGCCATGCTTGCACCCACTTTTTGCTTTCACTTTTGCTCCCATATTAATGCCAACTCTTATAACTATAAGCAACAGCAAAATGTAAATGGAATAATATTTCTGATAATGTTCAAAACTAAAGTCCTGAGGTCTTGGGTTTGAATTCTCAACTATGATTGTCAGCCAATGAGTTACACTACAGAAAACTTTTTATTTTTGTGTTGTGTTGCATGATAATTTGCCCATTTCGCGGTGTAGTGGCTAGTATACTTGGGTGTTATCCCAGAGGTTTTGGATTCCAACGCGACTATAGCCAGAATTTAATTTTTGATCTGAGAGTTGGAAGGTTAGGTTAGGTGAAGTTAGGTTAGGTGAAATTAGGTTGAGTCAAGTTAGGTTAGGTTAGGTTAGGGGGGATTGTTTTAGTAAAACATCACATTTGACCCCACTTTTTACTCACACATTTTGCTCCCCCTTTGTGCACTCACTTTTGCTCGCTCTTTTTGCTCCCACTTTTGCTTTCACATTTGCTCCCACTTTCTGCTCCCATATTTGCTCACACTTGTTTGCTCCCACTTCTGCTTACACGTTTTGCTCCCACTTTTTGCTCCCACATTTTTTTGCTCTCATATTTGCTCCCACTTTTGCTTACACTTTTTGGTCCCACTTTTTCTCTCACTTTTTTCTCCCCCTTTTGCTTTCACATTTGCTCCCATACTTGCTCCTACTTTTTTTTTGCTCTCATATTTGCTCCCACTTTTTGCTCTCACTTTTTTCTCTCACTTTTTGCTCCCACTTTTGCTTTCTCATTTGCTCCCATACTTGCTCCCACTTTTCCTTTCACATTTACTCTCATAATTGCTCCTACTTTCTTCAGATCCCACTTTTTGCTCCCACTTTTTGCTCCCAGTTTTTGCTCCCACTTTTGCACCCACTTTTGCATTCACTTTTGCACCCACTTTTGCACCCACTTTCGCACCCACTTTCGCACCCACTTTTGCACCCACTCGTGCACCCACTCTTGCACCCACTTTTTCGCCCACTTTTTCGCCCACTTTTGCACCCACTTTTGCACCCACTTTTGCACCCACTCTTGCACCCACTTTTGCACCCACTTTTACATTCACTTTTGCACTCACTTTTGAACCCACGTTTGCACTCACTTTTACACTCACTTTTGCTCCCACTTTTGCTCCCACTTTTTGCTCCCAATTTTTGCTCCCATTTTTTGCTCCCACTTTTTGCTCCCACTTTTTGCACCCACTTTTGCATTCACTTTTGCACCCACTTTTGCACTCACTCACTTTTGCACCCACTTTTTCACCCACTTTTGCACTCACTCTTGCACCCACTTTTTCACCCACTTTTGCACCCACTCTTGCACCCACTTTTGCACCCACTTTTACATTCACTTTTGCACTCACTTTTGAACCCACGTTTGCACTCACTTTTACACTCACTTTTGCTCCCACTTTTTGCTCCCAATTTTTGCTCCCACTTTTTCTCCCACTTTTTGCTCCCACTTTTTGCTCCCACTTTTTTTGCTCCCAATTCTTGCTCCCACTTTTTGCTCCCACTTTTTTTTGCTCCCACATTTGCACCCATATATGCTCGCACATTAATCTATTGTTCTTATTACCAAGTTGTCTTTACTAGAGCTTAGTCTAAGCTTGACAGTTGATATGGAAGTATCTGTGACTAGGTATGGTAAGCCTCATGCATTCTATAAAGGATATTCATATATTGTGAAACGAACCAATAAAAATGGAACTGTTATTTGGCGTTGTACAAAACAACGTTCAAAACAATGTCGCAGTGAGCTAAAAAGCAAAAATAGTGTGGTTTTAAGTGTCAGTGATCATCAATGTAGTGTACTGCATGAAACACTGTTGCTGTCAACAGAAAATCATGAAAATGTTAAAAAGCAAGTGCTACAAAACAATACTACTATTGAAAATAATTCAATGTTCAAAAAACCCTTAACATTATCAAAAGCCACGCAGACTCTACACGAGGACACTGTAGAGGAAGAGGAAGAGGAACAGGAAGAGGACCAGGAATATTTAACTGGTTTTAGTAATGTTGAGGATAATGTTGAGGATAATTATAGTGATTATAATAATAGTGATATAGATCATGCAGCTTATGATTATGATAGTGATAATGATCCAAAACAGGACAATAACGTTTTCATGCCTATTGTTTACCGTGGAAGAAAAAAGATCTACAACAAGCTTTGTTTTTAAAACTATAACACACTATCGTAAAGGCAAAGACTTGTATTAAGTGTGCTTTTTATTGTCATAATCATGTATACTCTGCAATGTTAAATATTCTGACTTCTATAGAAAATAAAACAACATTGTACCATTATTTTCATTTATTTACAAACTTTATATACATTTTTTGGTTTCATGATAATATTTTTAAGACAATACTAAACACTAAGACATTATTATTCTATACACATATTTTTTCTTTCAGTCCATTGTCATGACTTATATCTTCCATTATTATTTGACTTTTTTTATTTAATTAAAACGAATCATGCACCTATTGTTTTTAAAACCTTCATAAATTAAGTGTACAGGTTGCACAGCATTATTGACTTCATCAAAAACACTTTCCGACATATCATTAAACCGTATAGGCAGAAATGTCTCAAAGTTTTCACATACACAAAGTACACGATCACCATATGCTGTTTTCAATTTCCGAATCTTGATAATGCGGAATGGAATATGCGTTGGCAATTCGCTGAGCTTCTTTGTCTCTAAGCCACATGATTGTCCCACAGCATTCAAAACATTCATTGTAGTAGTCTATAAACAAAACAAAAGCATATCTATTACACTCTAAAACAGTTTTAATAATATTGTGCAATTAGGGATTTTGCACTATGCATGGCGAATAAATTATACTAGTTATGCAAGAAATGCCCTAACTGTAGCAGATACTACTTTTCTGCATATAGCACAAGTGTTAAGTTTTAATGCACATTTGACACAGGCTATCATGTGTCCACAGGGTAAAAATACAACACCTAGTTCATCTTGATAACAAATTTTACATAATTGTTGGTCACACTTTTGTATCTGTTCGTGAGACAAGTCTTTTCTTTCAGCCTTATGTATTTGCTCCGCGTGCTCTAACTCTAAAGGCACTTTTATGTCTTGTGCTGCAATCACTTTTTCTTTACGAATAGTGTTCACAAATTCCTGACCTTTAAGCAACACCATGTATTTACAGTTTGGTAACCAACGAGCATGTTGCACTAACGGGTCATCAGTCATTTGCCAATCCTTTAAAGCAAATCCGCAATAAAAACATATTGTTTTATCCCCTTCACCAGTATAAAAAAATCCAGCTTCACTTAGCTGTTTGGTAAGGTGTTTTAATATTAATGGCCAAACATTTTTATAAGATTCGAAACGTTTTTCAACAGAGCTGTACTCTGGGTGTGCTAGTGCTTTAGTCTTGCAAACTCCCAATTTTTCAAAAGCACACGCCAATTCAACACTGTCTATGGCATATGGACCACATATATCGACACTACCGTTGACTGGTAATACATCATTATTATTATTTATTTGTGATTCAGCAACGTAAGTAGCAGCCAAAGGCCTTGTGGTTCGGTAAAATGAATGCACGGGTAGGTTACCCACTTGCTTTCCAAGCATGTAAGGACAGTGAGGAGACCATCGCAAATGGTCTCTAAAGGGATCATCCCCTTCTTCCCAGTGTGAAAGTTCAATACGACAAAACACACAGCGCACCACATCTTCTCGGTTCAAGTAAAAAAAACCGGCTTTTGCAAGTTCATGCGTTGACAAAAAGCCTACAGGCCAGGATTCAAATGTTAACCATCGATCATGTTCTGATTTTAAATTTATCCCACGTGGTAAACCAACTTGCTCACTTATTGTATTTGGTACTAACGCCATGTGTTATAATAAAACTTTTTCTTATTGTAAGTTATTAACATTGCACAAGAGCACAGAGTACTTTAAAGCATAATGCATGCTTGTTCACTGTCTGTTCATTACGTTAATGGCACATGACGACACCTAAAAGCAAACAAAATAACCCATCACTCAATCAATCAATCAATCAATCAATACTTGTAAATAAAACGTTAACGTTAATTGGCATTAATATATCAAAACACCATTAAAAATAAACTGTATGTTGACACTAACAGTAACTCATGTACTTATTTTCTTTTTTATAAAGCTACAGTCATTTACATTCCCCCACCCTCCCTTTAACCAATATATAAACAAAAATGAATGTCATGTCATTTTGTTCACATTATCATGTTCAAACCTGTGAATATTCGTTGAGTCCATAGGGAACCACCCATAAATTAAATTTATTATTTTTATTTTTAGAAAATCCAACATGGCCTTGTACTTTTCCCAGTCAACAACAACAACATAGCCATTAATCAAGAAAGCAATCATTGTCCCAGTCATGTACAGGTAATGAATTTTTTTTGTCTACGAGTTTTCAGTAGTGGTAAAATGGAATAGCATTTTTAAGTTGGACTTACCTGAGTTTTAAACAGTTCACTCTTTGGCAGTGGTTTCGCTTTAGTGCGTTTCGTTTTTTTTTCAGCGACTACTACGTCGGTAAGACTATTCTTTCCAAGTTTCTAAAAATAAATAAAATAAACCGCTATAAATACCTAAATTCAAGTTAATACATACATTTCATAAAATAAAACATAAAACAAAAAAAAATGAAACAAGTTAGTTTAAAAAAATCATCTCACCTTTACTTGCAGTGACTTGTTGTTCTTCCCTTCTAGTGGGCTCAAAAGTGCAATGGTTTCTTCTCCCTCAGACATGTAAGGTATGCCGGTTATCTGCAAACAAATAAATAAAATCATTAATTACCTAATCAATAAATAATTGCTTGTAAATATATATATATTAATCAATAAATGTATAAATGAATAAATATATATATATGTATATACCTACCCCACAACAAGGTTAAGTATTTTCCACCAACACCAAAACTGTTAAACAAGACCAAGTGTTTCA
This sequence comes from Meconema thalassinum, assembly GCA_946902985.2. NCBI lineage: Eukaryota > Metazoa > Arthropoda > Insecta > Orthoptera > Tettigoniidae > Meconema > Meconema thalassinum. Next base: position 149,644,064 of record OX336395.1, on the reverse strand, counting down.
CGCAATGCAATGTGTTCAAAGGTAGTCCACCCAAGTGAGAGTGGAAATGATAACGACATGTCTTTATATATGCTACGTTGCATGTATAATCATTTTTTCCCACGCTTTGACCATTCTGTTATCGGTCACGTGGACAGCTAACGCCCAAAGTGAACACCTGTGGCGAATCAAATTTCACATGAACTTGCATTTTGTCACGTACGAAGCAAAACAGGATGTGACTTGTTAACAGTTATCATGCACGTGGACAGATAACGTCCAAGGTGAACACCTGCGGTAGATCAAATGTCACATGGACTTGCATTTTGTCACGTACGAAGCAAGACAGGATGTCACTGGTTTAGCGTGCCTGTGGTTTCACATGTGTGCACGCCTTTCGCACTTCCCTGCCACCACGATGGTCAGATTATTTCACCTTCAAGCGTCTTGGTCATTTTTTCCATTGCACCTGTTGTCAAGTCAGATCGGAGCCTTCCAATAAGCTCAAATGACCTTCACCTCCTGCTCGTTTGTTTTCGATACTCGCTTCGACCAACATAGAATCAAGTTCTCATCACCGTTTACACGTTAAAGGTAAAATATCAGGAAAAACGCACGCTCGCTCTGTCATACACCGATCCGCCGAAATAGCGATTGTTCTATTAAGCATGGTCCTTGTGGTTAGCGACAGGTTCGTTGAAACACACACATACCCAGCCGTATCGTCTCTCTCAACCACCACGCTTTATAAACATTATAAACAGGTAACGGTAATGATTTTTTTTCAACATGTACGGCGTTAGGCCCTTTGTGAATTATTTTTTCGAAAAAAATATCTACCACATTTGAAAGGGGGCGTTAGCCCGAGTCCTAGGACACCTCGTACACGTCTCTAGCGTTATTGGTTCGTGACATATCGGCAAAAATCACAAAAAACACGTGTTTACCTCAAAATCGAGTTTCCAATTTTTTTAAAAAAATATAACGAGTGGTCCATAGCAAAGAGAACGTCAGCCCGAGTCCTTGGACCCGTCGTACACGCCTCTAGCATACTTGGTTCGCGAGATATAGCAAAAAGTCTAAAATCACGTTTTTACCCCAAAAAGACCGTGTTTCCAGCATTCTCAAAAACTTTAACCTATTACCAAAATACACAGGGTTTCGAGACAAGCCATTTGACACGTCATAGGACCAAATCCGACCATGCATTCGTGAAATATCGGAAAAAGTCTAAAATCACAGTTTTACCCCCAAAAAGCCTGTTTCCCCAATTCTCAAAACTTTAACCTATTAATAACATGTATAGGGCTTCGAGACAAGCGATTTGACACGTCACACGTCCAAATCCGACCTTGCGTTTGAGAGATATCGACAAACTTCGTAGGAAAGTAGGCGACTATCTGGCTCTCTCCTCACCACCAAAACCTCTTCTTATCAATCATTTTTTTTCAAAGAGCTCGCCCTCTTACAAAAATCCCAAGTGCGCATGCGTAAAAAACAAAAACAAAAATGTTCATCCATAGCGGCAGCCAGAAAAACGCATGCGCGATATGAGCAACAACATTTAAGTTCATTTTAGCAGCGCACCTTATACATGTCGTATTTGAAAAGAGACTTTCACTAAAAATTACAATTTCACCCCCTAGTAGGGGTAGGTTTTATTTAGGGGTTGAAATAAGTGGTCCATAGCAAAGCCCCCGTCAGCCCGAGTCCAACGACACTTCATTCGTGAATCTCCGACCACGGGTTCGGGAGTTATCGGCTCGCATTGGGAGTAGTGGTGGGGGGAGTTAGAATCGGCACTACTAACCTACTGCCGTGAGATATTCAGGTATAGATCTTTACTCCTACCAAATTTTGTTTCGATTGCTGCAGCCGTTTAGGAGTTGATAGGGACACACACACACACACACACACACACACACACACACACACACACACACACAGACAGACAGACATTTGCCCGATCTCATAAGTCTACTTTTTCCTCATTCTTGCAAAATGTGAAAAGTAGGCTAAAAATGCAAACAAGTAATTTAATTATATCAAATTATGTTTCCTTTTTAATCTATTTACAACTACAGTAGTTTATCAAATTACATTAATTAGACATAGGTATTCGTGTTGTTTAATTAATTAGATATAAAAATTAATGTAGTTTGAATTTTAATTTTTTCTTTAATTCATTTCATTAATTGTTATTCCCTTTTGAGACCTATTACTTGAAAATTTTTAAAGTACATAATTAGGCTATATCTACATAATATACCTATTAAGAGAAAAATATCTGTAAAAATCCCCATTTCTCAACTTATATGTAGGTATTTGAAAGTATGTGTTAGTAATTTTAAGATTTGTAGGTTTTTGAAATGAGGTGGGCGAAAAAAAAGTATAAATCTCCAAGTGGGCGATGGTCAGAAAAAGTTTGGGAAACCCTGCTCTAGACAGTCGTCTAACCAAGTAGCGACCACTGGTTTCGTCTAGACAGTCGTCTAACCTAGTAGCGGCCACTGGTTTCGTCTAGACAGTCGTCTAACCTAGTAGCGACCACTGGTTTCGTCTAGACAGTCGTCTAACCAAGTAGCGGCCACTGGTTTCGTCTAGACAGTCATCTAACCTAGTAGCGACCAATAGTTTCGTCTATACAGTCATCTAACCTAGTAGCGGCCACTGGTTTCGTCTAGACAGTCGTCTAACCTAGTAGCGGCCACTGGTTTCATCTAAACAGTCGTCTAACCAAGTGGAGGCCCCTGGTTTCGTCTAGACAGTCGTCTAACCAAGTAGCGACCACTGGTTTCGTCTAGACAGTCGTCTAACCAAGTAGCGACCACTGGTTTCGTCTAGACAGTAGCCTAACCAAGTAGCGGCCACTGGTTTCGTCTAGACAGTCGTCTAACCAAGTAGCGACTACTGGTTTCGTCTAGACAGTCGTTTAACCAAGTAGCGATCAATAGTTTCATCTAGACAGTCGTCTAACCTAGTAGCGACCAATAGTTTCGTCCAGACAGTCGTCTAACCAAATAGCGACCAATAGTTTCGTCCAGACAGTCGTCTAACCTAATAGCGACCAATAGTTTCGTCTAGACAGTCGTCTAACCTAATAGCGACCAATAGTTTCGTCTAGACAGTCGTCTAACCTAGTAGCGGCCACTGGTTTCGTCTAGACAGTCGTCTAACCTAGTAGCGGCCACTGGATTCGTCTAGACAGTTGTCTAACCTAGTAGCGACCAATAGTTTCGTCTAGACAGTCGTTTAACCAAGTAGCAGCCACTGGTTTCGTCTATACAGTCGTCTAACCTAGTAGCGACCAATAGTTTCGTCCAGACAGTCGTCTAACCAAGTAGCGGCCACTAGTTTCGTCTAGACAGTCGTCGAACCAATTAGCGGCCACTGGTTTCGTCTAGACAGTCGTCTAACCAAGTAGCGGCCACTGATTTTGTCTATACAGTCGTCTAACCTAGTAGCGACCAATAGTTTCGTCCAGACAGTCGTCTAACCAAGTAGCGACCACTGGTTTCGTCTAGACAGTCGTCTAACCAAGTAGCGGCCACTGGTTTCGTCTAGACAGTAGTCTAACCAAGTAGCGACCACTGGTTTCGTCTAGACAGTCGTCTAACCAAGTAGCGACCACTGGTTTCGTCTAGATAGTCGTCTAACCAAGTAACGGCCACTGGTTTCGTCTAGACAGTCGTCTAACCTAGTAGCGACCAATAGTTTCGTCCAGACAGTCGTCTAACCTAATAGCGACCAATAGTTTCGTCCAGACAGTCGTCTAACCAAGTAGCGACCAATAGTTTCGTCCAGACAGTCGTCTCAGCTAATAGCGACCACTGGTTTCGTCCAGACAATCGTCTAACCTAGTAGTGACCAATAGTTTCGTCTAGGCAGTCGTTTAACCTAGTAGCGGCCACTGGTTTCGTCCAGACAGTCGTCTAACCTAGTAGCGACCACTGGTTTCGTCCAGACAGTTGTCTAACCAAGTAGCGACCAATAGTTTCGTCCAGACAGTCGTTTAACCTAGTAGCGACCACTGGTTTCTTCCAGACAGTTGTCTAACCTAGTAGCGACCACTGGTTTCGTTCAGACAGTCGTCTAACCTAATAGCGACCAATAGTTTCGTCCAGACAATCGTCTAACCTAGTAGTGACCAATAGTTTCGTCTAGGCAGTAGTTTAACCTAGTAGCGGCCACTGGTTTCGTCCAGACAGTTGTCTAACCAAGTAGCGACCAATAGTTTCGTCCAGACAGTCGTCTAACCTAGTAGCGACCACTGGTTTCGTCCAGACAGTTGTCTAACCAAGTAGCGACCAATAGTTTCGTCCAGACAGTCGTTTAACCTAGTAGCGACCAATAGTTTCGTGTAGACAGTCGTCTAACCAAGTAGCGACCAATAGTTTCGTCCAGACAGTCGTCTAACCAAGTAGCGACCAATAGTCTCGTCTAGACAGTCGCCTAACCAAGTAGCGACCAATAGTTTCGTCCAGACAGTCGTCTAACCTAGTAGCGACCACTGGTTTCGTCCAGACAGTCGTCTAACTAGTAGCGGCCACTGGTTTCGTCTAGACAGTCGTCTAACCTAGTAGCGGCCACTGGTTTCGTCCAGACAGTCGTCTAACCTAGTAGTGGCCACTGGTTTCGTCTAGACAGTCGTTTAACCTAGTAGCGACCAATAGTTTCGTCCAGACAGTCGTCTAACCTAGTAGCGGCCACTGGTTTCGTCTAGACAGTCGTCTAACCAAATAGCGGCCACTGGTTTCGTCTAGACAGTCGTCTAACCTAGTAGCGGCCACTGGTTCCGTCCAGACAGTCGTCTAACCTAATAGCGGCCACTGGTTTCGTCCAGACAGTCGTCGAACCTAGTAGCGGCCACTGGTTTCGTCTAGACAGTCGTCTAACCTAGTAGCGGCCACTGGTTTCGTCCAGACAGTCGTCTAACCTAGTAGCGGCCAATGGTTTCTTCTAGACAGTCGTTTAACCTATTAGCGACCAATAGTTTCCTCCAGACAGTCGTCTAACCTAGTAGCGGCCACTGGTTTCGTCTAGACAGTCGTCTAACCAAATAGCGGCCACTGGTTTCGTCTAGACAGTCGTCTAACCTAGTAGCGGCCACTGGTTCCGTCCAGACAGTCGTCTAACCTAATAGCGGCCACTGGTTTCGTCTAGAGAGTCGTTTAACCTAGTAGCGACCAATAGTTTCGTCCAGACAGTCGTCTAACCAAGTAGCGACCACTGGTTTCGTCTAGACAGTCGTCTAACCTAGTAGCGGCCACTGGTTTCGTCTAGACAGTCGTCTAACCTAGTAGCGGCCACTGGTTTCGTCTAGACAGTCGTCTAACCTAGTAGTGCCACTGGTTTCGTCTAGACAGTCGTTTAACCTAGTAGCGACCAATAGTTTCGTCTAGACAGTCGTCTAACCTAGTATCGGCCACTGGATTCGTCTAGACAGTCGTCTAACCAAGTAACGGCCACTTGTTTCGTCTAGACAGTCGTTTAACCTAGTAGCGACCAATGGTTTCGTCCAGACAGTAGTCTATCCAAGTAGCGACCAATGGTTTCGTCTAGACAGTCGTCTAACCAAGTATCGACTAATGGTTTAGTCCAGACACCCATTTTAATTCTGGTGTATTTTGTATCGGACATGTTTGCAACAGAGAATAGGACGTGATAAGACGTCAATGTGTGTGCCGCAAGCTATTGCAAGAAATAAAAACCTTTAATTATGTAATATTGCAAATATTTCCAGTGCAACAGTCTTTTCAATTTCTAATGACTCCCAGAAAGGTGTGTGAAAGGTATTTATCATATATTTTCAATAATCTTCCAGGGTTCTGTAATAGTTCTGGTCGAACTAACAATTGTTTAACACACATCCAAGTGCACGGGGCTGAAGACCAATATAAATCATGCTGCTAAAATGAATTAACATCATCTTCATATCTTATTCCGAGGGAGAAAGGAACTTTCTGGCAACGTAAATCATGAATCAAGAGAAATCACCCCTAGACTTGTATGATTTTCTTTCTACCAGTAACAGGGGCGTGGTGGCGCAGCGGTCAAGCCATTGGCCTCTCACATAGATGGACTGGGTTCTATTCCCGGTCAATGCATGTGAGATTTTCAAAGTGAAATGCCACGTAAAGAGGAGCTCCAGTGGCTCATAATCACAAGATTCACGGGCACGTAAAACTACAAAGCTTCCTTCCTTTTAGGCGCCTTCGGTGGCGTAGTCGGTAGCATGCTGAGCTTCTATGCCCAAGATCGCGGTTTCAAACCCGACCGAAGCCGTCGGATTTTTTAAGAGCGTTAAAAATCCCTCAGTATGCCTTCCTTCGGAGGGGAAGTAAAGCCGGTGGTCCCATGTCATAGATTTATGGCATGTTCAAGAACCTTCCACTAATTACACCTGTGTGAAGCTAAATTGTATAGGTTACGAATGTAAACAACGCTCTTAGGTTCCTACGTTCGTTGCCAAGAGCCGACTGCGGTGGCGTCTAGTAGCTAAGTTCTGAACTAGGCCTAGTAGTCGTTGACCGTGACGTTTGGCGGCACAAGTAGGAACTATTTGAAAAATTCAAAGTTGCTCTCCTTACTTGAATTAAAAAACAGATACACACACTAATACAGCCATCACAATTAACACTGGTTATCAGACAGATTCTACACACACCCAAAGTGCACGGGGCTACATGACCGCGTTGTCGCAGCCCCTAAACTGAGGAACCAACCAACCTTCCTTCCTTTCTACCAGTGCAGATCGCCATATGACAAAGAAAACCTTCCAATAAAATTACGCCTACTGGTACTAAAACTCGTTCGACAAACTGAGAAACTGCTCAGTAACTTAAATACAAGGGGCAGATGACCTCGTAGTTGCACCCCTTTAAACCTTATTAACTTAAATAAATCAATAAAAATTAATTGATGCTACTAACAACAAATCCAAATGAGAAGAATTGACGGTGTTATAACATGATTAATAACTTCTAATAAATATAACAAATGTTACGAGGTCTAATATTTAATTTTGTTGCATGCTAACTGCATCCGCCCACTCAACACATTATTATGAAACACCCTCTCAGAAATTTACCCTTGAATAGCGGGGTATTTTAAGGGCACCTCGAGGAATGTATTATTATTCATCTGCGAGATCCTTCAGAATACACATTCAAGACAGAACATCAGCAGCAATTAGAGGCATATACACCATCAAGAACGTCACTGCACTGTCACTTAAAAACTGTCTTATTCCTGTTCCAGGCAAAAATAATCCATTCAATACTCACCTATGGACTGGAGATAATCTGAGTCTTAAAGACTTAAAATCAATAGAGACAATAAAAGCAAGATTTCTGAAGGTAACCCTCGGAATCTCAAAATACGCGCCCTCCCGACTTGCATATGCTCTAGCCAGAGAATCTTTCCTTCTGGAAGATCTAAGATTTAAAATGGCCCTTCCATGGACTCCACAGTGGGTCCACGTTATGGCAGAGAGAGAAGAAAAACAAGGGCAGAGAGAGAAGAAAAACAAGAAGAGTTCTATAGCACGGAAGCAATGATCGACAGAGGATGGACTAAACCGAATCAAGAACTAAGACACCTGCTAATAGGCTTAGCTGTCCATGGCTACCATCACAAGATTTGTGGGAAGACACAATATCACACCCCTGGTGATGACTGTGTTTGAGTTTTGTGACAGGTATCATATACTTGCATGCCAAAAGCGACTGAAGTCCTTAAAGGAATACAGTAATATTCGAATAGACACTTCTATACACATGATGTATGTATTACTATGCATATTTATGCGCATTTCCTTTAATAATTACGGGCACCTGGTAGAATTCACCTTGGAACTGAGCAGAATATTACAATGAACTTGGAGGCTATCTGACTCCTATACCATTCATTTCAAAGCATTGAAACTTCACATATGCATTTAGTGATATTTTCACAACCCAGGGAAAGAATATTGGTATTATTTAAATGCCCAGTTTATATGAAATGAATTTTAAATATAACCTGAGAAATAATGTTTGATGGATGTGACCCAGATTATAGAGGATCAAAATGTCTCCATATACATGTATGCGGATGACATGGTGCTAACATCCACATCACTTGAAAGGTTACAGGAGACTTTCAACAGACTAGTAAACTGGGCGGACGAAAATGAACTTAAATTGAACGAAAACAAGACAATGTTCATGGCCTTTAGAAAAGGAGGTAGACTGTCAGTCAATCATCATTTGGAATATAAAGGCAAAAGATTACAATTAGTGTACAATTTTAAGTACTTATGAGTAACATTCCAAACACAGGGAGTTGTATTTACGAAGCACATACAAGACAAAGTTGACACAGCAATTGTAGCAATGAATGACATAAGACAACTCGGAAAATTGTCCCTTGATACAGGCATGGCGTTATTTAAGCTCAAAATTACTCCCATAGTTGCATATGCATTGGAAAATATATGGCAACACCTGACAAAGAATGACCTGAAGAAAATGGAAAGAGTGAAGGCAGTATACTTAAAAAAGTTACTCAATCTTTCAAAATACACATCCTCTCGCCTTGTATATGTATTGGCCAAAGCAATTTTATATAGAAGATTTAAGAAATCAATGGATGCTGCCCGCCACTGGAGCATATGATGCTTTACTGAGTGAACTTCGTGACAAGAGGAGACATATTTGGAGTGACTTCTACTGTACAGATGCCATGACGACTTGTGAGTGGATGAACTCGAATTATGAACTCCGTCATATGATGACACGAATGGCAGTGCACGGTTTTCACCATAAAGTTTGCACTGAAAAGAAGTATCACCAGCCAAACTTAAACTGCGTGTGTATTTTATGTAAGAGGCAGTGTGAGAGATATCATGTATTAACATGCGGTGAACGTCAGATATCTATTACAAAATTTTGTACCGAATGAACTTGTATGGTATTCCTACTATTATGGCCATTGGCTGAAATAAAATTTATTATTATTATAATGTTTTAATCTCTTCAGGTACACTTTTCTCAGAAAGTAGCCATCAGAGAGCAACTAAACTGCGCACATATGTTGTATGGACTCAGATTTACACAGTACCGGTAAAGATTTTATTCATTGGCCAATTTAAAAAAAAAATGGTACTTTATTTGATGTACCAAATTTTGGTAATTATTTGGTAATATTTAATATTTTGTAGGGCTTGATATCAGTTAATATTTCACCTATAATGACCCCATAAAAACTCATGACAATAAGTTCAGTAGTTTCTGAGAAAAGTGTTCCTGAATGTTAAGAAAACTTAAGTTATGGTAAATGACAAAAAGACAGAGACATGAGTTTCTGACACATACCAGCCTGTCAGTTGAGCACCGTAATTAAATGCCCAGATAGGGGCATTTAGAGGCCCGGAAGGTGCAAAAACCATATGCCAGCTTACAGAATAGACCAAAATTTAAAAAAAATCTATTTGTTCATCCCTCAATTCTACAAGGTGTCCTTAATTGAACACCCGAAGGCTCCCCAACAAGTTTAATATTTCAAGTAGTCACCAGAGATGCCACTGTCACTGAACGTTGGGACTTGATAGAGCATTTCTAACCAAATAACCTACTCGCTACCAATTGTAGTGGTAAGTTCTTTAGCATATAGCATGGGTTTACATCCCCTCCGAAGGAACGCTCTTAAAACTCCGACGACTTCGGCCGGGTTTGATCCCGCGATCTAGGACATAGCAGTTAAGCATGCTACCGACTACGCCACCGAAGCCGTATAATATGTATTAAATTACACCCTAAAACTTCAACTGCTTCGGAATTGAAAACTGTAAGATAAAAGTTAGCAATATTTTTTCGTGGGGATAGTTCCACGACTGCCAATTAATTCCAAGATAAATTTGTCAATTTATTCTATCGTGCATTTGTTTGACAGATTTTCAAGATCATTAGTAAATAAATGTTATTGGTTTTACGTTCCTTTTAGAGACGCCGGGGTGCCGGAAATTTTCCCCTAAGGGGCTCTTTAACCCTTGATGGGGCACTATATTTTACTTATATGTGTTTCTACATTTTAATTTATTTTAATTATTAATAATGTTGGTTTTTTGTTTCTATAATTTAAATGTTTATATATTATATTTAATTTTGATATTTTTATTGAATTAATTAGCCTAATTAACTAATTTCGAATTTATTTTTACAATTATTTTCATAATTTTGTTATGTTTATTATTTTAATTTTTATATTTCTTTTATTATTGTAATTTTATTTTTATGATTATCATTTCTATATTTATATTTTATTTTTACACTTTAATTGTTAATGTTTTTAGTTTAATTCTTTTTTTAAATGTTATCCAACACATTACGTCAAGTAGATACGTATATACTATTTCATTTTAGAAATACTAGCTCTTCAGTATGAAAATTCTCCAAAATTTGGCTGAAAGATTCAACTATCAGCATCTTTGAAAGCATAAACTGTCCTTATGACAGGTGGTTAATATAGATACCACTATCCCATAAAGGGTTAACGTGCTAGTAATACTACTGACACGGCACCCTCAAATGCCAACTGACTGCGCCAGGATTCGATCCTGCAACCTTGGAAACTTCAGGCAAGAACGTTACCGCTGCCCCACGCAGCTTTTCTAGGTCCATTAGTAGTAACCATAGTAACGAGCTGACAAGCAACAATTTTGACGGAAAATTATAATGCTGACCTACAACAGTGATCTTTCCTTCTATAGTCTAGATTAATAAATTAATACCGTACTTTAAGTAAATAACTTCTAATAAGTATAACAAATATTATTAGGCCTATTATTAAGTTTTGTTGCATACATCTGCCCACTCAACACATTATTACGAAACATCCTCTCAGAAATGAACCTCCCACGGTATTACACTTTATTTTTGGGGGGGCAGATGACCTCAATGTTCCGTCATTTAAAATAACAATCTCCATCGCCAGTTAGGGTAAATTTACTTATCATTAGTAAAGTATCAAGAGTTTTATTTCTTTCCGTAATTCGAACTTTGGTGACATGACATTTTGTTTTGAAAATATTCTACAAGCTGACCGGAATTTGAACCAAACAGCTATTACACTCCCAAATGAATATTGAAATTGAAAAAACACACGCACACACGCTGTGAACTACGGGGGAAGATTAATAATGAATGCCACAAATTGTTTTACTGTACTATCTTCTTGCCCGTAATATTCACGTCATATCAAAATATTTTGAAATTTGATTACTTTTTTTTTCAGTCAAATAGAACGAGTACGAATGACAAGCACATACAACAAAGGTCATATCACAACCCCTCTCAAAGAGCAAGGTTATTCCAAGACAAAAGGTAATCGGAGGGGGGAGGAATGTTTCATCCCTGGATGCTTTCATTGGCGGGGTCTATAATCCCCTACCAAAAGACTGGTATCATATTATTCCAATAAACACAGAAAATATATTCGACGACCATTTACCCGAGAATTCTCTGCATTCCGTCAAATTCAACATCGGATTATACGATTAACTACCTGTCAAAAAATGACACATTCAAACATTTCAATGCCAAACAAAATATAATAGTGACAGCTTTGCCATTTCGTTCTCCTAATCGGTTTGCTTCAAATCAGGCAACGAGAAGCATAAACAATAACAACGGATGCGTCATATTATGGTATTATTTACAAACTTGTCGCTAGAGAGTGACGTTTATTATATCTAATATAGATAGTAAGACAGTGTTTCAACTCACCATATAAAATCCTTACAGTGACTGCAGAAGGTTGGCTGTTTAAAGAAGCGCGGGATAAACTTGTGATCCTTGACGTTGTACACGTTCTTTTTCTTCAAAGCACCTTTACGACCGCGAAGTCTCAGGCCAAATTTAGTGTTCATGTCCCCCATACCGGGGGCATCGTCGACAACATTCTCTTCCTCCGCCATGTCTGCTAATGTCAAGCGCTAGCGAACAGCTCCGAGCCGACCTACACTCCAACAGGGAATGCTCAGATATCGATCACGAGGGAAGCTAGTCAAGCGAGAGACTGAATTCCGTTCACACCAAATATTGTTTCCTCCTTTATTACAATTCTAATTCTTCAGCGTATAATATTATTAAACAGTATTAAAATATATATAAATATACTAGAGAGATTAATAGCTATTCTAAATATATGATACAAGGAAGTACATTGATGCCTTCAGGGGTCATGCTATTGACTCAATTTCTTGTTACATTTCCTGCATAAAAGAACGTATCTTGAACGTGAAATCGGCCCCGTCTATTCTCACAAATAAAGTATTGTTAACAGACACGACCCCCTTAATTAAACTTGGTAACGTATCTCATGCTCCAGTTTAAATATGTGTTAGGAGCTGGATTCCGTGGCGACGTATTTATGAGTTAAAGAATATATACCAGGATTATTAAAAAGACTTCCAGAAATTAGCGTAGCCTAATACTTGGCAATTATACGCATATTTTTAGCCTACTTTCGATTTTTGCAAAAAATGAAAGTAGACTTATGAGATCAACACAGGGCGAAAAAAGTGTGTCTGTCTGTGTGTATGTGTGTGTGTGAGTCTGTGTGTGTGTCTGTGTGTGTGTGTGTGTCTGTGTGTGTGTGAGTGTGTGTACTCTGAATGTCTGTCCCCCCCTATCAATTCGAACACGGTGAATGCGAATTGAACGAAATTTGGTACAAAGGTAGCACTAGCAAAGGACACCTCAGTGTCATATTTTATATCGCCGCCATCTTGACGGAAACGTAATGGCGGCCACACAAATGTTCAAAGCTTAAATCAAATTACGACTAACCTAATCATCCGATCTCTACCAAATTTTGCAACAACATACCTTTATGGGGGGAGCATCCTTTGACCAAACCAATAGGCCATAAGCGTAATAGTTTGCGGATGGCGGCCATCTTTGTGTGAAAATGATTCCCCCTATTAATTCGAACACGGTGCAACCGAATGGAACGAAATTTGGTACAGAGGTAGTACTAACAAAAGGCACCTCAGTGTCATGTTTTATATCGCCGCCATCTTGACGGAAACGTAATGGCGGCCACACAAATGTTCAAAGCTTAAATCAAATTACGACTAACCTAATCATCCCATCTCTACCAAATTTTGCAACAACATACCTTTATAGGGGGAGCATCCTTTGACCAAACTAATAGGTCATCAGCGTAATAGTTTGCGGATGGCGGCCATCTTTGTGTGAAAATCGATTCCCCCTATTAATTCAAACACGGTGCAACCGAATGGAACGAAATTGGGTACAGTGGTAGTACTAACAAAAGGCACCTCAGTGTCATGTTTTATATCGCCGCCATCTTGACGGAAACGTAATGGCGGCCACATAAATGTTCAAAGCTTAAATCAAATTACGATTAACCTAATCATCCGATCTCTACCAAATTTTGCAACAACATACCTTTTTAGAGGAAGCATCCTTCCAAATGACTAGGTCATTAGCCTAATAGTTTGCAGATGGCGGCCATCTTTGTGTGAAAATCAATTCCCCCTATTAATTCAAACACGGTGAAACTGAATGGAACGCAATTTGGTACAGAGGTAGCACTAGCAAAGGGCATCCCAGTGTCACGTTTCATATCACCGCCATATTGACAGAAACGTAATGGCGGCCACACAAATGTTCAAAGTTTAAGTTAAATTACGACTAACATAACCATCCGATCTCTACCAAACTTTGCAACAACATTCCTTTATGGAGGGAGCATGCTTTGACCAATCTAATAGGTTATTAGCCTAATAGTTTGCGGCAGGCGGCCATCTTTATGTCAAAATTGATTCCCCCTATTAATTCGAACACGGTGGAACAGAATGGAACGAAATTTGGTACAGAGGTAGCACTAGCAAAGGGCACCTCAGTGTCATGTTTTATATCGCCGCCATCTTGACTGAAACGTAATGGCGGCCACACGAATGTTCAAAGCTTAAATCAAATTACGATTAACCTAATCATCCGATCTCTACCAAATTTTGCAACTACATACCTTTATGGAGGGAGCATCCTTTGACCAATCTAATAGGTCATTCGCCTAATAGTTTGCGGATGGCGGCCATCTTTGTGTAAAAATCGATTCCCCCTATTAATTCAAACACAGTGAAACTGAATTGAATGTTTTTTTTTTTTTTTTTACAGAGGTAGCACTAGCAAAGGGCACCTCATATTCATGTTTAATATCCCTATAGCACGTTGTATTTCAACAAGCTACTACAACCAACATTCGATCATACTCCTTGAAAAGGACAAAGAGTTATAACAATACCCATGCATTTAGGAGAAAGTAGGCTATATGTTCTTTACTGAACATCTTGTTTAAAACTCTCTACTGCTCTAACTAGGTTCGGGAAGCCACTCCTCTTTGGAATTCGAATTGTTTCTAATTTCATTGTCAATGAGGATAGTCTACGTCCTGCTGTAGCGGCTAGCATTCATGGCTTTCGGGTTCGATTCCCGGCTCTGCTAAGAAATTGTATCCTGACTAAGGACCAGGCCGGCTCCTTCCCAATCCTCACCTGAATTAGAAAATATACACACTACTACATACATCACAATAATAGACTACAGGTTATCAGACAAATTTCACACTTACTCCAGTAAACGGGGCCAAACGAATTTGTGATCTGCCTCCAATGATCAGGCGTATGGTGCCCCGGGTTTGATTGCCGTGTTGTAATGGCGTAAGTTTGCTTTACGGGAGATGGATTTCTTATTATAGGTCTACCTGTTCCATGTGATTTTGTGGGCTCTTTGCAATTTAGATATTCTCTCCTTGTTTTCCATGACGATTCAGGCCTGAAGGTTGGATAATTTCTCCTTGGTAGATCTATTTGCAGGCTATTATTATTACTAAGGGTCCTCTGCGAGAAATCTCGCACGTGTTAAACCGCCCTCTCGTCTTTACTATTATGCGGGCCGTACGTGACACAGTTCTGTCAGGGGCTATCGTCTTGTTTATTTTTTTAAACGCACTTTATAAACAAATAAATATATTTCCGTTGACTTTTCAAGAAATAAAATATTTTTCCTGTACTATTGAGACGATTTGGAAGATTTTAGTACAAACCGCACCTTTTAACTCCCGATAGTTTAGGAGCTTGAGTTTTGTGAAACAAACACCTTAGCGTATTATATAATAAGATTATTATTATTATCGATGAGAACAAACTCAGCGTCAGAAGACACTACCTGTGTCAGTTCCTAGAGGTGCAGATGGGGATGACCTCGTTGTTCTGCCTCTTAAACAACAATCAACAACAAAAACCGTGTTAACTACCAGCACCCTTAAAATACCGAAATATTAGAGGCTTTTCAGTCGGTCAACACGAGTGTAAAGTGAAGCAGGGCCGTAGAGAGTGATCCGATCACGGACCCTTCCACTAACTACAAAATTGTGTGAAGCTAAATTTGTAGGTTAGATTTGATTAACGATCTATTAAGTTCCAACGTTCACCGCCAGGGACCGGTTGCGGTGGCATCTAGTAGCCAAGTTCACAGCTAGGTGTCGTTGATGGTAGCCTTTGGTAGCAAAAGTAAGAACTAATTTAAATTGGTCGTCTGCAGTCCTTACTTGAATTGAAAACAGATAACACACACTAATACAGCCATCACAATTAACACCGGTTATCAGACAGAATCTACACACACCCAAAGTACACGGTCACAGCCCCTAAACTGAGGAACCAACCAACCATTTCCCCGGGAGTAAAACGTAAAGTTTATTTATAAAATTAATATATTATGTTATCTTTGTAATGTTTCGGATACTATTCACTGCATGTATTTACATCGAACAGAGTAATATCAGAAAATTTCATAATAGTTTTAACATTAAATTAAGTTGTCCTCTCTAAATCCTTTTCCACCAGCAGTCGCCAGAATCACCTCTCCTCTCCCACTCGTTTTAATTCTGCTTCATTGTTACTCTATCTACCCATCTTCATAATTCTCCTGTAACACTACAGTTCAACTGCTTCTATTCTCCTCTTTTCTGCTGCGCCAACTGTCCAAGTTTCACTTCCATAGAGCACCATGCTCCAGACAAAGGCCCCCAGGGACTCACATCTAGTGGGACGTGGCTTGGCGACCAGCTGAGTCCGGCATTGCTTCCACTTACTTGTGCCGGGCTCCTCTCCGTCTTATTTCCTGTCGACCTCTCTTGGTCAACTCTTGTTCTCTTCCGACCCCGACGATATTAGGGTATGCGAGGCCTAAGGAGTCTTTCACTTGCCCGCCTAAATTGGCTCTTGTCTCATCTTTCCTGATACCCTCCTTCTGTGAGGGGTCAGCCTTCTTTTCTTTTCATGTTATCTCCTGCCTTCTGCTCAAGGCCCTCAAGGAGGCAGGGTGTATGTAGCCCCACCACTTCTGGTGCACCCTGGATAGTGCACCACCCTCAAGGGCTCACGGCTCGTGAGTTGACGACCCCAAGTGTTAGGTTCACTTCTCAATAAATCACATAGACTCCTCTTGAATGCATATTTTATTATTTGTTGTGGAAAGATTCACAATTCACACGACACACACCATATTGTTTTTTTTTGACACTGAACTTCACTGATATCAAAGACTATGTCAAAGATACTGCACTACACTCTTGTGCTTACTGCCAACACAACATTCTCCCACCTTGAGTTGTGGAAACAACTCAACAAAACAATAAAATAACATAACACATATATTTTCACAAAATAAATGAACACATAAATAAATAAGTCACTCAAAACATCTCTTTGGTTTAACCACCACTCTCCCACTACTGGTTTTGATGAGATCAGAAGTATTAGTAGATGGTTTAACAGTCTTTGGATTTTTCTCCTTCTTCTCATTTTCATTCCGCTCAACTTGCAGTCTTAAAGCATGATCTTCTCCAGATGTCACTTCAAGTGGATACACCCTCTGTACTGGCCTCAGTAGCTCTCCTTTTGTAGTCGCCAAGCGAACAACTCTCACGACACCACCTTTGCCAGGGATGATCTCCGTCACTCTTGCCAGCGGCCAGTCTAGTCTCTTCGTGTTGTCACTGGCTACCAGTACTACTTCACCTACACAGGGTTTGTGATGACTTTTCCTAATGTGGTTCTTCTGTATTAGCTGTCCAAGATATTCATTCCTGAATCTTACCCTTAATGTTTCCTTTACTTTCTGTCTGTACCTGAATCTTCTGTCAAGTTTTATGTCCTCGATCATGTCGATATCGGGCATTCCAATCTCCTTGACTTCCTGTAGGAACATTGCAGGGGTGATAGCCATCAAGTCTTCTCCATCATTGGACAGGTAAGTAAGTGGTCGTGAATTCATGACAGCTTCAATGTCACACAGAACAGTCATCATTTCTTGGTACGACAGACATGACCTTCCCAGAACTTTCCTGAACATTTGTTTGAGGACACCAATCAGCCTCTCCCACCATCCTCCCCACCATGCTGCAGTGGGAGGATTGAATTTCCATTTTATTTGGTGTACAGAACTATATTCAGCAATTTTATCCCACTGAATTGTCTCCAACATATTGCAGGTGCCTTGAAAGTTTGTCCCATTGTCACTATAGACAATCATTGGCCTTCCACGTCTGGACACGAAGCGCCGAAAAGCTTCGAGGAATGTTGCAGTAGCCAAAGATGTTACTAACTCCAGGTGTACTGCACGAAAAACCGCACACGTGAACAGACAGACCCAGGCTTTCTCTCCACCTTTCAAAATCAGAGGCCCGGCAAAGTCGACCCCTGTTATTTCAAAAATTGAGGCTTCTCTTACTCTGTCTATGGGGAGATGAGTTTGTTCTGCTTCAAGATGTTTTCCATGGTACCTCCTGCAGACAACACATGTTTTAATTGCACCCTTCACCGTTCTCCTTCCTCCAAGGATCCAATATTTCTGTCTGAGCCCACTGAGCAGAATCTGGGTTCCAGCATGACATAAGTCTTTGTGCTTCTCCCTAATGAGAGCGTGAACTGCTGTATGCTTCGCAGGAAGGATAGCAGGGCAACGGAAAGCATAATCATCTTTGCGTGATATAATTTTTGTTTTCAGTCTCATCACTCCCTCATCATCCATGAAAACACATAGTGAGTTGAATCTTTCATCCTTTTCACCAACAAAACACTCCTTTTGTATGAACTTCATCACGACCTTTTCTGCTTCTGTGGTTTCTTCAATGGATAGTTCGGTAGTTCTTCTATTATTTTTCTGTCGACAATTATACAGAAACCTCAAGATCCATCCTATCATACGAACTGTTCTACGGAAACTTGAGAAATAGGCAAGGTGCCATTCTTGGGTATTGGACTTGACTTCTAACACCGTCATAGCGTTGACTTTCTTTTTTCTTTCTTGGAAGACTTCATCATCGTTTGTTGAAATTTCGGGGCTAGGCCATTGCGTAGTGGATTGTTTTAGCCATTTTGGCCCTTCCCACCATCTCTGTTGAAGTAACTGTTTTGTGCTACATCCCCTTGATGCCAGGTCAGCCGGATTCATGGTTCCTGGAACATGCCGCCACTGTTCTATTCTGGATAGTCTTCGAATTTCTTGCACTCTGTTCCACACGAAGGTCCTCCAAGGTTCGTCTAACTTGATCCAGGACAACACAGTCGACGAGTCACTCCAATAATAAGTAACGATTTCTTTTGCAGTTAATGTTGGCAGTACTGACGTCACTAGTCGAACCCCTATTGTAGCTGCTAATAATTCCAGGCGTGGTATGGTGATACTCTTCTTGGGTGCCACTCTTGTCTTGGCTTGTACAAATCGTAGCTCTATATTGTCAACCCTCTGTATTCGCAAGAATATAACTGCAGCATACGCAGTTTGACTGGCGTTGCAGAACACGTGAAGAGATATATCTTCAACCGACTGGACACTACCGATCAAACATCTAGGAATCTTAATCTCAGACAGCTGAGGTAGTTCTGCCAACCACTTCATGAATCTTCTCTTTGTTGTTTCGTCTACTCTGGTGTCCCAACCCAAGTCAGTGGCCCATAGTTCTTGCAAGATTAATTTTGGACATGAGAAGCCAATAGGGTCAAACACCTTATGTGCAGCTCCTAGTATAGCTCTTTTGGTGATTACATCATATTTGAAATCGTTAACATGAGTTAGATTCAGTTCGATGGTATCTTCTCCTTTATTCCAAATGAGCCCCAGCACATGAGTAAGATTTTCAGCTGTACCATCCTGAGAATACTCCCACCCTCGGAGATTGAAAGATGCCTTATCCATTATTATGCTTGCCTCTCGCATGAATGAATGAAGGTCATTTCTGTTGTTAACACTAATAGCACAGTTATCCACATAAAAACATTCTTCCAATCTTTCTATTGTTGAAGTTGAGTAGGAACTATTATCGACTGTTTGTCTCTTCAACTCGTTCAAGTGGAGTTTGATGGTTGCCGACAATAGGAACGGAGAACATGCAAGTCCAAAGACAACTCTATTGTGACGGAACACTTCTACCTTCCCTGTACTTTCCTCCTCCCACCAAAGGAATCTCAGAAAATCACGGTCTCTAGGATTGACACTTATTTGAAGAAATGCTTTTTCTACATCGGCCGTCACACCGATCTCATTTTCTCTGAACTTCAGTAGCGAACTAGGGATCAACTCGATGAAGTTAGGCCCTTTCTCAATACATTCGTTCAGAGATGGAGCGTTTCTCTGCTTCGCCGAGGCATCAAAAACAGTCCTGATCTTGGTGGTGCTGTTTTCTTTGAAGTAGATAGTGTCCACTATTCTTCAGTTCTTCTTCAGGTACCCTCTCGATGATTCCTTGCTCCAACCAACTTCGTAAGACATTATCGTACTCCTGATAATGTTGTTCAGCTTGTAGTTTCTTTGTAGTGATTTCTAATCTGTGCTGAGCAATTTCTTTGTTGTCAGGGAGAGGTGGATGTTGTTCACTCCAAGGCAGACACACTTCATATCTGTTATCTTCATTCATTCGTGCAGTCTCAAGGAAGTTATTTCTAACACGCTCATTCCTCTCGACGATAGATTCTTTCACAACAGGGTCAGTAATTCCAAGAATTTCTAAGTCCCAGAGATCAGAAATTCTTGTATGTTGGGAAAACAATGATGACACTAATAATGATGCCGAATCCCTTTGGGCCTTGTTACCTATGACTTTTCCCATTAGTGTCCACCCTAGGGAAGTCTCCACCAAAACTAGGCCACATTTTAGTTGATGTTTCCTCCCAGTGAGCAGTTCACCCGCCTTATCGGCCCCAATCAGAAACTGCACAGGCCCTCGCTCTCGTACATCAGTTAAACATATTTTCAGATCCCTTATCTCCTCACTCCAAGAACCATTCTTAATATATGGGACATCTTCACAAATTATCTCTTGGCTTAAAACTTCCAGCTCCTTGGAATAGTTTCCCTGCAATCGCTTTAAACTTATTCTGTAACAGTCGTGTTTTGCTTCTCGAGAACGTACTCCACCAAACAAGGAATGTATTAACGTTTCCTTCCTGATTGACTGATACCCCATTTCTTCGGCTAGGTCACGTGCAATGTAGGATTTAGTAGACCCAGTATCAATGACAGCTCGTACAGTTTTTTGTTTACCCTTTCCTTTAACGACAACTGCCAGGGTTTGCAAGTACACCTCAGGAGAACAAGACACATTAGCTAAAGCCTTATCCACATTATTGCCATCCTGGAGAACCAAATTCCTGTCTCCTTCGTAATTCTGTTTGGACACACTTTCATTTTCTTTGTCACGGAGCTTATAACACATTAATACCACATGTTTACCACCACAAACAATGCACCTGACAATCGATTTACAAGCTCTACTTGCATGGCCCTTCTTTAAACAATTGAAGCAACAGTGTTTATCAGTTAAGATTTTCCTTTTCTCCCCTACAGTCATTTTTTGAGCTTTAATGCACTCTGGGCTCGAATGAGGTTTAAGACAAAAAACACACTCCTGTCTCTTAGAAACATCAGCAAACAAAGCAGAAGCAGTAGGTATATTTGGTTCAATAACATCCCTTGGTTTCTTGTCTCCCTTAATCTTAGATCCTTGGGATGTGCTAATACTAAACCCTTTCATAGCCAATGAAATTCTTTCTTCACTTACTACTTCATTTTGAAGAAAAGCCATAAGCTGCTGCAAACGATCTTTGGATACGGAATCACACCTGAAGGAAGTATTCCTCTGCCATGCTCTTAATAGGTCTTCTGGCAAAGATGATTCAATTAGGGGATACAGCATTGCAGTACATTTTTCTGTAGTAACGCCTAAACTTTCCAGCGATCTGAGATGTGACTCTAATTTATCATACAAGCTACTCAGTGTTGGCCTTTCTTTGGAATTGACTGCATTCGTCAATACTAGTTTGAGCAATTCACGAACATAAACTTCCACCTGCAAGTCCTCTCTACCAAATCGAGCTTGAAGACTCTCTATAGCTTTGTCATAATTCTCGGCAGTGGGTGGAAAACTAGTAACTAACTCATATGCTCTGGAACCTTCTGTCATAGCCTGAATTAAATATTGGAATTTATCTTCCTTCCCAATGTCCTCATCCTCGTGAATTTTACGGAACTGGCTCCAAAAATATAACCAATCAATTATTTCACCAGAAAATTTCTTAAATTCTATTCTTGGAAGTCTATATTTCTTTTTATCACAAACATTGTCATTCACTACACTTTGTGGAGGGGTAATGGAAACAACGGGATTCATAAAACGTGTTGCTTTTGTTCTACAGCTAAGGAATTTGTGTTTGTAATCATCAGCTGATTCACATTCCGTTTCTATTTCGTCATCCTCACACTCGTCGTCTATCATCTGTTGAAATATTAATCCATCTAAATTAGAGATATCATCATACTTTTCTTGAAGGATTTCAAGTTGCACTTGCACTTTTTCCGTTTCAGTTTGATCATCTTCTAACAACGCCATTAGTTGATTGTGTGAGCGCGTAAATAACCGCCGCTTTACGGTTCTTTCTTTAGCGAGTCTTTCCATCTTCTTTATTCACGGGAGCCTTTTACTATGAATGAGTCCTGTCACGGTCGCCATAAAATGTTAGGTTCACTTCTCAATAAATCACATAGACTCCTCTTGAATGCATATTTTATTATTTGTTGTGGAAAGATTCACAATTCACACGACACACACCATATTGGTTTTTTTTTGACACTGAACTTCACTGATATCAAAGACTATGTCAAAGATACTGCACTACACTCTTGTGCTTACTGCCAACACAACACCAAGGTATTCTTGAGCTGGGTCTGTTCTGTCCCCTTTTTCCTCTGACCTTGGGGCGGGCCCTCTCCCCTTTCCCCTTTCCTATCTGCCCTTCATGGCTGTCCTTCCTTCCAAGTCCCTCAATCCTCATTCTTCGAGGGTTGGGGCATTTCTTTTCTTCCTGTCCTTTATTTGCCTTTTCCTTTATTTGTTTACCATTTCTTCTTCTAGTATGTAAGTTTGTAGTTAGTATTAGTTATAGTATTTCATTCTCATCTCATGTTTCACTATCACCCAGACCATTAGGGGCTGATAAACCTAGATGTTATGCCCCTTAAAACAACAATTATCATCATCATCATCGTCCAGACAAAGGCTTTCAAGAATGACTTTCTAATGCCTAAATCTACATTTGATGTTAACAGATTTCTTTCCATCTCTATGCCAACCTACCTTTTATATCCTCTTTGCTTCGTCCATCACTGGTTATTTTGCTTCCCAAGTAGCAGAACAGCTGCATTCCATTCGTTTTGTTTTACATTTATTGATTTTCATCATGAATTCCTTCCTCAAGACGGAGTTGACACCACCGTCTCGTGGTGTAGCGGCTAGCGTTCTTGCCTCTCGCCCTGGAGGTCAGGGTTCGATTCCGGTTTTGTCAAAATAGTTTAATTCTGGTGTGAGGGTTGGAACGGGATATATTAAGTCTCACGAGGCAAAACTGAGAAGAGGAAGGTTCAATTCCCACCTCAGTCATCCTGGGAGTGGTTTTCAGTGTGGTTTCCCCACTTCTACACCAGGAAAATGCTGGGACGGTTGCTAAGGCCACGGCCTAGTCGTTTCCAATCCTACCCGCAATTTACAATAATACACACACTAGAACAGTCTTCACAATAGCATAGGTTAACGTATCACAAAAATTCCACACACAGCCAAATACACGGGATGTATAGCCACGATGTCGCAGCCCCTAAAATAAACAACAACAACAACAATATAGATCCTTATAAATAAATATCATTAAAAACAAGCATCACTTGTTATCAAGAGATTTCTTTCCTTGCCTGTGCCAACCTACCTTGTATATCCTCTTTCTTTCTCTCTGTTCCCTCTTATGTTCACTTTTCTCATTCTCCCCAGGGGCTCACATCTAGTGGGACGTGGGTTGGCGACCACGGGACCCCAGCTGAGTCCGGCATTGCTTCCACTTACTTGTGCCGGGCTCCTGCCTGTCTTCTTTCCTGTCGGCCTCTCTTGGTCAATTCTTGTTCTTTTCCGACCCCGAAGGTATTAGGGTATGCTAGGCCTAGGGAGTCTCTCCCGTTCCCGCCTCAATTCGCCCTTGTCTCATCTTTCCTGATACCCTCCTTCTGCGAGGGGTCAGCCTTCTTTTTCTTTTCATGTTATCTCCTGCTTTCTGCTCAAGGCCCTCAAGGAGGCAGGGTGTATGTAGCCCCACCACTTCTGGTGCACCCTGGGTATTGCTATAACCTCAGCGGCTCACGGCTTGTGAGTTCGGGAGTTGGCGATCCGAAGGGATTCCTGAGCTGGGTCCGATTTTTTTAACTGTTGTTACGTCATGCTGTTATTGTCACTAGGTCTATTCATGCAGGTATACTAACTAGGATTAAAAATGTTGCTGTGCAAATATTGCAGATACATTTCGATTAATGTATTTTCCGTTACTTTAAAAAACGTAACTCTTGCTTAGCGCTATAAATTTGTGTTTATTTCATAATGTTTGACAGTGTATTAGCTGGAATTCCGAACATAATAAGCTTCTGTCAGAAATTCACAGTCCAGGTATCCTACACAACTGAATCAATATTTTAATTCCCATGTCACACCTAAAGAACGTAATTCAACTGCATTTTCAACCCAACTTCGAGTTAAAGACGCACATTTTATGGCTGGGGAACAAAATATCCTGCGAGTAATAGAACTTCAAATTTTAAGATATAAAACATTCATTTTGGTTAAAATGATCACTATGTGATCATTTAAAAAAAAGACACGGATAGTCAGTCTGAAAGACTGGACTTTATATCATTTTAAATGCTAGCAGTCGAGTACCAAGAAGGCAGTGCGAGAACAGAGTTTCAAGATTCTATTTTGTTTCTTCACTGCCTACTTGATTGTTCTCACACTGCCTTCTTGAAACTCTGTTCTCGCACTGCCTTCTTGATACTCGGCTGCTGGTTACGTCTCAAAACTCACGAGTCTCAAAACTCACGAGTCTCAAAACTCACGAGCTAAAATTAGTAACAAATAGTATCAAAACTCACGACAATAAACTAGTAATTGAATGAACATTATAACAATAGTCTCAAAACTCACGACTCTGGAGAGCAAACTGCCCTTCAACCCATGTTTGGCCACCCAGTTTTAGAATGGGATTTCGTTTGTATTGTACAGATGTCACAGTGGCGCAGGTTATCAGACAAATGTTATGCCCACCCAAGTACATGGCACCTAAAAGAATCAACAACAACATCTTGTTGAGAGAGGTGCAAATTACAAGAGGGCAAGCAGTTCTGGCTGGCTCTATCAATGGACCTTCTCCCAATGAACTGGCTTGGCCATGGCTACCTATAACCTTATAGGTGGCTATGGCTTGCTTCGTGAGTTTTGAGACTGGCCCAGGTACAGAAACCGGTTAGAACCTACTTTTACTAACCCTCACCTTGAAATTCGTGAATTTTGAGACTCGTGAGTTTAAAGACTCGTGAGTTTTGAGACGACACGTCGGCGGCTACACCGCACTATCACGTCACACACTTCAGTGCATTCTAAGTAGGCTACATTTCGTCCCGTCACCGTAACGTAACGCCAGAACTATACAGCCTACTTTTCATGCCAATGATTATTCTACAGTATATGAACCTATCTAGAATAATGACGAAATTAAGTTGGTAATATCGAAATATCAAATTAGTTCAAAATATACCTGGTATAATGTAGCCTAATAGAGCACTACAGTTGGCAGCCCTGGTGACTGAATATATTCTTAGTTCCATCTCTTAAGGTACAGAATACAAAATTAGGTTGAAGTCCAATGGACGTTACATGCAGTTAGACACTGGATCTATCAGCACGCGTAAAAGCATGTTGCCAACAATACCATGCGTGTGCTGGTCAGAAATAATCTGAAATATTATGATATCTTGTTGTGCCAATTATGGATGAAATCCATTTGTTAGTATAGAAGTTACATGTATTTTAAAATTGGACATATCAGCAGGCATAGAATCATGTTGGCAGCACTGCCTTGTATTAATTACTCCAAATTAATCTACAATGTCAGGTGCTATACGTGTGCAAAGTATAGAGCTGTTGGCTTGCATACTTTCTGTTATATTGTTATTAGGGTAAAAAAATATAGACAGCATTTATTGACAGTTGGCAGCCCTGATTGCTCTTAACAATACTTACAGTCATATCTGTAATGATACACATAGCACATACGAAATTTGGTTGAAATCGAACTGATAGTATAGAAGTTACATGTATTTAAAAATTGGTACTATCAGCAGGCTTATAATCATGTTGGTAGAACTGACGTATATAAGTTACTCCAAATTAATCTAAAATGTCAGAATATACGTGTGCATAGTTTAAAGCTGTTGGCTTGCATACTTTTTGATATATTGGTATTTGGATTTTAAAAAAACAGAGAGAGGAATTATTAACAGTTGGCAGCCCTGGTGGCTCTTAAGAATACGCTCAATCATATCTGTTTATGTACAGATATTACATACAAATGTTGGTTGAAATCCAATTGATAGTGTAGAAGTTATATGCATTTAAATATTGGACCTATCAGAAGGCTTAAAATTATTTTGGCAACACTGTCATTGTTGGCCTCTTGAAAATTAAACTGAAATAGTATTATCTGCATGTGTACCAATTTTGGAATAGCTCCCATGCATACCTTGCGAGATATCCAACATGGAGCTCAAATTTCTAGTGCGTTTTTTCAGCAGTTGGTAGCACTGACATCATTTTCAAATATGGACGTGAGATATTCCGGTGCACATCTTTACTCATACTAAATTTGGTTTTGATTGCTGCAGCCGTTTAGGAGTTGATAGGGGGACACACACACACACAGCCAGACAGACAGATAAAAATGGTACGGTACATGTTTCGAGGACTAATATACATTTTTGTCCCCTTCATCAGCCAATATTAATCACTAAAAGAGAATATTATTTGAGTAGCGTAGCACTGAAAAGTCAACATTCATTGAACCTAATATGGTGCACCATATAGATATAGAAAGATTAGGGTATTTGAAGTGATAAAGGCACAATACAAGAAAAACCACTTAAACAGGGTCAATCCAATGTAGTGTTATCGACGTCAACTACTGTAAAAGAATTTTTAATGACCACATAGTGTTCATTTTTAATAAAGTATTGATTCAGGTGGAACCCTAGCCCATTAAAACGTTATTAGAAATTCAAATTATAGAAAAATCATGACATAACTTATAAATTGTGAAGAACTTCGCCTGGAAATTAAAATTACTTCGAGATATAGGAGTTCGACTGTAATTCAAATAGCCGAACTATTCGTATGTTCGAATCATTCAAACATTTCGTTGATGGAATCCGTACGGCCCTATTACGTACCGTACCGACCTGAAATTAGACAACACGCCTCACTTTGCTTGGTTTCATCCCGTGTGACAGACAGCGCCTCGCGCGTCGCGTCACGCTGATATTCCACTTACCGCCACTCATTGCTTAATGAAGATCACAAACAAACGTTTGATGTAGTTAGCCACTTGAGTGAGCTCAGATGTGCGCCTACTACTCGATAACTTAGCCTACTGCATAGCCCTGAGAGAGAAATTAGACCGAGACTACTTCATGGTGAAGCGGTTAGCATTCTTATTTATTACTAGCAACCCGCCTGGTATCTTTAACGGTTTACCCAGCATAAGCTTAAAAGGCGCACGGACGGCAGATCCAAGACGCAATTCAGAAAAACCGAGGTAAACAGCGAAACTCCAAACACATATATTCTTCTCTGAAGTCTTAACTCGACACTACTCGCCAGTTTGATGCTGGCCGAAGCTGGGTAGATAGGCTCGCAAACTCGCTCCGAATTAAATTTCCACTGAATGGAGATTGTTCGAAGAAATGAAAACGTAAAAGCACTTATAGTGGGCGATATATAAAGATAGAGATATGCTGTCCCGGACTTTTTTGTACAACTTTTCTTGCTGAACAATTCTTACACGTATACAGTGTTGTATTTAGATATTTTTGACGGTTTACTCAGCGTAAGCTTAAAAAGTGCATGGACGGCATGTTTTTCTTCAACTCAATTCAATGAAATCGTTATAGCCCAGGCATTTTAGTCTAAAAATCGTCAAAACCTAGAAAAAAATCATGTAAAGCTAATTTTCTCAAAATTTGATAATTTGACCCTGGGGAACAACATACTAAAATTCTCCAAGCTTCCGATGCCGGCTTCCTTGTTTTCCAGGCCTGGAAACCTGGAATTTCAGGATATTCCTGGAGCGCCCACAGAAACCGAATCGTTTATCCAAAATTGACAAAGTATGGTATCAAATGAAAGAGGAAAACATGCAGGTTCTAAACAACTCAAGAAAAACAACATTCGGTCACTTTCGGTCGAATAAAAAACAAAAGAACGCGCAAAATTATTTTTTAAAATATTGTCTTTCAATCAACGCGCTTTTAAGTGGCCAAAACATGGGGTTAAAGGAAAATAAGCTAAATAGAACGAAAGAGCATATTTTTAGCTTTCCAGAAGTGTCTTTTGTTTGTTTGTACGTCTAATAGTGTACGAGCTACAGCTAGAATAAATTGAACCCCGAATTAAGTTTGTAGCGCCGTCGCGTCGTGTACATTGTTGGGTCGAATGCTCGTTGCTGCTCCTGGGCTGCGGCTTACGCTGTGCAAGGGAAGGCTTGTTGTTGCTATTGTGTTGTTGAGTTTAACGTGTATTGGTGGTACGTTGCGATATAGGCCTACTATAAAAGTACAGTGAAGAAGGTTGTGTGAATATGTGGTATTGCGTTTTATGTATTTTTTTTATTTAGTCACTTTACCCTCTAGGTTGGTGGTTCCCACGGACTCAGCGAGGGAACTCACCACTACCGCCTCTATGGGCAGTGTCCTGGAGCCGGGAACATCTGGTCGGGATGGATACAACTGGGGAGGTGTGATCAGCACTTCGCCCAGGCGGCCTCACCTGCAAAGCGAACAGGGGCCTCATGAGGGATGGAAGATGAGGGTGGATATGCGAGGAAGAGGGAAGGAGGCGGCCGTGGCCTTACAGTAGGTACCATCCCGGCATTTGCCCGAAGACAAAGTGGGAAACCACGGAAAACCACTTCGAGGATGGCTGAGGTGGGAATCGAACCCCCTCTAATCATTTGGACCACCCGAGGCTGAATAGACCCCGTTTCAGTCCTCATACCACTTTTCAAATTTCGTGGCGCTACGGAGGCGCCTTACACTCATTGATAAAGTCTTAAATGTTGAAATTTAACGGATTTCGACCCAATTGAAATTCACAATTCACATTTGCTTTGTCGCGCAAGGGAAGGTATGCCAGAAAGCTATGTGCACAGCCATCGGCCTAGCGGCTTAAAGTGCTAAGGAGAGAGAAAACAAGGAGTGAGATTTGAACCCAAGACGCACTCAAGCTCTGCAGCATAAGGGGAGCGCCTTAGCACCCGCGGCCGCCAGGCCGACACCTGTAAGCTATGCTTGCTGGGATAACTTCGCTTATACGACAAAGCAAACGTGAATTTCATGTTTTTAATCGGCTCTAAATCCGTTAAATTTGAGCGTTTAGAATTGTATCATATACCACCGCGTTCGCCTTAACGAGACCTACGCAACGGTAAGGGTTTTTGAAGAAAGTAAATCCGTTAGCTTTTTTTTACGTTAGAAATTGGGATACCGTCCAAAATTTTTTACAGCTTACTTCTTACAGTTTTTTTTAAGCGTCCGTGGCTTAGGCGGCAGCACGCCGGCCTCTCACCACTGGGCCCGTGGTTCAAATCCCGGTCACTCCATGTGAGATCTGTGCTGGACAAAACGGAGGCAGACAGGTTTTTCTCCGGGTACTCCGGTTTTCCCTGTCAAAATTTCATTCCAGCAACACTCTCCACTATCATTTCATTTCATCTGTCATTCATTTAATCATTGCCCCAGAGGAGTGCGTCAGGCCTCGGCAGCCGGCACAGTTCGTATCCTCGCCGCTAGATGGGGGCTTCATTCATTCCATTCCTGACCCGGTCGGAGACTGGAAGCAGGCTGTGGATTTTCACTTCTTACAGTTTTTACAGCTTTTTGTGCATGTTAGTAACGTTTTTAGTCGAAGTAGGGCTTAATGAAGTTCAATTTAGGAAAACTGACCAGGAGTTTGTTTTGATCTTAAAAACTCTGCTTCAAAGTTGGGGCGCACTTACTCGTAATAGAACCAGGTAAATATTTAACACATTTTACTTATTTTATTTTTAGGATCGCTTATACGCGGCCTGGTTCGATAAAGGCATCTCTAGATAAAAGGCCCGAAGGAGAATTATCCAATGAGGAAACGCTCTTAAACCCTACTCTTCGTTCTTCTGTTGACCCTTTCAACATAAAATAAGATTGTCTATTATGTGGCAAAGAGGCCTCGTCTCGGAAGGAAACGAAAAAGGAAGTTAGGTACTGATGTATTATCCTCGAGATCCGAACAATTCCGGTTATTACAGGCATCCGACTCCGAGCAATCGAACGTGGCGATGAATGGGGACGTAGCCTACTCTATGTGCTCGTGTGGACAGCATAATAGACCTTGTTGCTGCCGAGGCCAAATATCATCGAGAATGTCATCTCCGATTTGGATCTGGAGGCGTTTTGGAGAGTGATTGTAGCAGCGTCAAGACTGGCCGTGGCCGTCCTGCGGACCCCGAAAAACACGACGCCTTTGAAAATCTCTGTACGTTCTTGGAGACCAATGAAGATTGCCAGTTCGCGCTCTTTGATCTTCATGGCTACCTTGAGAAAGTATGTAAAGAAATGGAACGAGGCCCATACGCGCAAAAGTATCTCAAAGAAAAACTACTTAGCCACTATGGACAGCGAATCTTCATCATCGAGCTGCCAGGTCGAAACTGCATTGTA
Source organism: Meconema thalassinum (assembly GCA_946902985.2). Classification (NCBI taxonomy): domain Eukaryota; kingdom Metazoa; phylum Arthropoda; class Insecta; order Orthoptera; family Tettigoniidae; genus Meconema; species Meconema thalassinum. Next base: position 149,613,678 of record OX336395.1, on the reverse strand, counting down.
AATATGAAAGAAACGGCAGAAAACATTTTACACCACAAATGGTACGAGGAACGTGGGAAGTCCGAGGCCGATGAACGTCGGCGAATCGTAGCAAAGGCCGCTCAAATTATAAAAGAAGATATTCGGACGCGTGCATATAATCTGGAGGAATATCCGTCCGCAGAAGAGCAGTCGTTAGATGCCGACGTTCTACCGAATACTCTAGCTCTGTTTCTTGATCGGATCATCAGGACCAAGTTAGAGGGCGCAACCGGCAAATCCGCCAAGAAAAAAACCATTGGGCAGGCAATTATTTCAGCTTGTGGTCCGAAGTCCTTTTTATCTCCTATCTTGTTGGCAGTTGGCGTTATGTCCACCGACACTACGGGTCGCGGCAGCTTGTAGATCTTCTTCATAACATGGGTTTCTCCGTGTCCTACAACGAGGTTCTTTGTTACGAGAATAACGTAATAGCTTTCACGCCCAGTGAAAATGACACAGGCGAAGAACTGCTTGCCGAAACAGAACCGAACAAAGAATTTGTTCAATATTCCTTTGATAACACTGGCGTTAATGTGCGCACGCAGACCGGACACGGGACGTTTCACAACATGGGTGATGTTATGATGTCTACACCAGCCCCTACTTTACCTCGGAAAGCAGTACCACGGCAACGAAATATATCAGCTGCTGCTGTAACATTTAGATTACAGATTTCATGTTTCAACATGCTTTTATGTGTCTATACTGTAAGCCTAGGACTTATTTATATTTTTTATACATATTTCTGTCATTGTAATCATTTGAACGATTTCGCGAAAAAGAGCTATTAAGTTTCTTTTTACTTTCCAGAAGGAGGCCGTGTCAGCCATAGACACCGACGTAGGACATTAGTCGACCCTACATGTACAATATTGCACCAAATATATTTTTAATTTCACAAATGTTATTTTATTTTTATTTTTATAATTGTCGCTGTTAAAACCACAAACCAAATGTCCATTAAAACGCATGTTATCAACTGTACATGTGAGTGTGTTTTTTGTCGGTCTTTGTTATTCATTTAGGAAATCTTGCGTCGTTTTATGAATTTTACATGGGTGTCGCGTAACCAACTCAACGTGGCGTTCAACTTATTCTGGCTGTAGCTCGTGCTTTATTAGACGTACGAACAAACAAAAGACACTTATGGAAAGCTAAAAACATGCTCTTTCGTTCAGTTTAGCTTGTTTTCCTTTAACCCCATGTTTTGGTCACTTAAAACCGCGTTGATTGAAAACAAAATTTAGAAAATTGATTTTGCGCGTTTTTTGTTTTTTTTATCGACCGGAAGTGACCGAATGTTGCTTTTCATACGTTGTTTAGAACCTGCATGTTCTCCTCTTTCATTTGATACCATACTTTGCCAATTTTGGATAAACGATTCGGTTTTTACGGGCGCTCCAGGAATATCCTGGAATTCCAGGTTTCTAGGCCTGGAAAACAAGGAAGCCGGCATCGGAAGCTTGGAGAATTTTAGTATGTTGTTCCCCAGGGTAAAATTGTCAAATTCTCAGAAAATTAGATTTACATGATTTTTTTCAACCTTAAATCCTAAAATGCTTGGGCTATTACTGCTCGCCTTCTTTAGGTCATAAAGGAAAGTTTTTCTACAGAAACCTTCCTCGAGAAATCCTTTACAGAATGGTGACAACCGCATCACTATCCATCTAGTGGTTCTCGAGATTACCCGTTACATCCAAGAATCGGGGACTTCGTTTCATAAGGTGCGTTCAAAAAGTAACGAGCCGGAGGCATAGTTACAGAAACCAGTAGAACTGATTGTTAGAAGTATTGGCCCTGGCTGTTGAGGCACTTGTCCCACTGTGACACGAGGCGGTGAATGGCTGTCTCATAAAATTCCCTGGGCTGCGATGTGAACCAGTTCCGCACGTACAGGTGGACGTCGGCGTCCGCGGTGAATCGTTGGCCCCGCACAGCCCTCTTCAGGGGACCAAACCTGGCGTAATCACAGGGAGAGAGGTCTCGACTATATGGAGGGTGGCCGAGAACCTCCCATTTGAATTTCTGCAGGAGTGCCGCGACTGTGTTGGCCGTATGAGGTCGTGCATTGTCGTGGAGCGACCACGGCGGCTATGGCGTCCACTGTCACTCAGCGGTCCTGGGTAATGAGTGCATCAACCAGCTGGATGTTGTCATCGGTAATGCAGGGGGGGGGGGGGGTGTCCCAGACCGGGCATCATCGGCTAACGACACCCGTCCTTCCCTGAAGCGCTTGTGCCACGCCTTGACCCTTGCAAGGGGCATGCAGTATTCGCCGTACACTTGTGACATTCGGCGATGAATGTCCGTTCCCCTACTCCTTCCGCTGTCAGAAACCGAATAACACCTCTTTGCTCTTCGGTTGACGCCTCCATGTCACTGTTTGCAATGCGACTGGCAGCGTTGGACGATTGATGCATGCTGCTGCTCGCTTTGTATCGTCACGTGACGTGCACGCGTGCCCTCTAGCGACGGGCTGTGACCTTCCACGCTCTGGTCGGAACCACACCTCGTTACACACGCCACGATTAGCCGATGTAGTCACGGGTTTGCGCATTCCAGCCTCCGGCTCGTTACTTTTTGAACGCACCTTATATACTACCGTATGTAGAGATTATGTATTTAGTAGTGGCGAAGTTAGGGCTCATGCCCCCCTCTAACCACGCAATATGGTACCGGAACATATTAAACACTTTTTGAAATACAATAAATGGCCTACCTTACAAGTTCATTCTAATGATCATACACAGTAGGCCCTAAATCAATTACTGTATGTTAATACTAATATTAATGAATGAGGCATATGAATAATAATAATAATAATAATAATAATCACAATGTCACAGACCTTTCTATAATATCCTAAATATTATCCTAGCTCAGTCAAACTTTCTATCACCCATCACCATTCACACGGCCCAGCCAGCAGTATTCAACAGGTAATCTCGGCATGCGGCCTTACATTTCTTTAGTGTTTTAGAATTTCTGAAATCGGCAGGATTTGAATTCCATGGTCGAGACCCAGCTACAGCAAAAGAACGGTTGTACATAAAGTAGATGAGTGATTGATGGGGATGGCGAGAGAAGAGTTAGATAGAGTGTTTCGGTTATGATATGAGGACTAGTAACTAAATTTTGATGACGTGTATAGCCTGTTCTGATTCAACACGGAACTGTAAACTGGGTTACCTACCTACCCGCAATCGGCTTGAAATCTGCTCGCAGCGCGCTAGCGACGGGGCTGAGTTCGATACCACTGATTGCTGCCTTCTTATGCAGCATTGCAAAGCATTTTTCTCTTTGAAAATATATTTACACAGGCTTCACAATAGGTTTGAACGATTTCTGTTTCAGAACTTGTTATTTTATGCTTCTGTTAATGGCTTTTGCAGAGCATTTCTATGATATAAAATTTTATTTTACAACATAGTTTATTAAAACACAGAGCATTTTAGTGTTGTATTTTATTTACAACACAAGTTAATGCTTTTTAACCCAATACCAGCTTGCCACGGTGGGTGAGTGGATAGCGTGTCGGCCGACTAACCCCAAGATTGCAGGTTCGCTCCTGACAGTGGTAAGTGATTTTTGAAAGGCGGCAAAAATACGATACGTATGTCATACGATGTTGGCATGTCAAAGAACCCATTTGAATTCAGTAGGACGTGTTCATAATGGCAAAATTAATCTCGGGAGTTTCCGCCAACTTAAAGTTCCTAATTTATCTACTAGAAAGCGCTATAGTGTTCAAGGAGCTTAGATATCTAACCTCCTTGACTATTATAGTGATTCAAGGAACAACGAAATTCGACATGCAAGCTACCCTCTGGGTCTCAAATTACAAAGCTTGCACCCGGCACCCGAGGCCATACGATATTATTATTATTAACCCAATACCACAAAACGAGATACAATTTGGAAGTGATTTGTTACAAAATTGTAATAAGTCTTCGATGCGACTAAAAAGTTAATTTATCACAGACGTTACATCTACTGCAAATGGACATTTACATAAGGTGTTCGAAGTGGCGTTCGTCTTCTTCCAAGCAGAGAGCCACTCGTCGCATGAAGTTCTCTCTTGCGTTCGACAACCTGAGGAGTAATTTCCACAAAGGCTTCGGTAATGACGAGCTCCATTTCTTCGGGTGTTACTGGTGATCTTAAAAATACTCTCGACCTGACGTAGCCCCAAATGAAGAAATCCAGGACTTTGCAATGCTGCATAAGAAGGCGGCAATCAGTGAAATCGAACTCAGCCCCGTCGCTAGCGCGTTGCGAGCAGATTTCAAGCTGATTGCGGGTGGATAGACAACCCATTTTACAGTTCCGTGTTGAATCGGAACAGGCTGTACGTGGGAGTACTTTCATGCAGAAATCGATAGATCGATGTCAATAAGTGAAGTTTACGGCGGTCAGTAGCTTGGGGTTATGTGGTCATTGTATCTTAGATTAAAAGATTTGGCTATCGCGTTCAATTCCCAGCTCTGACAAGAAATTGAATTCTAGTCTGATGGGCTGGAACCGAGTACACTCAGCCTCGCGAGACAAAGCTGACAAGAGACGGGTTCGATTCACACATCAGCCATCCTGGAAGTAGTTTTCCGTGCTTTCCCACTTCGACTTCAGGCAAATGCCACGGCCGCCTCCTTCCCGATCCTCACCGGAATCACAAATGCACGCACTAATACAAATTGTCTTTTACTGCTTTTCAGTCGGTCAACACAGTTGGGTGGGGTACAAATTATAAATTACCAATTTAAGTGTGATAATTAACTAATACACGAGGAGCAGATGACCTCGCTGTTCCACCCCTTAAAACTATAACAATACAATATAACTAATACATGTAGCCTAATTATTTCCAGGAGTGTGTTTACATATTTATAACTTGTACCCCGCGCATTCATTGAGCACAACTGTTTTGACCGACCGAAAAGCAGCGTAAGACAATTTGTTGGTTGGTTCTTAAGTTTAGGAGCTGCGACAACGCGGTCATGTAGCCCCGTGTACTTTGTGTGTGTGTAGAATCTGTTCGATAACCAGTGTTAATTGTGATGACTGTATTAGTGTGTGTTATCTATTTTTTTAAATTCAAGTAAGGACTGCAGACACTGAATGTTTTCAAGTAGTTCCAACTTTTGCCGCCAAACGCCACCGTCAACGACTACTAGTTCAGAACTTGGTTACCAGATACCACCACAGTCGGCTCCTGGCGACGAACGTCGGAACCTAAGAGCGTTTGTCAAATGTTTAACCTAACCTAATTTAGCTTCATACAGCTGTAATTAGTGGAAGGTTTTTGTATAGGCAAAACTGATAAAAGAATGGATAAAATTTCCACATTTCCACGCACTAATACAGCCATCACAATAACACAGGTTATCAGACAAAGTTGTGTACACACACACACATGCCGAAGTATGTTACACAGGGCTGAATGACCACGATGTCCAAGCCCCTCAAATGAAACAACAAAATAAAGTGGAACGAGGGGCGTGATGGCATAGTGACTAGCATTATTGTTAATGAATCATTTTAGGGGATTGTGATCTTTTGGTCATCGCCCCGTGTATTTGGGTGTGTGCTCAATTTGTCTGATAACCTATGCTTTATCAATAAATGATAAAAATGGTCCGATTAGCTCAAACACGTTTCGCCCCAGTGTGCCGTTGGGCTCGTCAGTTGGTACAGACACACCTACCAATACGTATGGCCAGCACATACTGAGAAGGCCATGCAAGACACAAAATACAAGCAGTATTGACGTCACGAGCATGCCAATGTGCTACGGGAGTCAAACTCCCTTCCATAAAAACAAAAGCCTTACCTTGGCAATCCAAATAAGGTTTTGAATATTCCCAAAGGGAATATGATGTAGTTTCCATTTGAGCGGTTGAATTATCAATAAATGATAAAAATATTCAAAACCTTAACCTATGCTTTTGCGGTAACCGTAGTAGTAGTATGACTGTAATATTATTAGTGACAGGGATGATGGTAGGCGCTCCGGAACTTTAACCCTTGAGAACAGGCGTGGAAAAATATAACACGAGGACTGGCGCCGGGTCATTTTGACCCATAGTGTGTCACTCCCTTTCTGTCGCAGTCGCACGGATTTTAATGAAGTATTTTTACACCAGGTGTCTTCCTATGAACTATTCCCAATATAAAATGAGGTTCATTTATATTTTTCAAATTTAACACGCGGGATCTGCGTGTTTTTTTTTCGATTTTGGGTTTGTTTTGTCCTTTTGTATTTGAATTTTGCTTTGTTCTTTGTAACTTATTTGTTTTCTCCTTTTGTTTTTGAATTTTGCTTTGTGAGTTTTGTTTTCTGCTTTTACGTTTTTGAATTTTGATTTTTTTTTGTGTTTGTTTTCTGCTTTTTTTGAATTTTGCTTTTTGATCTGTGTTTTTTTAGGGGGGAGATTTTGTGTATGTTTTCTGCTTTTTTGATTTGTGTTTTAAGTTTTGTTTGTTTTCAATATTTGTTTTTAAATTTTGGTTTTGTGTTTGTTTTTTGATTTTGAATTTTGCTTTGTGTTTGTTTTCTACTTTGATTTTGAATGAAAATAATTTTTGTAACAGTATATAATTGGCCTTGATAGTAGCGGTAAAGCTGTCATCTCGATTTTCTTAACAAGGTATCCCTAGACCCTAGGCATGGATCAAAAAGAACGTGAGCTATGTTATTGTGCTGCATCAAAATTGTTGGACTTTCCCGCCTTTTATTTTACCGATTGTCCCGTGTAACTTAAGCCGAACATTATCACGCGAAGACTGGCAACATGGGTAAATCTGACCCGACCATAATGTGTTTTTTAAAAGTCGATTTCCCCTCTAGGTTAGTGTTTCCCACGGACTCAGCGAGGGAACTCACCACTACGGGCAGTGTCCTGGAGCTTCGAACATTTGTTCGGGGTGGATACAACTGGGGAGATGTGATCAGCACTTCGCCCAGGCAGCCTCGCTTGCAAAGCGAACAGGGGGGCCTCATGAAGGATGGGAAGGGAGGGGAAGATTGGGATGGAGAGGCAAGGAAGACGGAAGGAGGCGACCGTGGCCTTACAGGAGGTGCCATCTCGGCATTTGCCCGAAAACGAAGTGGGAAACCACGAACCCCCTCTACTCATTTGGACCACCCGCGGCTGAGTAGACCCCGTTCCAGTCCTCATACCACTTTCGTGGCAGAGCCGGGAATCGAACCCAGGACCTCTGGGGCGGCAGCTAACCATGCTGACCGCTACGCTACCCCGACCGTAAATGAAATAGAATTAACTAGAGTGTTCCAAGAGCTATGGACATGTTTCTTTTGTAGGGTGAAGTTCAAGGCTAGGAAAGAAGGTACAGTAAGCGATAGGAAAAAAGGGCTGACCAAAAAGAAAATAGAGAGCATTATAAGCCTTGGGTCAAAAATACCCTTGCGCTAGTCCTAACGGGTTAAGTAAGGTATCCTGGTATTTTCCTGAAGTGAGTGTGGATAAACCACACTCATTATAGCCGCTGTCAGAGTCGGAATTGGAACCTCCGATCTCCGGACTTGCTGCACCTCTTCATTGTTCCATTTGAAGGACTTGGACATTTAACCCCGTGTACTTGGGTGTGTGTAGAATTATCTCTGATAGCAGTGTTTTTGTGATGGCTGTATTAGTGTGTGTATTTGTAATTAAGGTAAGGATTAGGAAGGAGACGACCGTAGCCTTAGATTAGGAATCATCCCGGCATTTGCCTGAAGTAGAAGTGGGAAACCACGGAAGACTACTTCCAAGATGTCTTAGGTGGAAATCGAACCCACCACTTCTCAGTTTTGTCTCATGAGGCTGAGTGTGCCCCGTTCCAGCTCTCATACCAGAAATAAATTTCTTGGCAGAGCCGGGATTCGAACACTGACCTCTAGGGCGATAGACAAGAATGCTAGCTCCTAGATCACGAGGTGGTCGAAAACAAGGAATGAACTTTATGACCAAGACCAAGCAGCTTCACAGATTATAAGAAGATATTGTGAGGTAAATCCAAATGAATTGAGTTTTGGATTTTAGATCGAACTAAGGCCGTGAGATTCCCGCTAAACGGCACAAAACATCCTCGTGAACTAAGTGCTAAATGGCTCCCAACATCCAAAATTCTATTTGTTAATAAGGCTTTACATATAAACACAAACCTAACCTGGGGCTTACCATACGCTCCAGACCCCCTTGCTTGTTGTACAACCAGTAAATTTCGTCCAGACGGTGATCTAGTATAGTAGCGGCCAATGGTTTCATCTAGACAGTGGTCTAACCTAGTAGTGGCCAATGGCTTCGCCCAGACAGTGGTCTAACCTAGTTGTAACCAATGGTTTCGTCCAGACAGCCATCTAACCTCGTAACAACCAATGGTTTCGTCCAGACAGTCATCTAACCTAGTAACAACCAATGGTTTTGTCCAGACAGTCATCTAACCTAGTAACGACCTATGGTTTTGTCCAGACAGTCATCTAACCTAGTAGCGACCAATGGTTTTGTCAAGACAGTTGTCTAACCTAGTAACGACCAATGGTTTTGTCGAGACAGTTGTCTAACCTAGTAACGACCAATGGTTTTGTCCATACAGTCATCTAACCTAGTAACGACCAATGGTTTTGTCTAGACAGTCATCTAACCTAGAAGCGACCAATGGTTTTGTCTAGACAGTCATCTAACCTAGAAGCGACAAATAGTTTTGTTCAGACAGTCTAACCTAGGAACGACCAATGGTTTTGTCCAGACAGTCTAACCTAGGAACGACCAATGGTTTTGTCTAGACAGTCATCTAACCTAGAAGCGACAAATAGTTTTGTTTAGACAGTCTAACCTAGAAGCGACAAATAGTTTTGTTCGGACAGTCTAACCTAGGAAAGACCAATGGTTTTGTCCAGACAGTCGTCTAACCTAGTAGCAACAAATGCATGGGTTTAGAAGAGCGTAGAGCAACTTTTCAATTAAATTGAACTAAAAGCATTTTAGGAACATTTGTAACACACGACTAAAGAATGCACTTGAACACATGTGACTACATCCGCATGTAACAACGCACTGTTCGAAACTTAATACACCAGAGTAACATGGCGGCAATTCGAGGCACTACATCAATGTCTGTCCGTCATGGACTACACTAAGGAAACACGGTATATACTAGAAATAGATAGTCTACAATACTGACCAGACACTTCCAATGGGATGCTCATCAGCCAGCCCATCAACAATATCTACTGTTGTCTGGTAAACCACAGAGCTTAAGCGGTCTGCATTTTATCAAGGTGAATGGTACGGTAGTTATTGTTTTGTCCGCCTCATGCTGCAGTGATTCAAATGCCAAGACCAAAGGTTGTGGAGTTTTATTAAACTGAGTTGCTGAAAAAAAAAAAATCCCTAAGTACTTTTATTGATATTAAAACACAGGTTGGTTGATTGGTTCCTTAGTTTAGGGGCTGCGACAATGCGGTCATGTGGCCTCGTGTACTTTGGGTGTGTGTAGAATCTGTCTGATAACCGGTGTTAATTGTGATGACTGTATTAGTGTGTGTTATCTGTTTTAAATTCAAGTAAGGACTACAGACAAAAATTTCAAGTAGTTCCTAGTTTCGCTACCAAATGCTACCATCCACGACATCTAGCTGTGAACTTGGCTACTACTAGATGCCATCGCAACCAGTGCCTGGTGACGAACGTTGAACTTAAGAGCATTAATTCAACCTAACCTTCAAAATTTGCTTCACAGAGGTTTAGTTACTGGAATGTTCCTTTACATGCCATAAATCTGATATGGGCCTCCGAAGGAAGGAATACTGAGGGATTTTTAACACTCTTAAAAAATCCGACGACTTCGGCTGGGTTTGAACCCGCGACCTTGGGCATAGAAGCTCAGCACGCTACCAACTACGCCACCGAAACCGACATTAAGACACACAAACAACATACCTAAATGAGAGTTTGAAAATGAAATATAAATGAGCTTAAAAGTAATAAAGTGTAAAATAAGTGCCTGCATACTGAAACTAAGGCTCAAAATTATGGAGAGCATTTATCAACAGTTGCTAGTCCTGGTAACTCTAAAAACATGCTGAGTTACATTTATCGAGACATATGTTGCACATACGAAAATTGGTTGACATTAAGTTTTTAATCCACTAAATATTACTTCCACTTTGCAACACAACTTACTTTGTTTAAGGCACTATCTCCTCTTCAGGTACATGTTTTGGACTATGAAACAGTCCTTCTTCAGCCGATTCAGCAAAATCTCAGTCCAGTATAGTCACCGTTTTGGTGAATGTTTCACACATTGAAATACATAAAAATATGGTGGCGAAAATGAAACTGAGATGACAGATGATAATTAAAAGATTTAAAAATTTTTGAACAGTTTAAAACACTATGGTGATCTTAGAACTGCGTTGCTCCGTGTTTACGTTTCCCTGTTTGACTTAAGTAGTAGGCAGGCTGACAATTCAGCCAGTCACCCAGACGAAGGTGCTCAGCACGGACCTCGCCTCGTTCATAATAATATCCAAGAGCACAAAAGTTTGGCTTACATCTCGTCCTTTTCTTCGTCCACCTTGTCCTCCTCCTTCACTGATTCTTCACCTTACGGTATCTTCTTCCTGTATGTTGTCTTCCACCTCCTCTACCTTATCCTCCGCCCTTTCTTTCACCTTGTCCTCTATCTCATTCTCCTCGTTGTCTTCAGTCTTATCCTCCTCCTTCGCCTTGTTCTCCCTCTTGTCCATCCTTTTCTTCTTCATCATCCTGGTCCTTAGCACCTTCCTGACGCCCCCACCCCTCTGATGATATTCCTGTTTCTTTTCCACTTCTTCATTTAGTTTTCTGTAATTTCCTAGTATCACATACTTCACATATGTCCTCCACTTTCTCTATCCTGCTGTTCATTGGAATCTTATCTTCCTGGATCTCGTTCGTCTATTCTTATGTTGGTGACCCTGTTCCTTTCCTGAAATTTAATGTTAATATCAGTTCACCCTCTTCATTAATTCTACAGAACAGGAGAACAAGCCTTTCGGTAACTTTCAGCATGGTACATTACTGAAAATATAGTATTTATGATTGACAAACCTTTTTCGGAGTTGTTGGGAGTCGTTTCACATTCTCAATTGGCACTGCTGCACCAGAAATAATTACTTTTAACGTAAATAAAGCATTATTAGTCGTGTTCATTTGAACAACGTTGGCCATTTAACAATCACACCGGACACTACGTCATACCCACGTGACACGTTGCCAACATGAAAAATTAAATAAAAGGCAAAACCATTGGCCTGGATAAAGATTATTGATGCGTGACTTCCCCCAGGGGTGTTATCTATTAGCTATTGGTCTGGACGAAAATATTTGTCTAGTCAAAACCATTGGTACCGAATGCGTGGGGTTGGCATTATGGACTCCTTCACAAACATTCACGAAGATGGCAGTCAGTGCAGCAATTTCAGGTATATAAGTCGTGCTCCTATTAGGGCGGGATGGTGGGTCTACGGCAGTGGACGAGTGAACATCTATTACTATACCATCTCCAGATACCATTACTACAGTTATTTTGGCCAATTTCATTACTTACAATTTTTAAACATATGTTCTCCTGTTCTGTAGTGCCACCGTCATTTTCTAACTCTGCTCCTCACTCAGCTCTGTCATCTCGTCCATGAGCATTTGTACCAAAACAGATTCCATATCCTTCCTCATTCCTTTTTCTTCTTCTACCAACAATTCACAATCATCTTTTATCTTAACATCATCTACTACCATCACAACAAATTTAAACATACTTTTCTTAATTGCACTGTACTTACACTTTAGGCTACTGATCATATTTCATTTTTTTCCTTGTTCGTGCTCCACGTTGGTACATCCTTTATAACTTTTCGGGGGGGTTGCAGGAGGTTATATGGGTCGCGAAGTGTTTCGTACACAAGGAAAATGTTAAAATAGTTGGCTAACTTCTTGGTAAAAATCCTCCTTTAATTTCTGTAGTACTGCATTTAATCTTTCCATATAGCCTATATATATATATTCAGAGGCTGAACAAGGATATACCAATTAAGGCTAAAGAAGTTATGTACAAAGCATATTATCTTCCTATAATGACATATGCAGCAGAAACTTGGACAATGACTAAGAGGGATGAGAGCAGAGAACAAGCAGCTGAGATGGATTTCTGAGAAGTATGGTCCAGAAAACGAGGAGGGACAGAGTGAGAAATGAAGATATACGGAAAGAACTGGGAGTACAGAAACTAAATGACAAACTGGAGCAAAACAGATTGAGATGGTTTGGACATGTCAAACGGATGAATGAAGTAAGACTACCAAGACGAGCACTGGAACGACGGATGACAGTGAAGAGAGGACGAGGAAGACCATAATGCATTGGATGGACTCGGTGAAGAATAGTATTAGAAAACGGAACCTGGATTGGAACACTGTGTCGGAAGAGGAATGGTGGAATGACAGAACAAAGTGGAGAGGAACCATATTTGCCCCCACCCAGTGTCAACTGGAAAAGGGGAAATGAAGATGATATTATATATATTCACTTTTCAAACCTTTCATTTGAACTATCCACTAAAGTTTTCTTTCAACATATCGATCTTACTTCTTTTCATATCATCTAAAACACTGAACTTTCAATCCCAAACCTACATGAAAAAAAAAAAAAACATCATAATTCATTGGTTGGTTGGTTCCTTAGTTTAGGGGCTGCGACAACGCGGTCATGTAGCCTCGTGTACTTTGGGTGTGTGTAGAATCTGTCTGATAACCGGTGTTAATTGTGATGACTGTATTAGTGTGTGTTATCTGTTTTCAATTCAAGTGAGGACTGCAGACATTTAATTTCAAGTAAGTTAGTTCCTACTTTTGCTGCCAAACGCCACCGTCAACGACTACTAGGACTAATTCAGAACTTAGCTACTAGATGCCACCACAGTCGGCTCTTGGCAACGAACGTACCAACCTAAGAGCGTTGTTTACATTCTTAACCTATACAATTTAGTTTCACACAGGTGTAATTAGTGGAAAGTTCTTTGACATGCCATAAATCTATGACATGGGACCGCCGGCTTTACTTCCCCTCCGAAGGAAGGCATACTGAGGGATTTTTAACGCTCTTAAAAAATCCGACGGCTTCGGCAGGGTTTGAACCCGCTATCTTGGGCATAGAAGCTCAGCATGCTACCAACTACGCCACCGAAGCCGCCATAATTCATTGCATCACGATTATCACCAAAGCCCCCTGCCCGATTGTACCTAATTGTCATCATTATCATTATCATTAACCGTCTCCAGCTTCCCGGGTGCGGTATAAGAGCGCTCTCCATGTTTGTCGATTCAGGTATATTTCCTCCTCCTCTACCTGGTGCCAATCGACACCTCTTCCCTGCAGGTCTTCTTTTATTTGGGAGATCCAGCGTGTCCGTGGTCTGCCTCTTGGTCTCTTGCCCTCCACATCTTGCTCAAGCCATACTCTTGCCGTTCTGCTTGGATTCATCCTCTTCACATGACCAAACCATTTCAACCTTGATGTTGCTATTGCTTTATGAAGTGGTTTCACTTGAATCTCTGCACGAATCTTCACATTTCGGATCTTGTCTCTTCTGGTCTTCTGAAGCATTGTTCTCAGGAACTTCATTTCTGTAGCCTGAAGTCTGCTACTATCTCTTCTGTTGATAGTACAGTCACAAATTGTGTTGACCGACTGAAAAGCTACAAAAGAAAATTTGTATAGGCAACACTGAAAAAGAATGGCTTCAAATCTCTTCACTATTACTTCACCTGAAATGGACAGAAAAGGAAATTTCACACAAATAATTAACCAACTGATGACATAACCTTAATGATTTTATCTGTACAGATATGTGCTACAAATGAATGATGCATATTACCTTGAGATTTGATTTTAATTTATTTGCATGTTAAGAAAAGGAAGATTGAATTTTTACATGACAATTTAACTTGTGATTATAAGCCACAGGAAAGTTTCCTTTTCTGCACCACTGGACATGACATTTGAAAAGTTGACATCGAAAGGGATGTAAGTGCCAATTTTTCCTAAAATTAGATTTTTCAGTGCCAATGGTCTAGAAAGAAAGTTTGATCCAGTTGTGCTGAAATGTAGCTCTATATTTAAGTCGACTGCAGATCGCAAATTAGTTTTTTTCCTTCTCCTGAATAATTTGGTATTTGGCACTTACATACTTTTCATTGTTAACTCTTCATTTCACCTTGAAAATCTCACTTGCAAAACGGGCAAGCAGCTCGACCACCATACCATTGCATCCTCTTATTTTTGATGTTCCACACGGAACAATATAGCAAATTTATAACAATCATTGCCTATTTGCAAAACCAGCTAATTGCACTTTTTTTTCTTAAATGGTGGGAATACAGCAAAAACTGTTTTATGGTTTAAAAGAGGTACAAATATGGTTAAAAAAACAGTGAATAAGTGGATTATAAATACCTTAGAGAGAGAAATTGTGAATGTGTTCTTTAGTCGTATTTTACATGTAAAGCTTGATGTTAGCCAGTTTTGCAACCTTTTGAAAGAATCAAAGCTAGGAATTTGGAATACCTGACATGCGAGTTATGAGACGTGAAATAGGAGTAAAAGTATTTGGACTTCATGGTTCTTATATTATAATACTGTATATTGAAGGAATTCCAACAGATGAAGAGAGAGGGGTGGAAGAGGAATGGGCTGGATTTAAGAAGACACTAGTAGGTGCAGCAGAAGCAGTATGTGGGAGGACAAGTAGTAAGAAGAGGTGGAAGGAAACACCATGGTGGAATGAGAAGACAAAAGATATAGTAAGGGAAAAGAATAGAGCCTTTAGGAGGTGGTATCAAAATAGAACGGTAGAGACAAGGGAAGAGTACCAGGAAAGAAAGAAGGAGGCAAAGAGAGTAGAGGTTGAGGAGAGAAGAAAGTGGATGGAAGAGTGGACAAAGATGATGAAGGAGGATAGTGAAGGTACAAAAAAGGTCCTGTATGGGAAGGTAAAGAATAAGAGGCGGAAGGATCCTATGGATTATGTTAGAATGGTGAACGAAAGGGGACAAGAGATAGAAAATAGGGAAGAACTGAAGAAAATGTGGAAAGAATATTTTGAAGAACTCCTGAACCCAAATGGAAACCACGGCGAGGAGGAAGAAATCGGGGAAGAGGAAGATGAACTGCAAACAGAAAAGGACTTAACATGGAAAGAAGTGGAAGATGCAGTGAACAAGATGAAAGGAGGGAAGGCACCGGGTGTGGATGAGTTGAGTGTGGAGATGGTGAGAGCAGCAGGAGAGGTGGGGATACAATGGTTGTACTGAGTGATGAAGACAGTATGGAAGGAAAGGAAGACCCCAGAGGACTGGAAAAAGGGAATAATTGTCCCGACCTTCAAGAAAGGTAGTAGAACAAAATGCAGAAACTCTCGGGGAATAACACTGATGAGTCATTGTGCAAAGATGTTTGAGAAAGTTTTGGAAAGGAGAATTAGGACAAGGATAGAAGGAGGGATGAGGGAAGAACAACATGGCTTCAGAGCAGGAAGGTCCACAGTGGATTTGATTTTTGCTGTAAGGCAGTAACAAGAACAGCACTATGAGTATGGAACAGATCTACTGATGGCCTTCCTGGACATTGAGAAAGCATATGACAGTGTATGCAGAAACAAAGTATGGAAGTCCCTGGAGGATAGAGGAGTAGAGAAATGGACTATAAAGAGGATAAAGGAGATGTACAAGGGAAGCGTGAGCTGTGTGAAAGTGGGAGGAGAGAGATCGGACTGGTTGGAACAGAGAAACGGCCTGAAACAAGGAAGTGCACTGTCACCGTTACTTTTCATTGTGGTGATGGATGACATAATGACCCGGGTGGCACAAGTAATTGGGGAAGGAAAGATGAAAGCAATAGTGTTTGCAGATGATTTGATGATTTGGGGAAATAAGGAGGAGGTGGTACAGGAACAGTTGGATGTGTGGGAAGGAATAATACAAGGATATGGGATGAAATTTAGCATAAATAAGAGTGAGATGGTGATCACAACAAGGAAGAAGGAAAGAACCACAATGGGAATAACAATTGGTGGGGCACAGCTGAAGAAAATGGAGAGTTTCAAGTATCTGGGAAGCCTCATACAAGAAAATGGAAGAAACGATAGAGAAATAAATGAGCGGGGGAGACAGGCAGAAGCATTCCGGAGGAGTGTGAGAAGCATGTTATGGAGCAAGGATGTCCCTCAGAACAGCAAAAGGATCATATATCGGACGTACTATGTCCCTATCTTGACGTATGCCTCGGAGACCTGGGTTATGAAAGGATGGGAGAAGAGCAAAATACAGGCCAGTGAGATGAGGTTCTTGAGAAGCAGTATTGGAGCTACAAAGAGGGACAGAATAAGAAATGAGAGGACCAGAGAATTAATGAAGGAGGAACCATTACAAGATGGTATAGAGAAATCTGGACTTAGATGGTATGGACATGTAAAGCGAATGGAGGAGAAGAGAATACCCAGGAGGATACACGAGACGAAGTGGGAAGGAAAGAGACCAAGAAGGAGACCGACAGACAGGAGGCTGAAGGGGGTTGAAGAAAGCGTGAAGAAGAGAGGAGAAGACTGGACAAGGGTGGAGGCTGAGAGATGGTGGGAAGACAGAAGACGTTGGAGAGGCTTGTGTTCCAAACAGACCCGGCCAGTGGCTGGAAACTGTGCAAGATGATGATAATGATGATGATATTGAACAAACCTCAATTATTAACAATAATTGCAATGATATATGAAAAGTTTTATTTTTCAGTAGAAATGAGAAATAAATGCACTTAGTCAACATTATCAAAATCAAATCATTATTAAGTTTCTGTTTAATACATACACAACAGGTTTTCAGCATTATTAACACGATCACGTTGTTACAGAATGTTATCTTTAAACAACATACTCTCCGTCAGCTAACACCCTTCTATAAATCGGTAAACGAGACAATTAACGGAACACAGCAACGGTTGGCAGGTTTTGCATCCGTGCGGTGTGAAGTTGGCAATCAATACGCCCATTTTAGCTGGTTTTGCATACGAACAAGCTTGACACTTAGCAGGTTTTGCATCCGAACAAGCTTGACAGCAGGTTTAGCAAGCTCGACACTTAGCTTTGCATCCGAACAAGCTCGACACTAAGCTGGTTTTGCATCCAAACAAGCTCGAAACTTAGCAGGTTTTGCATCCGATCAAGCTTGACACTTAGCAGGTTTTGCATCTGAGTGATGATATCTTATTGTTTAGAGAGAAGAAAGCGCTGACTACAAGTGGACACCTAGGTGAAGTACAGTGCAGTGAACACAAGTACAACTGTTTGGATGAGTTCATGCAACAGGACTGTAATATAAGTGCATGCATAAACTCATTAGAATTAGGTGGAGAGGTTAGGTGTTTGTACATTAATAGCAGAAGTATTCGGAATAAGCTTGATGACATTGAAATTCTCTTGCAAATGATAGGCCAGATAGATGTATTGGTAGTTACAGAAACCTGGGTGAAAAGTAATGAGGCAGATTTTTATAACTTCAACAATTTCACAAGTGTGTTTGCTCATAGAGATGACAAAGTTGGTGGGGGTCTGGGTATTTATGTATCACACAAATGGAAAGTGAATGTTAAAAGAAAGTGTGAAATGAATCATAGTTTGATGTGGATTGAGGTATTCAGAGATGATGTTAAAAGTAATAGGCCAACATATAAAAGCATTGATATTATTGCAGCATATAACCCCAATAGAAGCAATGCCATACCCTTCTTAAATTCATTTGAAAGTTTTCTTAGCCAGATAAACAATAAATTATGCATCTTCCTCGGAGATACCAACATTGATATCCTAGCTGATGATCAATTAAGAAGGAAATATCTAAATCTAATAGCATGCTATGGGTTTAAACAGTGCAACACTAAATATGCTACACGACTTTGTGACACTGCAGCTACCTTAATAGATCACGTGTCACTAAACAATTCAGAATTAAGTTATAAAATATCAAATGTCAGCAATGATATTAGTGATCACAGTATATTAATTCTTGATATTTCCAAGACCAATTATAGCACGTACACTCAGTCACATAACTCGACAAAATCAACAACACACGAGGACTCTTGGGATAGGCAACACACTCCTGAAACTAATATATCTATAAACGCTGATTCCCATAATGATGCAAACAGTACTGTTAACTCTCTATATAACTCTTTCATCAAACAATTGAATCAAAGGAACAGGCATAGTCAAAGAAAAATAACAAACAAAACTAACAATAAAAGACAGACTACTAACTTACCATGGGTCACAGCTGAACTCCTTACACTTATAAAACGAGACACTCTGCATGCAAAGCTCAAAAATCCCCTTCACAAAAATAATAATGATATGAACCAAGAATACTGTAGATGCAGGAATAGTGTAACAAACTTAAAAAGAAGACTAAAGTCAAATTACTACTCAGAAAAATTCAGAACATATGGAAACAATTCCAAAAAAACTTGGGAGACTATCAAAGAAATCATACACAACAAAAAACCAACAGTTGAGACATGCACTTCACTTGAAATAGACAACAAAATTATCACAGACAATCAAGAGCTATGCGAATCATTCAACTTGTTCTTCACAAACATTGCTGGAAGTCTAGCAAAAGCTATTCCTGAACAGAAGGAAATCCTCAGTAAGGACCACAAGCAGTCAAATTCCCTCTACTTATATCCAACAGATGAAGCAGAGGTCAAGTCCATCATCACAAATTTAAAGAATAAAAAGAGTTGTGGCTTAGATAGGATCAAGACAAATTTCATTAAAAACAATATGCAATCATTTATTAAAATCTTGGTTGAAATGATTAATGAGTCCTTAGTTACTGGCATGATACCAGATGACTTAAAAATGGCCAAAGTAGTTCCTATATTTAAGGGTGGTGACAAAAGAAATCCAAATAATTATAGACCTGTTTCTATTTTATCGGTAGTTTCAAAAATTCTGGAAGAAGTGGTAAAAACAAGATTGCTTTCATTTCTGAACAAGAATACATTCTTTCATAATATGCAATACGGATTCAGGGAAAAATCTAGTACTGAGGCAGCAACTATTGACCTAATAACAATGCTACAAGAAACTATTGACAAAAATAATATGGCAGTTGGGTTATTTATTGATCTCACAAAAGCCTTTGATACAGTAGATCATAAAATACTGTTGTCAAAATTAGAAAATGCTGGTGTCCGAGGTATAGCTCTAAAATGGTTCCAAAGCTACCTTATTGGAAGAAAGCAGCATGTAGCTTTGAATAAATGCATAAGTTCAGGAAAATATATAACTCATGGCGTTCCACAAGGATCTATACTTGGACCTACATTATTCTTAATGTATATAAATGATATTGTGGAATGTAATTTGAGAGGGCATATCAAACTGTATGCAGATGATACAAATATCTTCTACACTGGGAAAGACATAATTGAAATCATACAAAATGTGCAACAAGATATAAATACTCTCTCACAATGGTTCCAGGCCAATAAATTAACAATGAACCTACAGAAGACCAATTACATGGTAATTTCAAAACAAAGCATGAAAGAAATCACACATGACAAAATATATATAAATAATATTGAAATAAAAGAGGTTAATCAGGCAAAGTATTTAGGTCTAATCATCGACAAACACCTGACCTGGATTGAACACGTTGAACGAATTGCTAAGAAACTCTCACCTGTAGTAGGGATCCTAAGGAAACTTCGGTATCTTATTCCCCTAAACCTTGTAAAACAAATCTACTATTCACTTGTACATAGCAAGCTCCAATATTTAAATGTTATTTGGGCTCACTGCAGGAAATCCACACTGAATGATTTAATGACTATTCAGAATAGGGCCATTAGAAACATATTTAACCTTCCTTACTGCACTCCAGTAAAAGATCTGTACATCAAAAGTAAAATTCTACCCCTCAGCATAAGTGCAGAACTCCGAGCAGCTATGCTAATATACAAGATTAAACACAACACAATACTCTATAGCTCTCCCTACATCTTGAACTCAGACAATCATTCTTATGGAACTAGGCATGCGAAGGACGTAGCCTTATATATCATTCACTCTTCTAAATATGGTAGAAATAGTTTCAAGTTCTCTGCATCACAGTCATATAATAAACTTCCTGATGAAGTAAAAAGTGCACCAACTTTGTCGGTATTTAAGAGGAAAACTATGGAAGTATTGTGGGAAAAATTCGATGCATCTTAATACATCAAATAAGTTAAGTTATGTATAAGATTAAAAATCCTAAGTGCTTATCATTTTAAGGGACCTTGGTCTAAACAATCTTAGATATGGTATCAACCTTATAATAGGCCTATGTCCTTATTCATCAATTTGTGTTACCTTCAGAATTTTCTTCCTTGGTGTGTAAACACACATATTACTGTACAATTCCTCTGTACGAGCCTATGGCTCTTTGGAATTAATTGAATAAAATATCTATCTATCTTCCACGAACAAGCTCGACACTCAGCAGGTTTTGCATTCAAACAAAATCAACAGCTGCTTTTGCATCCGAATAAGCTCGACACTAAGCTGGTTTTGCATCCTAACAAGCTCGACACTCAGCAGGTTTTGCATTCAAACAAGATCAACAGCTGGTTTTGCATCCGAACAAGCTCGACACTCAGCAGGTTTTGCATTCAAACAAGATCAACAGCTGGTTTTGCATCCGAACAAGCTCGACACTAAGCTGGTTTTGCATCCGAACAAGCTCGACACTCAGCAGGTTTTGCATTCAAACAAGATCAACAGCTGGTTTTGCATCCGAACAAGCTCGACACTAAGCTGGTTTTGCATCCGAACAAGCTCGACACTCAGCAGGTTTTGCATTCAAACAAGACCAACAGCTGGTTTTGCATCCGAACAAGCTCGACACTAAGCTGGTTTTGCATCTGAACAAGCTCGACACTCAGCAGGTTTTGCATTCAAAAAAGATCAACAGCTGGTTTTGCATCCAAACAAGCTCGACACTTAGCAGGTTTTGCAAACGAATGTTTCTTTCTAAGCCTATTTTGAGAGCGTTATAGTGGGTTTTGCACCCTGAATCTTTAACCAATCGCTAGAGGACGTAAAAACCTACCCATTGGTGCTAAAAGTTAATTTTTTGAATGTTTGTTAGCTGGTTTTGCAACTAGGAGACTCATTTGCGAATAAATTGTATTTATCTATTTTTAGATCAAAACAGGTACTAGTATTTATTTATTTGTTTACATAGTTTATGCCCACATTGGAGCACTTAAATCAAACCAAATACATTTAAGTCCTCTACACATTGACAGGGAATTTAGCTGTCATCTTTCTCCTCTCCCAAAACCTCTTCATTCTGGCTGCCCTTTCCTCATCAGATAGGACATACTGTTTTCGTTGATTAATTTTTAGTGTAAGTCTTGTACGTTTGTTCTTCAGAATATGTTCAATATGTTTCATTGTAATGTTCAACTCATCTAAATCATTTTGAACTTCCTTAAACCAATTATTTTTTGTTTTATTTTTCCAAAAGTAGTTAAATAGTTGTTTTAGTTGTCTATTGTCATGTAATCTCAATAAATGACCAAAAAACAGCAATTCTCCTTTTTCTCATCATGTCTATTATTGAATCACTTTCCCGGTAGATAACTGCACTAGGCAACAATCTCCAATGTCCATCCACCTGGTGTTTTGTATTAATGACTAGCTGAAGTACCCGTGCTTTGCTACGGGTCATAAATAAATTAAAATATGAAGGTGACAGTTAAAACAGGGGATAGGCGAGGTGCTGCGCGGAGGGAGAGTAAGGATGGAACATTTTGTCCAACTGCACTGCTTGGCGTTGACCGTGTTTTATAGCACAAATTTGGGTTTTACTCGCTAACCATTAGAGATACACAAAAAGAGATAAGGACCTTTCGGATAGAAAAATAAATTTTAAACCCCGTATCTGCCATCAAAAGTTTGCTATTTCTTAGCGTACTCTTTTTATTTGAAATGAAAATATAAAAGTTTGAAACCAAAGGGTGTAGTGACGTCACTAAAATGGTCGCCATCTTTAAATAGTGCAAAGTATCAAAATCAAAAGTAGCTTATATGTTAACCAGGTAAATCAGCTACTTCCATGTAAAATTTCATCTAAATCGGACCAGTGATTCTTGTGTGATTGAGTAATAAACAGACACACACCATCTCATTTTTATATATTAGTATAGATTGTTCTGATTATCCTTCTGTCAACCTTCTGCAGTTGTACTAGCATATTATATATTGAGAATAAATTGTATTGACAAGGTGGAAATGGAATATATCTTCGTAAAGAAATCTCATTTCTTTTTGTCGGAATGATGGGACCAGTCACTGAAATAAGCAATGTGTGGGGACCCTATTCTCCTCCTGCCTATTTGTGTTCCATCTTAAAATGATGCTGTTTAATGTACAGATAATGAATGGAAACACTTCATTGCTGTTCCCATAGAACGGGCAGCTGATTGAGAGAAGGTTCTTCCCCTTCATTGAAAGTCTCTTTCAAGGGTGGCGAGACCTTCCATGGTCTGGAGACAAGGTGGGCATCATCTCCTGGAACAAACAGGAGTCATCAATTACAACATGCAAAATGTCACCCAAACATTTAATGCCAACAACATATTTCACTACAGTCAATTTTCTCCAGTTCTTTTGTTGTTGATGATTGATTTAGGGGCTTTGCAACATTGTGGTGATGTACCCCCGTGTATTTGTAATTCAGATGAGGATTGGGAAGAGGTGGACATGGACTTAAGTTAGGTAGCCTGGGATAAAAGTGGGGAAGCACAGAAAACGACTTCCAGGATGGCTGAGGTAGGAATAGAAACCTCCTCTTCTCAGTTTTACCTCACGTGGCTGAGTGTACCCCGCTCCAGCCCTCAGACCAGAATGAAATTACTTGACAAAGCCGGGAATTGAACCCGGGCCCCTGCAGTGACAGCCAAACATGATAGCCACCACGCAACGAGGCAGACTGTTTCCCAGTTCTACAGCAAGAGGAGTTTATGTTTGATGATGGTGGTGGTGATTGGGAAAAAAAGTCTAGGTAATCTGTCCCTAATTGGGTGTTTTATAAAGCTACTGTGCGAGGCTCATTCCATTTTTGAAAGCATTTGGTTTCATCCACTACTGGCTTGCTGGGCCTATCGTAGCTTTACCAGAGCCCCGTTAGCCGTCACTTTTCAGGGTTCCTGTAGGACCTTCACAGCTACCGTAACGGTCCCGGGGCACACGAAGTCCCCACTGTACTTCGCCCCTAGAGGCGATCCCCTACTTTGTGCCGTTGCCCGTCTGCCACGACGTGGACGAGGGGTTGGACTTATGGGAGACATCTTTGGATCTACAAAGATGGATAGAATAAGAAATGAGAGGACCAGAGAATTAATGAAGGAGGAACCATTGCAGGATGGTATAGAGAAATCTAGACTTAGATGGTATGGACATGTAAAACGAATGGAGGAGAAGAGGATACCCAGGAGAGTACACGAGACGAAGTGGAAAGGAAAGAGACTGAGAGACAGGTGGCTGAAGGGGGTGGAAGAAAGCGTGAAGAAGAGAGGAGAAGACTGGACAAGGGTGGAGGCTGAGAGATGGTGGGAAGACAGAAGACGTTGGAGAGGCTTGTGTTCCAAACAGACCCGGCCAGTGGCTGGAAACTGTGCAAGATGATGATGATGATAAAGCTACTGTGTACTGCATATCGTATTGTATAGTGTTTTATTGTAATTGTGTATAGTGCTGTAATGCCTTATGTGAAATATTCGTTATGTGAACGTGTATATCTGCACAATACGTACACAAAGTGCAGGAAATCGTGCGCTAGAAAAAGACAAAAGTTTCGATTGAAATTTCCAGAGAGTCGTATTCCTATTAATCGGACCTTAAAACAACTGGCTAAGAGATTCAAACGTACAGGTTCAGTAAACAGAAAAACAGACAAAAACGTCCTTATTTCCTTACTGAAGCTAAATTAACAGGAGTAATCGGAAACGTCATAAGGAGATGCCGATTATGTTTGGCAGCGGATGGGGAACATTTTCAGCATCTACTGTAAACATGGTGAGTAAAAATGCATAATACTGATTTTAAGCACCGTATTCTGCCGTACATATGTGCGTGCAGCCGGCACTGGCGGAGCGAGAATGTCCTTGCCAAGCAAATATGAAGACCCTGTAGATAGGAAAAATAAATGCCCTCAACCTTTGAGGGACTTGCTAAGGAAGTAGAGCCATGAATGACAGATAGGAAAGGGAAAGAAGATTGATTGATTCCGCCTTAAACTCAGTGAAAAAAAGGAAAACGGACCCAGCTCAGGAATCCCTCGGGGTAAATTTATCTGTTGGGTTGGCTTCTTACTCAATGAGACATCCGTACAAAAACTTTTTCTCGGAATCAGGTCCTCCAAACCAGCTATCTGTTCCGGGAATACAGAGAAACATATATCTACTGTACCATTAGCAAATCCTGTGTTTGAAGCTCCTACCAGATAACTTTTACCATGTCAAAATTTAAATAAAAATGCTGTAAATATAACCAAATTCGACTTCCATCATCATCTTCATTTCGTGTTTCCAGCTTCCTGGGTGGGGTTGTGAATTAAAGATCGCCATCGTTGCCTGTCTCTCCACCAATCCTCTCCTTTTTATTAACATTTCAAATGATCTTGTTGACTTCGTATGTATGTATTCTTTATTGTCAGTGACAATATAATAATTAACAATAAAATGTACAAGAATAAACAAAACAATAACAGCAAACAAGAACAAAAAATAGAAATACACTAGTCTATTATAAATCAACAACCACAACCATACAGACACGCACTCAAACATCCGATCTCAAGCATTCATTCATACAATCCCTATGTACAAGAAACATTGAAATAATTACAGAAAAAACAAAACTATCTACAGTAAACGGAAAAAGGCAAAAACATAAAATGAAAGATAGAAGAAAAAATCGAAAACTGGGGAAAAAAGTAATATAAGAGTGACATTCGAGGATCTAAAAAAACACATTACTTCAGTCGCTCGTACATTCAATCAACCATTCATTCAACCACATGTTCAATCAATCAATCAATAAACGCAAATCATTATGATTGGGTCTAACGTTATGCGTTACGGAGACGGCGAGTGCGTGACGTCAGACAAGAATACAGGGTGACTCCTAAAGAAGTGTGCAAGATGTCAGACAGGAATACAGGGTGACTCCTAAAGAGATGTACATGATGTCAGATAAGAATACAGGGTGACTTCTAAAGAGGTGTACAGGATGTCACACAAGAATACAGGGTGACTTCTAAAGAGATATACAAGATGCCAGATAAGAATACAGGGTGACTTCTAAAGAGGTGTACAAGATGTCACACAAGAATACAGGGTGACTTCTAAAGAGATATACAAGATGCCAGATAAGAATACAGGGTGACTTCTAAAGAGGTCTGCAGGATGTCAGAGCAAAATACAGGGTGACACCTACGAGGTGTACAGTATGTTAGATTCAATTCAAATACAGGCTGACCTTTAAATAGGTTTGCAAGATATCAGATTCAAATAATGGGTGACCCTTAAAGAGTTGTAAAAGATGTCAGACTCAAATACAGGGGGACCCTTAAAGAGGTGCCCGCACGGGAAGCCTAAGTTAATGGGTAATGGAGTCTGTTGAAAGAGCCCTCCTGAGCCTTTCTAAGATGTGTAGCATTTGTAGCATCCGTCATTTGGAATCATATAAAGTCTAGTCTCTCAGACTGACCGTATCTTTTTAAGTACATCTTCAGGTTTTCTTCCCCTCTTCTCTATGCACTACCACACTGTATCCGTCCATCTCTTTCGGGGTCTTCCTCTTGGTCTCTTCCCTGTCATCTTTTCGGAAAAAGCTTTCTTTGGTACTCTCTACTCTTCCAATCTCATCATGTAACCACACCACTTTAACTTTGTTGTTTCAACCCTGTCCCGCAGCTTCAAGATTCCTGTCCTTTTTCTTAACCTTCATTTCTAACTCTATCTCTTCTGGTCTTGCCCTCTATGCCTCTTAGAAATTTCATCTCTGCTTGTATTCTACTCTCCTCTCTTTTTGTAGTAGTCCATGTTCCAGCTGTATATGTTAGTATAGGCTCGTAATAGGTTGAATATAGTACTCTTTTACATTTCTTTGGGACGTCTCGGTTCCAAACAATACCCCTTACACTCTGATAAAAATTGCTTGCATTTTGTATTCTCCATCCAATTTCCTCCTTTATCCTTCCATTCCCTGCAATCACACTGTCCAGATACTTGAAACTCTTAACCACTTCTAGATTTTCCCCAATAGTTTCATCGTTCCTCTTCCTTCCTTTGTTCTTCTTGACATTACCATTGTCTTACTCTTCTCTGTGCTTACTTTCATCCCAAATTTCTTTATCTCTTGATTCCAAACCTCTACTTGCTTTTGCACTTCCTTTTCGTCCTCATCCCATATCACTATATCATCGGCAAACAACATGGCGTTTGTTGCCTCTCGTCCCAATCTCTGTTTTACATTCTTGTGAATTACATCCATGACTATGATAATCTGTAGGGGGGACAATACACTTCCCTGTCGAAGACGTGTTTCATAGCCACCTATAAGGAACGCCTTGCCCATAGCAGAGTGGCAACACCGCACACTCGTCTATATGAGGCGAGCGGTAAGCATGGTGATAGACTGGTGATGATCGTGCGACTCCGTACTAAATTGCATATATTCTTTTAACACTCGCACATTTTACAATAGTTTTTAAAGTAGACCCAAGAAGGAAGGATAATCATCTGGTAAACGTACGTACAGCTCCTAACTCAACGTTGTTATTCTATAACATTATTACTTATTACTTATTACACTTGATTGCTCTTCTGTGTTGTTTATTGTAACGTAACCCTGTAACAACAATCATGCGTTGATACTAGTGGGGTCTGACAATCAGTGGCGTAACTACGGCGAGTGATCAGGGGATCCATCCCTCCCACAGAGCCAAATAATAAAAAACTATTAAATTTGTTGAAGTTTTAAATTTTGAATAAAACCAATCTATGGATTGATGACTAATGATTGGAAGATGCAAGTTAATGCTTACATATTTGAAATATTTTTTTTCACTCGTTTGAACACGCTACTCTAACTTAATATGTACTGAATGAGCAAAATAGTCAGCTGTTCAGTTAACCAGAGAGGAAGCAATGAGGTGGCTGAGCAGTATTTTTCCTCATCCCTTGCCAAAAATACACCACTTGCAAGTTGCATTCATGTTAGTATCCGAGTGTGGGTGTAATTTTGGAAAGTGAATACCGGTATTATTGTGTTAAACTTTAGTAGGAAACATTACTTTATCAATATTATACAATGTGGGGAATTATAATAATAATAATATAATATGGCCTCGAGTGCCGGGTGCAAGCTTTGTTATTTGCAACCAGAGGGTAGCTTGCACATCGAATTTCGTTGTTCCTTGAAGCACTATGAAAGTCAAGGAAGTTAGATATCTAAGATCCTTGAACACTATAGCGCTTTCTAGTAGAGAAATGAGGAACTTTGTGTTGGCGGAAAATCCCGAGATTAATTTTGCCATTATGAACACGGCCTACTGAATTCAAATGGGTTCTTTGACATTCCAACATCGTATGACATGCGTGTCTGTGATTTTTGCCGCCTTTCAAAAATCACTTACCACGGCCAGGAGCGAACCTGCAAGCTTGGGGTTCATAGACCGACACGCTAACCACTAACCCACCGTGGCAAGCAATGTGGGGAAATAGGGCCAGATGATTACGGGAAGAAAACTGATCATTATAATTTAATACCAACAAAACTGTTAATTTTTGATCATTTGTACATTGATAAATAGGCTAACAAGTAGTTCCGTGAAGAACTATACAGCCTATTTTCATATATCCTACTTATGTCAATTGCCTCTATCAACATACACAATTTCAGTTTCAATTTCAGATTTAGAAATATTGAGAACCGTCTAAATATTTTGGATGGTCTCCATGTTGTATTTTTATGCACGTAGGTCTTAAGAATTATGTACTATCACATGAAGATTATTGTTTAGGTGTAGTATTCATACTTCAATCGCATGATTAGGACACGAGAAATAAAAACGAGATTTTAAAATTTCGCACAGCTGCCATCTTGTGGTTATGAAATCAATTAAAATAAATTAGATGCCAGTGGATTAAAATTTGTATAAGCATTTATCGTACCAAGTTTCACTTTCCTCGGACGGTTAAACCGCGAGAATCGTCCATTAAAAGGTTTCAACTTCGCTTGGCCGCCATGTTCGTTTTGTACTTAACAGGTTTTTGAAAGTTACATAGATAAACTTCTATTAATAGTAGTGCCCTTTATCACCGTAAAATATTTCAGGGTGTTATCAGTAATAGTTTCGGAGATACAGAAAGCAGGTGAAATATTTCGCACAGCACCCATGTTGGATTGGTGAGACGTAATAAAATTTGAGGGCATGGTCGGGGTCGGCCGAAATGGTGCTATGACCTCACCGAGTTTCATTGAAATCGCTCCTGCCGATTCGATTTTATTACAGACACACATACACGGACAAAAGGTAATCTCATAAGCCTATTTTTTCATATATGAAAATAGGCTAAAAATACAACGTATCAAATGCTAATGAAATAAAACATTTAAAAAGTGTAGGTAGGAGGTTTTGAAACTTCAAGATCATATACTTGATTTCATTACGTCCGAGTCCTTACCGCTCAATGTAATTTTCACTCAGCTCATCTCCCTCCAGAAGCCAACAGTAGTTTTGCCATTGCTGACAATCCTCGTCAATATTTAATAATTTCGGTCGATCATGACCTACGATAGCTACTTTTCTCATGTCTACGTTGACATTTTAGCAGTGTAAGTAAAACAGATGCACATAAATCATTGATATGGGCGTACTAATTAGTCAGTAAAAATAGATATTGTTAGATTTTTTTTTTCCATTGTTAGATATTTTTTATTCAATTAATTCCAAAGAGCCATAGGCTCGTACAGAGGAATTTTACAGTAATATGTGTGTTTACACACCAAGGAAGAAAATTCTGAAGGTAACAGAAATTGATGAACAAGGGCATAGGCCTATTATAAAGTTGATACTATATCTAAGATTGTTTAGAACAAGGTCCCTTAAAATGATAAGCACTTAGGATTTTTAAGCTTATATATAACTTATTTGATGTATTAAGATGCATTGAATTTTTCCCACAATACTTTCATAGTTTTCCTCTTAAATACTGACAAAGTTGGTGCACTTTTTACTTCATCAGGAAGTTTATTATATGACTGTGATGCAGAAAACTTGAAACTATTTCTACCGTATTTAGAAGAGTGAATGATATATAAGGCTACGTCCTTCGCATGCCTAGTTCCATAAGAATGATTGTCTGAGTTCAAGATGTAGGGAGAGCTATAGAGTATTGTGTTGTGTTTAATCTTGTATATTAGCATAGCTACTCGGAGATCTGCACTTATGCTGAGGGGTAGAATTTTACTTCTGATGTACAGCTCTTTTACTGGAGTGCAGTAAGGAAGGTTAAATATGTTTCTAATAGCCCTATTCTGAATAGTCATTAAATCATTCAGTGTGGATTTCCTGCAGTGAGCCCAAATAACACTTAAATATTGGAGCTTGCTATGTACAAGTGAATAGTAGATTTGTTTTACAAGGTTTAGGGGAATAAGATACCGAAGTTTCCTTAGGATCCCTACTATAGGTGAGTTTCTTAGCAATTCGTTCAATGTGTTCAATCCAGGTCAGATGTTTGTCGATGATTAGACCTAAATACTTTGCCTGATTAACCTCTTTTATTTCAATATTATTTATATATTGAACCCTTATTGATTTGCCGATCAATAAGTCTTCATGATTTTTATTATTATTATTACTGATATCCAGGCAGTACACGTTGGAGGTTGACAAAGGGAAGACAGGTAGTGTGTCGCAACGATTGCAACAGAAGTAGTGTGGTAGTTATTCCTGACGATGACCGGTTAAGCCGAGTTCAAGGACAAATTCAGGGTGAACGCGCAGCCAAGTTGGCGTCATTATGGGCGTGCCAGAGGTGAAGTTCCAACCGATACACGATTGAATCAACGAATCAGGAGAGAGGACGCCTAAACCACACGGAGAGGTGCGTACCTTAAAAAAAGGCGCTAAAACACGTGTATGAAGAACCGCCGATGCGATAGGATTCCGCATGAGTCCATTGAGACGTTTGGATGAAAAGAAGAAATTTGATACTAGTCCCAAGTCTGTGAATTGAAAATTACAGATTATTTTCACAGATTGCCCCCACTCCACCCCTCTCTGTCAGTTTCTAATAAATTGATCGGTGATGAGCAGTTCGACACAACTTTATCGGGCTCCGAGGAGCATCGTTCACGCCAGTTTGAGTCACGATTTTATCAGGCTCTAGTGAGCATACTTCACGTCTGTTTGAACGAACATTTTATTGTGCTTTGGGGAGCAGAGTGCCTGCTTAGCGGACGGAGATCTCTAGTTGAGATAAGCGCTACGCGGGAGACGTAATTTGAGAGACTTGTTAAAAGCCAGTTGCGTGGTGAACGAAAAATGTAATATTGTCTGTAAATTTTGCGTTATATTTTGTGTGATGTATATGTGCGTGGGAAGTAAGCAAATGCTTAGATAGGGCCAGTTCAACGTTGAGTAATCGCCCAGGACATTATTTTTGAGTGAAAGTCAGTAGCTCATAGCGATTCTAGCTAGGTAGAATAATAACTTTGAACATTTCTTTCCAAGAAGCCACGCCAAGGTGTCTACGGGAAGGTCGATTGGTGGAATGAAGTGCTACGCCTCTACCAGAACGTCGACGATGAACGAGTAGATTTCCCGTGGGGAAATGCCTTGGGATGGAGGCTGATTTTCTACAAGCTGCACGGTGATGTACAAACCATTGATTTATTCAATAGGTAGCTAGATTAGATGCGGGAACGTTGTAAATATTTTATTCATTGTTTTTCTTGTGTATTTAGATTTTTTGTGCGCCGACACTGTTATATTTAAATGTACGTTGGCACGTGGCCAAAATGTTTGTTTGATTGTATATTTTTCTTATGAGTCATTATTAGTATGCACGGCGTGTGTATTTTGATTTTATTCATGCGAATGCGAAATTCGTCATGGTTGATAAATGGTGCCTTATTCAAATTCATTTTTGTAGAAGGGGGTAAAAGTTGTTAGATGTTTTACGAACAGGTTTTTATTCATACTAGGGTTGCCGAGCGCAACAAGTTAAGATGTCACTGTAGAACACCTTAGTTCTATATTTTTGAGTTTTTTTTTGTGTCCTTTTCAGGTTCTTTAGTCACGGACTAGATTGGGAGCGCAAGTCGGTGGAAATATTTTATGTCCTTTATTTCAGGTTTCTGTCAAACCCATACGTGTGATTCTGGTGTGTGTATTGTGTCAAGGTGTGTGTATTGATTCTTCGTGATGAGGGGTAGAATGTGCCTACCGCCCTCAAATATTGTGGTTGTATTTTTATAGAAAGGCAGAGCGCTCTTAGAGGCTACTGTACCTTGTCCTGTGCTAATTCTTGGATTTCCGTGGGAAATGCTAAGATATTTTATTTTGACACACACACGTATATTATGTGCTATTTGGAGCATGCTTCTTCGAGACTCGAGCCAGTGCTATGGCAGGTCGAGGTTATTGACACGTGGGTTGACAGATGTGCAGATTCCACCTTGCGCCCGTCTATGTCTGGTGATTCATCGTTTAGGCAGTCCAGCTGACCGACTGACCCCTGTAAGCTATCTGTAGCAAACCTGTTCTTGTAATGGTCATTGGATCATAATTTTAATTTGGGAGTTCGCCATGTTCGTTACGAATTACCGCATATCGTATGAAATGAAACATTTGTTTTTATTGATGTAAATGTTGGCTCTGAGCCTAGTGATTTCTATGACTCATTTCATTGTTAGATTTGTCTGTTGTGATACCGTTGGGTGTATTTTGTATTTCTCTTGTAAAAATGGCAAGCGGCCATATGTGTATTTTTCTTGATTGGTCACGTGTTGATTTACTTGTGTTGATTTGAAAAGTCCTAATTTGAGGCGTCAATGTTGTTTGCTTCGGCAATTCTTTGATTCCAACTTCACGCGGAAATTATTTTTGTCTTATTTAGTGGAGGAAGTGTCGGATTAGTTTAATTAGTGTTTAGTTGGTTCCTCGTGTCTGTCTAGCTCCAAGACAATGCAGATTCGTCCCCTGAAGGTTTACGGGATGGTAACGAATCTCGCATTAATTTGTACACATCGTAACGCATATAGAAAAGCCGCACACGCACATGTCATTGCAGTATTTTGGGACATTTGGTCCAGATGTTTACGATCTCTCCTGAGATCAGGCCTAGTTTGGCATTTTTATTTAATTCAAGTGGGTGTCATTTGGGAGACCTGTTTTTTTTTTGTGTTGTAAATAGTGTAAATTTGTTGATCTGTTATTAAATTCATATGTTTTAATCCTGGTATTCACTTTTTCCTGCATGTTATTTTGTTATATGTTACCCTGCATGTTATAAGAAGCGCTTAACAACAACTTTACGAAATGGACTGTTACACCCCCCGAAATTGAGTCTCATATGCTTCTTTGCAAGGATTCAATATATTTTGTCATGTGTGATTTCTTTCATGCTTTGTTTTGAAATTACCATGTAATTGGTCTTCTGTAGGTTCATTGTTAATTTATTGGCCTGGAACCATTGTTAGAGAGTATTTATATCTTGTTGCATATTTTGTATGATTTCAATTATGTCTTTCCCAGTGTAGAAGATATTTGTATCATCTGCATACAATTTGATATGCCCTCTCAAATTACATCCACAATATCATTTATATAAATTAAAAATAATGTAGGTCCAAGTATAGATCCTTGTGGAACTCCATGAGTTATATATTTTCCTGAACTTATGCATTTATTCAAAGCTGCATGCTGCTTTCTTGCAATAAGGTAGCTTTGAAACCATTTTAGAGCTATACCTCGGACACCAGCATTTTCTAATTTTGACAACAGTATTTTATGATCTACTGTATCAAAGGCTTTTGTGAGATCAATAAATAACCCAACTGCCATATTATTTTTGTCAATAGTTTCTTGTAGCATTGTTATTAGGTCAATAGTTGCTGCCTCAGTACTAGAATTTTCCCTGAATCCATATTGCATATTATGAAAGAATGTATTCTTGTTCAGAAATGAAAGCAATCTTGTTTTTACCACTTCTTCCAGAATTGTTGAAACTACCGATAAAATAGAAACAGGTCTATAATTGTTTGGATTTCTTTTGTCACCACCCTTAAATATTGGAACTACTTTGGTCACTTTTAAGTCATCTGGTATGCCAGTAACTAAGGACTCATTAATCATTTCAACCAAGATTTTAATAAATTAATGATTGCATATTGTTTTTAATGAAATTTGTTTTGATCCTATCTAAGCCACACCTCGTTTTATTCTTTAAATTTGTGATGATGGACTTGACCTCTGCTTCATCTGTTGGATATAAGTAGAGAGAATTTGACTGATTGTGGCCTTTACTGAGGATTTCCTTCTGTTCAGGAATAGCTTTTGCTAGACTTCCAGCAATGTTTGTGAAGAACAAGTTAAATGATTCACATAGCTCTTGATTGTCTGTGATATTTTTGTTGTCTATTTCAAGTGAAGTGCATGTCTCAACTGTTGGTTTTTTGTTGTGTATGATTACTTTGATAGTCTCCCAAGTTTTATTGGAATTGTTTCCATATGTTCTGAATTTTTCTGAGTAGTAATTTGACTTTAGTCTTCTTTTTAAGTTTGTTACACTATTCCTGCATCTACAGTATTCTTGGTTCATATCATTATTATTTTTGTGAAGGAGATTTTTGAGCTTTGCATGCAGAGTGTCTCGTTGTTTTATAAGTGTAAGGAGTTCAGCTGTGACCCATGGTAAGTTAGTAGTCTGTCTTTTATTGTTAGTATTGTTTGTTATTTTTCTTTGGCTATGCCTGTTCCTTAGATTCAATTGTTTGATGAAAGAGTTATATAGAGAGTTAACAGTATTGTCTGCATCATTATGGGAATCTGCGTTTATAGATATATTAGTTTCAGGAGAGTGTTGCCTATCCCAAGAGTCCTCGTGTGTTGTTGATTTTGTCGAGTTATGTGACTGAGTGTACGTGCTATAATTGGTCTTGGAAATATCAAGAATTAATATACTGTGATCATTAATATCATTGCTGACATTTGATATTTTATAACTTAATTCTGAATTGTTTAGTGACACGTGATCTATTAAGGTAGCTGCAGTGTCACAAAGTCGTGTAGCATATTTAGTGTTGCACTGTTTAAAACCATAGCATGCTATTAGATTTAGATATTTCCTTCTTAATTGATCATCAGCTAGGATATCAATGTTGGTATCTCCGAGTAAGATGCATAATTTATTGTTTATCTGGCTAAGAAAACTTTCAAATGAATTTAAGAAGGGTATGGCATTGCTTCCATTGGGGTTATATGCTGCAATAATATCAATGCTTTTGTTTGTTGGCCTATTACTTTTAACATCATCTCTGAATACCTCAATCCACATCAAACTATGATTCATTTCACACTTTCTTTTAACATTCACTTTCCATTTGTGTGATACATAAATACCCAGACCCCCACCAACTTTGTCATCTCTATGAGCAAACTCGCTTGTGAAATTGTTGAAGTTATAAAAATCTGCCTCGTTACTTTTCACCCAGATTTCTGTAACTACCAATACATCTATCTGACCTATCATTTGCATGAGAATTTCAATGTCATCAAGCTTATTCCGAATACTTCTGCTATTAATGTACAAACACCTAAACCTCTCCACCTAATTCTAATGAGTTCATGCATGCACTTATATTAGAGTCCTGTTGCATGAAATCATCCAAACAGTTGTACTTATGTTCACTGCACTGTACTTCACCTAGGTGTCTACTTGTAGTCAGTGCTTTCTTCTCTCTAAACAATAAGATATCATCACTCGTTCTAGCAATTAGTTTTCCGAGAGTAAAAACTTGGCAACTCTGTTTAAAAGTTTTCCAAATGTCATTGTTCCTCTTCTATTGAGGTGGAGACCATCATAAGCAAGGTCCCTGTCTTGTAACCAAGAGTTCCCTTCTAAAAAAATAATGTTTTTTTCACCACACAACCAATCCAGTGTTGAATTCACGGCATTAATGTATCGTGGGTCTATGTCACGTCTTTGTAATACACCACTAACACACACTTTTGAACTCGGAAAGGCACTTTTCACTTCGTCCACGAGCTTGTCCATGTCATTCATAATGTGAGTTGGTGTTGGAGAACTGTTCAAGCAATTGGTCCCTACATGAATCATTACCACCGCAGGGTCTTCTCGAACCTCGTTTGCCCATACCTTTCTAGTTAATTGCTCAGTTCTTATCCCTGGATAGCAATAGACTGCGGCATCATCAACTACTGGGCCTACATTTCGCAGAATTGAGTCACCCATGACAAGTACTCGGGGACGTCTCCTTTTCTTAGTAGGGTTATGGATAGGTTTGTCGCGTCTGGATGTCCCGTTTTCAATACCGGTATCTTGTCTTTCTTCTACTTGGGAATCGGAACGGCTGAGGATTTCAAACGGATTCTGGGAGATAAAGTCGTTAGGAATATTCCCAGATTTCACCAAGTTATGCCTACTTCTTGGATAGCGTGCATTGGTTTTAGAGCTAACCTCTAAATAGTCTGCCTGAGTAGGCCTATCTTCTTCTGCTTGTAGTCGTTCTTTAAGGAGACATATTTGTGACTGTGCATTTTTTAAATCAACCACAAGCGATTTATTGCATGAGGAAGTGTTTTCTTGACACAGTTATTTCGTCACGTCGCTGAAGATACGTGTATCTGTGGCAATTATAATTGGATCAAACATTCTTCTCAGCAATTACTCTAAAATGATGACAGACCCATTGAATACTTCAAATTAAGAAACGTAATCTGTTAACACTTGTACAATATATATATTTGTTTCTTGCCATGTTCTTGATTAATTGTTAAATAACTTACATCAAAATCTCCTATACGTAACTATCCCCATCCATACATATTAGTGAACTTCTTTTCAATAATCCGATATCAAATTAGAATATTAAGAGACAGCCTAGGCGCTCGGTCGGACGTATGAAGCTAGCAAGACGGTGTTGCAAATCGGTCTGGCCACAGCCTGGTTATAGGTGGCTATGCCTGTTTCCACTTTAAACCATTTTGTTTCTCCTATACTGGTCTTTACACTACTAACACAATATTTGTACATAGCTTTTAACATTCTCACTTCTGCTCCCTTAACTTGTTTTATTCCTTAATACATTCCAAACCACCTGTCTACGCACACTGTTGTAAGCTTCTTCAACATCAATAAATGTCGTCACCGTGTCTTTTCCATATTCCCATAATTTCTCCATCATGGTTCTTAGTGCAAAAATTAAGTTGAAACTTGATCTGCTTTTTCTATCCCATACAGTTCTTCTTCCATCTCCCCTTCTATCTTCCTTCTCAACCTGCCTTCCAATATTCTCTCAAAGATCTTAGCAACGTGAGCAATAATGATGATCCTTCTGTAATTATTACAATCTTTTCTGTCCCACTTCTTAAAAATCGGTATGTTTAAGCCTCTACCCCATTCTTCTGGGATCTCTTTCTTTTTCCAAACTATTCAAAATAATCTGTAACCCTAATGGTCCTGCTGCTTTTATTATTTCTGTGGTCACCTCATCCACTCCTGCTGCCTTACTGCTCTTTATATTACTAAAATGAGCAAATTATGACAAAAAAAACACAACATAAAAATAAGCAAAATAAAATTGCTTTAAACAAGGTCAGGGACCCATCTAACATATTTATTTTTCATATGTTGGCCAAAATAAGCTCACGAAAAAAAAAAAAAAAAAAAAAAAAAAAAACCATTGTGTTTAACTACCAAAACTTAGTAGGCCTAATAAGTGTCCACCATAATTTTTACCCATCCCACTCGACACTGCAGAAATCAGAATAATAAGCAGAGTTTTTTTTTTTTTTTTTTTTGTCGTGTGGCCTCCTCAGAGGCCGAGTGCAGGTCTTTCTATTCGACGCCCGTGGGCGACCCGCGCGTCGGGATGGAATTGATGAAGATGAATGAAACTGGGCAAGGATGTGGAAGGAATTGGCCGTGGCCTATCAGTAGGTACCGTCCCAGCATTTTCCTGGTGTTGAAAATGGGAAACCATAAAAACATCAATTGTGAAGGTTTTTGATAGCATTTCAATAGTTGTTGCTTCATTTTAGGGGCTTGGGACATCTGGGTCATCAGCCCCAAGCACCTCAGTGTCTGTTGAACTTGACTGAAAACCTGTGTTTCTGTAGTAGGGTGTGTAACTATAATTCTTAGGGTCAGGGATGGGATAGGACTTGAAACAAGGTACTACCCCAGCTTTTGCCTGGAGATAGTCATGGAAAACCACGAGGCCAGTTGCATTGTATGGTACAGAGTGCTAAGCATTTGCTACATGTCATGGAAATGGGGATGCTGAGAGGATCGTTAGGCATTTCTCTTCTCGACCACATCAACAACATAACGATCCGAGAACTAGCTGGTGTTACTCCAATTGATGAGAAAATGCAGAAATGGAGACTTCGTTGGTATGGCCATGTCGTACGAGCACTGAATGGTTCTGTCATCAGCTCAGCCTATCATCTCGATGTTGAAGGTCAGAGGCACCGTGGGGGACCTAAGCTAAGATGGCTAGACACTATAAACTCAGATCTAACATCAAGAAGCCTAAACCCACAGGAAGCGCTTCATCGAAAGAAATGGCGTGCATTGACCCGAAAAGCGGACCCCGTTCCAACGGGAACATGCTAAGAAGAAGAAGAAGAAGTCATGGAAAACCCACACTCAGGTTAGATGCTGATAGTGCCAGGAATTGAACCTCCAATCACGAAACAAGCTCCATCGAAGTTGTGGTTAGCAATTTAACACAACATGGCTATGCTGTGGGTTAGCATTATGGCAACACGACTCACCGAGCCATCTGGTGGCCAGCACTCTGCGATGAGAGCAAATGGAACTGTTTCCAGCTGCTCCGTGTACGGTCATCATGTGGAACACCACACAGTCTCCCGGCTGAAACACACATTCAAATAGATGGGCTATGTTTCCAAAAAGACTTTATACTCTGAGCTGATCAATATCATTTATAACTCAGCAAGTTCTCTAGGTCTGTGCCGTGTCTTGTGTGGGGTTTCGCCTAGGACACCAAGCTGGCTCATCAGCGGGTTCTTGGTGTCCCCGCCCGAACCCCCATAGGAGTAGCGAACTGCACTCCACCTCCCTGTGTATGAAGCGCACCTGTGCCTCTTTACTGCGAGAGCTAAAAGCTCAAGCAGCCATATCCTCCCGGTCCCGTCGGGGACACTAAGAGCCCACCGATGAGCCAGCTTGGTGTCCTAGGCTAAACCCCACACAAGACACGGCACAAACCTAGAAAAATTGCTGCGTTTTAATTAACTGGCAGTGAAATATACCAATTTCATTTATATTTACAAGGAAACTGAATTTTGTGAGGTGCACCACAGCAACTGACAAGCCCAATGGTACTCGGGGACAAAACACAAGCAAAATATAACGGGTAGTCAAATGAAAACCGAACACCCGCTCTATCACACATTCTGTGCGAAAGGTGGCAACACTTTTGTTACATATCGATACTGCCATCGCTGTGGTAGGGGATTATTATTTATTTAGCGTATGGCTTTTAGTGCCAGGAGT
The DNA here is from genome assembly GCA_946902985.2 of Meconema thalassinum. Lineage (NCBI taxonomy): Eukaryota > Metazoa > Arthropoda > Insecta > Orthoptera > Tettigoniidae > Meconema > Meconema thalassinum. The sequence continues at coordinate 149,574,739 of OX336395.1, read as the reverse complement.
GTCCGAGGACATGTTCGGCTCGCCAGAGGCTGTAGCTGCTTCAATGTGGACACCCATGGGGTGAGCTACAAGTTCCATTCAATTTCAAGTAGTTCCAACTTTCGCTACCAGATGTCACCGATACCTAGTGATTAACCCTTTGAGAGTCAGGTTTGTAAGCCCATTGCGCAGGCGAAAATTTAGGTTTTTGCACATCATTGAAAAACAGCCTTCAACAGGCATTATATTTGAATGCACCAAATGAATTTAACACAGTATGTTAACAAAGATGTCGCCTCCGTTGTGTAGGGGTCAGCATGCTTAGCTGCCACCCTGGAGGTCCGAGGTTCGATTCCCGGCTCCACCATGAAATTTAAAAAGTGGTATGAGGACTGGAACGGGGTCTACTCAGCCTCGGGTGGTCCAAATGAGTAGAGGGGGTTCGATTCCTACCTCAGCCATCCTCGAAATGGCTTTCAGGGTTCCCCACTTCGTCTTTGGGCAAATGCCGGAATGGTACCGTGTCTCCCGTCAGGCCGCGGACATCTCCTACCCTCTCCCTTGTCTATCCCTCCCATTCTTCCCATCCTGTCCCATCCCTCATATGGCTGCCTGGGCGAGGCGCTAGTGCCGCCTCCCCAGTTGTATCCCCAGGTCTGATGTCAAGCTCCAGGACACTGCCCGTATGGGCGGTAAAGGTGGCATCCCTCGCTGTGTCCATGGGAAAAGCCTACTGGAGAGTAAACTGACTACGAAAAAAATGTTAACAAATCATCAAACAACTAGTTTAAGCTCAACAATTGGGCAAAATCATTCTCAGTAATGCTCAGCTCGACCGGATGCAGCCAAGTTGACTGTTGAGCGACTGACTCCCTAAAGCTGAAGACATCCGCTTGGAAACATTTTCTTTCTAGTGCTCCCCGTGGTGATAAAGTCAATATAATGACTTCAGAAAGTAGCCAATAGATGTCAGGTGCTATTCGCGTTTCAATCGTTGTCCAAAGATATACAGAAACAAAGATATGTAACTTTAAATTTCAACACACAATATATTGCGCCGTGACCTTCAAAAGGTTGATGTTGGAACTTTGATAGAGCATTTCAATGAAATCTAACCTGCAAATTGAATGTGTGTTACTTTTTGATCGGCACTCGTACCTCAGCACTTAAAAGGTTAAATCCGGAGAAAGTTGATGTTATGCATGAACCTATATTTTCAGATATGGCATTATCTCTAGTACTCCACCTCCCCCACCACTAGTACACATACAATAGAAGTGAAGCGTTACTGTCCAACAAGCCTCTGCAGGGTTATGGAAATACTTACCTCCACAGCCCACTCCAGTATGGGGTGTTTGTTGTCCATCTCCTCGTCCGACACAGTCTCGTAACGATCCTTGTCCTCGGGGCTTAGCAGGCTGTAGTCGTCGCTAGTGGTGAACATGCGGGGTCTGAACCAGCGACCCCAGCGGTGGGAACCCTTCACCAGTCTCAGAGACCACCCCAGGGAAATAGGGTCCACAGGCATCCACACGGAACACACCTAACGCAAGCAATTGGCACACAATCCCTTGAAATCATTTCTTCTTGAAGAGAGCTTATATCACAAGTTACATCAAATTAGAAATTCAATGTTTTTCAGTCGGTCAACACGATCGTACCCAATTGTAATGGGTGGTTCCCTAATCCTGAAAACAATTTACATGAGATTAATAAATACACTTGGATGCCTAGTTTCGACTGTCAAGCGATCATCAGCCTTAGGCTATCTACAGTATGTCTACAATAGTATGAGCGAATGGTATTTATAATTGAGTCGTCTAGTATCAAAACCGGCCATGTCACTGAAGGCATATTTTTTAGTATGGATGAAAAACCTCTAGAGACAAAGCAATGGTGGTCACAAAAGATTTTATTGCATAGTTATATCCGTAATGGTTTAATATTTAAGTTCTGCTATTTTGAGAAATCTGATTCATAATGAACCCATCTTTTTTGCTAATATTAATTTTGACTTGGCCGTTTTTGTTGCAATTTGGAATAATTTTAGTTTTTTTTATAAAACTTTTCTTTTTAAATTCCAAACTCCAGTGAACAAAAGGCAATTAAATTAAAATAAATTGACATTTTAATTACCTGTCTTTATTGCAATAAAAACGAAAGCATTCTGCTTAAATTGGATAGTAATATATGAAGACGAACATCAGAAAGCTGAGGAGAATACAAAATAGGTATTATATCAATAAAAGTTAGTAGTTCACTTAGATCTTTAACACAGTAAAAGAAAATGAGTCACTTATGTTAATAGAATCATTATTAAAATAGGAACAATATACACGTTACACTACACATTAATGACAAAATACGAGCACACAGGAAATACGATTGCTTTCGCGTCAATCCGGTAAGAAGCCCGCGAATACGGAAGTCAGTGTTGCAAACGAACAAAATACAAATTATTATGACTTCGAAGAGTATACAATATAAGGAACAACGTTGCCCACTGATATTATCACATTCTTGCGTAATCTAACAACATTAAATTCCAGACAATAATGCTGCGACATGAAGATTGCTACTTGTTCTTTGACATGGCCGGTTATGAAAGCACTGCCAGTATGACTTAGCCCATTTTGTTGCACGACCAAGAATTCAGTGCTCTGTAACATGAAGACATGGACGATTTTGAAGCATATTCTTGTTTTGCCTGATAGTGCTGTACTTCAACTTCAAATTGATAACCATAACTCATTTTCATAAATTTTGTGACTTGGCCGGTTTTGATACTAGACAACTCAATTATACACTTACTAGCCCGGGAACAGTTATCATTGCATAACGTGATAAGCATTTTTTTTGTCGATGTCAACGAACTGCGACCTATATCCGTTTTACGTCTCGGAATGATGGGTTAAAATCACTGACTGGACTATTAATTATATTATCATGAAGATGCATGTGCAACGAATTCTTGTCAGACGTAATTTAAGAATGGCGAGGTGCATGAAACACAAATCCCCCTTCCATCCAATCTTAACTTGACTGTGTATTTTGTGGAATGAAAAGTTCACAGGCGAAATGAAGAAAAGCCGAGTTGCACTTCCAGGGAAACTCCAAACACAACCACTCTTCTCTAAAGTCTTAACTCAACACGACTCGGCAGTTTGCTGCTGGCTGTATCTGGGGCAATAGGCTCGCCCCTAGCTAGCTCGTAAACTGTCACCTCTGTAATTGAATGGAGATTGTTGGAAGAAATGAAAACGTAAAAACACTCATAGTGGGCGGTATATTAAAGATAGAGATATGCTGTCACTGACTGTTTTGTAGAACTTTGCATGCTGAACAATTCTTACACTCATATTATAGCCTAGAGATATTTGTAACGGTTTTCCCAGCGTCAGCTTAAAAGGCGCATGGACGGCAGGTTATTCTTGGACTCGATTCACTGAAATCGTTACTGCTCGGCTTCCTTTGGTCATAAATGAATGTTTTTCTACAGAAACCTTCCTCGAGAAATCTTTTACAGAATGGTGACAACCGCATCAAAACATCCAGTGGTTCTCGAGATTACCCGTTACATCCAAGAATTGAGAACTTTGTTTTATACTAAGTAGAGATGTACTTATAAATTGTAAAACGTTAAAATGTAAAAATGTAAAATAGACTGACCAGAATTTTTAGAAAATTCTATTTCATAATGTGTTCGAAACACAAACTCTGTAGGCCTAATACAAAGTCAAACAAGAAGTTCCGTGACGAACTAAAGAGCCTACTTTTCTTAAAATTTAAGATTCATGCCAATGATTAATCTATATGGATCTATCTAGAATATTGACGAAATTAAGTTGGTAATATCGAAATTTCTAATTAGTTCGAAATACTGTATACCTTGCAAAATGTAGCATAATAGAGAACTATACTTGGCATCCCTAGTGACTGAATATATTCTTTGTTCCATCTCTTAAGATACAGAATACAATATTTGGTTGAAGTCCAATGGATAGCATGTACGTTACATGCAGTATTGGTCAGAAATAATCTGAAATAATATGATCTATTATTGTGTCAATTTTGAATGAAATCCATTAGTTAGTATAGAAGTTGTATGCATTTTAAAATTGGACCTATCAGCAGGCTTAGAATCATGTCGGCAGCACCGACGTATATAAGGTACTCCAAATTAATATAGAATGTCAGGTATTATATGTGTTCAAATTTTAAAACTGTTGGCTTACATACTTTCTGATATATTGATATCAGGGTAACAAAAATAGAGACAGTATTTATTAACAGTTGGCAGCCTTGGTTACTCTTAAGAATCGGCATAGTCATATCTGTTATGGTACACATAGCACACACGAAATTTGGTTGAAATCCAAATGATAGTATAAAAGTTACATGTATTTAAAGTTGGACCTCTCAGCAGGCTTAGAATCATGTTGGTAGCACTGACGTAGCACTCCAAATTAATATAGAATGTCGGGTATTATATGTGTGCATAGTTTAAAGCTGTCGGCTGGCATACTTTCTTATATATGGGTATTCGGATAAAAAAAATTGACAGCATGTATTAACAGTTGGCAGCACTGGTGGCTCTTAAGAATAAGCTCAGTCATATCAGTTTTTGTACACATAGCACATACAAAATTTGGTTGAAATCCAATTGATAGTGTAGAAGTTATATGCATTTAAAATTTGGACCTATCAGCAGGCTTATAATCATTTTGGCAACTCTGCCATGTATGGCCTCCTGGAAATTAAACTGCAAATATTATTATCTATACGTGTGCCAATTTTGAAATAACTCCCATTCATACCTTCCAAGATATCCAACATGGAGCTCAAATTTCAATTGCGATTTTTCGGCAGTTGGTAGCACTGACATCATTTTCAAATATGGCCGTGAGATATTCAGGTATAGATCTTTACTCCTACCTAATTTTGTTTCGATTGCTGCAGCTGTTTAGGAGTTGATAGGGGGAGACACACACGCAGACAGACAGACAGACAGTACAGACAGACAGACAGACAGAAGGACAGATAGACAGACAGACACACATTTGCCCGATCTCATAAGTCTACTTTTTCCTCATTTTTGCAAAATGTGAAAAGTAGGCTAAAAAATGTGTATGCTTTGTTCTTTAGTTGACAAGCTACATGAATAATTTTAAAATTTATAAAATAATGTTTTTCATATACTGTATTACAATATTTTTTTTTACAATAGAGAAATAAATGAGCGGGGAAGACATGCACAAGCATTCCGGGGGAGTGTGAGAAGCATGTTATGGAGCAAGGATGTCCCTCAGAACAGCAAAAAGATCATATATCGGACGTACTATGTCCCTATCCTGACGTATGCCTCGGAGACCTGGGTTATGAAAGGAAGGGAGAAGAGAATTAATGAAGGAGGAACCATTACAGGAAGGTATAGAGAAATCTAAACTTAGATGGTACGGGCATGTAAAACGAATGGAGGAGCAGTGGTTACCCAGGAGGATACACGAGATGAAGTGGGAAGGAAAGAGACCGAAAGGAATACCGAGAGACAGGTGGCTGAAGGGGGTGGAAGAAAGCCTGAAGAAGAGAGGAGAAGACTGGACAAGAGTGGAGGCTGAGAGATGGTGAGAAGACAGAAGACGTTGGAGAGGCTTCTGTTCCAAACAGTGGCTGGAAACTGTGCAAGATGATGATGGTTACAATGTTTTTGTTTGGTTGTGAATGTTGATACTGCACATGACTCACCTGGCTTCCATCTATGGGGTAGTATGACTGATCTTGATGCCAGGGAGTGGGCTTCTCTGTACCAGGCTCCTTGTCCAGGACATGTTCGTGGTAAAACCTGATTCTCTGCAATCAAAATTATCATCAAATCAGGGTTTATCAACTGGTTGGGGTTGTCCGATGGCATGCAACGAGGTGGCTAGCTAAAATATTAAAACAACCTATACAGGGTGTAACAAAAAGGTACGGCACAAAATGCAGGACACATTCCTCACACGTAGACGAAGAAATAATGTTATAATTATGCTTTGTTTCCATGTTATACCCCATTGTCTCCAACTCATTAATCATGGGAAACACAAAAGAAGTGAACGTGAGAACCATGGGGAATAAGCACTCTTGGTGTTTTGTTTTATATGGCCCTGTTGCCATGCGAATTAGCAGATGTGCCTTTAGCTGTGCGACAAAACATGTATTTCATGCACGATGGAGCACCTCCTCATTTTAGTGTTAATGTCCGTCGGCTTCTAAATAACAGATTTGGTGACAGATGGATAGGTAGAGGTGGACCAATTGCCTGGCCTCCACGCTCTCCGGACCTAAACCCACTGGACTTTTATTTGTGAGGGTATTTGAAAGCTCTTGTGTATCGAACCCCAGTACAAGATAGTCAGAGTCTCCGTGCCCGTATTATGGAAGACTGCGAAACCATACGCAATACTCCAGGGATACATCAGCGCATCCGAGATTCACTACGACGGTGGGTTGATGCATGCATCAATGCACGCGGAGGGCATATTGAACATCTCCTGTGAGAAAGAGTTGCATGTGGTATGCTGGTACGTTCTGTTCTTGTATGTTTCCCATGATAAATGAGTTGGAGACAATGAGGTATAACATGGAAACAAAGCATAATTATAACAAAATTCCTTCGTCTACGTGTGAGGAATGTGTCCTGCATTTTGTGCTGTACCTTTTTGTTACACCCTGTATAAGTTTTTTCTCAATTTCCATGGAATTTTGCATTATTTATACATTTCGGACTGGTTGGTTCCTCAGTTTAGGGGCTGCGACAACGCGGTCATGTAGCCCCGTGTACTTTGGGTGTGTGTAGAATCTGTTTGATAACCGGTGTTAATCGTGATGGCTGTATTAGTGTGTGTATCTGTTTTTTAATTCAGGTAAGGACTGCAACTTTGAATTTTTCAAATAGTTTCTACTTTTGCCGCTAAACGCCACCGTCAACGACTATTAGGCCTACTTCAGAACTTAACTACTGGAGGCCACCACAGTCAGCTCTTGGCAACGAACATAGGATCCTAAAAGCGTTGTTTACATTCTTAACCTATACAATTTAGCTTCACACAGGTGTAATTAGTGGAAGGTTCTTTAACATGCCATAAATCTATGACATGGGACTGCCGGCTTTACTTCCGCTCCAAAGGAAGGCATACTAAGGGATTTTTAACGCTCTTAAAAAATCCGACAGCTTCGGCCCATTTCAGACTGTTTTATGATAGATGGATGCAAAAAAAGAATATTGTATGCTTTTCTGTGTATCTTTTTGAACGTTTATAGCTTGAGAACAACTGGGTGGATCATGTAAAATTTGGTACGGATATCCATCAGAGGCAAGACAACAATCATTTAGAACTCTTTACTGTACTTCTCATAAAAGGAGGGCTATATGGGCAACCCCCTCTCAAAATACTGTTAAAATAGACGAAATATCAAAATTATCGTAGAAGGACGAGACAAAGCTCATTTTGAGCCCCTCGATGTGATACACAAAACTCGGGTGGTTCCTAGGGACCTTGAAAACCACATTTTAAGGCCCTAAAACCTGAGAAATTCCCAGAAAACTATCTTCGCTCTGATAAACTGATAAAGGAGTGCCCTTTCACCATTACTATTCATCACCATCATGGATGAAATCATAAAAGAAATGAGGCAGAACACCAATATGGTTTTTAAAGCATTTGCTTTTGCAGATGATATAGATAGTAATCTGGGGAAATAGTGAGATGGAAGCCCAGGAAAGGCTGAACGTCTAGAATGATCATTTGAAAAAAAAAAAAAAAAAAAGGATTAAAACTGCTGCAATGTCTGTTAACAGACAGAGAAGAAAGGATAATATAACGCTGGAGGGTGTACAATTGGAAACAGTAAACCAGTATCAGTACCTCGGATGCTTAATATCAAGTGACAACAGAATACAGCTTGAATTAAATAACCCCGTGCACAGGGTTACGTGCGAAGACCTCAACGGCATCTGCAGTGGAGAAGATGGACTTTGGTACAGTGAAGATGGCGGAAGAGGCAACCCAGTACTCAGGGGTTAAATATGAGTACAACCTGCTGCCTTGTAGGTTTGGTAGTGGAATACCAAAGGCTAAGGGAGACAACCCTGACAGAAAATCCTCCAATATATTAGGCCTAGCAAGTCAATAAAGGAGTAAATAGTTATGCGCTTTCAATGTTAAAACGAGCCTCGGAAAGAAGAATACCCAAAATGGACAGCTCACACGCCTTACAGTTGACAGGAATGATGGCATCCAGCCTGATGTTATGCAATGTAAGGCTGTGGGAAAAAACAGAATAAAGAAAGATAAACCGAAAATGAGAATAGGAACACTGAATGTAATGACATTAACTGGAAAATGTGAAGAACTTGTAGATCTGATGGAAAGAAGGCAACTGGATGTATTAGGTCTGAGCGAAACCAAATGGAAAAGGAAAGGGAAGAAAATTTTAAGAGGAGGATATACCCTTTACTGGTGTGGTAAATGGAAAGGGTCACATAATGGAGTGGGCTTTATTCTAAGTAAGAAAGTAGATGCTGTTGCAGATATTAAATATATTAGCGACAGAATCATTAGATTAGAGGTACCATCAAACGAAAAAATCCCAACCCTAGTGCAGGTTTATGCCCCACAAACGGGGTGCAAGGATGAAGAGAAACAGAAGTTCTTGGAACAGCTTGAGAACCAATTGGATAAGGAGAACATTATGATAATAGGTGACTTAAATGCTCAGGTGGGATGCAAAAGGGAGGATGTAGAAAGAGTGATTGGCCCATTTGGTTATGGAAACAGAAATCTAGAAGGGGAAGACCTGCTTGATACGTGCAGTCGAAATAGTCTTCAAATTCAAAATACCTAGTTTAAGAAGAGAGAAAGCCATAAAGTAACTAGATACAGCTGGGATGGAAGACATAGATCAATGATAGACCTTGTAATAACAGCGGGTGAAGCAGGAAAACAAGTTGTGGATGTCAAAGTCGTTCCCAGTGAAAGTCTCGACAGTGTCCATAGGCTTGTTCTAGTTAGTATAACTGGTGTTAAACTGATTAATTATAAGATGGAAAAGATCAAGGTCTGGGAGCTGGAGAAATCTGATAAACGTGAGGAATTTCAGAGAAGAATTTTAGGAAAAGTTCCAAAAACTGATACCAAAAGTGCAGAGGTAGAGTGGCAAAATTTTCGAAATGTCTTAGTTGAAGAAGCTAGAGAATTATGTGGCGAAACAAGTAGTAAAGTTCGACATAAAGAGACTGCCTGGTGGAATAAGGATGTCAAGACAATAATTCAATTAAGGAACAAGTAAAGAGAAAATTAGAAGTGGAGAGACAAAAGAATGACAGAAATGAGGATAAAATCAGATCACTTGCTCAAGAATATCGAGAGCACAAATTAAGAGTTAAACGCATAATTAATGAAGAGAAGGATAAGATTTGGGATGAATTTGCGAAGAAACTGGAGGAAGATACACAAGGTAATAAGAAATTACTATATAAAACTGTGAAAAACAAAAAAAGACATCAGGAATCAGTTACAGCTTTGGAAGGAAATAATGGAGAAGTGATAAGAAGCATAAATGAAATCAGGAAATTAATGGGACAGTATTTTGATCAACTGTTAAATGATGCATCTAATAATGACAGTGGGGACACGAACATCAATTTAGGGGCCAATGATGAAAACCACCAAGAACCACCCCCAACCTGGTCTGAAGTGGAAGAAGCTTTAAAAGCTATGATCAAAGGGAAATCCACTGGAGTTGATGAAGTAAGTTCAGACATGATAAAAGCAGCAGGAATTAATGGGATACATTGGTTGTACAGAGTATTACATGCTATATGGAAGGACAATAAGATCCCTGATGACTGGTCTAAAGGTGTAGCCTAATAGTGACATTGTTTAAAAAAGGAAACCGGAAAAAGTGTGAGAACTATCGTGGAATTACTTTGTTATCCCATGGTCTAAAGATCTTGGAAAAAATAATTGCGAAAAGACTACGCAGACACTTAGAAAAGGCTTTAGAAGTAGAACAACATGGCTTTAGACCAGGAAGGAGTACTATTGACTTGATCTTTGCTGCAAGAATGCTTATTGAGAAACATCTTGAAAAAGGGAAAGAATTAGTAATGGTATTTCTAGATATAGAAAAAGCTTATGATAGCATTGCAAGATCAAAAATTTGGAAATGTTTAGAAAGGCACAATGTCCCAAAAGGCTTGATAAACAAGATCAAAATGCTGTATGAGAACACAAGGGCATGTGTGAAAATAGGTAATGGGGAAAGCAGATGGTTCACAACAAAACAAGGAGTCCAACAAGGAAGTTCACTGTCTCCATTACTATTCATCACAGTGATGGACATAATCCTGAAGAGAATAAAAGAAGAACAGGGTAATGAAACAAATGCCCTTGTCTTTGCAGATGACGTCATGATTTGGGGAGAAAGTGCCAGAGAGGTACAAGAAAAACTGGATTCATGGGACAAGCTGTTCAAGGAGTATGGGTTGAAAATAAGCCAAAGTAAGACAGTAGTGATGACAACAGGACTGTCTAATGCAACCATTTACCTGAATAATCAGCCTTTACAAATTGTTGATCAATTTAAATATCTTGGTAGTACAGTGTGTAAGGATAACAGCAGCAACAGTGAAGTAACAAATAGAACTAGTAATGCAGCCTCCTTCTATGCACAAGTTAGAACACTACTGTGGGATAATAAAGTGCCCAGGAAGTGTAAACATGTACTGTTTAAGACATACTACATCCCAATTCTAACTTACAGAGTAGAAACATGCACCCTGTCCAGAAGAGAAGAAAGTAGGATTCAGGCATCCGAAATGAAGTTTATAAGAACAATGCTTCAAAGGACAAGGAGAGACAAAGTACGGAACGAAACAAACAGGACAGAGGCTGGCATAGATATCAGTGCTACAAAATATTTGCAGAAGCAACGATTAGGATGGTATGGGCATCTTCAAAGAATGGGAGATGAGAGGATACCAAAAGCTTATTTCAACAAGATTATCCCAGGAAAAAGACCAGTCGGAAGACCAAAGAAGAAATGGTTGGACCATATCAAGGATGATCTTGAAGACAAAGGGCTAGACTGGAGAAGGACCCATGAAGACCAACTATTCATGGACAGGAAAAGGTGGCGAGGGCTCGTTAACAGCACCCGGGCGACTGGAGCTGGAATTTGATGATGATGATGATTCAGAAATCAAGTCAATTCTATCAGCAAGTTCGATATCTACTCTGGAATAAGCATGTGCCACTACAATCAAAAGAAACTCAGTTTCGAACATGTTTGGAAACATGCACAACTACCAAAAAAGATGACAGCAGACTTCAGGCTTCAGAAATGAAGTTTCTAAGAAGCATGCTTCAAATCACTAGCAAAGACAAAGTAAGAAATGAGAAGATAAGAGAACAAGCTGGAATAAATCAGTCCCTGAAGGAGACCATAACTAGGGCACGTTTGCGATGGTTTGGTCACGTCAAACGTATGACAGAAGGAAGAATTGCAAAACAATGGTTACATACTGAGATTACTGGAAAGAGACCTGTTGGAAGACCTAAGAGGAGATGGCTGGACCAAGTGAAGGAAGATATCACATCTAAGGGAATCCACTGGGATGAAGTCTTGAAGGAGCAGTGGTATATGAATAGACTAAAATGGAGAGCGCTCGTACACCACACCCGGGAACTGGAGTGGTAACTTGATGATGATGATGAAGCTTGTAACCATGGCAACAGTAGCTCAAGAGGCGACATCCAACTTTCCATCCATCTCTGTAAGAGGCGATGCCACACAACTTATTATCTAAAACACAACGAGAATAAACAAACAAATATCATTCATCACTCAGAGTGTTATCAGATCACGGAGCTTAAGGAGACTTTGAGACTTCATGATCATTCGCCCGGGTGAAGCCAGGTACTACCGTTAGTAAATCTATACGAGGTCTGGTTGGTTCCTTAGTTCAGGGGCTGCGACAATGCGGTCATGTAGCTCCATATACTTTGGGTGTGTGTTCAATTTGTCTGATAATCGGTGTTAATTGTGATGACTGTATTAGTGTGTGTTATCTGTGATTCAGGTAGAAGGACTGCAGACGATTAATTTTTTCTAGTAGTTCCTACTTTTGCTACCAAATGCTACCATCCACGCCACCTAGCTGTGGACGTGGCTACTAAATGCCATCGCAGTCAGCACCTGGCAGCGAACGTTAGAACTAATATAGCTTTATCAAAATACGGTAACCTACAAATTTTAGTTTCCACAAGTGTAGTTAGTGAAAGGTTCTTTCACATGCCATAAATCTATGACATGGGACCGCCGGCCTTACTTCCCCTCTGAAGGAAGGCATACTGAGGGATTTTTACCGCTCTTAAAAAATCCGACGACTTCGGCCGGGTTTGAACCCGCGATCTTGGGTATACGAGGTCTCTTTGAAAGTATTCGACCTTACTATTTTTATCAATTAATATGATAAAATTGGTCCGGTCAACTCAAACATAAAATGCCAGCGTTTCGCCCCAGTGTGCCGTTGGGCTCAAATGGAAATAACATCATATTCCCATTCGGGAATATTCATAACTTACTATTTTTTGTGAAAACCAGATGGATTTGAATCAAGCAAGCTTGCATGAACCGACCCTGAACCTTCGTGCGTATGTGTGAATTTTTTCCCACCTGTCGATAGCGTCTGTTGCTAGCAAGCAGCATTTGAGTGAGATAGTGTGTAGTGCTCTTGTCGGTTCCTCATTGCAAGGAAAATTACGGAATGACTGGAGCACCACTACTGCAACAAATTTTGCCAGAAACTAGGCGACAGCTAGGTAGAAACCATTCGGAAGATTCAGACGGCTTTTGGTGACGATACTATGGGCATCACACAGATTAAGGAGTGGTAAAACTGGTTTAAGGATGGCCGCACATCGGTGGAGAGCGAGCTAAGCTCCAGTCTGTAACATTACTAGTTCGGGTCATGGTTGTTTAATACACTATGAGGGATACTTTTAAAAAACATTATTCTCCATTTATTCTATTCATTCAACAATCAACCCATAAGCCAAGAATCACTTCCAATCCTTCCACACAAAACCAAGTCCAAGAATAAACAATAAAAAAAAACATTGTAAAAAGAACATAGAAAATACGCCTCACTGGCAAGGCCCCCTTCTCCTTTACTGATGAACTATTGCAAGGAATCTCTATCTTAAACACTAAGGCCTGAAATACCTGTACAATAGCTCACCAGCAAAGAGTAGTCATTTTCATAACCTAACATTTTGATCTGAGCTATGTAACCAGAATGGTTACAAGTCGGCCATCAACATGCCGAAATGACCAGGTCATTGCCAAAGTGAATGCTGTGGTGATGCAGGACCGTCGTGTGACTATCCGAGATATTGCGGAAGAGGTGGGCATCAGCACTTTTTTGCCACATTCTATTGTGATCAAAGATTTGGCCATGAAGAGAATGGCGGCGGAAATTCGTGCCGAAGCTGCTTATGGTGGACCACTTGATTCAGACTTTCTTCGCAAAAAAACAGACTCCTGAGGTTCAATAGGTTCCTTCCTCTCCTGATTCGGCCCCTGCAACTTCTGGTTGTTGTAATGACTCCTTCATACTAGTCCATTTGTAACTCAACTGATTTATTTCTTAGACGTGCCAACATAACATAACATAAGAAGCAGTACCAACATTACAATTATATACACACATAATACCTATTACATTACACTTACAATTTACACATATCATATATACACACATAATACCTATTACATTACACTCTTTCCTCTCTTCAATGACAATATCTACTCGTTAGAAATCTTTAAATTCAGTCTAACAGGAGGTCGACTGATGCGCTCAGATCTGCGCACTTGGGTTCCAGCAGGGGGAATGATAATTGTTGATTTCATGTCCTGACTGGATGATTCTGATACAGGTGCTACCTCAGAGTTAGGTTGAGGTATAGTTTCAGCTTCTAGGTTTATTGCTAGCAGAGTTGCCTGTTTCGCTAACATGGTTGTCTGGTTATGGAGCACAACTAGTTTGTCTGTGTTTGATACATCTTGATTAGACCTTTGTTCCCCAACTTGAGTATTTGGCTTAGAATAATACATATTCATTTGATTTATATGGCATAAGGATTGTTTACCTTTTAAATCTACCAAGTATGTACCTCGCCCAAGGGCTTTTAACACTGTACCCACTTCAGGGATATCTTCCTTTCTCCTACGTACACAAACTTGCTCCCCTATCTGAAATGTAATTACATTTGGCACATAAGACTGTTTAGCAGCAGGTTTCAGCTTGCTGAGAGGTGTTTGTACCGGAAAGGTAAAGATCATTTCTGCTGGAGTGATATTAGTTACTGTGCTTGGCGTATTTCGGTACTGGAAAAGGAAATTATAAACTTTTTGCTTAATTGACAATTTTGACTGAGACATTAGCATTTTCTTAGGACCAGTCTTTGCTGTTCGCACTTCCCTTTCTGCAAGGCCATTCTCCTGAGGATGATAAGGTGGGCTTTTAGAAGCTATTATGTCATTATCTGTACAAAATGACAAGAAATTGAAGGAATCAAAGGGGGGACCATTGTCGGTCACTATTTGAGCAGGAAGTCCGAACGTGGCAAAGCATGCTTTCAATCTGTCAATTACAGCTGTGGAGGAAGTACCCCCAACATCCCATATTTCCAGCCATTTACTATGACTGTCAAGCAATATCAAATACACTTCAGTATTAAAATAAAAGAAATCTAAGTGCAGACGGGTCCAATTACTGTTCGTTGAAGGCCAAACATGTTGTATTGGTGAAATCGCCTGAAAATTTACTCCAGCACATGGTTCACACAGTTTATTATACTCGTCAATATCTTTGGAAAAATTTGGCCAGTAAACCACATTCCTTGCTCTAATTTTCATCCTTACACTACCTGGATGTCCACCAAGAAGGGTATCCAGTACTTTACTTCTTAATTCAAAGGGGATTACCACACGATCTCCAAAAAGAAGACACCCTTCTACCACTGACAGGCTATAGCGTATTTCAAAATACGGTTTGAGTGCTGGCATTGTCACTTGTTGTGGCCAACCCGACTGTGTTAACTCAATAGCCTTTGTCAATGCAGGATCCTTAAGAGTAACATCTGCTACAATTTCAGCATTTATGGGTAACCCTGACAGTTCAGTTATTACACTTTTTACACTTTCTACAATTTCATCTTGACTGGGAAGTCTAGACAACATGTCTGCGGGTCCCATATTTTCACTTTTCCTGTACTCTGCTTTGTATTTGAATGCTGCTAAAGTAGTAGCACAACGTTGTAATTTGGCAGCTGCTATTACTGGCATGGGTCTTTCAGGTGACAATATAGATTTTAAGGGCAAGTTATCTGTAACTAATATAAACTCTCTCCCTGCTAAGTACTTATAGAATTTAGTTAACCCATACATTATAGCCAATGCTTCTTTTTCAATTTGTGAATATTGTTTTTGTGTTTCGGAGAGTGTTGACGAAGCAAAATAAATAGGATGCTCAACTCCATCTACTCTATGAGCTAGAACACAGCCTAGTCCATATTGTGACGCATCACAACAGAGTACCAATTGTTTACAAGGATCAAAATGCATGAGTGCATTACTCCCTATCAGCAGCTGTTGACTATTTTCAAAACTAATAATACACTCATCAGACCACGACCACTTGACAACTCTCCCATTTATTTTCTTTTTGACTTCTCCCTGTCCTTCTCCTACATCCCTCCAATTTACTATTATTTCTTCCAACCAATCCCTACTGGTACCAATCAAAGGCAAAAACAACTGAGGTGTGTTACATACTACCAACTTCAGCTCATGTTCATCTCCTACATTGTTACTAACCTTAACTGTTACTGTTCCTTTCACTTTAATAGGGCTACCATCTACTGTTTTAAGCCTAGCATCACATCCGCTAATACTTAAATGTGGAAACAATTCTTGCAACTGCTTTACCTTTACACAATCAATATTGGCTTTCACTAACAATGGTTCATTATTATGTGTAACAAGGTTTACCTCCACTCCATTCACACAGTTCCCAGCACAGATTACCTACTACTACAGATGGCCAACAGCCATGCTAATTCTTGGTACCTACGACTTCAGCGCTGTCTGGTGGTTGACTGATGTACTAGCAACATGTCGACCGGTAGCGCCACCTATGAGCAGATCTCGTAAACACTAACCCTCCCGCCATCTCCCCTCCACCCTGCCCCTTCCCCTCGTTCCGCTAAATATTCCCGTCCTAAATGCTCAGCCCACTTCAATGTTCCGAAAATCACAATCTCCCAATACTTATGGCACGTTTTTAAGTGTGGAGATAATAATATGATCTACAAGTAATAAATCACATTCAAAATACCAATAACAGAAAAAATTAATAAAAATAATAACAAAGTGGGAAATTGTGAATTCCAGAACTTTGAAATGAACAATCACAGCATTTAGAACATAACCTCATCACTAATATACATGTTTAAATTTCTTTCAGTTGCAATTGGAGCATATTGCATTGGTGACAAAAATTAGGCTACTACAAGGCCTGCAGCATATTATTACTCAGCTTAAAAAATGGCCCAATTAGACCTATAACCAATTAGTTATTAGAAAAAACTACAAAGGAAAAGTACTGGGAAGGGAGAAAATTCATATTTTAAAATGCTTGATGCTGTTAGCAATAACAGTAAAATTTTAAGAGAGAATGCTAAGGAATCAGGTGGTGTAACCAGATCCTCATCACACTAAAATTGTTAGTGTAATTAGTGCCAAATACATTAGGGGACAGAAAAAGAATTGGATATCACAAAATTTCTATACAGTAGTTCATTTCATATGAAAAATGAAAATGAAAATCCACAGCCTGCTTCCAGTCTCCGACCGGGTCAGGAATGGAATGAATGAAGCCCCAATCTAGCGGCGAGGATATGAACTGTGCCGGCTGCCGAGGCCTGACGCACTCCTCTGGGGCAATGATTAAATGAATGACAGATGAAATGAAATGATAGTGGAGAGTGTTGCTGGAATGAAATTTTGACAGGGAAAACCGGAGTACCCGGAGAAAAACCTGTCGGCCTCCGTTTTGTCCAGCACAGATCTCACATGGAGTGACCGGGATTTGAACCACGGACCCAGCGGTGAGAGGCCGGTGTGCTGCCGCCTAAGCCACGGAGGCTTAGTTCATTTCATATGCCCTTTAAAATATATCCAGTTAAAAATTTTGAAGGGTGAAATGCAGTAAGTAGGCTACATCAAAAATTAACATCGCACACTAATACAGTACATTCCATAACGTGCTGTTAAGGGGAAAGGAGAAATAGGACTATCAATGAAAAACAAGAAAAACACTCAATACTGCTAGAATTCATCATGTTTTATTTAAAAAGTTGTCAATGAAGAGAAGATAACAGCAAGAGCCAAGATCGAACTTAGTAAAAATACAGTAATCAAATCTGGTCCTCCTAAAAGTATGTGTTGAGGCATGTTCCTTTCTTCTTTCTTGCCAAAGTATAACAGTAGGGACCAGCACATAATAATGGACCTAGTTCCTCCTTGATGTAATGGCTGACACCGATGAACCGTAAATTCCTACAACACATACCAGTGTGTATGTTGAAACAGTAAACTTAATAAATGTGTAACTTAATGCTTGAAACGGGGAACTTGAATTTGCTGACATGTGTATGTTTGCACCTACTGTAAGTTAACTACATTTTAAAAGAATCATTGTATTTTTGATATTAATTCATTTAGGGCTTTCGATAACATATTCATTTAGCCCCATGTATTTGGAAGTGTGTATGATTTGTTGATGATGATATTTGTTGTTTTAACGAGCCTAACATCTTGGTTATCGGCCCCTAATGGTTTGGGTAATCGTGAAGATGAAAATCAAATGTAAACTATAACTGAAACTAACTACAAACTTATATAGGCTACTAAAAGAAGAAATGGAAAACAAAAGGAGAATAAGGCAAACAAAGGACAGGAGGAAAAGAAATTCCCTCAAACCCTCGAAGAATTAGGATCGAGGGACTTGGAAGGAAGGAGAGCCACGAAAGGCCCCAGAGGCAATGGAAAAAAGGGGAAAAACCAGACCCAGCTCAGGAATCCCTTGGGGTCGCCATCTCCCGAACTCACCAGCCATGAGCCCCTGAGGGTGTAGCAATATCCAGGGCGCACCAAAGGTGGTGGGGCTACATACACCCTGCCCCTTGAGAGCCTTGAGCAGAAGGCAGGAGATAACAAGAAAAGAAAAAGAAGGCTGACCCCTCGCAGGAGGAGGGCATCAGAAAAGATGAGACGAGGGCCAATTAAGGCGGGAAAGGAATAGACTCCCTAGGCCTTGGATACCCTAATACCATCGGGGTCGGAAGAGAACAAGAGTTGACCAAGTGAGGTCGACAGGAAAGAAGACAGAGAGGAGCCCGGCACAAGTAAGTGGAAGCAATGCGGGACTCAGCTGGGGCCCCTTGGTCACCAACCCACGTCCCACTAGATGTGAGCCCCTGGGGGAGTGTATGATTTGTATGATAATCTGTGTTATTGTGGTATCTGTAGTAGTGTGTATACTTCCTGTAATTCAGGTGAGGACTGGAAAGGAGGCAGCCATAGTCTTAAGTTGGGAACCATCCCAGCGTTAGCCTGGAGTGGAAGTGGGGAAACCTTGGAAAACCACTTCTTGGATGACCGAGGTGAGAATCGAACCTACCTCTTCTCAGTTCTGCCTCACAAAGATGAGTGTGCGCCGTTCCAAACAGTCAGACCAGAATTAAATTACTTAATCAAGCTTGGAAACTAGCCCAGGACCTCAGGAGTGGCAGCAACCACACCACAAGGTGGTCTTATTACAGAATCAATTGATGAAAAAATCCCTCCATGTAAGCTTAGACATTGGCATCCTACGTGTTGAAAAATATTGTAAATAACGTGTGGGAATAAAATACTACCTATAGGTATATCAACCATTACATTGGCATACAAAGCCTCCGTGGCTTAGGCGGCAGCACGCCGGCCTCTCACCGCTGGGTCCGTGGTTCAAATCCCGGTCACTCCATGTGAGATCTGTGCTGGACAAAACGGAGGCAGACAGGTTTTTCTCCGGGTACTCCGGTTTTCCCTGTCAAAATTTCATTCCAGCAACACTCTCCACTATCATTTCATTTCATCTGTCATTCATTTAATCATTGCCCCAGAGGAGTGCGTCAGGCGTCGGCAGCCGGCATAGTTCATATCCTCGCCGCTAGATGGGGGCTTCATCCATTCCATTCCTGACCCGGTCGGAGACTGGAAGCAGGCTGTGGATTTTCATTCATTTTCACATTGGCATACAATAAATCAATTATATTTGTCTTGTATCTATCTCACTGTTACAGAATATCATCGACAGAACCTAACACTTATTAACTTACCAAGAGTATAAAATAAAAATTGGCAGATAAGGGTGGGGTTATCGGGCCAATGGTTCCAAGGTTTTATTGGATTTTCACGTTGGACTTAGATCCACAGGACAAGAACACAATGTATATAGTTACACATTGGTAAGACTATATGATCCTAGGCCATTAAACCTATTAGACCATGGGGGTGAATGTTAAGTTTTAATAACCTGTAATTACAGTCCTACATCAGTATTGCCATTACTACCAATTCGACCAACTGAACACCCAGCCCAAACACTGCATTCCTACCATAACATAAACCGTACAGCTTATTTTCCTGTGTATCTACAAAAATAAATACAAAGTGCCTATAGCATGAATATGCAAGGAAACACATCTACACATTTGTTTGTTCTTGGCTTATTAGAGGACAGGTGCATTTGAATGGTATTTGGGTCGCAGAACATTACAGTTCTACATTAGTAATGGCATTACTACCTATTCTACCAATTGAATAGGTACTTTCCACAGCACCAGTAGCTAACATGTACAAGAACTGATCTTTTTTGAATACGGTACCAATAATAATTTGAAATTCAAGGAAGGGGAAAATATTAAAGCTTCGACACGTTGTCAAGAATCATGACATTTTTAATCTACCGCAATGTAAAATAAATTATTAACACACCTCAAGAACTTGAGTACACATATGCAATAGGCTCATGGTACTGGACGTATCTCTGCAAGATGTAATCAAGTTGAAAATATTATGGAAACATAGACACTTACCTGGTCATTTCTAAGGAGAGTAGGCCTAATTGCCACATTCCTCTGCTATTTCGAGAACAGCAATTTACGATTTGTTTGCTCCCAGAATTTGGTAGGCCTACCTGTGGGATAAATAATAGTGAAAGTTAATTAATATGTCAAGTGGAATGTCACCTGTACACTGCGTCTAATATAAATTCAAAACTAGGCTACGGTATATTATGCACACGCAGAAACACGTTTTTACTTAAATTCTTAAAATAAGCGTACTTACTTGGCGTAGCAGAAGAAGAACTGTTCACTTCTCATTACCACGAAGACAATTTGATATAAGAAAGATGAGATAGAACACAACATTAGCTTATTTGTATACGGCCAATATTATTACATATAACACATAAATTGAGCCGCCATGGCATGGTCAGTGCCGCCAACCCAGTAGAAATAATGTTTATTTAATGATAAGTGCCGTAATTATCGTCTGTGAGCAAGATAATTGCAAGGAAATGTCAATTAGGAATTATGTGTATATTTATTGACTAAATATAGTGATATGTTTGCAATTTAATTACAACGTTGTATCATGCATATGTTGGCAACACGATATACACGACATACAGCGCTCCATACGACTGGCACGTGCTACTACACCGATGGTGCCAAATGATCCCTATCTGGTTGACACCCCCTGGTTCCCAGTATCTCGAATTACCTCATTATTTCTGTTTTTATTACTATCCTCAGTGTCGTTTTGTTTAAATCCTATTCCTTCTTCTACTACACACATGTCCTCATCTACTAGCCTACACATTTCCCTTGCTTCTTTCTCCTCATTAAATGATAGTTCCCACTCACATGACTCTTCTATTACATCCCCATTATTTACTCTGTTTATGACTAATTGATCATAATCACTACTCACGTCATAGTCCAGAATACTTTCCTCACATTCCTCCTGTTTAGGCTTATCACACGTATGTTCCGATCGTCCGTCGCCGCTAACAATAGCTTCAGCTGATTCCCTACAATACGGAGCATACCGCCATTGTTCACTACACTCCTCTTGTTGCCCTTCGTCACTGACAACTGATTTAATTTGCTCTCTATGATAACGAGCCGTATGACCTATTTTTCCACATGCAAAACAATTTACACCTTTGGACCAGCAATTATCTGGGTGACACTTTGACGATCCACATCTCCAGCATCCTTGTGACGCCTTGCTAGGTTGACCCTAAGTGTTGACCTCGAGGTACTGCGTGTACTCGTTCGGAATTTCCCTGGATTTCCTTTCCTCTGTTTGGCGCCGGAGATTGAAACTGTAGACCAAAAGCTCTGCGTCCTGGGATAGTGCCTCGTTCCCAAGCCCGTCCTCGCGTCCCGCTATTATTGGTGAAACGGCTACCTCCGCAATTTTCACTGTATAGGCCTACAGGCCCATGCTGAATTTTACTGACCTGATATCCTTCCCGTTCTGTGGCCATCTGTTGTGACTGTGTTTGCCACTTCTCCATTTGTTTACCACCTCCACCGCTTTATCATAAGTAAGATTTGGCTCTTGGTATAATCGATCTCTAGTTTTGTCTGATGTGAGACCAAACATGAACTGATCTCATAGATGAGAGTCCAAATTGTTCCCAAAATCACACGTCTGAGCTGCGTCATTAAGTTTAAGCACAAATTCCGCAACTGTCTGAGATGGCAATTGTGTCATACGTTGAAATCGCACTGTCTCAGCGAGCGCCAAACCGGCAGGATTAAAATGTTCCTTTAATCTTTTCTGAAGGTCCACAAGGGTAAGATTTCTGGGTTCCACAGGTCTGCACAAACGATTTAGAATTGCCCGTACTTCGCGATTTAAATGATTAAGAAAAAGCAATTTTTTTCTCACGGCGTTTGATCCATCCGCGGGAGAATCGTTTCGTTCAGTTGCCGGTGCGTCCGGACCCAACGCATGGTTATTCATTAAACAATAGTCCTCGAATCTGCTGTAAAAGTCTTCTATTTTCTCATCCTTTGGATTGAAAACGTCCAAGTTTCCAATAAGGCGTGGTGGTTGGGCCATATTTTGAATGTCCTCCTCAAGTTCCTTTATTATATTTTGAAGTGCTGGTGCTCCCGTGAGCTGATCGCGGCTTTCAACAATGCACTCCTCCGTTTCAAATCCTTCGAAATCAAGGTCCATCGTATTTAATTGACTCCATTTAACTGTACTTTCCACATAATCACTATTTACTTGTCCTTTTCACTTAACTTATGTTTTTAACCACTGCACTCTGAAGGTTCTTTTAATTAAATCTGTTCTCCACTCGTCGCCAGTGTAATGACTCCTTCATTCTAGTCCATTTGTAACTCAACTGATTTATTTCTTAGACGTGCCAACATAACATAACATAAGAAACAGTACCAACATTACAATTTACACATATCATATATACACACATAATACCTATTACATTACACTTACAATTTACACATATCATATATTCAGACCGTGTTCTTGATTATTCAGTATTTATTCATTAAAACACATCCCTTTCACTCACAAACTCCGGTGGGTTTTGTACACAATCAATTTCTGACACCAAAATAAAAATGAATTTAGTACTTACATATTTTCCAGATCATCCCCTGATCTTAAATCTGGTGCGGTGTTTCATTTTTGGGCCCACTTTGAACTTTTTACACCATATTGAAGGTATTCATCTTACGTAAAAACACAAATAAACATATATCTAACACACTTAATATTGACGACATTTTTATATACTGATGTGTCCCTTTTGAACACATAATAAACACTAAAATATTATTTAACACACAATCTTGATTATTTTACACTTCACAATGACTCGATCACTAGGCCGTATTTCTGAGCCTCTCACACGTGATCTTCTTAAATTCCCGTTTCCAAAGGTGGAATTTACCCGATGTCGGCTTCCTATTCTGAAGAATGCGAAAGTCCCGAAACATCTACTGTTCCCTGGAGTTCAATTCTGCTATTCCTATCCTGGATAACCGGCTATTTATCTAGCTTGAACGGCTTCTCTGTAGATCTGTCTATCGATCCTAACGAAAGTCTATATGGATCGAGGTCTCCTCTAAGACCTATAGATTCAATTTATAGCAACTAGCACTTCTCGATTCTAGTACTATTAGAATTGTTCGCCTGCTTTCTGGAGCTAATATTTATAGTCTCCTATCCTCTTTGTTTGAACTGTTTTAACACTCCTACGTTCGAACCTTATTCTGTTCTTCCCTTTTAGATTGCTTCAATTTAAATAACAGTTTATCTGTCTGGTACGATACTTCCGTACGTTATGATCTATTCGTTCGTACATTTAACGACCTATCGCCTTTAAGTCCGACGTTCGCAGCCTGCTATGACTATATCTTGCGAATTTTCACTTTAACTTGTATACAGTCGGGCCTAAATCCTATAATTAGGATCTTCCTAATGTTTCACTACGGCGATACTTTAAAATTTCGTCTCGACTGCTCCTTATGGAGGCAAGCAAGTCGTTACTACTGTGACGCCTGTGGCTATCAGATCTTACTTCGGCGGTGTAAAACAGCGTTTCTCCCCTCAAGGAGTACTGGTAGCTGTTATCGATGTAACGCAGAGTTACGTCCCCTCACGGACTGTCGGAATGATTACTTCTACGTCGTGGAGCAGCACTTCCCCTCACGGAATGCTCGTAGGACTGCATGCGATGTGACACAGTGACGTGCCCTCTGGCTGTCTGAATACTGCATGATTGGCTTGGAAACGCCCGAAGCTTTATACTGTTTTACTACAAAAAAAATAAGACTCAAGCCTTTCCTGTGGTCAACTTCTAAAATAATGGTGCCACAAATATAAAAATTATACCTTCCGAAAGCTCGTCTTCTCAATGTCAAATGATCTTATTGCACCTAAGAATCGATCGTGCAATTCGGAGATATTAATTAATTTCTCGTCCTCAATTGTGTGGGTGTTGCATTCTTTTTGCTCTCTCCCCTCCACAGAGGCTTAGGTAATTCCCCTATGACGTCGTCTTACGTCGGCAGTTTATTTCTGCACAATTATTACATGGTTTCTCTATACTGAAAAATCTCTCACTCAAAATGATTCACTGTGCTGTGCTTGTTTACTCATTATTATGCTCGTAAACGTGTTAATTTTAATTATTCCTCTTCTGGTGCATATGCGGCGTTGTCAAAATCCAGCAACGTCAGCTTGAATTCCGATTCAGGCTTCTCTTTCTATCATGGTGGAAATTTCCACTCAGTTATTAATACTCGTGACCAGCCCTCTCTGAAATGTCGAGTGGGGTGATCTCATCTAAGGAACATCTGTCCCTAGTCGCTTGCACAATGTTAAGCTATATTCCTGGCTTAAAATCTCTCTCCGTTCCTTTAAGAAACTATACGTTTCTTTCATTTCTTCCTTAAGGACATGGATTCGACCGTCATGGACCCTATGGCCCATGGGTTCAATATACACACATAATTAATACCTATTACATTACAGTTGTTCCCCAAACTGAAGAGACCATTGAAAGGAACGGGATTTCAGACAAGAGAGAACATTACGGCAGCAACGACAGCCGAGATAAACTCCAATCCGAAAGAGGCTTTCTCGGAAAACTTCCAACAACGGCGGCACCTCTGGGAGAAGTGTGTGGAGTCCCAAGGAGACTACTTTGAGGGCGATTAGGTTTCCAACGCTCCGTGTATGTCAGTTTTATTTCCCTGGCCGAAGGTCGGATACTTTTCTAACAGACCTCATATATATGTACCTCGGAGGTATAGGACACTATGTCACATTTACTACATTTTACAGGAGAGCAGTTTGAAGATGTTTTACTCAGTTCTCCCTTCATTTTCTCGCCTGTTAGTAGCATTTTCGTAACAAAATTTTAACTGTCTTTCTTTAGTTCACTGAAAATCCACCAGACTGTGCAGAAGTATACAATACTATGAAAGTTGAATTGGTGTTCCGTTCAAAGCATGTAACTTGTTAAATTCTTGATGTAGGACACGGTGGTGTATACCTCTGTGTAGAGGAGAAGAAACCCATAAAATTATGCTAATAAACCCATTTTGGAGAAAAATGGACATAGTGTCCTATACCTCCTAAGTACCTTGGCTGCACGAGACTCACCGTTGCAGAAATGTGCGCTAAAATAACTACAGTAGTACAACAAGCCTTGCGTTTGTTGTTTTTTGTGCATTCGTCTGCTCTGTTACTGTTTCCATTCTCTGTTTGCACACGTAATTCTTCTTCTTTATTTCCCGTTTCCAGCGACCTGATTCGAGGCGTGAATCAAGGACTTCCATCCGAGGCCTCGACTCACACACTATCATATATAAGCTATTTTTACGATGGGTTCGTCACACCCAAAGGTAGACAAGGGCCAAATTAAGGCGGGAAATTGAAAGACTCCCTAGGCCTCGAATACCCTACTATCCTCAGGGTCGGAAGAGAACAAGTGGTTATCAAGGGAGGCCGACAGGAAAGATAACTGAAAGGAGCCAGACTCAACTGGGGTCCTGTGGTCGCCGACTCACGACCCATAACCCCTGGGGGTACAGGTAATACTGTACGGTATACAGTTTATCAAGTTTCGGTTAAAACTTTATTTTTTGCATCTAAAGTGATCCGTGAAGGTCAGATTTCGTTTTCTAAAATTATGGCAAGCAAACGGAAACACAGTTCGTGTATTTTAAAAGATAAACTCGAAGCGCTAACGCAACTAGACAAAGGGGAAAGTTCAACAAAGTTGGCTACAGTGTTGGTAAAGCAACAATCAGTGACATGAAAAAGAATTGAGGGCATATGGAATAACAATTCAGTATTTTAATAACGTTTGACTCATTTTTCATTTTTTCTTTCGAGAACATTCGATTCTATATCGATGCCAAAGTAAGGTTCTATTGCTTTGGAAAGAGAGCTTGACTCCCATAGTGCACTGGCATTGCTCGTGACGTAGATACACATGTATTGAGCGTCTTGCAATGGCCTTCTCAGTGTGCACTAGCTACGCGTCTTGGTGAGGTGTCCCATACCAACTGAAGAGCCCAATGGTACGCTGGGGCAAAACGCTAGCAATTTGAGTTAGCCCGAACAGTTAATAATATTTTGTGTTAAAACAATAATCTTACTTAATAATAAATGTGTTCTTTACTCTCTTATGTGGTTCCATTAAAATGATGTTCGGATTTCCCGGGATTTTGGTTTTGAGGGGTTTGGATTTTAGGGGTTCCACTGTATTACAATATCTGAATCTATTGTAGTACTTGCTTTTGATCCTGTTAATCTCCCAGCCACCTCAGCTACTTGAGATGATTTAATAAATTCTTCAAATTCTGGGATCCTCTTCCAGTTGCAGTAGTCATTGAAGTAGATTCCACTGGTCTCTGAAGCCTGGAAACAACACCATTTTACATAATTTAGCTTAGACTTTACCTTCTTTAAGCCTGCCTCTCACCAACTTGTTACATTTGTTACTGTATTAATTTATTTATCGTAAGGCTTTTAGTAACAAATGCCTTGTCTTTGCAGATGATGTCATGATTTAGGGAGAAAGTGCCAGAGAGGTACAAGAAAAACTGGATGCATGGGACAAGCTGTTCAAGGAGTATGGGTTGAAAATAAGCCAAAGTAAGACAGTAATGATGACAACAGGACTGTCTAATGCAGTGGTACTTAACTGGTGGTCTGCGGACCACAGGTGGTCCGCGAGGGCCTCGGGAGTGGTCCGCGGGAGAAGAGGGTCCACCAGCACGTATAAAAAAGTGGCCTATAAATGGGGATTTCGAAAACGATGTGCGTTGAACGAGAATCGTCCGAATGTATTCGCGGCGATGACTATCAGGTTTTGAATTGAAACATCATTAAAATAAGTGTTATTGAGGAAGGGTTACGACAGATAAGGTGTATTGCGGGAGAGAGGGGGTGGGGGTGGAGGGGTGGTCCGTACATGATTCAATTTCACGCTGAGTGGTCTGCAGACTTCTACGGGTTCAGAACCACTGGTCTAATGCAACCATTTACCTGATAATCAGCCTCTACAAATTGTTGATCAATTTAAATATCTTGGTAACACACTGTGTAAGGATAACAACAGCAACAGTGATGTAACAAATAGAACTAGTAATGCAGCCACCTTCTATGCACAAGTTAGAACACTCCTGTGGGATAATAAGGTGGCCATGAAGTGTAAACATATACTGTTTAAAACATACTACATCCCAATTCTAACTTACAGAGTAGAAACATGCACCCTGTCCAGAAGAGAAGAAAGTAGAATTCAGGCATCCGAAATGAAGTTTATAAGAACAATGCTGCAAAGGACAAGGAGAGACAAAGTAAGGAACGAAACAAACAGGACAGAGGCTGGCATAGATATCAGTGCTACAAAATATTTGCAGACGCAACGATTAGGATGGTATGGGCATGTTCAAAGAATAGGAGATGAGGACACCAAAAGCGTATTTCAACAAGATTATCCCAGGAAAAAGACCAGTCGGAAGACCAAAGAAGAAATGGTTGGACCAAATCAAGGATGATCTTGAAGACAAAGGGCTAGACTGAAGAAGGACCCATGAAGACCAACTATTCATGGACAGGAAAAGGTAGCGAGGGCTCGTTAACAGCACCCGGGCGACTGGAGCTGGAATTTGATCATGATGATGGCTTTTAGAGCCGGAAGTGGCCGAGAACATGTTCGGCCTGCCTGAGTCTATAGCTGCTTCCAGCAGACACCCAGAGTGTGAGCTACACGTTCCGTTCAATTTCAAGTAGTTCCAACTTTCGCTACCAGATGTCAATGATATCTAGTGGTGAAGGTTGGAACGTTGATAGAGCATTCCAACAATATCTAACCTAGAAATTTAGCTCCACACAAGTTTTGTGTGCCGGCTTTACTTCCCCTCTGAAGGAAGGCATACCGAAGGATTTTTAACGCTCTGAAAATATCCGACGACTAGGGCCGCCTCTGCTCCTCGTCATCGGCCAAGTTGCTGCTCCATAAGTCATTATTGGTAAGTAGTAGGTCTTGTACTGTATGAGAAAGAACTAAATAAGAACATCACGGACATCAAGGTTATACCATCGGAGAACCTGGATAGCGACCATCGATTGCTGGTAATGAACCTGAGAGGGAGTAAGGAGAAGAAAGGGACTGAGAACCAGGAAAGACGTATAAGGATATGGAAACTGAAAGAAGGGGATAGAAGGGTCGAGTACCTCAAAATAGTAAAGGAAGGAATTCCAACAGATGAAGAAAGAGGGGTGGAAGAGGAATGGGCTAGATTTAAGAAGACACTAGAAGGTGCAGCAGAAGCAGTATGTGGGAGGACAAGTAGTAAGAAGAGGTGGAAGGAAACACCATGGTGGAATGAGAAGACAAAAGATATAGTAAGGGAAAAGAATAGAGCCTTTAGGAGGTGGTATCAAAATAGGACGGTAGAGACAAGGGAAGAGTACCAGGAAAGAAAGAAGGAGGCGAAGAGAGTAGTGGCTGAGGAGAGAAGAAAGTGGATGGAAGAGTGGACAAAGATGATGAAGGAGGATAGTGAAGGTACAAAAAAGGTCCTGTATGGGATGGTAAAAAATAAGAGACGGAAGGATCCTATGGATTATGTTAGAATGGTGAACAAAAGGGGACAAGAGATAGAAAATAGGGAAGAACTGAAGAAAATGTGGAAATAATATTTTGAAGAACTTCTGAACCCAAATGGAAAAGATGGTGAGGAGGAAGAAATCGGGGAAGAGGAAGATGAACTGCAAACAGAAAAGGACTTAACTTGGAAAGAAGTGGAAGATGCAGTGAACAAGATGAAAGGAGGGAAGGCACCGGGTGTGGATGAGTTGAGTGTGGAGATGGTGAGAGCAGCAGGAGAGGTGGGTATACAGTGGTTGTACAGAGTGATGAGGACAGCATGGAAGGAAAGGAAGACCCCAGAGGACTGGAAAAAAGGAATAATTGTCCCGATCTTCAAGAAAGGTAGTAGAATAGATTGCAGAAACTATCGGGGAATAACACTGATGAGTCATTGTGCAAAGATCTTCGAGAAAGTTTTGGAAAAGAGAATTAGAACAAGGATAGAAGGAGGGATGAGGGAAGAACAACATGGCTTCAGAGCAGGAAGGTCCACAGTGGATTTGATTTTTGCTGTAAGGCAGTTACAAGAACCGCACTATGAGTATGGAACAGATCTACTGATGGCCTTCTTGGACATTGAGAAAGCATATGACAGTGTATGCAGAAACAAAGTATGGAAGTCCCTAGAGGATAGAGGAGTAGAAAAATGGACTATAAAGAGGATAAAGGAGATGTACAAGGGAAGCGTGAGCTGTGTGAAAGTGGGAGGAGAGTGATCAGACTGGTTGGAACAGAGAGACGGCCTGAAACAAGGAAGTGCACTGTCACCGTTACTTTTCATTGTGGTGATGGATGACATAATGACCCGAGTGGCACAAGTAATTGGGGAAGGAAAGATGAAAGCAATGGTGTTTGCAGATGATTTGATGATTTGGGGAAACAAGGAGGAGGAGGTACAGGAACAGTTGGATGTGTGGGAAGGAATAATACAAGGATATGGGATGAAATTTAGCAAAAATAAGAGTGAGATGGTGATCACAACAAGGGAAGGAAAGAACCACAATGGGAATAACAATTGGTGGGGCACAGCTGAAGAAAATGGAGAGTTTCAAATATCTGGGAAGCCTGATACAAGATAATGGAAGAAACGATAGAGAAATAAATGAGCGGGGGAGGCAGGCAGAAGCATTTCGGAGGAGTGTGAGAAGCATGTTATGGAGCAAGGATGTCCCTCAGAACAGCAAAAAGATCATATATCGGACGTACTATGTCCCTATCCTGACGTATGCCTCGGAGACCTGGGTTATGAAAGGAAGGGAGAAGAGCAAAATACAGGCCAGTGAGATGAGGTTCTTGAGAAGCAGTATTGGAGCTACAAAGATGGACAGAATAAGAAATGAGAGGACTAGAGAATTAATGAAGGAGGAACCATTACAGGATGGTACAGAGAAATCTAGACTTAGATGGTATGGACATGTAAAACGAATGGAGGAGAAGAGGATACCCAGGATAGTACACGAGACGAAGTGGGAGGGAAAGAGACCGGGAGGAAGACCGAGAGACAGGTGGCTGAAGGGGGTGGAAGAAAGCGTGAAGAAGAGAGGAGAAGACTGGACAAGGGTGGAGGCTGATAGATGGTGGGAAGACAGAAGACGTTGGAGAGGCTTGTTTTCCAAACAGACCCGGCCAGTGGCTGGAAACTGTGCAAGATAATGATGATGAGTAGGTCTTGTACATTACTTCTTTAGCCTTCAGTGGTTTGTCTTTATCCCAAATTAAACTCCGAACCTGATGATACAGTAGTAAACAGCTGGAATATGGAACTTAAGAGGCGCTCGCGTAGTGATGAACCGTTTCGCCAATAGCACTTTAAAGGTTAAAGCTTAGGATCCAACAGCAATTGAATGTTTAGCTTCACTACTTCTTCTTCCCTTAGATGTTTCCCTCTAAAGTCATTTCGTATACAGTCCATTCAACTTCTTCTTGGTCTTCCCCTTCCTCTGTCATCTTCCACTACCATTACCGTCATTCTCTTGCCAACATAAGTGTCGTCCCTTCTGATGACATGTGTCCTGAACCTTCTTCGACATCTCCGTCACTTTAACACTGCCTCTTAGTCTCTCATTTCTAATCCTATCGGCTCTGGTGACGCCACAAATTCTTCTTAACATTTTCATTTCAGCCACACCCATTGCCTTACATTGTGCTCCATAAATCATTGCAGATCTCACAACTGCCTCATACACCATGCCTTTAGTCCTCAGGTTTATCCTTGTATCACACAATACACCTGACGTCCGTTTCCAGTTTATCTTTCCTACCTGCACTCTGCGGGCTATTGCCATGTCTGAATTGCTATCACTGGGCACTATACTAATAATATCGTATGGCCTCGGGTGCTCGGTGCAAGCTTTGTTATTTGACATCCAGAGGGCAGCTTGCATGTTGAATTTTGTTGTTCCTAGATGCACTATGAAAGTCAAGGAGGTTAGATATCTAAGCTCCTTGACACTATAGCGCTTTCTAGTAGAGAATGGAGGAACTTTGTTTTGGCGGAAAATCCCGAGATTAATTTTGCCATTATGAACACGGCCTACTGAATTCAAACGGGTTCTTTAACATGCCAACATAGTATGACACGCGTGTCATGCTTTTTGCCGCCTTTCAAAAATCACTTACCACGGCCAGGAATGAACCTGCAATCTTGGGGTTGCTAGTCCGACACGATAACCACTCACCCACTGTGGCAAACATCACTGTGCACTGTTGAACCAAAGTAATTAAAACTATCTACTTTCTTCAAGTCTTGCCCAACCAATTGGATTGTTTCTTCTCCTTGTCTATTGAATGTTTAACTTCACTACACTCTGTTGATTTTCTCCCTAGAAATAAGCTTACCCTAAGCCACTGGCCATTGAGACTGGGCCGCTCCACGTTGTGCTGTATTCCTCTCCGCACCACATCTACCCAGTGCTGGGAGAACACACCTCTCAGGACCACGGCTCCATCCTCCTGGAACTGGTGGACTGCCTCCTCTGACACCATCATGGCTTCACAATGATAACCTATACGTAGAAAAACATTCCTTAACATAAACATCTTCTGTATATTAGAACATCAAATGGTACAAAAATTAAAATTGTAACACGATTCAAATATCTAGAAGAGTTAATAACAAACAACTTAAATGAGAAAGCATCGATTCACAAAAAACTAGGCCACAAAAATTAACATGGAAAACTTACAAAAAGATATGCGTATCAATTAATGCAAAAATTAAACATTACAATACAGTCATAAAACCGGAAGCCACATATGCAGCAAAAACATTATTCCATCTAAATGAACATTCTAAAACCGACAGATTACAGAAGATCAAAAGGCGAATTGGATGAACTTATATCAATAAAAGTTATAAAAGAGTTGGGCAATGGTGAATAATACCTAACAATATTGACTATAACAACCTATAACCCTTTACTGATACCATGCGAAAGAAAAGACTAGGATTCTTTGGGCACATCATAAGAATGCCAGATTCACGTCTTCTAAAACAGAACTGGATGCCGATGGTTAAAAGAAATCAGAGAGGACTTAAACAACAGAAGTTTAACTACAGCACTTAAAAATATGACTTTTCATTTTCCACTCATAAAATAAAAAATTCCAACAAGAATATTTTCCGCCCAAGAAAGCGCAAGAAGATCAATACGAATGAAGACGTACTGGGAAGACTGCAAGGCTCGTACAGTTCTTACAAGACGACGAATTAATGATTGGTTAAAGTGATCCTTTGTGGTCTCAAAAGGCGAAGAAGAAAAAGAACATCCAATTCTTTGACATGATAACAATCGTGATACTTCTTTTTTATCTGTATTGGCTTATTTCAATGTCAATGTTCGATTCCTGCCTCCTTCATGAATTTTAGAAACTGAAGTGAGGGCTGGAATTGGGTGCATTCAGCCTCGTGAGAATAATTGAGTAGCTATCTGACAGTCATGGAGACCAAGATTAACGGCTGAGGGCACACGACTCACTAACCACGCATCACCCCATAATCTGCAGGCCAAATGGCTGGGCAGCGGTCGCTTGGCAAGTCATGGCCCTTCATGGGCTGTAACGCCATGGGGTTTGGTTTGGTTCAGTAAAAAGAACAAGTACAGTACAGTATTTTAAAATTTAAGAAATACATAGGCTATTTAGATCGAAAGATATAATGGAATACAATATTAAGCCATACAAAATACATGTTTTAGAAATTGTTTTGCGAAGTGTGCAGTAAACACTTGTGGAAGACTATCAAGGAAGAAAAAGGAAAGGGAGACTCCTTGGTGGAACAACAGGGTAAAGGAAGCTGTTAAAGAAAAACAAATGGCATGGAGGAAGTGGATAGGCAGTAAGAATGCAGAGAAATGGCAAAAATATAGAGAAGCAAAGAAGGCATGCCAAAAAATTGTACAAGAAGAAAAAAGGAAAAGTTGGGAAGGTTTCACGGAAACTTTGAAGGAGGATATCCAAGGAAGTAAAAAGGTTCTATATGGATTGGTGAAAAACAGTGTAAAAGGTAGGGAAAACACAAAATTTGTAAAAACTGAAGCAGGACAGATATTGTATCAAAGAGATGATATATTAAAAAGATGGGAAGAATACTTTTCAAAGCTACTAAATGTTAAATACATTGAACTGGAAGATGAAAAAGAACAAGAAGAAACAATGGAAGAAGAAGAAGAACAAGAAAAGGAGATCACTATGCTAGAAATAGAGGAAGCCATACAGAAGATGAAGAGCGGTAAAGCAGCAGGAGAGGATGAGGTGTCCGCGGAAATGATAAAAGCAGCGGGACCAATAGGTGTACAGGGGTTGTATAGATTATTTAGAATAATTTGGAAGAAGAAAGAGATTCCAGAAGAATGGGGAAAAGGATTAATTATCCCGATTTTTAAGAAAGGTGACAAAAAGGAATGCAATAACTACAGAGGGATCACTCTTACCGCTCATGTAGCTAAGATCTTTGAGAGAGTTCTGGAAGGCAGACTGAGGAGGAAGATAGGAGAGATGGAAGAAGAACAGTATGGTTTTAGGAAAGACAGATCAACATTTGACCTAATCTTTGCATTAAGGCAAATGATGGAGAAAAGATGGGAATTTGGAAAAGACATGGTGATGACATTTATTGATATTGAGAAAGCGTACGACAGTGTGCCTCGTCAGGTGGTTTGGAATGTATTAAGGAAAAGGAGAGTTAACGGAGCTGATGTCCAAATGTTAAAAGCTATGTACAAATATTGTGTGAGTAGCGTGAAGACCAGTATAGAAGAAACAGAATGGTTTAAAGTGGAAACAGGTCTCCGACAGGGAAGTGTATTGTCCCCCTTACTATTCATCATAGTCATGGATGAAATTCACAAGAATGTTAAACAGAGATGGGGACAATAGGCAACAAAGGCCATGCTGTTTGCAGATGATATAGTGATATGGGGCGAGGATGAAATGGAAGTACAAAAACAACTAGATGTATGGAATCAAGAAATAGAGAAATATGGGATGAAAGTAAGCACAGAGAAGAGCAAGACAATGGTAATGTCAAGAGGAAGGAAGGAAGGAAGAGGAAAGATAGAATTGAATGGGAAAATTCTAGAAGTGGTTAAAAGTTTCAAGTACTTGGGAAGTGTGATCACAGAAGATGGAAGGATAACTGAGGAAATTGGAAAGAGAATACAACAAGCGAACAGTTTTTACCAGAGCATAAGGGGTATTCTGTGGAACCGAGATGTCCCAAAGAAATGTAAAAATGTATTATATTCAACCTACTACAGACCCATACTAACATATGCAGCTGGAGCGTGGACTACTACAAAAAGAGAGGAGAGTAGAATACAAGCCGCGGAGATGAAATTCCTAAGAGGTATAGAGGGCAAGACCAGAAGAGATAGAGTTAGAAATGAAGAGATTAGAAAAAGGACAGGAATCTTGAAGCTGCAGGACAGGATAGAAACAACAAAGTTAAAGTGGTATGGACATATGATGAGAATGGGAGAGGAGAGAGTACCAAAGAAAACTTTCTGTGAAAAGATGACAGGGAAGAGACCACGAGGAAGGCCCCGAAAGAGATGGGCAGATACAGTGTGGGAGTGTGTAGAGAAGAGAGGAGGAAAACCTGAAGAAGTACTAAAAACAGGAGAGGAGTGGTGGAGAGACAGGAAACGTTGGAGGTCCTTAATTCACAACACGACCAAGGAAGCTGGAAACGGGAAATGAAGATGATGATGACAAAATACAGAATATAGCTGATTGAGACTGATGGGAGGCAGTGCGAGTGAAGGTTGTTACGTACGCATACTAAACAATAGAGTGGCCTTGGGAAGGGATAGAGGGTGTGGGTAAGTCACAGCAGGGGCGTATATAGAATTTTATTTCGGGGGGTGCCCAACCGGGGGTTAGGGGGCATGGTATAGGCCCAAAGAATAGGGGGTCCGGGGTTCTCCCCGGGAAACTTTTGTATAATTCGGGGCAAAATGATGAGTTTTAAGGCTATTTATTGTGATGTTTTGTTTGTTTAATGTCAAACACAACTAAGACCATTTTATGATACTTTTTATTAATACATCATCTTGCTCTCTTGATAGTATTTACATCGAAAGAATGAATGTTACTGTTTTGATTTACAACTCACACTATAATATAAAGTCAAGGTTTCTTGAAGCATTGCCAAATCGGTTCATAACTTCATCGTCAGTGAGATGTATGTCTCTGTAAATAGATTACAATACTAGACCGTTGAGTCTGTTTTCAGAAGTAGAATTTCTTAAGTTTATTTTCAACCAACTCAAACTCCGTTCGGAAGTACCGGTAGCTGCAGAGAGAGGCAAATTTGCCAAAAGTTTGATAAGGGTATAAAAGTTAGGGATTTTTTTTTTTGTTACACGCTTCAAGGGCACTTGTTGCTGTTCTTGGTTCATTCATAAGAGCGAAGGCACTGGAGAGTAATAAGAGGTTATGTTGTTACGCATAAGATCAGAGCAAACTGATTGTCACACTGTTTACATCGCTCTACCTTCGCCTTGCTTAGCAACGTTGCCATACGTCACTTAGTAACAATAGTACATGATTATATTGGTTTTTAATGTTTGAATTCATAAACAAATAATATACGTGACAAAAATTTGGGGGGGGGGGCCCGGCCCCCCTCCCCTTATATACGCCCCTGAGTCACACCAAGCAGGTCAACAACCTGCCACTAGCTGTATCAAAAACTGCGTATTTTACTACATTGTGCTTGTAACTAAGCTTTATATTGTAATTGCATTCATGCAGTACATTACAGGCCAGATGTTTGTTTTAGACGAGTGAAAAATCTTAATGGAAGCCTGGAGGCGAGTTACTACAGTACCTGTGTTGTTGTCAGCCGCCGCATGCAGTCCGATGATTTACAAAGCTGTCTCACACTACTGCTGAAGTACAGTCATCGGCAAATATAATGGCGTTCTGTTAGTAACTATGAAACATGTACTTCCGCGTCATACAATACTTCGACGTGGCCTGTACTGTCAGCAGGGCGGAGTCGTGACGGGCTCAAGTCCTGAATTCCATTACATCAAAGCGGTGGTGGCAACTGTGAAGCGAAAGGGCTAGAGAGTGACTGTGTACAGGCTCACCCGCAAGTTTCAAAGTCAAGGGCAATCGTCTAAAACAAACGTCTGGCTTGTACATATTAGACAGGCCTGCATGATTATGCGGTCAATTAGAAAATAAGCAATTTTGATAGAGATTAATGTTCTGAATATGAAAATGGTGTCAGAATGTATTATTATTATCTTTGTATTCTGAGTGGCAAAGTTAGGGCTCTCTTGTTGTTTGAGTCTTCAGTCTTTTGACTGGTTTGATGCAGCTCTCCATGCCTTCCTGTCCTGAGCTAATCGTTTCATCTCTACATAGCTCCGACACCCTACATCGGAGGCAATCTGTTTAACATATTCTAACCTTGGTCTACCCCTACAGTTTTTGTCCTCGACCCTTCCTTCCATAACTAAGCTTGCTATTCCTGGGTGTCTTAGTATGTGTCCTACCAACCTATCTCTTCTCTTCATTAGCAGTCGCCAGAAACATCTCTCCTCTCCCACTCGTCTTAATACCTCTTTGTTTGTAACCCTATCTACCCATCTGATCTTCATCATTCTCCTGTAACACCACATTTCAAATGCTTCAATTCTCCTCTTTTCTGCTGCACCAATAGTCCATGTTTCACTTCCATAGAGCGCCACGCTCCAGACAAAGGCTTTCAAAAATGACTTCCTAATACCTAAATCTATATTCGATGTCAGCAGATTCCTTTTTTGTAGAAATGCTTTCTTTGTCTGAGCCAACCTACTTTTAATATCCTCTTTGCTTCGTCCATCACTGGTCATTCTGCTTCCTAAGTAACAGAAGTCTCCTACTTCCTTCAGCTTTTCACCTGCCAATTTGATCTCCATAGAGGTTTCCGATTTATTTCGGCTGCATTCCAGTATTTTTGTTTTACATTTATTTATTTTCATCATGAATTCTTTCCGTAAGACGGAGTCCATACCATTCAAAAACTCATTCAAATCCTCAGGCTTGTCGGCCAAGATGACGATGTCATCAGCAAATCTCAGAGTTGAAATTATTTCTCCTTGAATCTTCACTCCCACTTTAAATTTTTCTCTAATTTCCTTCATTGCTTGTTCAATGTAAAGATTGAAAAGTATGGGTGATAAGTTGCAGCCTTGCCTTACACCTTTCTGAATACCAGCTTCTCTCTCATGTCCTTCAACTCGAATGACTGCTGTCTGGTTTCTGTACAGATTGTATATCACCCTCCTATCCCTGTACTTTATTCCAATAGATTTCAAAATGTCAAACAATTTAGTCCAATCAACGTTATCAAAAGCCTTTTCTAAGTCTACAAAAGCCATGAACGTTCTCTTATCTTTCCTTATTCTACCTTCTAAAATCAGCCTAAGACTTAGTACAGCTTCCCTTGTTCCTACATTTCTCCTGAGACCAAACTGGTCTTCACCCAACTCCGTTTCTATCTGGCTTTCAATCCTCTTGTAAATTATTCTAGACAGGATCTTTGAAGCATGAGTAATCAAGCTGATTGTACGGTAATCTTCACATCTGTCAGCTTCCACTTTCTTTGGTATAGGGATGATTACATTCTTCTTGAAATCAGGGGGTACCTCACCTGTCTCATAAATCCTACACACCAAGTGAAATAACCTGATCAGACCTTCATCTCCTATGCAGCGTAGCAACTCAATCGGTATATCATCTATGCCTGGTGCTTTGTTCCTGCTTATGTCTTCCAAAGCTCTATCAAATTCTGATCTCAATATTAAATCTCCATTCGCATCCTCATCAATTTCCTCCTCCTTTTCCATTACATGATTCTCAATCTCCTTTCCCTTATACAAACACTCTATGTAAGCTTTCCATCTCTCAACCTTTTCTTCCCTATCTGTTAGAGGCTTTCCATTTGTGTCCTTAATATTACAGCACTTAGTCTTCTTTTCCCCAAAAGTATTCTTAATCCTTCGATAAGCTGTGTCTACTTTTCCTAATTTCAGACAATTTTCTATACCTGCACATTTCTCTTTCAACCATTCTTCTTTCGCTTCCTTGCACTTCTTGTTAACCTCATTTCTCAGACGTCTGTATTCTGCTTTCCCCTTTTCATCTCTTAGATTCTTGTGTTTCCGCCTTTCATCCATCAATTCTAGTATATCTTGAGTGATCCACGGTTTTCTACCTATTCTTTCTTTCCTACCAATGTTTTCTTCTGCAGATTTTGTTATTTCATTCTTCAAAAGTGCCCATTCGTCTGCAATTGAAGTTTGTTTAGGGTTTTTCATTAGTCCTTCCTTTATACTCTTCTTGAATCTTTCGTTTACATCCTTCTCTTTCAGTCTGTCTATTGCCCACCTTTTTGGCTTTTGACTTTTCTTCAGTTTCTTCAACTTTAATCTGCATTTCATTACAACCAGATTGTGATCAGAGTTTATGTCAGCACCAGGATATGTTTTACAATCCAAAATCTGGTTTCGAAACCTCTGCTTGACCATAATGAAGTCGATTTGGTAACGCCCTGTATCTCCTGGTCTCATCCATGTGTATATTCTTCTATTGTGGTTATTGAATAAGATGTTAACTATGACCAATTCATGCTCGGTGCAGAATTCTACCAGCCTGCTTCCTCGATCATTCCTTTCACCTAATCCGAAATCTCCTATTATCTTCCCTTCTCTCCCTTTTCCTACCACAGCATTCCAATCTCCCATTACTATAACATTTTCATCACCCTTGATATACCTCAGAATTTCGTCTATTTCTTCGTAGACCTTTTCAACATCCTCATCATCAGCTTGACTGGTAGGCATATAGACTTGTACCACTGTGGTGCACGTAGGTTTAGTATTGATTTTTGCTACAATAATCCGTTCACTATATTGCTCATAATATTCCACCCGCTGTCCAAGTTTCCTACTCAATATGAGGCCAACCCCTGCTTGGCCATTGTTTGATTTAGTGCTAATGACCCTAACCATGGTCTTTTCCAGAGCTTGTCACTAAGTCTACATTGATGCTTTGATTGCATCTTACACATCTTGTTTAGGCTCAATCAATTTTTATTCATCATCAATTTCGATTTTCCAGCTTGGGCCGTGTCGGAGCAAATATGACCCCCTCCACTTGACTCTGTCTGTCCACCTTCCTTCCTCAACCACTGAACTCCACTCCACACTCTCACTGTCCCTCACCAAATCCATTCACCACACTCTAGGTCTTCCTCGTCCTCTCTTTCCAGTCATCCGTCTCTCCATCACTTGTTTCGGCATTCTTTCATCATTCATCCTTTTCACATGTCCATACCATCTCAATCTGTTCTGCTCCAGCTTCTGTACATTCACTTCCTTTCGAATGTCTTCATTTCTCACTCCATCTCTCCTAGTCTTCTGTACCATACTCATCAGAAATTTCATTTCGGCTGCCTGAATTCTACTTTCATCTCTCCTCATCATCGGTCAAGTTTCTGCTCCATATGTCTAGAAAACGAGGAGGGACAGAGTGAGAAATGAAGATATACGGAAAGAACTGGGAGTACAGAAACTCAATGACAAACTGGAGCAAAAAGATTGAGATGGTTTGGACATGTCAAAAGGATGAATGAAGTAAGGCTACCAAGACGAGCACTGGAACGACGGAGGACAGGGAAGAGAGGACGAGGAAGACCAAGAATGCGTTGGATGGACTCGGTGGAGAATAGCATTAGAAAACGGAACCTGGATTGGAACACTGTGTCGGAAGAGGAATGGTGGAACGACAGAACAAAGTGGAGAGGAACCATATTTGTCCCCACCCAGTGTGAACTGGAAAAGGGGAAATAATGATGATGATGATGTCATTAATGGTAAGTAATAGGTCTTGTACATCACTTCTTTAGCCTTCAGTGCTATGTCTTTATCCCAAATTAAACTCCGAACCTGACGATAGTAAACACTCCCACATAGTATGTATGCTCTTGTTGATCTCCATATCCAATCTTGCATTTTCCATCAATTCACTTCCAAAATATCTGAAGTGCTCTTCTACTTCCAGATCTACATCTCCCTTTTCCTTCTCTCTTCTTTATTAGGATAGTTTTCCTTCAATCCAAAAATACTCTACTCCTCCACAAGTTTCGGTCTTCAGCATCTTCCTCGGTTAAACCTCTGATAGCCATGCTTATCTTTACACCATCCATCCATTGTTCTCTTGGTTTTAGTTTTGTCATTACCATTGTCTTACTTTTCTCTACACTGATTTTCATTTCCCATTACTCAATATTTTCCTTCAGTACATCCAGCTGTTCTTGGACCACATTCCCATTCTCTCCCCAAATCAGAACATCAGTTGTCTGTTGAGGTTATCCGACCAGCTACTACGGTAATAAGCCAGCTAAAAAGCAGTGTGACTTGGGCAGTTTCATAAGGTAGAATACTAAATTTTCCTATACAATATAACTATTTTTACATTTTGCCAGAATCAATTGCAACTCTATTTTAGTACCAACATTCTTTGAGAGTTAAAAATTTAATTTTTATGTGTATATTTCATTTTATTTCAATTCAAATTTGTAAGGATATCCATTTTATTTTATCTCAGCAATATTTGTTTCCATTTAAAACATTTTGTAATGTATGGAGATACAAGAACCGTTAGACCATAGCCACCTATAACCAGGCCGTGGCCAGACCGAATTGCAACACCGTCTCGCTGGCTTCATACGTCCGACCGAGCGCCTGCTGTCGACCAAAGTATTATGTGTACTCGAGTTTGAAGGTTGTTTGTGAAGTAACCAATAGACCTACATAAAATCCAATAACATCATCATTTTTGTCGTTCTATTGCACGTCAGCTCATGTAGGTTTGGAATTTTTAATTTGTATTTTAATATTTTTTGTCGCAGTTGAAACACAAAAAGTGCACGTTTTTAAGCGTGTTTCAACCATGCGTCACATTTAAGAATTATTATCTCAAAAACCCGTCATCAGATCGAATCCAAATTTTAACACAATATACATTGGAATGTTGTATAAATGGTTTATTAATTTCAAAATGTTGTGAGTCCAAGAAAAAAGTTATCATTTTTGTAAGGTAACTTTTTTTCGGCTCGGGGTGGTTGGAAAATGTAGTTCTTAGTTGCGTTGTAATCCTTATACATCAAAAGGTTATGCTGTATGACTGTGAAATACGTAAATTAATTCACTTATTTTATATCGGTTTGTATTTGTACGGGGAATTGAGACACGGTTCACCAGCTAGCCGCTCCGGGAAATGCTGTACAGCGTTGCTGATATGGAGCCCATCATTTCCGAGCGAGGCACGCCATGATGCGTGATGGGCTCTATTTCGGCAACGCTGTACAGCTTTTCCGGGAGCGGGTAAGTGGTGAACGATGCGTTATTTCCGCCTACAAATACAAACCGATATAAAATAAGTGAGTTAATTTACGTATTTCACAGTCATACAGCATAACTTTTTGATGTATAAGGATTACATCGCAACTAAGAACTACATTTTCCAACCACCCCGAGCCGAGAAAAAGTTACCTTACAAAAATGATAACAACTTTTTTTCTTGGACATGCAACATTTTGAAATTAATAAACCAGTTATACAACATTCCAATGTATATTGTGTTAAAATTTGGATTCGATCTGATGACGGGTTTTTGAGATAATAATTCTTAAATGTGACGCATGGTTGAAACACGCTTAAAAACGTGCACTTTTTGTGCTCCAACTGCGACAAAAAATATTAAAATATAAATTAAAAATTCCAAACCTACATGAGCTGACGTGCAATAGAACGACGAAAATGATGATGTTATTGGATTTTATGTAGGTCTATTGGTTACTTCACAAACAACCTTCAAACTCGAGTGCGCATAATACTTTGGTCGACAGTAGGCTGTCTCTTAATATTCTAATTTGATATTGGATTATTGAAAAGAAGTTCACTAATATGTATGGACGGGGGTAGTTACGTATAGGTGACAAATGGAGATACAAGAACATGGCAAGAAACAAATATATACATCGTACAAGTGTTAACAGATTACGTTTCTTAATTTGAAGTATTCAATGGGTCTGTCATCATTTTAGAGTCATTGCTGAGAAGAATGTTTGATCCAATTGTAATTATTGCCACAGATACACGTATCTTCAACGACGTGACGAAATAAATGTGTCAAGAAAACACTTCATCATGCAATAAATACCTATCTATTTTTACTGACTAATTAGTACGCCAGTATCAATGATTTATGTGTATCTGTTTTACTTACACTGCTGAAATGTCAACGTAGACATGAGAAAAGTAGCTATCGTAGGTCATGATCGACCTAAATTATTAAATATTGTCAGCACTGGCGTAACTAGTGTTGGCTTCTGGAGGAAGATGAACTGAGTGAAAATTACATTGAGGGGTAAGGACTCGGACATAATGAAATCAAGTATATGATCTTGAAGTTTCAAAACCTCTACCGGTACCTACACTTTTTAAATGTTTTATTTCATTAGCATTTCATACGTTGTATTTTAGCCTATTTTCATATATGAAAAAATAGGCTTATGAGATCACCTTTGTCCGTGTGTGTGTGTGTCCCTAATAAAATCTAAACGGCTGGAGCGATTTCAATGAAACTCGGTAAGGTCATAGCACCATTTCGGCCGACCCCGACCGAGCCCTTCAAATTTTATTACGTTGTAACGTTAATTAGTGCCCCATGTTGGTAGCGACAAGTGTAGCAGTTTCGCTGCCCCTAACTGTTGGGAGATAAATGTAACTGTTTACCTTTGCCTAAGCTATGTTGTTTTAATGGGCGCCAAGACCTCAATGCAATGTTGAAATCTAAATTTGTATTTAACAACGTCTAGCTCTGGCAGAACACCTTCAAGAATCTATTCACTCAGATCGTGGTATGATTTGATCATTAACCCAACAAACAATTGTATCAGGAGAAGGAATTGGTCTATATCTAATGCTACCTACTGAAAGCAAAGATTGCATTGTAAAAGAATTGAATTTATTATATAAAACAAGAATATTAAAATTAATAATAATAATAAGTTTAAAATTTAAATTGGAGCGTTGCGATTTTAATATTACCGATAGAAAATTACGTGAAAACGGAGTCTGATAAATTATTGATTTTACTCTTATTCCCAAGCTATGAAGTTACTGAAATATGAAATATAAAACAAAGAGAAATGAGAGATTGCGTATTTCTGCGTCATTCGCGCTTACCACTGGAAATTGCCAAAGCATTTCCCTCGTACTGGATGATGCTGTGTGCTTCCCACAGTCTCCTGGACGTCGTCATATCCGTCGATATTTGATGATATACTTGTAGATTTGGTGGCTTTATGGTCCTAACAACGGAGCCATACCCTCGTACAACCACACTGGTTAAGTTTTAAACAGATAGTTCTCCACTCCACGGAACATCGGAGCGACACACACTTGCAACCGAACTAGTCAAGTCTTTCACAGATTGTCCCCCACTCCACGGAACATCGGAGCGACTCCCGCGTGCAACATACTCGGCAAGTTCTACACAGATTCTCCCAACTCCACTGAACATCGGAGATACTCCCTCGTGCAACGATACTGGTTAAATTGTATAACGATAGTCCCCGTTTCCACGGCGTGCCGAACGATATATGCACTCGCCTCATCCCCACTCTGGTGCCGACTTCCAGCTTACGTGGTCTCCACTGATTGGCTGAGCACCCCGCTACTTCCCCTTCTCTGGCTCATTATACACGGCGCGCGAATGATGAAGTCGATTTCCGTTCCAACCATCCGCCTTTTCTTGACGCTGCAACCCCGCTTAAGTAATACTACGTGACAAGAATCATCCTGTATCTGAATTTCCAGTGAGTCATGTCTCCCATAATATCCTAACTGACGAAACTCC
Organism: Meconema thalassinum; assembly: GCA_946902985.2. Lineage (NCBI taxonomy): Eukaryota > Metazoa > Arthropoda > Insecta > Orthoptera > Tettigoniidae > Meconema > Meconema thalassinum. The sequence goes on along the minus strand of OX336395.1, from coordinate 149,530,461 downwards.
GTAAAATTCCGTAATCACATAATTTTCTATGATATTGTCGTTCGTAATAATTTGCTTGATAGCGTTTTCTAAGACATAGAAAACCTATCTGAATGCTAATAATTTTTATAAAATGCTCCGAAAATATCTTAATAATAATTATAATAAATTAATAATAATAATAAATTAACATGAAAAATTATCTTGGCTGAACAATTTGCCGCGTAAATAAATATAGAATGGCTTCCTACTGACTTATGCCAGTGGCATAAAAACCCCTCGAAAAACACGTTACATATTCGCCTCGGATCATCGGATGATTTACCGTGACGACGGTCCATTATCCGATTATCCCAGACACGTTAATAAACCCCATCCAAAATACATATTACATAAATGAAATCACCCTAAATTACAGATATATACACTCATAATTTTTCTTCACGCACTTTGCGTCAAAGTTTGTTGTCACTATGGATTGCACTTTGCAACCAGTCCAATGTTTTACATATAGAATAGTGTTCCACGGATATTTCCGCCTCTCAAATTTCTCTATGTTGGAAAAATAGACATAATAAATGTGTGAGCACTATGTATTTATGATGTCATATCACACGCATTGAAGGTGTTCTGATATATTTATATCACCATAGAACTTCCTAATTTCACTGCAGGTTCCTTCCTTATTGTGAAATTAATTCCACTTATCACTGAGCACACGATCACACTATTGTGGCAGCGCCTCGTGACCATAATACTTGATCTCTCTTTATAAAAGATGAAATTAATATTGACTTCTGAAAAAAAAAAACAGTAAATGCGCATTACATATAACACCAAATATTTCTGTGCCCTGTCTTGTTAAGTTCCCGTACACCATATTCTACTTACTACTAGTTCTCAACACAGACCAGATCTCCTCACACAAATAATACCATTGTACAAATTACCTTAAATTACACACTTACAAATCCTACATGGCGAGGCCGTAAACAGAAATCACGTGTGCTGTTATGTATGAGTTTCATGAAGGACTGTCTCGCATTCTGATGGCCCATCTTTTGTCCCGTGGACGCCTTAAGCAAAAATACCCTGTACAAGCGCTCACCCATCTCTTGGGGACAAATGGAAATTCACCAGCGCTACCAAATTCTGGCCTTGGTGTATCGAGACATTTTAGTGCTCAAGAGCATCCGACAATCCCGTCATATTTCCCTGTACCTTGAAAACTCTCATTTACTTACATACTACCCCCCTGTGTGACTTCTGATACGCCTGCCTGGAAGACCATCTCCTCCCACGCACCAAATACCACACTTACTCATTTGATAGGCTGGCTCGCCAGCTAAACATCCTCACTTTATGACACATACTTTCGGAGACTATGTATATTATACGTCCCGTATAATCTGTTTCCCTCACTATTCTCCAGCACATATGCTGTTTTCCCAATACGTTTGGAAACTATAAATGGGCCCTCGTAGAGATAAAAGAACTTGGACATGACTTTCTCTAGCTTATTTGACTGTTTCGGCACTCTAAGTAAGACATTGTCTCCCGGCTCGAATAGGTCAAATTTAGTTTCTTTTTGTTGGCGAATTCTCTTTTGTGCTGACTTAGATAAATTCTGTTTCGCCAACTGGACAATGTAATCCTTCCCCGGTTGCTTACCTCATTTAATCACAACACCCTCGCTAGTTCATTTTGTGGTCTTTTTCCGAAGTGAACTTCGTATGGCGTCAATTTCGTGCTCTCATGCTGGACAGAATTCAGCCAAGTCTCGACCTTGGGAAGATGTCCAACCCAGGCCGCATGCTTGTCATGCACTAGAGTCCGAAAAAGACGAGCCACTTCCCTTAATGGACGCTCTGCAGAATTACCCTGAGGGTACCTTACAGAGGAATGAACGTGTGTTATACCAGCTTCCTGCATACTGGTTCTCCATTTCTTTGCAGTAAACTGTGGTCCACTGTCAGATAGTATCCTGAGAGGAAGGCCAAACTCAGGTACATACTTATTAATGATCAGACGGCTACACGCTAGTCCCGTGGCTTTCCTTAGCGGATATAGCTTGACATACTTACTAAAAGCGTCAATAACTATAAAAATGTACTCGTAGCCGTACTGTCCTTTAACGATCGGGCCAAATAAATCCACACACAGTAGTTCGCCGGGACTACTGGTGAGAACTGCAGATCTCTCCCCCACTAAATATTTAACTGGATATTTACTCCTTTGACAGGTGTCACACTTAGCTAAAATCCTCCTAACGTCCCTTCCCATTTTACTCCAAATGAAGTCACGACCAATTTCATAGAAGACCTTGGCAGCACCAAAGTGTCCTAATTCCCTATGAATGAACCAAATTAGCTCCTCCCGCAAAGTGGCAGGAACACATATTGCCCACCGATTATTCCTACATTTCCTTGCAAGAAGCCCATCCTGCATCTTGTACGTGAACCGTCCTATTTTCACATACTCCTCTTCACCTATTTCCAACCTAGCCAGTGGCTCCTTTAACTTAACGTCATCACGTTGCTCCACTAGCATTTTTCTCAGTGTCTGTAACGATGCCCTGTTGCTACTGTCCACACATGCACATATTAAAATACCGTCCTCTGCTTTAACCACAGGATAATCCCTACATAAATTAGTGTCCCTCGATAGCATGTCTGCAAGAATGTTATCTTTACCTTTAATATATTTTACTGTGAATTCGTATTCCTGCAGAGCAAGAATCCACCTACTAACTCTGTTAGAACTGAGTTTACAAGTCCTCATATACAGTAGTGCATGGTGATCTGTATGGATCTCAAATTTCCCCCCTACTAAATACATTCTAAATTTCCCTAAACTGAAAACAATACCTAAAAGCTCTAACTCAGTAATCGTGATTCTTTTCTCTGCTGCTGTCAGTCCTCGCGAGGCTAAAGATACAATGCACAGATTACCCTCATCATCTTTCTGACATAATACTCCAGCAATGCCTATATGTGAAGCATCTGTCATAACCACATATTCCTTATCTTTTAACGGATATTTCAGCACTACAGCTTTCTCAAAACCTTCCTTCAGCGCTCTAAAAGCCTGATCATGCTTGGACTCCCATCTCCACCGAGTCCCACTTTTAAGCAATTCCCTGAATGGTTCTACCAACCCTGAGTATTTAAGAACGAACCTCCTGAAAAAGTTGCAAATTCCCAGGTAAGTTTTTAACTGTTTAACATTCTGTGGCACCTCTGCGTTAAGTATCTTATTAACCCTACTTTCTTCTGGTGTTACACCTCTACTCGACACTCTATGACCTAAAAATGTCACTTCTGACTGACAGAATGACGACTTAGACAGCTTCAAAGTGAACCCTGCCTGATCTAACTTCTGAAAAACTATAAATGACGTAGATGCTCCTCAAAACTGCGTGAACTAATTACCATATCATCTATGTAAATGGTTACAAACTCTCCTGTGTCATCCCCTAATGCGATGTTTAAAGCCCTAATTAAAGCTGCTGAACTACTCTTTAACCCATAAGGTGTTCTACAAAATTGATAAAGGTTATATTTATGACTAAAAGCTGTAAATGGTCTATCTTCGTACATAAGTGGCACTTGCCAAAAACTGGAACTCAAATCTACACAAGTGAAATACTTCTTCCCCTCAAATGTTTGCATTAATTCCTCTACTGACATAGATTTCAGCTGATCTGAACTAATTCTACTGTTAACCAAACGAGCGTCTAAACAAATACGAACTGTGCCGTCGGTCTTGGGTACCGTGATCAAAGAATTAACATACGGACTGTTAGAGTGCTCAATAATCCCATCTTCAAGCATCTGGTTAATTTGTGCCTCAACTGCACTCTGATAAGCGAAAGGTACAGGATATCTGTGTCCTGTGAATACTGACCTATCAATAACGTTCAATGAATGTGTATAGCAATTGGCCATACCAATGTGATCCTCAAACACTCTCCTATTACACCATAACACATCATAGAGCCGAACACATTGTTCCACCTCTATATTTCCCTGAAATGCAGCATCACGTAACGAGTCCTCTAGACTTCCGTTCGTAATCACACTGCCCACAAAACATGGAGAACCCCGCTCTACGGCTGGCGATATCTCATTTAAAGTACAAATCACACCTACAATACTACTCCTCTGAATATGGTCATTGAACGCTACTTCTACTTCAGAATCTCCCCATTTAAATTTCAAACTCCCAACATCATAACATAAGTTACCAGACACTCTACTTAGCCACTCTGAACCCAAGATAACACTGAATACTAAATTTGGAATTACAAGACAAATCTGCTTCTCTACATGATTATTAATTTTAATGTCTACTAAAACTTGCTTAGAAATTACTTTAGACCTCTTCCCAATAGCTGTGATAACAAAAGTGCTTTTAATTGGCATCTCCTCAAAATTTACTCCAGTTCCTTTCATTGTATCATAAAATGCACTACTTATGCAACTCTTCATACAACCACTATCAATTAAAACATCTGTGTACGCCTCGGACACGTTAAATTTAACTACGGGGCTCTTACTAACCACTTCCTGAATAATACCTTCATCATTTAGTTCATGTAATAATTCATTTCTTACATTTAGGTCATAGGGTTCCTGTATAATTGTATGGACAGGGCATGCTACAGACTGAGATTCTGACCTTACTTCGCAGCCTGGTTCGCGTTTAACGAACCGCTACAGCTGGCCGTAGTACTACTAACTACTGAACTGGTCTGGTTGTTCTGGGCTGTGTTGTCATTGTTTGGCTGTATATTACTACCACTAGGCTGTCCTCTTCCTTGACCCCTATTCTGGTTGTAATTATTGTCATTATAATTTCTCCCTTGATTTCCCCTGAAATCATTGTTTCTCCCTTGATTTCCCCTGTAATCATTGTTCCTCCCTTGATTTCCCCTGAAATCATTGTTCCTCCCTTGATTTCCCCAGAAATCATTGTTCCTCCCTTGATACTGATTACCATAGCCATTTCCTCTGTTCTGATTTAGCTGATTATTATTATTTCTATTTTGAGCGTTGGCCCCTTCGCCACCGTTCCCTTGAACTTCTTGATGCCTGGCTTCATTAGGTCTATTATTATTATTACCCTGTTTCCGATTGAAATTGTCCTCATAACCCCCTCTCCCTAGTGCATCAAATGTGCTTAACAAATTTTCTACTTGTGATATTGTCTTTACATTCTGAATACAAGCAGCCTCCTTGATCCTATAGGGAAAGTGCCTAAGTAGCAACCTCACCACATCACTTTCCTCCTTCAACCCATCCAGATATTTACACACTAATACCTGCCCTAAAAAGTATTCGGTCATGGTGGAGCTTCCTTTAGGGTTATATTTACCACACACTACTCCCTCACGATGCTGCGACTGAATGACCTCATTCCAGAACTTTTCACAGAATTTCATTTTAAAATCATTAATATCAGTAAACTTGTCTCTGTAGACAGCAAACCAATTCCTCGTTTCCCCCACAAACACTTGTTCTAAAATTTCAACTACCTGGCACCACTCAATACTACCATTTTCCAACCTCTCCCCGAATTTATTTTCTATAGTGTTCATGAACTCCATTGGGCACCCCTGTCGATTGCTGAACTTACCCGGTTCTACCTCCCTGTGTGTGCTATTCACAAAACCTGGCCTATTCTGACTATTTTCTTGCCTGATCCTAGCTTTTAATTTTAACTCTAATTCTGCGATTTTCTCCTCAGCCTTCCTCTCAATACTGTTTACTGTTAATTTAAAGTTTCCTTCTGATTCTTCTACTTTATCATATAGCTTTGCTTGTTTCTCCTCAATCTTGCTAATGCTCTCTCTGTTACTCTCTCTTAAATCATTTACTTCTGCAACTATCTGTGAGTGGACTTTCTCAATTCTACCTCCCAGCTGTTCCTTAACCTCTTTAGTAGCTACCTGAATTTTGTCAATTTCTCCCCCCAATTGCTTTTTGACCTGCTGTGTTTCCAGTTGCACTAGTTCTTTTAAGTTTTCAGCCTGTGTACTGATTCTAATTTCCAACTCCTCCTGTACTTTTCCTAATTTTCTGTCTACATCTGCAATAATCTCTTTAGCCTTTTGTTCCATCACCCCCCTGATCTCACCTCTAATCAGTTCGAATTTGTCACTCATTTCCCTACTGTTTTGTTCTAATCTGGCCTTTAAAGTTTCATTACTCTCTCTATTTTCCTTGCTGTTTTGTTCTAATTTAGCGTTGTTTTGTTCCAGTTTAGCATTTAAAGCGTCTGTACTTTCTTTATTTTCCCTACTGTTTTGTTCTAATCTTGCATTATTCTGTTCTAACTTTGCATTTAAGGCATCACTACTAACTTTGTTCTGATACATAAACTCGAGAAGTAAAGTTTTTAATTCTGGTTGGGCGCCTACACTCCCTGTTTCAGTATCGGGATTTACCTCCGCTACCCCGGTACTACCATCACTCGACATACTGCTCGTATCATCACTCTCCCGTTCATGACCACTACGTAACCTCATCTGTCTTTCTTTCTCATCCCCCATAATGATATACACTGATACAGACAAATAACCCCCAAAATACAGGCACAGAAATATATACCCTTCTCCTTCCACAAATGTTATTAGGTTTTCAGCCCCAAGTTGTCGGCGACAATTGTAACGTTAATTAGTGCCCCATGTTAGTAGCGACAAATGTAGCAGTTTAGCTAGCCCCTAACTGTTGGGGGATAAATGTAACTGTTTACCTTTGCCTAAGCTATGTTGTTTTATTGGGCGCCAAGACCTCACCGCAATGCTGAAATCTAAATTTGTATTTAACAACGTCTAGCTCTGGTAGAACACCTTCAAGAATCTATTCACTCAGATCGTGGTATGATTTGATCATTAACCCAACAAACAATTGTATCAGGAGAAGGAATTGGTCTATATCTAATGCTACCTACTGAAAGCAAAGATTGCATTGTAAAAGAATTGAATTTAATATATAAAACAAGAATAGCAAAATTAATAATAATAATAAGTTTAAAATTTAAATTGGAGCGTTGCGATTTTAATATTACCGATAGAAAATTACGTGAAAACGGAGTCTGATAAATTATTGATTTTACTCTTATTCCCAAGCTATGAAGTTACTGAAATATGAAATATAAAACAAAGAGAAATGAGAGATTGCGTATTTCTGCGTCATTCGCGCTTACCACTGGAAATTGCCAAAGCATTTCCCTCGTACTGGATGATGCTGTGTGCTTCCCACAGTCTCCTGGACGTCGTCATATCCGTCGATATTTGATGATATACTTGTAGATTTGGTGGCTTTATGGTCCTAACAACGGAGCCATACCCTCGTACAACCACACTGGTTAAGTTTTAAACAGATAGTTCTCCACTCCACGGAACATCGGAGCGACACACACTTGCAACCGAACTAGTCAAGTCTTTCACAGATTGTCCCCCACTCCACGGAACATCGGAGCGACTCCCGCGTGCAACATACTCGGCAAGTTCTACACAGATTGTCCTAACTCCACTGAACATCGGAGCTACTCCCTCGTGCAACGATACTGGTTAAATTGTATAACGATAGTCCCCGTTTCCACGGCGTGCCGAACGATATATGCACTCGCCTCATCCCCACTCTGGTGCCGACTTCCAGCTTACGTGGTCTCCACTGATTGGCTGAGCACCCCGCTACTTCCCCTTCTCTGGCTCATTAGATACGGCGCGCGAATGATGAAGTCGATTTCCGTTCCAACCATCCGCCTTTTCTTGACGCTGCAACCCCGCTTGCGTAATACTACGTGACAAGAATCATCCTGTATCTGAATTTCCAGTGAGTCATGTCTCCCATAATATCCTAACTGACGAAACTCCGTAAAATTCCGTAATCACATAATTTTCTATGATATTGTCGTTCGTAATAATTTGCTTGATAGCGTTTTCTAAGACATAGAAAACCTATCTGTATGCTTATAATTTTTATAAAATGCTCCGAAAATATCTTAATAATAATTATAATAAATTAATAATAATAATAAATTAACATGAAAAATTATCTTGGCTGAACAATTTGCCGCGTAAATAAATATAGAATGGCTTCCTACTGACTTATGCCAGTGGCATAAAAACCCCTCGAAAAACACGTTACAACGTCTCACCAATCCAACATCTGTGCGAAATATTTCACCTGCATATTCCGAAACTATTACTGATATCACGGTGATAAAGGGCACTCCTCGAAGTTTATCTATGTAACTTTCAAAAACCTGTAAAGTACAAAACGAACATGGCAGCCAAGCGAAGTTGAAACATTTTAATAGATGTTTTTCACGGTTTAACCATCCGAGCGCAGTGAAACTTGGTACCGTAAATGCTTATACAAATTTTAATCCACTGCCATCTAATTTATTTCAATTTATTTCATAACCACAAGATGGCAGCTGTGCGAAATTTTAAAATCTCGTTTTTATTTCGTGTGTCCTAATCATGCGATTGAAGTATGAAAACTACACTTACACAATAAAATGCATGTATTAGTACATAACTCTCAGACCTACATATATAAAAATCCAACATGGTGACCATCCGAAATATTTAGACAGTTCTCAATATCTACCAATCTATTACAGCAATCAAACTGAAATTGTGTATGTTGATAGAGGCAATTGCCATAAGTAGGATATATGAAAATAGGCTGTATAGTTCTTCACAGAACTACTTGTTACTTATGAATGTACAAATGATCAAAAATTAACAGTTTTGTTGATATTAAATTATAATGACCAGTTTTCTTCCCGTAATCATCTGGCCCTATTTCCCCACATTGTATAAATATTGATAAACTAATGTTTCCTACTAAAGTTTAACACAATAATACCGGTATTCACTTTCCAAAATGACACTCACACTCGGATACTAACATGAAGGCAACTGACAAGTGGTATATTTTAGGCAAGGGATGAGGAGAAATACTGTTCACCCACCTCACTGCTTCCTCTCTGGCTAACTGAACAGCTGACTATTTTGCTCATTCAGTAAGTGTTAAGTTAGGGTAGCGCTGAATATGTCAAACGAGTGAGGAAAAAAATCATTCAAATATGTAAGCATTAACTTGCATCTTCCAATCATTAGTCATCAATCCGAAGATTGGTTTTATTCCAAATTAAAAACTTCAAGAAATTTAATAGTTTTATTATTTGGCTCTGGGGGAAGGATTGATCACCCTGATCACCTCCCGTAGTTACGCCACTGATTATCAGACACCACTAGTATCAACGTACGATTGTTGTTATAGGGTTAAGTTACAATAAACAACACAGGAGAGCAACCAAGTGTAATATAAGATTCGAGAGCTTACTACTACTACTATTCGTTATTATAGAATAACAACGTTGGGTTAGGAGCTGTACGTACGTTTACCGGATGATTAGCCTTCCTTCTTGGGTCTACTTTAAATACTATTGTAAAACGTGCGAGTGTTAAAAGAATATATGCTATTTAGTACGGAGTCGTACGTTCAGCACCATTCATCACCATGCTTACCGCTCGCCTCATATAGATGAGTGTGCGGTGTTGCCGCCCTGCTAAGGGCAATGCCTTCCTTATAGGTGGCTATGGTTAGACGTAATAAATGAAAAGATTGAGCAATGGGGATTGAAGATAAATGTGGAGAAGAGTAAAACAGTGGTGATGAGTAGAGATAAGAAAGAAGGAAAAGGAGTAATCAAAGTAGGAGATAAGGAATTGGAAGTAGTGGAACACTTCAAATACTTGGGAAGTGAACTGACTGAAGATTGAAGACTAGATTTGGAAATTAGCAGAAGAATACAACTCGGGAGTGCTTTCTACAAACAGGTACTGTGCCCAACTCTAGGAATGGGTATTCCAAGATTCAGACACCTAGATATCAAGGGAAAGGCTGTAGCCACTTTTGAAAGTTGAGATATTTGAATATCGCGCTACATTGCTTCTCGAAGCAATTGGAAAGAATTTACCGATACTTGGATGTCAAGTGACGTAGCGAGTAATAGCAGAGGTAGAGGCTATTTATTGATTAAATAGTTAACTATGGAGTAGAGACTTGAGACTGGGATCAGATTACTGGCACGGCCAAATGAAAGAGAATGCAATTAGTATCAAGTAAATCGGACCAGGGATTCAAGAGATATGAGGATTTCTAGATATTAGCTGATGCGGCGTGACCCTGACAGTTTTGAATAAAAGCCGGCTGGCCGAAGCATCGATAGCTCATTTCAACACAAGCATTTGCCGAGCAAGTTGCGGCGACGTTGAGCCAAGGCACATGGTTGCCGGATCTACGCAGAAGTTCTTTTCAAAGTCGTGATAGTCACGAAAGTGCTGCGCTACGAGGTGGAACTTAGTAAGTTTACGGCGAGGAGAATCACTGAGGTGATTGATTTTCTACAGACATTGGTGGAAATATTTATATTTCTACATGGACATATGCTAGACTTTGTCTAGAATTTAGTACTTTGTCACAGTCCAGTAATAACTTAATACTTGGATATTTAAATCCATTTCAGTCAGTTTTCATATTTGTAACTAGTTAACCACTTCGATCTGTCAGTACACTGAAGACTAGTCTATAACGGTGGCGTTCATTAGTCTACGCAAGGGAAACTACAAGTTGCTTAGCGCATGGTAGATGGTGATATAATAAACCATGCCCAGGGAACGATCTTCAGAACAGCCGTTGATTGGTTAGACTGTCAGTGTTTTTCTTGTACTGATAAGATTACAGTGAGTTATGTTACAACTGACATATCTAAGAAGAGATCACTTAGATCTGACCCTATTTAAACAAACTGTTATGGCTTTGATAGAAGCCCATATTAAAATGGAACAACAGTTAATTCAAACGTCAAAAGATACTACCACTATGTCTGACTAGACGGATTGTGGGTATATAATGGCGGCCGATACAAGGATTATACGTGCTTGTCCAATAGGGCATGTCTATGGATAAATCTGGTACAGACCAGGTTTACTACGCTTCAAGACCATCAAGAAATGTAAGCCACATTTGAATTATATTATGCCTAGCTAATTGGAACAAACTATTTTTTCTGCAGATGACCAACACATTTTATTTTTCGTCGTATTTGAAGCTTGCAATGATTTACGCAAGACTTATTAGAGTTATTCTGAGCATTTTCAGCACTCAGAACAGTTTAGGATCGATGACCGAGCATAACGAAGATTTATTTGAATATTTCATATTTTAGGGAAACCACGGAAAACCGTCGATGTAAAGGTTGAGTTATTTTTGTTGAGGAATGGATATTTTTTTCCATATTCGAAGATTCGAACATGTGGATTCTCACATAATGAGATGATAATTAAACATATTTAAGATGATATAATTAATAATAATAATAAAAATCCACTAATAATAATAATAATAATTTTCATAATTTTTCTAAATAATTCTTGGATATTATATTTTATAATAATCATATGTATTGAGAAAGAGCCTATGAAGTAGTTTAATCATTTCTAGTCTGGAACAGGAGATTTTCCGAAGGAGAGTGGTTAACGCAAGCCCGCATTCAACCAACATTTCAGTTCTGGTTGAACAGTTGATATTTGCAATGAGCAAAGTATATTTTTCAGATAACACGGAGAGGCATGAAACGGGAAGCAAATGATATTTGTATCAAATAGGATATTTTTGTATTTATATAAAATCATGACGTAAATACACTCGAAAGTTAAATAAAGATTTTCATAAGTATGGTAAATTCACGGGTTGAACTGAATGGTAAAATAAAATAAACTTGTAAGTTTATTAATCTTCCAGTGTTGATAACAAGCAGAGGCTTGATTTATTGTATAAATTTTGGGAAGAAAATTTATATGTGTGGAGTAGTTGAAATGCCATTCCCAGGTGCGCATGTTTAAGTCGCAGGAATGAAGAGGTTTTTTCGAGCATCAATCAAATAGCAGGTTCGATGGCTCAGGTTTATAGTAGGAGTATTGGAACTACACATTTTGTCGTATGGATGACCCGAAGGTTATTTCTTGAAACCATCAGTTCTTATTTCAACCTTGTTTACGAATTCCATTTAGACTTTGATTTTGCTAGAACCCGGATTTGTCATGATAGCAGTTTATTCTTCTTCAGAGGAAGACCTTTGCCGTTGTTGTTGTAATATTGTGTTCTTACACAAATAGTAGAATGGGCCACTGCCAATTAAAAATAATTCTTTAACCACGAATAATTTGAAGGATATTTTCAATCCTAGTGCCATGAACTAAATGAATTTATTATAAAGCTACAATTCTTATTTCCGCATTCTGTCGAAGAATTGCAAGTTGTAAAAGTTACTAAGAATGGCCATGAATATAAATATTTTTATAATAATGATTCCAAGTGGAAAATCTAATAGTTGAATGGTTCACAATTTATTGATCAAGTTGACGATTCAGAAATCATGTATTTTGTTAGGAACTTGAAGTTCATAATCGAGTCACTTCTCGAATGTTTAATGTCAGAAGAACAATTAATTGTTGTTGTGCTTCGCACAGTTCTTCGATGCTATGCTCAAGGTCAAATACTTTTCAGATGTTATTAATATGTGTAAATAATGTGTGTTGACTCAATGATAATAATATTTTCGACGATATATTTTTGAAACTGGAAAAATAAGTGAAAGTTTAAAATTCTATGAACATTTATTCTACGAGTGTTAATATCATGTAAATATTCAAACAGTGATCTACGATATTTCCAGTATAGATAATTAACTTTGAACTGGAATTAATCATTAGTAATTTTGGAACACAGTCTACAGGACTATTAATCGGACTTGTGTTTCCAAAAAGATTGTCAAATGTGTTTGGAAAATTACTGTATATTGTGTAAATAAGAGTGTGGATCGCCACACGTGGATGATGCTGCTTTGAGCATCTTTGCAGTCAATTTTAACTTCAAAATAAACTGAGATAATTTTACCAGATGTGTTATACCCAATTAAATCTCCTTCTATCCTTATTGTTGCATTGAGCCAAAAATCAGTAAAGCATTTTTTTCATTTGATGTCGTTTTTGCGATTTGCTTTAACCCATCTGGCGCCCCGGGATATTTTGATTCTCGTGCTGACTGATTATTGGTAAAATGCATATGTGGTCGTGCGGACTCCGGTCTAAACGGGCACATAAAATAAGATAGAGAGAGAAATGGCGCCCAACGTGGGGCCCGAATTAGACATGGTCAATCGCATGCCGATTTGAAATTGTGATAATTTTTATAGAAATATTTTGGGAGTTGAGAGATGTCTGGTTTGGATGAATAAATTAATAGGAAACCCAATTAGTGGGGAAAATTAAAAATTTAACTGGATTAATAATTAGAATGGGTTTGATTATTTTTGAGAATGGCTTAACCATTAGGGCGTCAAGTAAATTCAGTAGTAAACGTTCGATGACTGGACATACACATTATTAGAATCCAGGTGGAGGATATTTGAGAACTTGCATATTTTTCTTGTGATATTGTGGTAAAAGTAATTCGTAAAAGTAGAGAATTTTGTTTTTCCATCACGTCGACATTAGGACAAATCTCATTTTATTAGAGTGTTCCAATTAGCTATTCATATTTCTTGTTCTAGTTATAAGCTTGTGTTTGCCAATATTGTATACCCCTAAGTTTTGAATAATAATTGAAATTGTGGAAGATAATAATGTTATTGGTTTTACGTCCCTTTTAACTACACTGGCTTTTAGAGACGCCGGGGTGCCGGAATTTTGCCCCGAAGGGGATCTTTAACGTGCCAGTAAATCTACTGACACGGGTCCCTCGCATTTGCGCACCCTCAAATGCCAGCTGACTGCGCCAGGTTTCGAACCTGCAACCTTGGGCTCAGCAAGCGAGAACGTTACCCCTGAGCCACGCAGCCAGACGAAATTATGGAAGAAATTATGAGGATGATGAGGAGTTTGGAGGAGAGTTCAAAAGAGGCTGGACGGCGTGTAGCAGCCATTATGAAAGAAAATACAGAGGCTTTAGAAAAGAAACTTAAAGAAAATTCTGATTCTTTAGAAAATAAACTTAGAGAAAATTTGAATGATAAACTTAAAGAAAATTCTGATTCTTTGGAAAGCAGGTTAAAAGATAACTTGAAAGAAAGTTTAGATGAAAAACTTAAAGAAAATTCTGTGTCTTTAGAAAATAAACTTAAAGAAAGTTCTGATTCTTTAAAAAGTAATTTGAAAGAAAATTTTAATAGTAAATTCAATTCTATGGAAAGTAAATTTAAAGAGAATTCCGAAATTTTGAAAATGTCACTTGAGAGTAAAATGAATAAATTATGCGAAAAAACACATGAGCTCGAAACTTCATTAGCTACTAACGCAAGTTTAATGGACGAAAAATTTCGCGATGCCGATCTTCGATCCCAAAGCTTAGCTGATAGGATAGAACATGGTCTTAGGAAAGTTGGTGAAGACATGATCGACCTAGAAGTCAGAGTGAAGAAGGAGAGTAATGAGATGGGAATTCTAGTTGTTCAACGGTTAACGGAACAATTCAAAGAACTTGTCATGGGAGAAATAAGAGAAGGTGTGATTAATGAGTTGCAAACTGAAATCAAAACCACAGTTGTCAATGAAATTAAAGACACACTCAAGCTGGAGAATCAAGAGGGAATCAAGGAGATTAGGGAATCTTTGTCATCCCATATTGAAGTAATTTCCAAAGATATCCAAGCAACTCAGAAGGACATATCAGACATGACAGGGTCATTGAAAAGTCATGAGGCTGTTATGAACCAGATATCCATTGATGTTAAGGAGAATTGTAAAGAAACTGAAGCAATTAAGAAGATGGCAGAAGAAAACCAGAAGGAACTTGAGGCTATGAAAACTCAAATCAAGGATGAGAAACAGTCTGATCATCTGTTAAAAATGCAAAATGTAAGGGGAAAGGAACAGATACAGATAAATCTAGGAGGAGCTAGAGACACGGATAGTCAAAGACAGGATGAGGTCAGGACAGTATTTCAATCCAACCCCATAACTGTATTTAAGAATGTAGAAGATAAGCCTTCTAAATTTTCAGGGCGAGATTCTGTGACACCCGTGGAATTTTTGAGAGAAGCAGGTGATTACCTGAAAGATTCCAAGATCCCTAAAGAAAGACAGATCCGAGTGATAGGGAAGTTTTTGGAAGGTCCTGCACTTCTTTGGTTTAGAGCTTTTAGATCCACTCTAACCACTTTTGAGGAGTTTTCTCGTGGGTTATTGAAAAAGTTTTGGTCCCCGGAAACCCAACAGCAAGTCAGAGCAGAGTTATATTCGAAGAGATTCTCGACGTCACAACCTACTCGATACTCTACGTACTTTTCTGGACAGCTGTCTAAACTTCAACATTTAGATCCGCCGATGCCAGATAACGAGTTGATTACTGCATTGATACGTCAGTTTCCAGCAGACGTCCAGAGGACTTTGATCGCTGCTGATATCTATAATATGGAACAATTTGATGAAGTATTACAGAAGCTGGATCATACGAACGCTCAATTCTTCCATCAGAAGGGAGTAAAGAATAACAACGCTGTGTATGCTGTTATGGCTGATAGTTATTCTCAAACACCTCGAGAGATTCGAGAAGGGCGAGAAGAGAAAACGCCGAGGGAAGATCCAAATAAGAGAGGATGGAACCAGTATAGTAACAGATACAGTTACAAGCCATATGCGAGACCAGATGGTGGAAATCGATACAATACTCGATGGAGAAGACCACGAGATAGTCAAGGAAGGTACCAGGAAAGAAGATACTATGGTAGAAACAACTACAATAACAGAGGGAATGTGGATACTCGTCAGTCCAATGAAGAGTTCAACAAGGAGACGAGGAAAAATTTGGAAGCAAGACACCAAGATAACTTGCAATTTTTGGAGCAGAGGCCCAATGAACCAGGTCCATCGGGAACACAACAATCCCGGGGGAATGGTAATGAAAAAAAAAAACTTCGAATTCACAGTAGAAGATAGAATTTTGAACACTTTCACTTCCAGAATTATTAAATGGCAAGCAGAGGATGATGACTTAATTCAACAGAATGACGAACGGAAAGAAATGGGTACCAGAATTAGAATGCCAATCATATCATGCGAAGTATTCGGTATGCCTGTCGATACTTTGATTGATACTGGGGCTATGCTTTGTCTTGTGAGTGAGAAGCTTTATATTCTGTGGAAGCTCAAAGAGGATTTAGAGGAGATTCCAGTATCAGGAATTAAGATCCAAGGAATAATACCCAATAAAATATCTCTGTGTAAAACACAATTATACTTATGTATTACGATTGGAGGACATGATTTCCGACATGTATTTGTTGTAATGAAGGACATGGCTTTTGACATGATATTGGGAGCAGATTTTATTCAGAAATATCAAGCAGTGATAGACATGAAGACAGAGACGATTAGATTCAAGAATACCGAAGAGATTAACTTCGAGGGAAAAGAAGAGGAAGACATCGAGGGAGATGCTCAATGGTCTCTGATTTTTCATGAAGCTGAAGGAAGAGAAGTCTACACTGAGAAGGAGTCCCCAGAGCTAGGGAAAATTTTGGAAGAGTATCACGATATTTTTGATATTAAACCTGGTGAAATTAAAGACTTTGAATATCATATTCGTGTAAATGATGATGCACCTTTTCATGCTAAATTGTATCCAGTAGCAGAAAAGCATCGAGAAAGAGTAAAAGTGCTTATCAAGGAGATGGAAAGCAACAATGTGATTGAAAAGTACACTACATCTTATGTCAATCCATTAGCAGTAGTGTCTAAGCAAGATGGAAGTCTGAGACTATGTTTAGACGCGCGAAATTTGAATTCAAGATTACTGCCAGAGTATGACAGACCACCAATCATTAGGGAACTGTTAAGGAAATCCCAAGGCAAGGTCTGGTTCTCTAATATTGATCTCACTTCGTCCTACCATCATATTAGGCTTAGTGAAGATTCCAAGAAGTTTACAGGATTCATGTTTGACCAGCAGACATATGTATTCCGCCGTCTACCATTTGGAGTCAAAACATCTGGATCCGTTTTGATCAGAGCACTGGAACAAAAGTTGAGTCCTGAAGTAAAAGAGATAGCAATTCGTTATATAGATGATATCCTAATTGCATCTGAGACTAAGGAGGAACACTTGTTACATCTTCAAATGTTATTCGCAGATTTGAGAAAAGCGAACTTTAAAGTAAACCTTCGAAAATGTCAGTTCTTTCGAAAGGAAATAAAATTTTTGGGTCATATTTTGGATGGAGAAGGATACCGTCCCAATGAGACGAAGATACAGGCAATTGCAAATTTCCCTAGACCTACTAGAGTGAAGAATGTCCGCAGTTTTCTCGGGACATGCCAATTCTTTGCAGGGCATTGTCCGAACTTCACCAAGACAGTTGCGCCATTGCAGGAATTGTTAAAGAAAGGAAACAAATGGAAATGGGATGAAGATTGTGAACAATCATTTCAAGATGCCAAGAGGTTATTGGTAAACAGTGTGAAATTGGAGTATCCTGACTTTACCAAGAATTTCATCATAGAATCTGATGCATCCACCGTAGGGATTGGAGCTATTCTACTTCAAGAAGATGAAGACCACAAGAGACATTACCTGGCGTTCATTAGCAGGAAACTTCGTCCATCAGAGAGAAATTATTACACCACAGAGTTAGAAGCACTTGCTGTAATATTCGCGTTGGAGTCATGGAAGAAAATGTTAATTGGACATTCAGTCATTGTGAGGACTGATCACCACGCATTGGAGTTTATCTTGAGAACAAAATTTGCCAGTGATATAATAACTAGATGGTCACTTTTTATTCAGCAAATACACCATGTTACATCCAATTCAGAAGGCAAACGCAAAATATTGTGCGAAGAGAATTAGAGACAGCGTAATTCCGGAAGCAGGCAAACCGGAATTCCTTTTATCAGATCGTGGACCTCAATTTACATCTTTAGAATTTCGAACCATCATGAATAATCTTGGGATTAGACAATTGTTTTGTTCTATTAGACATCCAGAGAGCAATCCAGCAGAACGCGTGATGGCTGAGATAGCAAAATTTTGCCGCCTCTATTGTCCAAATGAGCATTGGAAATGGATGGATGTTCTTTCTTTAGCATCCGAATCCATCAACTCTACGATTCATGAGGGTACTGGACAGATTCCCATGTTGCTTCATCATGGAATTAAACCAACACGATTATGGGATCGAATCATCTCTATTCCACCTGAGATTGAACCGAGTCGTCAGATGAGGGAAAACTCTAGCTTTAGACAAGTTAAGGAGCCAAGCTGAGAAAAGAGAGCGCAGAGTGAGAGGAAAGCGTTTTCACAGACCCTTGCGCGTAGGAACTCTTGTTTTAGTGAAAAGACCTACACCCTCTGACGTGCAAAATCGAGTGTACTCGAAATTTGAAAGCCTTTACGCTGGACCCTATCGTATTGTGGAAGTAAACAATAATGGAAGCTATGAAGTCGCCAATACACGAACTGGTAACATCGTGGGAACTTATAATGCATCGAATTTGAAGATTTATTATTCAAGAACCAGATGATTTAATGTGTAAATAGGAAAAATAAAATTTTTTCAATTTTTATTTTTTGCTAGGTGTGGGGTGGATGTGCCCAACTCTAGGAATGGGTATTCCAAGATTCAAACACCTAGATATCAAGGGAAAGGCTGTAGCCGCTTTTGAAAGTTGAGATATTTGAATATCGCGCTACATTGCTTCTCGAAGCAATTGGAAAGAATTTACTGATACTTGGATGTCAAGTGACGTAGCGAGTAATAGGAGAGGTAGAGGTTATTTATTGATTAAATAGTTAACTATGGAGTAGAGACTTGAGACTGGGATCAGATTACTGGCACGGCCAAATGAAAGAGAATGCAATTAGTATCAAGTAAATCGGACCAGGGATTCAAGAGATATGAGGATTTCTAGATATTAGCTGATGCGGCGTGACCCTGACAGTTTTGAATAAAAGCCAGCTGGCCGAAGCATCGATAGCTCATTTCAACACAAGCATTTGCCGAGCAAGTTGCGGCGACGTTGAGCCAAGGCACATGGTTGCCGGATCTACGCAGAAGTTCTTTTCAAAGTCGTGATAGTCACGAAAGTGCTGCGCTACGAGGTGGAACTTAGTAAGTTTACGGCGAGGAGAATCACTGAGGTGATTGATTTTCTACAGACATTGGTGGAAATATTTATATTTCTACATGGACATATGCTAGACTTTGTCTAAAATTTAGTACTTTGTCACAGTCCAGTAATAACTTAATTCTTGGATATTTAAATCCATTTCAGTCAGTTTTCATATTTGTAACTAGTTAACCACTTCGATCTGTCAGTACACTGAAGACTAGTCTATAACGGTGGCGTTCATTAGTCTACGCAAGGGAAACTACAAGTTGCTTAGCGCATGGTAGATGGTGATATAATAAACCATGCCCAGGGAACGATCTTCAGAACAGCCGTTGATTGGTTAGACTGTCAGTGTTTTTCTTGTACTGATAAGATTACAGTGAGTTATGTTACAACTGACATATCTAAGAAGAGATCACTTAGATCTGACCCTATTTAAACAAACTGTTATGGCTTTGATAGAAGCCCATATTAAAATGGAACAACAGTTAATTCAAACGTCAAAAGATACTACCACTATGTCTGACTAGACGGATTGTGGGTATATAATGGCGGCCGATACAAGGATTATACGTGCTTGTCCAATAGGGCATGTCTATGGATAAATCTGGTACAGACCAGGTTTACTACGCTTCAAGACCATCAAGAAATGTAAGCCACATTTGAATTATATTATGCCTAGCTAATTGGAACAAACTATTTTTTCTGCAGATGACCAACACATTTTATTTTTCGTCGTATTTAAAGCTTGCAATGATTTACGCAAGACTTATTAGAGTTATTCTGAGCATTTTCAGCACTCAGAACAGTTTAGGATCGATGACCGAGCATAACGAAGATTTATTTGAATATTTCATATTTTAGGGAAACCACGGAAAACCGTCGATGTAAAGGTTGAGTTATTTTTGTTGAGGAATGGATATTTTTTCCATATTCGAAGATTCGAACATGTGGATTCTCACATAATGAGATGATAATTAAACATATTTAAGATGATATAATTAATAATAATAATAAAAATCCACTAATAATAATAATAATAATTTTCATAATTTTTCTAAATAATTCTTGGATATTATATTTTATAATAATCATATGTATTGAGAAAGAGCCTATGAAGTAGTTTAATCATTTCTAGTCTGGAACAGGAGATTTTCCGAAGGAGAGTGGTTAATGCAAGCCCGCATTCAACCAACATTTCAGTTCTGGTTGAACAGTTGATATTTGCAATGAGCAAAGTATATTTTTCAGATAACACGGAGAGGCATGAAACGGGAAGCAAATGATATTTGTATCAAATAGGATATTTTTGTATTTATATAAAATCATGACGTAAATACACTCGAAAGTTAAATAAAGATTTTCATAAGTATGGTAAATTCACGGGTTGAACTGAATGGTAAAATAAAATAAACTTGTAAGTTTATTAATCTTCCAGTGTTGATAACAAGCAGAGGCTTGATTTATTGTATAAATTTTGGGAAGAAAATTTATATGTGTGGAGTAGTTGAAATGCCATTCCCAGGTGCGCATGTTTAAGTCGCAGGAATGAAGAGGTTTTTTCGAGCATCAATCAAATAGCAGGTTCGATGGCTCAGGTTTATAGTAGGAGTATTGGAACTACACATTTTGTCGTATGGATGACCCGAAGGTTATTTCTTGAAACCATCAGTTCTTATTTCAACCTTGTTTACGAATTCCATTTAGACTTTGATTTTGCTAGAACCCGGATTTGTCATGATAGCAGTTTATTCTTCTTCAGAGGAAGACCTTTGCCGTTGTTGTTGTAATATTGTGTTCTTACACAAATAGTAGAATGGGCCACTGCCAATTAAAAATAATTCTTTAACCACGAATAATTTGAAGGATATTTTCAATCCTAGTGCCATGAACTAAATGAATTTATTATAAAGCTACAATTCTTATTTCCGCATTCTGTCGAAGAATTGCAAATTGTAAAAGTTACTAAGAATGGCCATGAATATAAATATTTTTATAATAATGATTCCAAGTGGAAAATCTAATAGTTGAATGGTTCACAATTTATTGATCAAGTTGATGATTCAGAAATCATGTATTTTGTTAGGAACTTGAAGTTCATAATCGAGTCACTTCTCGAATGTTTAATGTCAGAAGGACAATTAATTGTTGTTGTGCTTCGCACAGTTCTTCGATGCTATGCTCAAGGTCAAATACTTTTCAGATGTTATTAATATGTGTAAATAATGTGTGTTGATTCAATGATAATAATATTTTCGACGATATATTTTTGAAACTGGAAAAATAAGTGAAAGTTTAAAATTCTATGAACATTTATTCTACGAGTGTTAATATCATGTAAATATTCAAACAGTGATCTACGATATTTCCAGTATAGATAATTAACTTTGAACTGGAATTAATCATTAGTAATTTTGGAACACAGTCTACAGGACTATTAATCGGACTTGTGTTTCCAAAAAGATTGTCAAATGTGTTTGGAAAATTACTGTATATTGTGTAAATAAGAGTGTGGATCGCCACACGTGGATGATGCTGCTTTGAGCATCTTTGCAGTCAATTTTAACTTCAAAATAAACTGAGATAATTTTACCAGATGTGTTATACCCAATTAAATCTCCTTCTATCCTTATTGTTGCATTGAGCCAAAAATCAGTAAAGCATTTTTTTCATTTGATGTCGTTTTTGCGATTTGCTTTAACCCATCTGGCGCCCCGGGATATTTTGATTCTCGTGCTGACTGATTATTGGTAAAATGCATATGTGGTCGTGCGGACTCCGGTCTAAACGGGCACAGTACGGGGTCTAGTATGGAACAAGGATATACCAATTAAGGCCAAAGAAGTTATGTACAAAGCATATTATGTTCCTATAATGACATATGTAGCAGAAACTTGGACAATGACTAAGAGGGATGAGAGCAAAGTACAAGCGGCTGAGATGAGATTTCTGAGAAGTATGGTCCAGAAAACGAGGAGGGACAGAGTGAGAAATGAAGATATACGGAAAGAACTGTGAGTACAGAAACTAAATGACAAACTGGAGCAAAACAGATTGAGATGGTTTGGACATGTCAAAAGGATGAATGAAGTAAGGCTACCAAGACGAGCACTGGAACGACGGATGACTGGGAAGAGAGGACGAGGAAGACCAAGAATGCGTTGGATGGACTCTAGGGAGAATAGTATTAGAAAACGGAACCTGGATTGGAACACTGTGTCGGAAGAGGAATGGTGGAACGACAGAACAAAGTGGAGAGGAACCATATTTGTCCCCACCCGGTGTGAACTGGAAAAGGGGAAATGAAGACGATGATGATTATTAACGCTGAAGAATATATCATTGTTTTATCGAAACATGTATGTTTAAAATATTAATAAACATCATTTCATAGTATTGACAAGGTGGATTACATAATACATATAGGCCTACTTTACCATTAGTCAATACAGATAAAACTGTTACCAATATAACATGGGTAACATACACAAATTTTATAAATAATAATAATAATAATAATAAAGGCTTCGGTGGTGTATTTAAGCACAAATTGTGCTAAATGTTCTGGCATAACTCAACAAAATGACAGTGTTTCGCCCCGGTGTGCAATTGGGTCCTTCAGTTGGTTAAAGCACACCTCACCAAGACACTGTCTAGTACACACTGGGAAGGCCATTGCAAGACGTATTTGATACATGTGTATCCGCGTCAAGAGCAAAGCCTGTGCACTATGGGAGTCGAAACTCCACTCCAAAGCAATTATAACCTTACCTCGGCATTGAATATGTAATTTTCAAAAGAAAAATATGTATTGCCCGTTGAGCCATTATATATTTAAACACAAATTGTGCTAAATGTTCCGGCATAACTAGACAGTGTCTTGGTGAGGTGTGCTTTAACCAACTAAAGAGCCCAATGGCACACCGGGGCGAAACGCTGTAATTTTGTTGAGTTATGCCAGAACATTTAGCACAATTTGTGTTTAAATATATAATGGCTCAACGGACAATACATATTTTTCTTTTGAAAATTATATACTCGGTGGTGTAGTCGGTAGCATTCTGAACTGCTATGTCCAAGATCGCGGGTTCAAACCTGGCCAAAGTCGTCAGATTTTTAAGAGCATTAAAATCCTTCAGTATGCCTTCCTTCGGAGGGGTTGTAAAGCCGACGGTCCCATGTCATAGATTTATGACATGATAAAGAACCTTCAACTAAATACACTTGTGTGAATCTAAATTATAGGTTATCTTTGACTAACGCTCTTAGGTTGCAATGTTCATCGCCAGGAGCCGACTACGGTGGCATCTATTAATCAAGTTCAGAACTAGTTGGTTTTTGACAGTAGCAAAAGTTGGAACTACTTGAAAATCGAATGTCTGCCGTCCTTACTTGAATTAAAAATACAGATAACACACATTAATACAGCCACCACAATTAACACCGGTTATCAGACAGATTCTACACACACCCAAAGTACACGGGGCTACATGACCGCGTTGTCGCAGCCCCTAAACTGAGGAACCAACCAACTACAATTGGTAGTGTGTAGCCAAATTTGTAAGTTAGGTTATATTTGGTTAGAAACGCTCTATAAAGTTCCAACATTCGCTACTAGGTATCAGTAACATCTAGTAGGAAGAATGAACAAGATAAGATAATAATTTGTCATCATCATCATCAAGTAATAGCTCCAGTTTCTCGGCGAGCCTCTTCCACCTTCCTCTATCCAGACTTGGTTTATATTGTTACGGCTGCACGGTTAGTTCATCACCTCACAGCGTGAGTCACAGCCGCCTCGGGCTATCCCCTGCCACTGTGTTTACCAGCGATTTGCGCAACAAGAAGACTGCAGTAACAAAGGGACCGTCCAGAATGTTCGTGACCTAACCAGTGATGGAATTCTCGAGAAGCTGTGAATCCTGGACTGCTCTGGAAACATCCATTGAGTCACCAGCCCAGCTATATAAGCGACCTGGCCAGCGAGGGAAGGGAGTTTTTTTTTAGGACTGTGTTTATGAGCGAGTGAGTGTGTTTTCCAGTGCGACAGAGGCTATTGCAGTGCGGTGAAGTGCTGTGCGGATTGCGAAACACAGTGGACTGTTTTCCTAGCCTGCAGACAGCGAGACAGTGTACATTCAGAACAAGTGAGTGTCGGACTGTGGCTTGTTTACATGAGGAAGAGTGCCGTTACTTCTAGCCAGGAATGGGTCTACATCATTATAGTACGGGACAAACCATTGGAAGCTTGAAGTGCGCTGTTGTCCTGTACGTTCTCGCATCCAGCACACGACTGAAGGTACGATGCAATAGCATGGCAACACCGCCGGGTGCGGGGCGGAGAGCCAGCTGACCTTCAGGCTTCCAATGGTTTGTCCCGCACTATAGGAGGGATTAGCTTCTGCGAGCAAGTGAAAAGGAGGTGAGTGAACTCCATAAGGGAGGGACCTGACTGAGACTACCCATTGGTTTCCAAGTGTTTATGGTGTACTGTAACTTGCTAGACCTACAATAAAACTTATTTCTTTAAAGGGCCAATTGTCTTGTGCTTTCTACCTACTGTGATCCAATTTACGAACGTGCTACTAGGACTAACACGTAACAATATGTTATTATATTGCAAAATACTTCAAGTTTTGACTCACATAGTTTGTACTTGCACTGTTGTGTGCCACACGTGCTGCCTGTCACTTGTTGGAAATGATGTCTTTCACTGGTGCGGAAAGAGCGAAGTGCGTGTTCTGGTTTGAAGAAACCAAGTCAGCAACAACGAGTGTACAGCGGGGGTTTCGCACAGAATTTGGCAAAGACCCACCCAGCAGACCAACAGTGTACAAATGGTACCAGACATTTATCGAAACAGGTTGTTCTGTGCGACACACAAAGGCTCCAGGCCGTGCACCTGTGACTGGCGATGTGGTGGAAACAGTTAGAGAGAGGTTCGTCCGGAGTCCGGAAAAATCAACATGGCATCGGTCTCTCTAAACTGGTATCCCTCAGAACATTTCTTGCACTGTTTTGAGAGAAAAAGTGTACGGTTCTTTCTTCTTTGCTGAGAGAACCATCACCGGCATCATTTATCTGGATATCCTAGAGAACTTCCTTATTCCACAGTTGGACGAAGATGACCACGATGGGCGCATGTATTGGCAACAAGATGGCACCCCGCCGCACTACCTGTCAGACGTCAGGGATTTCCTTGATCAACGTTTCCCAGTAAAGTGGATAGGTCGTGGTGGACCAATTACCTGGCCGCCACGGTCTCCAACTTACACACCACTGGACTTTTTTCTGTGGGGCTTTGTGAAAGATACAGTGTACATCCCTCCCCTAACTGCAAATCTTGATGAACTGAGACATTACATCACAACAGACATCGCTTCTGTTACCCCGGAAATGCTGGTTCATACGTGGCAAGAAATTGACTTCCGTTGCAATGTGTCCAGGATGACAAATGGTGCACACGTTGAGCCGTAATGGATTTGTCAAAAAATAAATAAAGTGTTTTGCTATGTAATGACATATAAACCAAGTCCGTAAGTGATTCCAATAAATAATTACAAATTATTTAAGTTGTAAACTACATCAAGAATCGCCCTGTACAGGTCCTCCTCTTGGATTCTATCACACTGAAGACCACTTATGGAGATGTCCTCCTTAACCACATCGACCCATCTCCTCGTTGGTCTTCCAACAGGTCTTTTCCCAATCACAACCATTACGTTGTGCTTTTTAACAATTCTTGTTCCTTCCAACCGCTGTACATAATTTGTAAATAATAAAATAATTGAACACTCCTTAAAGAAAAAACACACAAAATAATGCTGTAAGAAATTGTGAAGTACACTGGCCAGCAAAAATAAAAAAAACAATCACTTGAAAATTCAACATTACTTTCATTTAAATCATAAATATGAAAGCTCTAGGCCTAGTGCATAAGTTACTGTTTATAGCGTGGATGTAACGTTAATTGTTATCATGGATGTACAGTATCATTCTTCGAGTCATTGTTTCACTTGACAATAGGGATTCATAGAAATGATGCTGTTTCCCGAGGAAAGATGTGCGCACCACCATTTTCGATCCTGGCAACATCTTCAGGTCTCAAGCGCATATTTCTTTCTGAATTGCACAAGAATAACTGAGGATATGGCTGTATTGATCTTTCCCTATGCCAACAAGTGGAAAAAGAAAAAAGAAGAAAACATTGCATTGTTGATGATAGCGAAGGTGCGTACATCCTACCGCGGGAAAAGGCATCATGTCAAAGAATCACTATTATTAAGTAAAACAATGACATGAAGAATGGTAATGTATCCAGGAAACCTAATAACCTTACTTCCATGCTATAAACAGTATGTAGGCTACTGTACTAGGCCTATACCATTCATATTTATGATTTGAATGAAAGTAATGTTGAATTTTTCAAGTGATCGTTATTTTCCTTTCCTGTCAGTGTATATAAGAGGTATAAAAAGGAATAATTTGAGTATGTTTTGAATCTAATTCATTAAGAAGTGGCAATAGAAAGTGAGCATACCCAATGAGAGCCCTGAGTGTTGTGTTGTGACTGGCACAGATAAGATCCATTACATAACAAGATGACCTCCGATCTTCTGATTAAATCCAGCAGTCTATTGGTGATCGTTACAGAAATGGGAGCACTAATATTATATCTCTTGTATTCAATGTTTCTTTTAGGCATGTCCCCGTCAGTTACACTGCCCCCAACCCCAAGAGATTTCGGGGAACACAAAAAAAAAAAGTGTGTGGGGGGTGAGTCTGCCAAAATGTCATGGACATGATAGTTTTTGCCATTTTCTGTCTGAAAGCACCCATGGGATTAGAAGCAGATTAACTGGTTGTTTTATATCAATTATCACTCTAATGAAGGTATCTGTAACAGATGTACGAAATTACTGACTGACATGTATTTCAAAGTCCTTATTAAGGCATAAGGTATGTGTTTAATTGTAATTTTAATTGGTTTTACGTCCCTGTTAAGTTCTGCGGCTATTAGAGACGCCGGGGTATTGGCATTTTGCCTCGAAGGGGATCTTTAACGTGCCAGTAACTCTACTGGCACGACTCCCTCGCATTTGCGCACCCTCAAATGCCAACTGGATCCACCAGGATTCGATCCAGCAAACTTGGGCACAGCTGGTGAGAACGCTACCGCTGAGCCACGTAGCCAGCCTAAGGCATATCTGAATAGAACGAATGATTCATCCGTGAAAAATCTTCCCACCAAAAATATCAAGCTCCTTAAGATATTGCATGCGTAATTTGCTTTTGGAATATCTGTAGGCTAGTCAAACTGCTGTATAAAATGACTATTAAATGTTTTAATGACAATATACATGTATTTCATTCTTATTACTGCCCCTTTCGGATCAATATCCATCTCCTTTCCTTATATTATGCTACAAGAAGTACGCAAAGGACTTAAAATCTGTATTTCTTTGCGTTTTCGAAGTCGAATTGGGTTATTGAATCGTTCGTTCCAGTGGTTGTCTATTCGAGCCGCTAGATGGTAGCACTATGGGCTGTCGCCACTACTCTGCGTGTTAAGTGGCGAGAGTTTCCACTATTATCATATAAGCTATTTGCTAAAACACATAAGACATTCTGCAGTGGTCTACCATTGTGGCCATGGCTGGCAACCCGATTAAAACAAAATAACTAAATAAATTAATAGAAAAAAAACAAGAGGGGGTCTCTTTAACCCACAAAATTTTAGGTTACAGAAACACCCCCTTGAGAGAGACTTTCTAACTGAAGGTTAGAAATTCACTCTCAACCCTCAAACAAAAACATAAATTAAAAAGGAATACAAAAAAGCAAACACTAAGGCAAAAATCACAAACTGAACAAATATACATGATAGTCAGAAAAACCATTCGCACTATCATCGCAGAAACAATTATTCTAGGTTCACCAGAAACACCAGCATGAGTATTTTCTTCTGATAGAGTAGCCAAAGCTATCTGATCGAGTCTATCAGACATTCCTGCAGCATCAGAAAAATCCGACAACAATATCATGGTCAGAAGAAATAGCAGAATCGTCATCAGACCTGTCCGTGCCGTCATCATAATCATCTTTGTCTTCATCATCGAGTCTTTTCCTTCTTCTTCTATCTCTTCTTTTGGTCTGTCTCCTTCCGCATGGTCTCCTTCTGCAGGTGCTTCTCCTGCTTCAATCTTGGCTGCCTCTTTCTCCTGTTCCAGTTTCTTCTGCTTCTTCCTTTCATTCTTGTGTTTCATGCTGCCCTCTGACGGCAGGGGGACCTGGTCTACAATCTCCACCTCCACCTTCTTTTCTTCTTGGTCGGCAGTAGCTTGCTGCTGCTTGGTCTTGTTGGGCCGTATCCTGGTGCTGGGTCGAGGAAACTTGCGGTCGTCCGCCGCAGGCAGCTTCATGCCTTGGGCCATGCGAGCCTGCAGCAGGGCCTGAGCACGCGCACGGTCTGCTTTGTGCTTGGGCGTCAGCCACTTGCCTTCCGCCTTCATTTTCTCCTTCTCCTTTCCCTTCTTTTTCTTCATCTGCCTTATCTTGCTCAGCAATTCTTTTCTTCTCATCTTTTCTTTTCTCTTTACCTTTATCCCTTTTATCTTCTCCTTTTTCTTCTTCTGATCCTTGACTCTCTTATCTCAATCTGCTGACTTCCTCTTCTTACTCGTTCTCTTTGCCTTCCATCTGGTCCATTTCTTCCTCCAACTTGTTCTCCTGCGTATCCTCATCTTTCTCCTCCTACGCTTCTTCACGTTATGTTCTATCTCATCTTCCTCCTTGTCTTCAGTTTTATTCTCCTCCTCCATTTGACGTCCTCTTCTTTTACGTCGGCAGCGACCTCTGTGTCTACCTCCACAACTGCTCTCTCTTCTTCGCTTGCCATTGTCTCTCCAATATATTCCTCTACAACCTTGCCTTACCATTTCTTGATTATTTTTCTCACGCCCCCTAGCATCAAGTACTTCATAGATCTTCTCCACTTTCTCAACAGACACACTCACAGAATCTACTATTTCTACTTTCTCTTCCACAATGCATATGACCTCCACACTCTGTTCTTCCAACTTCCCTTTTTCTTCCTCCTGCTCCTTCTTCTCATTCTTCTCAACCACACTCACAGGTTCTACCATCTCAACTTTCTCTTCTACAATGCATATGCTAGCCACCTGCTCTTTGATCTTGTCAAGCTTCTCAGACATTTCCTCTTTCAAACTACTCATCTGGGAGGTCATCTGGTAGGTAACCTGGGAGGTGATCCTCTCCTCCATCCCTTCATACTTTTCGTAGCAGAGCAAAAGCATCTCCAACTTGGACATCATTGAAACTTCCTTATTTCTACCGCCTTCGGCCATCCCCACTCCTGTCTTTGTGTGATTAATTTTATTCTTGCTTTAACGTTGGGCGCTATTGTAACTTATATAAATCTTGTGAGCTAGCCACGTCAGGTAGTGGGGCAATATACTTGCTTTAATGACATCCTCACAAAGACCAGGACACCAACTTCTCTATATTCACACACTATTTATTTATAAAAGGCAAGCTTCCATTACCTGCATCTGTTGTGCAGCATTAACAACAATTATTATTATTCTCCTCCACACTTTTCACAGACAACCTCTTTATTTCTTCATAAAAGTATCAATTTCCAGACCAGCAGGACATAAAACCAGCCTCCATTTTTCCTGGCAGCAACTACACAAAATCAACACTTCACACTAAGAGTAATTCAATCCTAGTTTTAGAGATAATATTACCTAGTTTTAAAGAAAATATTAGCTAGTTTTAGAGATAATATTAGCTAGTTTTAGAGATAATACTCAGCTTTTAAGAACATATCCAGCTAGTTTAAAAGGTCATAATAACTAGTTTTAAAGGTCGTATTAAAAGGTAATATTCAGCTAGTTTAAAAGGTCATATTAAATAGTTGTAAAGGTCGTATTAAAAGGTAATATTCAGCAGCTGAGATGCGATTCCTGAGAAGTATGGGCCAGAAAACGAGGAGGGACAGAGTGAGAAATGAAGATATACGAAAAGAACTGGGAGTACAAACTAAATGACAAACTGGAGCAAAACAGATTGAGAGGGTTTGGACATGTGAAACGGATGAATGAAGTAAGGCTACCAAGACGAGCACTGGAACAACGGATGACAGGGAAGAGAGGACAAGGAAGACCAAGAATGCGTTGGATGGACTCGGTGGAGAATAGTATTAGAAAACGGAACCTGGATTGGAACACCGTGTCGGAAGAGAAATGATGAAACGGCAGAACAAAGTGGAGAGGAACCATATTTGCCCCCACCCAGTGTCAACTGGAAAAGGGGAAATGAAGACGATGATGATTCAGCTAGTTCAAGAGGTCATATTAATTAGTTTTAAAGGTCGTATTAAAAGGTAATATTGAGCTAGTTTAAAAGGTCATATTAACTAGTTTTAAAGGTCATATTAAAAGGTAATATTCAGCTAGTTCCAAAGGTCATATTCAGCGAGTTTTAAAGGTCATATTCAGCTAGATTTATAGGTCTTATTCAGCGAGTTTTAAAGGTCATATTTACTAGTTTTAAAGGTCGTATTAAAGGGTAATATTCAGCTAGTTTAAAAGGTTATATTAACTAGTTTTAAAGGTCGTATTAAAATGTAATATTCAGCTAGTTGCAAAGGTCATATTCAACGAGTTTTAAAGACAATGTTAGCTAGTATTAAAGGTCATATTAGCTAGTTTTAAAAGTAATAATTTTAAAGGTCATATTCAGCTAGATTTAAGGTCATATACAGCTAGTTTTAAAGGTAATATTCATCTAGTATAAAAGGTCATATTAACTAGTTTTAAAAGTTATATTAAACAGTTAATACTCAGCTAGTTTAAGGGTAATATTCAGTTAGTTTTATAGGTCATATTAGATAGCTTTAAAAGTAATATTCAGCTAGTTTCAAAGATTATATTAACTAGGTTTAAAGGTTATATTCAGCTAGTTGTATAGGTCAAATGAGCTATTTTAAAGGTAATATTTGACTAGTTTAATAGGTCATATTAACTAGTTTTAAATGTCATATTAAGAAGGTAATAATCAGCTAGTTTTAAAGGTAATATTCAGCTAGTTTTAAAGGTCATATTCAACTAGTTTTAAAGATAATATTAGCTAGTTTTAAAGGTAACATTCAGCTATTTTTAAAGGTAATATTCAGCTAGTTTTAAAGGTCATATTCAACTAGATTTAAAGTCACATTCAGTTTGTTTTAAACATTCAGCTAGTTTCTAAAGGCCATATTCAGCTAGTTTTAAGACATAAAACTAGTTTAGGTCATATTGAACTATCTTCAGGTCTTAGTTAGCTATTTTTAAAGGTCATATTCAGCCACTTTTAGATCAAAATCAACTAGTTTTTAGGGCATATTTGCATGCATATTTTGTACTTTCTTTTAGGTCTTAAACTTCTAAACCATACTAATGAGGTTGATGTCAGGAAGGGCATCCAGCAGATAGATATTCATCGCACCCCTGTGGAAATGTGAATAATAAGTGGTAGATATACTGAATACAATTTATTAAAAATACTGTTTAAACAAATGTTTCCATAAACATTTCTGTTTATTCTAGGGTGAATTATTCTCCTTGTCAATGAAGCATTTCCTTCATACTTTCAACCTGAGGACCAACTGACTGTGAAAACAAACATCTCTGCTCTGGTACACAGTTTAAAATGAACATGTAAGTCTGTACTGCTCAAGAACCGCCACTTCCACTAGCAACATGCGAATGCCAAAAAAGAAAAATACAAAACAAAAACATTGTAATGAGGGAAAACCACTATGAAGGGTAGATAACAGACAATCTTCCTACTTCCAGTATGACCAACACAATTTTCTTTCACATATTTTATAACAAAACGTTATCCGCATCCAGCCTGCTCCGACCCGCATCCACATGACTGTTATCCGCATCCGCATGTTTGTTATCCAAATCCGCTGATATTACAATAGTATTCTTAATTTATTAGATAAAGCATAAAGTATTAAATCAACAACACATTTTGACATTTGAGGAGAAAGTCGTCCCCCTAGGCCAGATCTTTCCAAACTTTTTCTTAAGGTGACACCCTATTAGCACACACAGGGGCGGATCTAGGGGAGGGCGAGGAGGGCAACCGCCCCGCGTTCCGGGCGGCCCCGCATCATGGATTCTCTTAAATTTAATTGATTAGTTAATTATACTTTTCAAACTTTTCAATTAATTTATAATTCTTTTTTTTTTGTGCAGCTATGATCTCCCGTGACCGTGTAGCAAGTTTAGATTTCAGTGAAATAATAGGGGACTTCAGCCGGGAAAAAAGTCGCAAAAGTAATATTTTAATATTTCATCGTTTACATAATCTTCTTCAAGGGGACTTGGAGATTTCTGTCATATTATTAAAAAATGTACTGTAGTGTATTCAAAATATTGTAACTATTCTGTATTTTATTATTATTACCAAACTATTTTCCATTTGATTTGATTTTGTTATTTCCTATTGTTGTGGGCCCCACCTTATCATATCGCCCAGGGCCCCACAAGGCCTGGATCCGCTACCGAGCACACATAATTCTACATGACACCCATTTTATTTTTATTATAAACATAGACTATTTTAACAAAGGAGATTCATTTTAAAGAAATTTAAATTTTTCATTGCAGTCTATATCTATGACTTTCCAGTATAGTAGGCTATATTAAACACCTTTCTCATAGGTACGAAACTTGCGCCTTGATGTTCCAATTCAATGACTGCTATGGGTTTGGCGATTATTAAAAATCTGCTTTATATCGTTTCGGATGCAGAACAAAATTCACAAGCATTCCCTCATCTAACATTCTAAAACTTGGACGTTTAACTATTTTTTGTATTAGCCATAACAGAAAAGGCACTTTCACACGAATATGTCGTAGCAAACTGCAACAGAACGATGAGGGCTCTGTTAATCAGGTGAGGAAAATCTTGTTGAATAGAGTTTACTATTTTCTCTCAGGTTCTTTATTCATTTTCTATCGTGAATTTATGGTTGGTTGGTTCCTTAGTTTAGGGGCTGCAACAACACGGTCATGTAGCCCCGTGTACTTTGGGTGTGTGTAGAATCTGTCTGATAACCGGTGTTAATTGTGATGACTGTATTAGTGTGTGTATCTGTTTTTTAAATTCAAGTAAGGACTGCAACTTTGAATTTTTCAAATAGTTCCTACTTTTGCCGCCAAATGCCACCGTCAACGACTACTAGGCCTAGTTCAGAACTTAGCTACTAGATGCGATCGCAGTCGGCTCTTGGCAACGAACGTAGCAACCTAAGAGCATTGTTTACATTCTTAACCTATACAATTTAGTTTCACACAGATGGTATTAGTGGAAAGTTCTTTAACATGCCATAAATCTATGACATGGGACCTCCGGCTTTACTTCCCCTCCGAAGGAAGGCATACTGAGGAATTTCTAACTCTCTTAAAAAAAACGACGGCTTCGGCTGGGTTTGAACCCGCTATCTTGGGCATAGAAGCTCAGCATGCTACCAACTACGCCATCGAAGCCACCATCGTGAATTTATAAGTACATTACAACGAAACTCACGCCACCCTTGATGTTAGCATGCGGACACCGTGTTTGGAAAGCACTGCCCTAGGCTATATATGTCATGTGGTATGCTAAAATGAATCTTACACAGCCAGAATTGCAACCCATTTCAGTTCGGAGTGTTAATTATGCTTAATGAAATTTGCACCAGAATCGCCATGGCCAAAGCCGCATTCAACAAGAAGAGGACTCTGCTCACCAGCAAGTTGAGTTTGGTTGGTTGGTTCCTCAGTTTAGGGGCTGCGACAACGCGGTCATATAGCCCCATGTACTTTGGGTGTGTGTAGAATCTGTCTGATAACCGGTGTTGATTGTGATGGTTGTATTAGTGTGTGTTATCTGTTTTTTTTTAAATTCAATGAAGGACTGCAGACCTGGAATTTTTCAAATAGTTCCTACTTTTGCTGCCAAACGCCACTGTCAATGACCAATAGTTCAGAACTTAGCTACTAGATGCCACCGCAGTCGGCTCCTGGCAACGAACGTACGGACCTAAGAGCGTTGTTTACATTCTTCATCATCATCATCTTCCTTCCAAGTATTGGGCCAAATGTCCCGTTACGGTCTTGCACTTTCCCTCCATCTCTTCATCGGACGTCCTATCGATCTATTTCCCCGTGGCTGGTAGCGAAGGATCTCCTTTGGTAATCTTCCAGGTTCCATCCTTTGGACATGACGCTTCCAGTTCTCTTGGTAGTCACAAATGTATGTAGTTATTGGTTTCACTTTTAGTTCCTTCAGCACATCCTCGTTTCTCTTATGATCCCATTTAGTATAGCCTGCTGTTCGGCGCATAAAGGTCATTTCGCGTGCTGTGAGTCTGGAGATGTCCTGAGATCTTATTGTCCATGCCTCGCTGCCATAGCACAGGGTTGGTCTGGCTAATGTGTTAGACAAACGCAAGCGTGTATGCCTTTGGACAAGAGATGGCTTCATGACGTGATTCCTGTTGTTCTGGTATAATTAGTTATTTTTGCAGTTATGTCTCGTTCTTCTTGAAAAGATAAATTATATCCTAAATACTTGAATTCGTTAACTCTTTCTAAAATTTTACCAACCAGACAAATTTTACTGGGGATAGGGTCCTTACCTTTAAAGGCCATTACTTTAGTCTTTTCAGTAGAAATGCACATGCTGAATTTTGATGCCACTTTCTGGAGGTTGAATACTGACCACTGCAGATTATCTTCAGATGCTGCTATCAATGCAACATCATCAGCAAATAGTATAGAGTCTAAATTTCTTAGATGCCTGCTGATAGGTATTGAACCATGCCTTTCATACCTCCATTCCTTTATTATAGCATCCATGTAGATTATGAATAGCAATGGAGAGAGTCCACAGCCTTGTTTTACCCCTCTGCTGATTGGCTTCCACTCGGATTTATGATTACTTAACCTTACTGCAATAATGTAACGTGTTTTTCGAGGGTTTTTTATGCAACTGGCATAAGTCAGTAGGAAGCCATTCTATATTTATTTACGCGGCAAATTGTTCAGCCAAGATAATTTTTCATGTTAATTTATTATTATTATTAATTTATTATAATTATTATTTAGATATTTTCGGAGCATTTTATAAAAATTATAAGCATACAGATAGGTTTTCTATGTGTTAGAAAACGCTATCAAGCAAATTATTACGAACGACGATATCATAGAAAATTATCTGATTACGGAATTTTACGGAGTTTTGTCGGTTAGGGTATTTGAGAGACATGACTCACTGGGAATTCTAATACAAGCTGATTCCTGTCGAGAAGTATTACGCAAGGCTGGGTCGCAAGGTCTAGAAAAGGCGAATTGTTGAAACGGAAAACGACTTCTCCCTCTCGCCCGCGGAGTGTAATGAACCGGAGGAGGGGAAGTGGCGGCGTGCTCAGCCAATCAGCGGAGACAACGTAAGCTGGAAGACGGTACCATGGTGGGGGAGCCAACGTGTGAATATATCGTTCGACGCGCCGTGAAACGAGGACTATCTGTGAAATACTTGCGGAGTATGGTTATACGCAGGGGACGCTCCGATGTTCCGTGGAACAAACAATCTGTGTAGAACTGGCAGAGTACGGTCGCGAGTGCGTGACGCTCCGATGTTCAGTGGAGTTAGCGACGAACGTTTGTAAAACGTAACCAGTGCGGTTTTACGAGAGTTTGGGTCCGATGTACGGACCATAGAATTATCTAATCTACCAGAATATCATCAAATTTCGACGGAGATGACGACGTCCAGGAGACTGTGGGAAGCACACAGCATCATCAAGAACGAGGGAAATGCTTTGGCAATTTCCAGGGGTAAGCGCTAATGACGCATAAATACGCAATCTCTCATTTTTCTTTGTTTTATATTTCATAATTCAGTAACTTCATAGCTTGGAAATAAGAGTAAAATCAATTTATCAGACTCCGTTTTCACGTAATTTTCTATCGGTAATATTCAAATCACAACGCTCCAATTTAAATTTTATACTTATTATTATTAATTTTGCTATACTTGTTTTATATAATAAATTCATTTCTTTTACAATGCAATCTTTGCTTTCAGTAGGTAGCATTAGATATAGACCAATTCCTTCTCCTGATACAATTGTTTGTTGGGTTAATGATCAAATCATACCACGATCTGAGTGAATAGTGTCTTGAAGGTGTTCTGCCAGAGCTAGACGTTGTTAAATACAAATTTAGATTTCAACATTGCATTGAGGTCTTGGCGCCCATTAAAACAACATAGCTTAGGCAAAGGTAAACAGTTACATTTCTCACCCAACAGTGTGGGCTAGCAAAAACGTTTCATTTGTCGCCGACAACTTGGGGCTGAAAACCTAATAACATTTGTGGAAGGAGAAGGGTATATATTTCTGTGCCTGTATTTTGGGGGTTATTTGTCTGTATCAGTGTATATCATTATGGGGGATGAGAAAGAAAGACAGATGAGGTTACGTAGTGGTCATCAACGGGAGAGTGATGATACGAGCAGTATGTCGAGTGATGGTAGTACCGGGGTAGCGGAGGTAAATCCCGATACTGAAACAGGGAGTGTAGGCGGCCAACCAGAATTAAAAACTTTACTTCTCGAGTTTATGTATCAGAACAAAGTTAGTAGTGATGCCTTAAATGCAAAGTTAGAACAGAATAACGCTAAATTAGAACAAAATAGTAGGGAAAATAAAGAAAGTACAGAAGCTTTAAATGCAAAGTTAGAACAGAATAACGCTAAACTAGAACAAAACAGTAGGGAAAATAAAGAGAGTAATAGGGAATTGAGCGATAGTTTAAACGCCAGATTAGAACAAAACAGTAAGGAAAATAGAGAGAGTAATGAAACTTTAAAGGCCAGATTAGAACAAAACAGTAGGGAAATGAGTGACAAATTCGAACTGATTAGAGGTGAGATCAGGGGGGTGATGGAAGAAAAGGCTAAAGAGATTATTGCAGATGTAGACAGAAAATTAGGAAAAGTACAGGAGGAGTTGGAAATTAGAATCAGTACACAGGCTGAAAATTTAAAAGAACTAGTGCAACTGGAAACACAGCAGGTCAAAAAGCAATTGGGGGGAGAAATTGACAAAATTCAGGTAGCTACTAAAGAGGTTAAGGAACAGCTGGGGGGTAGAATTGAGAAAGTCCACTCACAAATAGTTGCAGAAGTAAATGATTTAAGAGAGAGTAATAAAGAGAGTATTAGCAAGATTGAGGAGAAACAAGCAAAGCTATATGATAAAGTAGAAGAATCAGAAGGAAACATTAAATTAACAGTAAACAGTATTGAGAGGAAGGCTGAGGAGAAAATCGCAGAATTAGAATTAAAATTAAAAGCTAGGATCAGGCAAGAAAATAGCCAGAATAGGCCAGTTTTTGTGAATAGCACACACAGGGAGGTAGAACTGGGTAAGTTCAGCAATCGACAGGGGTGCCCAATGGAGTTCATGAACACTATAGAAAATAAATTCGGGGAGAGGTTGGAAAATGGTAGTATTGAGTGGTGCCAGGTAGTTGAAATTTTAGAACAAGTGTTTGTGGGGGAAACGAGGAATTGGTTTGCTGTCTACAGAGACAAGTTTACTGATATTAATGATTTTAAAATGAAATTCTGTGAAAAGTTCTGGAATGAGGTTATTCAGTCGCAGCATCGTGAGGGAGTAGTGTGTGGTAAATATAACCCTAAAGGTAGCTCCACCATGACCGAATACTTTTTAGGGCAGGTATTAGTGTGTAAATATCTGGATGGGCTGAAGGAGGAAAGTGATGTGGTAAGGTTGCTACTTAGGCACTTTCCCTATAGGATCAAGGAGGCTGCTTGTATCCAGAATGTAAAGACTATATCGCAAGCAGAAAATTTGTTAAGTACATTTGATGCACTAGGGAGAGGGGGTTATGAGGACAATTTCAATCGGAACCAGGGTAATAATAATAATAGACCTAATGAAGCCAGGCATCAAGAAGTTCAAGGGAACGGTGGCGAAGGGGCCAACGCTCAAAATAGAAATAATAATAATCAGCTATATCAGAACAGAGGAAATGGCTATGGTAATCAGTATCAAGGGAGGAACAATGATTTCAGGGGAAATCAAGGGAGGAACAATGATTACAGGGGAAATCAAGGGAGAAACAATGATTTCAGGGGAAATCAAGGGAGAAATTATAATGACAATAATTACAACCAGAATAGGGGTCA
Organism: Meconema thalassinum; assembly: GCA_946902985.2. Classification (NCBI taxonomy): domain Eukaryota; kingdom Metazoa; phylum Arthropoda; class Insecta; order Orthoptera; family Tettigoniidae; genus Meconema; species Meconema thalassinum. The sequence goes on along the minus strand of OX336395.1, from coordinate 149,492,009 downwards.
AGGAAGAGGACAGCCTAGTGGTAGTAATATACAGCCAAACAATGACAACACAGCCCAGAACAACCAGACCAGTCTAGTAGTTAGTAGTACTACGGCCAGCTGTAGCGGTTCTTTAAACGCGAACCAGGCTGCGAAGTAAGGTCAGAATCTCAGTCTGTAGCATGCCCTGTCCATACAATTATACAGGAACCCTATGACCTAAATGTGAGAAATGAATTATTACATGAACTAAATGATGAAGGTATTATTCAGGAAGTGGTTAGTAAGAGCCCCATAGTTAAATTTAACGTGTCCGAGGCGTACACAGATGTTTTAATTGATAGTGGTTGTATGAAGAGTTGCATAAGTAGTGCATTTTATGATAAAATGAAAGGAACTGGAGTAAATTTTGAGGAGATGCCAATTAAAAGCACTTTTGTTATCACAGCTGTTGGGAAGAGGTCTAAAGTAATTTCTAAGCAAGTTTTAGTAGACATTAAAATTAATAATCATGTAGAGAAGCAGATTTGCCTTGTAATTCCAAATTTAGTATTCAGTGTTATCTTGGGTTCAGAGTGGCTAAGTAGAGTGTCTGGTAACTTATGTTATGATGTAGGGAGTTTGAAATTTAAATGGGGAGATTCTGAAGTAGAAGTAGCGTTCAATGACCATATTCAGAGAAGTAGTATTGTAGGTGTGATGTGTACTTTAAATGAGATATCGCCAGCCGTAGAGCGGGGTTCTCCATGTTTTGTGGGCAGTGTGATTACGAACGGAAGTCTAGAGGACTCGTTACGTGAGGCTGCATTTCAGGGAAATATAGAGGATGAACAGTGTGTTCGGCTCTATGATGTGTTATGGTGTAATAGGAGAGTTTTTGAGGATCGCATTGGTATGGCCAATTGCTATACACATTCATTGAACGTTATTGATAGGTCAGTATTCACAGGACATAGATATCCTGTACCTTTCGCTTATCAGAGTGCAGTTGAGGCACAAATTAATCAGATGCTTGAAGATGGGATTATTGAGCACTCTAACAGTCCGTATGTTAATTCTTTGATAACGGTACCCAAGACCGACGGCACTGTTCGTATCTGTTTAGACGCTCGTTTGGTTAACAGTAGAATTAGTTCAGATCAGCTGAAATCTATGTCAATAGAAGAATTAATGCAAACATTTGAGGGGAAGAAGTATTTCACTTGTGTAGATTTGAGTTCCAGTTTTTGGCAAGTGCCACTTATGTACGAAGATAGACCATTTACAGCTTTTAGTCATAAATATAACCTGTATCAATTTTGTAGAACACCTTATGGGTTAAAGAGTAGTTCAGCAGCTTTAATTAGGGCTTTAAACATCGCATTAGGGGATGACACAGGAGAGTTTGTAACCATTTACATAGATGATATGGTAATTAGTTCACGCAGTTTTGAGGAGCATCTACGTCATTTAAATATAGTTTTTCAGAAGTTAGATCAGGCAGGGTTCACTTTGAAGCTGTCTAAGTCGTCATTCTGTCAGTCAGAAGTGACATTTTTAGGTCATAGAGTGTCGAGTAGAGGTGTAACACCAGAAGAAAGTAGGGTTAGCATGTGTGGACAGTAGCAACAGGGCATCGTTACAGACACTGAGAAATATGCTGGTAGAGCAACGTGATGACGTTCATTTAAGGGAGCCACTGGCAAGGTTGGAAGCAGGTGACGGAGAAACATTTATAGTTTCCAAACGTATTGGGAAAACAGCATATGTGCTGGAGAATAGTGAGGGAAACAGATTATACGGAACGTATAATATACATAGTCTACGAAAATATGTGTCATAAAGTGAGTGTGTTTAGCTGGCGAGCCAGCCTATCAAATGAGTAAGTGTGGTGTCTGGTGCGTGGAAGATCTGGTCTTAAGGCAGGCGTATCAGAAGTCACACAGGGGGGTAGTATGTAAGTAAATGAGAGTTTTTAAGGTACAGGGAAATATGACGGGATTGTCGGATGCTGTTGAGCACTAAATTGTCTCGATGCACCAAGGCCATTTTGGCAGCGCTGATGGGTTCCCATTTATCTCCAAGAGATGGGGGAGCGCTTGTTAGCTTAAGGCGTTCACGAGATAAAAGATGGGCCATCAGAAGGCGAGACAGTCCTTCATGAAACTCATACATATCAGCACACGTGATTTCTGTTTACGGCCTCGCCATGTAAGATTTGTAAGTGTGTAATTTAAGATAATTTGTACAATGGTATTATTTGTGTGAGGAGAAATGGTCTGTGTTGAGAACTAGTATTAAGTAGAATATGGTTAACGGGAACTTAACAAGACAGGGCGATTACGGCACAGAAATATTTGGTGTTATATGTAATGCACATTTACTGTTTTTTTTTCAGAAGTCAATATTAATTTAATCTACTTCAAAGAGAGATTAAGTATTATGGTCACGAGGCGCTGCCACAATAGTGTGATCGTGTGCTCAGTGATAAGTGAGATTAAATTTCACCATAAGGAAGGGACCTCCAGTGAAATTAGGAAGTTCAATGATGATATAAATATATCAGAACACCTTCAATGCGTGTGATATGACATCATAAATACATAGTGCTCACACATTAATTATGTCTATTTCTCCAACATAGAGCAATTTGAGAGGCGGAAATATCCATGGAACACTATTCTATATGTAAAACATTGGACTGGTTGCAAAGTGCAATCCATAGTGACAACAAACTTTGACGCAAAGTGCGTGAAGAAAAATTATGAGTGTACATATCTGTAATTTAGGGTGATTTCATTTATGTAATATGTATTTTGGATGGGGTTTATTAACGTGTCTGGGATAATCGGATAATGGACCGTCGTCACGGTAAATCATCCGATGATCCGAGGCGAATATGTAACGTGTTTTTCGAGGGTTTTTTATGCAACTGGCATAAGTCAGTAGGAAGCCATTCTATATTTATTTACGCGGCAAATTGTTCAGCCAAGATAATTTTTCATGTTAATTTATTATTATTATTAATTTATTATAATTATTATTTAGATATTTTCGGAGCATTTTATAAAAATTATAAGCATACAGATAGGTTTTCTATGTGTTAGAAAACGCTATCAAGCAAATTATTACGAACGACGATATCATAGAAAATTATCTGATTACGGAATTTTACGGAGTTTTGTCGGTTAGGGTATTTGAGAGACATGACTCACTGGGAATTCTAATACAAGCTGATTCCTGTCGAGAAGTATTACGCAAGGCTGGGTCGCAAGGTCTAGAAAAGGCGAATTGTTGAAACGGAAAACGACTTCTCCCTCTCGCCCGCGGAGTGTAATGAACCGGAGGAGGGGAAGTGGCGGCGTGCTCAGCCAATCAGCGGAGACAACGTAAGCTGGAAGACGGTACCATGGTGGGGGAGCCAACGTGTGGATATATCGTTCGACGCGCCGTGAAACGAGGACTATCTGTGAAATACTTGCGGAGTATGGTTATACGCGGGGGACGCTCCGATGTTCCGTGGAACGAACAATCTGTGTAGAACTGGCAGAGTACGGTCGCGAGTGCGTGACGCTCCGATGTTCAGTGGAGTTAGCGACGAACTTTTGTAAAACGTAACCAGTGCGGTTTTACGAGAGTTTGGGTCCGATGTACGGACCATAGAATTATCTAATCTACCAGAATATCATCAAATTTCGACGGAGATGACGACGTCCAGGAGACTGTGGGAAGCACACAGCATCATCAAGAATGAGGAAAATGCTTTGGCAATTTCCAGGGGTAAGCGCTAATGACGCAGAAATACGCAATCTCTCATTTTTCTTTGTTTTATATTTCATAATTCAGTAACTTCATAGCTTGGAAATAAGAGTAAAATCAATTTATCAGACTCCGTTTTCACGTAATTTTCTATCGGTAATATTCAAATCACAACGCTCCAATTTAAATTTTATACTTATTATTATTAATTTTGCTATACTTGTTTTATATAATAAATTCATTTCTTTTACAATGCAATCTTTGCTTTCAGTAGGTAGCATTAGATATAGACCAATTCCTTCTCCTGATACAATTGTTTGTTGGGTTAATGATCAAATCATACCACGATCTGAGTGAATAGTGTCTTGAAGGTGTTCTGCCAGAGCTAGACGTTGTTAAATACAAATTTAGATTTCAACATTGCATTGAGGTCTTGGCGCCCATTAAAACAACATAGCTTAGGCAAAGGTAAACAGTTACATTTCTCACCCAACAGTGTGGGCTAGCAAAAACGTTTCAATAAGAGTACCACTATACATGTTGTAAATGTTATCAATTAACTGTTGGGGGACACAATCCCTGGCCAATATGTCAATAAGTCTGTTTCTGTCAACAAAATCAAAGGCTTTCTTAAAATCAACAAATTTATATGTGTGTTTCCAAATTGAACCCCCTGCTTTTTTCGATCAAAATTTTTAAGGTGAAGTAGGCATCTGCACATGTGCGACCTTTTCTAAACCCATGTTGTTCATTCCCTATCACCTCAGAGTAATGTTTCAGTAATTTTTCTCTAACAATATTTGCAAAAATTTTGTATCCAGAGTTAAGTATACTTATTCCTCTATAATTTTCCAAATCTTTAATATTTCCCTTCTCATGAAGAGGAACTACTATTGCCTTTTGCCAATCTTCTGGAGGCCTGTTACCCGTTTACATTCTTAACCTCTATAATTTAGCTTCACACAGGTGTAATTAGTGGAAGTTTCTTTAACATGCTATAAATCTATGATGTGGGACCGCCGGCTTTACTTCCCCTCCGAAGGAAGGCATGCTGAGGGATTTTTAACGCTCTTAAAAAATACGACGACTTTGGCCGGATTGAACCCACGATCTTGGGCATAGAAGCTTAGCATGCTACCAACTACGCCACCGAAGCCGCTCAAGTTGAGTTTAGAACTAAGGAAGAAATTGGTGAAACGTTACATCTGGAGCATTGCACTGTATGGGGCAGAGACGTGGACAATGAGAAAAAGGGAAAGAAAGTTCTTAGAAAGTTTTGAAATGTGGTGCTGGAGGAGAATAGAGAAGATCAAGTGGGCAGATCGGGTGACAAAAGGATACTGTATTGAGAAGAGTAGGTGAGAAGAAAACTTTTCTGAATACAATTCTTCAGACGAAGGCCAACTGGATCTGACATGAGGGGCTCATGCACGACGTCATTGAAGGGAAGAACAAAGGAACGACAGGACGGGGAAGACGAAGAATTCAACATCTGGATGACATGAAAGATGGGAGGAGTTATAGTAGACTGAAGGAAGAAGCTGAAGACCGGGAACATTGGCATCAGAAATTCTCTGTACGAAGAACATGGACTTGCCACTAGGCAGAATACTGTATAATAATAATAATAATAATAATAATGACATTCATAATTTGAAAGAGATTAGTATCATCTGTCATGGAAAAAACATAACGGAAAAAATATGATATGTCATAAACATCCGGGTCATATTCAACGAGTTTGGATCGTAAGGCTCCAAGCCTTATCTCCTATCCGCACAGTCATGCAACAAACTATATCCGCATGTCCAAAAAATTTGCACATATCCACGGGTTTGTCCGGCCATACTCTACAGTACGTTATATTGTATTATGTTCATACTAGCGGACCTGTGCGAGAAATCTCGCATGTTCAATAACCACACTTTCCCCAATAGGTTTATAATGAGAGACTTAAGGAGAAAGGTTGTTATGTTTTTATTTCAACCAAATGATCATAGAACACTATTGTACAGCCCCGGGGGGCAGTACCCCCTGAGAGCCACCCCCCATCTTTTACCAAAACCACCCCAACTGGCAACACCATAAGACCAGAACATTATCCATACACAGCAAGAGGCGGCCACCCAGCCTGGGAGGTTAGCCAACAACTTGCAAAACATACACAAACATCTACACTAACAACTATCTGGGGCAGCTACAGTGACGTAATGCTGACCACGCAGTGCCGGAAAGTATAAGAATGGAGTCCTAACTAGGAGCCATTATCTGTTCTACTCTGTGCGTCGCCAGCGGCCCTAGCCGACGTCTGTTCCAGTTTCATCATCAGGTGAGATTCAGTAGTGCTCAGACTCCTTTATTTTGTGAACACCTACCCCTAATTTGTACACACCAATTGTATACTTGTCTACATTCCCCAAGAGGGACTTACCAATTTACATCTACTGACCAATAAATATATGGTCAGTAAGCTACACTTGCATTTACTAATTACACTCCTCTTCACGTCCTAATACCCCGCCTGACCTTCGTCACAATTGTCCGTGACCGTAGTAGCCAGTAATTGCTTTGTCAGACTCCATTGTGCTCCCAGCACGCGACTCGACTGCCTAGCGTCGAGCCTCTGACATAGCACGTTTATTGTGTTACTCACTCCGCCCAGCTGGCAGGCCAGTATAGTAGCCTGTATTTAGAGATCCATCCCCCAACAAACACTTACATCTTAACAGGAACACCCCCTGGAGATTAAACACTAAACAACCCACTACACTAGTAAGCTCTCCCAGCTACGGGAAGCTACTCTCATTTAGGAACAACCTTCCAAATTAGCACAGTAACACAAAGTGTGTTTTATCCCAAACTACCCCCCAACCAAGGGATTAAAACATATTTGGAGGCGCTCCTACCACGCACAATAAGGGTAGGACTCATACAATGAGCCCTCGTGGTAGAACGACCCGTACCGCACACAGCCAAGCGATAGTTAAATTTTTTTTGAAGACAGCATTATTATTTTTTTTTTCTCTTATCCCTTCACTCTAGAAATACAAGGGAAATTTTAATCAACCCACCCACCCCCACCCCCTGGAAAGCATCAGAAACATAATACATTGCAAAACACACACAGTTCTTTTTATACATACACTTGATCCAGGCGGCTTCGGTGGCGTAGTTGGTAGCATGCTGAGCTTCTATGCCCAAGATAGCGGGTTCAAACCCGGCCGAAGCCGTCGGATTTTTTAAGAGCGTTAAAAATCCCTCAGTATGCCTTCCTTCGGAGGGGAAGTAAAGCCGGCGGTCCCATGTCATAGATTTATGGCATGTTAAAGATCTTTCCACTAATTACACCTGTGTGAAACTAAATTGGATAGGTTAAGGATGTAAACAACGCTCTTAGGTTGCTACGTTCGTTGCCAAGAGCCGACTGCGGTGGCGTCTGGTAGCTAGTTCTGAACTAGGCCTAGTAGTCGTTGACGGTGGCGTTTGGCGGCAAAAGTAGGAACTATTTGAAAATTCAAAGTTGCAGTCTCTACTTGAATTAAAAAACAGATACACACACTAATACAGTCATCACAATTAACACCGGTTATCAGACAGATTCTACACACACCCAAAGTACACGGGGCTACATGACCGCGTTGTCGCAGCCCCTAAACTAAGGAACCAACCAACCAACACTTGATCCAGCATGGCCCCTCTATACCGTCTAGCTGTGCTGAGGAGCATTGGGGAGTACCAGGAGTTAATTGCCTGGCCCAAGGTCTTTGAGACAAGACAGGGCTACCTCAGAAGGTTTCAGCAACTACTGCACGCCCAGTATATGCGAATTATAAGGGCACTTGTCCGGCCACTCCGCAGCGCCAGGAATCGAAAGATTCGAGCGAAAATCCCCACCCTCCGTACACAAATCATTAAGGCACACTGGCAACTACACTGCCGACACGAATTCATGTTCCAGCAATGGGAAACAATCATTAGGGAACACCAGCGGATAGGGACTAATGGCACCAAAGTTGCCGAACAGGCCATATGCCTCAACATTTCAGTTAGAATTTTAAGTTCTACGTTCTGGGCAATCACTGAAAATTGGATCATCATAACACTCACCGGTTATTCGATATTTATGAAATTATACGATTTGAGTACTCATTCCTTTGATTTACTGTTTCTGAAATCCATGCAAAATAATAAAGGAAAGACCTCAGAATGTTCAAATGACATGAAACAGGTGTCACAGCGGCCAAAATGTGAAGTGGACAGCAATTATGGAGCCTATTTTCCTATAGCAACAGTATCTGCAAAACACCCAATTCATACATTTTTTTAAAAGTCATTTTTTAGAGAAATTATAGATATTTATGAAATTTGAGTGCAATTCGTCACTGCTAATGTCTATTCTCTTTCATTTGAATGCTCATTTGTCACGATCGGTCGTTCGTGAGCGTCGCAGGAGGGATCTATACTACTGAAGAGTTCAACTGCTTATTTACCAAAAACAAACATCTACAGTGATAGGCGAGATCGTGGGTGTCATCGTGGTATATCTTCCTTCAAGTCTGCTATGACGTATGCCGCTGCAGTCCAGGCGGCAGTGCATAGGTCCAAGGCGCGTGGATCCTCCAGGGTCATCATGTCGCCGTTAGAGTGGTGGAACCAGTAATAGCGAGCACTAGCGGTGACGAGACTGGAGCCAGGAATGCCCATATCGGTCCACTCCCTGATGTCCGGCCCTCCGTCCTGCGGTATGCTGAACCGTGTCGCATTCAGGGGAGCCAGCAACCTGGCAACAAGGAAACAATAAAATATATTTAATATTAAGAACAAAGGTAAGATGATGACTGTTGTTTAAAGGGGTGGAACAATGAGGTGATATTAAAACTCAACATTTTTCTAGGCTTCACCGCACGCCTTGTGCAGTCCTTGGTGATACTGTCGAGCCGTGCAACCTCTAGCACCCTGAATTTTTATCCACGTTATCTGCTGCTGATTGGAAAACATTGTGACCGTCTTTTGCTAGGGCTTTCTCACAACTACTTGTCTTCACGTGACCAGTGCAAACAAACGGGAGAGGGGTTGGTTCTTAAGTTTAGGGGCTGCGACAACGCGGTCATGTAGCCCCGTGTACTTTGGGTGTGTGTAGAATCTGTGTGATAACCGGTGTTAATTGTGATGACTGCATTAGTGTGTGTTATCTGTTTTTTAATTTAAGTACAGACTGCAACTTAGAATTTTTCAAATAGTTCCTACTTTTGCCGCCAAGCGCCACCGTCAACGACTACTAGGCCAAGTTCAGAACTTAGCTACCAGACGCCACTGCAGTCGGCTCTTGGCAACGAACGTAGAAACCTAAGAGCGTTGTTTACATTCTTAACCTATCCAATTTAGCTTCACACAGGTGCAATTAGTGGAAGGTTCTTTAACACACCATAAATCTATGACATGGGACCGCCGGCTTTACTTCCCCTCCGAAGGAAAGCATACTGAGGGATTTATAACGCTCTTAAAAATCCGACGGCTTCGGCCGGGTTTGAACCCGCTATCTTTGGCATAGAAGCTCAGCATGCTACCGACTACGCCACCGAAGCTGCCAATGGGAGAGGGGGGTGGGCGAGCTCATGTGCTCTGAGGGAGGGGATGCAGGTTAGCAACCTTTGGTACCAATGGCAGAGCCCAACACCGTTGCAACATAGCACAGCAGCATGGTTGCCAAGAAAGAAAAAAAAGGAAAGAAAAAAAAAACAACTCTTGTATATATTGTTATGGACTATTGAAAAAGGAGATAACTAAGTGATGACATGTTTTGCCCGTCAAGGGAGCATCATCAGATCGAAATTTACGAGACGGCTATACAAAACACTACCAAACCTACAGGGACACTCACGGACAGTCTCTGCCCTCCAAAAACAAAAAGTAAGATGAGGCTTCATTAAAGAAAATTGTGATTGTGGAGATCAGACCACAAAACACAAGCTTTCCTATCGACTGTGTCCAACACCCGGTATTATAGATGATCTATCGTCAGGTCTTGGAGAAAGCACTGACAGTGGCCAAGTTTTGGTCCAATGTAATATGTTTGTAACTGTGGATGTTTCTGACACAAGCAAAAAAATAATCGTTGTCATATGTTTAGCAACATGTTGCTGTTGATAAGCTACCATGGATTTGAGTATTAGTCGATTATAGATTTACAATTAAGTTTTGTCGCACAGCATAGCCGTGCTCGTTAAATCGTGCACAACGACCGTGTGGGCAGTTGCAGCAAGTTTAGAGATCGTAGGTTCAAATCCCGGTGCTAACAATGGCTATCCCGAGTGTTGCTCTTTCCACACTCCCTCCAGGAAAATGCAGGGATAGTACCTTATTTCAAGTCCCGATGCACTTACCTCATCCCTGTCCCCAATACAGATACACACACAACTACAGTCAACACATAAATACAGGTTATCACACACATAACTACGTGGGGATGATAACCATGATGTCCCAAGCTCCTAAAAATGAATTAACAACAATCCATTGTGGTAATCAAAAGTTTACCTAGTTCCGCCTTGTCAATACAATATATTCAAAATTTCGTGATACAATCACATGTCACACTCTACATAGATACATGTTTCGATGCCTATAAGTATTGGCATCACTTAAAAATCCCTTTGTAAAAACATTGAGTGTAATAAAATGTTGACATAAACACACATTAAAATCACATATACACTGAAACACTTTAAAAGTTTTCTTAAAAGGTTTTAAAATTATGGTAGGCACACGTTGAAGGTTTAATAGTCTATCTTGAGGTTTTCAGAGTTCAGTTCAAGATGTTTCCGAAATTGGTCAAGGGTTTCCATTCCCAACTGGAAAGCTAGGAGTAAGAAAATTATTATATAATACAAGGAAAATTTGAAAAAGTATCCTTACATATTTGTAAAACTTACGTAATTTGTGGCCAGAGTCAAACAGAGGCGTGCTGTGCTCTATGGAGGCTGTGCTACACTGAGTTGGCATACTGCCACGGAAGTGGCCAGCGGGGCTGTGCGAAGTAGGGGAAGTGAGGGGTGAACTTAAGGAGTTAGCTAACTATGACCTACTGTGCGGCGAAAACGAATGAGAGGGGTGTGGTACATTGGAAAACAAATCAACTGTTATGGACAATTTCTACGGTGGTTTGAATTTCGTTCTATAATTACTTAATGCTTCATAAAGTACGTTATTGTTTTCGAAATGTATCTCATTTAGATTAGTTAGGGGAGCTGTTCTTTGGGTATATTGTATACTAGCGGTCCCGTGCGAGAAATCTCGCATGTTCATAAACCACACGTTCCCCAATAGGTTTTGCAAATCGAACACTTCTTACAAAAATTTATATTTAAGAAATTGGAATGCAATTTGTCACTGATAATGTCGTTTGTGTGCTGAGTGTGCTGTAACACTCACCGGTTATTCGATATTTATGAAATTATACGATTTGAGTACTCATTCCTTTCAATAGGGGCCGATAACCTCGATGTTAGGCCCCTTAAAACAACAATTATCATCATCACAACCTTTCAAATCCATGCAAAATGATAAAGGAGAGCCCTCATAATGTTAAAATTACATGAAATGGGCGTCGCAGTGGCCAAAATGTGAAGTGGACCGCAATTATGGAGCGTATCAACAGTATCTGCAAATCGCACACTTCGTACATTTTTTAAAAGTCTTCTTTTAAATAAATTATTGATATTTATGGAATTAGAGTGCCATTCGTCACTGCTAATGTCTATTCTCTCTCATTTGAATGCTCATTTTCATGATCGGTCGCTTGTGAGTGCCGCAGGAGGGATTTATACTACTGAAATAATATATATGATTTTGAATATATTGTATTGACGAGGCGGAACTAGGTCAACTCTTGATTATTATAGTAAGTCAATAGGGAAAAATGGGTGACTCTATGAGTCAAAAAGAATCCATTGTGGATCAAGAACTTACTTTCTTATCCTTCCACATCCATGTTTATACACCTCATTCACATATAGAGTTTTTCTTCTGAAATAGGTGGCTTCAGTGGCGTAGCTGGTAGCATGCTGAGCTTCTATGCCCAAGGTCGCGGGTTCAAACCCGGCGGAAGTCGTCGGATTTTTTAAGAGCATTAAAAATCCCTCAGTATATCTTCCTTCGGAGGGGAAGTAAAGCCGGTGGGCCCATGTGATAGATTTATGGCATGTAAAAGAACCTTCAACTAACTAAAATTGTATGAAGCTAAATTTGTAGGTTAGATTTGATTAATGCTCTATTAGTTCCAAGGTTCGCCACCAGTTGCTGGCTGCAATGGCATCTAGTAGCCAAGTTTACAGCTAGGAGTCGTTGACAGTAGCAAAAGTAGGAACTACTTGAAATTGATCGTCTGCAGTCCTTACCTGAATTACCACACACTAATGCAGCCATCACAATTAACACCAGTTATCAGACAGATTCTACACACACCCAAAATACACGGGGCTACATGACCGTGTTGTCGCAGCCCCTAAACTGAGGAACCAACCAACCTTCTCAAATCTGCCTTAACCATCACCTTCTTCAAAGGTCTCGTGCCTTTAACTCTCGAGCAAGGATGCAAACTCCACGATTATGAAGACAGCTGATCACCATACAATTAAATCCTTGACTTTTCTCCTCCATTATCTGTAGGTGTACAAACTATCGCCAACACTAGCATTCTATGTTTTCACTCCAGATTGTGGCGGCTTTGGTGGCGTAGTTGGTAGCATGCTGAACTGCTGAGCACAAGAGAAGCGGGTTTAAACCCGGCCGAAGTCGTCAGATTTTTTTAAGAGCGTTAAAATCCTTCAGTATGCCTTCCTTTGGAGGGGAGGTAACGCCAGCGGTCCCATGTCATAGATTTATGGCATGAAAAAGATCCTTCCACAGACTAAACTTGTGTAAAACTAAATTTCTAGGTTAGATTTAGTTGGAACGCTCAATCAAAGTTCCAACGTTCACCACTAGGTATCATTGACATCTGGTAGCGAATGTTTGAAATTGAACGGAACTTGTAGCTCACCGTATGGGTGTCTGCTAATAGCAGCCAATGTCCTCGGCCACTCCCGGCACTAAAAGCCATACAATAAATAAATACTCCAGACTGTTTAATTTCAGCCTCTCTTACATGGTCCCTTCTTGTTTTTCCCAACATACAGTACTCCTCAGGAACTTAGCCAGAATTTTACTTTCCTGAGCCTTGGGGTTACTCAAGTAGCAATTATAATCTGATTAATTATTTTTATGTCTTGACAAACCACTAGCAGAACTGGATGTAATGATGAAGGATGGTTCCTCTTGATCCCACCATGACATCAATTACCGTATACGCCTGAAAATAAGCCGCACTCTTTATTGAAATTAATCATCATCATCATCATCATCATCATTTTGAACCGGGTGCGGTGAATGAACGTTCTCCATTTATTTCCCTCCAAGAATGTTTCCTCCTCCATCATCATCATCATCATTTTCCATCTCCAGTTTCCTGGGTGTGGCAAACAAGCACTTTCCATCTTGCCCGATCTTGGTCCACCATTTGTTCTTGGACATCGTCCCAGTTAAAACCATTCTTCTCCACCTCTGATCGAACTGTCTGTATCCATCGTCTCCTTGGTCTTCCTCTTGGTCTCTTCCCTCCGACATCCAGGTTGAAGTACTTCTTAGCTGTTCTAGAGCTATCCTTCCTCATTACATGGCCATACCACTGAAGGCTGCGTTTCCCCAGAAAGTTGGTAACAGGGACACTGATGCCAGCTGTTGCTCTGTGTACCTCATTTCTGACCTTGTCTCTCCTGGTATTTTGGTTCATAGTCCTAATAAATCTCATTTCTGTGGCTTGAATTCTACTGTAATCCTTACTTAGCAATGTACATGTTTCCATACCATAAGTAAGGATTGGAACAAAGTACGTGTGATACAACGTTGCCTTTGCTGCCAAGGGTATATTTTTTTCTCAAAGTGCCGAACTTGGTTATAGAAATGTGATGCTTTCTGTGTCCTATTTAGAATTTCTTGTTTGAGGGTGTTATCCTTGGAGACAATACTTCCAAGATACTGGAAGTGAGAAACGGATTCTAGTTTTGCTCCCTCCCCCTCCATAATTTGCTGTAAATCCAGACCTCTCCCTGCAAGATCATTTCTAACCTGCTCGATGCATCTCTTCCTTGATCGACTTCTTGGTCTCTTTCCTTTCAGTTCTTTCTCAAACCACACTCTAGCTGTTCTTTGTTGTCCAATCTTTTGAGATGACCGAACCATTTCAGCCAGATATCATTAATGATGATGATGATAATTGTTGTTTTAAGGGGCCTAACATCTAGGTTATCGGCCCCTAATGATCTGGGTGATAGCAAAAATGAGAATGAAATGGAAACCAGAACGAAAATTATGTGAGACGGAAAATACGTACAAAGAGAAACTCAGATTGAAACAACTCACAATATGGTCTTACAAAAGGGAATTTAGAACGAAAAGATTCACAAAAAGAATAGATTAAAAAGACCCACAAAACGTAGGCTAGATTCAAAATACGTACAAAATGCAATGTAGCGTCGAAATACTTACAAAATGCAACTGAAATTCAAAATACTTACAAAATGCAAATGAGATCGAAAATACGTACAAAATGCAATTGAGGTTCAAAATACTTACAAAATGCAATTGAAATTGAAAATACACAATGCAATTCAGATTGAAATAGGCCCTATCCCAGTTCCAATCCAAATTATTCACAATGTGCAATTGAAATTCAAAATACTTACAAAATGCAATTGAAATTGAAAATGCTTACAAAATGCACGGGAGATTCAAACGACTCATGTGGATTGACAATACTTACAAAATGCAATTTAGATTGAAAATACTTGACAAAATGTAATTTAGATTCAAAATACCCACAAAATGCAATTGAGAATCAAAATATGTGCAAAATGCCCACCAAACAAAATGCAATTCAGATTCAAAATTCGTGCGAAATGCGGTTTTGGTTGAAAATACTTACAAAATGCAATTGAAATTCAAAATACTCACTAAAAGGCCCGTCTACCTGCATTGAAAGACTTACTAAAAAGCAATTTAGATTGTCAATCTTTACAAAATGCAATTGAGGTTGAAAACAATTGCGAGATGTAATTTAGATCGAAAAAACTTACAAAATGCAACGTAGATCAAAAATGCCGTAAAAAACCGCTAAAAGGGAATTTAGATACACGGTGAACCAAGTAACAAAAACAGTGCGGGAATCTTAAAGAGAAAAGGAAATACAAGGAAAAGAGGAGCGGAGAGGAGAGGGTCCGCCCCAAAGGTAAGGGACAAAAGAGGAAAACGGACCCAGCTCAAGAATCCCTCGGGGTCGCCAACTCCCGAACTCACCAGCCGTGAGCCCCTGAGGGTGTAGCATTATCGAGGGTGCACCAGAAGTGGTGGGGCTACATACACCCTGCCTCCTTAAGGGCCTTGAGAACAAGGCAGGTGGTAAAAGGAAAAGAAAATGAAGGCTGACCCCTCACAGAAGGAGGGTATCAGGAAAGATGAGACAAGGGCCAATTAAGGCGGGAAAGTGAAAGACTCCCTAGGTCTCGGATAACCTAATACCGTCGGGGTCGGAAGAGAACAAAAGGCGACCAAGGGAGGTCGACAGGAAAGAAGACGGAGAGGAGCCCGGCACAAGTAAGTGGAAGCAATGCCGGACTCAGCTGGGGTCCCGTGGTCGCCAACCCACGTCCCACTAAGATCTCATTAAATTCACTACCTACACTTGTATATGTCTTGTACCGTATAAAAATGCCAAGTTACTGCATTAGCCCAACCGATCACTATACCCTACCGCAGAAGATTCAACTTCCGGAAAGCTAATTGGGAGAAATTTAGTTCTACTTTGGATAGTTTTGTAGCTGGTATCCAGCCAACACCAGATGAATACGATACATTTGTGAATGCTGTGAAGAAGGCTTCACGGTTGTCGATGCCTCGAGGGTGCAGGACACAATACTTCCATGGCTTAACACCTAAAACAGCCGATCTGATGAGTAATTATCTTTCACTCTTCGAAGATAACCCACTTAGTGACGAAACCATTTCAGCAGGAAAAGAGCTAATATCCACCATAGCATTGAACAAGAGAGAAAGATGGCTGAAACTTATGGAGGAAACTGACTTCTCTGTTGATAGTCAGAAGGCTTGGAGGCTGCTAAAGAAATTAAATAACGATCCAACTAAGAGTTCCACACATGCAAACATCACTGCCAATAACATCGCATCACAGCTCATAAATAATAGCACACCAAGATCGTCATTTAGAAAATCAGATTTCAAACTTCAGGATAAGGTACACAATCAGAACAGTGAACTCACAAGGCCATTTGATCTCCATGAACTAGAAGCTGCCGTCCGTACATGTCGGAATGTCAAGGCAGCAGGACTGGATGATATTTGTGTTGAACAAATTAAACATTTTGGCAATGTCACGAAAATTTGGCTTCTAAATCTTTATAATCACTGCATTGCATTTTTCAAGATCCCAAAATTATGGCGCAAGGCTCGTGTAATAGCTATTTTAAAGCCTGGCAAATTGCCAAATGATCCTAAAAGTTTCAGACCAATCTCTCTTCTTTGTCATCTTTATAAGATCCTAGAGAGAATGATCCTGAATCGTTTAACTCTTGTAGTTGATCCTCTTCTAATCCCTCAACAAGCTGGGTTCAGACCAGGCAAAAATTGCACTTCTCAAGTCCTACACCTTACTCAGTTCATAGAAGATGGTTTTGAAAGGAAAAAGATCACAGGTGTAGCTTTTGTTGATCCCTCTGCCGCATATGACACCGTAAACCACAGAATATTGTTACATAAACTCTATAACCTAACGAACAACTATGGATTCACTAACATGATAGCTACACTTCTTCAGGATCACCGGTTCTTCGTTGACTTCCAAGGACATCGCAGCCGTTGGAGAACTCAGAAGAATGGATTGCCCCAGGGAAGTGCATTGTCTCCTATTTTATTTAATGTGTACACCAATGATCAACCACAGCCTCAAGGGTGTAAAAGCTTAATTTACGCTGATGATCTTGCTCTTTCTGCCCAATCAAAACAGTTTGAAGTTGTCGAGCATACACTCACTCGTGCTCTCAAACAGCTGGGTACTTACTATGAAAGGAACCAACTCATGCCCAAGACTCAAGTATGTGCCTTCCACCTGAAACATAAACAATCTAGTCGGAAACTTGAAGTATTCTGGAATGGTATGTTATTGGATCATTGTTTCCATCCCAAATATCTAGGTGTCACCTTGGACCGTACACTCACATTCAAGGAGCAGTGCTTTAAGCTAAAACAGAAGATCTCTACGAGGAACAGCCTCCTCCGTAGACTGGCAGGGACTAACTGGGGCACCCATCCCCAAACGTTAAGGACAACAGCAATGGCCTTATGCTATTCAGCAGGAGAATATGCCAGTCCTGTGTGGTACAAGTCAGCCCATGCAAAGCAGGTGGATGTAGCCTTAAATGAGAGCTGCAGGATTATTACAGGTTGCTTGAGGCCAACTCTCATCAGTAAAGTGCACTATCTTGCAGGGATTGCTCCACCTGACATCAGAAGAGAAGTGGTTGCAAACAACGAAAGAAGTAAATCATCTGTTATGACCTCACACCCACTCTTCGGATATCAACCTGCTGAGAGGAGATTAAAATCGAGAAAGAGCTTCCTAACAACTACTCAACCATTACAAGGAACAGCAGCAGCAGCTCGAGTGGCCGTGTGGAAGGAGAGGACCAGCAATCTGTCTGAATGGATGGAACCAAAGGAATCTCTACCTCCTGGTCACACAGAGAACTGGCTAATCTGGAAGTCCCTGAACAGACTGAGGGTGGAAGTTGCAAGATCCAGGGACAACTTATATAAGTGGCATTTTCCGACCAAGACAGTCCTGTGTGATTGTGGCGCAACCCAGACAACACAACACCTCTTCTCCTGTCCATTGTGCCCGTACAGCTGCACAATGAATGACTTGACTGAAGGTAATTCAAGTGCTATCGAAGTGGCTAAGTTCTGGGCAGAAACTGTTTGAAGTCGTCTGTTTAACACATAATTTGTACTTCTGACACGAATAAATAAATAACCGTATAAAAAGGAATGCTAATTTGCAAGTACACGCCAACAAAGCAACAATACACTCTGCAAGAGAAACCGGCGGCATTTATTGACAACAATGCAAACTTTTGTTTTGGCATTGAAATTGTCATTCAGTAACACGGTATTGTTTCATAAGCTTGAATAATCTATGGTAGCTCAGTTTCAGTAAGAACTGTACGAAAGTTTAGAGTGGTTAAATATGTTATTTTCGCCTTTTATTTGATCGTTCCGTTGTACATATAAAGCAGTGAAGTTGCTTACACATTAAGGGTTTAGACCATTCATGCTTCATGGTACACCAAATCATCCGAGTCCATCATTAAAGGGTTCAAGATATGCTGCATATCAAATGCATTGGATGGCAGCGAGGATGACGTTCTGTGGGACAAGGAACGAAGAAAGTGAGGAGAATGAAGAAAATAGTGAGAGTAATGAAGTGAATATTGGCAGTGATGACAGTGAATAAGACAATGATGGTATTGTGTTAGGTGGCAGTGTTGTGTATTACACGTCAGCAAAAATATGTTTACATGTTGGTAAGTACAAGAAAATAAATGTGTCTTTCCTTACGGTAATTCGGAAGAGGCTTATTTTCGGGCATAAACTTTTTTCCTTTTTCCTCTCCCATGGTGGCCACTCAAATTGGTCAACGATTTTCCAGGAGTAATTCTCATTTTTCAAGACTTAAAAATAAGCGCGAGTGTGGGGGGGGGCTTTATCGGTTGCCTACTTCAAGACCAAAATAAAGCAGTTGTGTTTGGTTTACTTATACAGATGTGGCCAAAAATTAGTGGCGATTGCGTAATTGATACACACAAATGATTAAATTGTTGTTTTAAAAAAGCCTTTGTGACTCAAAAATCCGCTTTAATAAAAAGAGAAAAGAATGCCGCCTGCAAAATGTCTTTCGTTAACGATAGAGTGCTCATCCAAAACCGCAGCGGGAGTATGATTTAAGATAAAACACGGCGCGTAAAATTCCAGTAAAAAATAAGCAGGGTTTGCAGAGCGACCACTAGATGGCCCTTGCTACCCCATCTGCGATATCATGACGTCGAGGACTAAGAGCGGACTGGGAATTTTAGTAGTGGATGGAAAGATTTTTATAATTAATTAACAGTGGCCATTTTCCAGGAGTTTTCCAGACCTATTAAAAATCCAGGAGTTTTCCAGGAGTAGTGGCCACCATGTCTTCTAAAAGTAAGGGTGCGGCATATTATTGGGCCATTAAGGTACCAGGATGTCTGACTTTTCAGTATAGCTGGTGAAAGGACTTGAAACACGCGGGGAAAGACTGTTGACAGGCGTTTGGATTGTTGCTGGTATGGTGGGTTATAAATAAAAAAAGACTTGTCAAAAAGTGAAAGGTTATCAGACTTTTGGTGTTTTCTTGTAGTACTTACATGGCTGTGCTACCTACCTGTCTGGTAATAATATCGTATGGCCTCGGGTGCAAGCTTTGTTATTCGACACCCAGAGGGGAGCTTGCATATCGAATTTCGTCGTACCTTGGAATGCTATGGAAGTCAAGGAGGTTAGATATCTAAGCTCCTTGACAATATAGAGCTTTCTAGTAGAGAATGGAGGAACTTTGTGCTGGCGGAAAATCCAGAGATTAATTTTGCCGTTATGAACACGGCCTACTGAATTCAAAAGGGTTCTTAATATGCCAACAACGTATGACATGCAGGTCGTGATTTTTGTCGCCTTTCAAACATCACTTACCACGGCCAGGTGCGAACTTGCAAGCTTGGGGTTGGTAGTCCGACATGTTAACCACTCTCCCACCGTGGCATGCGCCTGCCTGGTGAGACTGAGCTCGTTGGGAGTTATAGCTTTGAAGAGCTATTGATGGCATGAAATCCCCATCTTTGAAGATGGCGGTGTTTTCGGTTGTGGAGATTGTTCTCACCCTTATTACAACTTGGTCCTTACTTTTCCCTTCTCTTTGTCCCCATTTCCATTTGCCTTTATTTTGTTTGTCCTTTTATCTGTGTTCCTATCCTGTTCCTGTCCAATGACTGATACAGTAAACCCAACATCCCTGATTACGAATCAGTTCTAATAGAAGTGAGAACAGAGTTAGAAAGACATACAGTGAAACCCCTCAAATCCAAACAAATTGGGGCTGAAGCCTGTTTCGATTAGCCGAAACATATCTGTAACATAATAACCAGCCCTCATGCCCTTTTGCTTTACGGCTTTCACCATAGGATTGAAAATATGCAATGCACTGTTTTCTTGTTTGACGATAAATTAAAGAGTGTTTCCATTTATAAGAGGAAGAAACAATTTTCATACCTTTTCTTTCACAAGAATCTGCAAAACATTTGCCCATTTGTTCAATTCACCATCGTATACCTAGGTCAACTACAGTCTTATTTATTTCACGTGTAGCTGTCTGTTGGCAATGTATGTTTAACATTTAATTCTTACATGTATGCCTAGAAATTTATCGTGAACGGTCTGAAATTTAACACTGGGATAGTTTGCAGAATGTCTAATTTCTTGGTAAATGTTTACGAACGGATGAGAATTTAATCTGTTATTCGGATTGGTCTGCCTTTGGGTATGGCGAACCCATTGTACAAATAGCCTAAATATGATACTGTAGTGTGTTTGTGTGTGTCGAGGCCTTGAATGGGGGTCCTTGATTCACATCCCGACCCAGACAACTGAAACCGGGAAGAAGAAGAGAATGACCAGCCCTCGTTACGGTATAGGACTGTGCATAGCGAGTCTGATCCAAAGTCAACATGACGGCAATGTAGCTAGTGACGGTGAGGAAGAAGAAACTTCGACAGACAATGTGACTTATACTGAAGCTGCACATCGCACTGCGCTTCGTAGAACAACACGCAGCAGCCACGCCTAACGATGTCATGTTCATGCGAAGCTGGCGCGCAATTGCCTCCGCGGGAAGGTTTTTGTCACTTTGACAATTGAAGATAACGGATTTCAAATCAAAGATTAACTAATATTGTGTGTGTTTCTATTGTTATTTCATTGTTTTTGCAAAGTGATTACCCTAAGGAATTACAATAACCAAGTTCTCCGTTTTTCATTCCTGAATGAGGTAAGTATGGAGGCACATTTACACTTTGTTAGGTATGGTATGCTAACTGTACTTCTTTGTTAATATCTCAACTGATTATGTAAAATAAGGTTATAATGGACAATCTGAGAACGAGATGAAACTAGGATCACTGCTTCCGAGATGAGGTTTATGAGACGCAGAGCAGGATACACACATTGGGACCACAAAAGGAATGAGGACGTGATGAAAGACAGAACCTGTATTAAACTACATAGTAACCTGCGGTTCTCGAGAGAGCAGAGATGAAGAGCATAGAGGCCATCATCATCATTAGTCACCGGCTTAGATGGATCGGTCATGTCCAATGCATGAATGACGACAGACTTCCACGAAAAATCCTGTACAGCGAGCTCAGCACGGGCAAGAGACCTCTAGGAGCACCTCGGAAGCATTACAAAGACCAGCTTAAACCTTGAGGAGTGTAGCCATTGATCCTGATAATTGGCATACTCTTGCGGAAGATCGCGCACGTTGGCGTGCAGCCACCTCGGCTGCGGTTTCACATTTTGAAGAACGCCGAAGGCAGGAAATGGAAACTCGTCAGAGGAGAAAGCTGCGCCAGATATTGCCACGTCCTCCACCTTCCATCATCTGTATCGTGTGCGGCCGTATGTTCTATGCCAGAATTGGTCTCTAGAGTCACCAGCGACATCACCATCGAGTGAATACAAATTAGTAATGCAGGAAAGAAACATACACTTGGATACGAGTATTGGCCGCCGCTGCCGCCAAACCTATAGGAAGAACTGGAGAGACCACATCAGCAGAATGCCTAGGGAACGAGTCCCAAAGCAGATTGTACAATAACAACCAAAGGGGGTTCGATCTATTGATCGTCCAGCTAAAAGATGGAATGAGACCGTAACAGGCCACATGGCCTAATACTTGACTGGCAGATGATGATGATGATGATGATGATGATCTGGGTTATAATGTAGAATACTCAGTGAGATTCTTTTGCTGGAGCGGGGCCGGTGGCCGACAGCAGGGCGTGCGCGCCTTCCACCAGACAACCGAGCTCGGGCCACAAGGTTGCGCGAGGCGGAGGCGAGCTAACCAGGGTCATTGAAGTCATTAAGTCACTAAGCTTTCATCAACGAGGGTGTGTAGTGTCAGCGCACAGATAAGAAGGTAACATAAACAACAGCTGCAAGATTTAATTAAAGAAGCACAGATGTTTTTTTCTTGGGAATCTTGATGACCTCACCACACCAGTTAAAGGTTAGAATTTATCTTTTCACAGAAGATGCTAAAAATGTTCTCCTTCAGCTGACAGACAGTAACTTTGGAAGTTACATTGTTACATTATGTAACTACTCCTGTACCACCCTGCGTGTTTACTGTAATTAATCGAAGCACAGAACCTAAGCCTGTTTGATGTTTAATTGTGGGCTAATATACAAAGTGTACTGATCAATTACCCGCACTCAAGTGGAGCTGGAGAACAATATACGGCAGCAGATATCCCTCGCAACAGAAGGGAATTACGTGTAAACGCAAATTTATTTACACGATATAACGCCTGTCTGTCAGCTGAAGGAGAACACACTCAGTATCTCCTGTGGATAGGCAAATTCTTTAATTATGATTTCCTGGTGAATTCACCATCAATTAATGTGCTTTGTTAAGGTTTCCACCTGCACACAATCCGCGGTGTGAGCTCGGTTGGCTGGCGGAAGGCGCGCACGCCCGTCAGCCAGCCGCCAGCCCTGCTCCAGCAAAAGAATCACCCTTTGTAATTGTTTTACGACTGAATAAATAAGTTTCTCTTTTTTGCGTGTGTTTTTCAAACTTAAAATTATCGAAGAAAACTCCTTCGGATCACCCAGGATTTCGGATTTGAGGGGTTTCACTGTACAACACAATTATTCAGGATATTCTATTTTAAGTTGCAGAAACGTTGAGAATTACCAAGAATGAAGAATATCAATTACAGGTTTATGAAAATAAAATTCATAGAAAAATTTTGGGCTTTGCATTAGAAGCCATTTCTTTAAGTGATGCCTTAGTAATCGAAATTTAATGTTTTCCAGTCGGTCAACAGGATTGTTTATTCTGCTTCGGTTAATGCACCTGTTATTGTTTTTGGAATTTGTTGGTTGGGTCTTTTCCCAGTTCCTTGATTCCATTATTATTCTGAAATTCTATCGATTTGTTGATGTATTCCGTTTTGTTCAAGATTACTGTGTATTATCCTTATCTGCTTTCCTAACGTCTAGGACCTGTTTTTATATATTTTGTTTCAATGACTTTAGCTCTTTTAGAGGTATGTTGCCATGAGTGCTGTTGCTTTTGCTCTCTCGTTTGAGGATTTCTTTTACCCTCTCTTGGTGGCTAGATATTTGGTTATTTCCCTATCTTGAACTGGAAGCGTGGCTAGCTATCTCAATATCTGCAATTAATTGTTTGATGTTGCGAGTTGTGTGTGCATCCGTACAATTGTATTTCAATCCTTTGACTAACAAAATCATTTTGTTCAACTGAAAAACATTAAATTTCCATGACTGTGTCAAAAAATTGGAGAAAGAGATCAAAATTAAAAATTCACGCACTCCCAGAGCAAGCCCCAATATTTGACATTATAAACAGTAAAAAAGACTGCAGTAGGCTGGCCATCTTCTAAGGATGGAGGGAACAGGATGATCCTGCAGACTTATAAGGATTTGCCACGGGGGGGAAAAGACCTAGACCAGTTGGTAGACACGAAGCACCATGTGGAAGACTGGCAGGAAACTTTTCCAAGACACAATTCAATGGAGGCATTTAGCGAGATGGGCACGGGATCTTCACAGTCCCACAGAAGCCTTCAGAGTGAGTGACAGAAAGAAACTAGGAAAAGGAGCCATTGAAGATGAATTTATTAATGTATATTTAATACTGTACATTAATTTTTAAAAATAAATACACTATACAAACTTCACAAGAAAAATAAATACAGCAGCATTACTCGTTTAGAATAATTCAGTATCATTTGTCGTGCTTGGCAAAGCAAAAATACCTTAATCTCTCTCAGGGCTAGAGACTGACCACTTCCTTGAAAATACACTGAACTCCCAACATTTCATGGTAATCAGAGCACAGATTTGGATGGACAATTGAAAACAGCAAATTATCTGCAAAAAAACAACCTTCCATTTAATGGTTTAATGAATAAAATGCATTATGTTATCTGGTGCAAACCGAGTTGAGAGAAACTTTACAACGTAGTTCATAATCCCACCTAATTTTAAGAATTCCCCATTCCCACAAGGTGTGTATTTTCATGTTAATTTCAAACACGGATAATTCAAATTACGATTTTGATTCTGAGATTGCATTTCAAATTTTTCCCTCGTTTCCAATAAAAACAATAAAAAGAACTTTGAAGCCAATTTTCAGTGTTACCTTATTAACAATTAATACTGTATTTTCAGTTGGTCAACACATGATATTGATAGTCATAATAATAATAAAATTAAAATAATAATAATAATAATAATACAAAGAACAGTACAAGAAGAGTCTTGTGTAAGGTAAGGAAGCAAGGATCCCTGTTACGTAGCACATTCCTGGCAATCCAGAGCAAATCGGTCAACCCTGGCACTTGTGTCCAGCATCGAGTCCCTGTAAGAGCAAGTTTATCTCAGTCGGCCAAGGCATGTGACATGGTAATGCCCAGAAGAACAAAGGAAAATATTCCACAATTCTGGCACACAACCCGAAGCAATACTATCGAGGTATATCTGCCGACATATCCGCTATCACATAAGCGGCTGCCGTCCACACGGCGGTACACAGATCCAAGACTCCGGAATCTTCCACGCCCATCATGTCACCGTTGGAATGGTGGAACCAGAAGTACTTGTCGTTGGCGTTGATCAAGCTCGAGCCGGGAACGCCCATATCAGTCCATAGTCTGATGTCTGGTCCACCATCTTGAGGGGTTGAGAATTGTGTTGCGTTCACCGGAACCAGCAACCTTATACAAAGACATGAGCCATAGATAGTTTGATTTATCAGGAGCTCTTCGGACACAACATTGACGGGTTTGTGCGTTAGTGGGTAACAAAAAGTAACACTTGGGAGACTGGGGTTAATTTAACTGTGGCTAGGCTGCCGGAACCTGTGTGATTTCGTAATATACACCCTGTACTTTGTTCTTCTTACAATTAAGCACTGAAAGTACCGTATTTCCACGCATAATCGTCACCCTTTTTTAGCCTAAAATTTGTGGAAAAAAGCAGGGTGCGACGATTATGCGAAGAATATTCAAGTTCAAAGAATTTATCATTATTTGCTACACGGGCCAGTCATTCGCGTAGCGTGAGTCATAGCCTGCAGTTAGAGACAGGCTTCTTTCTTCTAACAAGGTCACGACAGGTTAAAGCTCGCAGAATGTGCTGACGAAGCTGGCCGTTCGCGTCACAGTTCATAGCCCACAGGCATAAAGACGAGATTACTTTCTCCTGACAAGATCATGCCAGATAAGGCCTATAAGCAAGTGGAATGTGCGCTGGCCGCTCGCGTCACAGTTTATAGCCCGCAGGCATAAAGACGAGATTACTTTCTGCTGACAAGATCACGCCAGATTAGGCCTATAAGCTCGTGGAATGTGCTAATTAATGAGGCTGGCCGCTCGCGTCACAGTTCATAGCCTGCAGGCATAAAGACGAGATTACTTTCTGCTGACAAGATCACACCAGATTAGGCATATAAGCTCGTGGAATGTGCAATGGCCGCCGCGTCACAGTTCATACCCCGCAAGCATAAGGACGAGATATTTTTCTTCCGACAAAGTCGCGTCAGGTTATAAAGTCGCAGCGCAACTCACTGGCGCACAAATAAGAATATGCTATGCGATGACATTTTATAAACCTATTTTAGTGTTTGAAAAGTGGGGTGCGACGATTATGTGGTGGCGACGGTTATGC
Organism: Meconema thalassinum; assembly: GCA_946902985.2. Lineage (NCBI taxonomy): Eukaryota > Metazoa > Arthropoda > Insecta > Orthoptera > Tettigoniidae > Meconema > Meconema thalassinum. Next base: position 149,466,131 of record OX336395.1, on the reverse strand, counting down.
GAGGAAATACGGTAATAACTACGTTAACCCTTGCAATGCTATGTTTTATATCTATACATATTCTCGGTGTGTTACGAAACCAAAGCTTCACAAGGAAAAAGTGGTCTATATCCCCTTTGGAAATTTCCTTGACCTTCTCATGCACCATTTAAACTGATCTGAGGCCGCACATGTCTTCACAGGCGTAACAAAGCGAGTTTTTGCATGGACACCAAGAGCCCGTTGATGAGCCAGCTTGGTATTCCGAGGCGAAACCCCACACAAAGCAAGACATAAACCTAGAAAAATTGCCGAGTTTTAATTCACTGGCTATGAAAGCCAGTATACATTTTTAACCTACTTTTCACATTTTGCAAAAATTAGGAAAAAGTAGACTTATGAGATCCTTCTGTCTGTCTTAATTGCACTCATTCCAGGTTCCGTATTGACCATGTTAACATGAAGTATAACATAAATTTCTCGCCAAATCAATACTTTTTACTTACATAAAAATTCTACAGGTACATGTTTCGAAGACACACAATGTTTTCTTCCTCAGCCCACTTATTGGTGTAAAACATCATATAACATCGATAACCTCACTAAATAACAAAAACACCAATTTTTAAATACATGTAACTTCCATACTATCAATTGGATTTCAACCAAATTTCGTATGTGCTATGTGTACCATAACAGATATGACTATACGTATTCTTAAGAGCACTCAGGGCTGCCAACTGTTAATAAATTTTGTTTATATTTTTCACCCTAATATCAATATATCAGAAAGTATGCAAGCCAACAGCTCTAAACTTTGCTCACGTACAGTACCTGACATTCTAGATTAATTTGGAGTAAATAAAATACGTCAGTGCTGCCAACATGATTCTAAGCTGCTGATAGGCCCAATTTTAAAATACATGCAACTTCTATACTAACAAATGGATTTCATCCAAAATTGGCTCACAATAATCATAATATTTCAGATTATTTCTGACCAACACATGCATGACATTGATGCAACATGATTTTACGCGCGCTGATAGATCCAATGTCTAACTGCACGTAACGTCCATGCTATTCATTGGACTTCAACCAAATTTTGCATTCTGTACCTTAAGAGATAGAACTAAGAATAATTTCAGTCACCAGGCCTGCCAACTGTAGTGCTCTATTTGGCTACATTATGCCAGGTATATTTCGAACTAATTAGAAATTTCGATATTACCAACTTAATTTCATCATTATTCAAGATAGATCGATATAGATTAATCATTGGCATGAATCTTAAATTTTAAGAAAAGTAGGCTCTTTAGTTCATCACGGAAATTCTTGTTTTTTTTTCTGTTTAATGCTTTAGCCTGTAACAATTTAATCTGTGTGCTTTAACCTATTTAATTTAAAATAAATACACAATTTACTTAATTATCTCTCACTATTAACCTTTTACAACAGTGACAGGTTGCCAGATTTCGTTGTACGTTGATACTTAGAAAATCTTATTGCAAACTGAGGCTAGAAGTGACGTTATAGCAGAGTTGTCACTGAAACCGATGTAGTTAAAACTTCATTAAACAATAGGTCTTTAATTGACAGGAAGGGGATAGAAGGGAAAAACACACAAATCAGATCGCCATCTTCAAAATTGGGGATTCACACCATCATCAAATCAATAGGTTGGTTGGCTCCTCAGTTTAGGGGCTGCAACAACGTGGTCATGTAGTCCTGTATACTTTGGGTGTATGTAGAATCTGTCTGATAACCGGTGTTAGTTGTGATGGCTGTATTAGTGAGTGTTATCTGTAATTCAGGTAAGGACAGCAGACGATCAATTTCAAGTAATTCCTACTTTTGCTACCAAATGCTAACATCAACGGCACCTAGCCATGAACTTGGCTACTAGCCACCGCAACCGCATCTGGCGACGAACGTTGGAACTTAGAGCGTTCATCAAATCTAACCTACAAATGTTAGCTTACACAATTGTTGTTAGTGGAAGGTTCTTTAACATGCCATAAATCTATGACATGGGCCCGCCGGCATTACTTCCCCTCTGAAGGAAGGCATACTGAGGGATTTTTAATGCTTTTAAAAACTCCGACGACTTCGGCCGGGTTGGAACCCGCGATTTGGGCATAGAGGCTCAGCATGCTATCAACTACGCCACCGAAGCCACCTCCAAACAATAGCTCTTCAATGCTCTAGTCCCTGACATGCTACGCCTATGATACCCTAATACCGTCGGGATTAGAGGAGAACAAGAGTTAACAAAGGGAGGTTACAGGAAGAATTAAAGGGAGCCTAGCACAAGTAAGAGGAAGCAATGACAGCTCATGTCCCACTAATTGTGAGCCCTTTCAGAATAAGTGTTATAATGTAAGTCTTACTTGAGTATCTCCTGCAGAATACAGCCAGCATCCTGAGACCCGCTGAAGGACAGACCCGAGGGCAAGAAGGTTCCTTCGTCAGACTCCATGACAAAGTCCAAGTTCTTCGTCTCGTTAATGTGGGCCTTCACGTACGCTTCAGCTCCTATGAGACCCTGTTCTTCAGCAGTCCACAGTATGGCTCTGAAAGTAAGGAAGAACAACTGCCATGACCCTACTGTAACCGAATTTATTTGGTTACAGTGTTCATCCCCACGTTTTCTGTTGGTATTATATTTAGTTTTGAGTTTAGGAAATGACTACCTCTTGTTGGGACACTGCAGGGAGTTTAGTGCCTTGTGCCAACTAGATACTCTGTGGTCCAGCAGTGAGGTAGCAGAGGGCTTAGCCCAATGACGTTTCATTTCTCTATATGAGTCGTCTAGTATCAAAATTTACGAAAATGAGTTAAGGTTATCAATTTGAAGTAGAAGTATGGCACTATCAGGCGAAACAAGAATATGCTTCAAAATCGTCCATGTCTTCATGTTACAGAGCACTGAATTCTTGGCCGTGCAACAAAATGGGCCAAGTCATGCAGGCAGTGCTTTCAAAACCGGCCATGTCAAAGAACGAGTAGCAATCATCATGTCGCAGCATTATTGTTTGGAATCTTGCGTTGTTAGATTATGCAAAAATGTGATAATATCAGTAGGCAACATTGTTCCTTATATTGTATACTCTTTGAACTCATAATAATTTGTATTTTGTTCGTTTGCAACACTGACTACCGTATTCGCGCGCTTCTTACCGCATTGGCGCGAAAGCAATCGTATATCCTGTGTGCTCGTATTTTGTCATTATTGTGTAGTGTACCGTGTATATTGTTCCTATTTTAATAAGTGACTCATTTTCTTTTACTGTGTTCAAGATCTAATTGAACTACTAACTTTTAATGATATACGGTAATACCTATTTTGTATTCTCCTCAGCTTTCTGATGTTCATCTTCATATATTACTATCCAATTTAAGCAGAATGCTTTCGTTTTTATTGCAATACAGACAGGTAATTACAATGTCAATTTATTTTAATTTAATTGCCTTTTTTCACTGGAGTTTGGAATTTAGAAAGAAAAGTTTTACAAGAAAAGACTAAAATTATACAAAATTGCAACAAAAACGGCCAAGTCAAAATTAATATTAGCAAAAAAGATGGGTTAATTATGAATCAGATTTCTCAAAATAGCAGAACTTAAATATTAAACCATTACGGATATAACTATGCAATAAAATCTTTTGTGACCACCATTGCTTTGTCTCTAGAGGTTTTTCATCCATACTGAAAAATATGCCTTCAGTGACTTGGCCGGTTTTGATACTAGACGACTCATATGTTCTTTTTATGATTGTGTGTTGTGTTTTTCTTTTTATTCTGTTACTATCAGGATAGTGTGATGTCTTATGCATTGTTACTATGGTGATGTCATGTATTAATGATTATTATATAATGTTCTAAGGGAAATGTTATGTTTTGGGATTGTGATGTGGAGGTTATATCTTTTCTGTTTGTGGGGATGATTTGTGTAGGCAGTTATGAGGAATAAGATGAAATGTTTTGGATTATGCTGATCCTGACGTATGCCTCGGAGACCTGGTTTATGAAAGGAAGGGAGAAGAGCAAAATACAGGCCAGTGAGATGAGATTCTTAAGAAGCAGTATTGGAGCTACAAAGATGGACAGAATAAGAAATGAGAGGACCAGAGAATTAATGAAGGAGGAACCATTACAGTAAGGTATAGAGAAATCTAGACTTAGATGGTATGGATATGTAAAGCGAATGGAGAAGAGGATACACGAGACGAAGTGGGAAGGAAAGAGGCCGAGAGGAAGACCGAGAGACAGGTGGCTGAAGGGGGTGGAAGAAAGCGTGAAGAAGAGAGGAGAAGACTGGACAAGGGTGGAGGCTGTGAGAGGGTGGGAACACAGAAGACGTTGGAGAGGCTTGTGTTCCAAACAGACCCGGCCAGTGGCTGGAAACTGTGCAAGATGATGATGAAAGAAGTACTATATAATGAATTAGTTTCACTACGTCTAACAAGAAAAAGGATGGTATATTGGATTTTTAATTAAAACTCAGCAAATGCCGTGCCTTTTGCTGGGTTTCGCCTAGGTGCACCAAGTTGGACTCGTCCGTGGGCTCTTGGTGACTGTGCCTTGACTACCATAGGGGTAGTTATTTATTTATCACATGGCTTTTAGTGCCGGGAGTGTCCAAGGACATGTTCGGCTCGCCTGAGTCTGTACCTGCTTCCAGCGGACACCCTTAGGGTGAGCTACAAGTTCCGTTCAATTTCAAGTAGTTCCAACTTTTGCCACCAGATATCAATGATATCTAGTGGTGAATGTTGGAACTTTGATAGAGCATTCCGACGAAATCTAACCTAACAATTTAGCTTCACACAAGTTTAGTAAGTGGAAGGTTCTTTAACATGCCATAAATTTATAACATGGGACTGCCGGCTTTACTTCCCCTCCGAAGGAAGGAATACTGAAGGATTTTTAACGCTCTTAAAAATCCGACAACTTCGGCCGGGTTTGAACCCGCTATCTTGGGCACAGCAGTTCAGCATGCTACCAACTACTTCACTGAAGCCGCTATAGGGGTAGTGAACCATGCACTATGAGAATTGGTGCTGCCCACACAGCATATGGCGATTATTACATTGGGTCTTCTTGAATAAAGATCTGACCAAGAACACAATGCTCATGGTGAACCAAGAATTTACACTTTACCACCATGGTGGGCGAGTGGTTATCGTGTCGGACTGCCAACCTCAAGCTTGCAGGCTCGCTCCTGGCCATGGTGAGTGATTTTTGAAAGGCGACAAAAACTTGATACGCAAGTCAAACGTTGTTGGCATGTGAAAGAACCCATTTGAATTCAGTAGGCCGTGTTCATAATGGTAAAATTCGGGATTTTCTGCCAACACAAAGTTCCTCATTTCTCTACTAGAAAGCGCTAGTGTCAAGGAGCTTAGATATCTAACCTCCTTGACTTTCATAGCGCTTCAAGGAGCGATAAAATTCGACATGCAAGTAGCCCTCTGCGCGTCAATTAACAAAGCTAGCACCCGTCACCCGAGGTCATACAATATTATTAATATTACCAACATGATTTTAAAAATCTTGAGCATTTCCATCAACAAAAACTTCGATCCATCCTTAGGATCAAGTAGGAAGACCCCATCACCAACCTTTCTGTTCTTGAGAAAGCGCATACCAATAATATAGAATCATCCATCAATTGATCATCAGCTTAGATGGATTGGACTTGTCCGCCATATGGGTGATAAGAGACTTCCACGTGACATTCTGTTTGGTGACATTTTTTTTCTAGCACCAGTCCTCATGGAGGTCCCCATTTCACCGCCTCCAGCTATCATATAGTTTCAGTCCGTAGAGCACTGGATGTCACCCTCGTTCCTCCATTTGTTTGGACAACAGATTATCAATCTGGGTCCTACAACCGCTCTGCTCGACTCTGGAATGACCTGCCTCATGCAATAAAAGACCTTCCTCCACGACAATTTTGTCGCAAAGTGAAGGCTCTATATGGACTAAAAACCCTGAATTCATATTATATAATGTAACTTTGTGTGAGTGGGAGTGCATCGTGCGTGTATGTATGTATATATATATATATATATATTTATCGTATGGCTTTTAGTGCTGGGAGTGTCCGAGGACATGCTCGGCTCTCCTGAGTCTGTAGCTGCTTCCAGCGACACCCTCAGGGTGAGCTACAAGTTCCGTTCAATTTCAAGTAGTTCCACCTTTCGCTACCAGATATCAATGATACCTAGTGGTGAACGTTGGAACTTTGATAGAGCGTTCCGACGAAACCTAACCTACCAATTTAGCTTCGCACATGTTTTGTCTGTGGAAGAATCTTTTACATGCCATAAATCTATGACAAGGGACCGCCGGCTTTACTTCCTCTCCGAAGGAAGGCATACTGAAGGATTTTTAATGCCCATAAAAAATCCGAAGACTTCAGCCAGGTTTGAACCCGCTATCTTGGGCACAGCATTTCAGCATGCTACCAACTAAGCCACCGAAGCCACTATGGCATGTGTGCGTGCATTCACTTTTAGTTAAGAATTGTATGATATAGACGTCATGTACAGCAGATTATGTGTTTATAGCAATGTAAAGTTGTAAATTGAACATATGTAACATATGTAACACATCAGATTTGTATAGATTTAATTAACGGAAATGGAGACACTGCCGTCCATAAAATGCAGGCACAATTTTTGGTAAATAAATAATAAGAAGAAGAGGCGTTACAAGGACCAGTTTAAGCAGACTATGAAGTTTGCAGCACTTGATCCGAAAACCAGGGACACACTTGCTGAAGACCGTCCAACTTGGCATGAGACCATCCAGACTACTGTAAAAATGTCTGAAGGGGAACGTCGTAGACAAGAGACTAAGCGACAAGCACGAAAACCTCTCCAACAATTCTTAACTTACAATTTCAAAGCTTCACATAAAGATGGTATTGTTACCTGATAGTTCTCTTCGGCCTGAGGCCTAGTTTCTTGAGGATGACGAGGCTGTTCCAGGAGATGAAGGCGCCACCTCCATCGTCCATAGCTCCCTGGCCCACGTCCCAACTATCCAAGTGGCCGGACACCACCACCACTTTCTCGGGCTGACTGCTGCCCACTATCTCCGCCACAGTGTTCCGAGACTTGACGGGGGGCAAGTTCTGGGCCTCCATCCGCAGATGAATCACCAGCGAGTCACCTAGACAAGTCACAAACAACTTTAACACACAGGCCAGCAAATATGTCATTCAATTTGTGTCAGTGGTGCAACAGCCCATGGAGAGCCTAGGCCTACCAAACCGCCGTTTGGCCTGCAGATGTGTGGTCAGCGCGTCGGGTCCCCTCGGTCATTAATCTTGGACTCTGTAACCGGGGCGCTGCCTCACTGTCAAAAGGAAGGAAGGAAGGAAGCTTGTAGTTTAACGTGACCGTTAATCGTGAGATCATGAGCCATGGGACCTCCTTTTTACGTCGAAACCGAACCACAGGACATGGCATTTCACTTCGAAAATCTCACATGCATTGACCGGGAATGGTGAGAGAGCTAGACCGCTGAGCCACGCCCCTCACTGTCAGACAGCTACTCAATTGTCCTGAGTGCAGCCCGTTCCAGTCCTCACAAGAGTTTAATGATGATAATTAGGGCTCGGATTTTTAGGTAAATATTTTTTTTAATGTAAATACATATTTTAATGATTTTTCTATAAATACATAAATTCCTGCTTTACACATATTAGTACATAAAAATACATAATATTTACATTTTTTTAAATAATTGCATTTTGTTCTGGTTACTTCAACGGGGAAAGAGCCTGTGAGCTGTCAAATCTTCATGCAGAGCGTATGTGAGCTTGCAGCAGTGTTATTCTTAACTTGTCGCCCCGTGCCACTCGCTGTGGAAGCCGAAGATTTCTTTGTCCATAGCCATATTGCACCACGTCTAAACCTCCCCCTCCCCTAGCTACCTAGAACCAGTGTCACTGACATGCAGTTCATTTTTGGCACTGTGAAGTGTAAGGCAGTTCTACGATGCCTAAAGTAGAAACAACTGCAAGTTATCGTCTGTTGCAGAATTTAAAGATGATTTTACTTCTAATGGGGGCGTTCTGTTCTGCCGACCATGTGGGAAAGCAATCAAGGCTGAACAGCGATCTCAAGTTACACAACACCTTAAGGACAAGAAACGCAGTTTCGCGCCTTTAGAAGAAGTGTTTCGCGATAATCGTCGGTCATTTGTGATGGACAAGCTGAAGATGCATCTCGTTGTGTATTGTAATTCTTCAGCAATCAGTGAGACATAGCATAAATTGCATTCGTGAGTACAGCAAATTGTTTATATTCACATTAATAAACTGAATTATAATTAAATGGTTTTACTTTTTTGAAACATAATTTAGGAATTTTTAATACATAAAAAATAAATATTTTCTCGATTTTTAGCACCTAAAAATCCGAGCCCTAATGATGATTGTTGTTTTAAGGGGCCTAACATCATGGTTTGGGTGATGGTGAAAGATGAAAGTTGATCAAATGAAACCTAGAACTAAAACTAACTACTAACTTACAAACTAGAAGAGGAAATGGGAGACAAACAGGAGAAGAAAGTAAATAAAAGACAGGAGGAGAGGAAATGCCCTCAACCCTCGAAGAATGAGAATTGAAGGACTTGGAGAGGAGAGCCAAGAAAGGCAGATAGGAAAGGGGAGGGACCTCCCTAAAGGCAATGGAAGAAGGAGGAAAAACAGACCCAGCTCAGGAAGCCTTCGGGGTCGCCAATGCCCGAACTCACCAGCAGCCGTGAGCCCTTGAGGGTGTAGCACAAACCAGGGTACACCATAAATGGTGGGGCCTCCTTGAGGGCCTTGTGCAGAAAACAAGAGGTCTGACCCCTCGAAGAATGAGAGATCAGGCAAGATGAGACGGGTCCAATTAAGGCGGGAAAGTGAAAGACTCCCTAGGCATCGGATACCCCAATACCATCGGGGTCGGAAAAGAACAAGAGTTGATTATTTTCTTGTTGTATAATCCTGGACCTCCATTGTCACTTTAGGTGTAAGGCAGGTGCTGATTTTGGAAAATATATATTATTATGACTCCACCATATTAAAATCCCATAATACCGGATTTACTCTAAACCATGGAAGACCATAAAAGCCCAACCAGGAAATACAAACACTTGAAATGCATGAAACTACATTATTAAAATTATAACAGACACTCAACGAATTCCTTGACGATAACACAAGACATTAAAAAGGGAATAATGTCAACAGGAGAGGACCAGTTAATCGGGGGCGACTGCTCGCCAGTACGATATAGTCTCCGGAACTCCGAGATCTCCAGAGAGGTAAGTGCATTTGAAGCTTACCTCATTTCCTACACACTTTCCACATCCTCGCCCCAAATCTAAAAGTCACATTAAATCCGACAGCATTCTCACAAACCTGATCTTTTATTTACCGCAAGCGCACCACTCTCCGCTGAGTCAACCGCCCTCGACGTTGTCATTTACCATTTCCCGACAGCCATCCCACGAGTCAGCAACTCCACATGCGCTGTAAGGCCACCAGCTGGCATTCCGGCATGTCCTTGCCAACCCCGTATTGCTGACTCCGCACATTCCCTCGCGCACCAGCCCCCGTAAGCGGCCATCATGAACTTCCATCCCCGGTCTCCAACACACACCTGCACTCGTAGGCACAACCCTGTTTGAGGAAATTTCCCTTCCCTGAGCACTCCCCTACACAACTACCCCTTTGCCAAGCAGGTGAACCTCCAGAAAGGGTGGCGACCTAAACAATATATATAAACACAAGGACTACGGGGCTAACGTGACCAAGATCCCCACTGCATGCATCACCATCGAGGATGCTGATATGTGATATTACAAAACTAACACCATTTTCGTACTCACAACATTAATCCCTACCAAAATTGCAGATTTTCTAATTTACCGCAAAATCATGCAGGTCTGAGTAATCTGTGTTTCTGTGGCAACTGAAGAAGTATGTATGTAGCTGTAATTATCAGGGTTGGGACAGGTGCTCCAGGACTTGAAATAAGGTCCTATCCTGGCATTTTCATGAAGGAAGTGTGGAAGAAAACACATTCAAGATAGCAGCCGTATGTGCCTGGAATCAGACTTCTGAATTGAAAGGTTGAAAACTGTATTACAACTTTTATTTAAACTGTTCTGTGATATTATTCCAAATAAAAGTATTGTGCCCTAAAATCCACAAAAAATATTCAAATACAATGCGAAATGTTTGCAGATTTTGACAAATTCTCGTGAAAGTATTATGTTTACAGAAAAATATTATACTATTTTTTTTCTTTTTAAGTATAAATGTTAAGGAATAAAATGGTATAAAATTTATGAGTTTTGAGTAAATATGATGAATATATGAGCGATAACTAAAAACCTTTCAAAATGGATGTTTAAAGAGGGTGGGAAAGGAAGCACAAGGGAGAGGAGCGAGGATTTTTGAGGAAATACTTCTCTTATTAGGTCCTAACAACTTGCAAAAAAAAAACAGCTTGACCCTAATGTCTTCCGACAATAAACCTTCATTGCCTGGACTATCTAAATTTGTTGCAGCTCCCCAACGTGGTCGTGATAAGCGATTTAACGTGCATGGCAACTTGAGCTGCAAACTCTTTCGACGATGGCTCGGAATGAGGGATGGAGAGCACGTGGAGGGCAGGAGGGGGGCAAGTTGAAGATTGTTAGAATAAAGAGGGCTGTGGACATGCTACAACAACACAATGCTTGCCTTATGAAGTTAACCAAGTAACAGCTGGAAGTGGAAATCTATAATATAACATTTAACAACGTTGAATGAACTTGTTCCTTATTTTATCATCTAGGCTTACAGGATGGATCCGCGTCCTGTATCGGTGATTGTTTCCCGACGTTTTGGCTGTCATTGCAGCAGCCTTAATCATGGGTATGATTTCTTGTCTGTACTCAAACAGACCACTGGTTGCCAGTCAGACCTGCCTGCTAGACCTCATTGTGTTCAGATAGTTGCAGCCTTTGCAAAAGCAAATAACAGTTCATACCGTATATACTCGAATACCACCCATCCCTGAATAACACCTGCACCCTTATTTTGAAGAACAAAATAAAATAAAAATACTCAAAATTATTTACAATTTTTACTAAATAAACAGAATAGCATTTCTCCTAAATTATTTCCAACAGTTTTGAAGTCGTCCTAAAATAACAAACATCAAACAATTCATCATCATCATCATCATCATCATCATCAAATTCCAGCTCCAGTCGCCCGGGTGCTGTTAACGAGCCCTCGCCACCTTTTCCTGTCCATGAATAGTTGGTCTTCATGGGTCCTTCTCCAGTCTAGCCCTTTGTCTTCAAGATCATCCTTGATTTGGTCCAACCATTTCTTCTTTGGTCTTCCTACTGGTCTTTTTCCTGGGATAATCTTGTTGAAATAAGCTTTTGGTGTCCTCTCATCTCCCATTCTTTGAAGATGACCATACCATCCTAATCGTTGCTTCTGCAAATATTTTGTAGCACTGATATCTATGCCAGCCTCTGTCCTGATTGTTTCGTTCCTTACTTTGTCTCTCCTTGTCCTTTGAAGCATTGTTCTTATAAACTTCATTTCGGATGTCAAACAATTAAAGATACAAATAAAAGTACACAAACACTTCATTCATCGTCGACATCAGAAGTACCAACTTCGGAACTTACCCACAAAATGTTATCACTGCCGTCCATAGCATTAGAAATACTACTTTTGTTGAAGCTCTTCCATATGAGATCTCCAGAGATATGATTCCATGATTCAAAATTCACGAACAGAGTAGCTAAATTTCCAGGCGCTGAATACGACCCGTTGGAGTCAGTGTGTGATTATCGGCCGCCATCCACTCGGTTTCAAGGCTGCTTTGAACATTTTTTTTTCTTTCTCCAATCGCGAATACATGACTTGTCAATATCATATTTCCTACCAGCGGCACAATTTCCAATAATTTCAGCTTCCCTCACAACTTTCAGTTTCTCACAGTAAACGACAGCAAACGCTTCGTAGAATTCATGTTTACACTCTGACAACGTGCGCGAGACTGAATGGCGCCACATGCTTACGGTAAAACAAAGTGATAGCCAGAAGAAGGCTAGCGGATACTCGCAACACCCTAAATCTTTAAAATGTGGATGGCTCAAATAAGGCCCGCACCCCAATTTTTCACATCCGAATTTGTTTAAAAATGCGCGGGTGGTGTTCGAGTATATACGGTAAGTGTTGCCAATTTCGCTTTTTACTCAAAACTATTTAACAACTTCCTTCATCAATCAAAAATATCCGAAACCTTTCTATACTCCTGGTGATATTGATGAACATATGAAGCCAATGCGGGAACAAACGTCTATGTTACATTTCTTCCTATTTGAGAAAAACAGCAATAAAGGTGACTGCTGTCCGTGTGACAGGGCTACGCGGTAAAACGTAACAGACTTTTGTTCCGTAAACCAACACACACGGTGCACGCGCTCACTCACTAGCTCATGATGGAGGCGTACAGAATAGAATTATTTTAAGTTCAATGTTATTGTTTGAACCTAACTCTAATGTTTTAGTCTGTGAAAATAATGTTCCTTTAAATGTAAAACTCGAATGAACTTGTTCCATGGCCGTGGTTATGGTATTTTTATTCAGTTTCAAAATACAACTATGGTGCTTTTCTTTTTGGTTTTAACACAATAATTTGCACTAATAAGCTTAGTAATACATAGCTGATAACACCAGAATTGACGAGAATGTGTTCATTACATCCATTCACTTCATAACATTATTGCCGCGTTCGAGCGGGAAGCGATGTAACATAGACTTTTGTTCTGTTATTTTTAAAGTACATTTCGCTTCACAATTTCGGGAATACTACAGCTATCTTTTGAGATATGCTCGAACTACTTGCAACTACGTATTCACAAAACATCATAGATGTTTGTTCCGTGAATATCTCAAATTACACAATATGTAACATAGATGTTTATTACCGCATACGCTCCACACAGTACTGTATATTAAACAATTGAATCGACCGGAGATGAAAAGTATTAAGTCAGTTTTCACTACTGTTCAGGAGACAAATAAAATGTCATTGTAAGAACAGAACTTAACAAACACACTATATTAGTCATTTATGTTATGAAGCAACTATTTAGGTTATATTTGTGTTAGCGGAATATCAATTTTAATTTAATAAACATATTTTACAAATCAATTTTCGAAACGCGATTTAATGCCTTTCAGCTCCGTGGTCAGTTTAGTGCGGTATAAAGCCCTCCAGAATGAATATTTCACATGACATTTTCTTTTAAAATGGATTTGTAGCATAAAAACTGCCTAAACCCTGTACAAATGTATTTTAGAATAGCACTAACACGTGGGAATCTTGCAGTGCAGCCAACATTAAGTACAGAATATGGCACTGGAAGACAGCAAGTCATTGACTTAATGCTTTTTTCCTCTGATCGCACTACATGTAGCAGTGGTTTCTGGCTTAAACACAAGGCTGACAATTCTTTTCTATGCTCTTGAGTCAATCCTTCAGAATACTAATTATTTAAAAAATTACGATTTTTGACTTCATGCTTTTCAGCTACGACCGATTCAATTCCATTGTGTGCAATTTGGACAATTTCAGTAATGAATAATTTGAACGTTTTCAATTCGAACTCTGTGAACAATTCAAAGATTTTAATTCAAACGTTTATCATTCAAAATCAGGAACAATGTGAGATTATCAATAACTCAAAAATCAGGAATTCAAACTGGACATGACTACGAAACTTCGTCTAATTCTAAGTCTTGAATAATTAAATTTATTTTTGTTAGTCCTTTCAATTTCAAATTAACTATCTAAATTGATACTTGGATAGGAAGTAGGACTAAGGAGGACAAGATAGTTAGTTATTGTTGTTTTAAAGGGCGGAACTACGAGAGCATCTGACCCTGAGGACAAGATAAGGAATGAAACTAATTGGAAGCAGGTTTAAAATTTAGTGTATTGGAAAAATTATGGCGAAGTAGGCTAATTAAAAAGTTTGAAATACTCTATGTTCCATCTAGTCAATACATTTTTTGTGTTTATTTACACACTAGGACATGTTTCAAGCATAGTATTATTGAAAATCTGCCTCTTCATCAGCTGGTACAATTAATGGCCAGTCTGTGTAACATTAAAATTGAAGAAAAAATGGATGATGTGGATGAAATGTGATGTAAACATCACGTTGCACTTACGCGTTATAAAAAAAACTATAATGACTACAAAGATAGCTAAAACACTGTAGGTATACTGCTTAGTCCATGAATGAAAAAAAAAAAGAAACTTACGGGGAGTTTCATGGACAAGAGCAGCTTTTTTTTAATTTATTGTTTGCTGCTGAAAATTGAGTGTGCCTACAGTAGTACCGTATTTACTCGAATACGACCCGCCCCTGAATAAGACCCGCACCCTGATTTTGAAGAACAAAATTTAAAAAAAAAAAAATACTCAAAACTATTTGCAATCTTTACTAAATAAACAGAATAGCATTTCTACAAAATAGTTTCCAACAGTTCTGAAGTCGTCCTAAAATAACACACAGAAACAATTAAAAATACAAATAAAAGACACAAACACTTCATTCATCGTCATCAGAAGTACCAACTTCGGAACTTTTTTCACCATCACTTTCCCACAAAATGTCGTCATCACTGCCATCCATAGCATTGGAAATACTACATTTCTTGAAGCTCTTCCGTATGAGATCTCCCGAGATACGATTCCATGCCGTCAAAATCCACGAACAGAGCAGCTGAACTTCTGGGCGCTGAATACGACCAGTTGGGGTCAGTGTGTGCTTATCAGCCGCCATCCACTCCGTATACAGCTGTTTAAGGCTGCTTTGAACGGTCGGTTCACGCAGACATCCAGTGGCTGCAGCATAGACGTCATCCCACCCGGGATGATTGCTAGGTCGGTTTTCCCATCCTTGACGAATTTCTTCACAGCGTCTGTTGTATGGCCGCGGTAACTGTCCAGAACAAGCAAGCTCTTTCGTCGTAATAATTTTTTTTTTTTTTTTCGTGTAGCCTCCTGAGAGGCCGAGTGCAGGTCTTTCTAGTCGACAATAATGCAACACATTTTTTTTTTCTTTCTCCAATCTCGAATACATGACTCGTCAATATCATATTTCCTACCGGCGGCACGATTTCCAATAATTTCAGCTTCCCTCACAACTTTCAGGTTCTCACTCACAGTAAACGACCGCAAACACTTCGTATAACTCATGTTTACGCTCTGAAAACGTGAGCGAGACCCGCGCGAGACTATATGACGCCGCTTGCTTATGGTAAAACAAAGTGATAGCCGGAAGAAGGCTAGCACCATCTAGCGGATACTCGCAACACCCGATATTGCGCGTTGCGGGCAATTTAAATCTTTAAAATCAGGATGACTCTAATAAGACCCGCACCCAAATTTTTCACGTCCGATTTTGTTTAAAAATGTGCGGGTTGTATTCGAGTATATACGGTATACCTACAGTGTTTTAGCTATCTTTGTAATCATTATAGTTTTATGTTCGAACCTGACTATTTTATGTCAGAAAACTGTATCATAATGATTTTTCATTATGAAACAGTTTCTCCCACCAATCACAGCTCTAGAAACGGTTGTTTGACCAATTAGATAAGGATATCATCGCACCAGCACCGAGTTCCAAGGCCTTTTAATTTAAATTTCACTGCGTTGCCTAGTGTCATAGCGGGGTAATCGAGGAGGCCATGGTCAAATACAAGGCATTCTCTGCGTCACATGCGCTCTGTTCAGTACATAAAACTAGTGAAATCTTGACAGATATTTATGAATATTTATGTTCGAACATAAAATAGTTATAATAATTATCGTCGAACATAAACAGTCGTATGCAACGAGCCTATAATGGCAATAATTAAGACACTAGTATGTTTATAAAACGAACGTATGCATGTATGTGCAACGTGATGTTTACATCACATTTGATCCACATCATCCATATTTCATCAATTATGACACAATGACTGGTCATTAATTGTACTAGCTGATGAAGAGGCAGATTTTCAACAATACTATGCTCGAAACATGTCCTAGTGTGTAAATAAACACAAACAAGATGTTCAGCAAAGAACATATAGCCTACTTTCTCCTAAATGTATGGGTATCTTTATGACTCTTTGTCCTCATCCCTAAAACAATCACCCCAACCACAATGTATTGTTTGTTTTCTTTTATATTGATAATAAGCCAGTAAGTGTCAAGATCAATATTATATACTTTATGATGATTGAATAACAAAACTACTAACTTATTGTAATGCATTCACGTCCGTTAATCTCTATATTAAGCCAGCCTGCAAAATTAAGAATCTTCCGCCCCAATCACAGTAGGTGGTGCTGCGACCTATCAGTGAATTAATCTTTATCTTGTACGCCTATGCACTGCCATCGTAATGTACTACGATGGCAGTGTTCTATGGGTGTTGAATGAGTAGGCAGTTTAAAGTAGCCAAGAGGGAGGCGATCCAGCTGGCAGTGTTTAAAGGTATTCGGAGCGCGATCGTGGCTAATAGTTGAACTACCAGTATTACAAAATTGCCATACTTCAGGAGGCCAGCTCAGGCATTTACACAGCGTTATGTTTGGAACAATATTACCCACATAACCCACAAGAGGACAGCACCGTACAGAGGCATTAAGAAGGCTGTGGTTAATGACAACGTGTATCTAGTTCTTCTATTCTCCTTTTTCTAATGTCTTCTGTTTATGTGCGATGCTGGGACTGTGATTTTATTAATATACGAGTGTATACTTTATCCTCTCCTTTGAGCTAAATGACATTTTATTCAGTATCTGTGGGAAAAGCTCGTGCACATCATTTGTAAAAGAATTCAAGAAAAAAAAACCTAACTGTAGCAGTACTCGATCCCCAGTCAACTGCGTGTCAGACTAACATGCTAGCCCAGAGCTAACCGTATCCATGACGTCAGGTGTTCTTAACTGACATATTAGATACAAACTGTTGGAAAATAATGACTTTAAATAACCGATTTCTTCACTGCAGTACATCTTCATTAAATATCATTTCATACAAAGTTTATATTATTGTATCAGTACGGTATATCACATACAACATACTAAAACTACTGAAATATAAGACAGGCACATGAGGACAGCTGCCATCTTGTCGTGTGACACAAACGGCTCAGCTCTTTTAAGCCACTCATACTGTATAATATTATAATAAATAAATAACGGATCACGACCTTCAGGATAGCTTAAACACCCCTAGGCTCGATAATCGGAATTGGTGGGTCTTAAGCTATTTATTAAAATGGTTGCATAATTTACACGGCCGCCATCCTGAAATGGCATGGCCAATGACCTTGAATTTTGGGTGAAAGACGCGTCCTATATAAAGGTATGTTGTCACCAAATTTGGTAGAGATCGGATGATTAGTTTAGCCGTAATTCGATTTTAAGTTTTGAACATTTGAGTGGCCGCCATTCTGTTTTGGTAAAGATGGCGGCGATATAAAGTATGACACTGAGGTGTCCTTTACTAGTGCTACCTCTGTACCAAATTTCGTTCGATTCGGTTTCACCGTGTTCGAATTGATAGGGGGGGACAGACATTCGGAGTACACACACTCACACACACACAGACACACACACACACATACACACACACACAGACTCACACACACACATACACACACACAGACAGACACACTTTTTTTCGCCCTGTGTTGATCTCATAAGTCTACTTTCATTTTTTGCAAAAATCGAAAGTAGGCTAAAATGTATTTACTAGACGGAACATAGTGTATTTCAAATTTTTAAACTAACATTCGTCAATACGGACCAATCATAACCCCAAACGAAGTAGGCTAAGTTGGTATGGTCATGTACACCAAAATGGTTGTGATTGGGAAAGGACTTGTTGGAAGACCAATGAGGAGATGGATTGATAAGGACATCTCCGTAAGTGGTCTTCAGTGGGATAGAATCCAAGAGGAGGAGCTGTATAAGGATAGAGGAAGGTGAAAGAGGCTCCTCACCAGCACCCGGGAACTGGAGCTGTTATTTGATGATGATGATAGGAAGTAGGAACAGGGAGGACTCACCTCGAGAGTACATCCTGTAGAGCATCTCGGCATCCTCGACGGTGATGCAGGCGGTGGGGATCTTAGTCACGTTAGCCTCGTAGTCCTGCTGTCCTGTATGGGGGCTGGCTATGGAGAAGGGAGTGACGGAGCGGATTAGAGTGGCCACGGCTCCCAACTTGGCCGCCTCGCTGGCTCCTTTTGTGCGATACTGTACCGATGCTCCATAGCTAAGATATTCCTGGTTGTACACAACAATCTTCCCTTGAACCTGATAACAGATGTACACACAGGATGTGTTAGTGCAGCAAAATACTATCATAGTTATACACAAAAAAAAATTAGATCAGCCATTATGACATAACATAGTCATGGTTGGTTGGTTCCTCAGTTTAGGGGCTGCGACAAGGCGGTCATGTAGCCCTGTGTACTTTGGGTGTGTGTAGAATCTGTCTGATAACCAGTGTTAATTGTGATGGCTGTATTAGTGTGTGTTATCTGCTTTTTAATTCAAATAAGGACTGTAGACATTGAATTTTCAAGTAGTTCCTACTTTTGCCGCCAAACGGCACCGTCAACAACTACTAGTTCAGAACTTGGTTACTAGATGCCACCGCAGTCGGCTCCTGGCGATGAACGTTGGAACCTAAGAGCTTTAGTCAAATTTTTAACCTATAATTTAGCATCACACAAGTGTAATTAGTGTAAGGTTCTTTAATATGCCATAAATCTATGACATCGAACCGCCAACTTTACTTCCCCTCCAATGGAAGGCATACTGGGGGATTTTTAACGCTCTTAAAAAATCCGACGGCTTCGGCTGGGTTTGAACCCGCGATCTTGGGCATAGAAGCTCAGCATGCTACCAACTACGCCACCGAAGCCACTAACATAGTTATGAATGACAGCCGTGAAAGCCTAAGGCATTATATCAGTCATATTGATGTTCAAAGTTGTTATCGTTCCCTATTTTAGGGGCTACAGCATCGTGATCATAGAGACTTGTGTGTGGAATTTGTATGATAACCTGTGTTATTGTGATGGCAGTACTAGTGAGTGCATTTGTAAATTTGGCCTTTAACTGCTCTAAGGTAAATGAGCAAACAAATATACATTTTTACAAGATAATTTAATGATCCACAACTTCCTTCCCCACAAATTTCCTGTAAAATGGAAGGCAAGAGGGTTGGAAAGTCACATTTGACGAGAAACATGAAGCGCTTCAACATTTTCTGTAAACTTTCCATTTTTGCCAGCTCATGTCTCGGAGACTGTATCACATAGAGATAAATGTAAGGAATGTAATAAGCTTTAATGGTGTCAAGTACAAATTTTTCTGTGCGGCGCACCTTTTTCAAGTTATACGCCAACAAATTGGTCTACCCCTATAGTTCTTGTCCTCGGCACTTACTTACATAACTAAGTTAGCTATTCCTGGGTGTCTTAGTCTATGTCCTACCAACCTATCTCTTCTCTTCATCAGCAGTCGCCAGAAACATCTCTCCTCTCCACTGGTCTTAATAAATCTTCATTTATTACTCCATCTACCCATCTGATCTTTATCATTCTTCTGTAACACCACATTTCAAACACTTCTATTCTCCTCTTATCTGTTGCGCCAACAGTCCCAAGTTTCACTTCCATAGAGCGCCATGCTTTAGACAGAGGCTCTTAAAAATTACATTCAAATACGTAAATCTACAGGGTGTTTCAGGAGGAATAGTAAATATTTTAGGAGGTGGTAGTATATATGAATTGCAATAAAAAATTCCATATAACATGTGTCCGAGATACAGCTGGTAGTATTTAACCCAAACAAATGTAAAGCCAAGGCAAACGAGGACGTTCAAAGTTGATTTTCAAAACTTCCACCACCAATTTCAATGCATTTTGCACTTCTCTTGATAACACTCCGTGTAGCTCTTCGGAGGGAGTCTTGGCGTTGTTTGACGAGGGCTGCACTATGCATAATCCGAACGACCAACTCGGCTCTTGTGTTAACTTTTTCCTTGTAGACTTCGCCTTTCAACCATCCCCACAGGCAAAAATCCAAAAGGGTAAGGTCCGGGAACCTTGGTGGCCAAGAAACGTGTCCATATTTCCCGATCCATCATCCGGGGAATGTTAGGTTTAGATGTCGTATCACCATATCGACAGCTGGGTACTGCACCAGAGTCACACAGAGTATTGTAAACACTCTTGAATCTGGTCGTCTGAGGTTAGGAAATCGTATTCCGCATTCTCTACAAGGAGCTGCAGCGTTTCCATTACAAAACCCACACAGAAATACCATATCAGCATACTCAGCATGTTTAAACGATACAGTACAGACAACTTGGTCAACAAAGCACACTGACAGGTGAACACATTCAATGGGAACTAAAGCACAACTTCACAACGTGAACATCAACACACGACTGTTGACAATCGTTAAATACGCCCATAGTAACCGGTGTACCAACACACGAAACGACAACTGCCATGGTTACATACCAACATCTGTATCTCGGTATGCAATACAAATAGGACACATGTTGTATGGAATTTTTTATTGCAATTCATATATACTACCACATCCTAAAATATTTACTATTCCTTCTGAAACACCCTGTATATTTGATGTGAACAGATTCCTTTTCTGTAGAAATGCTTTCCTTGCCTTAGCCAACCTACTTATGCTTTCCTTGCCTTAGCCAACCTACTTTTGGACATCACTGGTTATTTTGCTTCCTGACTAACACAAGTCTCCTACCTTTAACTTTTCACCTGCTAGTTTGACGTCAACAGGGGTTTTTGATTTCTTTCGGCTGCATTCTATTATTTTTGTGTTACATTTATTGGATTTTATCATGAATTTCTTTCTCATAGATGATTATAATTGTTGTTTTAAGGGGCCTAACATCTAGGTTATCAGCCTCTAATGGCTTGAGTGTTGTGAACATTTTATTTATTTATTTATTTATTTATCATATGGGTTTTAGTGCCAGGAGTGTCCGAGGACATGTTCGGCTCGCCTGAGTCTGTAGCTACTTCCAGCGGACACCCTTAGGGTTAGCTACAAGTTCCGTTCAATTTCAAGTAGTTCCAACTTTCGCTACCAGATATCAATGATACCTAGTGGTGAACGTTGGAACTTTGATAGAGTGTTCCGACGAAATCTAACCTAACAATTTACATTCACACAAGTTTAGTATGTGGAAGATCTTTTTCATGCCATAAATCTATGACATGGGACCGCTGGCTTTTTCCCCTCCGAAGGAAGGTATACTGAAGGATCTTTAACGCTCTTAAAAAAGCCAATGACTTCGGCCGGGTTTGAACCCGCTATCTTGGGCACAGCAGTTCAGCATGCTACCAACTATGCCACCTAAGCCACTATTGTGAAAATGAAAAAAATGTAATGAATACTATAACTAGAAAATAACTACAAAAAAGAAAAATTTGAAATAAGACAGGATGAAGAGAAATGTCTTCAACCCTCGAAGAATGAGAATTGAGGGACTTGGAAAGAAGAAGAGCCAGAAAAGGCAGATAAGAAAGGGAAAGGCATTGAAAAAGGAGAAAAAACGGATACAGCTCAGGAATCCCTCGGTGTCTCCAACTCCCAAGCTCACCAGTGTAGCACTATCCAAGGGTGCACCTTAAGTGGTGGAGCTACATACACCCTGCCGCCTTTAGGGCCATGAGCAAAAGACAGGAGATATCATGAAAAGAAATAACAAGAGATCTGACCCCTCGAAGAAGGAGGGATCAGCGACTTGGGCATAGAAGATCAGCATGCTACCAACTACGCCACTGAAGCCGCCCCGCTTCTGTTAAAGTTCGGTTCTGGTCAAGGGAAAAATCATTACAGAAAGAAGACCAACATAAGTAAGTGGAAGTGGAGTCCATACCAAATAGATAAAAATTTAAGTTGAGGATATGTTTGGTCATACACTTCATCCGAGATAAATACAAACATCTAGATGAAAATTCAAAATGTTCAAGCAGAAAGCTTACTTTATTTCTAGAGATGACTGTCTCACCTGATCAGCCTTGGCCTTGAGCTCATCAAAGGTGCGAACAGCGACGACCTGCGCAGTGATGCCTTCAGGTGGTGTTCCGATGCTTCCTCCCAGACCGAGCATGGGCAGAGTGTAGAGCCGAGGTCGCACTAGAGTGGCTGACTCGTTACCTCTGAAACATACACGAATCTGTGATGAGCAGACAGAAAGAAAAACCTGCCTTGACCCCGATGAGATATAACGGCTTTATTTCTTGTGACAGAATATTATACGTATAATATTCTCTAAGAGATTTATAAAAATGTTTAAATTCCCTTCAACCACTGAAATAATGTCCCTAACTGATAAAGATATGCAGTTACTTTATTGAAGTATTAGAAGTCATTTTTAGTGTTGCCTAAGTAATGTATTAAGTTAATACAATTGGTTTTCAATTGGTCAACACTAGTATACCCGATTATATTGGGCAGGGAGTACAAATATTTTGTTACCCTACTCCCCAGCAGCGTAGCCATGATTGATCATCAATGGTGTGGGGGAGCGAGGGGGGTTATAGTTTCAAAATAATGTGTTGTGCGCATCTTTATAATCATAATGACGACAATAATACGCAAGTGAATGATGTCGATATTCCATATAATGTAACGATTAGCCTCAAATGGGGAGCTGGCCCAAAAGGCGACAACAGTAGGCTACAGTGATTTGATGATGCAGACACAAATCACAACCATACCGATTTCCCACAAAGCATGAATTATAGAATCACCAGCAAGTGTCGTTATTTCATTTAAGAAATATTTAACTTACTTAGCCTATTGTTCTTTATTTTTATTTTTTTGTGAAATTTCCATGAAAGAGGGGGAGGGGGAGTATTTAAATTAATGATTGAATGATGATGATTAGGGCCCGGATGTTAATGCCGTAAAAAAGTTTAAAAAATGCATTTAAAACTTTCAAAAATGACTGTAAAAAATGACCTAAAAATTTGAAAGATGCACTATAAAATGGAGAAAATAATCTTATAATAATAAACTCGCCAATATTTCAAAAATGACATAAGCTCAAACTGAAAGTCAATCAAAATAGATTTCTAGCACTTAACAAAAGGCTTATGTTTACTTTAGTCGGAGTTGCACTGCACTACGAATGTCATTCTGATGTTGTCAAATGTAAATGATCTGCGGTTATCAGCCAACAAGTTTTTATATCTCGAAAAGCTGTGTTCAACATCAATTGATGTGATTGGAGCGTACTTGAAGTGAGGAAGGTCGTTTGCTGCTAAATCCTCCTCAATCCCATCCATGCAGTAGTTTTCACCAGAAAGAATGTCTGAGATTTTGCATAATGTTTTATATCCGGTGTTTTTGCCCAGCACTTATTTCAGTTTTGATGCAATACCCGCAGCAATTTCGCCACGATTGTTGCTGAGACTTAGTTTCCACCCGGTTGATTAAGGAAATGGAATCAAGATTTCAATATTTTAAATTATCTTGTATCAGCTACTAGCTTCTTCTTAACTCTGAGACACGTAACTCCCTCATATAAAGCTGTAACATGACTAAATTGAAAAAAAAAAAAAAATGACCTCAAAAGGCAGATTTCTCTAAAATAAGACCAAACAATCTACCAAACTTAAAAAAAATGCTCTTAAAATGGAAAAATAGCATAAAATGCAAAAAGATGCAAAATAAAACTGACATATTTGAAGACGGGGTGGCCCGTCCGGAGTTTCTATGTAACTCAGCATTGTTTTAGACAGCCCCGTAAAAAGATGACATGTCATCAACATCCGGGCCCTAATGATGATAATTCTTGTTTTATGGGGTCTAATATCTAGGTTATTGGCCCCTAATGAAATGAAATGGTATGATTATGGAAACATGAGATTAAAAACAACCCACTGCCAGGGGAAGAGAACGAAAATGGTTTATATAAAACAGACAGTGAGCCCTAACAATAATGTCTTATTTAGATAAAAGTAAAAAAGAAAAATAGAGGATGAAAACAATAAAACAAATACGACACTTTGAACAGTAAAAAATAGATATATGTTACCCACAGTAAAAACAGACTAAACCTAAAGTAAAAGTCTTACACTATTTTAAAACTTCAAAAAGTAACCACTCTCCCTCATAAACCGGATGACGAGGTCTGCGGATGGCCCATCATCACGTAGAACAAGGGAGAGGGTGTTGGGCAGTGTGAGTGTTCTTCACAGATTGGCCAGGTCCAAACACTCTGATTTAATTTAAATAAATAATAAATAAATATAGCCTAGATAATCCCATAAGGGCAAAGGCCTCCTGCGAGCAGGGACGTGCTCTGGTTTAAACTCGTTAGGCGAGCAAGTCCTAAGGAGTTGTGTACAAGTTTTCCCTCCACTTGCTACACTTCACTGTAGTTCACTTCACTACACTACATTCACTTCGCTTTACATCTTCTTCTCTAGAAGGGAAGGGGGACAGTTTTCGTATCTTTGTATGTGCTTATTTGTCGTTTACCTTGTGCGTAGTTTGGCTTGTTACAGGTTGCAGAAGAGTATCTTTCATTTAATTAAATCCAATTAATATTTCTTGGTTTAATTAAATGCAACTCAATTAAATACCTCCTGGATTAAATTTAATGAAATCTAATAATAATTGCCGGGTGCAAGCTTTGTAATTTGAAACCCAGAGGGTAGCTTGTATGTCGAATTTCGTTGTTCCTTGAATCACTATGAAAGTCAAGGAGTTAGATATTTAAGCTCCTTGAACACTCTAGCTCTTTCTAGTAGAGAAATGAGGAACTTTGTGTTGGCGGAAACTCCCGAGATTAATTTTGCCATTATGAACAATGCCTACTGAATTCAAATGGGTTCTTTGGCATGCCAACATCGTATGACATGGTTTGTATTTTTGCCGCCTTTCAAAAATCACTTACCATGGTCAGGAGCGAACCTGCAATCTTGGGGTTAGTAGACCGACACGCTATCCACTCACCCACCGTGGCAAGCTATAAAATCTAATTAAACACCTCCTGGATATAATTTAATTAAAATAAATAAATCCAATTAACTGCCTTTTGGATTTAATTAAATTAAATTTATTAAATATAATTAAACACTTTCCATATTCAATTAAATTAAATTAGGCTACTGTATTGTAACTTACTATAGGGCCATCTAGCTGCAATAAATTCTTCTTATTACTATTATTAAATTAAATGATTAATTATTGTAATTATACTGGCACATAATAACTTTATGGCATATGAGCTACAGTGGCCTATATAATTAAAATGGTATTTTGTGACTTAAATTGACAAACAATGGTGTGCTGAAGAAGAGTTATAGCCTACAGTGAATTGAAACATATACCCACAATAATTTCTTAATGAAATATTGAAGTATTGACAAGGCCTAGACTGGTATCTGTTCTTTTAATAATAAATAATTACCGTAATGATATTTGCAAGCTAACTAATAAGGTTGTGTAAACATAAAAGGAAACGGGACATTTACTATGATGTTACCCTTCACATTCTAATCATCGACAAACACCTGACCTGGATTGAACACGTTGAACGAATTGCTAAGAAACTCTCACCTATAGTAGGGATCCTAAGGAAACTTCGGTATCTTATTCCCCTAAACCTTGTAAAACAAATCTACTATTCACTTGTACATAGCAAGCTCCAATATTTAAATGTTATTTGGGCTCACTGCAGGAAATCCACACTGAATGATTTAATGACTATTCAGAATAGGGCTATTAGAAACATATTTAACCTTCCTTACTGCACTCCAGTAAAAGATCTGTACATCAGAAGTAAAATTCTACCCCTCAGCATAAGTGCAGATCTCCGAGCAGCTATGCTAATATACAAAATTAAACACAACACAATACTCTATAGCTCTCCCTACATCTTGAACTCGGACAATCATTCTTATGGAACTAGGCATGCGAAGGACGTAGCCTTATATATCATTCACTCTTCTAAATACGGTAGAAATAGTTTCAAGTTCTCTGCATCACAGTTATATAATAAACTTCCCGATGAAGTAAAAAGTGCACCAACTTTGTCAGTATTTAAGAGGAAAACTACGAAAGTATTGTGGGAAAAATTCGATGCATCGTAATACATCAAATAAGCTCAAAAATCCTGTGCTTATCATTTTAAGAGACCTTGGTCTAAACAATCTTAGATATAGTATCAACTTTACTAATAGGCCTATGCCCTTATTCATCAATTTGTGTTACCTTCAGAATTTTCTTCCTGGTGTGTAAACACACATATTACTGTACAATTCCTCTGTACGAGCCTATGGCTCTTTGGAATTAATTGAATAAATATCATTCATTCATCAAAAAAAAAAAAAAAAAAAAAAAAAAAAAATTGGTTTTACAAGCTAAGGAATGCAAGTGATGGCTAAGAAGTTTTGAGAAAATGACCCGTAAAACATACTGGTACCTCCGTAAGGTTGATTTTCCAAATGAAATAAAATATCACTTTCAAGCACCTCAATTCATACTGAAATTTAACTGTTTCCCAAAAGGTCCAGGATATTTATACTCCGAACAAATTCAATCAGGACCACCTCGTGGTGCAACAGCTAGCATTATTGGCTGTCGCCCCGGAGGTCCAGGTTCGAGTCCCAGCTCCGACAAGAAAATATAATTCTGGTCTGAGGGCTGGAACGTGGTACACTCAGCCTCGTGAGGCAAAACTGAGAAGAGGTGGGTTCGATTCCCACCTCAGCCATCTTGGAAGTGGTTCTCCAGGGTTTCCAACTTCTACTCCAGGCAAATGCCAAGATGGTTCCTAACTTAAGGCTGTGGGCCGCTGCCGCCGCCACTACTACTACTACTACTACTACAGACCTCACAATAACACAGGTTATCAGACAAATTCACACACACCCAAGTACATGGGGGTAAATGACCACGATGTCCAAGCTCCTGAAATGAAACAACAAACAAAATCAACTCTTTATACAAATAATGAGCTAATACTAATCCTTAATTAGTTCCTGTTGCTAATATTTGTCAAATCACACTTTTTAGTCCAATTAATCACACATTAACACACGTTTTCAAACAAATCTCATACACCGGTACACAAAAGGTATACAGGGCTTATGATCACGATGTTCGAGCTCTAAAGCATTAATAATCTTTCATAAGTCTAGTTAAGGGGTAAATAAGGAAATACATTTACTTACCTAACCCAATGTGGCACCATCGCGTCTTCACCGTGTACGTTCTCCAGTTCATACCTCTTCGATTCGTTTAACATGAAATCAATCGCATTTTCTAAATTTTGAGAGCCTGCAATTCTCGAGCCAAATTTATCAACAAAATTAGCTAAACTACTCCAGGTTCTACCCTTAAATTTTCCATCTACAACTGAACTGATTATTTTGTTAACTACTGAGGAATAACCTTGTATTTCCTTCTTCAATGCCGGTGTGACAGTACCTTGGCATTCCCCATCAGAACTGGAACTTATCTCATTGTGCGTAATTACATTTGACTGAGATAAGCAGACGAAGTTGAATACAACAACACAACATAAGACACGAGAAAGGGTTATCAATGACATTCTGCTATATAGTAGCTTAAATATAAAGACGAGTACAATTAGCTACTGCATCTGTCACTTTATACAAGACTACTGCGTCTAACGCCGGCTGAACTGAACCTGAAGATAAATTTCTTGACGTTTTATATTTATGCAACTTTTATCTCCCATCCCCAACAAAGCCTACCACTTGACCAAACGCACGTGCTTTTGCAGTGATTTTGCTGATGTCAGCCATGTCATCAGCTACTATCAGCTGATCAAAAGTAAACAGTACCATACGCCTCGCAATTAAGGAGATTAATAAATAAGAAGTGTCACTCCAGATAAGGACCATGAATAGTGATAAGATTCCTCTGTAGATCACTGCTTGAGTGTCCACTTCAGATCCCAATTCCGGGGTTCGTTTTCAGGTCGAAAGTCGGAATTTCGAAGTGCGGGAAAAATTCACGGTACCGGTAGGGCCTACTCCGAATCGTAGGGTATCACATTGGGCGATTACAAGACAAAACTAATTAATTCTCAGATACAGATTGCCCAATAGAGCTCAGGTTTAGCTGAAAACGGAACTTCGAAATTGGAGAAGAGAAGAGGTCGCCGAAATCCTTGTAACTGAGGCCACACGATTTGTAAATAATATATACGGTACCGGTATATATATCTCTACTTAGTACACAAAGTCCCCGATTCTTGGATGTTACGGGTAAACTCGAGAACCACTGGATGGATTTTGATGCGGTTTTCACCATTCTGTAAAGGGTATCTCGAGGATGGTTTCTGTAGAAAATAATTTATTTATGATCAAAGGAAGCCGAGCAGTAACGATTTCAGTGGAAAAGTCGAAAAAAAAACTGGCAGCCGAGCGCTTTGTAAGCTTACGCTGGGCAAACGGTTAAAAATATCTAAATACTATGAGTGTAAGAATTGTTCAGCATGAAAAGTTCTACAAAAAAGTCCGCGAGAGCATCTTCAATACATCGCCCACTATAAGTGTTTTTAAATTTTAATTTCTTCCAACCACGAGCTAGCTAAGGGCGAGTCGTGTTGAGTTAAGACTTCTGAGAAGGGTGGTTGTGTTTGGAGTTTCGCTGGAAGTGCAACTCAGGTTTTCTTCATTTCGCCTGTGGAACACAGTCAAGTTAAGATTGACTTATAATGGGGTAAGGGGTCTCCGCCCAATCAAAAGTATTGATTGGGCGGAGACCCCATACCCCATTATAAGTGAATTTGTACACATCAATACGGACCTTACAAAATGGAAAACCCTCCAGTTAATCTTGAAGTTAAGATTGGACGTAAGGGGGACTTGAGTTTCATTCACCTCGCCATTCCCTGGAAGTGCAACTCTCATTTCGCCTGTGAACTTTTCGTTCCGGAAAATTCACAGTCAATTTAAGATTGGACGGAAGGGGGATTATATTATATTAAATTATACTGATTGGCGTATAATCTCTACTTAACTTAGTATAAAACAAAGTCCCCGATTCTTGGATGTCACGGGTAATCTCGAGAACCACTGAATGGATTTTGAAGCCGGTTTCACCATTCTGTAAAGGATATCTCGAGGAAGGTTTCTGTAGAAAATAATTTATTTATGACCAAAGGAAGTCAAGCACTAACGATTTCAGTGAAAAGGTCGAAATTAAAACTGGCGTCCGTGAGCTTTTTAAGCTTACGCTGGGCAAACGGTTAAAAATATCTATATACTATGAGTGTAAGAATTGTTCAGCATGAAAAGTTCTAAAAAAAAAGCCCGAGAGAGCATATCTCTATCTTCAATACATCGCCCACTATAAGTATAAGTGTTTTTACGTTTTCATTTCTTCCAACAATCTCCAATCAGTTACTGAGGCGACAGTTTACGAACTAGCTAGGGGCGAGTCTATCACCCCAGTTACAGCATAGCTAGTGGACGAGCTTATTGCCCAAGATATGGCCATCAGCAAACTGTTGAGTCGTGTTGAGTTAAAAACTTTAGAGAAGAGTGGTTGTGTTTGGAGTTTCCCTGGAAGTGCAACTCGGCTTTTCTTCATTTCGCCTGTGAACTTTTCGTTCCGCAAAATACACAGTGAAGTTAAGATTGGACGGACGGGGGATTTGTGTTTCATGCACCTTGCCATTCCTAAATTACGTCTGACAAGAATTCATTGCACATGCTATCTCCATGATAATATAATTAATAGTCCAGTCAGTGATTCTAACCCATCATGCCGAGACGTAAAACGGATATAGATCGTAGTTCATTGACATAAAAAAAGCGCTATCACATAATGCATTCATAACTGTTCCCGAGCAAAGCCGGGGTGGGTTGCTAGTATATATATATTTTTTAATATACTCAGAGCCTCCGTAGCTTAGGTGGCAGCACGCCGGCCTCTCACCGCTGGGTCTGTGGTTCAAATCCCAGTCACTCCTTGCGAGATCTGTGCTGGACAAAACGGAGGCAGACAGGTTTTTCTCTGGGTACTCCGGTTTTCCCTGTCAACATTTCATTCCAGCAACACTCTCCACTATCATTTCATCTGTCATTCATTTAATCATTGCCTCAGAGGAGTGCGACAGGTTTTGGCAGCCGGCACAGTTCATATCCTCGCTGCTAGATGGGGGCTTCATTCCTTCCTTCATACAATTCATTTGATCCTAATATCCACCAATCACATGCGTTTGTAGTCCAAGAGAGAAAAGAAATACGTGGCAGTGTCCATGTTGGAAAAATTGATACATTTGCAGCAAACGTTGCAGCAAACATTTTCAAGTTATTTTTGCTGAGAATTTGATTAATCAGGTATTATACAATGGTATGTTGGGCAGACTTCAAGTATACTCGACATTCAACATCCAGCCTATGACTTTGGATAGAAAAGTACTAGCACTGATAGTACCGGTACCGGAAGAATTACACCATTTCCAAGTACAAGTACAAGTGCATTTTGCCATTTTCCCCTTCTGAGAACAAATCTCATTACAGTGAGACACAATTCTGGCAAATGTAAATACCTTTGTAACGTGTTTTTCGGTTTTTTTTTATGCAACTGGCATAAGTCAGTAGGAAGCCATTCTATATTTATTTACGCGGCAAATTGTTCAGCCAAGAGAATTTTTCATGTTAATTTATTATTATTATTAATTTATTATAATTATTATTAAGATATTTTCGGAGCATTTTATAAAAATTATAAGCATACAGATAGGTTTTCTATGTCTTAGAAAACGCTATCAAGCAAATTATTACGAACGACAATATCAAAGAAAATTACATGATTACGGAATTTTACGGAGTTTTGTCAGTTAGGGTATTTGAGAGAGTTGAGTCACGGGGAATTCAAATACAAGCTGATTCCTGTCGGGAAGCATGACGCAATCCGGGGTCGCATCGTCAAGAAAAGGCGAATAGTTGGAACGGAATACGACTTCCCCTTACCGCCGAGTGTAATGAGGCAGAGGAGGGGAGTGTAGCGGCGTGCTCAGCCAATCAGTGGAGACAACGTAAGCTGGAAGACGGTACCATGGTGGGGGAGCCAACGTGTGGATATATCGTTCGACGCGCCGTGAAACGAAGACAATCTGTGTAGTTCTTGCCGAGTGTGGTTATACGCGGGTGTCGCTCCGATGCGCCGTGGAACAGGGACTATCTGTGTAGTTCTTGCCGAGTGTGGTTATACGCGGGGGTCGCTCCGATGTTCCGTGGAACGAAGACTATCTGTGTAGAACTTAACGAGTATGGTGCAAAGGAGTCGCTCCGATGTTCCGTGGAGTGGAGGACTAACTTTTGTAAAACTTAACCAGTGTGGTTGTGTTTGGGTCCGATGTACGGACCATAGAATTATCTAATCTACCAGAATATCATCAAATAACGAAGAAGATGGCGACGTCCAGGAGACTGTGGGAAGCACACAGCATCATCCAGTACGAGGGAAATGCTTTAGCAATTTACAGTGGTAAGCGCAAATGACGCAGAAATACGCAATCTCTCATTTTTCTTTGTTTTACATTTCATATTTCAGTAACTTCATAGCTAGGAAATAAGAGTAAAATCAATTTATCAGACTCCGTTTTCACGTAATTTTCTATCGGTAATATTAAAATCGCAACGCTCCAATTTAAATTTTAAACTTATTATTATTATTAATTTTGCTATACTTGTTTTATATAATAAATTCATTTCTTTTACAATGCAATCTTTGCTTTCAGTAGGTAGCATTAGATATAGACCAATTCCTTCTCCTGATACAATTGTTTGTTGGGTTAATGATCAAATCATACCACGATCTGAGTGAATAGATTCTTGAAGGTGTTCTACCAGAGCTAGACGTTGTTAAATACAAATTTAGATTTCAGCATTGCGTTGAAGTCTTGGCGCCCATTAAAACAACATAGCTTAGGCAGAGGTAAACAGTTACATTTATCACCCAACAGTTAGGGGCTAGCAAAACGTTTCATTTGTCGCTACCAACATGGGGCACTAATTAACGTTTCACCTTTTGTAGATACTCTAAAAACTGTAAAATTAACCTTAATGCTTTTTCAGTAATACAGTAAATAAATGAGAATTTCATAATAAAATATTTGCGATGACATTTTTGTTTACAACCTAGTCCAGCTTGGATACTTGGCTTCAATGCGTCTGTTTGAAATTTTTGAATGTATGCATTTTAAGTTAAAAAAAACAATTAGTTTGCAACCAATGTAAATGTAATATAATGAAATTTACCTTCAAGTATTCATTGCATAAAACATCATAAATAGCTTTACATGTATCAGGAATTATTTGTCCAAGTGCTTGAGGTGAAATTATGCTGGAAAATTTCAAATCTTGAAGGGTTCTCCCAGTAGCAAGATATCTGAGATTTACTGCTAATCTTTGTTCTGCAATAATCGCCCGTCTCAACTTTGTGTCGTTTCACTCTATTTTTGGTCGTACTTTTTCAACAAGGTAACCAAAAGTCATATCATCCATTCGAAGATAATTCCTATAATCATCGGGGTTGTTTTCTCTCAGATGTTTTAATAATCTCATATCGGAGTATTTGTCCTTTTATTGTAGCCATGGTTTGGTCCACACAGCTCTGTTTTTCCTTCTTTTCTTCTTCATATCATTTAAAGTGCTGATTATGAGAAGACTCATAGCTTGGTTTTGTTGTAGGGTCATTTCACTAAGAAGAACCTAACTTTGTAATTACACTAAAACGTATTATCACTTTTGTATTTACTTTCAATTGAATTACTACAAACAAACTTGCATAATTAATAAAAACTGGACCTCAAAAAGCAACTCATGGCACGTCAACTGTTAGACTGACATTGTAATGTGTATGCTTTGGTCGTGCCGTGCGAGGCATTACAAGCCACGCACGTCGTGCTAGGTTTGGTAGTGTGTAGTCCGCTTTCAAAAAAGGGGACAAAACCCATTGTGGTAACTATCACGGAATACCGTATCCCTACTCTCCGTCGCTGGGAAAATTCTTGCTAGAATTCTAGCCACACGTCTAATGCCACTTGCTGAAGAATGTTTACCCGAATCACAATGTGGTTTCAGACCCAATCGTGGAACTACCGACATGATTTTCTGTGCCAGACAAAAGCAAGAGAAGGCAAGAGAACAAAATCACCCTCTGTATGTGGCATTCATTGACGTTGTTAAAGCCTTTGATTCAGTTAACAGAGAGGCTCTCTGGAAAATCTTGGCGCTCATTGGCTGCCCACCAAAATTTATTAAACTCATGCGTCTTCTGCACAATAACATGTATGGTACTGTTATCACTAATACTACCTGTGGTGAACGATTTGAAATAACTACTGGGGTTAAACAGGGGTGTGTTATTGCCCCTACGCTCTTCTCAATTTTTGTTGGAACCATAATTCACCTAATTAGAGATGAAGTCCCACAAAGTATTGTAATTGAATTCAGAACTGATGGAGGCTTATTCAACCTCAGCCAACTACAAACAAAGACCAAGGTCTTTACAATGTGTAATGGAACTCCAGTATGCGGATGATAATGCTATTCTCACTAGCTCGGAAGGAGATCTTCAGATGATGCATTCACTGCTGCATAACAACATTGGTCTAGACACCAAAAAGACTCAGATTCTACATCAGCTTGCGCCTAATTCACATGGTGATGCCCCTATCATTACTGCCAAGGGTGAGGTATTATTGAATGTTGAGCACTTTCCATACCTTGGTAGTCATCTCTCAGCTAATGTCAATATTGATGCTGAAATCCAACACCACTTGAATTGCACCAGTGCAGCTTTCGGTCGATTGCGAAAGAGGGTCTTCGATAATGCGGATGTCAACACTCGGACAAAGCTCTCTGTATATCAAGCTATTGTAATACCAACACTTCTTTATGGATGTGAATGCTGGACTCCCTACAGAAGGCACATAAAATGCTTAGAGAAGTACCAACAACGTTGTCTGAGGAGGATCCTTAAAATCAGCTGGCAAGATCGTCGAACAAACATCAGTGTCCTGGAAGACGCTAGACTACCAACGTGGAGGCTATGATTTTGAAACGTCAACTGAGGTGTACTGGTCATGTCCTTCGAATGCCAGATACTCGCCTTCCTAAACAAATTATGTATGTTCAACTATCAAGTGGCAAGCGGCATCAGGGAGGGCAGAGGAAGAGATTCAAGGATGCTTTAAAGTCAAATATGAACAAATGCTCGATTAACGTCCCAAATTGGGAGACTACAGCAGCTAACCGTCTGGCTTGGCGTCGACTCGTTCACAATGGCCCTCTACGTTTCTAGCTGGACCGCCGGAGTTCTGAGGCTCTGAAGCGAATCGCTCGTAAAGAACGGGAGTCTATGAGAAGATACAACCCTCAGCACCTTGGTGATGATAAAACTTGCCACCAGTGTGGAAGAGTTTGTGGCTCGAGGATTGGTCTCTACAGTCACCTGAGAACCCTCCAGTGAATGATTTGGAAGACAATTTTATACTCGTTCGCGAGTGATAGCCAATGATGATACTTATATATTTTGTATATTTATACACACATTTTGTAGTAGGGAAAATAACACTTGATGCCACCAAAAACTAACAACTGACTCTATCTTACTTCTTTTGTCTCAAAAATGAAGTGCTACTTCAAAGAGCAAAGAGTTTCTTACTTTTGTGTCCACCACAAAGCTATTGATATTATGAAACATTATTAAAATGCCAGATATTTTAAATGGAATTATGAACCAATGACTAGTACAAGTATTGTTGTCAGGTAATCAGCTGATATTGTTGAGTATTATATTGGAATGTCTTGTTGAGAAGGTTCACGGCTACGACAAGGTTTATTGAAAGCGATGGTAAAGAAAGTATTCCCAAGTATTAGAGGAAAATATTTGCATTTAATTGAGTGTAGTAACAATGAGTTATAATGGCATTGTTAGTGTCGGAAGGACATTTGTTGTAAAAAGAACTATTCTGTGATGATCATCATCGGCTTTAACTCGAATCCGAGTATAAATCTTCTTCCTTCAGTCCAGTTTGTGGATGTGTTTACGGTGACTAAAGAGTCCAATCCTGGCATGGAACAAGCGACCACACAAGTCACATAGTATTGCTGGAGGAGGACGTGGTTGGGCTGCTCGAAGTTTCCTAGCTTGACGCTTGGCCTCTTCATGTATGCGTCGATCCCTTTCAAACGTCTTTACAGTATCCGAGATGGTACGGCGCCAAGTTGAGCGGTTTTCAGCCAGCATGTCCCAGGTTTGTGAATCAAGACCTGTCAATTTCAGGGTCAGCTTAAATTGGTCCTTGTAGCGCCTCTTAGGACCACCATGAGGTCTGGTGCCATAGCATAACTCACCATATAGCATTTGACGAGGTAATCTCACATCATCCATCCGATGGACATGACCAATCCATCTAAATTGGTGACCTATTATGGATGATTCTATGCTGTTGATTTGAGCCTTTTCAAGAACAGCAATATTGGTAATGCGGTCTTCCCATTTAATCCTCAGGATTGATCGAAGTTTTTGTAGGTGGAAACGCTCAAGCTTCCTAAGATCACGTCGGTAAAGGGTCCACGTTTCACAGCCATACAACAATGTAGAAATGACTACTGCTTTGTACACCATAAGCTTTGTACTCATGGATAGATCTTTATTCATGAAGACCCGGTGCGCTAATCGTCCATATGCTGCATGGGCTGCGCCAATTCTCTTATCCACATCCTGCTCACAGGTACAGTTCACAGAAATGGTACTGCCCAGGTACGAGAAGTGGTCAACCTGTTCTAATGGCAAATTTGAAATGGAGATATTGAACTGAGGAAGAGGTGTGCCTGGTGAAAGTTGTGCCAAGACTTTAGTCTTATTGACATTTATGGTAAGACCAAAGCGATCACATGCACTTTTGTAACAGTTAACTGACTCTTGCAGCTCTTCTGGTGTGAGAGTTGGTGACGCAGCATCATCTGCATACAACATGTTAGTAACCTTAGTAACCTGAGTTTTCCTCAAGGAGCGGAGACGAGTTAGGTTGAAAAGCCCTCCATCAAAACGATACTTGATCTCCACACCTGGGATGTTTGTGGGTGAATCATAAAGCATTGCAGCCAAGTACAGCGCAAAAAGCGTTGGAGCCAGTACACATCCTTGTTTCAGTCCATGGGTAATGGGAAATTCATCGGACATCTTATTCTGATGGCAAACCTGACCTGTCATGCCATCATGGAGAGCTTTGATTAGATCTACAAAACGCTGAGGACAACCAAACCGCTTCAGCACTGCCCACATGGCTGGTCTTGGAACCGAATCAAATGCCTTTTCCAAGTCATAAAAGACTAAGAAGAGTGGATTCTGTTGTTCTCTACATTTTTCTTGTAGCTGTCTCACACAGAAAATCAAGTCAATTGTGCTTCTGGAAGTTCTAAATCCGCATTGTGACTCTGGGAGGATCCTCTCAGAGATAACCTTGAGGCGGTTAAGTAGAATTCTTGCAAGAATCTTCCCCACAATTGATAGCAGTGATATACCACGGTAGTTGCCACAAACACTGCGATCACCCTTTTTAAAGATAGTGACGATAGTGGCATTCTTTAGGTCTCCAGGTACCTTTCTTGATTCCCAAATTCTGAGGATAAGGATGAAAATTCTTGTTTTGAGGGAATGACCTCCGGCTTGAATTAGTTCCAGAGAGATCTTATCTGGGCCAGGTGCTTTTCTGGGTTTCAATTGGGTGAGAGCTGCACTGAATTCATGATAAGTAGGAGGTACTGCCAACCACAGTTGTTCAGGTTGTTGCGGCACATCACAGAGGAAGTCTTCAGCAGCTTCTGATGGACGATTTAGGAGATTGGAGAAGTGCTCCTTCCAGCGTTCCAAGATTTCTTGACTATCAGTAAAGGTAGTAGAATTATCAGCGCTTTTCAGTGTACCTGATGATGAGCGAGATGGTCCATATATTTCCTTGAGTACGGCAAAGAAGTTCCTCAAGTCTCGAGCATCCGATAGTCTCTGCAGTTCCTGAGCCTTCTGTTGCCACCAAGTATTTTTAATCTGCCTTATCTGCGTCTGGCATTTACCCTTGAGTTCCAGTAGTTTATCTCTCTTTGTGTTGGAAGTTGGGTCTTGAAGATGATACACTGTTTGTGTAGGAAGGAATGCATATTATAATGGAACATGAGATGTTTTAATGAAGCAATTGTTCTAAATGGAGTTAGAATTTGCTGGTGTTAAGCAAAATTTCATGGTAGATGTTTGAAGTAAGACAAGGTGTCAGTAAACAGCTGATCGAGAATAAGATGAAGGTTATAGTCAGATCATATGGTTCAGTGTCAACATAGAGTAACTAATTCTGGTATTTATTGGAGGTGCATGTAAGATTATTATTATTTTGAAAGACTTAGAGGAAGTACGATTTGGAGATAATCTAGGCTTTAATGAACGGATTATTGATCCCTATATCAAATCAAAATCACTTTATTTGCAATGAGGTGTCAACCTCGGTGGGAAATGAGGTACATCATTTACAAACACTACACAATATTAAAAGAATACAGTAACTTAATGTACTATTCACACATTGGTTGAACTCCCCTCTCACAACTGCTGTAGGAATTACATAGCACGTATAATGTTTCTAGGAATACAGCACTAAGTTATACCACTTCTTTCTTTTCCCTGGTTTTGTCTACTCTGCTCTTGAATAACTGGACTGATTTTGGAAAGGGATCAAACACCGCCCTTGGTAAACTGTTCCATTCCTTCACACCCTTCCCAATGAATGAAAATTTACCCCAATCGCTTCTGCTAAAGTGCCGTCCAATTTTGAATTTGTGGTCTGCCCTGCCAATATAATTTCTTTCCAATGTAGCCTCTCACGGATTTCCCCCATGCTTCCTCTCCTGTATATGCTCTATATAACCCTACAAGTCTGTTTTTCTCCCTTCTCTTACTTAATGTTTCCCACCCAAGCTTCTCTAACATATCTGATACACTGCTTCTTCTCCTAAAATCCCCTATCACAAATCTTGCTGCTTTCCTTTGAACACTCTCAATTTCTTTTATTAGGTATTCCTGGTGCGGATCCCATACACTGCTTGCATATTCCTATATTGGACGAACCAAACTTAGGTAACTTTTCTCTCTTATTTCTTTGTTGCATCCTTTAAGTAGTCGCATAATGACATGCAACGATCTGTATGCTTTCCCATCAATGTCTCCAACATGACCCTTCCAGTGAAATTTACTATCAAATCTCACACCTAAGTATTTGCACTTGTCATCTTTTGGTACGATTACCCCATCCAATGTATATTGAAATTCAGTTTTTAATCTCTTGTTTGTGAATATTGTGACAGTTGATTTACCTCCGTTAACCTTCATGTGGTTCTCTTCAACCCAATGTTGGATACTATTGAGGTCCCTTTGTAATATTTTACGATCCTCTATATTATTTATTTCCCTATAGTCGATAATGTCATCTGCATACAATCGTATTTTTGATGCTATATTGTTCCCTAAATCATTTGCATATATTAGGAAAAGCAATGGACCAATTTTACTACCCTGTGGAATTCCCTTCTTAACTTTCTCTTCCTGTGATATGTAATTCCCTACTCTGACTCTCTGAACCCTTGAATTTAGAAATGTTCCTATCCAACGTACAACCTTCGAGTCCAATCCCATTCTCTCCACTTTCTTTAATAATACTCCATGTTCCACTCAGTCAAAAGCTTTGGAAAGGTCTATAGCTATGCAGTCCAACTGTCCCCCTAGATCCAACCGATCTGATATGTCCTGCTGAAATTCCACCAGTTGTGCCTCACAAGAAAATTTCTTTCTAAATCCATACTGGCTCCTCAGGAATCATTTTTTATCTTCACATACCCCTCTAATATATTTTACTATTAAACTCTCCAAGATTTTACAAACTACACTGGTCAGACTTACTGGTCTATAGTTCTCAGGTTTACTTCTATCTCCCTTTCCTTTATAAATTGGTATTATTATAGATTCCTTCCATTCCTTTGGTATTCTACTATTGTTCATGACATAGTCGAAAAGAAACTTTAAATAAGGCACTATGTACCACCCCATTGTCTTTATTAATTCCCCAGTAATTTGATCACACCCTGCTGCTTTTCCTTGCTGAAGCAGTTTGATTTCTCTAAAAATATCCTCATTTGTAAAGGTGAAGCTTCTTGTGTCCTTATGTGTTTCACCCTCTCCAGTCTCATTTACGGTTTCCAACTCCTGACAATCTTCCACTGAATCTATGAATTCCGTACTAAATAGGTTTGCTTTCTCATTATCTGCAAATAAATGCTCACCCCCTTCTCCCTCCATTGTGGGAATGTGGATTCCATTTCCCTTTTGGTTTTTAATATATGAATACAGCTTTTTCCATTTCCCTATGTGGTCTTTACCCTCATGAAGTATGCCATTCATGTAATTTTCCTTTGCTTCCTTTTTCAACCTATTGAGCTCCTTTATTAGCTGCTTTCTGGTTTCTCTGTTTCTCCTGCCCTCTTTGATTTGTCTGTTTACCATTCTACATTTCCTTTTTAATTTTCGTATGTCCTTTGTATAGTAAACAGGGTCTGAGGTTGTTTTTCCCTTCTTAATAGGTACAAATATCTTCTCACCCTCCCAAATGATTTCCTTAAAATTTGCCCAGAGTGTATCCACATTACTCCCTTCACTTATCCAAGAATTAAATTTTGATTTCTGGTAAGCTCCAAATTCATCGAATTTAATTTTTCTGTATAATTTCTTGTCCTGTGTGACCCTCCTATTAAGCCTTTTTGGTACCAGACCAACGTCCATTATTGCAGCCTTATGGTCACCTATTCCTTCAATTACGTGGGTTTTTTCAACAAGTTCCCCTGGTTTTATCAGGAATACATCCAGCAAGTTGCTGACCTAATTATGACTCAAGTTAGTAGAAAGTTGCTTTATGGACGGAAAGGAGTTGAAAATAAAAAGAAAACATGTAATATATGTAAATATTAATAATAGTTTAAATGGTAGAGTAAACATAATCGTATTTAGACTAGGATTAGCGTAGGAATCAGGAGTCCTGTATAGAGTAAGACTTAGTTAATTTAATAGCAACGGGCCATCGCTAAATAGCATCCTTTACGACGATTTTAAATAATTTAATTATTTTATTGATACTCCTGAAAGTTAAGACACAGTAGTGAGGTGTCAGAAGTAGGTTTCTTATTTGCGCAGCGTAAAGGACATAGCTAGCAGCAACAATTAGGTGGTTCTTGAATTTGTTTTTGATTTTGAATTTGATCTTGTTTTACTATTGTTAATTGTGTCTTTTATTATGAAGAAACCAGACAGGCACGTTTTTACAAATGCTTGTAATATTTTTTCTAGAACTTCTGTGTTATATTTCGCAATAGTGGGGTTAAGGTAAGAATGCTGGTAGTAGAATAGTGGCACAACCTATATCCTATTCCCGTTACGCCCGAAATTCAAAAGTTTCTCACTCTTCAGTGTAGTTAGTTAACCGAACCTAGTAGTCTATAGTAGAACTATAGCATTTCTTTAGTTAGCATGTTCCTTACTCCAGTGTGTGTTTGCCAGTAGCTATTTGTGGTTATTTCTAGCCGGGTACTACAAGTTACTGCAATCCTTTTCCATCTTCGGA
Organism: Meconema thalassinum; assembly: GCA_946902985.2. NCBI lineage: Eukaryota > Metazoa > Arthropoda > Insecta > Orthoptera > Tettigoniidae > Meconema > Meconema thalassinum. The sequence continues at coordinate 149,425,328 of OX336395.1, read as the reverse complement.
TTCTGGCTAACATATCACATGGAAATAAAGGTACAGTACCAAACCATAACGGAACTTGCTTGTAGTGAAACCATACTCAGGATGGCTGCTATCAGCACCGGGGTTCGAACTTGAAATGGAATTATGAACCAATAACTAGTACAAGTATTAATATAATTTAATGTACAATTTTCCGCCAAAATCAATACATTACAGGTACGTTGTAAGCGCTTATATGCGGTACATGTTTCGAACCATTAATTTGCGGTCCTTCATCAGCCACATTATAGTACAATAGATAACATTACATTGAAAAACACTGAGTAAAATACAATAACAGTATGCATGCACACTAGTCACTCATAACCACACATTAATTTTTTTTTAAAAAACATTATATTTCTTTGACTTATACTCATGTCCAAGCATTCTGTAGATGACGTTATTGTTCGGACTGATTATCAAATCCTATCAATTGCATATGTCCCATTTTCTTGCCGAATTATGTTGAAAGGCTGTGTCATGTTTTCACATTTTTCTTCATTTTTCGTCCCTATATGAAGCAAGGAAAATAATCGTCAAAACATGACACAGCCTTTCAACATGATTCGGCAAGAAAATGGGACATATTCAATTGACAGGATGTGGTGATCAGTCCGAACAATAACGTCATCTACAGAATGCTTGGACATGAGAATAAGTCAATGAAATAAGTCTTTAAAAAAATGTGTGGTTATGAGTGACTAGTATGCATGCTTAATGTTATTTTATTTTACTCAGTGTTTTTCAAATGTGATGATATCTATTGTACTATAATGTGGCTGATGAAGGACCGCAAATTAATGGTTCGAAACATGTACCGCATATAAACGCTTACAACGCATCTGTAATGTATTGATTTTGGCATAAAATTGTACATTAAATTATATTATATAATTGTCAATACAGACCAAAAATGGCAACTACCGGTAATACCAGTACAAGTATTGTCGTCAGGTAATCAGCTGATCGTCTTTTCAGACCAGTGGTGGAGCTGCTATGATACTGTTTTAGATCCCTTTGTTGGGGGGTAGTTAGGTCTAAAACATACGTGTTATTGTACTAATTTAAAAGGCGATTCCTAGAGAGGGCAGCTTCTCGTAGTTGGGTAAGCTTGCCAGTGTAGAGTGTTGTCTGGTATTAAATACTAGGGGGTGCTCCTATAAAGACGTAAGTGTCGTTTAGGGGATGAGCCTCTGGGCGCAGGTTAACGTACCTGCCTCCCAGCTGGTCGAAAGGAATTATATAACAGACGTGCTGATGTCAGCTGTGCCGGCGGCTCGCTGTCTACGCAGTCGAGTCGCTGCGGGAAACACAATGGAACTTGAGCAGGCGATTACTGGCTACTAGTCACGGTCAAACGTGACGAGAGTCAGGAAGGGTGTTAGGATGTGAAGAGGCGTGTAATTATGAGTACAACGTGTAGTTTACTGACCAAGTGTTTATTGGTCAGTGATGTATGAAATTGTATGTCCCTTTTTAGGGAAATGTGAATAATAATGCAAGTTATGTGTACAAGTTTGTGGGTAGGTTTTACAATGTATAGGAAATCTGAACACTTGCTGACTCACCTGATGATAGCAGCTGGTACTAGGGCCTCCGGCTACACACACTGTATGACTGATAATAGAGAGAGAGTGTCCTCATTAAAGCCTTCCTACTTATAGGTTCTGGCGCTGCTTCGTCGGCATTCCATCGATGTAGGTGTCCTAGTTAGCTATTGTGTAGGTGTTTATGATTGTGATGCAAGTAGTTGGCAGGCTCCCCAAACTGGGCAGCCGCCCTTGCTGTGTAAAAGGTACTGTACTGGCTTTACTATGTCTGCCAGTTAGGGCTGGTTTTAATAGATGATGGAGGGTGGCTTCAGGGGGTGCAGCCCCCTGGGGGCCTGTACAAGCCTCCTCCTCTGTTTAGTTCGCGTCCCCGCGAACGGGAACGGAACGTGGAGTTGGGGTGTCGATGTATTAGGTCATTGTTGAATCGTCCTTGTATCTCTTCTTTGTTTCTTCTGCGTCGTCTAGAGGTAGTGATGTCGTGTTGATGTAGCGATGTCGTGTAGATGTGAGATCAGCTCGTGTTCAGAGGGGTGGGTTTTGGGATATGCATATACATTTGACATTTTGAAACAGTTCATGAAAGAAAAAATTGACATTTGCCATATAAAAAAGTTCCAAAAAAATACATGGTTTAAAATTGTATAATATATTGTTGTGCAGGGAGGAAAAAACCCAGGGCTGGACGGGTGATTGTGCCGTCCGGCTCTATCTTGGGGAAAAAATTGCTCCCTGCAATGTGAAAGATGGAAGAAGTAGAAAGAATAGGTGTTCCAAGGTATAAGTTAAAGGAAATATTTAAAATATGTTTATTGTGTTGGGATGAAACGGAACACCTTCACACATTTGGGCGTTAGAAGAAAGAAAATGAAAGAAACAAAAGCATAATCATTGTGTACATGTGATATTAATGTAGAGAGTATATTGTTTAATATGTAATTTTGATACGTGCATATATTAAGATTTGTGAATACCATTTATCCCCTCCGCAGACAATGTGGGGGTGCGAAGTACTATCCATACATTTATGGAAGAATAACTGCCCGTGGGCGCATTATTTTGTGCTAATTTACAATTTACAACCATCTTACGGACTAACTAAGCGCGCTAAATTTCTATTAACCTAGTCTATGTGGTACCTCATCGTCATTATTTCCAACAAGACTTATGCTAAATAGCGTTGCCCCCTGTGGGTGGGCGCGACTATCATGGCGGCACAACCCGTCCTTTACATGAGGAGTCCGCGTTGTGTGGCCGTCAGAGGCGGCTCCAGTTCCGCACAAGGGGTAGTGCCAAGTAAAAAATATGAAAATATTGGTATTTTCATAACAGTATATTAGAGCAGGGTTCGATTTCCGATGTATATATAGGATCTACACTAATCTTGATAGTCAATATTTCTCATCGGGACTTACCGAATATAATATATACGATAAGAAAATATATAAAAGTATATAAAAGTAACTTTTTCAGCACTCAACCAATCACTCACTAGTAGCCTACAACACAAACTCAATGTTTGACTCTTTAACACCTTGACTCACTAAAAATAACCACGAACCGTTAACAAGAACTGAATATAGACTAGACTACAAATAGGAATTCGCGCGATTTCATCCAAGCCTGACAGTTGCAGATGGTTTATCAACCATAAATATTTAGCTACCGAGAGTAATCCGTGAAGCCTTAACAAGTAGGCCTACGGTAGTCATGATCTTCCTTTCTTTCTCTTTTATTCATTCACTTAGTTATTCACTTTACCAAATAAGGAATTAATAAATACATACATATTATTTTCACTATTTATTACGGCAAGTTTAAATTTCACTGTTGGACCCAGAGCCCCCTTTTAGAGAAATCGAGAATTAATACTCTTTGTGTGGGAGCGATTGGTTGTCAGTTTGTGTCAACCAACGCCCCACCCCACCAATAACCAATGAGTCAAATTACTTCCAGCCAATCAGGCCATTGGCCCACACCCTCTTCCGTTTGTGACAGCTTGTGACAGGCATGTCGCTGGCCCAGTACCGATAGCTGGCCGATAGATAGCATTGCCCTTCACTTTCAGTACCGCTTTGAGCCAAACTCGATTCGGCACGGAGACCAGCATATTTCCTCATAGCGAGTGACGAGAGAGGCTACGGAAAAGATCGTAAATTGGACTGCGCATGCGTCAACCGTGCCGTATAGGCCGCGGCTCAAGGTATCACTGGGGCGAAGATGGACTCAATGATCATACTCTACGGACGGAATATTTTAACTACAAAGTAATTTGAAACTAATTATGCATAGGTATTAAACGTAGGCGTTCGAAATTATTCTTTCAGGACTATGAATAATTTATTTTCTCTTAGAGGGCAGTGCCATGGCACGGTGGCACTACGCCTAGAACCGCCCCTGGTGGCCGTATGTCACCTCTCATATTAGGTGAGGTATCCATTAAACGTTGATCCGACCTGCGGTGGTGTATATCCCGCAGGCATATCTCCCCCGTGGTGCGGATTTATTATCTGTAAGAAAAATTTATTGAGGTGTGTAGAGGGGGGAAATTGTGTATGTAAGTAGGGATTAGTGAGACGTGTATGGGCGTGGGCAAAATATTTACAGAGGGCTATATACAATGTCGCCACCTGTTGGTAAAGAAAAGAGATCATTGAGCATATATGTATATGTATAGGGTGTTCACCCTTGTCATCCTGTGTATTGGCCTGCAAAACATGATAGTATGAGCTTGGTGATCAACACATGGTTGCTACATGGTAGCGGTTGCATGTACCCTGTAGTCGGTTGTCGGCGCTGGACCGATACCTGGTGGGGTGCAAGAAAATATAACATAATATGTAAGCATAGGATAATAATGACATTACCATATAAAATCTGGAGAGTACCCATATTGGCGCCACTCTCTATGCTGACAAAAATAAATATCCATAGTGATGGAGCACCCTATGCTGGGAGCGGGTGTCCCATGTTGGAGCTCATGGCTGTAAAGCAAGCATATATATAATTAATACCACTGTCCATATGTATGTCTACTCCTGTCTACCAACGTGATAGTGTACTCCTGTCGCTCAAGCGGATATATCTATCCAACGGATAATGCGCATGTATATCATCCGTTAGCGTTTTCTTCTGATCGGTATAGACCGTATTATTCGGGCTCACACGACTGCGTAAAATTGCAGGCCGCAGCCGATCGCTAATCGATGTCGGGAAAGTGTATCTATGTCTAGTTATCAACTAGCCTTATGTCTATTTATAAACTAATCTTAGGTATATATAAAAAGTGTCTCCAAATGTTGCCTTAACCTAGTGTTGTCGGGCTTACCCTGGTACCGATTTTTGGTGACCAGGTGCCGGAATATTCTACCTTAGTCTATTTATGTTAATGTGTTATCGGGCTTACCCTGATGACGGGTTTGTTCGTCATCAGGTGCCGAAATATTCTACCTTAGTCTATTGTTAACCTATGTGTTATCGGGCTTACCCTGATGACGGGTTTGTTGGTCATCAGGTGCCGTGTCGTTACCTTAATTATGGTAAGTAAAAATGTTTGCTATTTATAAGCCGAATGGTTGACCTTACTTTATTGCCGAAATATGCTGTGCTATTATTTGGCAACAGCGCTTATAAAATTTGCTTAATTCTAAGTTGCATACCAAAATGCAACTGCCTTACATGCTAAAATTTTGACCAGAGCGATCGCCCGGGGCAGTTTTACCTCCCCAGATCACCACCCGCACGTATCCTAGAAACACGGGTTGTCTCTAGAATCGCCGGATTCCGCTCCCTTAATACTAGTTGTCGACATTTATGCTAATTATTATTAACTAGTATTAATAAAGTTCCGGGCGGTTGCGGTGCCCAAAAAGAGCAAACGCTTCCCCCGTTATACTTGCCTGTTCATTGCCGTTGTATTTGCATGTTGTCATTGTTGGGTCTGCCCACTTTAACCCCTGTGAGGGCTCGCCATGCTCCTCATTTAATGCCCTTGGCTGCCCGCTGCGTCACCATTTATGTGGGCATTGGACATCGTCCAATGGCATAATATCATCTTCGCCCTTATTGGCAGTAATAATATCCTCTTCGCCCTTATTGGCAGTAATAATATCCTCTTCGTCCTTATTGGCAGTAATAATATCCTCTTCGCCCTTATTGGCAGAAATAATATCCTCTTCGCCCTTATTGGCAGTAATAATATCCTCTTCGCCCTTATTGGCAGTAATAATATCCTCTTCGCCCTTATTGGCAGTAATAATATCCTCTTCGCCCTTATTGGCAGTAATAATATCCTCTTCTGCGCGTAGGAGACTTGCTCCTCGCTCTAGAAGCTCTACCTACTTATATTTAACTAAAAGTCTAGTCCTAATTGGGTCGTCCCTAGGGTCATCTCCTGAGTCCGGTGTGGAGCTGGCTATTTCTCCCACCATCCTCAGAAAGTCTCCCCTGCAGGTCTTGGCTTCGACGACCGTGGCACATAGTGGGTGTAACATCTCTTTGTCCCGGGAACAGGCTAGGTCCCCTGGGACTCCGAAGTTTGCCCGTGCCAGGCCATGAATGCCTCAACCTTACGTGGTTCGTCTTTTTGGTCTGGGTCAGTGTGTTAACTAGGGTAAGGCTCAACATTGCCTTACCCAGCTCTGCTCTTGTGTGGTGCCTCTTCCCTTCAGCTTACGCTGTTATCATCATTCAGCGTGTCACAGATTCTTTTTTATATTAAAAAAATAAGTGTATTGTGTAAATACTTTATTGTGTAGAAATGTAAAATTTTTAAGTGTTCTGGGGTTGTAGAAACTTCTAAGTGCATAGACTACTTCAGGTCTACTTTGCTATGTCGGACTTCCAGCTGTAATGCTTTGTTAATTTTCATGGAGGCGTTAGTAGGGTTTATGGGGTTGGGTTCCCTGTTATTAGGATCCGGGGGGCGTTATTTGTTGAATAGGCTTAACGCAAGGTAGGAGGGGGTTGCGCATCTTTGGGCTCCATGTTAATGGTGGCCTGGGGCCGGTGATGCTGCTGGGATGTCTTTACAGTGAGTGGACGGGGGTAGGTATTTCCCGGGGTTGCAAAAATTTTAACAAAGTGTCATGCAGGTTTAATAATAATAACCCTTGGTATGTGGGCGGGATATTCCATGCACGTGTCCGGATATGAGGCGTATCCGCACTCATTGAAGGATAGGTATCGGTCAATGTATAATAATACTACGTCCCTTTCATGCGGGATTGTTTAATAAAAAAAGTTGTTAATATATAAATTTGGCCTCATCTCTTAGTTAGAGATGTGCATTACGCTTAATTGTCGTTTTTCCGACACACCCCTAGTACTCAGGTGTTAGCATTGAGATCCAGGGCGTAGTAAGCCCTCTCTTTAAACGCATGAAGTCTATCAGCCCCTATATAAATTTTGGCGTGCAGTTTAGCTGTTTTTATGTGTTTGTGTGTCTGTGTTGGTTAATGTTGTAAATGGGAAGGTTATGGAAGGATGAGGGTGTTACTATGGTAGCCTGTAGGCGGTATATTGGCTATCTGGTTAGCCCTATCCACCTGTGCTCCTGTCATCCTCATCTGATCAATATCTGTTTTCTATTGCTCCTTGGGATAGTACAGTATGGTGACGCTATGACGTCACGGCTTAATCTGGTCTCTCAGTTGCAATGTTGATGTAGCAAGTGATCGTAGTGTGACTGGTCATGTCCTGACCGCCTATGATGGTTTGAGGATTAAAAAGTAAAAAGAGCAGTAATTATTGGGGAGGTCTGTTCCCTCATAGTCCCTGTCTGTATTCGTCCCTGATTAGTGAGCGCGTGTGTGTGACTATGTTCCGTTACACCATGCGGGCGGGTGGGCTGTTATAGCCTAAGTACCATCGTGTGTCGCGTGTATGGGCAGGAGGTGCGTGCGGCCTGTCAACATCTCTGTAAACATGTTCCTATGAGCCTAATATAATATGGCCCACGGTATCGGCATATTGCTAAATGCCAGGCCTATTGTAACATTGTAGAATTCTGTGTCAATATCCATGTGTATTGTATGTTAGTGTTGTAATGCTTCGAGAATTTGCAAGCCAATGTTTTTGCTTGTGTAAGGGCAGGCTCTGACGTCACGTATGTCGGCTGTCGGAACGTGCCTTTTTGCGAATGTCGGCATGTTGTCATTCCTTGGGATTCCGGGAGTGCCAGTGTGCTAATCTGTCCCGTTTTTGCTAACAGATGTTGTGTGTACACTGCTTTCAGCAAGACTTTGTTTTTTGTAACTATGTGTAATCCATGTCTGGGAAGTCTATTGTGATCCCCTTGGAGACCTAGAATTTGCGGTACGCCTTCTTGTTGGGAATTCCTGGGTCGCCACTGCCGAGGTAGGCTGTTGTAGCGAGTACCCTGGGGCGAATCTATGCTCCATTATGTATGGGAAAAGAGAGAAGGAAAAGAAGAGAAAAAACCTCCTGTGCCTATAGACATGTGTCTGACCCACTTATGTACTTGTCTGGATTCAATTTCAGTGTAATTGGGCGTCTGGATTTTTGCTTCCCATGGCGTCCGATTTTTTTCTGGGGATTCGGACCCGTGATCATGTAATTCTCCGTGTTCCATGTCTGCGTTGTCTGTTGGGATTTGATTGTCCCCAGTGTGGCTTTTGATTGTGTTCTTCGTACCAAAAATACCGTTGATTAGTTAGTTTTTGGCACGAGTGTGTTGTGTGGTCGTGAGTTCGGACCCGGCTTGCTGTAAGGACCTGGTATTACGATATCTGTGCCGTATATAGCATGGCACACGTATCGTGTATTTGAAATGCGCAAATAAAAATACGCATGGGCGTGAAGAGTTTGTGTCTTTTGGAATGGTCCTCGCATTGTAATTTTGGGAGTTATAAGGTTTTGGACCTGGCGTGAATGATGGCGTGTGTTCGCCTTCAGAGCTGCATGCATATTGCTGTCCGTATGTAGTTAAGGTCGCCCAGTCACGAGTGTCTTATCGCTGACGGCGATAGTCTCTAATTTCATTGACGTGTGCGCTATCTTATTACTTGTTTGCCGATGTTCCTCTGTCCGGCACGTGTGTGTGTTTAAGCCTGAGTGCTCTCTCTGCTGTTGCGAACATGGCTTTCCGTGATAGAAAAGAACCTTCCACTAAATACATTTGTGTTCCCAAATTTTGTGGTAATGTAAGCGTGGGTCGAATATGTCCCTGTTAGTGGCACTTGGCTGTGTCTATGCACAAGTGTCTCCGGGCCGCTAGTCGCGTGTTTGGTGACTAGGTGTCGGAGGTGATTTGATTGTTTTGTGCTTATGTATATGTGTTAGTGTAACTGTCCTTTATTATTATATCCTCCATGGGATAATTACCCGACCTTGCACTCCTGGTATCCAGAAGGTTGCGGGTTGGAGACCGTCTTAAACCAGGGTAATTATTTCTGGTGCCATTCAGGCTTGTGTCTTCTGGACAGTTCTGCCAAGTGTTAGGGTCGTATCCCGGTGCTGTCAGCGAGGTCCGAAGGCTATTTCTTGGCCTTCTTTCCACGTCTGCCAGTGGGATCACTTCCCCTCCTTTTGAGAGTGTTCCCGCCTGTACGTGTAGGTGTTGTTTGGCGGGTGTGATATGCCTTCATACGGCGGGCGTGTATGGTGTCTTTGATGAGTTTTCGCCCATGGCGCACGCTGACTATGTAATTTAGGTCAGATACCTTCCTGCAGACTTTGAAGGGACCTGACCAGCGTGGCAGGAGGAATTCGGACACATTTTTATTACGGGCAGAATTGGAGACCATGACCAATTGCCCGGGTGTGTATTCAACGGTCTTTCTCTGCCGATCATACCGTTCTTTTTGCTTTTCCTGCGCCGCGGCTATGTTCTTTCTAGCGTTCATGCGAGCTATGTGTAAGCTCTCTAGCCGGGCGGCATTGTCCGTGTGAGTGTCCTGTGGGATGCATATATTGTCTATGGGACTTCTGGGCGTGTATCCGTGCAGTAGGAAGTGTGGAGAGTGTTTTGTAGCCGTGGATATGGAAGTGATATAACTAAAAGTGATGGGCTGCAGGTAGTCATCCCAGTCTGTCCCTGCGTCCCCTGTGAATTTAGCCAGCGCTATTCCAATTATTTTATTCATACTCTCCGTGAGCCCGTTGGTTTGTGGGGAAAAACTCGTGGTAGTGTATACCTTTATCCTGAGTATCTCCAAAAACTGTTGGAGCACTCTCGAGGTGAAAATAGTACCTCTATCGGATAGTAAGGTTTGGAATAGGCCATATCGTGTAACTATGTCGAATAAGAATTCGACTATGCTGTTCGTGTCTGCTTTGGGAACAGCCTTCGTAATCATGTATCGGGTGAGATACTCGGTGGCAACCAGTATATATTTATTGCCTCTCTGAGATGTCGTAATAGGGCCTTTAACATCTATTCCGACTCTGTGAAATAGCTCACCTACGGGAATTGGGTTGAGCAGTCCATGAGGCTTGCCAGGCCTTGTTTTGAATCGCTGGCACGTGTGACATGTCTTTACGAAGGTGTCTATGTCGGCCTTCATGTTTACCCAATAATACTTGTCACGGATTCTAAGGTATGTTTTATGCGTACCTAAATGTGCCCCTGCCAGTGGGCTATTGTGGTGTCCGATCATGATATTCTCTTTCAATGACTCCGGAACCACTATAGGTGCGTTATCGTGCATGGCTGTGGGCTTAAATTTCAGTACCCCGTCTTTGTCTAGGAAAAATCGCCTAGACAGCCGTGCTGTTTTGGAGTCCACCTTATCCAAGTTTTTTAATGCCAATAGAATCTGTTTCAAGTATGGATCACTTTCTTGCTCCTGTTTGATGTTAATCACCGTCAGGGCAAAAGTGGGCATGTCGTCCCAGTCGTGGTCCTTACTGTCATCCGGGGGATCGGCGACTGGCAGCCTAGACAACCCATCTGCGTCTAGGTGTGTAGCGCCTTTCTTGTGTTTGACCACGAAGTTATATTCATACAGGCGGAATATAAACCTATTGAGCCGCGAATTTGGGTTTTTAAATTTGTCCCAAAAAAGCAAGCTCGCGTGGTCAGTCACTACCGTGAACTGGATACCATAGAGGTATACCCTAAAATAGTTCACTCCCCACGAAAATGCCAGCATTTCCCGCTCTGTGGCAGAGTATCTAGTCTCAACGGCCGTTAGTTTCCTGCTAGCGAAAGCTATGGGCCGTGTGCGCCCTTCTGCATCCTCCTGCAATAGGGCCGCCCCGAGCCCGTACTGACTGGCATCCACGTGTAAGAAGGTGGGCCTATCACTATGGAAGTGTTGCAGTAATGGTGGTGAGGTCAATAGTTGCTTCAGTGTGTTGAAGGCATCTATATGTTCCTGTTTAATGCTGAAGGGCGTTTTTTCACGTGTGAGTTCAGTTAGGGGGTGGGCGATGTGCGCAAACCTGTAGATATATTTTCTGTAATACGATGCCAGCCCAATAAAACTGCGCAATTGTTTCAAATTTGTGGGCATTGGGATGCCCGTTATTGCGTCAGTTTTCGCTGGGTCGGGAATAATGCCCTCTCTGTTTACAATGTGGCCCAATATGTTAATCTGCTGTCTGGCAAATTGACATTTCGCAGGTTTAAGCCTTAACTTGGCCTCTCTGATTCTTGCGAAAGCCTCCTCCAAATGTACGATATGTTCGTCAAAGGTATGGGAGAAGACCGTTATGTCGTCCACGTAGACTAATACGGAACGCCATTTTAGACCTGAAAATGTCTTATCCACTAGCTTTTGGAAGGTTTGGCTGGCGTTACGGAGGCCCATTGGTAACCTTGTGTAGGTATATAGACCGTTCTCTGTAACGAACGCCAGCTTGTGCCTATCTGGTTCATAGACGGGGATTGAATAGAATCCACTATAACAATCCTTCGAACTGAACCAGCTAGCTCCGCCAAGGGCATCCAAATAGGTGTCTGCCCTTGGTAGTGGATAACTATCATTTTCGACTAACTTATTGAGCCTACGGTAATCAGTACAAAACCTGTGGGATCCGTCCCGTTTTTTGGTCAGCAAAACTGGAGCGCTGTAACTTGAAATAACGGGGACAATGACCCCTGCCTCGAGCATCTCCGTGATCTGGGCGTCGATGGCGTGTCTCTCCTTCTGGCTCACCCTGAAGGGAGGCTGGTGTACTGGCCGGTCACTGGTGAGTGTGACGTGGTGTTCGATGAGGTCTGTCACTGCGAGATCCTTCATCGAATGGGCAAAAATATCCCTGTTGGTCTCCAGGAGCTCCGTGAGCCTTTTATTTTGCTCCGGAGTCAGGTCCTGTCTGTGGGGGTGTTTGGCCGCCTTATCTGTGTGTGTGTCTGTGTGTTGGCTGATAGTGTGCAGTGCAGAGGCCTGGTGCTCGTGAATTTCTCGCTCCGCTCGAATCCCATCTGTGTTCCTGGTGTATATCATGGGATGTGTGGTGAGCCTCTGGTCATGCTTTAAAAGCATCTTACCACTAGCGAAATTTATGCTAGCCTCATACTTAGCGAGGAAATCCATGCCAATTATGGCTGACGCAGAAAGATGTTCTATAACGAACATGGGGTGTGTTGTGGCAAAATGGTCTAGCCTAAGGTGTATGTTTGCCACCCCCGTGTTTTCTAGCGTCTGAGCATTGGCCGCTACCAGGCGGATGTCACCCGTGACATCGTGTATTTGGCCTTCGGTAACGTGTCTGCTGTTGACACAACTTACCGCTGCCCCAGTGTCAATTAGGGCCTGCACTCTGTGGCCATTTATGTTGGCGTGTATCGTGAGGGCCGATACCTGAAATCCATTGCCCTGCACCGATGTATTGTGTAGGGTGTATGTTGTTGTTTTTGCTACCGGCGTAACATCTGTACTGGGAAGGCATGGAGCGGGCTGCTTATCGTACCGGGCAAGCTTAGCCTCTGGACTTACTTCCTGTCCCGAGTGCTTTGGCTCGGTCAGCAAAGTGCGCTCACCAAGTACATTGCCTGCTCTTTTAATCGCCCGCGCTGTGAAAATAGAAGTCTGCTGGCGAACGTTTAATGTACTGACCGTTCCCAGCTTTTGTGTAGGTGTGCTGTTGTTTTCTTCCTCCTGGGAAGGTGTGTCTGCAAATGTGACCCTGAGCTTGCCCTTGTTACCCCGTTTTTTGTTCCAGGCGGTCGCGAGTTCGACTCCTGTTGCTGGCTTCCCAATGCCGAGTGAGCTCGCGTCCTGCGCCTGTGTGTGGTCACTTCCCACCCTGCGTTGTGGTGTAGGGGGTATGGTTTTCTGTTTGGAGGGTGTGGGTGTGATCTCAGTCTGTTTGTGCGTAATTATGAGGGGCGTATAATGTCCCGCCTTAGGGTTCCCTGTAAAGAGTATGTGTAGGTCCCTGTCAAATCCCGCAGTGGTAAATAGCGGGGGCGAGTGCACGTCAGTGTATACGTGGATGTTTGCTTTAAGCACCTTGCCGAGAGCGGTCACCTCTACGGCGCTGGCATAGGTGCCGTCCCTACCCATGTATTTTTTGTAATCCGCCCCGGTCTGGAATGGGTTTTCCCGCTCGTCTGACACAAAGTCTCGGTACTCTTTCCAGTTGGCCAGGATATGTTGGACCGTTTTCTGTCTGTAGTCCCCATGATAATCCTCGGTGTTCCGGACTAGGAAGCTCATGGCCCTAAACAGACAGTTGCCGTCTCCTTGTACGGGGTGTGTCTGGAAACGGCCCGGGGGCGGATCGTCAGCCTTGGCTTTAGCTGGCTGCTTTTTCCCTTTACTCTTACGGGTTTGTTTGGGGGAGGGGCCTTTCTGGTGTTGTGTTGGGGGAGGAACCTCAACCGCTTCATCAGCTGGCCGCCCCTCCCCGTCTAGGCGTTTTTTTGAAACGTAGGTGTGCGCCTCCCTGTGCTGTATGTGCGCCCCCCCCCCCTCGGGGTGGCTGTGCCAGCTCCCCGCCTGCGGTGTGTGGCTAGGCGTGGGGAGTATTGCCCCCCTGTCTGTCCGGCGGGGTGCCTCATCCCTGAACTCTCTCGGGTGTTCGTCGGGGAGGGGGTAGTGTTCCGGGCCCTTTGTGTATGTATCTGTATTGTTCCGTCCTCTTGTAGGTTTTCTTGCCTGTCGGTTATTGCCCGGTGGTCCGTTTTCCTGTCTCCGCCAGGGTGGGGTGTATGTCTGCTGCTGCGGGGGCGGGTTTTCCCGTCGATTCCCCTTTTCCCTGTACCGGGAGGCTGCATACCCCTTTCTGGTCGGGGGTGGGTTTCCTCGACGGTCCCCATTTCCCCTGTACTGTGGGGGTGCATAGCTTTGCCTGCGTGGGGGCGGGTTCTCTCGATATTCCCCATTTCCCCTGTACTGCGGGGCTGCATAGCCTTGCCTGCTTGGGGGCGAGTTTTCCCGGTACTCCCTGTCTGTTCTGTATTGTGGGGCAGCGTAGGCCTGTCTACTTGGCGGCGGGCTGTTTCGTCGGGGGATGGTGTGCTCGTACTCCTCAGGGTAGTACTCCTGTGTGTACGGGGATGGTGGTCGCCGTGAGGGGTGTGTCGGCTCTGTGTCCGTGTACGATACCGGTGAATACCGAGGAGGGTAGTGTGGCCTATCCTGTGCGTGAGGTGTTGTTGGCCGCTGTGGAGGGTAGTAATTTTCCTCCCTCCCGTAGCGTCTCCTCTCTGAGTACCCCCTATCCCTTTCAGGATAATAGCGCTCTTGTGTGTCTACGTGTTCATCCCTTAGCGGTCTCCCGCCTGCTTGGATGGCAGCTATGGTCAATTTCTCCATCCTGTCCACTAATTCATCCATTTTATGATTAGTGTCGTCCTTTTGTGTCTGAAAGTGCTGATCCACGGCTTTCTCCGTAGCTTTTTCCGTGATCTTTTTCCCTTCCTCTATGGTCTTTATGTTGTTCAACATGTGTTGGATCGTGGGGTTGTTCATAATACACAACTTGTCCACTATGGATGGTCTGAGGCCCTGCATTAACAGCTTGACTTTCTGCTTGTTCGTCATAGCTGCGTTATATTTATCGCACATTATCAACTTTACATTGATGTATGCCTGGGCGCTTTCTTTAGGTCCCTGTGACCTCTGTCTAATTTGGTCGTACAGGTCGTCATCATCTGGTATGAGCTGGAATTCACTCTTCAACAATAAGGTGATTTCCTCCCATGTGGCATTTTCTAGGTTGTCCTCATGAAGCTTATACCATGTCATGGCCGCCTTTGTGAGGTAAGCAGGAAGGAGTCGTTTTCTAACTTCCTCGCTCCAACCATTGATCCGAGCCGTTCTATTGAAGGCCTTGAGGTATTCCTCGGGATCCTGGCCTTCCCCCGTGAACTTTGTGGGGTGGATCATGGGGTACTCTGCTTGTCTGTTCATCTCGTGTTCAGCTGTCTCTCGTTGGCTGTGTAGTGATTCTGGTCTGTTTAAGCTGCTCGCACCGCTATCGTGTGCCGAGGTGTTAGTGTTATTGAGAGGGGAATTAGCCTCGCTCCCCGTGTACGACACTTGTGTTACGTTACCAGGTGGCTCGTCACCTGATATGTCGGTACTGATTGATGGCGTGTTGTCGTACTGTGTGGATTTGACTACGTGTACAGTCCTGTCTAAATCCTGTTTCACTGTTTCCAGAATAGTGTGGATGTCTAGAATTGCCTCTGTCGTGCGATTGTCTGACTTGACAGTGTCTGTCTCTAGTAACTGTGTAATGCGCTCGAGCAGACTATCAGTTTTCTGCTCTGTGATTTGCAGTTGCTGCAACAATAGTGGGTGGAGTGTTGGCAGGCAATCTACTTCACTAGCGCTGGATATTGGTGACTCTTGTCTGTGTTCACTGGCCTGGGATCGTGTAAAATGTATAACTTGTGCTGCCGCTGCAGGGTGTTGAGCGCGGATCTCTGATGTCTTGAATTCGAGTTCCCTAAGAAGTTGTACTGCAGTCTGGTCAGTTATTAAGTCACTGTTCTTAATTTTTAGCTTCGGCAGGAGTGGAGTTGTACTAGCCGACAAATGGTGCGCAAAGTCTCTTAGTGTGGTTCTAAATGTGGTCATTTAATTTCCACTGATTTTGCACTATGGGGCGGATGGGGGTGGGTGTAATAATACAAACTCCCGTGTAATAAAGAAAAATTGTGGGACGTAATGTAGGGGAGACAGAGAAAAAAAATTTAGTCTCGCTTGGCTGTATGCGGTACGGGCCGTTTCTACCACGAGAACTCGTTGTATGAGCCCTATTTTACTGTGCGTGGTACCCGGCCTCCACCAATTGTTTTAGATCCCTTTGTTGGGGGGTAGTTAGGTCTAAAACATACGTGTTATTGTACTAATTTAAAAGGCGATTCCTAGAGAGGGCAGCTTCTCGTAGTTGGGTAAGCTTGCCAGTGTAGAGTGTTGTCTGGTATTAAATACTAGGGGGTGCTCCTATAAAGACGTAAGTGTCGTTTAGGGGATGAGCCTCTGGGCGCAGGTTAACGTACCTGCCTCCCAGCTGGTCGAAAGGAATTATATAACAGACGTGCTGATGTCAGCTATGCCGGCGGCTCGCTGTCTACGCAGTCGAGTCGCTGCGGGAAACACAATGGAACTTGAGCAGGCGATTACTGGCTACTAGTCACGGTCAAACGTGACGAGAGTCAGGAAGGGTGTTAGGATGTGAAGAGGCGTGTAATTATGAGTACAACGTGTAGTTTACTGACCAAGTGTTTATTGGTCAGTGATGTATGAAATTGTATGTCCCTTTTTAGGGAAATGTGAATAATAATGCAAGTTATGTGTACAAGTTTGTGGGTAGGTTTTACAAAGTATAGGAAATCTGAACACTTGCTGACTCACCTGATGATAGCAGCTGGTACTAGGGCCTCCGGCTACACACACTGTATGACTGATAATAGAGAGAGAGAGTGTCCTCATTAAAGCCTTCCTACTTATAGGTTCTGGCGCTGCTTCGTCGGCATTCCATCGATGTAGGTGTCCTAGTTAGCTATTGTGTAGGTGTTTATGATTGTGATGCAAGTAGTTGGCAGGCTCCCCAAACTGGGCAGCCGCCCTTGCTGTGTAAAAGGTACTGTACTGGCTTTACTATGTTTGCCAGTTAGGGGTGGTTTTAATAGATGATGGAGGGTGGCTTCAGGGGGTGCAGCCCCCTGGGGGCCTGTACAATACTATCATAGACTTGACTTATTTTCTTTAATTCCTAGGTGAAACATAGTGCCTCGATGAAATTTCTGTGTTTCGTCAGATTTCTGTATTAAATTTGTTTCAGGTATGCAGACTATTAGCCCACAGCACCCTAGTCCAGTGGAAGTGTTGCCTCCTGTCTGGACTGGACCGCAGGATATTTTTTGTAGGCAAAACTCCCATAGATCCCTCTTACCACAAGACAGTGGTTTCTTCTGAATTCGCATCACGGAACTCCTGCTGCCATGGTTACCGCCGACTTCCATTTCCCCTCCGACCTTACTCAATCACCAAGGCAGGGACGTTCTTGCCAGCACATTCCTGTCTCATCAAGCTAGTTGAATAACGCGGCAGTAGATTCACTATCGCGCCGTGTCGTTTGAAGGTCGATGTTCATGCATTAATTGGTTACTTCTAATGCAGTAAAAATCATGTTTAAAAATCCCTAAAATGTCAAAATATTTAGTTTTGAATCATTACTTATTTTGTAAAAAAAGCAGGTGACGCGGCGATTCAAACACTTCAATGGACAACCGCCACTGATATAGAGATCCACTCAACCAATCATAAGGATCCAGAACTTGACGCAACTCACTAAAGTGATCCATCTGGTGATTTGTTTTTCCCCCTACTACATTTTAACCTACTTACTCCTTGGCACTACAGCCCGTGAACAGCCTTGGCCTCTCGTACAGTAGCGATCCATTGTCTTGCTTCTCCATCTTTGAACACCCATCTTCCTGAGGTCCTCCTCCCCATCATCTAGCCACCTTTATCTTGGTCTTCCTTTCATTCGTCCCCCGCCTGGTTTTCCCTCATATACAGTACTTTCTTAACCACCCCCTCTTGGGAAATTTTCCCACTTGTCCTAACCATCTAAGTCTATTGCTTTTTACATCAGCAACAATGTCTGGTTTTTCAAATTTACGATTTAATTAAAGAAGCACATATGTTGGGAGTCTGGATGACCTCACATCACCAGTTAAAGGTTAGAACTTACCTTTTCACAGAAGATGCTGAAAATGTTCTCCTTCAGCTGACAGACAGTAACTTTGGAAGTTACATTATGTAGCTACTCCTGTACCACCCTGCGTGTTTACTGTGGTTAATCGAAGCAAGGACCTAAGCCTGTTGGATGTTTAGTTGTGGAGTAATTTAAAATACAAAGTGTACAGATCAATTACCCATACTCTAATGGAGCTGGAGAACAATATACGGCAGCAGATATCCCTCACAACAGAAGGGAATCACAACGTGCAAACGCTAATTTATTTACACGGTTCAACGCCTGTCTGTCAGCTGAAGGAGAACATTTTTAGCATCTTATGTGAAAAGGTAAGTTCTTTAATCATGATTTGCTGGTGAATTTATCATTAATTAATGTACTCTGTTACGCTTGCTAACTGCTACCTGCGCGCAATCCGCCCTAGGTCGGTTGGCTGGCGGAAGGCGCGTGCACGCTGGCCGCTGGCCCAGCTCCAGCAAAAGAATCACCTTGTACATCCAACATCCCAGATTAAAGCTCCAGATTAACGCCAGGAAAGCAGTGCAGATGACCTTCAGAAAAGGTGGGAGAGAAAACCTGCACGACAAGATTTATTACAGAAACGAAGCACTTCAATCAGCTAACGCCTACAAATACCTGGGCATGACCCTCCAGACAACCGTAAGATCCTTTAGGATTCACACTAAAACAAGAACATCAGCAGCCAAGAAGGCAATATTTGACATACCATCACTACCTAGACTATCCCTAAAAACTGCCATGAAACTATTCGATGCAAAAATCGTAGCTATCCTAACGTATGGAATAGAAATAACCTGGGAAAAACTAAGAATGAAAGACCTATCAGCCATGGAAGCCGTCAAAGCTCGGTTCCTGAAGTCCAGCCTAGCAATATCCAAATACACTCGCTCACGACTCGTCTTATGTACTAGCAAGAGAAACCTATTTGATGGAAGATCTCAGGACCAAATATAATCTACCTTTTACTAAAAACTGGGAAAAACAAGTGGAAATAAGAAAACAAACGTCAAAGGAGATATGGCCTGACTTATATGCAACGGAGGCCATGGTGAATAGATCATGGATGGAAACCAACCAAGACCTGCGCCATTTCGTGTACTCTTTGGCAACACATGGATACCACCACAGAGTGTGCAAAGTGAAGAACCATCACGAGCCGAACGAAACATGTGTATGTGAGCTTTGTGAACGCCCATGTGATCGATACCACATTACAAGATGCAAAAAACTATCCAAGTCAATAATCGAGAACTGCTTGGAACCATAAGACTGAAACAAAGTGAAATGTAGTGTAAATGTATTTGTATCCTTAATGCACAACTTGTGTGCGTTTTTTTTAATAAAAACATCCCAGAGTAAGAGGCAGTTCTAATACAGTGAGTCTCTCTCACCAGTTGGCCGGCAGGGGCGCCTAGCTTATCTGCCTACCCTTAACTCATCACTCCTCGCTCGGCATAGCATAGCACTTCGCTCACTTTATCCGTGCATGACACGAGATAACAATTAAAATTAAGAAGATAAGAATTAATAAAATAAACTGCTACTATCTTACGAAAGAAGATGTTGGAGATGTTCTCCTCCTACATCCACACATTTCCATCATCGCCTTAGGAAACTCAGATTCACACGTATAAGTTCGTCTTTTGTAATTGAGGCTATTTCTTTCCAGATATGTTAAATTTTTCTCGGACGAAGCTTGGTTCCATTTACACGGGTATGGTTCGACGCAGGATAACAGATATTGGAGTTCAAAAATCCCTCCATCCCGTATATGCAATTCCTCTACATAACGTATGGGTCGGAGTATGGTGCGCAATGAATGGATACATAATTATAGGCCCTATCCTTTTTCAAGGCACAATTAATGCACAAAGATACAGGGATAATATACTAACTAAAACCATTTTATGACGAACTGACTGACACTAACTCTCGAAATGGATATATTCAGCAAGACGCTGCCACCGCGCATACAGCTCATGACACATTAAACTTAATTGAGGAAATTTTTGAATACCGTGTAATTAGTACGGACTTATGGCCGTCACGTTCCCCATATTGACCTGTTCGTGACTTTTATTTATATGGGTGCTTGAAGAATAAAGTGTATGCAAGAAACCCACACACATTGGGCGAACTGAAAGAACATATCTGGAGAGCAATAGCCTCAATTACGGAAGACGAACTTATGCGTGTGAATCGGAGTTTCCTAAGATGATGCCGAAAATATGTAGATATAGGAGGAGAACATTCCCAACATCCCCTGTCATAAGGTACGAGCTTAGTTAATTAATTGTTATCTCATGTCATGCACGAATAAAGTGAGCAAAGTACTGTGCTATGCCGAGCGGTCAGTGATGAGTCAACGGGAGGCAGATAAGCTGGGCACGCCGGCCGGCCAACTCGTGACAGAGACTCTCTGTATAAATACAAACAGAGGTAGAAAGATTTAATTATGGTGCAGAGACGTGGAGTATTACCAATTACAGGTTTATGACAATAACGTTTACAGAAAAAATTCGGGCCTTGCAATGACTCAGTGGCACAAAATTAGAAAAAGAGACCAAAAATAACTAAATTCACACACTCTGACATAAAGCATCAATACTTAACATTATAAACTGACTCCAGTGGGCGGTCATCTTCTAAGAATGGAGGATAACAGGATGGTCCTGCAGACTTATAAGGAATTGCCCTGGGGTGAAAAGATCTACACCTGTTGGTGGACCACAAAACACCTGGAAGAATGAGATCACCAAGCTCTGTGAAAGGCTACTCGTGGAAGACTGGCAGGAACTTGCCAAGACAATAATCAATGGAGGCATTTAGCTAGATCAGCATGGGATCTTCACAGTCCCATAGAAGCCTTCAGAGCAAGTGGGTGGTAGAAACAAATTAGGAAAAGGAGACATTTATGATGATACAAAAGAACACTAATCAAGTTGAATTTATTTATTATATATTTAATACTGTATATTAATTGAAAAAAATAAATACACTATACAAACATCACAAGAAAAATACATTCATAGCTACAATATTAATTACGAAACCAATTGTTTTATTCATTTACACTGTTTACGCCCACATTGGAGCACCAAAAATCAAACCTTATAAACATAGTCTTTAAATACTAAGTTCAGTTCTTAATACTTGATATTTTTTTTCTTTCCCAATACTTCTTCATTCTGGAAGATCCTGCAGCCCTTTCTTCTGCTGATATAACATATTGCTTACGCTGTGAAATTTTGAATGTTAGTCGAGTGTATTTGTTATTCAGAAGCCGTTTCTCTTCTCTATGTTCAATTTGATGCTTAGTACGGTAATTTTCAATTGGTCTAAATCCATTTGTATTTCTGTAAACAATGTGATTTTTGTTTTACTGTTCCAAAAGAAGTCAAAAAGTTGTTTCAGGAGTATAGTATTTGGCAAGCGGGATATGGGTCCAAAAAACGCAATCCTTCGGTTTTGCATCGTGTCCATTATAGATTAATTTTCCTTGTAAATTTTTTATGCCAGACTTAGTATAGCCTCCAGTCGCTAGGTGCGCACTCTCCAACACACTGACTTCTTAGTGATAATCACGATTGATTTGAACTATCAAACAATCAATTATTCCATGCTATAGTTTTATCAGATTCATTTCATCAACAGTCAATTACTTTCAATAAAATCCTGCTGGTAAATTGTAGACCATGATCCTTGGCATAACATCCCGAAAGTCTCTAACTTCACTGATTTCTAAGATTTAAGGTAATGTTCATATCATGTCTCACTAGAGTTCCTAAAGATGAATTTTCAAATGTTAAAATACCATCATTAACAACTGCACTCTCCAGAAAATTACGAGGGTAATTCCAAAAGTAAGGTCTGAATCGCCGTAAATATTTGAAAGCGGCGCCAAGGGCAAAACACGCATGCACGCCGACTCCTGGTATGCCTTGCGTGGCAAAAGCCGCCAGTAGCGTTGTTACTGTTGCTGTGTGCTGCTGATAGTGTCAGATCACAATGTTTAAGACAATCAATCAGCCCGCCGATTGTGAAGTAAGGGCAGTGATACGGTTTCTGTCTGCAAGAAACATTTCTGCGGCAGAAATTCATCGGCAGATTACTGAAGTATATGGTCCTAACATAATGAGTGACAGTAAAGTGTGCAAGTGGGTGCGAGCCTTTAATGAAGGACGGGAAAATGTGCACGATGAACCCCGCTCTGGCAGACCATCAGTGATTTCAGACGAGTTTTCATGCAGTTGACGACAAAATTCGTGAAGATCGACGATTCACTATTTCAGGGACAACGATCAATAAAGCCACCTACTGCGCTACCCTGACTAAACTTCGACGTGCAATCCAGAATAAGTGACGGGGTCTTTTGTCGTCCGAAATGTTGTTGTTGCATGACAATGCCAGATCCCATACTGCGAATGACATGCAAACTCTAATCAAAAAATTTGGATGGGAACAGATGGACCACCCACCGTACAGTCCGGACTTGGTGCCAAGTGATTTCCACCTGTTCCGCTACCCAAAGGAGTTTCTTGGCGGCAAGCGCTTCGACACAGATAATGAAGTGAAAAAGCTGTTAAAGACTGGTTAGCTTCGCAGGCGGCCGAGTTCTACGACTTAGGCGTTCAAGAGCTTGTGGAATGATGTGACAAATGTGTAAATAAGTATTTAAATTATGTCGAAAAATAGAGAAAGACGTAAGGAATGTTTTGGAAACAATTTTGATTTTGGATGTTTTTTTTAACCGGACCTTAGTTTTGGAATAGCCCTCGTAACTGCCCATGACATCAGGAGTGCATTGTATCACAATACCACAAAAATCACAAGATGAAGTACTGTAAATCCATTGATGACTTTTTTATAGTATTCTTACTCGACCAGACAGTCTTTTTTCTTTTTATTATACTGTATATTTTAATCACTGGGCACAATACTTTCCATTTAGAAAATTCCACATGCATTGGCAAGGAATTAAATTAAACAATGTAAAAAGAAGCCCATGAAGTTTGAGGGATTTTAGATTTCTTCTTGAATTAAGTGGGATTTTTAATTAATAATAATAATGCATAATTATGTCAATACAACAGCCATAAAATAGGAAGGTCTATGTAGCAGAATACTTGTTACCAAACAAAACAGGAGGAATTGAGGATAAAGAAAAGGAAAAAAAAATGTTGGAGATAAATGGAAGAAAAGGAAGAATATATTTGGAAACTGAAAAGATTTGAGACAATATTAGCAAGAAGGAGGGACGGAATTGCCTTCTGTGGTTACTCTACTTCATCTGTATGAGTTGTTTCATTTGAGGGGTTTGACATCGTGGTCATTTAGCCCCATCTGTATGAACCCAAAAGATTTACAAAAAGAATTTTGATTTATTAAAAAAAAAACACTATTCCAACTAGGCAGAAAAACATTTAGAAAAGGAAAGCAAAGGAAAAGAAGTAGAAAATGAGAAAGGAAAGAGAAATAGGAAAAGGAAACATATATAGGAAAGGGTAAGGAAGGGAAAAATAAAAGAAATAGGAAAAGCTAAGAAAGTGGAAATGGAAAGAAAAGGCAAAGGTTAGAAAGTGAAAAATGAAATAGGAAAAGGTAAGAAAGTGAAAAATGAAATAGGAAAAGGCAAGAAAGTGAAAAATGAAAAGGCAAGAAACTGAAAAATGAAATAGGAAAAGGTAAGAAAGTGAAAAATGAAATAGGAAAAGGTAAGAAAGTGAATAATGAAAAGAAAAGGAAAAGGTAAGAAAGTGAAAAATGAAATAGGAAAAGGTTAGAAAGTGAAAAATGAAATAGGAAAAGGTAAGAAAGTGAAAAGGAAAAGGTTAGAAAGTTAAAACTGAAATAGGAGAAGGTAAGAAAGTGAAAATGAAAAGAAAAGGAAAAGGTAAGAAAGTGAAAAGGAAAAGGTAAGAAAGTGAAAAATGAAATAGGAAAAGGTTAGAAAGTGAAAAATGAAATAGGAAAAGGTAAGAAAGTGAAAATGAAAGGAAAAGGTAAGAAAATGAAAAGAAAAGGAAAAGGTAAGAAAGTGAAAAATGAAATAGGAAAAGGTAAGAAAGTGAAAAATTAAATAGGAAAAGGTAAGAAAGTGAAAAATGAAATAGGAAAAGGTTAGAAAGTAAAAAATGAAATAGGAAAAGGCAAGAAACTGAAAAATGAAATAGGAAAAGGTAAGAAAGTGAAAAATGAAATAGGAAAAGGTAAGAACATGAAAATTAAAAGAAAAGGAAGAGGTTAGAAAGTGAAAAATGAAATAGGA
The DNA here is from genome assembly GCA_946902985.2 of Meconema thalassinum. Lineage (NCBI taxonomy): Eukaryota > Metazoa > Arthropoda > Insecta > Orthoptera > Tettigoniidae > Meconema > Meconema thalassinum. The sequence goes on along the minus strand of OX336395.1, from coordinate 149,401,340 downwards.
AATGGTAAGAAAATGAAAAGGAAAAGGTTAGAAAGTGAGAAATGAAATAGGAAAAGGTAAGAAATGGGAAAAGAAAATAGGAAAAAATAAAGTTAAAGGAAACAGGTAAATGACAGGAATAAGAAAATAAAAATAAATCAAGATCGGTACCAGTCAAAAAGACAAATCGTGAAGATATCTCATATAGGCGATAGCTGCCCAAGATGATTATGATGGTCATAATAATAATAATAAAAGAACAGTACAAGAAGAAGAGTCTTGCATAGACTAAGGAAGCAAGGATCCCTGTAACGTAGCAGTGGCAATCCAGAGCAATTCAGTCAACCCTGGCACTTGTTAAGAGCAAGTTTATCTCAGTTGGCCATAGCGTGTGACGTGGTAATGTCCAGAAGAACAAAAGAAAATATTCCACAATTCTGGCACACAACCCGAAGCAATACTATCGAGGTATATCTGCCGACATATCCGCTATCACATAAGCGGCTGCCGTCCACACGGCGGTACACAGATCCAAGACTCCGGAATCTTCCACGTCCATCATGTCACCGTTGGAGTGGTGGAACCAGAAGTACTTGTCGTTGGCGTTGCTCAAGCTCGAGCCGGGAACGCCCATATCAGTCCATAGGCTGATGTCCGGTCCACCATCTTGAGGGGTTGAGAATTGTGTTGCATTCACTGGAACCAGCAACCTTATACAAAGACATGAGCCATAGATAATTAGATTTATCAGGAGCTCTTTGGACGCAACATTGGCGGGTTTATGCGTTAGGGGTTACAAAAAGTAGCACTTGGGAGACTGGGGTTAGATTAACTGTGGCTAGGCTGCCGGAAACTGTGTGATTTCGTAATATACACCCTATACTTTGTTCTTCTAACAATTAAGCACTGAAGGTAAGAGCAACATTACCCCTTGCAATGCTATGTTTTATATATATACATAATTATTCTCTGTGTGTTAGGAAACCATAGCTTCGCGTTAATACAAGGAAAAAGTGGTCTATATCTCCTTGGGAATTTCCTTGAACTTCTGATGCACCATTTAAACTGATCTGAGGCCATATACAGGGTGCGCACAAATGATTGAAGCGGTTTCAAAAAATTCCTGTTTGTTTATTATTTGTTGTAACATTACAAAATTTTATAGACAGACAGAAAAACTCACAAAGTTTTATTATGCGCCTACAAAAGATCAATATGTGCCCCATGAGTGACTACACACATCAACTCTATAGTTCATCCCACACCCGACGTGGAATGTTGCTGTCAATTTGACTTAAGGCGTTGATGATGCGGGCCCACAGTTCTGTTAGATCAGCCGGTAATGGTGGCTTAAAAACTGCGTCTTTCACATAACCCCATACGAAGAAGTCGCAAGGAGTGAGGTCCGGAGAGCGTGGAGGCCATGACATGAGGACGTGATCTTCATTCCCGATATGACCGATCCATCTTTCTGGAAGTCTGCTGTTCAGAAAGTAACGAACATCACCATGGAAATGAGATGGAGCACCATCCTTTTGGTAGATGAAGTTCATGCTATTGGTCTCCAACTGTGGCATGAGCCAAATCTACAGCATATCCAGGTAGATGTGCCCTGTGATGGATTTTTCAGCGAAGAAGAAGGGACCATAAACTTTAAATTTCGAGATGGCACAGAAAACATCGAACTTGGGAGAGTCACAATCGTGCTGAACACAAGTACGGGGATTTTCAGTCCCCCAAATTCGTACATTGTGCCTGTTCACTTGACCACCGAGAAAAAATGCCGCCTCACCACTGAAGAGGCTGTTCAAACAAAACAAAACTTTGAGGGATACGTGCCTTACAACGTCAAACACCATCACCATAGCTCTAATCATATGGCTAGAAATAATTGACAAAACCACTCCAATCATTTGTGCGAACCCTGTATATTTTTATGGGTGTAACAAAGTGAGTTTTGCACAAAAACGTAAGTATACAGGTGTAGCAAGGGTGGCTTGTCACCACACAACGTATATGTATGGGTTTAGCATTGAATGGGTTCAACAACCATTTGTTACAAGTTCAACCAGCATGCAATTAATTTTAAAACCAATTATTTTACTTTTACCTATATTGTGTCTCTTGTTATGATAAGGAAGGATGGTTGGAATGTATCTATTATCATGGGCTTTCAATTAAAGACATGTGGTCCAAGAACAGCTGGATGTACTGAAAGAAAATTATAGATATGGGAAATGAAAATCAGTGTAGAGAAAAGTAAGACAATGGTAATGACAAGAGGAAACAAGTAGTTCCATGAAGAACTAAATAGATTAGTTTCATACATCCTACTGGTCTTACTTAGGAAACTAGAAATGAGCGGCTTCGGTGGCGTAGTTGGTAGCATGCTGAGCTTCTATGCCCAACATTGTGGGCTCAAAACCTGCCGAAGTCGTCGGATTTTTTAAGAACGTTAAAATCCCTCAGTAGGCCTTCCTTCGGAGGGGAAGTAAAGCCGACGGTCCCATGTCATAGATTTATGGCCTCCGCTAATTACACCTGTGTGAAGCTAAATTATATATAGGTTAAACATTTGACTAACATTCTTAGGTTCCTACGTTCGTTGTCAAGAGCCGACTGCGGTGGCATCTGGTAACTAAGTTCTGACCTAGTTGGTCGTTAACGGTGGCGTTTGGCGGCAAAAGTAGGAACTACTTGGAAAAATTGAATGTCTGCAGTCCTTACTTGAATTAAAACAGATGAAAATGAAAAACCACAGCCTGCTTCCAGTCTCCGACCGGGTCAGGAATGGAATGAATAAAGCCCCCATCTAGCGGCGAGGATATGAACTGTGCCGGCTGCCGAAGCCTGACGCACTCCTCTGGGGCAATGATTAAATGAATGACAGATGAAATGAAATGATAGTGGAGAGTGTTGCTGCAATGAAATTTTGACAGGGAAAACCGGAGTACCAGGAGAAAAACCTGTCTGCCTCCGTTTTGTCCAGCACAGATCTCACATGGAGTGACTGGGATTTGAACCACGGACCCAGTGGAATTAAAACAGATACACACACTAATACAGTAATCACTAGGGCTCGGATTTTTATGTAAATACATATTTTAAGCATTTTTTCTATAAATACATAAATTCCTGCTTTTCACTAATTAGCACATAAAAAGACATAATATTAACACTGTAAATATCAGTATGCTAGATCTTTCATTTTTGTTCTGTGTTACTTCAACGTGGAAGAACCTGTGAGCTATCTAATCACCATGCAGAGCGTACGTCAGCTTGCAACTGTGTTATTCTTAACTTGTCGCCCCGTGCCACTCACTGTGGAAGCTGGGGATTTCCTTGTCGATAGCAATATTGCATCACGTGCTAGACATAACCCCCCCCCCCCCACTTCCCCCAGCTACCTGGAAACAGTGTCACTCGCATGCAGTTAATTTCTGGCACTGTGAAGTGTAAGGCAGTTCTATGATGCCTAAAGTAAAAACAACTACAAGTTATCGTCTGTTGCAGAATTTAAAGATAATTTTACTTCTGATGGGGGCGTTCTGTTCTGCCAACCATGTGGAAAAGCTGAACAGCGATCTCAAGTGCAAGAAACATATTGCCACAGTTTCGCGCATTCAGAACAAGTGCTTCGCGATAATCGTCTGTCATTTGTGATGGACAACCTGAAGATGGATTTCGTTGTGTATTGTAATGCTTCAGCAGTCAGTGAGGCATAGAATAAATTGCATTTGTAAGTACTGCATATTAATAAACTAAATTATAATAACATATTTTTACTTTTTTGTCACATATTTCAGGTATTTTTAATACATAAAAAATAAATATTTTCACGGTTTTTAGCACCTAAAAATCCGAGCCCTAGTCATCACAATTAACACCAGTTATCAGACAGATTCTACACACACCCAAAGTACACGGGGCTACATGATCGCACTGTCGCAGCCCCTAAACTAAGGAACCAACCAACCAAACTAGAAATGAAAACGAGTTTTTTAAAAATTGCACAGCCGCCATTTTTAAGTTCTCATAAAATTCCATTAAATTAGACATATATTAAGGCCAGGAGCCGACTGCGATGGCATCTAGTAACAAAGTTCAGAACTAGTTGGTCGTTGAAGACGGCGTTTGGTAGCAAAAGTTGAAACTACTTGAAAATCGAATGTTTGCAGTCCTTACTTGAATTGAAAACAGATAACACACACTAGTACAGCTATCACAATTAACACCGGTTATAAGACAGATTCTACACACACCCAAAGTACACGAGCCTACATGACCGCATTGTCGCAGCCCCTTAACCGAGGAACCAACCAACCTATAATTAACAGAATTTTAATGAGAATATCAGCATGTTTGCAGACGATGTTATCATTTGGACCACAGCACGTAACAGCCCAAATCAGCAAATGCTTCTTGAACACAGAATGAACCAGGCACTTATAAAACTCAAAAACTGGACTGCAAACAATAATATGGAAATCAATACTACCAAAACAGTATACCAGTTTTTCTCCCTGAGATACCACAATCCAACTTTCAGTCTCAAATTTAGTAATCAAGACCTTCCAAAAAGTGAAAGTACAAAGTATCTAGGTATCATCATGGACAAGAAGCTGAACTGGACCAAACGCATACAACATGTGGAGGATAAGGTAAGCAAACGGATGAAATTACTGAAGAGACCAGCAGGAGCTACTTGGGGGAGCACTCAAGACACACTCAACAAAACCTACAATACTTACATCAAACCTATCATAAAATATGGCAGTGAAGTACTCTCTACAGCACCCCAGTCAAACATTGATCGCCTCGAGAGGTGTCAGAATAATGCCCTACGAATCATAACAGGCGCAATAAAAACCACACCTATAACCGCCTTGCAATTATATACCCACAACTTACCAATAGAAGAAGAGATGAAACATCAAACAGCCAATGCATATCTCAGTATACAAAGACTACCTCAAATGACATGGATCAAAAAACCAGTTTCTAGCCCCAATCATAAAACACAAAAAGATCCCTTAAGTCTCGCCAAAGAATATATCAATAAGAGCAATCTGCAAATAAAACTTGAACCACTCTGCATGCCAGTCTATCCCATTGAATATATACAAGTGACTACAGATCTTACTTTGCTAGAAAGGTCTGCAAGAAAGACTCTTCACCACAAGATCTAAAACAACTGGCCCTCTGTACAATAGAAGAAAGATATCCATCTAATCAATGGCTAAAAATATTTACAGATGGCTCACAAGACAAAGAAAATAGAACTGGAGCAGGAATACATACATCTCTCTTCTCTCTCTACTTCCCAGTAGGCCAAAACAAAACAAACTTTGATGCTGAGATAAGAGCAATTTCACATGCCCTCCAACATTGATTATCAAAAATGTGTTATCATTACAGATTCAAAAGCAGCCATCCAAGCCATCTCATCAAATTATAAGCCTCAAAATAAAGAACTGAAAGAATGTTTTTGTATGATAAAAACCCTTCAAAGACTCCACAAACAGATCTCATTTCAGTGGATCCCTTCTCATGTTGGAATAGCAGGTAATGAAGAGGCAGACAGATTAGCAAAAAAAGGTACCACACTACAACAACCTGTCAGTCAGACTGATTTTATGTCAGCAAAAAGGATCTTGAAAAATACTATCAAAAACAGGTATGAAGAAATGGCAAAGAAAACAGCAGAAACCAAATTATGGAAGGACATTGATGCTAAATGGGATCAATATAAATTAACACCAAGAAGAGAAGCTGTAGCCTTCTTCAGACTTAACACTGGCTATGACTGCCTTGCAGCTCATCTGAAACGAATCAACATCCTGAGATCTGATGAATGCACACTTTGTCACGAACCTGGAAGTAAAATGGATAAGGGGCACCTGCTACATTGCAACAAACTTGATGCAACTGCTAGAACTTCTGGAAACCCCACACAACTCTATTACAACGCAAGAAAGCTGATGGATTGGAATCCGGGCTAGCCATAGGAAACAACAACAACATTTTTATCATCTTGGAAGTTTAAATCTATTTTTCCTAATTATAGTGATCATTTTATTTATAATGCTTACGAAAATTTGATGCGTTTCTGTCGGTCAACACAATCCAAGTGTAATAATCAATAAAAATCATCTTGAGTTTTTAAAATGTAGTATTAGGCCGACATTACCTTGTTATTTAAAGCTTTAAATACTTAAACTAAAAAAAAGTTTCGCTGGTTGGTGACTACCACAATTTTCTAAATTTGACCCACCCCTATGTTTGCGAGGAGTTTTACGTCCCTGATGTCTATGATACCCTAATACCGTTGGGATCAGGGGAGAACAAGAGTTGACAAAGTGAGGTCGCAGGAAAAATTAAAGAACGGGTAAGAGGAAGCAATGACAACTCACGTCGCACTAGTTGTGAACCCCTGTAATATAAGTCTTACTTGAGGATCTCCCGCAGAATACAGCCAGCATCCTGAGATCCACTGAAGGACAGGCCGGAAGGCAAGAAGGTTCCCATGTCAGACTCCATGACAAAGTTCAAGTTCTTGGTCTCGTTAATGTGGGCCTTCACGTATGCTTCAGCTCCTAAGGTACCCTGTTCTTCTGCAGTCCACAGTATAGCTCTGAAAGTAAGGAAGAACAACTGCTTTGACTCCACATCTAACAAGAGAAATGATTAACAAATTGTTTATTAAAGAACATATAGCCTACTTTCTCCTAAATGCATGGGTATTGTTATAACTCTTTGTCCTTTTGAAGGAGTATAATTGAATGTTGGTTGTAGTAGCTTGTTGAAATACAACGTGCTATACGGATATTAAACATGAATATGAGGTGCCCTTTGCTAGTGCTACGTCTGTAAAAAATATCATTCAATTCGGTTTCACCATGTTTGAATTGATATGGGGAATCGATTTGCACACATACATGGCCACCATATGCAAACTATTGGGCTGATGACCTTGTAGTTCAGTCAAAAGATGCTTCCCACAAAAAGGAATGTTGTTGCAAAACTTAGTAGAGATCAAATGATTAGGTTGGTCGTAATTTGATTTAACCTTTTATCATTTGGGTGGCTGCCATTACGTTTTCGTCAAGATGGCGGCAATATAAAAGATGACACTGAGGTGCCCTTTGCTAGTGCTACCTCTGTACCAAATTTCGTTCAATCCGGTTTCACCGTGTTCGAAAAGATAGAGGGAATCGATTTGCGCACATACATGGCCGCCATCTGCAATGTATAGGGCTGATGACCTTGCAGTTTAGTCAAAAGATTTTTCATACATAAAGGTATAATGTTGCAAAATTTGGTAGAGATCAGATGATAAGGTTGGTCGTAATTTGAATTAAGCTTTTATCATTTAGGTGGCCGCCATTACATTTTCGTCAAGATGGCGGCGATATAAAACATGACACTGAGGTGCCCTTCGCTTGTTCTACCTCTGTACCAAATTTCGTTCAATTCGGTTTGACCGAGTTCGCATTGATAGGGGGGGGGGACAGACATTCAGAGTACACACACTCACACACAGACAGACAAACATTTTTTGGCCCTGTGTAGATCTCGTAAGTCTACTTTCATTTTTTGCAAAAATCGAAAGTAGGCTAAAAATATATATAAATATACACACACAAGAACCCATTACAGATACTATGCATAAGAGGAGACTGGGATTCTTTGGACATATTATGAGGATGCAGGATTCGAGACTCCTAAAACAACTAGTGCAGCACAATCTTATACC